>CM057389.1:36317500-38717500 GCA_030015415.1 Cynopterus sphinx
CCATCTATGGCCAGATCCTGTCTGATTTCAGAAGCTAAACAGGGTCAGGCCTGGTTAGTATTTGGAAGGGAGACCACCTAGAAAGACCAGGTGCTGTAGTCGTAAAAAATAAAAAATAAGGATTGCAAGCTGACAAGGCCCTTGCAATCTATGAGGTAGACCAAGGGTTGCCTTGCCTTAAAAAAAAAGAAAAGAAAGAAAATAAGACCCTTATGTTTGCTGCCTACATAACTCACTTCAGAACGAAAGACACACAGACTAAAAGTAAAGAGATGGAAAAGATATTTCATGAAAATTAAAATTAAAAAATTTGGGGTAGTGATACTATACGAAACAAGATAGACTTGTAAAGTTGTAACAAGGGACAAAAAAAGGACACAGCAATTCCACTTCTGGGTATTAATCTGAAGAAATCCAAAGCACTAACTCAAAAAGACATATGCATCCATCTTTATTGCAGCATTATTTACAATAGTCAAGATATGGATGCAACCTCAGTATTTATAGATGAATGGATAAAGAAGAACTGGTACATATATTCAATGGACTATTAAAAAGAATGAAATCTTGCCATTTGTAACATGTATGGATCCAGAGGATATTATGCTAAGAGAATAAGGCAGACAGAAAAAGACAAATACCATATGATTTCACCTATATATGGAATCTAAAAAAAAAAATCAAAAGCAAAACAAAACAAAAATAACCGAACAAAACAAAAACAAACTCATAAGAGAATGTGGGAAGTGTTGGGAGAATCAGTAAAAAGGAGGAAGGGTAAAGAAGTACAAATTGGTAATTATAAAGTATTCATGGAATATAAAGCATAGCATAGGGGATATAGTAAATAATATTTTAATAACTATGTATGGTGTCAGTTGGATACTTGATTTATTGGGGTGATCACTTCGTAAGTTATATAAATGTCTAATCACTATTTTATGTAACTGAAATTAATATAATATTGTATGTCAGCTATAATTAAAAATATTAAAAATATTTTAAATAATAATAAAAATAATAAAATAAAATTTGATTTTGTTTTGATTTTAGGAACCTCTCATCTTACTTGGATTGATTTCAATGCAACAACAAGCATAGTGATCTCTTGATAAATTAATTGACAAAAAAGCAGGAAGATAATCACACAAAACAAAATCTTAATATCTCCACTTAAATTAGATAAGATTTATTAAAAATCATTTTATACTATCTTTATCATCCCACTAGAGTTGATAAGTTTTCTTGAATAATCTTTTTCAGTACTAACTCAGTAGATAAAGAGATATAATCTCTACAAAGTGATAAAATATCAATCTGACTTTCTTCTCTTTCATCTAAATGATACAGAATGACAAGTATGAGAATGGACTAATTATAATAGGAATTAAAGTATTCTAATTCTCCAGGATTTCTGTGTCTGCTTAAATATGTTTGTGCTCTTCTTGTCATTTGGCCACTTCAGAATACTACCATGGTGTTTCTTGCTTTAGAATTCTCCAGAGTGAAACACTTAACAGTTTCCCAGAGTAACTATATGTTTCCTAAGTCTACTCTAACAAATTATGACAAATTTAGGGGCTTAAACAACAGAATTTATTCTCACAGTTCTTGAGGCCAGGAATCAAGATGTCAGCAAGATCATGCTCCCTCTGGAGGTTTTAGGGAGAAATCTTCCTTTGCTTCATCCAGCATCTCTGCTGTTCCATGGTTGTGGCCACATCACTCCACTGTCTGCCTCCTTGGTCACATTGCCTCTGCCTGTGGTGTCATCCCCCACCTCTCTTATAGCTAGCTACTTGTAACTCGATTTAGGGCCCCCAAAGTATTCACTCCATCTCAAGATTCTTAATTTAATCATATCTGCAATGTGAATTTACATCACTTTGCCATATAAGGTAACATTTGCAGGTTCCAAGGATTCTTCTGGGGGCACCATTATTCAGTCTACCATAGATACCTCCTTACACCCAAACTTTGTAAACTTTGGATGTGTTGATAAACCTGATTTAATAGTTGAGTGACTCATTTATTTGTTTGTTCAACTAATATCTAGCTAGTACTGACTCTCTGTGACACATTATGTAGAGCCTGGAAATACAACTGTGAAACAGACAAACATGGACCTATCATGTGGGAAGTGAAGTTGAAGTCAAATACTTAGAAAAGCAGGCACAAGTGGCTGAAGGGTCTATTTATAATGGAGAAGTGAAGAAATGTGACATATTTTCTGGAATACCAAGGTTTTAAATTACAGTTATTAGAAAGGTTCAAATGAAGAACTAGAAATGCCCGAGGAAGACAGGCAAAAAGAGCCTGAGACATGTCAAAGGCACATTGTGTACTCCCAACTATATTTCTTTCCCTCATTCCATCCTGCATCTTACTAGAATATCATACAGGACAAAATCCATGGCTAGAAGATAGAAAACCATGTGTCAGGTTGTGAGAACCAACTCTTTACCTTGTAAGCATCAGATCACCAGCCTGTATTTTAATAGGTTTTATTATTATCTAGGTACGGTAAGACCAAAAGATCAGGAGACAATGACCATTTAAAAGATCATCATTATCTTCACAGATTCCAAGAAAAGGAGTATGCATCATGCCACATGAATAATTACATGGGTAATTCTCAGGGTTGGTCATGAGGCAGAGGGGAAAAGTGTATGCAGGAGCCTTTATTGTGGTTCCCACAGCAAGGAACAGACAAAGTAAGAAAAGCAAGCTTAGGATCTGCTAGTGTGAATAATTTTAACAGGCTTTAGGGCATAGAGGCTGTCCTAGTTGTCTGGTATCTAGCAGAGGGTAATTGGGGTGCATGTATAGCAGCTTGGAGAGTGAGAGTCTGAGTATGGAGGTAGCTGGATATATAGACTCTGGATTAACTGGTTTGTATTTGAAAAATGCACCCCTGGGAGAATCACTCTTATTGAGATAAGGGAGAGAGGTGATGAGGGAAGCAGGAGGCCAAGGCAAGGTGACTCAGGCATATTATCAGCGTGTCCAGAACAAGTCCTGTTTGGTATATGGATGAAGACAGGTGTTAAAGCATCAAGTTTACAGAAGCTAGAATCATGGTCAATACACTGCTTACCAATTCAGGGGACAATGATGTCTATTCCTGAAAGGGCTTCAAAAAATTTACCCGTTGTACAAATCTTTTAAATGTTTGGTTTTAAAGAGGACACATAACCAGCTGTCCCAGAGTGAAGCTGGTCATGTACCCATACTTCCTTCTGAAATGCAGTTAAGAATTCTGAAAGGAAGCAGCCTTTGTCACCTCTGTCACAACATATGCTTGTATTCAATGAGCTTCCACCTTTTGAAAATTATCTTGGAAATGCTATTCAACCATATGATGGGCTAACATTTAAGTTATTAAAAATATGAATCACAAAAGTAGTGACATCTTACTTGATTATTTGGCTTTTGCTTTAAATTATTTGTTTGGGGGTATATTGTGAACAATATCTGAGCTCCCTTTCATTTCAGAGTTCTTTGGCTCTTACTTGCTGTGTTTTAATCAAGTTGACACCTGACAATGTGGGCAACTCTTTCTCCTTTTCTTTTAATTTGTCCTTTGGGTAAGGGTTGTTCTTCAAAATGGTGACATAATTCAAATAGAAACCTCTCCCTGGTCTGAAAAAATAAAGTAAAAAAGTGCTCTGCAGCCCCAAATAATGCCAAGTAGAGTTTTTTTTTTAACATAACATAAAGTCTTTCTGATATAAGATGTCTCGTAAGTAGCATAATGTAAAACTGACATTGTTAATCCTTGAAAACCTGGCCTTGTAGAACTTACCTCTACAACTCAGTTTGTGGGAATTCTAAAAGGGTGAATGGCATATAAGCAGAGCCTCCTTTTTAACTGATATAGAAATTTATTTTTTATTTCAATCGCAAAAAATTCAGCACTGCTTTCTAAAGGTAAACAGACTCTAAAACAACTAAATAAGGTACTTATCAAGTTTCTAATTGTTTAGCCCTCCAACCCCAGTTAATTATCCCACCAATAATATATGCTCTGCCAAAATGAAATACAGTGTTAGAGCTAAGAGGGTCTTCAATTTCACCCAGTAGAGGCTTACCTCTTCATTTTTGATGAGAATACCTAAAGCTAGAAAACAACAATAGACCTAGATAATGTCATAAAACTACTTAAAGCTTAAGACTAGAAAAAAAATTTACAAATGACTCTTGCTTTTTTTCTATATAGACTTTAATTTACCTCTGAACATAAGTAACTGATTTGGACATGAAAGCAAGTGAGTTAAGTGAAGCTTAGCAAGTGAGGAAAGGAAGGAGGGAAAACACCCAAGGAAAGGGAATATCATGGTGGGAATCATTACATTGCCACACACCTGGGTGACCTTGAAAAAAGGTGCCAGTATCTCCCAAGCTTAGTTTCCTCATGGATGGACAGAAACAAGAGTTGTGAATGCTTCACAAGGTGTGACACAAGCTTTACACATAGCAAGTCTCATATTAAATTTGGTCTTTGTCTTCCTAGAGTAGGAGGTTGGGTCAGAGGCCTCCCAGTGCCCTTCTAAATCTAAGATTCAATGCATTAGTACATGAAGCTGGTTCTTAACTTTGCATACTTATTAGGCAAAACACTGAATGATAAGACACACTGATTTTTCTAAAGAAAATAAGACAAATGTCAAGAGGAAAAGAACTGTTTATTTTCTGATATAATCATGATAAGTCACAGAGAATGACACAAAGCTTGAAAGTTGTAATCTAGAAGTAGCCCAGGGTGGTGGGATACTTCTTGGGTCTGGGTTACATTGGGCCACTCAGTCTCCTGCAACTTAAGCAAGTCTCTTTGCCCTATGGGGCCTCAGTTTCCTCCCTGGGAAATATTCTTGGGGCTCCTCCAAGCCCTAAAACCTTTCGAGGTCCTTCTCTGGCTTTTTGTCTAAGCCTGTTTTATTATCAGTAAAATGGAACAATTCCCAGCATCAGTGACTGTTGTGAGTAGTAAGTGGCAAGACACTGGTCACATCATGCTCCCTAACGGTACGGTTAATGCTGATGATGGTGAGCTGCAGGCAGTGGTGGCAACCCTGTGCCTCCAAGGACCTATAAGAATGGAGGGGTATGAGGTGCAGAACAACATGCAACTAGTAAGAGTGCCACCCTGATGACCACTGAGCCAGTCCCCCTCAGAGGCCTGCTCCTTAGGCCTCAGTTCCCTACTTAGCAGCAGAGGGAGTGAAAATTAGTCCTGTGTACTGCAAGGGAAACCAAATCTAATTTTTTAAGGATAAAATGCAAATCGATAGATTCATAGATAGATAGATATATAAAGGTATAAAGATGTAAGAAAACAGAAGAAAAAAATGCACATGAATACTAGATATTCTTTTTCCCAAAATTCAAACTCAAGACTCATTCTCTGGCTAAGAAATGGCTACATAGCCATCTAGACTCTAGCACCACCCTGAGTCTCCAGAGTACTTCCTGTTCTCCACCCATAGGTCCCACTGCTCTTGACTTTTGTACCAGTGACTTTCTCTTTTTAAAGGAGCCTTCTGCTCACCAGATAAATACCTCTTTCTGGAAGCTTTCCTTAACTCTTCCAAGCAGAGAGTGTTAGTCTCTTTTCTTAGAACATTTAGCTTCTTCTTCTCTTATAATGGCTACATTTGCTATGATTTTGTGTTGGGACTTCTGTCTCCTCCAGTAACCTGTGACTGTTTTCAGTTACTGTGACCTGTTCTTCTTTGACCCAGGTATAGTAAACTGAAGACAGTAGTGTATGTGACTCTGTAATGCCCAGGAAGACTCTCCACAAGGCACATTTAAGAAATGTTATTTATTATAGGTTGTATTATGTCTCCACAAAAGTCATAATTTGAAGTCCTAACTCCCAGAGCTCAGAATGCTAACAATCTTATTTGGAAATAGAATTGTTGCAAATGCAATTAGTTAAGATGAGGTCATTAAGATGGGCCCTAATCCAGTAACTGGTGTCCTTATAAAAAGAAAAACATGGACACAGACACACACAGAGGCAGAACACAATGTGAGCATGAAGGTAGAAATCAAGATGATGCTTCTACAACCCAAGGAACACCAACGGTTGCCAGCAAACCACCAGAAGCCAGGTGAGAGACATAGAACAGATTTTCCCTCACAACTCTCAGAAGGACCCTGCTGACTCCTTGATCTTTGATGTCTGTCCTCCAAAACTGTGAGACAACAATTATTGTTTAACCGCCCTCCATACACACACAAGCTGTGGCTCTTTGTTACAACACCCCAAGCTAACACATTATTAATAAACAACCTGGAATGTCATAGTAATCACTAGAGCTCTTTTGTTCCTGAATTCACCATTGAAAAAAGTAAATTCTAATGGATTTTTAACACTTTAGACACTATCCATGGTATGATTTTTATTCTGAATATTTAGGAAAGTATTTGTGTGTGACAAATTACAGATGGATCTTGTTTAGTTGCAGTTCACAGACACTACCTTTTCATCAACATCATGGCAACACCCTCCACTAGCAGAAAGATAGGACTTGCTGGAAGCTCAGATAATGGTATTTTTTAGCAATAAAATATGTTTTAATTAAGATAAGCACATTGTTATTTAGACTTAATGCTACTGCACACTTAGTGGCCTACAGTATAGTGTAAACATAACTTCCTATGCACTGGGAAACCAAAAGCTTGTGTGACTTGCTTTATTGCAATATTCACTTTATTGCGATGGTCTGAAACCAAACCTGCACTTTCTCCAAGGTATGTCTGTGTGCTATGTGCATAATCACAATTTTTATAGTATTGTGATCCTGGTTGCAGTTATTTATCGGCATGCCCATTGCATAGATGAAGCAGCTCAGAATAGAAGGAAGAGAGCACTCAGATATCATGCAAATGGCTAGCAGTGATGTTGGCTGTAGACTAAGAGCTAACTGGGAAATCACTGTAGCATATTTGTGTAGACCTCATGTGGCTTCTCCATGTGGTACGTGCTCCATTCTGAGCAGGAGTAACCCGAAAGTGAGGATTTCTATAGACTCATATCAAGTTCCCTGATTCAAGGGAGAAAAATCAGACTCTAACCTTCCTGAAGAGTGGTTAGCATCCATGAAGTGCAGAGTTGATGGAGCATATCTGAGAGAACACTCACCACTCCCTCTAAGCCTAGTTCCTTCTCCTATGATTAGAGACATTTCTACTATACAGGGATATTTCCAGAATTACATAAGATTATGTAGAGGAAACTCACTACAAAGTATTGCTTAAGAGAATATACTCTTTTCTCCTGTTTCTCAGTATTATTTGTTAGTCCTTCCTTATCTCTCTGGCTTAATTGTTGCTCTTCTTTTCTCTAAACTTACTTCCAGGGAGAGCCTTTCAACATCCATAGATAAGCCTCTATTCTACATAGCTCCTTCCTCAGACTGTATCTTCATCTCCATCCCCCTCTAAAGTTCCAACTTACATTTCCAATGACTAGATGTTTCCTCCTCACAAACCCCTAAGCTTCCCATGATCCCTCTGCCTTCCAGGAGTCACCCGGCTTCCAACCCTTTACTGTACCCCCTCTTCCTTACTTCCCACCACTGCCTTACTCCAAAACCTCATCATCGCTTTTCTCTTCTGGGCCTGTCAGCCCCTTTGCTGGTTGTCTTCCCACTCCCAGTTCCTCTCTGTACTAATCCATCTCTTACATTCCTTCCACAATGTTTTTTCAAAAGCAAAAATCTAATGATTGCTATACCTCTACTTAAAATCTTTCAATGGCTAACCACTGCCTAGAAGATAAACTCTAAATCCAAGCTTGACATATAAGGAATTTCTCATCTCAACCCACCTACCTATATCTCTGGCCTCATTCTTGATCACACCCTTTCCAAGTTTTAGTTTCAAGGCATCATCAGTGCCCAAGCATCCCAAGGTTTCACCTCTATGCAAGGCATCTGTGTACTAACCACATTGTATTAATTATATATCAGTCTCCACCATGAGATTCTTAACTTCTTGTCCACAGAGGGCATTGCATTACCACATTTGTACCCTCAAGTGCCCACAGCATAACAATTGTTCAATAAATGTTAATTAAAAAAGGGGGATTGATTTTTTGTTGCTGGGCCCTGAGAGAGGAAATAATATCTTGGAAAGAAACCTTGAACAGAAAAGGTAATATCTATGTCATCAGTGTCTCAGTAAACTTTAATTTATATTTCCATTAAAATATCAATGCAAATAATAACATGTCATTATTTCTATGCAACATGGCTACTAATTTTACTATATGTAGCCTAAATGTACTCAAGGTCCCCCTGTTCCTGCCAGATTTAGTACCATATTTCCCCTGATTAACATAAAATAAACTCCCAACGTACCAGACACTTCCCAAGTGTAATTATTGAGGCTCTTTAGAAACAGTATCTGGTTTTTCAGTCTGCTAAGTTATTATTTAGTTCTTTTATATTGTTCAGTGTTTCTCAGCACCTGAGAAACCTACTTCTGCCTCCAAAGACACTGGCATTTTTCAGGATTGTGAGCTGGGATAACCTGGTTTATTGTGTGCCATCTACCAAGAACAGTTTGGTATTTAAAATTATCATCACTGGTTGAATTTTCTCTGCTTACATTGACCTCAAAGTTTACTTTAATTTAGATTGTGCAGAAATGGTGTATTAACCAGCTGGACATTTCATTAGTCATGGCTCACCTAAGTGACATCATTTATATCTGGAACCATCTATAGCAGCTTATGATGAATTGAATAGAGTATATTAAATAGGAGGAAGAACTAGAATATAAAATCAAATCAAAGGTATTTCTTAGGGAGGACAGGAATACAAATCCTACAAATGAATATTCCAGGACAGTATGTACAGTCATTTAATTCTAAGACTCCGATTTCCTAGAGCAAGTCAGTAAGTGAAACACACAGTTCATCAATCTTAGTGTGACTCTAATAGCTAAATTGATCGTAAAGGATATCACATTCAGACCAAAGACATTCAGAACAAGCACAATCACACAACAGTTCTCAAAAGACCTGCAAACATCTTTAATTAGAGAGACAAGTTAAAGAGCCCTTCCTATTAAAAACCCTGATGAGCTGAACTTCTTTAGAAAAGTGTCAAAGCAGTACCCAGGTGATAAGACAGCTGTGCTTGGTGGCGGTGGGCAAGACTGTGGGACCGTGGTGCTGAGGTAAGGGGCCACGCTTGCTGGCCAAAGTTTAATGGGGCACCAAGACACGAGCATAGAGGCCAAAGAGCCAGGTGTTCAAAGGCCAATTAAGTAAAAACCCCATTCGGACAAGTATAGGGTTAAGAGAAATGGACTGAGATGCAGGGAGAGGCTGCTAGTGTTGGAGGCTAGCCCAGCAGCAGGTAGAAAAGGGTGATTGTTTTAGAGGATTTCTATCTTCCTAGCAGGGTTCCAGTTATGCTAAGGGTAAGAAGGCACCAAGTTTCACTTTGGGAGGAAGCAGCCATAGCAGGCAGGGCTCGGAAGAGTCCTGGAAAGGGACTGGGAGTTTGGGAATTGAGACACACTTGGGAGCACTTGGATATCCAGGACAGTTTAGTGATATCAATTAAATAGCACATTTTTGTTGATGATTCTCAAAATTGTGTCCTCAGCCTTGACTACCTCCCTGAGTTTCAGATTCACATACACAGTGCCAACTTGACATTCCCACTGGAATATCTTGTCCTCATCGTAAACTATCATGTATCTAAAAAGAACACTCGGTTTTCCACCCCATCTCCAACCTGCTCTTACCCTAGTCTTCCCATTTCAGTAAATAGCATCACCCCCACCCAACTGCTAACCTAGGTGTCATCCCTAGTTCACCTCTTTCTCTCACTCACCCCAGTCTAGCCCATCAGCAGGTTCTGTCAGCTCCACCTCCACAATGTATCACAAACCTACCCACTTCTCACCAGCTCTCCACCACTGTCACCAAGTCCAGCCTACCATCATCTCTTACAGGGTTCACAGCTGTGGCCATCTAACCACCTCCTCGCTTCTATTCCTGCCCTCAAAATCCATTCTCCCACAGAAAACTAAAGGGATCTTTTAGAAAGGAAAATCAAAGCATGTCTCTCCCGTGTCACATCTCACCAATAACTTTTCTTTGCCCAGAGAGTTATATCCACGAGTCCTGCCTCACCCCTAAAGGCCCATATTCAACACATCTTTCTGGAATGCTCTCTCTAAGCCACAGGTTTTCAAAGTATGTCCTAACCATCAGCAACAGACCCTCCTGGGAATCTTTTGGCAACACAACATGCTGGGGTCCCAGCCCAGACCTACTGAGTCAGAAACCCTGTAGCATGGGGAGGGGTGGTGAGGGTGGCCTTGTGCAACACCTTCGGGTAAAGTGGCTGCTTCATTGGGACACAGGCTGGCTCTTGTCCTCAGATCTCATTCAAATGCCCCCTCTTCAGAAAGGCCTCACCTGATGATTCTTTCTTCATGTTGCCCATCCCACACACTCTCTCATGCTGTTTTATTTCATTCAGAGCACTGGCATTACTCTGAATCTATTTTAGCTATTTGTTCATTTGTTTTACAGTTTATTGTCAGTTTACCCATCTCCCCACCCCTTTCCCCAACCCCCCACCACATTGAATGCAGGCTCAATAAAGGCAGGGATTTTGTCTCTTGTTCACCATTATTCCTAAGTACCTAGGGGACTCAATAAGTACAAATGAAAGGAAGCTGGTTCTAAATTGATGTGCTCCTGAATCAACTGGGATCTTGTTGAAAGACTGCTTCATGAAAGTGGGCGGGACCTGAGAGAGCCAGCCTGTGTTTATCTAGCTAGAGCAGCTGTACTCAAACTCAAGTGTGTATCATAATCACTGAGAGGTTAAATCACAAATGTCTTGGTCTACCCCAGAGTTTTTGATCCATAAGCCCAGGTGGGGCCCAACATGTTGCATTGCCAATAAGTTCTCAGGTGAGGTCAAGTTGCTGGCCCTGAGACCACAAGTTGCATATTATGGCTCCAGCCTAAGCCACCCTGAGAAGTGCTAAAGAGCATGGTAGGGGCTTCCTGGACTACTCCTAACATCACAGTACCACCTTTGATTTCAAAAAATCTTTGTTTCAAACCTCACCAGGCAAAAGAACTGATGTCCCTCTCAGTCTCCTGGGCTGAACCCTGACAGCCAGGAAAAGACAGCACACCTTGTCCCAGGATCAGGACCTTCAGGAACCTGGAGACTATGAGGAGGGGTTACTGTATGACACTCATGTGGGAGCTAGACAAGTTTGCCCACCACTAACCAGCCCAAGGTGACTGGTCCACAGAACAGAAAGAGTGGATATCATGTGGACTGAGCGGCATTCCACCGAAGAACTGAGCTGAGGCTCCAAAGAGAGCTTTCCTATAAAGAAGTTTGATTGGTAAGTAAAGGGGAAGCTTGGAAGAACTGTAAGCATCAGAGATGACAGGTTAGATCTTGGTTTTGAAAGATTGCTTCAAGGAACAATATGGGTCATGGACTGTAAGGAGGTGAAAGTAAATGCTAGCTTTCAGATAACTCTTTGTAAAAGAAATATTCAAACCTAATACATTCCTTTGGGAAATTAGATTTTTATTCACCAAATTCGTTTAAAGCTCTATGCACATGCATTACATTTTAATCTGATGTAACAAAGAAAGGAGTTCAACTCAGTCCTGTTTCAGTTCAACTAGAAAATGTCATTATGAAAACAGTAATGTCTAACAGAGCCCACAGGCAGACCGCATATATGCAAACACAACTTCTGAAATGGTCTCATCTCAAAAGACTGACTGTATTTAAGGCTTTCAAGGTTAGCAAGTGTCGCTGAAACAGGCAGCAGGAAACAGGAGAATGCAAATTCCCAGGGTTTGGGAATTCTTTGTAAAATGTAGAAAATTCATTTTAGAGGGAAATTAAAATCATGCAATAAATGTCATCTCCACAAATGTCAAACTCTACAAAGTCCTGAACTATGCAAAAGTATAGGAAGAAAAAAAACACAAGAGAACGGGTTGGAAAGAATGATTGTGTATCCTCTTAAAACCACACACACACTCCTTTCACTATAAGTAAAACTATAAATAGGCTTATGTAATTTTTAAATCTTTAATTCCAGTAGTCCTCCAAATTCTTTATGTTTTTATTAGCATGGTTAGAGTCTTATGCCTTCCATCAGTTTATTTCCTTTCTGGGTAAGCTCAACCAGCATAGCATGACAGGGCCAGGTCTCTTCTGCAGCTGGGAGCTGACACACACATACAAACACACACTCTTAGGTGAAGCACTTACACTTATCAGACAAATGTGGAGCGTCATGTTTACCTTATACCATTGGTTTAACATTTTCATAAGATTACATATTTACATATCACTCTGTAAAGTGTGTAAACAAATGTAACTCCAGATTATTTTTTGATGATAGCATAGCACATAGCGAGTGTCATGGTTTTTGCTGACCTGGAACTATGAGCTTTCTGAAGGGTAGGGATGGTAGCTTTTATTTCTGTATCCCCAGTTCCTAGCGCATTGCCAGGCATATAGTAGGCATCCAACAAATGCTTGATGAACAGAAAAAAAAATTTTCTGACAATTTCTCAGATTCATTATTGCGGACATAACTTAGAAATTATTATACAGACTTGTCTGTGGCTACTCAGGGATTCTACAGGAATCATGTTTCACTATATCAATTAATATATTTTTAATGTTTATGAAAAGTTTATTATGAGAAATATCCAAGCAGAGACTATAGTCTTTTTAAAGGTGTTCTAGTCTGACATAATCAAAAAAGCTTTTAAAATAATCATTATTATCCTGAAGTTTCTTTTGAATCTTTTTTAGCAATTGTCTCATTTATGTGTCAACTGATTCAACCTTTTCCTGACATTTCTATTAAAATTAATTTTGATTCTTTCTCTAGGAACAGGATACATACTTAAAACTTAGATATTATCATTAAGGTAGATTTATTTTGAATCTATGAATATCACCAGCTTTTCCAACATTACAGTAAGTACAAATCATATATAATGTTTTCTAAGCATATAATGAAGAGACAGGGGGCAAACTATATTTATATATCTCAGATTGCCTTTATCAATGCACTGTCAGTCATTGTCATTTATTAGAAATCTAAGTTTTCATGTAAATTAAACAGAAATTTCAAAGGTTAACATTCTTATTCCCTACTCAGATAAACAGAAAAGATGGTATTCTAGACAAGAAGCAAAGTTTAAAATCTTTTCTAATAAGCCAGACACTGTGATAACAAAAACCTAACCCTTAGAGGCTCTGGGTGAGGATAATGAGGAAAAAGCACTGAGAAATAGACAAAGCACTATGCAAATGTAAATCACAAGAAAAGCTAATTCTTCTAGGCTGATCCCTGGAGTACTTTTCTTGCTGGTTTGCCAGGCTGTCTTCTTGTCCTTTCAACATCAGCTTAAATGTTACCCCATAGAGTTCTACTCAGACCCGTCTAAGCAATACACCCCCTCATTTAATTTTCTGCATTGTCTAAGTCACTCTCATATTTTACTAGTTCATCAGATACTGGCTGCTGCCAGGCTTCCCCACTGGATTCCAAGATCCTAAAAGAACACCTACAACTCTGAAGACTTTTTATGAATATTTGCCAAGTGAGTGAATATACCTACTAAATAGCAGGTGTAGCTTCTTTATCTCCACACTCTCTAGGCTTATCGATTATTCGATAAATATTTGTGGAATATCTAACACCCAAGAACTATTCTGAGCTCTAACGATACATTTGTAAATAAAATAGAAGACCAAAATTTATTTTCTCATAGACCTTGTATTTTGAGGCAGACAAAAAATCCACGCAATAGGTGAATTAAGTATGTTAGAAAGTAAGTGGTCTGAAGAAGAGAGAGCAGGCTGATGGAGTTAAGGGGCCAAGATGAATAACAGATGTTCATTTTTATGTTTAAAGCTTATTTTTTGTATTGCTTTCAACTTACCAAAGAATCTTCAAAATTATCTCATTTGAATCTCATAGTAATTCTATACCCACAAAGTTTAGAAGAATAGTACTGAGTGTCAGGAGCCCTCTGGCATGTTCTCCTCATGGTCTTTAACTAGTTATATTAATTTGGTGGGAAAAAAATCTTTCTGGGTCTCAGTTTCTTGATTTCTAAACTGAGAGAGTTAAACTACACTCCTTAGAAGTATTTTAATGACACTGTAGAATTTTACTTGAATCCTGTTATCCTGGAAAACAGAAAATGAAAAAACACATCTCTACTTTTGTGTTGGGGAAATGGCTTAGTTCAAAGAGCCCTCCCCCTCCCCGCCCCTTACTATTTAGATAAGATTTATGGATGCCTCTCTGCTTATTTATGACAAGGCCACACACAGACCCTCCAGGGTCTCATCTTTGCCTCAGAAATGATTAGCTCAATGTTTATCCCCACAGATCAAGGGGAACAGAATGTTTGTGGAGACACTGGTTTAGATTTTTTCTTCTCCTCAGTCCCCCAACTTTGGCTCATCCTCAACCCCAGCCAGCAGACAGACCATTGTGAGAAGAGGCTGGCCCCAGAGACCTTCTCTGGTCTACTATCCAACCAGGCCACGCTTTGATCTTGCTTCCCCATGATTGGTTCTTTGTAGCCTTGTTTACTCTTCCCTGTAAAAAACAAAACAAAACAAAAAAAAACACTTTTTGGATACTTTTTGGATACCTTAGAAATACTTGCATACTTCACTTATTCTCCCTAATGCAATAGTCCTCCTCCCTACTGTTGCAATGTTTCTTTTACCTATCTTACAGTAATGCTTTTGAATAAAGTCTCATCCTAAGTTCTGATTTGTCTTTTGATTTGATGATAATGAATAAAACTGAGCTAATTTGTGACTATTCACAACCAGTCACATTAAAAAAGAAATAACATTCTGCCATCTAAAAAAGACCTGAAAAGACATGAAAATATTTACCAAATCTCTTAAAGAGGCATTGTATCAGCCTCCAGCGGGGGGAGGGGAGACATCAGTTTACAGTTAGAGTTCTCTCTGGGGGTCTTTTTTCCAGACTGTCAAACTAAGCTTCTTGATTGTGATTCTGCTATTTGAAGACATTTCATTTCTGTCAACAACCTCTTTAAACATGAGACAGTTCTATCAGATGCTCAACTAAAAAAAGGATAAGATCACTCACAGGTTTTGACCATTTGAGAGACAGCATCAGTCCCCAACATGGCCCTTCCTAAGGGACTTTCAAGGGAAATCTTGTCGAAGTGTGATATTGGTTAATTTTATGTGTGAATTTTAGAACCTAAGCCCCAAATTAGAAAAGATGACACCTCTTTAAATAAACAGAAATTTCTGTTTGTCTATCAATACAATACAGAAAAACAGCCAGATGAGTTTTTGGATTTTGAGGGTTTTTTAACTGAATTTGGAGGGTTCCTTTGCATCACGGTGGATGTGGGAGTCATCTGAAAGAGGTCATTACCCTCCAAAACAGGAAAAGCTGTCACAATTGGAAGCTTGTGTCTGCCAGTGAGGAAGAACATGGCATATGTATTAAAGGGCTGTCACCAAAGACGAACCACAGTGGCTTTTTTTAAAAAGCTCAAATCAAAGGTCATAAGAGCTGATGATGTGCATTGCAGATGTTAGCTTGCTGTCAGGCAGCTTTCACCATAGCGACCACTCAGTGACGTGCTGCTTTGGTGTCTATGTGCAGACAGCTCATGATTCTCCAAGTAACCTAGGCAGGACAGCCAGCACGGCAGTTCCACACCAGGATCACACAAGTCTTGTTGAAGACTAAATGAGTGTTTACATTGAATTCTACAGTTTGTAAATTATCACATGCTCCACTAAACTCCAAGAAAGCAGAAATTTTTGTCTATTTTTTTCAAAATGGTATCTCCAGTGCCTAGAACATAAATATGTGTCGAGTGATTTCTCACCACAATCCTTTGAGATAGTATCCCTATTTTCAAGTTTAGAATGTGGAGGTTGGGGACTTGGTACAGTTTGACCAAGGTGATTGAGGCAGAAAAGGACAAGTTTTTATGAACTTTGGTATGTCATTTAAGGTCATGTGGAACTCAAGGTACCTGAGATATACTCAGTTAGAGATGCCAGCTATCCTATATCCAGAAGAGATTTTTCTTTCCCACTGACTCCTAAAATACTTTTTTTATACATTTCCCCATTTCAGGCAATTAACACATACTGCCTGGCTTTATGATGATATTTGTGTAGGCATTATTCATCTAACTAGTTTGTAAATTTGGTAGTAGAAGTAACAGTGTAAACTTTTGAGGGGCATCATTATGAAACACACCTGACATAAAGACTGTCACAGGTAGCAGATGCTTAACCCAGGCAACTTATCCAAGATTCCTCAATATGCTTGCCAACCCATTTCCATGTATTCCTAGGCACAGGGCAAATATATTTCCCAACCTCCTTTCACCTTAGGTGTGACTATGTGACAGGTCTCTGCAGAGAATGAAGGCTGGGAAAAACTCATGCTTTTCAAGCTGACCCAGAAAACTCCTGCTTCCATACAGTGTTTTCCTTTGTTTTCCACAGCCAGATTCAGATAATTCAAGGCCTTAGATGACAGAACCTGAAAGAGCACAACTTCACCATATACATAACTGACCCTCCCTGGATAATGACGTGAACAAAAAATAAATTTTGAAGTCAATGAGATTTGAGGATTGTTTGTTACAGCAGCTAGCATTTCCTAACTACTGCAGTTACCAAACTAAAAAGCACCAGATCTGGGTGCTTATTTTGTGATTCCTGGGTCTTTCCCTATCAGTTATGATAGCTTTGAATTTAAATGAAGAAAATGCTATTGATGGTGACAATTCAAGAGTGCTTTTTCTCCTCAGTGAAGCCAGACAACTAAGACTTAAGAATAAATTGTTCAACTAGTGTCCATGTCCATGAGTTTAACTATCAATAAAAACCAGTAATGTATGTGAAAGAGAAAACTGCTTGATCACAGAGACCAGAAAAGAATTCTGATTTGCTTCTTGACAGCACTATCAGGAAATGAGGCAGTAAGAGCACAACTGGGAAGGTCAATGTCATTTGAGTATCTAGCACTTGAAGTGCAACTTCTTGTCTGCTGCCACATTTTTACTCTGAAAAAAAGTCAAGACAAGACTGATTGGATCAGAAATTTCATCACCCCTTAAAGCAAATCAGATACCCAAAACCATCCACACTCTACTCCATGGGCTTGGCCCTCCAGTTTCACAGTTGAAAGTGCCTGCTTCCAGAGACAGTTATCAACTCCAAGCATCTTGTAGAGAAAATGAGTTTTTCTCTACATTTCGATTTAAACTTTTTACATAATTGTCATATTATCTATTGGAAAATAAGATTATGAGAACAGAGACTTTATCTCCTTACCTCCTGCACATAGAACAGTACTTAGGAAATAATAAATATATTTTGAGTGAATCAATTTATACATGACTGAATTTTCTTCACTAACTATTCACACTCTGGTTCTATGTTGAAATGGCCTGACTGATTATGATACCTTCTGCAATCTTTTGTTCCATAATGTTGCTAAGCAAATATCTTTCAGAATCCATGACTTTATTAGACAATTGAAATTCACCACTCTAATTCAAAACATTTTCAACCTTTGTCAAAAGATGTTGACAATTCAAGGGGGTGGGAAGCTAAAATTCAACAGGTCCTCATTATTTATAGTATGTGAAATTGTGAAACTTTATATACTATAAATTTACCTCCGAGGAGCCCAATTTATCTTGGTGAAGCCATAAGAGGGATTGTTACCCTAAATCCGACAGTGACGTTTGATCAGGACAGCTACATATGCTCTGGGTTAGGCTGCTCTGATCACAGCTTTAGGGTGCCTATTTTAATTCTGCCCACACTTTCCAGAGAGACTTCCTGTGAATAACAAAAGATTCTCTATCACAAGATTTTAAAATAAAATTCCCATGTGATGTTCTAAGACATATCAGAAACTAAGGTGTCAAATAGTTTTAGGAGAAGCAGTAGTTTTATTAAGGTCACTGGAGTCTAGATGTTTCATGATAAGCTACTCAATACTGCTTAGATCCTCAAGTCCTTGCAAGAACATGTGTGTCTCTTGAGAAGGACCATCTGTGCTCTAGGGGCTCCCTCGGAATGAATCAAATGTACAGATCATGTTCCCTGTTCACTCAAAACCTTAGTTATGAAGAATTGAACCTGGTGTTCTCATCTATTAGACCCTCCTCATGTCAGAGGCAAAGAAGATAGTTAGGAGAAAGAAATGGTCTAGCCAGGTTTGTGAAGTACTCTACAGTCCCTCATAAATTCTGCTGATACATGATAGGATCAGCAGGGTCTATAAAAGTTCTCAAGGTTTAGCTAAACAATTCTTCATCTAGGATTCTAGACTTACATAAGCATAAAAGTGTGGTAACATGCTTTAAGTGTTAATTTTAAAAAGAATAAAATTGAAACAACCTGTCACTTGTCACTGGAATGATTAAATAAATTACGTGTGTCCACATGATGCCATATCATGCAGTCATTAATTTCTATACCACATGTTGGGATCTTTTTTTAATCATGTAGAAAATTTTATGGGTTCTACTGGGCAGTGCTGCTATAGTCTATACAAAGTTCAATTGTCAGCTTCTACTTTTGGATATGGCATTATCTATGCCATAATTTTAAACATATTAAGATAGTCAGACTATTGAATACATATTATATTTCCTCAAGAAACATCTTTGTCACTCATCTATTAAGATATTGCACAGTTAACATTAACAATAATAATAGTCTACCCTTCTGTAGCACTTAGAAGCACTTCAGAGATGCAATTCTTCCCGTTATTACAAAGATCCTATAATGCTGATATTGTTCCAGTTTTACAGGGAAGTGAATTGATGCATAGAGAAGTTAAATATCTCTCCACCAAAGGTCATACAGCTATTAAGAAACAGAGGTGGTATGGACCCAGGATATCTGGCTGTGGAGACTGCTCTTACTGTGCAAGAAGACCTAAGTTGACCTGTAGAGAGCTGGATCTGTGTTGCAGATCCTGTGGGCAAAGCATTGGCAAAGCCATGCTTGGCTATGTTATAATCTGCCAAGAACAGAGAAGCAAAGCAGTGAACAGACTGCTGTTTGTAGTTTAGCATAGATAACCAGGAACAGACAGGCCTTGGGAAATTATTGTTGCCAACAAGTTTCAAGTCATGAAAAGAAGATTCCCATCCCCTCCTTGACCTTCAAATATATATAATAAATGTGCTGAGTTTGTCTCAGAGTCACTGCAACTCCATCCGAGTGCAGTGTCCCACCTGGCCCCTGCTTTTTTATATACTGTCTGTGGTTTTCTCAATTCTCCATTGCCACCCTCCCCCCTTCAGATTAACCCTCTAGTCGTGCAGGTCGCGGCATTGGCCAACAGCCAGTCTACCTCACCTTACTTCAGTTTGTTAACTGTCACCTTCAGAGGAATCATAATCAAAGGCTTATTCCAGAAGACACATAGCTCTAATCAGACTTCAATCACTTTGGATTACGTATCATCACAAAAATTACCACATAAACGTAGACCCACAAGATAAAAAATGAGAAAATACAGTCTATCCACAATATTTCAGATTTACCTACTTGCTAATGTTTATTTGCAACTCCAAACTCAATTCTTGCAGAACTTTCAAGGTCATTTGAAGATTTGCCCAGAAAAGTGAAAAATTTGAGTCAACCCAAGTGCACATTCCCAGCTAAAGCTGAACAAGGAGACAATGCCTTCTGGTTTTTCATAATGTAAATAAGTGTCTTTTCTACACTCTATTTAGTGCCATGTTTTCTAATTTTTGAGATTCTTGTTGGTGATTTCACTGTTTAAAATGGCCTTCAAGAGTGTAGTGCTGAATCGCTCTCATGTTCCTAAGCACAAGACAGCTTTGACAGGCCTTAACTGTAATAAAGTATTTTTAAACTGTTATATATTAAGTATGAGACATCCAGGTGGAAATGGCAGTGTCTATTTAGAACTGATGTCTTTCTCCCAATAACATTTTACACACATACCCTTCTGGTAGTTACCAAAAACTTTCTTATATACTTAATGTATATGTGTGTCTTACTTTTAATGCTAGATTATAAACTTGATGATAAGAGATATAATGTTTAATTTATTTTTATAAGCCCTATCATGCCTATCTAGCACAAAGCCCTGCATATAGTTGGTGCTTAATTCATGTAATGCGTTAAAGAACAGATTGGTGGATAGATGGATAAGTGGATGAGTGAGTGGGTGGGTGGATGGATGGATGGATGGGTGAACGAATGGATATATGGGCAGATGGATGGCCTCAAGCAGTCTCAGAGATGTAAAGTGAAAATAAAATATGAAAAATAGAACCCAAGTAATAGAGAATTCTGATCTGATATTTGCTAATAGGAAACATGAGTTCTGTTTTATGTTTGTTTAAATGTATAAACTGAGTGCCTTTCAGAGAATTTACTTTTTCTAAGTCATGAAAAAAAAGAGTAGTTTTATACTGTGAAGTAACATGGGTTTATGTAGCTGCTAAGACACATTTTTACTTAAAGCATACTAAGGGTGCTGTAGCATAATTAGCAGTGTTAATAATACTGAAGGTGATTTCTATGATAACTCACTATTTCAGTTCTGTGCACATTATTAATTCAAAACATCTTGTTTCAAGCTACAAACTCATAGCTTGTAAAAATTAAAATATCTATTGCACGACTCAATTATCTATGCTGTTTAATTGGTAGCTAGGTTTCCATGAAGAATTAATCATTAGTTTATTCTGGTTGATGACTTCTTTCCTGTGCTTCACCCTCCTAGCGGCTTCAGGTAACACTCATGACAAGCCTCTTTCCAATATGAATATACATTTCATAATAATAATTATTACAGATTTACATTTGATCTGACTTGTCTTTAGGAATCAATAGCCATTTAATACATCAGAAAAGCAATTAGCTAAGTAGCAGCCTAATATGCTAAGACTACTCAACCACCTCTAACAGGTAGATAATTTATTCCCTTTTGACCAGTGGAATGAACCCTAAGGTTATTGCTAAGTATTATTTACAGAATATAATCCTTATATCTCCCAGCAATTAAATACAGCTATTGCCTTTTGGTGTCAAAGGTAATATTTCAAATTAAAGTATGCTCACCTTCCCAAACTCCCTCATCTCCTTCCCAACACAACCACTTTTAGTACAGCTTGGGCCTGAATTTTTTATGCTCTTTGACATTGAACAAATTACCTAACTTCTCTGAGCCTCTATTCTTATCAATCAAATAATTTTACAAGGTTTATGTGTTAATGAGATAATGTATACAAAGGCCAACAGGTTATCAAATATATTACTCTGGCTAATGGACTGGAAGATTAAATCTATGAGTGTAGACAGGTGACACTCTGCTGTTGAATTTAGCTGATGTGATTTCTGTTTTCTGATTTCTATATGAAGCACAAAAATGAATGCTTCTAGCATGATTTCTTTCTAGAAGGAGAGACTAAAGCTCCTCATTTGGTATTGACGGTCTATTTCCAACCTACCAACCTATGTGTGTTCCCCTCCAGGGTACACACATAAAATACCACTGTCAGCTAAAAGATGAGCAAAACTAAGGGTGGCAGACAATAAAATGAGTCAAAAAAAAGACAAAATGTAGTATGCTCTGCTTGACCTCCTCTCAGATTTTAACATTTTTGATCACTCTCCTTAGTGTGCCCTTCTCCTTATTTCAGTGCTATTTTCCTCTTCCTGTCTCTCTGCCTAAAACTATTCTATTTTGTTACTTTTTAATATCCAGTCCTAGTACTCTGATCTTATCACATTTTGTAATAAACAATTGTGTAGATATACATATGCACACATATATTTGTGTGTGTGTGTGTACATACATATATACACATATCTTTATTCATCTTGAAATATTTATCAAGCAACTCCTTTGGGGCTGATGATTAGTAGACCTGGGCCCTCCCCTATGAATCAGAGGGAATACTATATTTGTAAATAGATAAACAACAATACAATACAGCACATGCCAGGCCCATAAACTGAATTAAGTTTGGTAAAGGTGATCACTTGGCAGTTTCACTGTTAATCCTGCCTGTTATCAGCTAGCTCTTTCCTACTCAGTACTCTCCTCTTTTTACCCAGAGCCTGTTGTATTTGGCTTGTCAGAGGCCTCTCTCAGCTTTAATCACTGGCTCTGGACCACATTGCCTGATTTTGCATTTAGTACCTGTGCTCAGGTCATTCAGAGTTCAGAGCCCTTCTCTTGACCTTTCCCACAGCTCTCTAACCTTTAAACCCCCTTCCTCTAGGTTAGGGACTCTCAAAGGGTGGTCCACAAACACTTAGGGGTCCAGAAGACCCTTTTAGGGTACACAAGATCAGAACTGTTTCATAATATTAATTTGACAATTCTCTGTGTGTGGACATTTGCACTGATGGTGCAAACAATGGTGGATAAAACAACTGGTGCTTAGCATAAATCAAGGCAGTGGCACCAAACTCTACTCACCATTAATTCATCACCCCAGTTCTTTTAAAGCTGGTTTCACTTAAGCACTTCACTTCATTGATAAAGTAGTAGCAATTATTAACTTTATTAAATTTTAACCCTAGAGTAAACATCTTTTTAATATTCTGTGTGATAAAAATAGAAAGTATATAATCTTTCTGGTGGTATATCAAAGTATGATTGTCTCAAAGAAAAACACCTGTGCAACCATTTGAGTTGCAACCTAAACTCACCAGTTTTTTCATAGAACACCATTTTAATTAAAAAAAAGATTGTCAATCAACTATGGTTATTCAGAGTTGGGTATTTGAGAGTCTTTTTACAAAAGGAACCAGTTAATCTTGTTACTTAGAAATAGAAAGTCCAGCTTTTTTTAAGACCACTAAGGTATATTACCTTTCCTGATTATTTTATTCTCTGAGCTCCAGACATCAGGTTCACATTCTAACACACATGGCACAGCATGTGGCAGAGCCTGGTAATTGTCCCTCAGTTTCTATCCTCTTGTATGGGGCACATAGATGTCAAGCCAGAGGTGCATTTCCCAGCCTTACTTGCATGTGGGTGTGGCCATGTGACTCATCCTTAGTAAATAGAAGTCAGGTAGCAGTGCCACATGCAACTCTTGCATCGTATCAAAAAGCTGTTTATCTTCTCTTCCTTTATCCCACTTTTCGCAGGCTGGAAAATGGCAATCAATTGAAGAAGCCTGCTTGGACCCTGAGATATCTACTGGTTGAGAATTCAGAGCCACCTACGGAGTCCAGGTGCCAAGATAGTCTCATGGAGCAATGACACTTAATTTCTCCTGGTCTGTTTTCCTAGGTCTAAACAGTTATGTGAGACAGAAATAAACTTCCAGATTACTGAAACAATTTTTTTAAGTATCTGTTACAGTTTGACTTGTACCAAAACTAATCCTTAGTTGAAGACTATTTCTTGATAGCTACATATTGCTCTTTATGTAATCACGAGTTTGGCTCTCAGAATTTCAAGAGCTAATTCATCATCAAGAACAAAATTGATGACCATTATAGCCATATTTTAAAGTACTATAAAGCCATGATTGGCATTTATTCTTCTCCAAGATGGGAATATCAAGAACCTGCTCTAACTCTGCCATAAATAGCACTTTTCTAAAAGATATTTCTATACTCTGCCATGGTATCTTCCCATGACAGTTTGTCAAATGCTTCAGGGACTGTGAGACAGGAGTAAGAAATTGTTAGTAAGTCCTTAGAGTGTATTATAACGAAGATATTCCTAATGTTGAATCCATTTCTAAAACTCCAAATCTGAGGGTTTCATTTAAGAAATTAATTAATTAAAAAAAATAAAAGTGTTATACAGAGACCTATACATTATTTTAATGTTGTTAGCAATGAAAAGTACAAACATTTAAATGTTCAGCAATTGAATGGTAGTTAAGTAAATTATAGAGCAACCTCTCCGTGGTATTCTATTAGTATGTCAAGAATTATAATCATGAAGAATATAGAAACATGGAATAATGTGTCTCATATAAAGGTAAGTCAGAAAAACAGAATAAAAGTTTTATTTTTACTATGATTTTCACTATGAAAAATAATACATAAAGAGTAAGATGAGAAGAACTGCAGAAACAGAAAACTGAGAGGTTATAGGTCAGAGTTGATACACTAGATGTTGATGTTTCCTCTTTTATATATTAAGTTGCTTTAGTACTATTTAAACAATAAATAATTTTCTTTTTAAATTTTTTCTTTTTTACCTTTTTTTCTCTACAAAATTTATGATACTAATATATGCTTACTGATCAGTACAATGTCTTTAGAGACTCACCACCACCCTTCTCAATGCACAGCCATGTATCTAATACATAGCCAGATCTGAATCCTTCTATGATTTTCTTCATATTGAAATGAACAATGCATACCCACAGTCATGTTTTAGAGAAGCATGGCATGATACCTTTAAAAAAAAAAAAAAGAAGAAGAAAAGAAACGGAGTGGAGGGTGTTGTTAAATAAATTACCCTGTTATTTGTTTTTCTTAATGGCACATTCTTAATATCTCTTTAAATCACTCTTTTCTTTTAATAGTTGCATAGTAAGTAATATATTCACCATTTTAAAACAAAAATAAAATAAAAGCATTGCCTTCCAAGTATTCTTTTTGCCCCCTCACCAGTATCTTGAGTGAAGTGTCACAGAGCATGCACAATTTTTTTAATCTGCTTGTGCATTTTGCAGCAATCCATCAGTACCTCTGGTGCAGTTTGAGGATCTGTGTAACAAAGAGGAAATATTCAGCTCAGGTATGGCAGCTTTTCCTCCCCAGACCCAGGGGAGAAATCCACAAGAATGTCTTCACAAACTAACAATTAGTCTGTTCTGTGCTGTTACAGTTTCGCAACAATGCAGCACCTTTTTTGCTGTTTTCATCTCTAGAATATCTATATCACTTCGTAGAGCTGAGGAGAATTCTCAGAGCATCAGTAGCTTCTTTTTCTTCTGGTAATCTTTGATGGTTCTTAGATGACAGTTCTTCAATCAAAATAAAATTCACAAATTCGACTTTACAAACAGGTGATTTAAGACAATATAGAGAAAATTTCAAGATTCAATTGATGCTTTTAACAGCTCAAATTTGGCTATCTCTGAAATTTTGCATTTGCTTTTGAAATGATTCAGAACATCTTCATGTCAATATTTCACTTACTAAATAGTTATGTCTTTTCACATTACCTCATCCATCAGAATTTATAGAGTTTTCATATACCATAGTGGGTTTGTTAGATCAATTAGTTTTCTGAAGATATTCCATACTGTTTTTCCCACCAGCAATGTTTGAGGGTTCCTTTTTCCCTGCATTCTCTCCAATATTTGTTATTGTCCTGTTGATTATAGGTATTCTAAAAGGTATGAGATGGTATCTCATTGTGGTTTTGATTTACATTTCTGTAATACGTAGCAATGTTGAACATCTTTTTATATGTTTGTTGGCCATTTGTAAGTCCTCTAGGGAGAAGTGTCTATTCAGGTCCTCTGCCCACTTTTTGATTGGATTGTTTGGTTTTTCTTTGTTGTTGTTATTGAGTCATATGACTTCTTTATATATTTTGGATATTAGACCCTTATCAGAAGGATCGCTTGCAAATACATTTTCCTATTGAGATGGTTATCTCTTTGCCTTGTTGGCTATTTACTTTGCTGAGCAGAAGCTTTTTAATTTGATGTAGTCCCTTTCGTTTGTTTTTGCTTTTACTTCTCTTGGCATTGAGGTCAAATTCAGAAAACCCTCTTTAAGTCCAAAGTCCTTCAATTTCCCATGTTTTCTTCTATGCATTTTATTGTTTCACGTCTTATATTCACGTCCTTAATTCATTTTGAGTTAATTTTGGTGTGTGCTGATAGACAACAGTCTAATTTCATTCTTTTGCAGGTGGCCTTCCAATATTCCCAGCACCATTTATTGAAGAGGCTTTTCTTTCTCCACTGTATGTTTTGACTTTTTGTTGAATATTGTTTGCCCGTATAAACATAGGTTTACTTCTGGACTCTCGATTCTGTTCCACTGGTCAGTGGATCTGTATTGCTGTGATACCATGCTGTTTTCATTTCTGTCACTTTGTAATGTAATTTAAAGTCAGGCAGAGTGATACCTCCAGAGTCATTCTTTTTTCTCAAGATGGCTTTGGCAATTTGGGGTCTTTTGTGCTTCCATATAATCTGATGGTTTTTTGTTCTATTTCTTTAAAAAATGCTGATGAGATTTTGATGGAGATTGCATTAAATCTGTATAATGCTTTAAGTAATGTGGTCATTTTAACCATATTGATTCTTCCAATCCATGAACATGGATTATCTTTCCATTTCTTTGTATCTTCTTCGATTTCTTTTAATAGGGTCTTGTAGTTTTCATAATATAGGTCCTTCACATGTTTTGTTAAATTTATTCCTAGGTATTTTATTATTTTTTGTTGCAATTGCAAAATAAATTATTTTTTCTGCTTCTTTTTCTGATACTTCATTATTAAAATATAGAAATGCTATGAATTTTTGAATGATGATTTTGTATCCTGAGATTTACTGTATTTGCTTATTATTTCTAGTAGTATTCTTGTGGAGTCTTTAGGGTTTTCTACATAGAGAATCATGTCATCTGCAAATAGTGACAGTTTGACTTCTTCATTTCCTATTTGTATGCCTTTTATATTTTTCTCTTCACTGATTGTACTTGCTAGGACATCCAATGTTATATTGAATAGCAGTGGTGATAGAGGACAGTCTTGCCCTGTTCCTAATCTTATAGGGAAGATTTTTAGTTTTTCACCATTAAGTATAATGTTGACTGAGGGTTTGTCATAGATGGCCTTTATTATGTTAAGGTACTTTCCTTCTAAACATATTTTCTTAAGTGTTTTAATCAAAAGGATGCTGTATCTTGTCAAAGGCTTTTTCTGCATCAATTGATATGATCATATGATTCTTATTTTTTAATTTATGTGGTGTATCACATTAATCGATTTGCATATGTTGGACAATCCCTGTGTCCCTCAGATGAAGCCCACTTGATTATAGTATATAATCTTTTTAATATATTGGTGTATTTGATTCACTACTATCTTATTTAGAATTTTTACATCTGTGTTTATGTGAGATGTTGGTCTGTGTTTTTCTTTTTTGTGTGTTATCTTTACCAGGTTTTGGTATTAGAGTGATACTGGCCTCATAAAATGAGTTAGTAAGTATTGCCTCTTCTTTGATTTTTTTGGAAGAGTTTGAGGAGAATAGGTATTAAATCTTCTTTGAATATTTGGTAGAATTTACTGGTGAAGCCATCTGGTCCTGAACTTTTACTTTTTCATAGGTTTTTTGATAATTGTTTCAATTTCCATACTCTATTTAGATTTTCCAGTTCTTCTTGATTCAGTCTAGGAAGGTTGTATTTTTCTAAGTACTAGTCCATTTCTTCAAGGTTATTAAATTTGGTATTATATACTTTTTCATAGTATTCTTACACAATCCTTTATATTTCTGCAATGTCTCCTCTTTCATCCCTGATTTTGTTTGTGTCCTGTCTCTTTTTTCTTTAGTGAGTCTAGCCAGGGGTTTGTCAATTTTATTAACCTTCTCAAAAAAACAGCTCTTTGTTGTATTTATTTTTTCTATTATTTTTTGTTTTCAATTTCATTTATTTCTGCTCTAATTTTGATGATTTCTTTTCTTCTGATGACTTTAGGCCTCATTTGTTCTTCCTTTCCTAGTTTTTTAAGATGAAGTGTTAGGTTGTTTATTTGGGCTCATTCTTATTTTTGGAAGTAGGCCTGTAATGACATGAACTTTTCTCTTAAGACTGCTTTTACTGTGTCCCAAATTTTGATATGTTGTGCTATCATTATCATTCTTTTCTGTGTATCTCTTAATCTCTCTTTTTATTTTTTCTGTGACCCAGTTATTCTTCTATAGCATGTTGTTTAATCTCCATGTATTTGTTGTTCTTTCTGATTTCTTTTTGCAGTTGATCTCCAATTTCTAATCATTATGATCAGTGAATATGGTTAGTATGATTTCAGTCCTCATATTTGTTGAAGCTAACTCTGTGTCCCAGTATGTGGTCAATTCTTGAGAATGTTCCATGCTCACTAGAGAAGAATGTATTAGCAGCTGTTTTGGGATAAAATGCTCTGTAGATGTCAATTATGTCCAGTTGGACTAATGTGTCATTTAAAGATGTTATTTCCTTATTGATTTTCTGTTTGGATGATCTATCCATATCTGACAGTGGGGTATTTAGGTCCCCTACTACAATCGTGTTTTGGTCTGTTTCTCCCTTTAGTTTTGTTAGTAATTGCTTTACATACTTTGGGGCACCCTGAAGGGGAGCATAGATGTTAATGTGTCATGTCTTCTTGATGCATAAATTCCTTTATTATTACAAGTCTATTTTGTCCAACATTAATACTGCTACTCCCACTTTTTTCTGAATGCCATTTGCTTGAAATGTCATTTTTCAACCTTTTCCTTTGAGTCTATATTTGTCTTTGAAGCTGAGATGTGTCTCCTAGAGGCAGCATATGATTAGGTTTTGTTTTCTGATCCTTTCTGCAACTCTGTGCCTCTTTATTGGTAAGTTCAGTCCATTTACATTTAGGGTGATTATTGAAATATGAGGTCTTCTTATAGCCATTTTATCTTTTGCTTTCTTGTAGCTCAGTGTTTCCGTTGCTTCCTTGTCTTCGTGTTTCTGTTTTCTTTATTTTGGTTGGCTTTTGTGGGTTTTGTATGTGATTCTTCTTATTTTATTTTATATATTTTGGTTCTGACTCTATGGTGTGTGGTTACCAGGTTACCCTTACAAATATGAAAAAGATAGTATGTGTGTATACACATACACACACACACATACACACACATATATGTATATATATACACATATATATGTATATATACATATGCATATATACAAATATATATATGTATGTATGTATATGTGTGTGTGTGTGTGTGTATATAGAAAGAGAGAGAGAGACAGTCATCATTTTCTTCTATGTGTGCCTTATTTCCTTTCCCCTTTACATATGTGGATCTTTGAATCCTCCCCTTTTCAGTCATTGTTATCTCAATTTGTTTCTATGTATGCTGAACGTTCATTACTATCTTACTATAGCAATTCTTTTCTTATTCTTTAAGCTTATAATGCTCTGTTCTTAGTAAGAGTTGTATTCTTCTGCTTCTATTTGCCTGATGTTCACTTTACTCCTAATTATGTATTTTTTGTCATTGTTATTTTGTTTTAGGTGAGCTGACCTCTTTCAAAATTTCCTGTAGTGCAGGCCTCATAGTAAAGAATTCCTTCAATTTTTGTATGTCTGAAAGGTCTTAATTTCTTCTTCATATCAAAGGGAGAACTGAGGTGTGTACATTATTCTAAGATGGTAGTTTCTTTCACTTAGTAGTTTAAATATTTGATTCCATTTCTTTCTGGCTTGTAAGGTCTGCACTGAGAAGTTCAATGATAATCTAATGAGTTTTCCTTTATAAGTTACTGTTTTCTTCTTTCTGGCTGTCCTGAAAATTCTGTCATTGATTTTTGAATACTTTAATACAGTGTATCCTGGTGAAGACCTTCTTGGGATGAGATAATTGGTTGTTCTGCTGACTTCCAAGCTCCAGCTCATTCCTTCGATTTGGAAAATTCTCATCCACTATTTGTCTGAAAATGCTTTCTAGTCCCTGCTTCTTTTTCTTGCTTTCAGTAATGTCCATTATTCTTATGTTTCCTCTCCTGATAGTATCAGCTAATTCTTGTATTTCTCTTTCATTATTTTTTATTCTTGAGTTTCTCTCTTCTTCCTTCTGGTTTATTTCTAGATTTCTGTCTTCAATATCACTGATCCTTTCCTCCAGATGGTCGATTCTATTTCCCAAGCTTGCTATTTCATTTTTCAACTCTTTCAGTGTGTTCTTTATCTCCAGAAGTTCTATTTGTTTCTTTTTGAGGGTTTCAATCTCCTTGCTCTGCTCATCTAGTTGTTTTTTCACTTCCTGAAATTGTTGATATGACTTGCTTTGGAACTCACTGAGTTTTTTTAGAAGTACCATCCTGAATTCTCTGTCACTTAAGTCACATATTTCTATGTCTGTAAGTTAATTTTCTGGAGATTTTTCTTTTTCATTCTGAGATGCCTTGTCACCTTGGTTGTTCATGGTTAATACTCCACCTGGACATTAATTTAAGTGTATTCTGTTGTTCTCCCAAAAAGAAGACTTGTTATATAAAGGTCTTTCTTTAGCCTGCTGCAAATAAGGCACTTTTTTTGGTTTCCAGTAGGTGCTGTATAAGCCTCTTGGATCCCTGCTTTATATAAAGCCTAGTCTTTTATTTTCTTGTAGATTTTAATCCCACTTGCTACTCTCAGTTTCAGTCCCTGTCAGTGTTAAAACAGTTTTGGTAGCATTTGCTCAGATTCCCATGAGGGTCCAAGGTGATTGGTCTTGGAGGGTATGGGGGAGGGTCCCTCTGGGTTGGAGGTTTGGGGCTGTGGCTCAGCCTCGGTTTTGCAACCGGGGCCATAAAAAACAGCTGCTATTTCTCTGTGGTCCCATCCCACTTCTCTGCTTTTTGCCCTGATGACTGAACCCTGCTGCTGGCTGCATAAAAAAGTCCCAGCACTTCCAGGCAGGACTGATCAGGGAAGTTGCTGCATCTTCACCCCTCCCCCTCCTCCTGCAAGGAGCTGTGGTGGCTGCGAGAGGCGGCTTCTTTATTTGTCCCAGTTCACTGCCAAACTCCCAGAGTTCTGACCTATGGTAGCTCTTATGCACAGATCCTTAACTCAGACATGCTAGTGTGCATTTTGGGTGTTTTTTGTTCAGTTTTAGATGTTCAGCTTATTGTGGTTTCAAGGGGAGAGATCTGAGTACATCTCTCACTCACCATGTTTTCCCAGGATCCTCCTCATTAATCGTTTTGATATTAGAATTAATCAGTATAACTTGGTCCCAAATTTATCTAATTAATGACCTTCACTTTATCCATGAAGATCAACTAACGTGTTTCACAGAACAGGTAGAGAAATAAAAAATAGCAGAGCATCATTACAGGATTGTGTTAAAGCATCAGGTCTGCAGTTTCGTACTTGGTGTTGAATTGAACAGGAGGGGCATTTGGAAACATGACTAGTCTCCATTATGTGCACCAATCATCCCCTGAGCTAATCTTCAAGGCCTTGCCCTCTGACTGAGGTCGTGCTTCCACATCCACATCATGTTGTCTGGGTGACTTCGTTCACAGCAGCAGTTCCTACCCAGTTGAGAAATTGGAGCACCTTTGAGGACATGTGGAAATATTCTCACAGGCACCCAGAGTGCTCAATATGCCATTTCTCATATAATTACAGGAATTAACAGACCTTTAAAACCCTTTCCAAATCTTGTTTTCAGAACATTGCCAGCCTTTAGTGTCTGCGGATGGAATGCAAACCCGAACCTTTGATGACTTTCACATATAAAATACCCTGCTCAAGAGGTCCTTCGTGGAACACAATGTTGTACAAAGTAGGTACACAAGGAAGGAGCTGAATTAAAAGCAGAAGTAAAAATCATACACTCATCAGATAGGGAAACAGAGCCAATAAATCCAATGCACTGTCTGGGGTCACACAACTGAAATCGGCAGAGACTGAAACCTAGGCCTCTGAGCTCTAGAGCCTTTACTTCCTGCCACAACATGAGATAATGCTGGAGTGCAGAGAACCAATAAATAGTATTTCCTTTTGCTCCACTGCAGGTCATAATCAATTGAGAAATAAGGCAACTAGGCATCTGATAGATGGAAATTATGATGTTATATTTATTAATGATAAGTCATTTCCAGAATGTAATTCTACATGTGTGTTAAAGTGGCCTATTCATACCCCACCCCACTTGAAGGAACCAAGAAGCAGGCGTACTCAGCCAGGATTGAAGGAAAAGAAAGGAACATAAATCCCTGATGTTTTTTTTTTTAATAGATTAGTTCTATTTAGTCAAGGTGGATGGTTAGCTATTAGTCAGGTGACTCACCCCTTCAGCAGGGAAGAAGATAAAAGCAGACAAGGAGTGTTCTCCAAGTGGAGTCCCCATCTCCTGGAAACAAAAAGCTGGATGTAGAGTATGTATGTATATGAGTTATATCTCTAGTTCACATGGCCAGCACAGGGCTTTATCATGCCAGTACACAACAGTCATTCCAGTGAGGGATGCCTCATCCTAGCAGGATCCAGGCAATGGACTGTCTCACTAATGTGTGAAACCTATCATCACTCACACGTAAGCGGGGACAACATGTGGATAAATCATACCTGGGATCAACAGATAAGGGTTCATTTAACGTAAAAACCCTGAGTTTCTGTACCTTAGTAACATTCCTCCCCTGCAGATCCCAGAGTTCTCCTCATGCTAGAGGTTGAATCTCTGCTAGGTACTCTTTGCCTCGGATTCACTGTACAGTGACAATAACTGTGGCCTGTATACGCACAGGGTGATTTATGGCTGTTCAAGCAAATGTTCACCTAGAGATAAAAATGTTGAGCTACAATGCCTCTGCTAGAGGGGTGTGTGTGTGTGTGTGTGTGTGCATGCGTGTGTTTCTGTCTGTCTTCTATCTGTGATATGTGTATATCAGTAGGGAGGCCTAATTAAGAAAGATTAGATAGTTTTATATTAGATAATCTTTTGCTTGTCAAGTGATGTATAAGTAATTTTAAAAGGCTATCTCTTGTTGGTTCCCACATTATTATATCAAAGTCAGTAGAGGTTCAGTATTGTATCAAGTATATTTTTTTCTACTTCTTTCCAGCTTTATCGAAATATAATAGACAATTAGTTGCTCATATTTACATCATACAATTCAATTAGTTTTTTTTTTTTGGTTATAGTTAGCATACAATAATATGCCAGTTTCAGTTGTATAGCATCATGTCAGAGATCCCCATAAATCACAAATGATCAACCCACTAAATCTAGTACCACTTTTCTCCCCTACATATTTATTACACTATTAACCCTATTCTCCATGCTATACTCTACACTTCCATGTCCATTCTGTGACTATCTATCTGTACCTCTTAATCCCTTTGCCCTTTTTCATCATCTTCCGCAACCCTCCTACCATCTAGCAGCACTCAAAATAGTCTCCGTATCTATGAGTTTATTTCCATTTGTTTTGTTGTTTATTTTGTTCTTTAGATTCCAAATGTACGTGAAACCATGCAGTATATGTCTTTCTCTATCCAAACCATTTCATTCAGCACAATACCCTCTAGGTCCATAAGGCAATATCTTTTTCCATCCCCTTCCTTTTAGTCTGTGTGTGTCTTTTAATCTGAAGTGAGTCTCTTGTAAGCAGTATGTGTAAGGGTCTTGCTTTCTTATTCATTCATCCACTCTCCTTTTTTGTTGGAGCACTTAATTCTTCTATTTGAGGCACTTGTTGATAGAAATAAAGTGATTACCCTTCTTTACTCCTGTTTTTGATAAACGTTTTTTCTTCTTAAAGTCTCTCCAACATTTCCTGTAATACTGGCTTAGTGTTGATAAATTCCTTTAGTTTATTTTTGTCTGGGAAGCTCTTTATCTGTTCTCGGCTTTTTTTTTTTTTTTTTTTTTGTAGTCTCGGCTTTTTTTTTTTCTTGCCATTCTGATTGAGAGTACTTGGCTTCCCTATCCTCTATATCAGTGGTTCAATTCTCTTCTTTATCCAATTTGTTTATCCCATCTAATATACTCTTCATCTCAGATAAAGTGTTCATTTCTGACTGGTTCTGTTTTATAATTTCCAATGCATTTCTATGTTTTCTTATCTCTTTATTAGAGTTCTCACTAAATTCATCTACACTTCTCCAGAGTTCATTGAGCATCTTTATAACCAGTGTTTTGAACTCTGCATCTGTTTCCTTGACTCCATTCTATCTTGATCTTGTCAAGTGATGTATTCTGTTCTCTCATATGGTTTCTACTTCTTTGTCTTCCCTTTTTGGCTGCCTTTCTGTTTCTATGTACTAAGCAAAGATCTTAAGTCTCCCTTTCTTATTAGGATGGCTTTGTGTGGTAGGTGTCCAGTGGCACAGTCCTGAGAGGGTTTCAGTTGAAGGTCATGTTTAGCCCCAGCCTGTGCCCCTCCGGGGCCACCTGTTAAAATTCAGCAAGTAATCCACAGATGCTGTGCTTATAGTTGCCTCAAGAGGCCACTCCAGAAGCTGAGGTCAGCTTTTACCAATGAGAGTCTTGGTGCTGCTCAGCAAGGAACACCAGAGTCACCGAAAACACAACTGAATTGTGGCTTGGGTCGGGCTATGAGTTGGCGGAGGCACAGTTTCAGGGAATCCTCTGGGCAGAGTGACCTCTGTTATCCAGTTTGATGATGTCTCACCTTTGGCAGCGCTGTATCCACACACTGGGAGCAGGGGAGGGCTCAACAAAGAAATAATAGATAGCACCAGAACTTCTATCCAGGGGAGAGAGCCTCTCCTCTGGCCCTCACTCCGGCAACTCGTTGTTCCCCTGGCGCCTGCCGTAGGGCCAACCAGGTGCTGGTGCTCAGAGAGAGTAGGTCCATCACTGTGAAAGTCCGCTCCTGGACACAGCCCCTTTAAGAGTTGCCTGCAACTACCAGCTGCCTCTGCCATAGCCTCTGTCCCACTCAGCCACTTGGAACCAGGCAGTCACGTGTCTTCGCCCACTCCTAGCTTCCACTACTGCATGGTGATTAATTCTTTCTCTCCCTAGTTGAAATGCTTCTGTTCATTTAGATCCCAGGTGACTTTGCTTGCTATGCTCTGTGTTTCTGTCAAAGCTTTGATTTGGTCTCAAGCTGGATGAACAAAGCCTCTATCATCTATGCCATATTTTTTCGACCCTAGATGTTTTCTTATTTAGGGTATAGAACAATAACACAGAAATCTTCCAGAACATTCTGGAGATGTGAGAAAGTAAGACTTCTCCTGGGGAGAGGAGACTTAATCAGTTCCTCCAGGTAGTAGCTGAAGCCAGAGTCTCCCTGCAGGTTGTCATCATGGCCAAGAAGTTGGCCACGCGCCCCAGTATATTTTCTTATTTTTTTTATTTATTATATTCTAACGTCTGGGGTCTTGCTGGCCCTGAAGGGACTGCCCCTCCCAACGTTAGCCAACTCCTAGACATAGTAAAGACTTACTGAGGAGAGCACCTTTGATATGCAAACCAATCAATCCATAGTCCACACTGTTAACAACCTCCTAGATCTCGCACTCTGGGCAATATCCCTCTGTGGAGCAACTACATTCTCTAGGAATCTTGACACCCAGGGACCAACGGATTCAGTTCAAGCCTGTGAAATAGGGTGCAAGTCATGATGTCATCTTCAGGCCTGGTCCAAGTAAACTTCCCACATGGTCCTCTTAGGTTCTCTCTCTTCCCTCTTTACCCAAAGGCCAGCCGCAGGTGTCATGTATCCAAGATGTTGATGCCTCCATAAGCCCGAATGCCTGGACAAAGTTTCCTGGAGTATCCCTCCTTGTCCCCATTGAGCTTCATATGAGAAATGTGTGAAGTGGGTAAGACTGAGGTGTCACTACTGTAGTGGCTAGTGTTCTCCTAATTCACTGAAAAGCACAAAGACAGTTTGAAAGTTAGCATGTAATTCAAAACACCATTTAAGTTACTTTTTTAAATGAAAACTTTGTGCAAGGGTAAAAGACAAATGCTTCATTTCAGACATTGACTTGCTCATATGTAAGGGTGAAATAATTGTAATGATTTCTTTTCTTTCAACTTAATATAACTTCAGAGGTCACAGATATATAAAAGAAAAAGGATGACAAAACCAATTTTACCATATTTGCATTACTAGAGTACCCTCTAGGATCAATAAAAAGAGCATTTATTATCAGACAAAATTTTGCAAGCAAAACTGGGGTTTGGGAGAAAAATTTATTTAAGCCTTATGGACCCTTTTCAGATCATAATCATCTGCCTATTCTAAGATAACATATCATTACTTTAATCCTTCTCCCTCTCTCAAGTGGAACTATCCTCTAAACGATTCCTCACCAGCAAAAGCTAGATATATGGAGTCCAAGCCAGATGCAATTTCAGCCAGAATGCAGTAACCTTGCATTCTTAATTTATTTATAACAATAATGACACTTGTAGCAATTTAAAAAATAGTCTGAATCAAAATGCTTTCAGTTTCCTATGAGTTGCTATACCACTCATCACCTACAGCCCAAAGGACCAATGTCATATTAGTAAGGATTACGACATTATCTGCCTTTAACTCTTTCTCTCTCAAAAATTCATAATCCACACTCTCATAAGATATCTAATTTATAAGGCAATTTAAAGATTGTTTTAAATTTAATAACAACATTTTCTGTCAATTATGGTAAGAGATCTTATGGGCCCCATCACCTGACTCCTCATTCTCTCAGACTCTTAAAATCACTTAGGACCCCAACCAGTAGCTGAAGGCTGGTCTCTATTCTAAGACAACCAGATCCACCTGGTTTCAGAGTACCTGTCTTGCCCTTGATTTCAGTACATAGAGTAGAAGCATTTATCTGAAATGTCCAAGTCTTAACCTGAGATTACTGGAAATGAGGTCACTTTGTTTCAAAAGAGTACAATGATTTGAAAGAGAGAATAAAAATAAAAATAAAAATGCTTATTTCCCAAAGAAGCACACAAACTCCTGGGATGTCATCACACCTCCTGCCTTTCCAAAGAGAACAGATGTCAATGACCTATATATAATAGCCTGTGCCAACTTGAATATATGACAAGATGTTTGCCTGAAAAATAGCTCTAATAATAAGAGCCTTGCACAAAAAAATACAAATCATTTACAATAACTATATTGCTATTTTTTATTCCCCCAAAATTACATTATTTGGAAACAATCTTCTACTATAATTCACTGAATTTATCTTTCTAATCAGGTGCCATCAGAGTTTCAGTTTTGCAAGATGAAAAGAGCTCTGGAATACATGGTGGTATAGTAAGGTTATTATTGTGAATTTTGCCACAATACAAAAAAAAAAAATAATCAAGTGTCATCAAAGTTCTAAAAAATGGGCCCATGTTAGAACATCATAAGAACTCAATTAAATATATATATAGTCAAAATTTTGGTTACATCAGTGCTTAAATGTACTATTGCCACTTTCAACTCATAAGCTCTAATTACATGCTTTATCCTTTCCCCAAAACCTTTAATTTCCCCTCCCGGATGGTGAATAGAGCTGCCACTCAAGCCAGAGACCTGGAAGTCAGATTTACCTTCTTTCTCTCTTCCACATCATTCTCAGCTCAAAGGCTAAACATATTTTGTTTATTCTGTCTCCTTAATATCTCCTCACTTGGTATCTTTCCCTCCATTTGCATCACCATTAATCAACTAATACCAAATATTTATTGAACACCTAGTAATGTGGAGGGTAGATACTTTCCAAAAATGAAGTATATGTAATCCCTAACTTCAAGGAGATCACAATCTACTAAGAGACAAAACATACAAATAATGAACTCAAAGTTTATCATAATTATTTTTATAGTTAACATTTATTGTGTATTTATAATGTATCAGGCTCTTATGTTAAATCCTCCAAATGATCTTAAAATGTTGATACTGTCATTATTATCTTATATATGAAACCATTGGGACATAGACAATGAAGTTTAGTGAGGTTACAGAATACAGGAGCAATATATAAAAATCAATTCTGCTGCTATATGATAGCCACAGACAATTTGAAATTAATTTTACAAATTTCATTTACAATAACTTCAAAAATATGAACTACTTCAGGATAGATGTGACAAAATGTAAAAAACCCTCTGCAGTAGGCAGAATTTTAAAATGACCTCCAATGAAGCATTCTCTGGTATTATTCCCCCCCCCTTTAGTATTGGTAGGACCTTTAACTTCCTTCTAACATTGTATGACAAAGGTGAAGGGATTCCACAGATATATATTTTATTATGGCAACATTGGCTAACAAAATCCAGTAAGTTTCAGGTATATAGTTTAGCAGTAAGGCAGTATGTATGTATGTAAGTATGTGTGTATGTATCTATGTATATGGTATTGTGTGTTCACTGCTCATAGTTATATTTCTTTCTGTCACCACATATTTGACTCCTTTTATGCCAACTACCTGCCCCTCCTCCCTTTCCCCTTACCCACAGATATATTTTAAATCACTAATTAGTTGGCTAAATTAACCAAAAAAAGAGATTATCCTGAGTGGGCCTGAGCTAATCAGGAGAGGAAGAGAGTACAGAATAGGTGATATGTTCACTGTCTTGATTGTGGATTATAGTGATGGTTTAATAGGTGTATATATATATATATATGTAAAAGTATGTCACATTGTAAACTTTAAATATGTGCATTTATTGTATGTTAATTATACCTCAATAAAGTTGTTTTAAAAACTCTGCAGTGATACCCCATCACATTCAGAATAAAATCCAATCTTCTTTACTTGGCCTATAAATCCCTATACAATCTGGTCCTCAAAGCTCATCTCCCACTCCTCTCCCCTCTACCTACTCTTTTGCAGCTACATTGTCCTTCTTATTTTTCAACAGATCAAATTTACTCTTTCATCAGGAACTTTTTTTTTAATTTGATTTTTTTCTCTCTGGAACTATCCCTCACTCTGCTCCTTTTATTGTCTAAATCTCATCTCCAAAGTCCACTTCTCAAAAAAGCCTTCTCTTCTGCCATCTAAAGTTGTTTCCTAGTCTGTGACCATGTCACTCTGAACATGCCTGTTCTCATCTGAGCAGAGTCAGGCCTGGTTAGTACTTGGTTGGAAAACCACCTTGGAATACCAGGTGCTGTAGGAGTTAAAATATATTTTATATATATACATATATGTGTATATATATGTATATATATAAAATAAAAATTTTCTCTAAACTACTCATTGCTATTTATTTCCTTTGCAACACTTGGCCCTGCCTGTTCCCTTGCCTATAACATTTTCTACAAGCATATCTAGAAGTTTGCACTGAGCTGAGTCTGGAGAGATTATTCAATTAAGAGTTATCAGTGGAGGTAATAGGGAGTGAGAAACCCATTTTAGGTAGAAAGAGAATAAGCAGAGATAGGGAGAAAAAAGCCAGCATTACCTGCATTTTAAAAGTGATAAATATTTAATATAAGATGATAGACATGAAGCAGCGACCAGATCGTGCAGTTTTGTATACAGTGTGTGAGTGAGAGATAGGATTTCACACTGAAGAGTGTTAAGTAAGATAGCAACAAGCTAAATTGTTTTTAGATATGCACTCTGATGGCAGACAAAATTAGAAACCCTGGTAACCAGGATAGAGAAAAGAAAAATATTTTGAGATATGGTTAAGAGATGAAGTAGACAGTACTCATTGGTTGGTTAACGTTATGAGAAAACATCAGATCTATCCCTTGGGCTGTTAGTTGGTGTGTGGAAAAAGAAAGATGGCTGTAGTCAGGCTCCCTCTTGACATCCTGAGCAGCTAACTTCCTAGCAGAAGTGACAGCACTTCTCCCCTTATGTAACCATGTGCCCAGTACTCATGCACGGGCTTCTGGCAGTGTGGCACTATTGTTTAACCTGTATATAAAAGGCACTGCCACCCTGCAAGGCTGGCTGTGCCTTTGCTGTAATAAAGAGCTATGTTGCATTTTCCTACGACTCCCCACATTGTCTTTCAACGGCCGGAGCTTCATACCCCTTACATCGGAACCTCCAATCTGCAGAAACACAGTTGGCTTGCTTGCCTAAATAGAGGACGAAACTACTCAACTGAGAGACAGAATGCAGAAAAACTGGTTTAAATGAGTTGTGGACATGTTGAATTTGAGGATTGTCTATCATGACCAAGAGGAGACATCTAGGAGTTAGAATACATGTGAGATTTGAAGCCTGGGGAAAGAGGCTGATTTGAAATCATCAGCTAATGATAGGAATTTTTTAAGAATGAGAATAACTGAAATTATTTGGACAGTTTGTGAAAGTAAAAGATTATTGAGCCAAGAATGGAAGCATGGAGAACACCATTGTCATTTCTAACATTTATTGCCACTTGTTACGTGACAGGTACTATACTACAAACTTTAACTATGCTTGCTCATTTAATCATAAATCTGCCTCCCCCCTTTCTATTTGAAACCTTCTGTAACTGATTTATAATTTTAAAGGAACTGAATAATTCTGAAATAAGTCAAAAATATATAAATTGACATTATTCTGCTTCTCAATGGCATAAGAATGTTAACTTGTGTGTGTGAAAATTGAAGGTTTTCATAAGAAGAAAAGTTTAGAATGAATATATTTTCTACGTAAACAAAAAGGGATGGAATGGGGAGAGACATCTAAAACAAGATGAAGAAAATGGACTGGATTGTCAGTAGCAAATAATTTGAGGAGAGCCAGGGATGATGTAGCTGTCAGGGTACTTGTCAAAGTGGTCTTTTGGGAACTAATATTTACGGGAATGGCAGGAAAGAAAAGAATGTTTTGAATTAAGAGGACAGTCGGAGGATTTCAATGTCAGTAAAATCACTATGATAATAGATAATTTTAAAGAGAAAGCATTCAATTACAAAGAGATCCAACAAATCAAGAAGTAGGAGAAATTTTTCATTGGAATTGGCAGGTGATCTAAGCAAATTTTAGTAGTAAGATGGATAGTTTTATATATGTATACTTTGAAAGAAATATAAAACATACATGAAAATACATATCAACTTCAGGACAGCAATTATCTATGGAAGGGGAGAGGAATGGTATAGGAAAGAGGTGTTTTCACAGTATCTGTAAATTTTTCATTTCAAAAAATTTCAGTCAAATACAGCTTTTAAGCCTTGTGATGGGTACATGGATGACTATATTACTGTTTTCTACACATGTCTGTACTAAAAATATTTCATGTTTTTAAATAATGAATAGAAAGTGGAAACATTGAGTTTGAAATACTCCTCTGAGCTGACTAATGGAACAAGGTCCCCAAAGAAAACAGGAAAAGAGACAACCTTGAAGAGGAGTCATGTCACAATGTCCGATCCTAGATAAAATTAAAATGAATATGATTAAATCAGTATATGGTAAGAGAATGTGATATTTAGGCTCTAAAATGGGTATCTATTCAACACTTAGTCTACGCAACCCATAGCTCCCAAAGACAACCTGCTAAAATGAAAGTCCAATAATGCTATTCTCTTGCTTACATATATTCAATGGCTACCTTTTGTCCTAAGGATAAAGCCCAAATTCCTTTCATGACAATATGTTCCTGCCCATTTTCCCAACCTCGTCTATCATCCTCCTTTCTCTCTACTTCTATCTCTTCTTAACCCAGGAAACTACACCTCAGACACAACAAACTTCATTTATTCTCCTGAACCCACCCTTGCGTTTGGCAGTTTTGTGATTAGAAACATGTAGTTGCTTCTTCTTAGAATATCTTTCTCTCCCCTGCCTCTTATCCCCGGACCAAGCTCATATTGGTGAAAACTGTCCTAACCCTAACTGCCTTAGCTGACAGTTTTCTTTTCATGCTAACATTGAACTCTGTTAAGATAACTTATTACAGTGTATTGCAATTAGTGGTTTGTATAACTGACTCACCTACTAGAGTAAATTGAGACCAGTTACCTTGTTAGATTTCTGTTCTCCAGGGTTTGACATAGGCCTGCTATATTGTAGGCTCTCAACAATGTTTGCTAAAGTAATGAATAAGTGGAAGTACTTACATTTACAGGGACATCAAACTTTTATATTTAGTAAAGTAATTTATGATTCAACTTTCTCAGAATCTTTTTAAGCTCTATAATCGTATACCCATCTTATAGTATTAGAAATGATTCATATAAAAAAGGGATTTGCTTTATTTTTCAGCAAATATACAAATATAACTAATCGAATCACCTTTGAAAACTAGTCTACTGAGCCATTCTTTTTCTCTAAAAATTACTTTAGGGAATTTATTCTTTTAGTAAGTAAACTAGTTTTTTAAGTACTCTATTAGATTATATAAATTACATGATCTCATGGGACTCTAAAATGATAAAATCCATTCTATTCTGCCTAGTTACTGGAAAAGAGGGGATTTTTTTTTCAGTGAGAAGTTTGCCTATACAGACTGACTATTTTATCATAATATTAGGCCTCTGTAATAGGAAATATCCAGTTTTTACTCCACTTATGTATGTGCTTTTGTTTCTAGAGCCCATTGTGTGACATTGAACGAAGAGCTATTAATTATATAGGTAAGGATTGTGGTTTTTTTTTTCTCTTGAATATATCACTTAATGAACCTAATTAAGAATGTTATGGAGGTCTGCTTCTTAGGAGGATATTTACAAATTATTTGGACTTTGACAAATTGAGAATTTGTCCTGTGAAGTAAAGTTATTACAGAAACATCAATTTAAATTTTGGATGGGTTTGTAGCTTAATCATCCAAGATGAGTTTCATGATGTTTAACTTCTCTGGGTTTGTTTAATCATGAATTTCTACTGCATGTATAATTACCACGAATCTTAACTTGGCACTTACACATGTACCTATTTCTTAAAATATCACAAAAATTGCAGCAGACGTTTCTATAAATAGCTATGATTCCTAAATGGACTTCATCATTGTTTATATATCATTTGCTCTCTAGAAAACTATATTATTACTGGTTAAGTTCTACATTCATTATCTCATTTAATCACCATACAATACCACATAAGATGAAGTGTTATTATATGCATTTTATAGATGGAAAATTAAAAAATGGCTAGTGAGATTAGGAAATTTTCCCAGGTTCAAACACAAGTGTTAGAACCAAGATTGAATTCACATCTTTCTGAATCCAGAAATCACACTTTTTAATCACTGTTTTGCTGAAGGCATCTTTAGGTAGTGCATCTTCCTCTTCATCATTATGTCCTCCACAGCTCATAGAACAGCATCTGACAAGTTGTATGGGAATATATAGATAGAAACTATCATGAGTATCATCTCAACTTTGCAGGTGAGGAAACCATGCCTCAAAAACCAACATAGCTAAGAACAAATAGTAACTGATAGGTTTGAAAGTCACAACAGGTCTTTTATCCCTATGATCAGTTCTGTCTGTACTGCACCCCATTGTCCTGCACTGCAGGGAGAAAGGGTCACAAAGCATGGCTCAGAGAGGCTACACAGCCTAGTAGTGATGAGGATGGGCTTTGGTATTAGCACAGACTCTGATCAACACCCAAAACCCACTTATGAGTGCCTTATAGAGCAATAAGCCTTAGATTTCTCACTTGTGAAATGAGAATAATATATAAAGACCTACCTTATAAAGTTGTTTAGACTCAATACACATGACCTATTATTTTATCACTCTTTTGCAACATGTAGGTAGCTCATGGCACTAGTAACATGCAAGTTGGAATTTTTGTTTATTTTTGATTGCTTTTTGTGTAGGGGTATACAATGAGCAAAGGTCAGGAGACCTGACTTCAAGGATTGTCTCTGTTCCTGAATAGAAATGTGACCACCACCACTCTGGGTATTGACTGTAATATTTATAAAATTAATAGGCATTAATTTGTATCAGTCTACTGAGATGGGGAGGAGGTAAAAAAGGATATCTTGCCTTTATTATAATAGTAAACACTGTTATCTAATATTCACATCCTTCAGATCCCAGATTTTAAGTTCTCTATCTCTTTCCATGCAGCCATATGCTTACAGGGAGGCTGAAGTTTTGATTATTAAGGCAGACAGTAATCTATTCCATATCTAGACGTGATGCCCAAGATTTTGTGGCCACCCTGAGGATGAAGCAAATAAACAGAAAGGCAGAGCTAAGAGAACCTCAGAAAAGCAAAGCTAGTGCCCTGATGAGCACACCCTACCTCTGAATATCTTGTTTTTTGATATGACATTCATTATTAACACTTTTCAGTTACTTGAAAGAAAGTATCAGCATGGCAGTCCTCTCTATGGACTTTATAAACAATAGTCTTGATCATCCCATGTCTATTTTATTACCTGAGAGTATTCACATATATGAATCCCTTTTCTGTGACAATCTAAAGTCAGGAAGGAAAGAGTTTATCTTTATATGTGTGGTTGAAAGAAATTCATGATCCAAGTCAGACCTACACTCCAAACCTATCCAGTAGTAAAAGGTTAAATGAGTATAGTTTGGGGAGCTACTTTAAGTATTGCTCATATTTTGTTACACATATGTTATGATCAGTAAACATTAGAGGTAAAATCCTGGAAGCTAAAATCAGTGTGTGTTGAGTGCAAGTATAGCTGTTAAGTGTTTGAGTCTAAAAAATAATTGTTTAGTTTTTTAAGTCCTCCTTTCTTTCAATTTTTTGTTTACTGAGCAAATTCCTATGTACTATTTAGACATTTATCAATAATTTGGGTCTTCTTCTAAGAATGAGAACAATATAAGTTTAAAGTCAGTAAGAAGAAATTGTTTTGCTATTTTCCTCTTTGTGAATGAGGAAGTAAAGGGTGAGGTATCTTTATGTCATCTTAATCTAATGTTTCTTAATTGAATGTTTATGAAAGATTTCAGCTGAATAATTCTACTGCTTAATAGAGTCTAACTTACTTTGTAAATTGAACCATTTTTGAAGCGTTATCTTGCAAACCTGTCAAGAATGTGATTACTTTTCTTGATGTTATTGTCAAGCTCCTTGTCAATGCATGTTTCGACACCTCATTGTTAAAGTAGCCAAATGACTTGTTAACTTTAAATGTATACTGCATGTATAAATGTTTAGTTATGTTGAGTGTTTATGTGTGGCCTATTGTTTGTATTATATCTCTCTTTTTTTTAATTTTTCTTTTTATTTTTGAACCCCTTCACTCATTTTCCCTCTACAGCTGAATGTTGATTGTACAAAGACAAGGCATTAGTAACATTGAATCACACATGCTAAGAGTTAGTTATTTTTTACTAATCTTTTTATTGATATATTTACACCAAAAGAAAGTCATCATTCATTTTTAATGCGATCATCTGTTATTGATATCTTTTTTTAAAGATCAAGTTAAATCTGAAAGTACTAACAGGTAATAATAACAGGAAATAATTTAAAATGTTTTGTTTTTATTCTATTCATTTTTATATTTACTTTATGTACTAAGAGTAAATTATTTTCCATTTATTATAGTAACATTGTTTGCTTTTAAATAAATTTCTTGAGATTAGAAAAGTGCAAACCTGCGTAAGATAGCAAACAACACAAAAATTCATCAATAGGAGACTGTTTGAATAAACTATACACAGTGAAAAAGAAATGAGGACTATCTCTGTATATTACCATGCAGTTACCCTAGGGTATAGTAAATGAAAAAAAGAAAGGTGAAGAAAAGTGCAATAGTAAACTATTATTTTTAATAGGATTAAAGTATGTTTATACATATACACACATATATAATCCAACCTCAATAAATATATATATGTTCATATATATATATTTATATATTTTATGTGTGTTTATATATGTACACATTTTTATAGTAAAAATAGAAACATAAACCAAAAACTAAAAATATATTGTCTAAAGGAGAAAGAGGCATGAGGATAGAAGAAATAGCAATAAAGAATAGACTTACCTGAATATAATTTATTTTGAAGATTTGACCTCAGAAATATGTTAACGTTTTATGATTACAAAACAAAATTAGAAAATTCTGCTTCCGAGAAGATGAGGTAAACATATTTTTCTCTGTTCCTTCTGATAACTACTACTAAAAACCCTGACAGTTTGAGTCATTTAAATGTTAATATAAAATATTTTATATTATATATATAATGTCAAATTATTTATATGTAATTTTGAATTTTATATATACAAAATTTCAAATTATATATATGTGTGTCTGTGTGTGTATACATATATATATATCTATATATATATATATTTTTTTTTCAAACATAAAATGACTCAGAAAAGAAGGTAGATTAGCAAGACATGAAGAATGATAAAGTAGTGAGGGGTTTTTTTGCCTGAAATAGACTGAAAACTGGAGAAATTGGCAACTCAGAAATACCAATAGCACAGACAAAAAATAACAACAACAAAAAAGTTTGCTCTCTCAACTCAAAGGATCAGTAAAGGGCAGCCTAACAAGAAGAAAATATTTTGACAATAGCCACCCTACTTCAACCAAACAACACAGACAACTGAAAATCCACTTACCCCCACCAGCAAAGGCTGAGACCCAGACCCATAAACAAAGTGCTCATCTTCTCCTTTCTCCAGGGTGGTGTTAGAAAAGGACAAGTTGGAAACTGGGACTTTTATCCTTGTGCCCCTTCCTATCCCCTGTTGTCACATAGGGAGCATGGACTTCAACAGAAATGACAGTGAAGTTTCCCAACCTCTCCAGACTGGGGTGGAAAGTCAAGGCTTACATCATTGCTCAGCAATAATTAAGACCCTGCCACCACCAGTGTCAGTGGCTGCCTCATGGAAGAAGTAATCAGGTTTCCCTCTTCCTCTTATATATGGTGATGCCAAAAGATATCTATTGGGAGGATAAACTTCTACCTGTACCCAGTCAGAACAAGGAGCCTCTTTTCCCCAATTGTCAATAGAATCTGAATGAAGAATGTGAGTTGCACTCCCATTTGGCAGTAATGAGACGATTTTTCCCCTTTCACCATGGAACAGGGTCAGAAGTAAACTTCTAAAACAAAAGATTTAAATAGTATCAGAATCTTATAGTTCCCAACATTTCCAATTTTCATTAGAAAATCATTCAACATATTAAGAACAAGCGATTTCTTAAACTGATAAGAAAAGACAATCAAAAGAAGCTAACAATAAGATGGCACAGACATTGAAATTATCTGATAAGAATTTTAAAGCAGTCACCATAAAAATGTTTAAGAATGCATAAAAGAATACTTTAAACAAATAAAAAATATGTCTCAGTAAAGAAATAGAAAATAGAAAGAACAAAATACGCATTTTAGAACTAAAAAACATCTAGATTAAAGTTAAAATAATCAGAATAAAAAATTCAAGGGGTGTACTTAACAAGAGAATGGAGAATGAAAAGGGGAAGAATCAGTGAACTGGAAAACAGAACAATGAAAATTAATCAATCTTAAAAAAAGAGAGAAAATGGAATAAAAATTAAAAATAAATAAAGCAGAGCTTCAGGGACTGAGGAAACTATTTTAAAAATCTTACATTTCTATCATGAAAGTGTCAAAGAAGAGGTAAAAGAAGGTGGAGCTAAAAAATTATTCAAAGATATAATGACTGAAATTTTCCAAACCTGGCAAAAAAAAATGTAAACCAACAAATTAAATAAGTTGATTGAAACTCAACAAGATAGATGCTTTCCCATAAAACCAGGAACAAGGCAAGGATGTCTACTGCAACCACTGTTACTCAATATAGTAGAATTCTAGCCAGAGCAATAAGGCAATAAGGGGAGCAGGGTGGAAGCACAAAACTTATACAGATTGGAAAGGAAGAAAAAAAAATACTGTTCCTATTTGCAAATGACAATGCTCCTCATGGACAATCCCAAGGAACCTGGGGGGGAAAATAAGTAAGTTCAGCAAGGTCTCAGGACATAAAATTAATATACAGAAAGCAATTGTACTTCTACATACCAGAAATTAACATATGGAAGTTGACATTAAAAGCATAATACCATTTATAATAACTCAAGAAAAATAAAATCTAATAAAACATGTATAGGACTTTGATGCTAAAGAGAATATCTAAATAAATGGAGAAACATATCATATTGATTAATTAAAAGATCAAAAAAGTAAAGATGTCATTTCTCCCCAAATTGCTATACTGATCCAATACAATTTCTATCAGAGTGTCAGCAAGATTTTTATGGAGATGTAAACAAGATTATTCTAAAATTTACAGGGAAGGGCAAATGAATTAGAGTGACTTTGACAATTTTGAAAATTGAATAACAAATCAGAAGAATCACTCTCCTTGATTTCAAAATTTGTATAGTCACAGGAACCAAACAGTGTGGTATTGGCTGAGAGATGGATCAAAGACCAACGAAACAGAAACAAACAAACAAACAAACAAATAAAGCAAGCCACACACATACTGTTTTTTGACAAAGGTGTAGAAACAATTCAATGGAGGAAGGATAGCCTTTTCAACAAATGGAACTAGAGCTATTAGACATCCACAAGCAAAAAAATAATAATAAATCTCAAACTACTCTTCACACCTTACATAAACATTAACTCAAAATTGACTATAAATTTAAAACTATAAAAATTTTAGAAGATAAGAAAAAATCTTCAGGAACTAGGGCTTTCTTAAACATTTTAGACATAAAATTTTGATAAGTTGGACTTAAAATTTAAAACATTTGCCTTGTGAAAGATCTTGTTAAGTTTCAACAAGCACATTGTGGGTGGGGGGAGAAAATGGAACCTATGGAATAAATAAATTATGAGTCATATCAACCAATTGCAATGTAAAGATTTATCTCAATTTGGATTCAGTCTATAGAAACTATGAGTATTTAAACACCAGATATTTGATATAAAATATTATGAAATTGATGTTAAGTGTGACAATGCTATTATGTCTATAGATTTTTAAAGAGACCTCTTCCTTTGAGGTATGCCCTCAATTATTTATGGATGAAGTAATATAATGTCTGAGATTTACTTCAAAAGACTACAGAGAAAGGTGGGTATGAGAGTAAAAGTGGACAAGGGTATGCAAGAAACAGAACTGACCACAAGTTATTGGTTGTTGAAGCTGGGTTCTGGATACATAAAGGTTTATTTTACTATTATCCCCTCATTTTATATGTATTTTTAAATTTTCTCTGATGAAAACATTAAAAATAAATTGGGTCAATGTTGAAACTATTTGGTTATCATAGTATACATGGTACCTAGTTATAGAAAAAATAATGAATGTGGGTCCAATACATCAGGCTTAGGAAATTGCTATAGACAAAGTCATAATGTCACACTAATTTACTGGTCACTGTTTAACCAGTCAGGCAATTTGGAGAAAGGATCATTGACCCAGCCCTCATTTGTATTTATATAGAAATCTTCCGAAGAGCTCATTAATACCCCCCAAATTCCCACAAGGCAGGTAGGTAACCTCATTTCCTTCCACAATGACATACAAAATTTCAAGTTCCTTTGAGTCATTGCTTTACAATGCAGCCAGTGGCTGTGGGCTCCAAACTCCTCATGAACCCGTGAACCATGGAATTCTGTGACTGATGAGACTGCTGGAAGTCTCATCCCCAAACTGATGCCTGGCAGAATCACTGTGCCAAGATAGAAAAAAATAACAAGTATTCGTATTTTGCATCTGCTGACATCTTCTGAAACTCAAGCCATGTCACAGGGTGTTTAGTTTAACCTGACTAGACAGAGCTAATTAAAACATCTTCCTAATACCATTCATTATTTCTCACTTCAACTTACCCATTGCCTCCACCCCATCACCTAAACACACTGTAATTACCACCACCTTTGCACAATTGTCACAGTGTCCTTAAAGATACATCCACTTCTCTTGGAGCTCAAGTTTTCTCGAGATGCAGTAGAACTCACCACAGGAGTTATTGTTGCTAAACCTTAGAGCTCATTGGAAGATACATTTTGGCAATATTAATATGCTATAGATGTCTTACTTATGTATAGCACCTCATAATTTTCAAATTACTTATGTCAGTTCAGGCTAATATAATAACTATCACAGACTGGGTGGCTTAGACAGTTTATTTCTCAAACTGAGAAGTCCAAGATCAAGGAGTCAATAGATCTTATGTCTGGTGAGAACTTTCTTTCATACTTCTAGATTGTCACCTTCTCGCCATGTCCTCACATTTCCGAGAGAGAGAGAGAGTGATTGAGAGAGAGAGAGAAAGAAATGACTGGCTCCTTCCTCTTCTTACAAGGATGCTAATCCCATTATGGTGGTCCACTCTCATAGCCTCATTGCTACCCAAATGCCTCAGCTCCAATTACCATCACACTGAGGCTTTAGTATATGAATTTTGGAGGAACACAAATATTCATTCAGTTCATAGCAACTTACTTCGATAAATAAATTATAGAAAATACTATTATTATATATGTACACATAAATATATTAATATTAGATATTATTTAATTATTTAATATGTAAACTGGAAGCTTGCTCTCTCTTCTACTAAGTATAAAAGTCTAAACCATCACCTTGCATCAAGTCCTTAGTTTATTCACATCATCGATCAAGCAGGTACAAGAGGAAACAGCAGTGCGTGAGACCTACAAATTTCTACATGGTGTATTCTGGTGATAAGATAAAGACAATTATGTTAAACTCAGTATTGTAAAAATGCAATTATACAACTTAATGAGTAAGAAGCTTAGTTCACAAACTAAAGTGTGTGGAAAACATTACACAAGTTTATTTTTTAATAATTGCATTTAATTTCTACATGGAGCCCCTATCCGCACCAAATAGGACAAAGAAATCAGCCTCAGCCATGTGGAGAGTTTCTTCCCATTCTTCTGCAGGTTCCCATAGGGGATAAGTGTCTGCTACTAAGTCCTTACAGCATAAAAATAAAAACCCAGAGAAAGGCACACAGGTGACTTGGCTGTGTAGAAGTTGATCATCTATTCTTCTAGCCCCACATCCTTTCTAATTTTGCCTCTTTTACTTCAGACCTTGTCTCTTCTTTTTCCTCTGAGTGAATCTCCAATGTATCTATCCATTGAGGAGGAGCAAGATGGTGGGAAGTTAGAGGCAATAAACCAATAAGTATTAATAGAAACTGATCAATAATCAATCAATCAACATATTTGCGAAACACCTATTGTTCACCAGTTCACCAGTCACTGAGCTGGTCATTGGTGTAAGGTCATACAAAGGAGAATCAAAAAGATGTGAGCATGAAAGTTAGTCTAACTTGGCTGCTGTTTTCTCTCATTGAACACACAAAATTTCTAAATTCTTATCGGTGCCTGGAAAGGTGTTCTTCTATAATCCTAAAAAAAAAATAAAATGCTCAATTTTAGCATTAAAACTTTCTAATTGCAGTCCATATATTCTTACCATATTTAGTAAGAGACTTATGCTAGATACGGGAAAGGAATGCAGATGTTATCCTAACTCATTCATGTACACCACCTGGCTGTATCATGTGACCTCCATCTGAAAGGGAAGTGATAAATATATATTTTTAAATGTTTCAAAATGCAGGGGGCCATCTATGAGCTTGTTAGTTTATAGAAGCAGCAATCACTCAGAAAAAAACAGTCCCACTGTTGCTATAGTGATCAGGAATTATAGAGCCATTCCACCGAAAATATCAATCACCTCAAAACTAAAGTCCCCAAGTGACATTAAGCTGAGAAAACTATAATTTCATGTGGGATGAAGAGGAAATTGCAAAGTTTCAGACACAGAAGGGCACCTGGACAAGAAGTGAGTAGCTCAATTCATTTCACCTCAAGTCATAGGCAGAGTGGACACACTCACAGGAATCCAGTGTTAGAAACAAGATAACTTCCACAGATGAAAAATATATCTGCTACTTAAAAAAATAAAAGACATACTTCTATGAAAGTGATGAAAAGACAAGGATATGTTGGCAAGACAATGAAGTTGGTTTTCCATAGACTGACCTGCTTAATTACTTAATGGTATTACTTCAAAAAGTGAAGGTAACATATTTAATTTGGTTAATTGTTCTGGCTTATTTATTTGAGTACATGCTGATTTCAAATAAAGAAGCATTTATGTGGAGTATCACCATTCAGGTGGCCATTGTGGACCATGTAAACAATGGTCTCTGGAGGTTTTTGCGTGGTGACTCTTTCTTCACAGCAAATCTCCAAGATATGAGGTTGGTTCTTTGCTGCCATATTACATCACATGACTCCCACTCCCTCAGCCGATGAAGAGTACCTGTGACTGAAGTTAAGAATGTTCTAGTCACCATATGGCAGAATAGTACATATGAACTTGAGCTATTGGTGATCACCTCCAACACCAAGGAGCAGAGAAGGCCCTTCTGCAAAAGGAGAATCCTGAATAAAATCAGAGAGAGGAGACAAGAGTTAAAGAGAAAGCCTCCTAGTTTCCTGTCCATCTTTCCTGAGAAGCAGCTGATTCCTGCCTTGGGTTCCATAAGTCATCCCTGTATCCTTATAGTCAACTCCTTATAGTTTTATTTACATTAGCTGACACTTGAAAGTAAACAACCTTTAAGTAACCAACGCCATCCACAAGGAAAGAAGGAAAATTCTTCAGCCTATGTCGACTTCATTTTCTCATCAGGTAATCATCCCTTCTTCCTCCTTTTTCCTTTGCCCTTATTGAAGATTCATCAGCACCAGCATTTTCTATTACCTGATTGCATCTATTGATAATGCCTGCCCAACAAAATATAGGTCATATCTCTTAGATGTGAGGCTGGTGGTCTAGTTTAAGCTTTATTTTAGTGGCTGCCTGCCCACATCAACTCCCTTATACTTCTTAGTAAAAATGATACCGTATATTTCTGAACACTATGTTCTACACACTGTTCTAAGTACTTATAATTATTAATTGACTCAATTAGTTCTCACAACAACTATTGGGTAGGTTCCATAACATGCTCATTTTAGAGCTGGAGAAAGTGAGAAAGTGACTGATTAAGCTATTTTCCCAAAGTCATATCTCAAGTAGGTTATGGAGCAGTTATAGGATTCCAGGTAGTTCAGCTCCAGAGCCTAAGTCCATAAATACTGATCAACACAGCTTAACCAGCAAATTCAAGTCCACTTGCACACTAAAAGACAATTAGCAATATCTTTTAGGAAATGCCATATTTTTAAGAGTGTTCCTGGCTTTAGAACTGGCAGCTTTCAGCAGTTTCAACTATCTTCAGTGATGTGCATGAATGCATACACAATCCACACATACATATACAAACACATATGCACACACACAGACACACAGGCAGACATGTTAGCACACAGACACACACATACCTTCAACTTATGGCTACAATTTAAGCATTCACATCAGCTTAAGAGGCCATTACAGTCTGAGTCTGGAGTCCAAAACAAACTCAGTCTGGGCCAAAGTGTGCCACAGACCTTAGCATCAAGGGGAAGAGCAAGCTAGTAGCAGGCAGTTCACTCCCCATCACCTTTAGTTGAACCACTTTTAAATGCACTAATGAATGGGCTTGTAGAATCAACAGGACTGTAAGAGGTTTTTTCATTTTATTTGCTTCTTGTTTTATTTATTTATTGTTCTATTTTTTCCAAAGCTTTTATTTAAGATTAAAGAATTGTAATTCAAGGTACGTGGATTTAGGTAAAAACCTAAATAGCATTCAAACTACAGAATCAAAGCAAAGGATATCTATATTTTTAAAAAGATGAAGATTAAATAAGTTATTTACAAGAAAATTCTTTGGTACTGACAAGCAACAGCTAGATTTACTTCATTGATTGGTCAGGCAAAATAGTTACTAGGCAACGTTCACTTTTATTGATTATTTCAACCAAGTTATTCTTTGTATTTTTATGATTTTTTTCAAATATAGTTTACATACAATATTCTATTAATTTAAAGTGTACAACACAGCAACTAGACATTTATATAATTTATGAAGTGATCATCCTGATAAATCCAGTACCCATTTGACACCATACATGATTATTACAATACTAGTGCTGGTTTGGGGCAGCTCAGCAAGAGATATGGGGAACACCCAGGCCAGATGCTGTTTGTTTGGAATTTGTGAACCTTTGAGAGGTTTAGGAAAGTCCACAGCATGAGCCAAGACAGGCTGTTTGTATGGAAAATTCAATGTAAGCAGTTTGGGAAAGCCCACAAGTTGGAGGCATGGGATCTCCGGGAACCACAGGTTGGGACAACCAGTGTTAGCTACGTTGATGGAGACTCAGATATGACCGCTGCCTGGGACTGCAAGCTGGGCAGGAGTAGGCTCATCAAAAGAGCAATAGTTTATGCCAGCACTTCTGTCTGTGAGAAAGCGGCCCCTCCAGTCCTCGCCCTAAAATCAAACAACTCAGTTCCTCCTCATATGTCCCTGGCACCCTTCAAGCTGCTGCCCCAGTGCTAACTTTCAAGGCAAGTGAGTCCATCACTGAGTAAGTTCATACTGGGCCCTTTAAGAAGAGCACCTGTGACTCCCCCAGCCATTCAACTCTGCCAGGATCTCTACTGATTTTCACAGCTAGAAGTTGTGGTGACTTCTCTTCCCAGAATAGAAACCCTGGGCTGGGGGGCCCAGTGTGAGATCAAGAACCCTCCTCCTCGAAGGTATCTCTCCAGCCAAGATATTTCTCCTGACACTCAACCAACACACATGGGTGTGAGACCAGCTATTTTATGTTTCCAACTCCCCTACCAATCTCGAGATGGCCTCTTTGTGTCTGCAGTTGTAGGACTTCTGTTCAGTTAGACTTCAGGTGACTCCCAATGATGGCTATTCTGCACTTTAGCTGTAATTTTGATGTAGTTGTGAGAGGAGGCAAGCACAGCATTTACCTACTCTGTCACTTTGACCAAGGCTCCTCTATTTGTTTTTTGTTTTTAACAGAGGACCAATCCTAACCTCAGAAAAGCTTTTTTCTTTCAGATTGGAGTGCCAGTATGTAAACTTCATGTCCATGGAAAATAAAGGCCGGCTCCAGCAACTACATGTGTCTGTGCACGTATGTGAAAGTGCTCATGAAAGCAATGTATCTAACTACAACTCACAGGTAAACACATTACATTTCAGACATACCAGTTTTATTGATATTTGCAAGTTTGTAGAGAAAAAAAAATGAGGTCTGCAACTAGAAATATAAAATGCGTAGGGAGAAAATTGAATTCTTGACAGAGAAGTGATACATTTGCCCCTTAGAATTATTGGAAATAAACAGCTCTTCATCTAATATAGTTCTCTCTCTATGATTATAAAAATGCCTCTAACTTCTCTTTTGTGTTAAAGCTGTTGACATGCTAATTTTTATATCTTACACAATCTTGAAAATAAGAACAAAATATTTACCATCCACAAAATTATCTTATCTCTTTGACCCTGAATACAGAAAGTTAAAAAAAAAAAAGAGTAAACACAAGTTGTTACTTATCCTCAATTCTATGATTTCTAATTTATAAACTTTAAATATTTAAGAAGTGATAAAGAAATATTTTGGAAGAAAATGTGGACCTTTGTTTTGAGTCTAACTTTTAAAATTTGTGTAAATTAGAAAGTAATTTCACCAATCTGTGCTTGAGTTTCCCATCGATGTAGTAAAAGTCTTGGATTTGATAGTCTGAGAGGTTTCTGAGCACTGGAATTCAGTAATTCTCTCCCAGGAGGTTAACTTGACATTTGTTGTGAGAGAGAAATGCCGTGGGGTTCTAGACCTGGCTGAGATTTATGATTCTCCCACTCAGCAGCTTTGTTACCTTGAGCACCTAGCCTTAATTTCTTACTCTATAAATTGAGAATAATGATGTAAACCCTTTTTAGACAGCTGAGAGAAGAGATTTGGGAAATGGTAAAGCATCTATCCCAATGCCTAACCAATGGTTGTCACATAGCAGAAATGAAACAATATAGTGTGATAAGTAGTAAGTGTTTGGGAAAAAAAAATGTTTTACAGGGAAATGGGGGAAGTAGAAAGAAACCTGTTGAAATAAGGTGCAGGAAGATGAAGACAGGAATGGTAGAGGAAGGAAGTACTACAGAGTGGAAAACCTGCAAACTGAACTTAAACTTTATTGAGCTAACTTCAGAACTGTACTAAACATTCTTTATTTCTAAGAAATTAGAGGAGTGAAGAATTTGAATATTTCATTCAGTATAACTCAAAGATTTGGTAAAATATATAAATGAGTTTGAAAATAAAAATAAAAGCTACTCTAGGAAATCTGGAAGTCCTTAAACCATGAGCCACTGCTTTACATCAAGATATTTGGTATTGGTTCTTTAGACCCAGGTTTTCCAGAGGGTGGTCTTCAGAAGGCATACTGCAGAATAATCTGGAGTATTTCTTAAACATACAGAATCCCAGGTTTCACCCACATCTCAGAATTCAGGATTTCTAGGATGGGCACAGAACTGTGCATTTTAAATCCGTTTCCTATGCTTGTGTGCACTTCATTTTAAGGACCTCTGGTCTAAACAGTAAGACAGGATTAATGAGTCCCTAATGCCAACCAAACATTTCCAATAGCCTTCGTTGCCCTCATTGGATTCTGTCAGCTTGTGGGCAGGAATAATCAACCCAGAGTAATTTGCTTTTGCATGTTTTTTCCAAGTGAACAATAACACAAAAACTTTACATCCCTGGTAGTTTTATCTGCGAATTTGACCAAATTGATCTGAAGTTTCTAAACCTTAAAAGCTTGATTTTCTGTCTTTGTACCAGATGAATAAATGTGGGTGATTAAGAATAAATACTGAATGGAAAATCCAGAAATGCTAAATAATAGAAAAATCTATTTAAAAATTAACACTAAAAACATAATGATAAAAATTTTTACAACTCTACTGGCTTTTACAGATTGTGTGGGTTAACAAATAACCACACATGTAATTTTTGTTGGAAACCCAAGGAGACACTCATAGATCATAGCCCACATTTCGGTCTCTGGCGTCATGCAGGAGCATAAATGTTACACAACAGGGGGCCCTAGGAAGAGCAAATTCCCCAGGGGTGATGAGTAATTTTGTCTGAGGAGCTGACAGCAACCACTTTAAAGGGCTAATCTAAATTTATGAGCCTTCACCCATTGCCTGTTCTCTGAACAGTGACTCTAAAAGATGTGCCCCACTAAAAATGTGTAATTATTGAGCTTCCTAGATAGGGGGGTGTGAAAAGATCAAAGTATTTATGGCAGAAAAAAGTAGCTCTTGTGATAAACCCCACTTAGAAATCACACACTGTTCAGTATTTCCCTTTAGCCAGACAAAAACTTATACAAGTTAGATAAAGGCACAGCTTCACCTGGTTTCTTGTTCTAAGCCCTACTCAGTATTTTCTAGACTCCACAATGTCTTTAGAAAGTTATTCAAAGGTACCTGTCAACCATTTTTTCTTACTGAGAGAATGAGGAAATCATTCCAAAAGAACCACAGAAGGGAGTTTGTAAAAATTTATGGTAGATTTAGAAAATAAGTTACTGAAAAATAGACTTGATAATCATTTACAGTAAACAAACAACCACAGGTAGCAACTAACTATGCAAAATTATCCAAGTATCTGTCTTCCTCACCCAGTTTCACGTATAGTCTTCTTTGTGTAGAAAGAACATGAACTTATCATCCTTCCCACTACATTTAACATCTCATCGATTTCATTCTCCCTCCAAGTTTTAAAATGAAAAACCTTCCCAGAGTCACCAAGTCATTCCAGGTTCATAAATCTTAAAACTCCAAATAAATGTTTTTAAGGGAGAGAAGAATAAACCTCTTATTTCTGATGAGAAATATATTATTAGGAATCATTACTGTGATAATTTTGTGCCTTTTAAAAACTTAGAGGTTCTTGTTCATTTACATAATGTCATACTTTATTCTAATTTTATAGAAGAAAATTAAAACATTCATTTTCATGTGTAGAGGGACTTCAAATTGACTCTCATGAATCCAAGTAATGGGCTGTAGGTAATCACTTGGAAAATCTAAATGAGCAGATAATTTTTTTCAATTTATGTACCTTTGTATCTCATTTGGTTTATTTTAAATCGCTACATATAACACGTGAATATGATAAAACCATATAAAATACATTTTAAATCCCTCTGTGCCTATTGGCTAATTAGTAGAACAACATAGATAAACAGAAAAGGAAATGAAATATTCTCAACTTTGGAGGGAATTAAACTAAAATGTTTTTCATTGTATTATCTAAAAATGAGCATGGAGAGTTGACTATTGCAGCCTATTAAACAACAACTCAACAGCTGTTAGCAAATACTTAGGCACCATTTCCAGAATTTTATCAAAAAAAAAATTATAATCATAGAAAAAGTAAAAATTTTTCAACTAGGAAAATAATACTAATATTCTTTGCTTGAATAGCATAGGCCATCACAGCCTACACAACAATCCTAAGTGAGAAGCAGACCAAGTGCTATCATCTTTGGAGACTCAGAGTGATTGCTGCTTGGTCAAAACATAGACCTGAAAGTTCCCAGGCCAGGACTCAAGATATTTTATTCCTGATTCCAAGAATAGTCTCTTTCTCAACCAAGACATCCCCATGAGAACAGAAAAGGACCATGGAAAAGTTAAGGTATTCTAAACTCATTATTTTAAATCTTTGTCCTGATTGTATTTTCTTCATCCAAGCTCTATGCTCCTAGAAATAAAAATAAACCAAGTGAGTAGTTTTCACTGAAATTGCAGTGAGAAAGGACACGTCTGCAAGTCATTAAACATTGCTCTAAGTTTGGGTGCATTGCTGAAAGTTTTTAGGAAGTTAAAGGAAGAATTGCAAAGTTCTTACTTCAGTTCTGCAAATCAAGATGAGCTGTCAACATGATTGTCTCCCTCAACAGGCTTTATATGTGTATTTGTGCTCACAACCATTTTACTCTGCTGGAACCATCAGTTTCAGACTTCTTCTTTCAATGTAGTTTCACCCTTGGATGGTGAAAGATATAAAACAAGACTCAGGAAGCAGACAACACAAATTCTTAAGATGCCACAGCAGAATAGATGGCCATTGTTCCCTCTCCTGATCCACTTGCAGTTGTCACTCACCACAGGCCACCAATTCAAACTCTGTTCTCTACCAAGTAGGCAAACCTAGCACAGACATAGAAGAAATACAAATCCTCTAAGACAGCAAGATGAGCAGTACGTCTCGTGTGTTCTCCAAGGAAACATGTCACTGTAGATATGCCCCGGGGAGACCTGGCAAAGGTTCATCTGAAATCGAGTCAAAAAATATATGATAAGATTTTATTAAGATTGACTGGTCTGTTCTCAAATGCCATTCGCTGCCTCTGAGTTGAGTAAGAGCACTTCACTTACTACTATAACACAAAATCAAGACCCTTTTAAAGAGAAGAAAAGAAAGGAGTAGTGAGAGATTGTTTATTATCTTCATTGGAAAAATTAGGAAGAAAATTGCTAATCACCCTTATCTCCACTAACAGAGGTGGAATCTGCTGTTTTTCCTCCCCCTCAAGTTCAAACACTGCACTAGATAGCATATGTAACTTAACATTCTTGAGTGGCAGATGGCAGAGCACACAGAACATGTCTTAAATGCAAATTTGCTTAGGTTCATGGCCTTAGTCTCCAGGCAAAATATTGATTCAGAAAAAAACTTTCTCAGCCCTTGAGAAAGAATGGGGACTTCATGTGTTACATCTAGAGAGCTCCCTTTGCCACCTCATACTTCCTGATCCCAGGGACAACCCTGTGCTTGGGTATCATCCCTCTACACAAAATGCAGTCTTCAACAGAAAAGTTCTGCTTTTGAGGATTTTACAAGAAAACTCTACTACAACTGCTTTAAAAGGGAAAATGTCAGCAAATAGTGGTTTAGAAAATTTTTTTTTAGTTTAGGATTATAGATAGTTCTGTACCCAGAGATTTTAAGGAAAGAGCAATAGGGACAAGGGGACGATCTGTAGAAAAAAATTTTTCATTGGCCAATGCCTCCAAACCCTTAATTTATAAAACTGAAACCCAACGCAAGTTGCCACATGGACTTGCTGCTTCAACACCCATGGGCCCTTCAGAGTGCTTTCGGAGCATGGGGTGCTACTGCAGACAGCATATAGCAACAGTGTCATAAAATCAAGCATTTTAACGTGAGGAGGAAATTTTAAGATCATCCATTCAAATCCTTCATTTTATTGGTAGAGAAACCAAATCCCAGAGAGGTGAAAGGACTCATTCGAGGTCACAGAATTAATTAGAAAATACTACAGACAAGAGTTTCATCTTTACCAGAGGAGTTGGAAAAACCACCCTAGCCATCTAAACATTGCCAAATTAAATTAATTTCAACTGAGTTTCAGCTCAGCTGGAGCTTCCAGTACCAACTTTATAGCACCTGGGAGAAACAGAGAATCTGGCAGATGGGGAGCAAAAGGCCTGGCAGAGGTTCTGCTCACACCCCTTCCTGCCAAGGTCAGCCAAATTCTCAGAAAGCCAGAAGTAAGCAGAACCAAGAAGATTGCATCTGTTATATTTTTTTTAAGCACCCACTGTTTGGCCTAATGTTTTCCTGAAATATGCTGTAATTTTCCTCTATTCTCTTAAAAATTCTCCACAGTAAAGTTGAGATTGTCAACTGGCTATCAAATGTATCATAGCACCTTTTCTTAAACATTTAGCACACAGGTGAGAACGAAGGAGGCAATAGTGCTTGTGACTCTGGGGCACCCTAGTGTGTTGGGCAACACCCTGATTCAGGAATCCAGAAATGAATAACACCTGAAGACATAAAGTAGCCCCAGGAGAGGGACAAACATTACTGGAAGGAAAATGAGCCTGATGAGAAACGTCTCATGGCATCAAAATTGCTCTACGATTTATTGAAATATAGGGACTGAGGAGACTCCAATAAATGTCTCCAAGATGTTTAATGGATGATAACAGAAAACTATTGCTCACTCTGTGAGTAAAAGAGATGTGAAAAGAAATAGGAATTGATATAAGGAAGGAACAGGACCAGAGTTGGAGCCAAATGATTTTGTCTATTACTGTGGCTTTAAAATTGATAATACTGTGGTTTTGAAATTATCATCCTGACTTTTAAAACCTTGGAGCACTAAGGTCCCATGATGATGGTGTCTCAGAGGTGCAGGAGGCTAAGCTCTTAACCGTACTGTCCCCACCTGGACCATAGATCCTTCCAAGGTCTGCAGCTCAACACTAAAGTCCTTCTAGAATTCATGTCAGCTTAACCAGTTTCCCTGCTCATCACTCTGAGCTCAGTTTCTCTCTCTCTCTCTCTCTCTCTCTCTCTCTCTCTCTCTCTCTCTCTCTCTCTCTCTCTCTCTCTCTCTCTCTCTCTCACACACACACACACACACACATACACACACTCATACACACTTACACATGCCATTCCTTGGTGAGAAAACTGCTGGATAAGATAACAGAATAAATTCTATTTTCTTTCATTGTACTTTTCAATTTGCAGGAAAAAAGATAAGATTTGAGCATTTTTGTCTCCAATAAGTGGTTTTAGAAAGAGTCAAGATAAAAATGGAATGATTGAATGAATGAAGTAGAAGTTAACTGCTAAAGGAAACCTTAATTAGAATGATGCCATTCCAAAAATCTAATTAGTTTAGACAACTTATTGGGGATTCAATCCACATAGCCACAAGAAAGTACAGAGGATCGAAAGCCCAAAATTTCACCAGCCAAACTGAATATTCTTGGAGAAATTTTAAATTTAGTAGGGAATATGTAATAGAAAAATCTCAGAGTTAGAAACATAGTGTTGAGAAGGCATTGACATTTTCCCTTTGATGAGTAACTTGAGCCAAGTGTCATGAGCCGGTTGGGCTGACAGTGCATCTATCCTTAGGTTTGTTGTTCTATACTTTCTTCAATTGTTACACCATAAGCTTATCAGAAAGTAGTATTCTATTAATATTTGTTGTTTCAGTGAAGATACATGTTTTTCTGAATAAAACAGTAAATGATTGTACCATATGCTAAACCGTTGTCACTCTCAGATCCTTCCCTGAGGAGAGCCTAATACAACAAGCACACACACCTTTGGGAAGAGCATTGTCATCATGCCTAGGGCCTGGCCAGTCTCCATACCTGGTAAAGGGAACTGTACTAAACAGTGTTACTCTCTGGAACATTCTCCTTCCTTCTCTACTCAACTGAATTATACCCATTCCTCTGATTCCAAAGAAAGTCTCACCTTTTCTAGAAGTATTTCATATCCAGCACACATTAAACCTCCTTCCTTAAGCCCCTATAAACACATGTACTCAGAATGTTCTTTATGTTTTCTGTAATGTTTTACTACTAGAAATCTTATTCTCATAAAGCAAGTTCTCTTAAAAGGTAGTGACTGTCATATTTCTCATGTATCTCCTACTATACCTAGCATGGCACTGGCCCTGTGAAGTCTCAGTGAATAGTTGCCAATTGATTGATTAACAAAGAAGTGAGGAGGCCAAAACAGGAAATAGGATAAAACATGGAATAGAAGTAAAGAATCCATTAAAACTAGGATTGGCATTTGGGGGCATTTGGAGAAGAAATAGAAGGACCTAAGGAGTAAATGTGGAAAATTTGCAAAAAGAAACATGAACCTTTGTCCGGAAGGTGCATGACAGCCACAGAACGTCCAGGTAAGGAAGGCTTAGTCAGTGCCCAGCATGAGAACAAGGTTCTCATATCTCATGACTCACCTAATCCACACAGAAACTCTGTAAGGTAGATAGCATCATGATATCCAACTTACAGATGAGTACCTTGAGTCACAAAGAGGTCAATTAACTTGCTTAAGATGAAACAGCTAAGGAGTGTTGGAGCCACTATTCAAACCCAAGTATTCCTGCTCCAGGGCCCCTGCTCCTTATTAATGGGCTCTGTCTCCCTTGGGAAAGAGTAAGGAGGAGAATCTGTGGGTTTCAAGCCAAACAATTTTTGCTGCAGTGTCTATTCATCGACAGAGTTCAAATCAAATATTAAAATATTTTTACTCAGCCTCTAAATGTGCAATCACAAAGACTCAAATATAGCTTGTTTTTCTTCATTTCCTACATAAGAGAATGAAAACATAAATGCACACATGTCTCACACACTACGCTATATAAACACATACTACATTCACATACACACACCACATATACACATACTCCAGTTACACAACACACTCCATATATCACCTACAACACACACACATAAACATACACCATCACAAATATTATACTTAATACCACACACATGACACACAATACAACACAGCACAAACATGACACATCGAAACCATACATCACACATACACCAAAAACACAACACGCATAAATACACACCACCACACCCAACATATCCACAAAACACACACAACACAACACATTTCTACCACATAACACACATACACACACCACACACACATTTTTGTGCATGCTTTTTAGCTGCCAGCACCATTATTTGAAAACTTAGAGTGACCCTTTATAGAATCCTATAAAACATTACCTTAGACTGAGGGATACAATTTATAAGGAAGGAGATGAGACAAGAATTTCATAGTGTATCACCCTTAAGCAGTCAACTGGACCAGTCTCCCCACTTCCATTTATCTTTTATATCACTACAGGTTATTTTTATAAATAAAAATCTGATACTTGCACTTCCTAGCCTAAAACTCTTTGATAATTTCCCAATGACTTTAGGATATAGACCAAGCCCCTCACGCCTTTTATAACCCAGCACCTAACTCCTCGCCCTCATCTCCTGATTCTCCCACTATTTTCACAAAAAGCCACACCGAACTCGCCTTGTTTTCTGAAAGCACCTACCATCTCAGGCGATGCCATTTGCATTTACTACTCCTTCTCTGAAATGTCCTTGCTTTACTCTCCTCCTACACCACCACCAACACCCCCAAAGACCTGTATTTAATCTATGGCTGTGTAATAAATTACCACAAAGTTAGTATCTTAAAAAGGCACATGTTTACAAACTTCAGTTTCTGTGAACAGGAACCCAGGCTCAGCGTAGCTGCATCCTCTGGTCCTGGGGTGTCTCACAGGCTGCAACCAAGGTGTCAGCTGGGGCTGTGGTCTCATGTCAGAGCTCAACTTGGGTAAACCTGCTTCCAAGCTCCTGTGGTGGTTGGCAGAATTCAGTTCCCTGCAGGCTGTTTTGTGAAGGCCTTATTTTCTGTGGCTGTCCACTAGGAGCCACCCTCAGCTCCTGGCCACAGGAGCCTGTCCAAAGGGCAGCTCACAGCATGGCACTTTGCTTCATAAAAGACAGCAAGGGAGAGGGTCTGCTGGCAAGGCACTCATCTAATATAACATGATCACAGAAGTCACATATTATTATTTTGCCATAGTCATAGGTCTTGCCCACACTCAAGAGAAGTGATTATATAGGAGCATGAATACCAGGAGGCAGGGTCACTGGGGCTCTCTTAAAGCCCACCAGCCACAGGACCTAATTCTACCATCAGTGGGTTCACCATGAGCCCACTCTATACTGTATTTCTATAGTACCTGTCTCAGATGTAGTCTTTCTATCTTGTTTGCTATCTCTTGTAGCACACACAGTAAAAATCCCAGGCATGGCATTTTTCAGCTCACTGTTGACTTCTGTCATAGCAGGGCTCATGGGCTATTCATGTTAGTGTCCCTGGGCCAATCACAGTGCCCTACACACAGGGTAGGGGGAATGCACAACATTACAACCACCTCCTTCCTAATCATGACTTCACTTTTCAGGGCAGGAGGAGATAGGACGTTTACAAACTTGTATTTCCATAAATTTACTCTTTTTACAGCCTTCTGTTTCTCATAAGGAAAACACTTATAAATTTAATAACTCTATAAAACAGTTTTTCTTTTTAAAACTAAAATTAATGGTTAGGTTTAATCAGTACCTTATGCCAGCCTAAAATAACTTATATATTATAACAATTACCACAAGTTTCCACTGAAGTTTTTAGACAAAGAAAAATTTATTGAATTTATGTGCATAGCACTTCAAATTTCATAACTTCTCTATACAATAAGCCTCATTTTGCCTCCATTTTGCAGGTGAGAAAACAGGAACTCAGTTTGAGTAATTTGCTCTTGATAGAACCAGAACTCACATTTGGGTTTGTATCTCTTTGTCATTCTACATGCCTCCTGCTCAGTGCTCAGTGAGGTTCAAGGTCAGGAAGGACCTCCAGGCAGCAGAGGAGGGCTCCCAGGTGGCTCTGACTCTACCCCAAACAAACCTGCCAAATTATGGCTTGTGACTCCAGAATCTTCCATCCAGGAGTGGCAGCTGCCCATCTGGTGTATGTGGTGATCTCAATGAAGACACTAGGGCAGAAATCTAAGTGAAACATGAGAGGCTGGAGAACTGCATCTGATCAAGAGCTCATCAGTACCCAGAAGAGATTTTAAGGTCCAAGCTGCTAAATCAATTTTTAAAACTCTCACCAAAAGAAAGTTCATTTGAAAACGTATGTTTACTTGTCTCAGTGGCAAGCTCTTTCCTCTAAAATGCCTGATTGCATACAAAATCCTGGAAAGAGCTGATTTACTCTATTCCAAATTTCAGTACCTGTCTCAGTACCAAACCTGACAATGAGCTCTAACTCACCTCAAACCACCAGGGGAGGCATTCAACTTCGAGCCTTATCTCCTTCCTTCAGGGAAGATTCTTCCAGCAGGTACTCATGAGGGCATGGTGCGGCCCTCAGGGATAGAAGGGAAGGAAGCCCACAACAATAATGTGATTTACCTTGCCTTCCCTCTTTTCATTTTATCTGGTATAATTCAGTAGTTTAACATCATCAGAGGAAAATCTTGTGTTATATAAAATGCCTTCAGGTGTCACTAGTTCATTTAACATTCTTTCAGAAATATTTACTAAACACCTGCTTCATCCTGGGCTTTCTTCTGTGAACTGGCTTCTGTCTTCTTCAGGTCTTCCCTTAATGAAGTAGTGTGATGGGCCAGAAAGTGCTATGAACGACTCTTCAAAGTCTCCACTAACAAACTGTATGACTCTAATTTGCTTATTTAGTCCCCTCTGGCCTCCATGAAATGAAATGGTTTGTTTCAGCTCCTGAGAGCAAGAAAATTGAATAATCTTTTTAATCCTTTGTCATCTATTTTACCATTTTAAAATATGAGTATTACTATCTTGCAGGTACTTGAAAAGATGAAAATAATACTCACTCCAGGCTGGAATAAATAAACAAGTTCACCCTTATTTCAGAAATGCCATGTCATTGGAAATAATTGAAATTGCTTTTTCTCTCAAGAATTAATAAAATGTATTTGTGTGAATTAAAAGTAAGGATCCAGTTTGGCAGACTCCAGTTTATAGCTCTCATTGTGCAGGGATGACACAAAAGTAGACTTAATGATGGGCAGAGGGAATATCCAAGTGACAGTGTCAGCACAGTTTCTAGAACATGGGGAAAACTTAAAAGAGTTCATCCCCCAAGAGATTTAAGCACCAGTTACATGCACATGCCACTGATTTGCTCTCAAGGTGTCACGGGGGGATTTGTGGACTCCACCATCACTGATCCTGGAAGAGGGCCTCCACCTTATACCTCAAAACCACATAAACTACTGCTCTGGAAATGTTTACAAAACAAAGATAAGTTCCTAAGACCAAAACCCTCAAAGGCCTGAGATCCCAGTGCGTGTCCATGGGTACATGGTATATGAGGACACTGGGGCTACTCCTGACAACCAGAAACACTGAACTTGTCCCCAGCCAAGGGTCCACCCACACCAGCTGGCATAAATGGAGCCCACTAAATTATGGGAACACAACTGCTGAAATTGGGTCCATGCCAACCGAAGTTTCTGAGAGAGGCGGAAGAGATTCCCAGTGTCAAAGCAAGAAGTTTCTTAGGTCACTCACCACAAAGATAAGAAAATTTCTATGGCCCTGCTCTGGCTCAGAGGGCATGCCCCTACCCACTTGGAGCCAGGTTTCCAAGCTTTGTAATTTATTAGCTACAGACATTGGAAACATTACCTCGCTCTGTGCTCAGCTTCCACATCTATGAAATAAATTGGAATTGTAGCAGTACCTATCTCACTGAATTTCTGTAAAAGTTAAATAATTTAATACCTGCAAGGGGCTTGGAACAGAGTCTGGGACATAGAAAATGCTCAATGTGGGTGAGCTGTTATTTGGTAAATCTATCAAGAGGAACCTCCAGGAAGGAAGTGGCCCTGAGCACTGCCGAGAAAAGGTGGAACAGCTTGCCTATGTACTGCTCCAATTTTATCTTTCCCCATTCCTGAAAAAAATTAGTCATCAGGAAAATTCCCCAAACCCCTGTGGGGAAGTTAAAATTGCTCTTAGGAATTAATTATGTAGTTCCAGATAAAGAAAGAGAACATACATCCACACAGATTCAGTGCCAAAACCAACCTTAGATCCCAGGGAATCTGTGACCCAAAGTTCTCTGACCAACCATAGTTTTATCCCCTGTGTCTAGCCCTGGATACACATATATTACTGAGCAGAAGCAGTAAACAGCTTATTTCCTTAACAAGGACAGTGGATGTCAACAAATATTTATTGATTAAATAAATGAAACCAATGCGTATTTGATGTTTTTTCTAGTTATTTGGTTAAGGAATAAAATTTAAAGTTACTTTAAAATATAACCATGTTCAAAACACCCTGAATACATTTCTTCTCTGGACTGAGATGGCACATTGGTGAGAGCAGACACATGGTGAGAACACAATGGATAAGAAGTCACAAGGAACCCATTCAATGAACTCCAGAACTGGACACAGGTAGAGATAGTGAGGTATTTAGTCTCTATAGGGGCAGGCAGAACCATGCATTCCCTGCATGACAGACCAGACAGGCTTTTCATGAGAACCTAGAGACTAAAAGAACAGTTCCACCCCTATGAAAGGTCATCAAAGTATCTGCAGCTATTACTGCTCACAGCTACATCTGAGCAAAGTAGCTTACTGGTGTGACAGAAGGATGCAGAAAGCTGAACTACCAGAAGAAGCCAAACTACTCATTTCTCAATGACTAGGTTCATGCTCTCTCCCAAATCATCACCTGATAAGGACTCCAAAACTGCCAATAAAAGAGCTTCTTCTAGACCAGGCTCCTGAGAGAGAAGAGAAAGCAACCACACAATAGCTTCTTAGAGAAAGCATGTCAAAAGAACAAAAATTATCCATTTAAGATAAATCTGCAAATCAAAACTCTAGAGCACATGAGCAAAACTTTGTAAGAATAATAGCCAACAAAAGCAACCATAAAAATATAAATTTACTGCTGACAAAATGCAAATAGGGCAGTCCAAAAGTGACATTAAAATGAGTATAGTTAATATTCTCAAGTAACATTTAAAAACAAAAATAAAAATATGATTAAAACAGGGAATGATAATTAAGAGCAGATGGATATAAAATATATCAAATAGAAATTCTGGAAATAAAAATAAAAACCATTAAATAGCTCAATAGATAATAATATCTAGACTGAATTTGATAAAATAGAGAATTAAAGTTTATATAAATACACTGTTCCAGTGTTGGATTGACTGAAATTGACTGGAAAGATAATCAGAACCCATACAAGGGAGATACTTCCAAGGGTTGAAGTAATTCCTGGAAGAAGTTACTTGAACCAGTCTTAGATGTCCCTAATAAAAAGCCAGCGAAAACTGAATGAATAGCAGGTGCATGTTAAAAAATACTGCCCCCATGGCCTCACAAATCCTTCACAACAAAATTCTCTAAGTTCAAAAAGCAATTAAACTTTTTAAATTAAAAAATAAAACACACAGATCCTCTCATCAAGAAGGTAGAGGAGGTAAACGCTGTGCGTACCTTCTCCCACAACCATGTTAAATTACAACTAAACTGCAGAACAACCATCATACAGAATTGCCTGAAGTCTAGCTGAATCAAAAGTCCTATAACCAAGGACATAAGAAGACACCATGACAAGACTGGTAGGAAGGGTGGAGACACAAATGGGCTGGCCCTCCACCCGTGTGTGGTGATTAAAAATCTGGAGGGATATCTCAGTTGTGGAGGTCCTCCTAAGGAGTGAGGAGACCTAGCCCAACACCAGGCTCCCCAGTTCTCTCTCTCTGTCTCTCTCTCTCTCTCTCTCTCTCTCTCTCTCTCTGTCTCTCTGTCTCTCTGTCTCTCTGTCTCTCTCTCTCTCCCCCCACCCACCGCAACCCTCTTTTACTCTCTCCCTCTCTCTCACATAGAAGCATGCACAAGTGAGGATACAGCAAGAGGGCAGCTGTTTGTGGCCCAAGAGGATGGCCTTCACTAAGAATTCAACCATGCTGGCACCCTGATCTCAGACTTTCCAGCTTCCCATATTGTGAGAAATAAATGTGTTTAGGCCACCTAGTATTACTTTGTTATAGTAGTCTGATCTAAGACACCACAGAACCAGTAGCTTCCTCCTGCCAGCAGGAGGGACTGCATGTCCCCATGGACCCCAGGAATCCCAAGTTTTAGGTAGCCTTCCAGAGAGCCTTGTCCAGCCTATCAGTGGGGAAATGCACAAACCTTGAGCTTTCCCTATTAAAAAAAAAAAACTAGAATAAAAGGGAATAAGTCCTTCAACTGAAACATAAACCAGATCCACAAGAATTAATTGTGCTTTGATTTACAGTGGGATGAGGACAAAACTGGGGGTATGCAGACCTTTTATTTTCTTGAAGGCCTTAGTCGATTTACATTCCTCCTCTCTCCAAGGAAACCGATTTCCTAATCAATACCATGAGACTCTGCAGAACTCATCCTACCACTAGTGCATGACACCAGGCTACTTGGCACTTGATTCCTCTTCTGTCAGTAGTAACACTTGGGTTCAGAGACAAGAAGTGCCAAGAGTCCTGTGAGACAGCCAAGTCTCTGCTTGCCAATTTCTGAATTTAACATGATCTCACCTAGCATCATAACTACTCCAGAACTTAATAAGAATGCTGATAACCTCTAAAGCTAGCATAATTACTGCATGCTCTTCTCTCACTTTACCTTTACTTGTCAACAGGCTTTAAATTAAGAGTATATTGAAATTAAATGTGCCATGTCTCCTAACAAAAAAGGGGAAAGACCAGAACAAGATGATATTGATAACAGTGACTATTAATTATAAGCCAAAAAGTAAGGCTATATTTTCCTATTATTTTTTCTTTCTGTCACTGAATATGACATACATCCAGAAAAACACATATTTATAGTTTAAAGAATAATGATAAAGCAAACTCATCTGTAACAGGCCAAGTAAGTCACCTCCCACTCTTGCATCCTTTCCAGACCACTAGGATCTTTCTACCCCTTTTGTGATGTTAATTTCTTTGCTGTCTTTAAAGTTTTGTCACCTCTGTACATATAGCCAAATAATGTACTCTTATTTTGCCTGGTTTTGAAAGTTATGTAAATGACATCATAGCTTATGACTTTTGTGTGTACGTGTTAGTGTGTCTTGCTAGTGTCATTCAATGCTATGTTTGTGAGATTTATGAAAGTTAAAACCACATGGTCCATTCATTTTCATAACCATGTAAGATTTCATTGGACAAATTTATGAATGAACTTTTTTGGTGTTAGATATAAGTATATTCAACTTCAGGAAATAATGCCAATTTTCCAAGTCGCTGAGTAAATTTAGCCTGTCACCCAGCAGTATATGGGAGTATCTGTTGTTTCATATTTTCATCAAAACTTGATACTATTAGTCATTTTAATTTTGCCCATCCAGCCAATGAATGTGTAATGAAATCTTACTGTAGTTTGAATTTGCATCTTTCTGATAACCAATGGGTTTGCTTATCTTTTATCTATAGTCCTATTTACATATCCTCTTTGGTAGAATGCCTATTAAAGTTAACCCATTTTTTCTTTGGGTTTTCCATTCTATTCATTTGCAGGAGCTCATTATACATTCTTGATACATGCTCTTTCTCAGATACATATATTGCAGATATCTTCTAGGTGGCTTCTCTCTTCACTATTTTTAATGGATTCTTTTAATGAAATTTGTGCTGTAGTTTAATATATTCAATTTATCAATATTTTTCTTTTTTGCTAGTGGATTTTGTATCTTGTTATGAAGCAATTTCCTATGCCTTGAGTTATAAAGATTCCCTCTTAAGATTATTATCTAAATGTTTTGTTTACTTTTTACATTTAGGTCTTTAGTTCACCCAGAATTGATCTAGGAGCCTAAACCTTCAGCCAGGAATTCACCTAAGGCAAGATTAGACCAGGATACTACTAAATTCTTTCAAGGAGGCCTGTGTCTTCCCATTCATCACCAGTACCAGAAGGCTTTATGTGCCTGTGAAAGTAAGGTGAGTTAATAAATGAAAAGTACTTAGAAAAATTACTGGAAAATAGGAAGAATGTCTATTAGGGTTCCCAAAGAAATAGAACTAATATATATGCAGGTATGTGTGTGTAGGTAGAGTAGAAAAGGTTAAGGAATTGGCTCATGCAATCATGAGATGTAAGTCCAAAACATGCAGAGCCAGCCAGTAGGTTAGAGACTCTAGGGAACATGTGAGGTTTCAGCTCAATTCCAAAGGCAGCCTGAGGCAGAATTCTTTCTCAAGAACCTAACTTTTTGCTCTTAAGGCTTTCAACTGACTGGATGAGTCCCATCCACATTATGGAGGGCAGTCCGTTTTGTTCAAAATCTACTGATTTAAAAGTTAATCTCATCTTCAAAATACCTTCACAGTGACATCTAGACTGGTGTTTGACCAAAAATTGGGTGCCATGGTCCATCTAAGTTAACATATAATTAACTATCACCACATGGGATAGACATAAGCAACTATTATGATTTCTGGTGGGATTTGCTGGGCGTAAGATTTGCAACAGGTCTTGGAAGTCCTGAATTTTATACTCCTAACTCAGTGGCTCCCCTCTTGCCTTCTCTAAGGCCTTGCCACTGAGCCCCTGCTCCATGGCAAATAAACTCTAATAAATCTGTTCTCCAGATTTTCCCATCCATTCCTTATCTCTACTGAGACCCTACCTTCCTGAGTTTCACACCTTCTAGAAGTCACTTGAATCATTGCTGCTTATGCTCTAGTGTCCCATAAACCTCATGAGTGGGGAATACTTGGGACCTTCTTTGTCTCTATTCCCCTCCCAGTTATGATTCCCCTATTAAGTGAAAACCTTATTCCTTTCAGGTTCCTGCCATTCAGCTATATCACCTTCTGATTTTACCCCAGAGACTTACACACATGGCTCAGAACCTTCTCCCTAACCCATGTATCATCCTGTGTGTTTCTCATGTGCATGAAGCCAACCATCCAACAAGCTAACTTCTTGGTACCCTAACTTCCTACTTCCCATGCCCTTTGTTCTTCTTCCTCTTTCACCTTCATGCCTATCAAGAGGTCTGAGAAATTTCACCACTTAAAATTGCTCCACCTTTGAAACCATAAGTGTAAAGACACCTCCCTCTGACTGTGTTGACTTCATCTGCAATGTTATTCCTCCTTCATTTTCACTGCACCTACTTTATTACCTCATTACAACTTACAGGCTGCTGACCCCTTTGACTCTTCCCAGGTTTTCTTCCTTCTAAGTCCAGCTCTATTCATATTTCAACCTTCTTCTATAACTCTTCCCATTCCTTCTTTCCCTGTTCTTCACTCACCACTTCTCAATAAAACCACAGCTGCCTGCCTCCCTTTACCTGCAAAAATGGAGCCACCAGTGATGCTCCCTAGGCTCTCCTGGACCCAAAACACTGACTGGCAAGGCTGTTGTGTTTCCCCTGTTTTCATAGTAACTTATTCACTTTCCTCTGGCTTGGTTCTCTATTTATAAATATCTCTTGTTGATACACTGTTTTCAAGTCCTATTTTTTTTCATTTTTAAAAGTTTTATTTATCTGGTTATCACTGTTTATTGGTTTTTGAGATTTGTTGTGTCTAACAGAAACAAGCTAAATTATTCCCAGGTCAATATTCAATTCTAAGTGAGAAATGAAGAATGTCTGCCAAGCTCAAGGTTAACAATTTTTCATTTTAACACATTATTCTGTTACCATGTAGGCTTGAACATCGAGCATTTTCTTTGTTTGACTCCACATGTGAAAAATAAGGTTTACTACAGAAATTGGGAGGAAGAGCAAGAAAAATGTGTTGCAAAGTTACATGCAACTATAAAGCTCTGAGCCATTCAAAGCATGACAATTATTCTGCTGCTATTGTCTCTCGTTGTCCTCTCTGCAGTATCTGAAGAAATAATTAACCTTGTGAACTCTGATAAACTCACAAAAGATGGAAAAGCTCAGTTAGTATATCAGGGCCAAATGAGTATTTGAAGATAAGTAGCTAAAGGACCATTGTACCCAGACAATCAAAAGAAAAAAAACTGCAGAGAGAAATAATTATTTTGTATGCTTCAAGGGCATTGGAAATATCCACCTAACCTATTTTAAGAGAGTCCTCTTTCTCTGGATTTTTCAGCCAAAAATCACATCTGCTTTGTGTAGAAGCCAGTACCACATGAGCTTCTATATACTGGAATTTCCTTTCTACTCTTTCTGTTGAAATCAGTGCAAAACTCACTCTTAATACAGGCTGTAGTCTGTCCTGAATCAAAATGATGTCAAGAAGATATACAATTATCTGTTAGGCTAATCAGAGACCAGATTTCTGCCTTTACATTTCCTTCATAAATCACTCCCAGAGTCCTGTGCTATCTCCTATGGCCTTATTCATCCCCTCTGTGTGACTCCATTATCTGCATTTCCATCACATCACATTTCTGCCTCCATCTATGAGTTCTTCCCCCATTGCTGAAATGCTTCCCTTATCCAAAACACCAGATACCCAAAGAATCAAGTTCAATATATCATGATTTTCAGGCTCATCTTCTTATGACCTCCTGAATCAGTTGGAAATTATAAAAATGAAATTTTACTAATTCAGAAGAATTTAGTAAATGATATTGAGCTGCTCAAAGTAGCCCTTAGGGGCTAGAGAAATAGTGGCTGAGTTTACATAGTCAAGAAAATAGTCTAGCACAAACTATCCCTGAGGGGACCTTCATATTGCCACTGCCTTCTCAGCTGCTATGCCCAACAGCAGGCCCTGGACCCTATGCTGTAAATTCCCCACTGCTATCATTGGAATCGGACACTTCCCATGCTTCTGTGCTTGCCAGAAAAAAATTCCCTGTGGCCCCAGATTCTTCTGGACACCATATCCTGAGCCAGAGGCTGGCCCAAGTGCTTGTAATGGAGGGAACTTAGGTCATTATGAGGTTAATTGTATATGTCAATTTGGTTAGGCTACAGTGCCCATTTATTTGGTCAAACACCAATCATTGCTCTGAATATTTTTCTAGATGTGCTGAACATTGAAATCAATAAACTTAAAGTTAATAGATTTTAAATCAATAGACTTACACCCTCTATAGTGTAGGGCTTCATCCAATCAGTGGAAGGTCTTAAGAGAAAAGACTGAGTTTCTTCAAAGAGAAAGAGAGAATCTGTCTCTACCTTGCACATAGAAATTTTACCTAAGTTTCTAGCTTTTGGACTCAAGACTGTAAGATAAACTCTTACCTGAGTCTCTAGCTAGCCTATAGATTTCGAACTTGCCAGACTCACGCTCACACACTCTCTCTCTCTCTCTCTCTCTCTCTCTCTCTCTCTCTCCCCCTCCCTCCCTCCCTTCCCTCTCTTGCTCCCACCCCAACAAAACAGAATTATTGAATCTCACTCAAGAAGTTCTCAAACCAGCAAAAAAGCTGCTTGTCGAATGAAAGATTAAAGCATCAGTGAAATTTGAAAAGGTGATATAAGGAAGTGCATGACTACCAACTAAAATGTTTTCCTAAAGGAAGTCAAGGACCAGATGTTCTGAGATATAGGATTGATGAGTGTCCAGATGCATTATAATGAGAACTATATATCAGGCACTATGGGCTTTACTTGAATTATCCCATATAAGCCTCCCAAGAAACAGGGGTAGTGACATCATCATTATCATTACCATCATTATTACCATCATAACTATTACATCAACACCATTTCTAATAAATGACCTGAAGCTCAAAGAAATTAAGTCAATTTTCTAAGCTTGTGAAGCTAATCAATAGTGGGGCCTGGATTTAAATGCAGACAGTCTACACTCTGACCACCACACTATACTACCTCTTTTAACACATCTTCAAATATCTGTGGTAAATAGTGACTGTAGCTAGCTTTCTAGTTAATGTCTTGTTGTTTGTTTGTTTGTTTGTTCTCTTGCTTGCTTGTTTCATTAAATGTAATTGTAAAATAAATATTATCCTACATTTGAAACTAACATAATGTTATATGTCAATTATACTTCAATAAAAAAAATGGAAACATTCAAAACAAAGAGGCGGAGACTGTTTCTCAACATTGAATCTGAACTGACCTCATGACTTTTAGGCAATAGAACGAGTGCCAGGCCTGAGCCTAGGCCTCGAGAACCCTCACATGTTTCTACTCCCTCTCTTGGAACCCTGCCACCATGTGAACAATAGCATGTGAAGAAGCCTGAGCTAGCCTGATGATGGTGTGAACACATGCTTCACAGCCTGACAATGCCAGATATGTGAGTGGGGCCATCCCAGAGCATCTGACGACCATCCACCAGATCATTTGAGATTGACCATCATCCCTACCTAACCACACACACAAAAGAGTGGGTGGGCCTAGCTGAGCTTAGCCAAGCCAACTAAGATCAGCAGAACTTCTAAGCTGACCCATAGGCTCATGAGCAATGATATATGGTTGTTGTTTGTAGCCACTTCATTTTGGGGTGATATGTCACAAGCAATAGATAACTGATATAGAAATATAATCTATATTTGATTCAAGAATAAGAACTCTGCTGGTGCCACCTTCTCCCTTCTTTCTTTTTCATTTCTGTTCCCTTCCCCCCGTGGATTTCTAGCCACCTTACCACAAAGCAGCATACTAAAGATGATGGAGCAGAGAAAGGAGATGGTGTTGAGTTCTCTCACTTACACTGGACTGCCCACCTCTAAACATTATGTGAGAAAAATAAAACCTCTTATTTATTCAAAAAAATCACTATTTTCCAACTTAATTTCAATTTTTATTTAAGTTTTGATCACAAATTATCTGTAGTTTATGCAACACTCTTCAGTATATACAAAAGATGCATTCCACAACTATTAGTGGATATTGACCTCTACAATCAAAGATTTCTACCATTATAGGTTTATACTTACTACATCTGTATGTAGTTATGCCTCTACTACATAGATGACTAGGTAAGTAGGTAAACAGATCGATAGATCACTAAACAGATAGATAACTGCCTAGAATGTGCTATTTTTAAAATTTCAGTCATTTATGCATCCAGACTGGAAGTTGCAACTTATCTATGGTAGACTTTATCTCTGTCCAGGGAGGGACCATTTTTATGAGCAATTTTGTTCACACAGGTATAAACTAGAACTTTGGTGAAGTAAGCCAAATGTGGATGCTTCCAACTATATTCATTTTATTATTATTACTGGGGTGAAATGCATCTCCATAGGAATGGTTATGAGGTAAGAGATTTTGAGTTATCCCTGATAGACCTATAATTAGAAAGTTTGGGGTCCTGGTGTTCTATAGGTGAGGTGGGAGGTAGTCATAATTAGGAGACAGGCTGCCCATCCCTGCCACCCTGAGGAGGTATTTGATAAAAGGGGGGCATTGTAGAAAAAACTCTGAGAGTGCAGGCAGTAATCATGAGGATAGATAGGTATAAACCATCTCCTGCTCTGGGTTATAACTCTACTGTATCAACTCCCAGCCTCCATATCAGCCTTGTGCTCACTTCTTCTGTTTTATAGACTAAAGGGCAGGGATAAAATGGATGAAGAGACTCACAGATACAGTGACATCATGCAAGGCCAGAGATGGAAGACAAATGGCTAGAAGTAACTCGAAGCAAGAAGGAAAAAGTATCAACCAGGAAAAACACCCTAACCACCCAGGACCTTCAGAGACACTTTTTGGAATGAGATCGTTAAGATATGGGCTCAATTATTTTGTTTACGTATTAAAAAAAAAGTTGACTGGCAAGAGATGGAAAGTTCAAGGACAAAGACACTGAGGTACATATAAAGGACATGTTTTTAGGGGGAAGATAAATAATAGATAATAATTAGAAGTTGATAACTAAATTTGAAAATTAAAGAAATAATTCTAAACATATTTTTATATGTGTGAATAGAAAATAAGATTTTTATTATTGAATTTTCTCCAAAGCATTGATGCTACATCAAAATTCATTACAATAGCAAAATTGTCTCAAATTATGGATTTATTAAAGTATGACGTTTATCCCTAAGGAACTCAACAGTGGGATTATGGCTAAAATCTCCATTTAGTCCTCATTTTCATTTGAGACTAATGACTACAGCTATGAGATATATACATTATAACTTGAAAAATTATGATTAGTCATTCAGGATTTGTTTTATTAATATGTCAAGACACTGTGTGTAAATAAGAAATTAAATTACTTTGCTTGTCTTTCTTCTACCCGGAGTCACTCAAGGCACAGGGTTTTGCCTTGGAATGGACAATCCAAATAATGAGCAGTTCACCAATGTCCTTTAAAACTGAGAGTCTGTGAACCAAATAATAATTAATAATAATAATAATAATTAATAATAATAAAGAAGAGTGAAAGAAACAATTAGAAGCAAAACCATGCATTTTTAGAGAGCAACATGAACGCCTGAGCAAATATCCATTACACTGTTACTGTGCAATCACTTGATGTGCCTTTTAGAAAAGTGATATCTTCATTTGGAAATGTCTTTGAAACGAGCACATGACAATATTGGAGGACAAGTGATCTCAGATTTCAAATGTAAGAAAACGGCCACACAAATTTTCCCATTTGCTGCTGAATGCTTCTTCACACTGTCTCTGAGCTTCCTACTCTCCTAGTCTCTGGCTCCGTGTCTGACATGTTTAAGGCAAACATGGTCAGGATCTGTTCAAGCAAACCCTTGCTTAATACAGTCCTCTAAACCAAGCTCCCTCAGATCCCCAAGTCATCTTCCTCCAAATTGATGTTTCCTAATACCACTTCTTTGATGTGGCAGCCAAGACTTGAGACAAAAGGGAGAGGAGCCCCCAGACCATGCCATGTCTCAGGAACATCTAGATGGCTTCCATTAGCCACCTCTTGATCTGTCCCAGACCTATGCACTGATTGTGCACAAGCTGAGGTAATGATTTACTTTTGTCTCCTACTCACTTGCTGAGAGCTTTCAGTAGGCCTATCAGCACCAGCTGTGAGCTACAAGTGGTGAAAAGGAGGCCTTCACGCTACAGGCTTTTTCTACAAAAGGGTTTAATGTGGCTTTGACATGATTTCTCTAACTCTTAGATATTAAAAAAGCCATAGAGCTGGATATCACCTATATGGTCAACTTTGTGAGTGTATTTTGAAATTTCTAAACCTATGATTTCTTTAATGAGCATAAATAGTTTACACACACTTCATCTCATCTGGCATTTTTTATTTTTTATCTTAAATTACTTTAATTAAATTTATTGGGGTGCAATTGGGGTGCCATTGGTTAATAAAACACATGCCCTTTTTTTAAAGAATCATCATATAATTGGGATAATATCATCTGTATTCACCTGTGCAGCCCTCGTTTTACCACCCATCAGAATGGCAGTTCTCACCTTCCTTCCAGTTAGCCTTTCTGCAGAGAAACTATGAAGATACTTGTTCGCAAAGTCAGAGTAAAAAGGGTCACATTTAAAATGCCCATCTCGTCCACACTGTGCCTTCCTTACAGAGCTTGAAATAGGTTTATAAATATAATTGGCAATGTCCATTGTGCCTCTGAGTAACAGACAAAAACAAAATCTAAATATTAGATTATATCATCAAGAATCTTATGATCAGCCTCTTCTGTTCTCAGTTATAAGATTCCCAAATTCATTCATCACTTGGTAGTTATTAAATTCTCTAAATTATCTATATTCAGCAAGTCTCCATGGACAGAGTTAAAGAAAAAGAAAAATGAATTAGATAGATTTGGAATAATTAAGAGTCAGAGCCTTTACCTATAAAAAGAGGCCTCATTAGTTTGTAATCTGAAAATGTACAACTAATTCTTTTTCTAATACATTTTTTATATTTTTATTAATGTGCAATTGACATTTATTTGTTATAATGTATATCACTACAACCTAATAATCCAGTATCTATATATATTTGAAATGACCACCACAATAAGTCTAGTTAACATTTCACTATACATATATTCAAATTTCTTTTGTTATAAGAATTTTTAAGATTTACTCTTTTAGCAACTGAAACACACAATACAGTATTATTAACTACAGTGACCATGCTATACATTACATACTCAGGACTGATTTATTTTATAAATGGAATTTTGTACCTTTAGACCCCCTTTACCCATATTTTCTACCTGCAATCCTGCCTCTGGCAACCCCAATCTTTTTTCTATACTTATTAGCTTCAGTTTTTGGTTTTTATTTGTTGTTGCTGTTGTTATATCCCACATATAAATGAGATCACACAGTATTTGTCTTTTTTTGTCCGACTTATTTTACTTAGCATAATGCACTCGAGGTCCATCCATGTTGTTGCAAATGGCAAGATTTAATTCATTTTGGGGCTGATTAGCATTCTCCTGTATACATACACCACATTTTTTTTATCTATTAATCTATCAATGGACACTTACATTGTTTTCGTATCTTGGTTATTGTAAATAATGCTGCAATAAACATGGGAATGCATATATCTTCTTGAGTTAGTGTTTTTGTTCAAAAAAACACCCAAAAGTGGAATTGCTGGATCAGATGGTTGTTTTAGTTTTAATTTTTTGAGGAGCCTCCATACTGTTTTCCATAGTGGTTTATATTCCCATCAACAGTGCAAAGGATTTCCTTTTCTCCACATCCCAGCCAACACTGGTTATTTCTTGTCTTTTTGATAACACCCATTCTAACAGGTGTAAGATGACATATCACTGTGGTTTTGAGTTGCATTTCTCTGCCGATTAGTAATGTTGAGTACCTTTCCACGTACATGTTGGCCATTTATGTGTCTTCTTTGGAAAAACGCTTTAGTTTTACTCATTTTTTTTTTTTTGTCACACTGTTCATTTTTGTTTTCCTATCAAGTAACATGAATTCTTGATATATTCTGGATATTAACCACTTATCAGATATATATTTGAAATATTTTCTCCTATTTAGTAGGATGCCTTAATTTTATTGATGGTGTCCTTTACTATGCAGAAGCTTTTTAGTTTGTTGTAGCCACACTTGTTTACTTTTGCATTTGTTACCTTTGCTTTTGTTGTCAAATACAAAAAATTGGAATCAAGGAAATTAATGCCTTTATTTTCTTCTAAAAATTTCATGGTTTTACATTTAAGTCTTTAATCCATTTTGAGTTATTTTTTGTGTATGGTATAAGATAGAGGTCCAATTTCATCCTTTTGTATGTGGCTGTCCAGTTTTCCCAACACCATTTATTAAAGAGGCTATCCTGGCAGTATATTTGGCTCTTTTGCTAAAAATTAATTTCCTATATATGTATGAATTTATTTCTGAGCTCTCTATTCTGTTCTATTAATCCATGTGTTAGTTTTCATGCTAATTAAATAATATTTTGATTACTATAGCTTCTAATATAATTTGAAATCCAGGACCATGATGCCTCCAGCTTTGTCCTTTCTAAAGACTGATTTTGTTATTCATCTGGGGTCTTTCATGGTTCATTACAAATTTTAGGATTAATTTTTTCTGTATCTGTGAAAAATGCCATTGAAATTTTTAAAGGAATTACATTGAATATCAAGATCCTTTTGGGAAGTACAAATATTTTAACAATATTAATTCTTCTCATCCATGAGTATGAAATATCTTTTCATTTATCTGTGTCTTCTTCAATTTATTTCATCAATGTCTTTTAGTTTTCAGCTGTACAGGTCTTTCACCTTCTTGATAAAATTTATTCCTAGGAACTTTATCCTTTTGATTCAATTATAAATAGGATTGTTTTCTTAATTCTCTTTCTGTTAGTTATTAGTATATAGAAATGCAACAGTTTTGTGTATTTAGTTTGTATCCTGCAACTTTAGTGAATTTATTTGTTAATTCTAAAGTTTTTGTGGCGTCTTTGGGGTTTTTAACATATAATATCATAACATCTGCAAACAGTGACAGTTTTACTTCTTCCTTTTTAATTTGAATACTTTTATTTCTTTTAATTGCCTAATTGCTCTGACTAGGACTCCCAATACTATGTTGAATAAAAATGGTGAGAGTGGGAATTCTTATCTTTTTCCTAATGTTAGTGAAAAAGCTTTTACCTTTTTACCATTGTATATGATATTAGCTCTTGACTTATAATACATAGCCTTTATTATGTTGAGGTACATTTCTTCTATAACCACTTTATTGAGAGATTTTATCATGAGTGGATGTTAAATTTTGTCAAAGTTTTTTATGCATCTATTAAGATGATCATATGATTTTTATCCTTCATTTTATCAACATAATATTATTTACTGATATTCAGGTGTTAAACCATCATTGCATTGATCATGGTATATAATCCTTTTAATATATTATTGAATTTGGTTTGCTGATATTTTACTGAGGGTAGTCACATCTATATTCAATAGAAATATGGGTCTGTAATTTTATTTTCTTGTGGCTTTCTTATCTGGTTTTGATAGTAGGGTAATGTTGATGCAGAAAATGAGTTTGGAAGTATTGTCTTCTCTTGTATTTTTTGAAAGAGTTTGAGAATATGTATAAATTCTTCTTTGAATGTTTACTAGAATCCATCAGGGAAACTGTCTAGTCTTGGACTTTTGTTTGTTGAGAAGTTTTTTGTTACTGATTTAATCTTCTTAGTAGGTCTGTTGATATTTTCTATTACTTCTTTATTCAGTCTTTGTAGATTGTAAGTTTCTAAAATTTAATTCATGTCTTTGATGTCCAATTTATTGATGCATAATTGTTCACAGTGGTCTCTTATGATTCTTTTATTTTTGGTACCAGTTATAACGTCAATTTTTATTTCTGATTTTATTTGAGTCCTCTTTTTTTTCTTATGAAGTTTAGCTAAAGATTTCTCCATTTGTTAATCTTTTCAAAGATCTAGCTGTTAATTTGATTAATCTTTTCTATTGTCTTCTTAGTCTCTATTCTGTTTATTGCCACTTATATTTGCTATTTCCCTCCTTTTACTAACTTTGGGCTTTGTTCTTTCTCATTTCTTGAAGTATAAAGTTAAGCTACTCACTTGAGATATTTCTTGTTTCTTAATATAGCTATCTCACTATGAACATCCCTTTTAGAATTGCATATCTTAATATTTTGTATGTTGTATTTTTATTTTTATCCGTCTTAAAGTATTTTTTGGTTAATCTTTTTATTCATTCTTTGACCAATTGATTGTTCAGTAACATGTCATTTAACCTCCACATATTTATAAATTTTCCAGTTTTCTTTTTTGTAATTGATTTCTAGTTTCATACCATTGTGGTCAGAAAAGATATTTGATATGATTTAAAGCTTTTTAAATTTATTAAGTCTTCTTTTGAGGCCTAATATAAGATCTATCCTGGAGGATAGTCTATGTGCGCTTGAGAAGAATGTGAATTCTGTTGCTTTTGAATGTGCTGGAGCTTGGAATTCAAGAAGTCAACAGAACACCCAATTACCTCAACCCAAAAAGGCCTTTGCCAAGACACATTGTATTAAAATTATGAAAAATTTTTGACAAAGAGAATTCTCAGGGCAGCCAGGGAAAAGAAGACAGTAATCTATAAAGGAAAACTCATTAGATTATCATCAGACTTCTCAGCACAAATCTTACAAGCTAGAAAAAAAGCGGAATCAAATATTCAAACTATTAAGCAAAAGAAACTACCAGCCAAGAATAATGTATTCAGCAAAGCCCTCCTTTAGATATGAAGAACAAATAAAGACCTTTCCAGACATACATTTTCACAAGTGTAAATCTATCAAACTAAACCTGTTTCTACTTCCATAAGTTGTAACACCGCAGAGCTGATTTCTCTTCAGGTGCATTGAATTAGTGTTTTCTCAGCTTCTTCAAAAATGTTCTCACCTGTTTCATGTAGCCTATTCAGAGAGGCTAATTCTTCAGTCACTTCAAATATTAACTTCTGAATAAACAAGAACAAATGAACAGTATCCTGCCACCTGTCAACTTATTAAGAGCCAAGGAAAACCACTCAAAATAATTTGCCTTCACTAAATAATTTAAATTGACTATTGATGTTGTTCCCAGTGGTCTCAACACTTTAAACAGCTGTTCTTATCCAAAGGCTAATGGTCTTAAACAGGTTTATTTTTTCTGAATACATTTTTCAGCTGCTATAATCAATCAACGTTAAATTTCTTTCATGGCAAGCAAATGAGCCACTTTGACATGTACTTTGGTTGCAGCCTCATTTCCTTCATTTCTTTTCTCTTTCTTTCTTTCTTTTTTTTTTTTTTTTGTGTGTGTGTGTGTGAAGAATTTTACTATGATGAGATATAGCTTTTAATTTTTGTCACTTTTGTGAATGTTTTTTGTGATTTGGTGACATCGTGATGAGTTCTTGGTCTGGTAATATTGACATATGCTGTATTTTTATAGCACAAATCAGGTTCGTTGCATAATAAACATAATGTTTTGCCATCTAATTTGGTAACAAAATAATTCACATTTCACTGTACCTTAAAGACAGAATATTCTTTTTTTTTTTTAAGTTTTTTAGGCAAGGCAACCCTTGGTTGACCTCACAGATTTCAAGGACTTTGTCGGTTTACAATTTCTTATTTTTTATTTTTTATGCCAACAGCATCTGGTCTTCCTAGGTGGTCTCCCATCCAAGTACTAACCATGCCCGACCCCGCTTAGCTTCCGAGATCAGACATAATCAGGTTTGTTCAGGGTGGCATGGCCATAGACAAAGATAGAATATTCTAATTCCACCCTTTTTTGGTTTGATTTGACAGGTATATCCTTATAATAAAAATATTAAAATGTCAAAAAAATGTTTATGATTCAAAAAGAGAAACAAAGAGATCCCAGACCCCATACTAATGAAGAGGTAGTATTTGTTTTTATTGCTTTAACCACCATTAGAAAGGCAGAAAACATTAGTGCCCTTTGCTTGGCTGCCCAGGCATGGAACTTTGCTGGCTTCTCATTTTACATATAAGTGGTATAGATCAGGTGATGCTCCAGAACCAAGGTTAGATACAGCAAAGGGATGCAAATCCATCTGACCAATTACCTAGAACACTGTGAATGAGCACCCTTTGGTGGCTCCTGATATTGGCCTCCTCTGTACTTTAGAAAAAAAATACTAGAACAATTATTACCTCAAAGCATCCTCTTTCCACAGTGAAAGTGGTCCCGTCTGTGCTCCAGAATGAGGTACAGCACTCAGCTCACCTGTAGGTTGGAAAAGTGTGCAGCAAGCATGGCCCCTGGTGGCTAACTTAGAGTTTGGGCAGAACCAGAAGTAAAATGACCGTGTCACAGCTTTTGTGTTAAGGCCATAACAGTCCCTGGGCTGAAAAGCTTTTCTATAAACTTATCAAATGACCTTTACCTCACATTCTATAAGCAAATTCTAGAGATTTCTGAGCCCAGGGTCACACCAGTAAGGAGCCCACCCTCCTCTCTCCATATTGTTCACACTAAGGCCAGAAACAGGAGAGAACATGCACAGAGGAGATAGCAGGAGACACAAAGGCAGTCCTCAGCATTGTCAAGGTGACCATGCAGCTTGCAGTGGGCTGAGCTCGCATGTCTGAGTACCTGCCAAGTTTCCTCTCAGCAGAAACAGAACTGCCTTCCAGATCCTCCTCGCTCAGTGGCCTGCTGCCCAGACCCTCAGAAACTCCGAGATTCCCAAAGAGTGGAGCTGACACTCCCCTTGACACTCATTCTTTTTTGTTATTTGTTTTAGTGAACTATCCCATGCTTGGTTCAAAAAGAGCAACTTTTTTGGATAGGAAGAAGAACAGAAACAGACAAAGAAAAAGACTCCAGTTAGTATTGCTTAGCAGCAGAGAATCAAAACAAGCCAATGTATTTAGAATAAATTATTACAGGAGGAAGTGGATGATCATTCCCAGAGATCATGAAGATAAACTGCCAATTTGAAATGGTCTAGAGGAAGTTGGGCTTGAAAGCAGGCGATGGAATACAATGGCCTATAGAAATTCAGCCCCAGATAGTAGGGCTGGATGAAAAAAGAACAAAGCTTTCTCTCCGGGTTAAATTCTTCAGATCTTCAGCCTGGGGCTCTCAATTGCCATTCATGCTAGAAGCATCAGCTGTTATTGATGATGTTGTGTGGTTATATTTCAGAGAATCCAAAAACCAGGCAGGGCCATCAGTCAGTAATGAATGGTTTAACATTTCTACAGGGTCTATTCTAAGGTCCTATATTATTGCATGTCTTTCTGACAACATCTCTTTGCGTTGGGTACTCTTATCACTGTCTTACAGAAGCAAAAACAGTAGCAGAGAGAGGTTGAGTCACTTTCCCAAGGTCACAGAGCTAGTGAGTGGCAGAGCCAGAACTTACACCAAAGCTGACTGGCTTTGAAGCCCAGACTTTTAATATACCACTTTGGCAAGAGATAAAACGTGTGATGGCACACCTTGAGTTTTAGAGTTGGGAAACAGTTCTCTGTGCAACATCACTGGGGTCGTTATATCAGAGTCTGTACAAACGCAAATGCTAGCCACCTGCAGGGCCACCTGTCACAGGGTATCAGGATACCTTTACATAAAGCAAGTAAAGCATTTCTGGTGAACCTCACCAGGCTGAACAAAAAGATCCTGATCATGGGCATGCAGAAATTTTTACCTTCCAGCTGCTGTGATCTCGGAAGTACCCTTGGCCCTCATCTTTAACTTTTGAGCACAGCCATCCCATTTACCCACTTCCCTAGTAGGAGCCCATAGAAAACACCACATGCAATGCCTGATCCCAGGTGTTCTGTCCTTCCTTCCTGATTCTCAGTCTTTTGGTTTCCATTTTCCTATGGCCCTTTATTTTAAAGATCTACTTGGACTCCATTCCCCAGTTTTTGTGATCTGTCCCTACTACCACATCCTGATACACATTCCAACTTCACCTAATCTCTGGATTACAGCGGTGCCTATAGACCTGGGTAGGACATACCCCATCCACACCTCCAACCCTCCCCACTGCTGGCCTGGGGTCACCCAAGAGCATTTAAGTGAGTAGATGTGACTACTATAAAGCTATAGAGGCACTCCATTAACACCACACAGGGTCAAGAATGGGTGTGAAGGGCTCTATTTAATGTTTCTGATAGAAACTACTACTAAAATATAACCTGTGTTTACTGTTTGGCCTGAATTTATCTGTAGTATTTACTAGCATAAATAATTTGTATTTACAAGTTGTTTGCTTATTTGTAAAACTGATGAACAGGGTCTGTAAGAGCTTTAGTTAAGAATCTCAAGCTGGACCGAAGGAATCAGCCAAGAGTCTGCCGTCTTTACTTTCACCTTTGTCTGTCCTCATGCAGGGAGCAGGGCTGGGACTCAGTCACACATTGCTCTTTTGTTTGTTTGCCCCAGTTTTCCTTCTGTGCTGCTCATAATTTTCTTTCCTCTATTATGAAGATTGACTTGACCATTCAAACAACGTTTATCTTCAATGCTCCTTTGAAAAGTGTAAGAAAGCACAGCTTTCTGCTCTGCTTTCAATTTGTCCAGATGTGCACACAAAAGCAAGCAAGCAAGAGTACAAAACATCATTTTCATTGTTTTTTTCCCCTGAAAGGAAGAGCAGAGACTTCACTATGGGTCAGGGTTCTAGAAAAAGCAATCCAGCTATTGGGAATGACATTTCACGATGTCCACCCACCACAAAACAGCGACCAAAACAAGGCCATGATATTCAACTCCAGAAACTCATTCGCATTAATGGAAATTTGAAAAAGAACCTATCTGTGTTTTATTCATCTAAATTAACGTAGCAACAGTAATTGCCAAGTGTTATTCAAAAAGCGGATATTGGCAGGTAACTAGGAAAACAACCACGCAGCTTGAAAATTTAGGTCATGAGAAAGTGTAGGACTAATAATTACAGACCAGTGAGTGCTTCATGATAAGGACTCCCAAATCCGATTCTAAACCGAACTGTACATGATAGCTGTGAAGGTCATTCCAACCTTGGCAAGTCTCATTCTTGTAAGATGATCCCATAAACTTGTTCCCAGCTATTGGAGTTAGTAATTGAGCACCAACTATGTGTAAGGACCTGTAATAAGCCCTTAAATCAAATTTATGGTCTCATTTTATCTTCATAACAATGCTGTCAGATAAGCTTTAATTCTAATTGATGGAAAACTGCAGCTTGAAAAAGTGCTCCAGGAAGCATGATGCAAATTACCACCCTTCACTGGAGGCATCTCACTGCCCCATCTCATGCCTCCCAGCCCTCCTGCCTATGGAAGGAAAAAAGCAACTCATCCTCTACCTCTTGACTACTTAAAAAGGAGGCCAATTTAATCTCAAAGTGTCCCTCCTTTTCCATTGCTCAACCTCTCTGCCATTCAATAGCTGAATGCTGCCTGTCTTCCACAGTGCCCCAGGGCCTGTGACTGCAGAAGCAGTTTACCAGTCCCCTTCTACTTCCCACAGAAACACTGGAGCCCACAGCTCCTCAGGGACCCACCGAACAAGATCTTCCTGAGGTTTTGCCCTGAAATCCCTCCCCTCTCCTTCTTTCCTGAGATGGCTTCCCCTTTTAAAGGCTTTTCTTGATTACAAAAAATAATTAATTCTCATTACAGAAAAATTGTATAAAACAAAAATGTATAAATAGCAAATTAAAATCACCCAGGACCCAACCCAACAGAGATAAAGGCTATTGAACAACATGATTATCTATTGATAGGTTTGTTTTCCTGTACATTATTTCACTCCTCAGGTAAGTTATTCACACACAAATTGAGCATCTAATGTTTACCTGAGGTTGGTCAAAGGCATCCTCTGCTTTTAAGGAGCTCACAACCCTGGGGAGAGGCAACCAAAAAGCCCACAACAAAAAAACATAATTATAATTTGTCATCGAGTTACTGAATAATAGGAGAATACTAACTAGAATGGGATTGAGGAAGGCCTCTACAAGGAAATCAGTCGGCTTTAAGGAATCTAGTACCAAAACCAGAGTAATGAATAGTTGTCACCAGGAGAGAAGCAAGAGGCACCTAGAAGGAAGCTCTAGGTGCTGGGGTGAGAAAGGGTCCTGTTCTCTGACCAGGTCAACTTTAGGACTGTGCTCTAGTGAAGCAGGGTGCACCGGAGAGTCTAAGCAGGGAATGACATGCCCAGACCCAGTGACCCTCAAGTTAATTGGACAGGGAGCCAGAGGGTGAAGGCAGTGGGTGTGGAGATCAAGAGAAGCCACTGATCCAAAGAACATTTCGTAGGTAAAATTGGGAGAAGTGTAGGTATAAAGAGGGAAGTGTGAGTTCCAATATTCAATAATTTCATTCAGCCTTAGTTAAAATCTTCATTAAAGCCTGTTGAATTAATTAAATAAGGAGAGCATTAGCCCATGTCCAGTTTAGGGGGAAAAAAGAAGAGTGCAATCTCACTGCCAGCGTTAATTTATTTTACATAAACTCACTGAGGCTGAAGCAAACCTGACTGGTTTTCAATGTGAAAATAAAGTATAAAAACTGTTCTTAGAGTTTTTTCTAGTCAGAACTTGTCTGTAATCCTGATGTAACAGAAATGTATACATAAATCAGATTTATCAAATGAATCTCCAGCTAACTATTTGACAACGATATTAACATCACGTGTAGGAATGCTATGTTTTCTAGAATTTGACATTTTCAACAATTAAGAATTACTATATTTTGTAAATGAAAATATCACTACTAAAAACAGAATGTTATAACTAGAGTGATGTCATTTGTTTCCAAAGACTATCAGTATACTAGAGTGATGCAAAAATAATAATCAAAGCAAGATGTTTTGTGGATACTTTGCAGGTAAGGTCAGGATGGTCATCTGTGAGTTATCTCAGGGTAGACGCTGCAGCCACAAGTGCCAACAGTGAGTATTCTCAGAGAAAACACAAAGTGGATTAGATTGCAGTTGCTCTAATGCCTTAGCAGCCTAGTAAGCAAACCAAGCCCTGCTGCCTGTAAATGCCTCAAGCTTATGGAATTGAACCTAAGGACAAGCAGCCACAGCAAACAGCCACTAAGCTTGCCAACATAACCAATCAATAATTTCCTTTCTTTTCCAGCTTCTCTGCATCCATCTTTCCCAAGCTCCGAGCACCTGTCAACAAAGCGTCCCTAACAACTTTCAATTAGTGCTATCCTGATTCCAATTGATTTTTGCTCAAATAAACTTTTACAATGTTTAAAATGTCTCAGTTTACTTTTTAACAACCTGAAGGACTCAAGTTCCAAACACAGTCAAGGTAGATCTTTATAACCTTGAGAATGCACTGACCAAGCTTCATGGCCTGTTTTAAAGAGAAGAAAGAATTCTGAAGAACATGACCAGTCAGATTCTTTGAAGATACTGAAAGTCATCAAATGAGCCAAGTCCAGTGAAGATTCTTTAAAGTTGTGTTTATTTTTCACCATGAAATAGAGAAACTTACAACAAATACTATTGTGAACTTATAGTCTATGGTTAACTGTTACAAAGCTTCTGACCTTAAGACTATAATAGCTGTTTTACTTGTTTGTGAGACATTTTACTTATTTATTATATGAGTGTTAAAAATTTAAAGTTACCTGTCAAACACAGGGTAGCTAATTCAACTTTGACTTTATTTGTCTTGTTTTAATTGACCCAAATAACAATAAAAAGTATAGATCTTCATAGAGTTGTGAAAACTCATTTGTAAGGTTTCTTTCTTCCTAACATAGGTTGTAAAAGTAAATTGTGATTATAGCAGGTCTACATTTTAAAGACAATACAAAATCTGGACTTGCTTTCTATAAATATACATAGGCATTTATTAATTCACATAATTAAAATTATAATCTATTTTTCATTTTTCTCATTTTTGTACCTAAAATATCATGAAAAGTTGCCTTGCAGCATTAAGAAGTCGTCAACACATTTGCAGTGTCTGTGTAGTATCCTAGCATATAAATGTCCTTATTAATTGTTTAGATTGTTTTTTAATCAATTAGAATAGCTATTTCATGAATAGCTTTGATGAATCTCTGTGAGCACTACTTATGGTTTCCTTCAGATAGGCTCCTACAAATGGAATGACAGAATGAAAGAGTACAAGTATTTTTTAAAATCCTGGAACTTATTGCTCTATCACCTTCTAAAACGAGGTCCCTAATTACTCCCTGCCTCCAACCCAGCAGTCAGTATCAGTTCATTTTTCTCTTGCTTTCTCTTCTTTTCTTCACTAGGCCAGCACTTTCCTTTCCTTCCAGAGAAGACTGAGAGATATCCTTCAGCCTGTGTCTTATGATGTTTTTTAAATTAAATGGGACTATGAATGGCATCAGTTCTTCCCGGCATTATTAGTTACTTTCTGTGCCAAAGTATCCAGATTGGTTGGTCCACCTGGTCACCCAGGAGTCCCCATTGATAATTTACTCAAACATAGTAAAGTCTAGTCACACTTTTTCATACCTACTCCAGCTCCTTTCCTAAGGTAATATCAACCATCCCTACTTCTCTGGAATAAATTATTATTTGACATGAGGCAGGAATAAGAGGTGGTTTCTAGGGTGAGTGAAAGTACTCGCCATGAAACCCAAGTACATCCTGCCAACACTGTAACTCTTTTGGGGTGTGGATTAACATAAACTAAGACAGAGACTGCTTGCTGGAATTATAGATTTTATCAGCACATGACATTGCCATACCATGGGAATCAGGTAAATCCCAAAATGATCTTGACTGGGGAGAAGCCGGGTCATTCCAAGAAGCTCTACATACCCTATGCCTGTTGCAAATCTCAGCACTGTACAGAGCTTTCTGATGCTGATGGGGCCTTGCCTTGACCAAAGGCTTTGTCTTGTCCTTGAATGTTCCAGATATTTCTATACCAAACCTTTTGCCATCCCCCTCCATATTATTTTCAATAACAAATAAAAGGAACTTTGTCAACTTTAGCAAATATATATTGTCTGCTGGGAGCAGCAGCTGCCCCTGGGCCTGGAGGGAGCCAAGTTCCTCCACAGAGATGTTCTAACATCTCTTGTCCAGTTATAGCTGCAAATGGACAGGAAGAGCAGGATCTGATTCACCCAGAGATGAGAGTCTGAGATATACAACCAGGTACACAACTGAGGCCAGCAAAGGTGGCCTCTGGAGGTGAGGAGCACCTAGGATGGGTAATGAAGGGAAGAGGAAATGAACATCAACTGTGCTACCACCAGACCAGTGGCAATAGCAGGGGCTGCCGTTTGTCTCACCAGCTTACTTCCTTCAGGTTCCCCTCAGCAAGAGGGACCCAGGAGACTTTTGCTCCTTACACATACATGGGAAAGAATATCTAAGTGGCACAGGGTGGCCTATAGCAGACCCAAGATGAAATGGCCAGTTTTCCTTCAGGGGCAACATGCAGCCCAGCCTCAGGGAGCATGGTGAGCAGACAGCATTGGATGCTTTCTCACTTTCAGGGCCTGGCTGAGCAGCAGAGAGCCATGGTGTCACAGCTCTCCCCAGGACAGACTGGGCAAGGCAGAGAGGTATAAAGGCCCAACCATTTGGGACAATGTTTGCTCCAGACTCCTTTGTGGGCAGGCAGGGCTATGCAGGGCCTACATCATAGCTCACCATCTTCCTCTGCCCAAACTGCCTCCTCCTTCTTCCTTTCATAGCTGTTGATCCATAATACATATCTTTTACCACAAACTGTCTCAGTGACTACTCCTAGATGGTCTGACTTACAACAAGAAATTACCCAAATAGGAATTATGGAGAACTGAAAGGAAGAAATGGGAAGAGAGAAAGAAACAGAAAAAAAAGAAAGAAAGAAATCAATAAAACCAGAAAGCAAGAAAAAAAAAGTAGCAAGAAGAAAGAGAAACAAAGAAACAGAAACAGAAAGAGGAAGGGATGGAAGGAGGGAGGGAAGAAAAGAAAGAAAGAAGAAAGAAAGAAAGAAAGAAAGAAAGAAAGAAAGAAAGAAAGAAAGAAAGAAAGAAAGAAAGAAAGAAAGAAAGAAAGAAAGAAAGAAAGAAAGAAAGAAAGAGAAAGAAAGAAAGAAAGAAAGAAAGAAAGAAAGAAAGAAAGAAAGAAAGAAAGAAAGAAAGAAAGAAAGAAAAAGAAAGAGGGAGGGAGGGAGGGAGGGAGGAAGGAAGGAAGGAAGGAAGGAAGGAAGGAAGGAAGGAAGGAAGGAAAAAAAGAAAAGGAAAGGAAAGGAAAGGAAAGAAAAAAGAAAAGAAAAGAAAAGAAAAGAAAAGAAAAGAAAAGAAAAGAAAAGAAAAGAAAAGAAAAGAAAAGAAAGGAGTAAGGGAGGGAGGGAGGGAGCGAAGGAGGGAGGGAGGGAGCTACCTAGTTCGTTCATTAGTTTCTGGTCTTACTTCTCACATAAGAAGAAAAACATATGACCAGTGCAGATGACCTAGTTAGTGACAGTCAAGCCCCATCTGTATGATTGAGACCAGGTTGTTCCTGCCTGAAGAGAGTTGTACAAACTAAACAGCATTCATTAGCATATGTGACACGTGACAGGAGCTTGAACATTTATCTTTTACCTGCAGCTGAGTGACTTGGGGCAATCATCTATTGTCTATGAAATCATTGAAATATCATTGAAATAAAGACATCTAAAATTTTTTCCATTATTTTCTGTTCTATGCTCCATAATTCCAAGTATAATAGTTATTAGTATATTCTATTTTGAAGAATCTTCTGTGTTCTGGAAATTTAGGTAATGATAGTTTTGCTTGATGCATTATCAAGACCAGCAGACACCAAAAACATGAAATCCTCAGTTTCAAAAAGTCCACAAAATCCCCCGAATAGTGTATAAAATTATGTGCGCATTTTCTTTGTATTTTGAGGGGAAGAGGATTCATGAAATTCTGAAAGGGGTCTACAAAACCAGAAAAACGTTGAGAAGTCCTGATTTAGATCCAGAAATTCTGTGTCTTTACTAAGTGTGACAATTTGCTTTAAATAGATGTGGCAGATAAACAACAGATTTCGGCAGTACAAAGATTCCACAAGTTGGGGCAGAAGAATCAGAGAGGAGGGAGGAGCTGAGATGCTCCTGAGGCCAGAGAGAGTCCACACCTTAATGTCCACAGACCTAGAACAACAGGAAAGCACCTGAGCTTCTTACCAACTCCTCTCTGACCCCCTAGGGAGAAGGTTCATTTATTCAACAAATAATATTGAAGCATGCTATGTGCCAAGCAATGAAGAAAAAAAATGAGCATCAAAAAAGGAACTTCATTGTGACTTCACAAGAGTTGGAAAGCATCTCAGGACAAAGGGGACACAGAGTAGCTATGTCCTCTGGGCAGAGACAGGAACGATGCAGGTGCCATCTCAGCAGGTGCCAGCACAGATAGAAAAAGGTTACCAAGGGCTGCCACCAATGCCAGGGAACTGCCAAGTTAAAGCAACTCCAAGGAGAAAGAGAAGAGGTAACGTTGGACTGATTCAGAAAAGCCTAAATTAACTGACTTGACCTGAATTCAACTTTCCACCATTAGTAAGTTTTAAAACAGAATGGGGCTGAGTTTTTTAAAAATACAGAATTTGCATCCTGAGTTTGTGGTCCCTGAATGGCCTAATTGGTGCAGATCTTTACCCCATCCTCATCTCATTTTCACAGAGCTAAACAATCAGCAACCCAAATCCAAACCAAAGATTTTCATTGTACAAGAGAACCGTGGGTCCAATAATTCACTCAAGGTACATTTCATGACACAAGAAAAATAAGTGGCTAATGCATGTTATCCATGAGGCAGTTCATGTTCTCTTCAGGGCACACCAAATACATCCTACTCCTAATTCAGACACACACCCTGCACCATGCTTCTCTCAGTATCATTAACAACAGAGTTCAACCTTCAGATCATGATTCAAAATCCAGCCTTTAGCAGACATTCAAGAAATGTTTTCATGAACGAGTGAGTGAGTTTCATACAATATTAACTTTTTATAATTTTCGTCTTTTCAGACCTTTATTTTCACACAGCCCTGAGTCTTGATCTATACTGCAAATTGGTTGATTTCCAAACGTGGAGCTGGAAAAACACCAGTGGGCAGTCAGAAGGGTACTTGTATTGAGATCACAGTAAGATTCCCAAGTCATGTCAGTATGCTCATTGATTCACACAATCGCTCTCTAAGGTAAGTATTATTACTATGATCCAAGTAATAGGAGAGAAAACAAGCATCCTACAAAGTTAAGTAACTTGCCCAAGGTCGCATAGCCTGTGGGTCACCATGCCAAGACTCAACCTCAGGCCTGAGTATTTCTAAAGGCCTCACTCTGGGACTGCCATCTTGCTATGGTGTGAATATTTGTGTCCCCCCAAAACTGATATGTTGAATCCTAACCCCCAAAGGTGCCAGTTTTAGAAGGTAGAGTCTAGGGAGGTTATTAGGTCATGAGGGTGGAGCCCTTAAGAATAAAAGAGACCTTACAAAAATTTCTTGCTCCCTCCACTGTGTGAGGACGTGATGAGAGATCAGCAGGCGGCAACCCAGAAAAGGGCCCCACCCCAACCATGGTGGCACTCTGAACTTGGACTTTCAGCCTCCAGAAATGTAAGCAATAAATTTCTGTTATTTATAAGTTACTGTTATTTATTTGTTACACATCTCAATGTATAACATTGAGCTTTTGAAATTATATTAGAGTCAAGCCCATTCTAAAGCATGCTCGGTTCTGATGCAACAGACTATCCACCCTACAGGGCCCTTTTTGGCTCAGAGTCACAGATCTGTTCCTAGTGAGAATGAACTATAACCTCACAAATAGACCAAAGGGCCAGGTGTTGTTGGGTTTCTCCAGCTTTCAGCAATCTATGTTGAGGTTCTGCTTTCTTGACACAAACAACTAGGAATTAATTGTATTATATAGAAGGGATTAGCAACTTTTTTAAAAATTGTGATAATAAATATAACATAAAATTTACCATCTTAACAATTTTTAAATGTACAGTTTAATTTTTAACCTTAGACAAGCTGCTCAATGCTTGTTACTTGAAGAAGCTGACTTCTCAGAGCAGACAGAAACTCAAACCCACCTCCATAGTCTGCAACACTACAGAAGAACAGAAAAATGTTGTGCCACAGAGATGTCAAAGCATCAAGGTCTGTGTAGAGTTCTGGGGAGCCTGGGACCTCCCCTGCATCCTATGGCACCAGGCTGAGCACAGAGGACAGCGATACAGTCCTCAGAGGTCAGGAGGACAGTTTAATTCTACCTGCAATGTAGCATCCCATGGGAGTTAAAATAGAACAAGCCTAAGAGACAGTGACTGTCTTCCCATGCCTTTCTTTCCACAGATCCTACCTCTCTGTTTCCATACTTGCAGTAACTTCAGCCTGAAGTTACTTTTTCAATAAAATTTTATTCTGGAATTTGTACTACCTTTGAGGTTATTATAGAGTTAAAAATTAATTCTGTAAGTTAAAACTTATAAATTTATGTTAGAGTTAAGAATAGAGTTGAGAATCTCCAACTAAGAATGCACTCATATCTAGGCTCATTATTCTTACCATAAAAAGAGAGAAAAACAAGATTTGTCCCATAAACTCTGTGAAGTTGGTGTGAATATTATATGTTAGAAACATATGGGATTAAATAATGCACAGTACATCCAGACAGGGCTACAATTTATTAAGAGATGATCCCCCAATAAGGCTCCTATAAAATAATGTTTTTATTTGAAAGGTTGGGAAGCAAAATTTTAGCTTTAAATTCAGGAAAAATCTGTGAAGTCCATACAATCTGTATATGACTATTAAAAACATCCCAAAATTATTTCTTTGACATAGATTTTATTGAAGGAGCAAAAGAATGTATTGAGAAGTCAGAATCACACACTTACTTGCTTACATACCGATGGAAGCTCTATTCTTTAATAGGACATGTATATCATTCTTTTTTCTTCTCAAATTCATAATTTCAGTCTTTTCCTCTGCAGAATTTTACCCAACTTAGAATCTTATGCTTTAAATATTTTATTGATCGCTTTTCTTCAAGATAGATAGATATATGATAAATGATAGATGATAGGTGATAGATTAGGTGATAGAGAGATGAGAGACAGAGAGAGGCAGAGACAAAGAGATGATATAGATAGATGATAGATAAATAGATAGATGATATAATTTTTTAACACTTGTTTTCTAAATATGAAAAGCAGCTTTTCTTGGAATGAGGTATTCACATCGATATTTTACAAATTTTAATAATTATTAAACATAAGTGAAATTTTCGCTAAATTAATGGGGCTAGGTGGTTTTTGTTTTTTTGTTTTGTTTTGTTTAGGTTTTTTGTATCCATTCACAAAGTTAATTAATTACTAGAATGACAGCAGGGGTAAACATTAATTATATGCCATTTTTCATTCATATGTCTCTAAGTGTTAAGGAACAATTGGCCACATAATAAGTACATGGGAAAGGAAGGAGTTTGTTATAGCACTGCCACTGAGTTCTTTGAAATGCTACTGTTGTATGCCTCCTCAAAAAGCACATATTGACAGTTTTAAAAAAATACTTTTTAATGGTCTATTGGCTGACAATTCATGTAGGTTCTGTTTCAATTATGTCGAAAGTAAAGATTTGAAAATCACCTGACTTTCAAAATAATTTGTTACCAAGTTATTCTCTTGCTTAGTGTGGAGAAAGCATTTCAGAAAAAGGCTTTTCCTTGACTTATCAAATGGTTCTTTATTGTACTTGATTTTCTTTAACTTAGAAACACCTAGTTTATAGAGCTAATGTACAACTAGGGTGAAAACAAAACATGTAAAGTTGAATATTTCATATTTTAGGATTTTTTCTCATTAACTATGAATTAAAATATACAGCTTCGTATTGAATTTCCATATTCTTTGCTGTGTGCATCTGCCTTAATGTAGACAAAATACTTAGGAATTATTATATATAAATAAATTAACTATAGTAATAATTTAAAATGGTTAAATTTAAAATAATGAATTTGACATAATTACAATGTGCTAAGACTAACTATATTGAGAATTAACTATAATTAAACTAGTTTTCTGAAGTCCAGGGTATTGACTGAATATAGGAGAAATTTTGTTTCTATTCATGCTTAACATGCTCTGCTCTTGAGTGTAAGATAATTTTCTCTGTAGAAATAAACAGCAAAAAGAAAAGGTGCTACTGTGTTGCTAGTAGGTATGGAGCTTACGAAATGTTTATTAATAATTTTTAAGTGCAGTGTACTCTCAGTCTCCAATAATCTGGCAAACATGAATGAAAATTTTTGTTTCTGTGAGTTTAAATAAAAGTTTGTGAAAATATAAAACAATTATGTATTTCTGCTGTACCTGCCTTTTTTGTAAAGTTGCAACATTTATCTACCAGAAATAAATGTGAATCTTTTCATCTCCTCTTCCTTGAAACCATGCCTGAGTGGGAACTGAGACACAGTCTAAGAAATGGGCTATTGCGGGGAGATCTGTCTCATTCCTGAGTTGTGACAAGGCAGAGGGCTCATGCGGGAGTGGAGGATGCTTCCTCACATATTTTTCACAAGTCTTTAATATTGGATTCCATGGATACTTCATACACGTCCTAGAGGTTCGTAGTTTGCTTGTATCTAGATGGATAAGATGTCATGACATCACTGCCCTTCAGTCCTTTCATGATGTTCTCCAAGCCTTGCTCTCAGGGAGCTCTCCCTAAGGGGCGATGCACTGCTCACCTGTGATCAGGGCATGAAAGAGGAGGCACAAAATAAAAAACGGCATTCTCACATTGCCTCACTCTGCAATATTTCTGAATTCAGAACATCCCAATTCTAGTGTCATCTTCACTGTTAACTTAAATATATTTAAGACAGGGAATGCCAGAAACCCTCACATGGGTTTATGGAACTTTGAGAAAGAGCTTTATCAGTACCAATATCTCAGCTTGTTCCTGTATCATAAGAAAGAACAGTAATGACTTTGTAGGTATGGCTTATGTGAAGAGTGCTGTCAGAAAAGATGCAGGTGGATGCTGAGACCACTGTCTGCTTCCTCCTCACTATGAACAGGTGATAATCTTTCTTCTGTTGTTATGCCGGCCTGGTCTGGGTCCTCATCTGTGGGTCCCAGGATGCCTCTGCCCAGCCAGTCTGATCTACTCTTCTCTGAAATGCTCATTTCCAGTTGGTATAATTTTTTAAAGTGCCATATTTAAAAGTTTCACCTTTGCTAGATGATACCAAAGGTGGGTTGTATGAGGCTCTTTCACTTGAGCACAGTGGCTCCCTCTCTCCTTGAATGGGTGGGAAGAGCTCGCTTCTTGCTGCGATTAGAGTCAAAGCTGAAAATGGATCATCTTCAAAGAAAGCAGAGGCAGTTAAGAATGACAATATTGTGAAGTCTGTTGATGTGAGAACCAACAAGTACTCATTCCATTTACCAACAAAGATGTCATCGGTAAAGTAATTGAGAACAGTTACACTGGGACGAGAGCAATAGGAAGCCAGATGACAGAGAGCTGAGGACTTAAAATTAGCCCCAGGAAAATGTTACAGAACTCAAATCTCCTCATTTCTTCTTCAATGCTTTTCTCAGTTTCTTTAAACAGAAGCAATATATCATTCCTGGCACATACGTGAAATGTTTTAAGTTTTTCTTACACTGTTTATCACATTTGCCTTTATATTAATGCCATGATTCATCTTTCTCCCTATACTATAAACTCTTTGAAGGTGGGTACGATTGCTCACACATATTTTATTTACCCACCACATGCACCTAGACATAATAAGTGCTTAGATCAGTCTTGCACATAGTAGTTTTTTAATAACTGTTAGTTGATTTGAATTGAATCAATATATTCTACACCAAAAAAAGTATTAACATCTAAAAAAATATTCCATTCCACTGATTTATTGCTGTATTATACAGCGGTAATACAGAAACTTTATTCTTAGTCACTTGATTTATTTCTATCTCAGTGTCATGTTTTCACTTCAAAATAAAATTTAATTTGAATAAATCTGCACCAGACATTAATCATATGCTTATTAAATATCCCTTTGAAGCTTGGAGATGCACAACATGTCTTTTAGAGCTCAATGCTTAGGTTAGTTTCACTTGAATGTTAACTGAATTTTAATATACTTGGCAAACAGTGGTTTGAATATGATGTGAAGATTTATCACACATGTCTTAGTTTGAAGTGGTGCTTGCCAAGGCAGATGGGCCTCTCATAGGTGCACCTCTCTCACATATCCATATTCCGAGATCTGTTCCTTAACTTTTCAGTGCCCAAACCATGATTTTATCAAAACCCTGAAAGCTGATCAGCCTCTCCACTGCTCAGTTCAACAGAGAGTTGCATGTAAGCAAAATGCCAGTTCACTGATCTAGAAAGCCAAGTGTCCAGGACTGAGATGTTCACAATGCCAGACCAACACACTTTCTTCTTCAGCCTACAGTATGATTCAATAGTTTTCCATGGTCTATAACAAAATTTCTCTTCCTCCTGGCATGGACTAGTTGGGAGTGCAGGAAAGCTAGCAGCGAGTACTCCCTGAAATTAGAGTGGGCTATATAATTCCTGTCAGCAGACTGAAAAGATGCCCTAGAGTCTGGTCGGCTGGCAAAGCCACTCTCCCCTGGGCAGTGCTGAGTAAGTCATCCTTGTTCACATAGTCTATTCCTTTATTCCCTCAGTGGATTCATTCAGACAGGTGCTCTGCAGAGAACAACCCCATCAGCCAGTACTACCCCTTGATCTCATGAGTTCAGGACCCAGTTATATCTTGCTGTTCAAAATTCAAACCTTTTATTGTGTTTCTGTGTTACTTATAACATATACTCCTGATTCACAATTGACCACTTACTGCTGATAGTTGTATCTATATGAAAGCTCTTCTGTGAATGACAACTTTTCTTATTATCATATTCAAGTAAACAAAATTTATTGAGTTTTGTAGAAGCCAGGACTAGAATTCAGGAAAGACATTTAATAGAGAGAATTAGTTGCTTTACAGAAAGGGTGGCAGCAATAAGCTCTTAGAAGAACCTTCAGGATTGACTCCTAGAACAGGAAGGCCAGGATGTCATCACCTCAATCACTGTCAGGAATGTGGGGAATCACAGGCTGCCACTGGGTCTGTTACATGAGAGCACATACCACAGTTGCAATGAAGGATCAGGAAACCACTGCTATCACTGCAATAAACAGCTCTGGACCCCTCAACCTTAGAACTGGACATAGGTGCTGCTGCAAAAAGCTTGACCTCCCCCACACGAGGAGCCAAGAAAATGGGGCCTGGTTCAATGGCATTTTTCAGATTTCATCGAATGATAAATTCTCACTCTTGTCCAGAACTCTACCATCAGACTTTAAAATATAGTGTATTAGTATAAAATGTGTGGTATAGGAAGGCCAACAGATTAGGAAATGACTAACAAGTTCCCAAGAAGTGGGTACACACTATACCAAGTAGGGCCACAGGGAAAAATACTGAGGTTGGTTCAAAGCAAAGAGAGAAAGGAACAGTGGACAAGAAAGTCTTTAATGTGGTTTTCTCTGAAAGGAAAAGGCAAAACAGTTTAGGATAGGCTGGCTTGAATAATTTTAGTAGGCTCTAGGACTAAGGATTGTCTGTCCACAGATGTTTTGGGTGATTAGGGCAGGTGGCTAGTGGCCCAGAATGGGAGTCCAATAAAGGAGGTGGCCAGGGTCTGGGCTTTAGATTGCTTGGTTTGCATTTGAAAAGGCACAATGACAAGTGAGTTGTATACTATCTCAAGGAACTGTGTAGCCCTAGGAGGGGTTGTCCTTCCAAGATCAGCAAGGCTCCAGAAGTCAAAGCATCAGAATTTAAAATATATACTACAGGGTTAATACAACAGGAAGTCTGGAGAGAGTAGATTTCAGCTTTCCAGCCACTGTGGATGAGAAATTCACACTAGCAGGCTATCTTGGTGGTTCCTGAAGGCAGCATACCTGCCCAATGCAAGACCCTTTGCAAGGTAAAAGGAAGACATGGCCCTCATGTTCAGGTACTCATGGCCAAGGATGAGATGAGAGAGGAAACAGCATATAACAGAATAACTTGAGGCAAAGTGAGAGAAGGGACATCAGAGTAGCACAGGTACTTACATGAGATTAAAAGAGAAAGCACACCCAGAGGAGACCAGAGGAGACTACAGAAGTTGCACTTGAACCAAGGTTTGGAAAATGAGTAAATCTTGGGAGAATGGGGGTAAAGAATATTCCAGGTAAAAAGAAGAGCCAGAGCAGAGGTGCCAAAGGGTTCAAATGTGATCTATTTTTAGGGAACAGGGCTAAGTGTCATTTAGTTCATAAGTTATCATATAAGAGAAGTGTGGACTCTAAGCTAGACTGGTCACTAGGAACCAGGCTGTAAAGGCCTTTAGATGCCAAGATTAAAAAGAAAGGTGAGAAGTGATAGGAGCAAAGATTTTGGGCAAAAAATTATCTAATAACAGCATACGGAATTGATCTGAGTAAAGAAAAATACAAATTAGAAAGTCAAGTAGGCATCTTGACTGTTCACCAATTGAGAGGTTATAAGGTCAAACTACAAGAGCAGCAATTGGAATTTAAGAAAAGACAGGCTGTGTTTTAAATTGAAATGACATCTAGATCTTGGTGTCTAGACTATGAATGCCTCATAGGCATGGATAATTCTTATTTATCTTGGTAATGTCAGCACTTTGCACAGTGCGTGGAAGATGTGTAAAAGAGAGCCTAAACAACTAGGTAAATTGAGAAATTTTGACAGTGAGTCAAAAGAGGATTCTGTTTTATTTCAACCTTAGTGACTGAGGGAATAGTGTGCCCGTAACAGACAGAGAGGACAAAGGTGCACTTAAATGAGATGTGGGTCAATTTGTATCAAGCCTGAACTGCTGACATCAGGATGGTAGCAAGAGTAATACTAAATCTCATGAAAGATCAGAATCGAGATTTGAGGGCCAAATCTGCAGGAATAAACAGAGCAGAGGGGACTTCAGGAAAAGCCTTGAGGTATAGGAGAAAAAAGACCTAGGAACAGACAGAACCAAGAGAAAGGCCTTGACCAAGCAGCATCCTGAACAAGAATCCCAAGCCAAGAAAGTCATGTGTATACCGTCGCAGAGGGCTTGAGGGAGCTTTGGGGGAAAGCAATTGATTTTGTGATTAGGAGGGCATTGGTGATTTTTGAGGGAGCAGCGACAGTCTAACAGTAATCCCCAGCTTTATCTGCACATGTCACATCCTGGGGGTTTAAAAAGGATCCCTGGACATCCTGGTTTGATTATTTTGAACTAAGAAATAGATATCAGCATTTTTAAAAGTGTTCCAGGAGATTCCCATAAGCTACCCAGCTAAGGTTGAGAATCACAGCACTAGACTATTGAGAGAAGAAACAACTGATAAGAAATAAGGAGAGTATATTGGAGAGATGGAGTGCTCCCCAGACAGGAGGGTATGTTAAAGTCACCTGAGAGATTGTTTACCACAAATTGCTGGGCCTATTTTCATGGCTTCTAACTCAGTAGGTATGGGTAGGGCCCAAGAATTTGCATTTCTAACAAATTCTGAACTGATGATAACGTCCTGGCCTGGAGATCACAGTGTTTAGAAACACTGGTGTATAAACTATTCTTTCCAGAACTTTAGCGGTGATGAAACAATCTTTAAATGTGGTCAGTGGATTGGAAAATTAAATCAAAGTGTTAACCCCTGTAGAAGAGGACTAAATCTCACTACTCACTAGCTCAGTGAGCTAAGGTAAAGTATTTCACCCACTGATTTCTGTTGCTGCCTGCACCTCACTCACCTGGGAAGCCTCTAAGACATTCCAATCCCCAGGCTTCACTTGCATAGATTCTGACTTCTGACCTGAGGTAGGGACCCGGTTTAATGTTTTTGAAGCTCACTAACTTAACCTCACAGTCTCAGTTTTCTCACTGAATAATAAGAATAACATCATTACTTGGTCAACTTTCCAAGTAGTTGAAAAAATTAAATGAGATAATAGTTATAAGCACCACACAAACCTGTAGGGTGCTATTAAAATGAGAGCTATTAGTCTCTTATTTTTCTTAATGAGTTTTCAGACACCAGAATTGTAAGCAGAGATGTAGAGGAGGGGAGGACGTGGGAATATTTGAAGGATGATAAGAAATGGATAAAATACAACTAGATTTGTGAGGCCTTGAAAGATAGGAAATAATAAAGAACAAATAAAAGTTTTTGACCAGGGATGGAGTGATAAAAGTGTTAATCAAGGACAAGTACATCTAAATCAAGGGGTCTGTCAGGAAGCACCTACTACTATATTACAGGCTTTGGATGACAGGAGCAGTGGCAACAAAAACAGAAAGAAAAATAATAGAAAATGGCAGAAATATCAGTAACTAGTGACTCTCTAGAAAAGAGATGAAAATAAGTACTCCAAAGCAGCATGTCTGGGTCCCTGAGTGACTCTGACACATACTGCTCTGTTGCCTGACTCCCTGAAAAAATATCCTTATATCTTATCTCGATTAAACCACAAGATAGAGAGGAGGGGCCTTAAGGTATAAATAAATTACGTAACCCCAAAATGAGGTGCTCAACAATCAGGTTCATCTTCATAAATCTGACCTTGTTGTGGCACGACCGAAACCCATGAAATAAATTGAGATTAATTATGAGCCTTTATTAGACGGCCGGAGACTGACCCTCTACCACGCAGGGTTAGAAGGGACCAGTCCCCGGTTCTCAGGGGAGGCAGTTTATAAAGCCTCCCCTCCACACACACACTGCATTCCGGAACAAAGGAAGTTAAAAAAAAAAACAGAAGTTGGTCCTTTACAAAGCTAGATGTAGCCAGGGAATTTGCTAGCTTTAAACATGGCTTTGCAGATATTCTTGTTATCTGTACCCTGGAATGTTGTGCTCTTCTCTCTTCCTGCTCTTCTTGTGACTGATTCTTGTGATTGATTTACTGCCTAGAGATATCATCTCCTTGTGGCTGGTTCACTGGGAAGTTTTAACCCTTATAACCTCAGTGGCCTCCTGCTGAAGCTTGTCCCTCTCCCAGTTCAGACCTCATAAAAACCTGACTTCTAAATTGATCAAGGCATACAGCTCAGGCAATGACAGTTGCAATCTGGAAAGAAAAACAAAGAAATAAAAAAGACCAAAAGAACATGATAAATCTAATCATAGACTTCTAAGTTTTTGCCAGGCTGATACTATGAAATTTGACTTTGACCCTGCATTTCATTTGAACTCCTAAATTGTAGCATTGTCTTGAGATCACTACAGATACAACCTGCAAGGGGTTCCATAAGTGGATATTTGTTGCCATCTGTCGCAGCTCCTGCTTGGTTCTTGCCTGCTTCACTTTGTCTGAGGCTCTGACTCAGGCTGATTCAGTAATGTGGTCTTTAAGACTGCCACTTTAGGGAGATGTACTTTTATCTATTCCACCTGCTAACTTATAAAAATCTTGGTGAATACATATTTAAAAAAAAAAAATGAAAAGACTCTGAAAGGTGGAGAGAAGGCAAGTCATCCAGGAACCTCAGAATTCAAGGAAAAACATAATGATGAGTTCTTTAATTTTTTCTTTTTTGCTTCATAAGATTCCATCAAAAATAATTCATCATACCAAGAACCAGGAAGATCCAAAGTAAATGAAAAAGATAATCAATAGATTCCATATCAAGATAACAGAGCTATTACAATAATCTGATAAATAGCTATCATAAATGTGCTTCAATGTGCAATTACAAACATGCTTGGCACAAATGAGAAACTAGAAGTTCTCAGAAAAGAAATAAAGAGTCACAGCAAAGAAACAGAAGATATAAAGGAGAAACCATGGAAAGTTAAGAAGAACAACAACAACCAAAAATGCAATAACTAAGTGCAACGGCAGAGTGAACAGGACAGAGGAAGAAATTAGTACACTGGAAAGTAAAACAATGTGTTACTCACATTGCATTTTCCTAATAGCTGGTGAAGTTGAGCATCTTTTCATATCTCTTTTGACTGTTTATATGTCTTCTTCGGAGAAGAGTCTGTTCAGGTTCTCTCCCATTTTTTAATTGAATTTTTTTGTTGTTTAGTTGTATGAGTTCTTTATATATTTTGGATCTAAGCCCCTTATTTGAGGCATTGTTTGTGGATAGCTTTTCCCATTAAGTTGGTTGCCTCTTTGCTTTGTTGATGGTTTCTTTGGCTGTGCAGAAGCTTTTTAGTTTGATATAGTCCCATTCATTTATTTTTGTTTTTACTTCCCTTGCTTTTGAGGTTAAATTTATAAAATCTTCTCTAAATCCAAGGTCTATGAGTTTAGTACCTATGTATTTTTCTATGTAATTTATTCTTTCAGATCTTATATTTAGGTCATTGATCCATGTTGAGTAAATTTGGTATATGATGACAGTCTAGTTTCATTCCTTTGCATGTGGCTTTCTGATTTTCCCAGCACCATTTATCAAAGAGGCTGTTTTTCCCTTCCATGGCTCCTTCATTGAAAATTATTTGACCATATATACAGAGGTTAATTTCTGGAATCTCAGTTCTGTTTCAATGGTCTTTGTATTTGTCTTTTTGCCAATACCATGATGTTTTGATTATTGCTGCTTTGTAGAATAATTTGAAGTCAGGCAGAGTGATATCTCCGGCCTTGTTCTTTTTCCTCAGGATTGTTTTGGCTATTCAGAATCTTTTGTGCCCATACAAATCTGATAATTTTTTATTCTATTTTTTTAAAATAATGTCATTGGGATTTTGATGAGGATTGCATTAAGTTTGTGTAATGGTTTAGGTAATAAGGTCATTTTAAATACATTGATTCTTCCAATCCATGAACACAGAATATCTTTTCATTTCTTGTGTCTTCTTCAATTTTTTTTATTAATGTCTTATAGTTTTCAGTGTATAGGTTCTTCATATGCTTCATTAGGTTTATTCCTAGGTATTCTATTCTTTTTGTTGTAATTGCTAAAGGAATTGATCTTTTCATTTTTTTTCTGAAAATTTATTGTTAGAGTATTTTTAAAAAACTATGAATTTTTGTACATTGTTTTTGTATCTTGAAACTTTACTGGATTTATCTATTGTTTCTAATACGTTTTTAGTGGAGTCTTTTGAGTTTCCTATATAGAGAATCATGTCATAGACTTTCTAGTTCTTCATGATTCAGTCAAGGAAGTTTATATATTTTTAAAATCTTGTCCATTTCCTCTAGATTATTGAATTTGGTGGTGTATAATCTTTTATAATATTCTTTATGATTCTTAGTTTTTGCTGGTATCTTCTAATTTCTCTTTCATTTCTGATTAGATTTACTTTTATTATTTCTCTCTTTTCCTTAGTAATCTAGCCATGGTTAGTCAATTTTATTAATCTTCTCAAAGAACCAGCTCTTTGTTGCATTAATTTTTTCTATTGTCTTTTTGTTCTTGAGTTTATTTAATTCTGCTCTAATTTTTATTATTACCTTCCTTCTGCTGACTTTGGCCTTCATTTGTTCTGCTTTTTCAGGTTTTTAAGATATAATGTTCCCACTTTCTTTTTACAGTTGATCTTTAGTTTCAAAGCATTATGATTGGAGAATATGCTTGGTATGATTTCAATCTTTTAAATTTTAAACCTATATAATTTTATTAACCAATGCCAAAAATCTAGTAAAAAAATAAACATAATAATTTAAATTTAAAAAAATAAGAAAAAGAAAATATTTCAAATCAATAATCTAAGCTAGATTTTTTAAAACTAGAAAAAGAACATTAGAATAAACCCAAAAGAATGAGAAGAAAGAAAATAATAAAGATAAAGATAATAAATAAAGATGAAGATAAAGATAATAATAAAGAAAAGGATAGAAATCAATAAAGTTGAGCAAAAGAATAAAGAAAATAATTGAAAAAGACAGCTGGTTTATTGAAAAGATCAATAAATTGGCAAACTTATGGAAAGACTGACCAAAAAAATGTCACAAATTACCGATATCAGAAATGAAACAGGAAATATAACTACAAACTCAAGAGATAACAAAATAAAAATGAGGAATCCTGTGAAAAAATCTAAACATACACAAATTCACAACTTAGATGAAATAGACCAATTCTTGAAAAACAACTCATCCCATTTGAAATAGATAATTTTAATATCTTTATAACTATTAAGGAAATTGAATCCATAAAAATAAATAAATAAATAAATAAATAAATAAATAAATAAATAAATAACTCCTCCCAAAATCTGCAGGCTCAAATTGTTTTAGTGTAGAATTCTACCACACAATAATTACTACCAATTCTATATACTCTCATCACAAAAATTAAAGAGAGAACATTCCATTGATTGAGACTGGCATTACCCTGATGCCAAAACCAGACAAAGACAGGTTTAAAAAGGGAAGAAAATGAGAGGCTAATATCCCTCCTGATTAAAAGACAAAATATCAAAAAATAGAATTCAGTATTGCATAGAAAGATTTATAATCCAAAGGTGTATTTCAGGGATGAAAATATAGTTCAATATTCATAAATCAATTAATGTAATCTACCACTTTAGCAGGCTAAAAAAGAAAAAATATTACATGATCATAGTAACTAACACAGAAAAAAACTTTTCACAAAATCCAGGATCCATTCATGATAAAAAAAACTCAGAAATAGAAATAGAGGGGAACTGCCTCAAATTGATAAAGTACATCTTCACACACACACACACACACACACACACACAATACCTAAAGCTAAATTATACTTGATGGTGAAATACTGAATGCATTTCCTCCTAAGATTAGAAACAAGATAAGGATGAGTGTTCTTATTACCTCATTATGTATATTCAAGAGATTCTAGTCAGTGCATAAGGCAAGAAAATTAAATAAGCTGTATACAGATTAGAAAATAAAAAATAAAACTGTCCTCATTTGTAGATTATATGCCTGTCTCAATAAAAAACCCCAAGAAATCTTTTAAAACATTCTAATACTAATTAGTTATTTTAATAAGAAAGCAGGACACAAGATCAATATTTTTTTAAAAAACTATATTTCTATATCTTAGCAATGAATATGTAGAAGCCAAAAAACAAAACAAAACAATACTATCTATGCTCATTTAAGGAAAGTGGAATTCAGAGGTATGAATTTAACAAAACACATATAAACTTTTATGCTAACAGCTACAAAATAACTAATGAAAAAATCAAATGAGACCTAAATAAAAAAGAGACATAGCATGTTCATAAATTGGAAAACTCAACATCATGAGATACCAATTACCCCAACTGATACACAGGTTTAAAGCAATTCCCATCAACATCTAACAAAGATCTTTATAAATGCAAACAAAATTATTCTTCATTTTATATGGAAAGGTAAATGAACTATAATATATACACCAATTTTGAAGAAGAATAAGAAAGTGGGAAAATAAGTCTACCCAGGCTTATTTTATAGCACTAACAATCAAAACTGTGTGATTTTGGTGAAAAGACAGACATATAATCAATGGAACATAACAGAAAAAAAAAGAAACAGACTTAAAAAAATGTGCTTAACATTTCTTAACAAAGTTACAAATACAAATCAATGAGGAAAGATAACTATTTTTTTTACTAATAGTACTGAGGGTATTAGACATATATAGACAATTTTGTTAAAACATCTGAATCTAAGTCTCATTATCTGATATCTTATACAAAAATTAACTCAAAAGAGATCATGGACTTAAAAGTGAAATTATAAGTTTTTCAGAAAAGAAATATAGGGGAGTATCTCAGAAAACAATGGAGTAGAGAGCATGAAGATTTAGTCCTCCACTAAGGCAAACATTAAGTTAGTAAAAAATATATATATATACGTATATATATATATATTTATATACAGAAGCAACTTTTTCAGAACACAGGGCATCTAGTAAAACACAGCAACCAAGGAACTGCTAAATTAAGAAAGAGGTTGCTAATTTGGACAATTAAGGAAAACTCTGTCATATCACTGGCTGACTGCTAAGATAACTGAATAGAGACTTCAGTGACCACAGATGATAAGGAATACAGTCTTTGTCAAAGTATTTTTGAAAAGTCACTAAACAGATCATTGCAGCCCTCAACAAGTAAAACAGCAAATGCTGGAAAAGAGGGAGAATCAGATTTCTATAGTTACCACAAATTAGACTCAAACGTCCAGTTTTCAACAAAAATTTTGAGGCATAAAAAATACCCTGAAATTATGGCTCTTGCACTGCAAGAAAAAAGAAAGAAATTATAGGTACCATCCTTACAGAAACTTTAGAAACTTTATAGAAGTTCCTGGACAAAGACTGCAAATTAACTGTTTTAAATATGTTCAAGAACCAAAGGAATTTATAGAGAAATAACTAAAGAAAATCAGGAGAATGATGATCTATGAACAAATACAGAATATCAATAAAGAGATAAAAACTATAAAAAATTAATAAAAATTCTGATGCTGAAAAGTACAATAACTGCAATGAAAAATTTACTAGAAGAATTCAACAGCAGATGTGAATAGGTAAAAGAAAGATTCAGTAAATCTGATGATATAACAATTAAAATTATCCAGTCTGAGGAGGAGAAATAAAAAGAGTATAAGCTTCAGCACAGCAAAAGAAACCATCAACAAAACAAAGAGGCAATCAATTGAGTGAAATAAGATATTTGTGAACAATGACTCTAATAAGGGGTTCATATTCAAAATATATAAAGAACTCATACAACTAAACAACAAAACAATCCAATTAAAAAGTAGGTAGAGCACCTGAACAGACATTTATCCCAAGAAGATAAAAATATGACTAACAAACATATGAAAAGGTCTTCAACTTCACCAGCTATTAGGGAAATGCAAATCAAGACCATAATGAGATACCACTTCATACCTGTTAGAACAGCTATTATCAACAGGACAAGTAATAAAAAGTGTTGGCTAGGTTGTAAGGGAAAACAAGCCCTCATACACTGCTGGTGGGACTGCAAACTGGTACAGCCACTATAGAAAACAGTATGGAGCTTCCTCAAAAAGTTTAAGAATAGATTTACCATATAACCCAGCAATCCCTCTTCAGCTGTCTACCCAAAAAATTTGGAAACATTTATCTGTAAAGATATATTTACCCTATGTTTATTGCAGCATTATTCATGGTGGCAAAAACATGGAAACAAACAAAATGGCCTTTGATAGATGGTTGGATAAAAAAGATGCGGTACATATATAAAATGGAATATTACTCAGCCATAAGAAAAGATGAAATACTGCCATTTGTGACAACATGGATGGATCTTGAGATTATTACACTAAGCTAAATAAGTCAAACAGAATAGGGTGAAAACCATATGATTTCACTTATATGTAGGATATAAAACTGAAAGAAACAAATGAACAAGTCAACAAAAACTCATAGACATAGACAACAGTTTATTGGTTACTAGAGGGTAAATGGGGTTAAATATATGATAACTGAAGGAAATTTAACTTTGAAGGAAATTTAACTTTGGTGAATGCATAATGCAATATACATATATGATGCATTATTGATTGTACAATTGAAACTTGTATAGTTTACTAACCAATGCTGCTCCAACAACTTTAATTTTAAAAAAAGAGTAAAGAAAAAGTAGAGCCTGAGGGACAGGTGGGAATCTATCAAGTGAACCAACATATATGTGACAGGCCAAGAGGAGTGGAGGTAACAGAAAGAATATTTGAAAAAAATAATAACCAAAGATTTCCCAAATTTGATGAAAAACATGTATCTACACAACTAAGGTAATCAACAAACTCCAAGATAACTTCAAAAATCCACAGAGACACATTATAATTAAACTTTCAAAAGACAAAAATTAGAAGAGAATCTAGCAAAAGATAAATCAATCATCATGTACAAGGGATGTTCAGCAAGATTAACAGCCAATTTCTCATCAGAAATGAGGAGTCTGTGTGATAACATATTTAGAATGCTGAAAGAAAAAATTGCCATTCATGAGTTCTATATATGGCAAAATTATCCCTCAAAAATGAAGAAGAAATTAGATTCCCAGATAAACAAAACCTAAAGATGATTACAAAGAGGACTGCCTTAGAAGCAATACTAAAAGGACTCTTTGAGGGTGAAATGATAGGATATTATACAGCAATTCAAATCCATATTAAAAAAATAAAAAAGATGTATAAACTACTATTTGGATAAATGTAAATTGTACTGTTAGTTTTTAACATTTCTTTTTGCTTTCTATATGATTTTAAAAACAAAAGAGTTATTCAAAAAACAAATTCAAAAAGTTATTCAAAACAATAACTATAAATTGTATATTAATTAGCATGCAGTGTATAAAGATATAATTTGTGACAGTGATATAAAGGGAAATTGAATGGAGTTATATAGGGGCAATTTTCATTTACTATTGAACATAAGTTGGTACCAATGCAAACTAGATTGCTATAAATTTAGAATATTAAGTTTAAACCCTGGAGAGAGAGTGTGTGTGTGTGTGTGTGTGTGTGTACAAAAAGGAAATGCCCAGGGAATCAAAATGAAATACTAAAAAAAATTAATCAAACAGAACAGGAGGCCATTTGGAGGCATTGAGGAACATATAATATATAAAGCATATTGAAAATACATAGCAAAATGTCAGAAGTAAGTTCCTTCTTGTAAATAATCACTTTAAGTGTAAGTGATTTAGACTCTGCAATTTAAAAAAAAAAGACATTAGCAGAATGGATGAAAACATGATCTAATCATACATTACCTACAAGAGACTCACTTTAGATCCCAAGACACAAATAGATGGGTCAAAAATTTTTTCCATGCAAATAGCAATCAAAAAAAGCTGGAGTAGCTATGTACTTATCAAACAAAGTAGACTTTTAGTCAAAAATATTTTAAGAAGACAAAAGAGGACATTATGTATTGACATTTATAAATATATACATATAAAGTAGCAGATCCCCAAAACACATGGAGTGAACACTGAAAGAGTGAATGGGGGAAATAGACAGTTCTAAAATAATAGTTAAAAATTTTAATACCACATTTTCAAGAAATGGATAGAATATCTAAATAGAAAATCAATAGGGAAATAGAGTATAACACTATAAACTAGCTAGAACTACCAGACATCTATAAAATAGTCCACCTGAAAGCAGCAGAATAAACATTCTTCTCCAGTGCTCATGGAACACTCTCCAGGACAGACCATTAGTTAGGTCACAAATAATTCTCAATAAATTTTAAAGACTAGAACCATAAGAAATATGATTTCCAATCACAATAGAATAGAACTAGAAATCAATTATAGAAGGAAAACGAAAAAATTCACATACATATGTCATTAAACAACACACTCCAAAATAATGAAGACAAGAAGAAATAACAAAGGAAATTAGAAAATGCTTAAAGATGAATGAAAATTAAAACACAACATACTAAACTTATGAGATGCACAAAAGTAGTATTCAGAGAGAAATTTATAGTTGTAAATATCAACATTAAAAAGAAGAAAGATCTCAGATCAATAACCTAACTTTACATATCAAGGAACTAGAAAAAAAGAGCAAACTAAACACAGAGAGAAAAAACAATAATAAAGATGAGACCAGTGATAAAGAAATAGAATATAAAAAAAGAATGCAAAGAATCAAAAAAATCAAAATTTGTTCCCTTAAAAGAATCAATCAAAATTGACAAATCTTTAGCAAGACTGACTAAAAAAAAAAAAAGAGAGGAGATGCAAATAACTAAAATCAGAAATGAAAATGGGAATATTACTACCAAAGTTACCAGAAAAGAGGATTATTAAAATACTATGAAGAATGGTACAGCAACAAATTAGATAACCTAAATCAAAAGGACAAATTTCTAAAAACATACACATTACCAAAACTGGTTCAAGAAATTAAAAATCTCAATAGACTAAAGTAAAAGGTTAAATCAGTCAAACACCTTTTAACAGAATAAAAGTATAGGACTAAATGGTTTTACTAGTAAATTCTACAAGATCTTTAAAGAATTAACACTAATCCTTCTCAAACTCTTCTAAAAAAATAGACTACGAAGGAACATTTTCTAACATATGTTACTACCCTTATATCAAAGGCAAAGACACTACAAGGAAACTAAAGACCAGTATCCCTATGACAATAGATGCAATAATCCACAACCAAAGAGTAGCAAACTAAATCTATCATTTATACAATAAAAATAAATAAGATTTACCACAGAATGCAAGGGTGATTCAACACATGAAAATCAATAAACAGAACACACTACATTAATAGAATGAAGAGGGGGGAAAAAAACACATGATCATCTCAATTGATACAGTAAAGACATTTGACTAATTCAACAGCCTTTTATAATTAAATCATGCAGCAAACTAGGAACGAAAGAGAACTTCTGTATCAGGATAGGGTCAACTAAGACAAACCCAGAGTTAACATGATATTCAATAGTAAAGACTGAGGGCTTCCCATCAAGATGGTGAAGTTGGTAAATATTGTGCTCACCTCCTCTCACATCAAATTTATGAGTAAACTACAGAACAGCCATCATTGAGAATCGCCTGAAGTCTATCTGAACAGAAGTCCTGTAACTAAAGAAAAAGGCCACATCAAGACTAGTAAGAGGGGAGAAGACACAGGACACAGATTGTGCTGGTCCCACACCCATGTGTGGTGGTTAAAAATTGAGAGGGCCATCTCAGCTGCAGAGGTTCCCTTTGAGGAGTAAAGCAACCCAGCCCAACAGCAAGCTCTGCAGCATAGGATTTCAATGCCAGAAAGAGAAGTCTCCATAACTTCTGGCTGTGAAAACTAGCAGAGATTGTGGCTGAGTGAGATGAAGGGCTGCTGGAATTCCAGACATTCCCCATAAAAGGCCAGACTTACTCAAAAACAGACTCACTCACTCTGAGCTCCAGCTCTGGAGCAGCAGCTTGAAAGGTGCCAGAGATATACAGAAAGGAATGGAATATTCTGGCTTCAGCGTGAGGGCTGGAGGGGCAGCTTTCTCCCAGTCAGAAGTGTTGGCAGAAGCCATGTTCTTTTGTTGAGCTCTCCTCCCTCCCAGCATGCAGAAACAATCGGGCACCATATCTGAGTCTCTATCAACTGGGCTAAGGCCATTTGCTTGCTCCACCCTGGTGATTCCCTGAGACTCCATGCCACCCAACTTGTGGGCAAACTAAAGCCACTTTCAATATCCTTTATATACTAATGGCCTATCTTGACTCATGTTGCAGACTTTCCTAAAATCTCTCAACAGTTCACAAATCCCAAATGAGCAGCACCTGACCTCAGTGTTACCCATACTTCTTGCTAAGCAACCCTAAGCTTGGCTCTAGCAGCAGCCAGTCTCAATTGCAGTGTAGCCTCTCCCAGGCACATCCAAGCCCAGTTTAAGTGGCAACTATCTACAGAGCACTTTGTAGCTCTTAACAAAGTGCTCCAGGCAGGACACAGGAGGCAACTGACATTGGCCTGCAACAAAGTCCTCCCAAGAGGCCTCAAAACCAACACAACTGGTGGCTAGCTTCAGACCAAACCAGAGCACCACCCAATCACCTCCACAAACACATTTAAAGGGCAGACTTGAAAGATACCAGAGCTCTGTTAAAGTGGTTTGTCCCCCATAGAGTCAGCTCTTGCACAATAGTTTTTCCACTGTAATCAGGGTCAGTCCTCACATCAATCAGCCTGAGGGTTGATCCCTCCCCATGATGTGCAACCAAGACTTGACTGCAATAGGCAGGCACATACAACACACACAAGGGACACACCCACAGCATCCAGCTTAGGTGACCAGGGGATTACTTACAGGCCAAAGCTCCTTAAAGGATACATCTATGTAAGGTCTATGCAAGGTTAGACCTCATTACTCAACTTTTCAGGCCAAAGTTATTCAAGCACACCAAAAGTTCCGAATGTGTTCACTGTGGCTTTTTAGTTAATAAACTGTACAATATGGAGAAAGAAACTGTATAACTGAGCTTCTGATTGGAATTTTGGGTTACTTCATTCCATTTCTGGTTTCTCATCTTGGCCATAGTCTCTGGTCAACACACTTCATCAACCACTTGGATGAGGGCATTAAGTTATAGTTATCAAATGTGCAGGTGGCCAAGGCTGAGAGCAATTGCTAATAAAATATCAAATTAAGAAACTGAACATATGAGCCAAATTTATTTACATATTAAAAGGATAATTTGCTGTAACCAAATGGTATTTATATATTCAAGAACTACGAAGGTATCTTAGCATTAGGAAATCCAGAGATTATTTTGAGGGTGACCTTAGGAGATCAAATCGATAGATCAAATACAAACTGTCATGGAATTATTCCAATAGCTGTCACAAGGACGTTGACAAAATTCAACATCTACCACTGACTCGGGGTAAACTTGGAGTAGGCCAGGGACAGATGTCTTTCTCCTTAACGTGGTAATTGTCTCAGACCAATAGCTGAATCTTGCGTAAGATCAAAACACTGGGGATACCACCTTAAAAATTAAGACCCGCAAAATATACCTTATTAAGTGGCACCATTCTGTGAGTCAGACCAATACAATAAGTAGTAAGGAGCATTTTTAAGATCTTATACATATAGGCTCAGGCACCCTCTCCTTTAACCCTAAAAACTCCGTGAAGCAGGTACTATCATTTGTTTTACAGATAACAAAGCTGAAGACTAAAGAAATTTGATAATATCCAATGAAAAGTATGAGGTATAACTTATATTTAACTTAGATGTCTTCATTATTGACATGGAACAGAAAGGACCTGCCAACCTATTGGAAAGAAGGAAATACAATTGTCATTACTTATAAGATAATGTGATTATACGCAAGACTGGAAGATATGGTAAAGTGACTGCACACGGGATAATTATTCATATACATTTAGAAATAATGTTCCTACATAACCACAATAGTTTTTAGAAAATGTTATGAGAGAAAATCCTTTTCAGAACAACAAAAAGGAAAAGAGCTAGTAGAAATAGCTTTGATGAAATTTGTGGAATCTATATGTTGAGGCTACTTTAACTTCAGACAAAGTGACTAAATGGAGAGAGATTCTATTTTTTTAATGGGAAAAGTTAGTACTACAAGAGCCTTCTCAAATTAATGTATAGTTTAAAATAAATTACCCTGAAACATCAATGGAATCTTTTGAAACTTGAATAAATAATTCAGATCTCATCCAGAAATATAAGTTGACCAAACACCAAAACAAAGCAAAATAACATGAGACTCAACCCCCAGCACTAGATATTACGGCTGATTTTAAATTATCCATAATCAAGCTAGCATGAACTTGAGTAGAGACACAAGGGAACTTTTTTGCACTACTCTTGCTACTTTTCTGTAAATGTATAGTGACATCGAATAAAGAAAAATTGTATCAAAATAGATTAGCACCTGGGTCTATTATATTGCAGTGACTGACTGACGTGTCCCAGTGAATCCTAACTCAAGGTCTCTGGGAGTGGTTACCACAGGAGCCTGTCACCTCTGGGCAGTGGGACAGGAATGTGGAGTACACATTTAGGGGCCAGGGCTTCCTTCTTGGGTCAGGGAGGGGGAGCTCTGGGAGAGTGGGAGCTGGAAGTCCTTGCCATGGAGTATCCAATGAGGCCAGTAGACTAAACAGTCACTGAAAGCTCTGTATTCAGGAGTTAAGTTAGAAATTCCACCTTCTCATAAAACTATGAATGGAGGCCAAAAAATCCTCCTTGCAATCACTGTTGAGCTTCAAAAGCACTTAGGTAAATGGTAGCAATAAAAAGAACTTTGATACAATGATTCACATGGAAGATGGGGGAATGGAGAGACAGAGAAACATACAGAAAGAAAGATGGATTGACAAGGTTAAGCTTGCCCTGATGTCAAGGCAGGGTTTTGAATACTGTGTGAGTCTGCAAAATTCATTCTCTTATACAACCATCCTGACCCTTGCATTTGGAAGTGATAAAAATATGGTTTGTCCCAGAGAAGCTTATACCATTTTTCATCGTGCAAAGCTTGACTGCAGCATCTTTTCGTCAACCTAATGTGAATTAAGTCTACGCAAAGGACACACTGTACATCTTCCAGTGTGTGTCAGGCCCCTTTGTAAGGAATGTTCAGGTTAATCAGGTCAGTGGAAACATGTAAGTATACCCTGCAGGTAAGCAGGGCAGGAGACAGACTCTGCATAAGCCCAGCGAGCACCCAGGAAGGGCCTGGGCAGGCCTGGATCACAGGTCCAGTCAGCTGTGCTGGTGCAGAGGGTTGCAGAGTGCGACCGAGGTAACACTTGTACACAGAGTTCCTCAAGATGACTCTTTTCGTGGTGATTAAGAAAGCAGGCCCTCAAGAGAGCCACATGGAACAGATGCAAATGCCTTGTTTTAAAGTTCTTTGTGATCACCAACTCAAAACCTCGCTTTTGCAATTCTTTCTCTAGACGGTTCCTCCTGATGTCTCGGCTGTTTGGGGAGGAGTCACAGCCACACTGCTAACATGTCCTGTGTGTGACACGATTGCCTCACCTTTCTGTCAAATGTGATCTAAAATGTTTAGCATGAAAATAGAAAATTTTAAATGACAAAAATAAACAATTATTGTTTTAGAATAAACGTTTTAAAAGAAAGTAAAATGTTAAGGATGATTCTTGTTGCATGTTATACTAAAGGTAGGACTTGGACCAAATTTTGAATTAGTAGAAACTGATACTGCCTTAAAGAGAGAAAACATTCTAACTAGAGCTGTTTATAACAAAACGGGTTGCCTGTCACTGATATAAATCAAGGAGAGATAGGGTACCTATCCGTCTACCAAGCTACCTAAAATAATCACATGTAAAGAGTACAATCTATTTTCAATCCTTTTCACATACTAATTTTAATTCTCACAACTCCGGATGTTAAGTATTGTTAGAATAGACAACCTCTAAAATCCTTCCAACTCTGAGTCACACACTCCGACACTTCTGCTCCCCTCTCTCAAATTTAATCTAAGTCTAGTCTAACATGGACCTTACACATCAACTTTGATTAAAAATACTTACCTTTGGGACTACAGGTGGAACACAGTGAACTAAGCACACACATTTATCTCTGCTTCTTACCTACTCAAAAAGCTACAAAGAAATTTTGAAAAGGAATAAACAAAAAACAAATAAAAAGAATAAACTCACAAGGACAAAGAGAACAAGAGAAGATGACAGCAAGTGCAGTCAAGAACATTTTGGAAGCTGGAGAGCAGACAAAAGGTGTCTGAATTAGGCTTCTGCTTTTTTCATTCCATTAACTGCCTGAAAAGGGAAAATGGAGCCGGTGATAGAAACAAGCCACTTAGCACTCTACAACACCCCATGTCTCCCCATATCTTGAGAACTGGATGCAGTTGGTTTCCTGGAGGTGGCAGCGCTGAACAGTTCAAATTCTGGGTGTATAATGGTGGATGTCCCAGAGTCCTCCCATGAGTGCAGTTACCGTTATTGTTGGGTTAAGTCTATTATTTTGCTATTTATTTTCTCCGTGTCCCCTCTTTGTTCCTCTTTTCTCATCCTCTTTTGGGTTAATCAAACCATTTTCAGTATTCCACTTTATCTTCATTAATGACTCTAGCTATACCTCTTTGTTTATCGTTTTAGTAGTTGCTCTATGGAATTAAATATGCATCCTTGATTCATCGTGGTCTACTTTATTTTGTTATTCCACTTCATGTATAATGTAAGAACGTTACAAGAGTATAATTCCATTTCCTCCTCCCCACAACCTTTGTGCTACTGCTGCAAAGATTTTATTTCTAACTATATTACATGATGATTTAGTAACCTTTGTACACTGATTCTTTCAACCAAGTGTCTTGATATTGCCTTTCTTCCTTTGAGAGGGGGAAAAAGTCAAAGGCGCAGATAGTTACGGGGAAGATAAAGCATCTCCAATAAGTATTACTTAAATTATAGAAGTGCTTCTACTTTTATTTTTGGAAGAGTACTCAACGTTTTCTTTTTTATGAACTTGGTGTCAGATTTGCATAAATGTTGAAGTAACAATATTATTTGCAGCTCTTTCTTCTTTCCTAATAACTTTTCAATTGGAAACTTGTCCAGAAAGTTAAAGGAACTACATCTCTTAACCAGAACAGAACATTTTGTATAGCAAGAGAGAAATTTCAAACTAAAAAGTGATTTCATCACAAGATTCAGATTTGACACCTACTGAGTCATTCCAAAATATAGTCTTAAATATTCTCTAGTTTCAAAAGCAAAGAATGAGAACAGAGAATCTTTTAAGCAATTATAAAATAAACCAAAGGCACCGAAATTTGATTCCGTGCTTTCCAAGTGACATCTAGAGGTTACAAAATTACTTAAATTTTATTGATAGAAAAATCAACCTCAGTTACTCTAGTGTGGCAAAATAGAAATTTTAAAATTGGATATATTCTATAAATTTGATATTTGTGATTGAGCAAGTGCAATGTGCAGGAACAAGCTTCACTGGCAAATGGGAAGAAAACTCTTTTCATTCATCTTTTAAAATATGAGGGTCAACAATATTTCAAAAAGGCGCTCCCTAAAAAGCAAGGTATGATTTTATTCTCCCTTTAACATGAATGTTTATGTGCCTCTCAAGAGCTGAAAATCCAAAAGTTTTTTCCTCCCTTAAAATCACTGTGCAAATCTACTCAAGCTTGATTATATTATAAAAAATTAATGGATATTTAAAAAACTGGTTTACTTAGTTGAGTTTGTTGTAAAACTGTGCCATCAACAAGAAATCCACTCAAACAATACCTAAATTCTACACCAAGTTTTTTCTAATATATTTCAGCTTTTAGTGAAATTGTTTCTGACAAATTGAGAATCAATGGTCAATGAGACACAAAAAGATTTTTAAAAAAATATATAAAAAGTACAGAGAAAATAAATTTTTCAGTCCTAGAATATTGATTTTTGTGTAAACTATGTTTATGCAGGTGGAGTAATTAATACATTTTTTAATCATCATGGTCTTTGTTTAGGCTGTTTTTAAAAAATGCTTAACAGAACTTGTTCTACTATATATTCCTGGTTACATTTATAAGCATTTACTACTTTGATTTTGTATGTCAGATTTTTAAGTCTACTCTGTGAGATGTCTACAGTTCAATTGAACATGTAAGTGGTACAAAATTTTTAGGATTTTTAATCACTGAATGTTAATAAAAAACATTAAGCAAAAAATAAAATAAAAGTGACTGTTTTTTAAATAATTGTTCTAAGTTTTGTAAGCTGAGTAAAAATTTAGAGGGGAAAAGGTGCCTAGAGATAGTTAATTTTAATATATGGGATCATAATTAAAACACGAGGACAGGAAAAGTAGGGCTTCCCAAGTACATTCTTGGGAATGAAAGCACTAACTTTCCAAAATGATAGTGATATCTACTTTAGGACTATCGGGCTATGCAAAATGAAATAGAAATCAGCATACGTAATATCAAAGAATCAATGTGTCTTTATGAAATTCAGAAGACTGCAGTATCTCTGGTTACCAGAACTTAAGAAACTGAGCGTCTTAAAAACTTAATAATTTTACAGACCATTAACACATTAACATGAAAATTGATCCTTTGCTAATATAGAAATGTAATTACCACTGGGAGAGTTCTGTCTAGTATTTTTCCATGTTCTGGAAAGTAAAAATACCTAGGTTTAAACAATCAAAAAATTTTTAATCTTTCAGTCAAGAAAAAATTGGTTTGATCAGATTATCTATTTTTTGGCAAATATGAAATCAACTCTTTAAGAAAAATCATTAAGAAAAATCATATGAACTTACTGACCAAGAAAAATCCATCATTTCAAATAATTTTTCCATATAATATGTATGCTGAAAATGAAACAATCTTTGATCCTTAAACAGAGATGGATTCAATGAGCATTCTTCTACAGGAAGAAAAAACTTACCAAAATAAATTCAGGAGAAAACACTTACCGAAATAAACTGTTTATTAGCCATACTATATTTCTCAACAACCTGACAGAGACCTGGGAGAAATAAAAAGTGAAAATAAAATGAAAATAAATTTAAAATGAGACTCATACTAGAAACTAATTTAAAAAAAGAAATCATCAGAAAAAAGAAAATCAGGTGACGAGGTTAAAAAACAAAAACCTCAAATTTGGGGTGGGAACCTACATGCTCTGTATGTCCTGCTGAAGGCCTGTAGTTCCAGCATAGAGATGAGATGGATAGAAATAAAATATCTACTGGCAATATTTAAACCAAAAAGTATTCAAAGAAAACAGACTGAGGCCTAAAAGCCAAGAATAAAACTACAGCAAATCAATGAAATAAAATAATCTAAAGCTAAAATTCTTCATTGAGCTCCATATACAAATCTTTTGGAACACAGCTTCATATTAAAAATTAATCAAAAATTTTAAAGCTCTGAGTATTAGCAGAGGACTGCTACAATGTGTATGTATGGATGGATAGATGGACAGATGAACAGACAGATACAGATACATATAACCTCAAAACATTTATTTTTCATTCACTACTTTACAATTCTTCCAATCTCATGGAAACAGTAGGGATTTTTTTTTAAAGTCCAAGTAAGGAACAAGTAAAGAGAAAACTATATTTAGAGTAAGAATCCTTTAATAACTATATTCATTTCTAGAGAACAATAAATACAGAAATTTCAAGCAATAAATGTAACAGTAATATTTTCCTTGGATACAGAAAGCACCTACTTTTACATAACTTAATGAGCAAACACTTGTTATCAGAAAGCAGCAGTGGGAAAAGCTACATAACAGAAGAAAATTACAAGTAAAATGAAAAATTATTTGACTGCTGAGATTCACACTCCAGGTGTTCTGTCACAGGTTGAATGGTAAGGTTGGAGAAAAAAGCTCAGCTTCTAGCAGCAGCCGTCTGAGGTTGCTCAGATTGGAGCTGTTTCCCAAGATACTCCCTAAAAAAAAAAAACAGGCATAAAATAACAGGGTATATTAGAATTTAAATGACAAAAAATCTTTTTCAAAATTGAGACATAATATATATTGTCATATACTTTAATATCTAAAACTTAATAAACTAGCCCTAAAAAACAAATCTTTTCCAAATTTCAAAAGTACCTATACTATATGAATTCCAAACACACAAGTCATTACACACAGAAACAAGTAACTTTGAGTACAATTACAAGGCAATCTAATTATTTCTCAGGTAAAGTTTACTATTTAGGTAAAAGCCTTGTTTACTACTGCTGCCACTTCTGCAATCTAAAAAGTTTAAAAATCAACTTAAGTATGATTCCAGGGAAGTGGACTGATACACTTTCTGATGTTAGATGTAAGTATCTATACTTAGGGATGAAAGAAACACAAGAGCACATAAAACAAACCATCAAAAATCGCATTTAATCAGAGCTGCCTGTTATGCAGCACTTACTACTTATGGCACAGTCTAAAACCTTCACAGAGATGAGGCATTTATAGATGGGGGCATCACGCTGTCCTTCAGAAAATAAATTAAACATGCGCTCACTATTGTTATGTATATTCTTTGCTCTAAATTACATTCAGGTATCACTTTAATTCCAGCACAGAAACAATCTTTTTCCTATTTCCTGTGGAGGATTTTCCTAAACTCTTGTTTTTGAACTACTATTTCAGACAAGAAAAGAGTTTTAAAAAAATATTTAATAGGTTCCCTCTTATAGAAAGAAAAAAAGTATGAGTTTTTGGATAGAGACCTAGGTCTACATGCCAACTCTGCCACTTCATAGATGTGCTGGCTCCAGGGCTGTGGGACGAAGACACTTCGTAACATTAATCGAGAGCTAACGCGGCACTGAGTGTGAAGCACCTGGCCCAGAGATGAGCAGGGTCTTACACAGGATCCATGTTACCCTCTCCTTTCCTCATCAACTGGTCTTTCAACCTCTCCTGGTCTGAGTACCTCTAGAAAATGACCTGTGGGGGCTACCAGTGTTGACTGATAAGTGTGATCCTGCCTTTCTCCATAGAGGTACAAAACAAGGGGAGAAGGGTGATCTAAGTGTCTTACTGCTCTGCTCTCCCTCCACTATCACACCTTAGCCCAAAGTAATCAAAGCTGTGCAGCAAGACTGGAATAGGAAAGAGAGAGGGCATTCTGTGAACTAATGTAGGTGAGGTGTCAAGAACCCACCAGATGGCATGCAAAGGTGAGCTATGATCTAAAATACTATGAGACTGACTGAAACATCCTATGCCATGAAAATGGCTTATGATCTTTTTAAAATCCTTATAGGAAAGTTCTTGTCAGCAACTCATTAATTTTGGGAGTCACATTAAAGCTTATAACGTATTCTTGTTAACTAGGCACTACTCAGACATAATTTAGACCAGAGGGAATATCTGCAAGCACAGGTTTGTTGGGTTTTGTTTTGCTGGTGGGAGAGTAGAGTTTCCAAATCATTCGTGTGTGTGTGTGTGTGTGTGTGTGTGTGTGTGTGTGTGTGTGTGTGTGTATTTTCCAACATATTCCTAAGGAATTAATAAGCCTAAAATTAGATATGCTTCATTTCAGGAAAACCTCCAAATATTCTAGTTTTGAATGTCAGACTATTGAGTATAAAGGGCAGAATATGCCACCCCCACACTGACAGATTGACTGTTTTCAGCTATAGGCACATGAAAAACAGCAAATATAGAGAGGCTTTCTCTGAACTCCCTTAACTGCTTAATGACAGATCCTTTACAAAAGACTCAATTGTCAGAAACCCATTGCCAAGAGTTCATCGGCCAGAGAGCACTGACTCTTATCAAGAAAGAAGAGACTAGAAGTCCACAGCACATCCAGACAGACTTTGTCACAAATACTCATATCTCTCATCTATTCTTCTAAGGGCCCACTCATCTTCCTATAAGGCCTACAACTTCCTTTATGAGGCCTACAACTTCCCACCCCCTTCTCTATTAAGATAGAATTTATGGCTAACTTCTAAATTTACCCCTTGGAGCTAATCATTCCCCCCACCCAGGTATCTCCTACATATACAGAGATATACATGTTAATGATTTTTTGTTCTCTTGTTAATCTGTCTTTTATTATAGGAGTCTCAGCTAAGAACTCATGAGAGTAGAGGGAAAATTATTTTTCCTCCCACACAAGAGTGATTTTAGAAAATATTTAAAAAGTATATACTCAAAGACACCATGCCACCCTCAGTTATAATCAGTTGTGACTCTTTCAATAAAGGACCATGTCAAGGACCATGTTCTAAATATAAGTTTCCAAGACAACTAGTAAGAGAACATGGCTGGGCCGCCCAGAGCTCAGTGCTGTGAACTGTTAAATGACCAGAAAGGGTCCTTGAAGGCTTGATCCCTTTCAGAGACATAAACAGTGGTTCATTTCCCATACCAGATTTAACTAATATTTTGGGAACAGTCATGAATACTTGGAGATGGGGAAAATAACTGATTTCTTCACAAAAGAGACATTGTTGAAATAGGGGCAAAGTAGAAGGATATTAAAACAGAGAGAACTGAGGCTCAACTGAAAAAGATATTGGAGACACACACACACACACACACACACACACACACACACACACACACACACACACACACACACACACACAAGAAAGTGGTCCTATACAAAGCTTTGGGGAAAATCTACTCCCTTGAATTTGGCTTATAAAATGTTACAGTCTGCTTTTCTGGTATCAAATGGCAACATGTAGTTAATTAAAACATTCCCAAAATTAGCCAAAGCAGCCTCTGCATTCTCTGTGACCCCAGCCAGAGGGAAGTCCTGACATCAAATGCCTGGAGCTGGGGACATGGAATGGTTGCTACAATCGCACTTTATTACAACCACCATGGAAACATGATTACAAGTATGTCCACACATTACCTTCCTTCATCTTGACAGCATCTCTGTGAGGTGAGTGTTACCATCACCACTGCCATTAGCAGGGAGAGAATGGAGCCTGGGAAAACTCCAGCCAATTGCTCAGTGGCAAAGTGAGCAAATGGCCTAGCCAGGGCTCAGAACCTATTTTCTTGCTACTGTGAAGCCTCAATTAGAGCCCAGAAGGTACAGAAAGCAGACACTGTTCTATTTTTACAGATTAGAAAATAATAAATAGGTATGAATAACTTCTTCAAGTTAAAATTACATAACTGTCAGACAAAAGGAAAAATTATTATGGATTATAACGTATCTATAGCAAAGACCTCAAGAGAGCTAGTTTAAATGAATTAATCTGAATATTTACTCAGTCTTTCTATACACAAAGACCAATACAATAAAAATTCAACTTATAACTCACTCATAAAGTACCTAATTTGACATTAAATCTTTGGTTCTACGACCTAAGAAGCAAAATTTGAGAAGTATATTTTCTTCTCTTTAACATCATCTATCACTTAAATCATTTGGGATTCCACTATTTCTGAAACTGAAAAAAGAGGGAATCTGAAAATTGACTTTCCTTAAAAAAATCTAAGTACAAAACAGCTCACAAGAGAGACTATGTTGTAGACTGAGAACAGTTTACATGAAATTACAAAATACCTGCTTCATCTTCTTGTAATGGCCATAAAAGATCAACACTTCGGCTTCTATCATAATGCTGAAGCACTGCTTTCCAGTTCCCATGAGGCACCACTAAAAAGCTGAGATCTGAAGGTGGTCTGAGGATGACGTTAACCACTTAGGTTCTATTCTGCTAGAAGTCAGGGCACTAGGCAGCTTTTACCTGGCCTATATTAACTCTTGGAACAACAGAAAGGCCTTCACCGCATTACAATTAAGTGCAAAACCTTCACTGTATTTACGGTTGTTTAAAGAGCCAAAAATTATTATCATCTCTTTAAAACTGTAGTTGAAGACACCATGTTATCATTCACATAAACACGCAGTAACTTCGGCTATATAATTTAGTGCTGAAAACCACACGGTAACTTTACCTACATAATATAGGGCCAAGAAAAAAGTGAATTTTCTCCTAACAAACATATTAATCTATGAAAACTACAGTCTCCCTTATTTTCCTTTTTGGCTTGGCTGCCAAGAAGCTCAGTAAAAAATCTACCGTTATCGTTTTTCTATTATTTCCTCTAGTCATCTTTTAGGGTGTAAATTATCTAACTAAAAATATAATGAACCTAGAATTTTACATCCCATGTATTCCTGAGAATATCATAATTATTCAAAGTATAACTGAGTCATAATTATATTTCTCTTAGCCTTTACCTAAACTATTTTGAAAATCAAAAGAGTACAATATTCATCATAAACGAAATATTCTTCTCTCATGTATATAAACAATTCATCTTAGAAAATATGAACTTTACTGTTGTTTATAATACAGATTTCTATTTGGTAAAGAGAAAAAATAAATTTTAAAATTTAAAAATATTTTATACAGTCCTGTTTTCTTTAATGCTAACTCACTATAGTTTAGTCAGAAATTGAGTTATTCCAACTTTTATCATAATTTTGAATATTATACATGAATAAAGCAAATTTTGTTTTTATGATTGATTTTCATATGTAACAACTGAACTATGTAAAAATCACAGTGATATCTCATCTGCATCTATTTGCAGAAACATATTTCAATTCCAAAAGTAAGTATATACAGTCAAACTGTTTCCACACTATTTTAAAATCTCAGTCTAGGAAAAGTAGTGATCAGAGTCAAAATATGTACCATTTTTTAGTGCCTGTTCTTTACTAGGCACTGCACTACTAACTATTTACTATACATTTTTTTTTTATTTTCTCTCCACAATAATATCCATAAAAGTTACAGATGAGCCCATTTTATAGATAAGGAACTGGAGTTTAGCAATGATAAATGACATGTCATTAACATTAGGATAACTAGTTAGTGGCAGTGCTCAAGTCTGTCTGACTTTAAAATTCAGAGTCATGATCACTATATAGTACTGCTTCATAGTACATTATTCTACCTCCTAGTGGCTGAAGATATATTATTGTACAGATGAGAGAATGAGTTTAACAAATAACAATATTAGTCCTCAATTCATTTTCTCAAATATACTTTCATAATCACTAGCCACTTCATTTTCACACAAATTAGCATCTTTATTAATAGCCTATGATTTAAATAAACAAACCCCTTCAACTTTCTGTGCCCCGAGGTCTCTTTCTCCTTGCAATATTATTCTTTCCATGATCAATACTGGGCCCAAAAAGTACTCTAAAGCATGCTGGCAGAACTTTCATAGGAGATAGGTGCACATTTAAATGACGTCTCCTTTACTGCCACTGTGGCAGAGATTCTAAAGAGTTAAGGAATTAGATGTCTCCATCAGAGAGACTTTTTCCTGTGGCAGCACCTTTTAAAAAAAAAATTACTATTATTAAGTCTCTGGAGAGCCTTTGATCTGGCACCCCTCCCCCACGCACCCCACCCCACCCCACCCCCTGCCCTCCCTATCCCACCCCCATGAAAAGTACAGAAATATACTGTCCTATGTCTTAAGGCTAAAAATGCACAGAGGATAAATACCCTGAGACACTAAGTATATTCATTTGGAAATCTGTCTTTAACAGCTGCAGGATGCCAATTCATTTTCTAACAGTATCTAAATTCAAAGATTAACAGAGTGCTAGTAACCCTAAAGAGATGATCAATGGAATTTAAAAGAAAAGAAAAAAAAAAGAGGTCAGTGATTCTAAAAGTAAAGTCCATAGGAGTTCTAGTCCCAAAAGCGGTGGGGTGGGGGGGGAATATACATTTTAAAAGCAACTGCATTAGAGTCTACTATAAAAGTGATTTAGGCAAAATTCAAAATAACAAAGTATTTTTTCCTATAGGAATTCCAGTAACAAATCCTTTTAAACTAGCTATAAAATCTAAATATCACTAGCTAAATCCAGAGTTTATCTCTAGCTTATGTTTATGAATAGTCCCTCTTTACCTAGCACTACCAGCTGTATCATTATATCAGCAGTGTCTCACACACTTTCTCATTTTTCTAACACATGGTTTTGATATGAAAAATGTTGAGCAAAAGTATCAGTGTTGGCAGCAAATGCTCCTTTTTATCTTTCACATTTTTACTTTATTTTTTTAGAACGGTTTTAGGTTCACAACAAAATTGAGGAAGGTACAGAGATTTCCCATAAAGCCCCCACACATGCACACCCTCCCCTATTATCAACATGCCCCAATAGAACAGTACATTGTTTATCAAAGATGAGCCTACATTACACACCATAATCATCCAAAGCCCATAGTTTAGAGTTCACTCTTGATGTTGTCCATCCTTTGTATTTGGACAAATGTATAATGACGTATATTTATCAATAAAATATCATATGGAGTATTTTCACTGGCCTAAAAATCCTCTGTGCTCTGCCTATTCATTCTTCCCCCAACAGCCCCTTAATAATTGACCTTTTTACTGTCTCCATAGTTTTGCCTTTTATCATATAGTTGGAATCATATGGTATGTAGATATTGCAGATTGGCGTCTTTCACTTAGTAATATACATTTAAGGTTCCTCCATGCCTTTTCATGGCTTGCTAGCTCATCTGTTTTTAGTACTGAAAAATATTCCACTGTCTGGATGCACCATAGTTTATTTATCCACTCACCTACTGAAGGATGCATGGTAGCTTCCAAGTTTGGCAATTATGAATAAAGTTGTTATACATCCATGTGCAGGATTTTGTGTGTACGTAAATTTTCAACTCCTTTGGATAAATTACCAAGGCATATTTTTTCCATATGCCAGATCATATGGAAAGAATATGCTTAGTTTTGTAAGAAACAATCAAACCATCTTCCAAAGAGGCTATACTATTTTGCATTCCCAAAAGTAACATATGAGGTTTTTCCACATCTTCATCAGCATTTGGTGGTGTTACTTATTCCAGATTTTGGCTAGTCTGATAGCTGTGTACTGGTATCTCATTCTTGTTTTAATTTGCATTTCCCTGGTGACATCTGATGTGGAGTATCTTTTCATATGCTTATTTACCATCAATATATTTCCTTTGGTGAGGTGTGAAGGTTTTGGGTCCATTTTTATTGGTCTGTTTGCTTATTAAGTTTCTAAGAGTTCACTGTATATTTTGAATAGCAATCCTTTATCAAATGGGACTTTTGCAAATACTTTCTCCCAGTCTGTAGCTTGTCTTCTAACTCTTAATATTGTATGTAACAGAGCAGAAGTTTTTAATTTTAATGAAGTCCAACATCACAATTCTTTCTTTCATGAATTAAACCTTTCGTATATCTAAAAAGATAACACCATACCCAAGGTTATCCATGTTTTCTCCTACACTATCTTCTAAAAGTCTTTAGTTGTACATTTTACATTTAGGTTTATGATCCATTTTGAGTTAGTTTTTGTGAAGGATGTCAGGTCTGACTCATTTTTTGCATCTGAATTTACAGTTGTCTTAGCACTATTTGTTGAGGAACTATCTTTGCTCCATTGAACTGCCTTTGAAATAGAATCATACAATACAATTGCTGTTGTTGAAGATCAGTTGACTATGTTCATGAGGGTCCATTTCTGGGCTCTCTATTCTGTTCTATGGGTATATTTGTCTATTCTTTCACCAATATCATACTATCTTGATTACTGTAGTTTGTAGTCAGTTTTCAAGTCACATAGTGTCAGTCCTAACCAGTTCTTCTCCTTTAATGTGTTAACTATGCTGTGTCCTTTGCCTTTCCATATAAACTTTAGGATCAATTTGTTGATATCCACAATCTGCCAAAACTCACACTAAAAGAAACAGACTATCTAAACAGGCAGATTGTATCTTTCAAGGAAACAGTCCATTTCACCTAGGTTATCAAATCTGTGGGCCAAGCCCAAAAAATTTAATCAAGTTGATTTCTTATATGCAGATTTCTTATATGCTTGATTTTAGAATTGGAAATAATTGACACACCTCCACATTTACCTTGGATTCTTATAAAAGTTTATGATGGTTTTGTCTTATATGTAAATGTTTTTTATTTAGCATAGACATTAAAAATAACTTTCTGAAAAAAATTCGTGGGCACAGAGTTCTTCATAGTATTCCTTTTCTGTCCTTTCAATTTCTATAGGATTTGTAGTAATGTTCCTCTTTCATTCATGTCTGATATTAGAAATTTGTATCTTTTCTTGTTAACTTAGCCTGGCTAGAGGCTTATCGGTATTATTTTAAAAAACAAACAAACAAACAAACAAACAAAAAACAGCTTTTGGTTTCATTGATTTTCTCTACTGATTTCCTTTTTTCAATTTCTTTGATTTTGTATTCTCTCTTGTCTTCTGCTTACTTGAATTTAATTTGCTCTTCTTTGTTTCATTTCCTATTTTGGAAATTTAGATTATTAGTTTTCAAGCTTTCTTCTTTACTAATATGTGCATTCGAAGTTATAAATTTTCCTTGAAGCACTGCTTTCTTCATATCCCACAAACTGATAAGTCGTGCTCTCATTTTCATTTAGTTTAAAATATTTTTTAATTTCTTGAAATTTCTTCTTTCGCACATGTATTATTTAAAAGTGTGTTATTTAATCCTCATATTTCCCAGTTATCTTTCTGTATTGATTTCTAGTTTAATACCACTGTGGTCTGAAAGCAGACATTGCATGATTCCTATTCTTTTAAATTTGTTAATGGGTTTATGGACCAGAATGTGTTCTATCTTGGTGTGAACTTGAGAGAAATGTATATTCTGTTATTGTCGAATGAAATAGTCTATACATATCAATTACATCCAGTTGTTTGATGGTGTTGTTGAGCTTAACTATGCTTTTAACTGATTTTCTGCCTGCTGATTCTTTCCATTTCTGAGAGGAGTGTTGAAGGATCCAACTATGATAGCAGAATTCATCTATTTATCTCTACAGTTCTATCAGTTTTTGCCTCATATAGTTTGATGCTCTGTTTTTAAGTGAATATATGTTAACAATTGCTATGTATTCTTCGAGAACTGACCCCTTTATCATTATGTAATAATGCCCTTCTTTATCCCTGATAAACTTTCCCTTACTTTGAATCCTGCTTTGTCAGAAAAATTAATATAGCTATTCCTGCTTTCTTTGATTAGTGTTAGCATATATTTCTCCAGCCATTTACTTTTAATCTATATGTATCTTTGTATGTAAAGCAGGCTTCTTATCGATAACATATAGGTTTTTTGACCCACTCTGAGAATCTCTGTCTTTTAATTAGTACAGTTAGGCCACTGACATTAAGGTGGTTATTGATATATACAGTTGGGTTAATCTCTCTATGACTATCATATTCATTACTGTTTTCTATTTCTTGCCCTTGTTCTTTGCTTCTATTTTTGTCGGCCACACTTTTTATCCCTTTTTGTGGTTTCAATTGAACATCAGCCATTTTCTCTCCTTTCTTAGCATAAGTTATACTTCCTTTTTTACGTTTTTTAGTGGCTGCCCTAGAGTTTGCAGAATACATTTATAATTAATCCATGTCCATTTTCAAATAATACTATACCATGTCATGAGTAGTATGAGTTGCTTATAATAACCAAACAACATAATATAACCCTAATTCCTTCCTTCTATCTCTTACAACATTGCTGTCATTCACTTATTTCACATATATATATATACATACATAAATGTATATACATATGCATATACAGAGATAGGCATACATAATTAAAAACACTGCTGCTGTTCGTATTTTGAACAAACTGCTACCTGTTACATCAATTAATAAGAAAAATAAAATTAAAAAAATTTTTTTTTTGCCTTCGGTTATTCTTTTTTGTGTGTAGATACAAGTTTTTGACCTATAAAATTTGCCTTCTCTTTTAAAAAAAAACTTTCCGTATTTCTTGCAAGTCAGGTCTACTAGCAAAAAAAAAATCCCTCAATATTTGTTTATCTGAGAAAATTTTTATTTCTCCTTCACTTTTGAAGGATAATTTCACAGGGTACAGAATTCTAGGTTGGTGGTCTTATTTTCTCAACACTTTAAATATTTCACTCCACTCTCTTCTTCTTTGCATGGTTTCTGAGAAGTCGGATATAAATCTTATCTTTGTTCCTCCAACGGTATTTTTTTTTCTCTAGCTTCTGCCAGTATTTTGTTCTTTATCTTTGATTTTCTGTTATTTGAAAACTATATGACAAGTACAGTTTACCCTGTCCCCCACTGCCATATTTATTAAACTTGGTGTTCTCTAAGCTTCCTGGATCTGTAATTTGGTGCCTGACATTAATTTGGAGATAGTCTTATTCATTGTTGTTTCAAGAATTTCTTCTGTTCCTTTCTCTTGTATTACTATTATGTACATGTTACACCTGTTGTAGTTGTTCCACAGTCCTTGAACATTTTTTGTTTTTTCAGTCTTTGCTCCTTTTACTTTTGGCTTTGGAGGTTTCTACTGATATATCTTCTAGCTCAGAGATTCTTTCCTCAGCTATCTCCAGTCCTCTAAGCCCAACAAAGACGTTCTTCATTTCTGTTCCAATGTTTTGATCTCTAACATTTCTTTTTGGTTTTTTAAGATTTCCATCTCTCTGCTTACACTGCCCATCTGTTCTTGCGTGCTATCTCCTTTATCCATTAAAGTTATTAGTATATTAATAATAGTTGTTTTAAATTCCTGGTCTGATGATTCCAATATCACTGACATAGCTAGCTCTGATGCTTATTGTGTTTTCTCAAGTTGTATTTTTGCCTTTTAGTATGCCTCGTAATATTTTCTTGATAGCTGGACATGATGAACTGGATAAAATGAACTGGAGAAATAGGTCTGGGAATGCAGTGTTGATGCTGGGGAAGTGAAGCATTCCATAGTCCTATGATTAGGCTCAGTCTTTGAGTAAGCCTGTACCTCTGAACTATGAACTTTACAAGTATTTCTTAGAATTTTTTTTTCTCCCAGCTTGGATAGGACATAATAGCTAGTGTCAGCTACAGTTGGGTATTTCCATTTCCCAGGTCAAGTAGACTGTGATAATATCCCCAAAGGTAAAGCTCTGGTTAATTACTTTCCCCTGAGGACAAGCCTTATTAAGTCAAAACAACAGAGTGCTCTGGTGTATTTCAAAATGGTTCCTTTTTCTTTCCCTCTACTAGAAGCCCAAGTGGATTTTTCTCCAATATTTACTATGAAAACCTGGTCTAGCTTTTGGAGATAAATCTCACTCTATGGTGGGGACCCCTTACAATTTGGTCCTCCTGGAGATTTTAATTCTCAGATTTGTCCACACTGAGCCTCTTGCAATCTGTCAATTACAGTCAGGTTTCCTACTCAGACACTGGTTTCCTCATTAGTTTCCACTAAGAGTCTCTGCCCCATTAAGCCTCAATCCCCTATATGCACCTGTCTCTCCAATCTTGGGAGCAGTGGTTTGCCCGGTGTCCTCCCTACTCTCTTTTATGGATCCAATAAGAGTTGATTTTTCAGTCTTTTCAACTTTTTACTTGTTGCAATGCAGTGGCAGCTTCCAAGCTCCTTACATGCAGTACTGGAAACCAGAAGTCCCTCCTATTCCTTTTAAATTCTGGTTCTTAATCAGCTAGTAGTTACAACCCAAAGCAATCTACAATGTAGAGTACTCCCCCCGCCACCCCAAATGACCTCATTACATACAAATCTACTTATACATGTACAGTGTGAGAGAAATATCTATGTTGTTATAAGGACTTTTAAGAATACAGTTCATTCTATATTAGTTACAAAGATAGTATGTAAGTCCACATTTAAGGCTTATTATAGTCTTTTTCTTGAATTATATTTAGAATGTAAGATTCTTAAGTGAATGAGAGAGGAGAGAGTGTCTGATTTATGTTTCTCCAGTATTTAGATCAGTGCCTGGCATATTCTAAGAGCTCGATAACTGTCAAATGAAAAGTAGTTGAAGAATCCTACAGGGAAGTTAGAACCTGAAAAAGGATGCATTTTCCTTCTGTGGAGAAATATACTAACTCACCAGGAGAGACAAAGATGCCAGCATTTAAACCTACCAACTACTCCATAATCTAAACCAGTCCATTACTGAAGGAATGCTCAAACAAAATTTTAAATAATTTTAGAGCCTGCTTATAATATAAGAAGGCTCAACTAAATCCACAGTGAAGGAAATATTTTAGAAGCTCAATGTTTTAATGATATGTATTGGAAAGTGAATTAAATTGGCTTTATAATTAAGCATAAAAGATCTATAAAATTATTCTTCAGAAAATCACTTCCCCACAAGATATGCAAAAACTAAAATAAATCAAAACGTAGGCCAGTAATTCCTCCAATATGAATGGAATCTGAGCTATCTAAAGAATAAGCAGATTATGCAAATTTGGAACACTAGATACAAAGAGATAAAAGGTTTTGGGTTTTTTTATCTGATTTTGTTTGTAAGATATCAATTATAAACCCTGGGAGTCACTGGCCTCTCCCTTATTTTCCCCTACATCCAATTTGTCACCAAGCTTTGCAGATTCTATCCTCTTCAAGCCCTGATCCTGCCTTACTAAGTGGACATTCTCATAATTCATGGCCTGGATTGAATCTGCAGCCTTCTTACTGGCATTTTTCCTCTAGTCTTAACCCTCCGATCTGCTAGCTACCAAATTCTAAGCAGATATTATTCTGCCATGCTACCAAGAGGAACTTCAGAATATTAAAGAACAAAGGCCCAAACAACTAACACATTTTACTCTCACCCAAAGAATAACTTCTTTACTTAAAAATTAAAGCATTAAAAAATAAGAAGTATGAAAAACATTATTTCAAAGAGACTACAAATGATAAAAGTGGTTTTTAATGTATGGTGATAAATAATAAAACATAATTCCAAATACAGGTTCTTGCAAAAGAAGGAACTGGTCTTAAAGTTGCCAGGTTATAAATCACTACTTGTAAAAACTTTTAAATGAGTGTTTAATATAGGTTTTTAAATATTTTAAAGTATTACATTTAAGTTACATAAATTATTTTCTAGACTTCACCATTAAATGGGTATAACAAAGTAATTAACTAAGAGAAATATATCAGCCACAACACTTAAAAAGCCAAAATACTAAAAAAAAGCAAATACTACTCATTTAACCTGTAAAATTTAAAGGCTATGATAAAAGCTAGATTGACTTTATCACAATAACTATAACTCACATTCTGTCTACTCCAAAGAAAAAAAAAAAAGAAAAATTTGGGAAAATGTTTAAGTCTTAGGTGTAAGGCAAAGTTTTCCTTAGAAGTCATTTTCTGAACGCCTGTGAAGTCAGTCACTTCACAGGTGTTCAGTGGAAACAGAATCACTATGCTAAACCTAAAGTCAAGTCAGGAAATAGAGGTAGAAAGACATCTCTTTCCATCAACAAAGAGCCTAGAGCAGTAGGTGTGACAGCCTGCTGAAATGTGGTAAGAGTAAGAGTTAATTAAAACCTAAAACTAGACAAAGGTTTAGCTCCTGGAACCCTTAGCCACATTCTGTTAATCATGAAACTTGTAACAATGAGCTCAAATGCTAACTGCCTGAGTGACCCTGCTTACCTGCGTGGCATGAAAAACAATCAATTGTATATAAGCTGGAAATTACTGCTTGGCTACCGTCATGGAAACATAGGCTATTAACAATAAGCATTCTGCTTCTGTACCCCCGCTTGCACACCTGGCCAGTTGACAGATAGTGAATAGAAGAAAAGCAGATCTTTGTGTGCAGTCAGAATGAAGAATGGAATTTAAGGCTTAAAAACCTTGTACCTCTACATTAAGGGGCTGCTCCTGGCAAGGACAGCCTCCGGCTAATAAACAGCCTTTGAGAGCATACCTGGTTTGGTCTATTTAATGTTGGCCACAACAGTAGGTAGTGACTAAATGAAGCAAAAAGAAGGGAAAGCCAGGCAATCAACCTACTGGGGCCGATCCATTAGTTCCTGTGCACAGGAAAGTGTCTGATTGCTGGGCAAGAGCTACACACAGCCACTTTTCTCCACAAAAGCCAGGGTGTGGGAGGAACAAAAAGCAAAAGAGAGTTTTAAAAATTAAATAATTCAGCAAACTGCAGACATGGTGCCTGAAATTAGAAAGAAATGGCAAAGACTTGAGAAAAAAAAGAATGATTGGGACAGTAAGCAACAGACACTGACAATGAAAACAGGCAGAGAAGAGACAGAAGATGGGCTAGCTGCATAGCAGAGTCATCTGAATACCAACAGAAAGCCCTGACAAGTATCTTGTAAAGACAAACTCCCACTGTGTTCTTTTTTGATTTCTCCTTGGATATAACTCAGATTAAAAAAAAAAACAACAAGTGAAAGTTTGCTGGGAAACACAAATATTTATAGTCTCAAAATACTTTCCCATGGATTACTTATTACAAAAGGGAAAAAAGTTCATTAAATTTCATTATAGTGGAGAAATCTAATAGATATCACTTTAAGCAGATGGTTAAAGTTACCACCAATAATAAAGCCAAATGACTCAAGAGCTTCCTGAGAGAAACACTGAGGACATGGCATCTATTCTGTGGTGTTCCTGCCAAAAATGCATGACCTGAATTCAATCAGAAAGAAACATCAGATGTAAAATTGAGGGACATTCTATAAGGCAAACAGACTGTTGCCTTTTAAAATATTGATGTCAAAATAGACAAAGATCAAAGAGCTAATCTATTTAAAGCAGACTAAAGAGATATGATAACTAAAGGCAATGTATGATCCTGGATTAGACAAAAATATTTGCTTTAGACAAGGAGCTTTGAATATGAGCTATATATTATAGTATTGGATCACTGAACCACGGTTATGCAAGAAAACTTCTCTATTTCTATTAAGAGATATGTGCTAAAATATTTAGAGTTGATGATGGATCACAAGGTCTGTCACTTAGTCTCAAATAGCTCAGAAAAGAAGAGAGTAAGTTTGAGAGAGAAAGAAAACTCATGGCAGCATAAGTCAAAATGGCTAGGAAATGGAAGTAACCAAAGTGTCCTACAATGGATGATTGGATAAAGAAGATGTGATACATATATACAATGGAATATTACTCAACCATAAGAAGAGATTTTATATCGCCATTCACAACCACATGGATGGATCTGGAGATAATCATGCTAAGTAAAATAAGTCAGACAGAAAAAGTTGAAAACCACATGATATCTCTTATATGTGTAATATAAAACTAAAAGCAACAAACATTACAGACAGAGACTGATGGACATGTACAGTGAACTAGTAGTTACCACAGAAAGGGGAGGAGGGGTAGAGATAAAAAAGGGTCAAATATGTGGTGATGGAAAGGAATCTATGGGTGGTGAACACATAATCAATATATATATATATATATGACCAACTCTTGAACATACATTTGAAACTTATGGGATTTTGTTGATAAATGTCACCCTAATAAAAAAATAAAAACACAAATGCAGCAAAATGTCAACAACAACTAGGTGAAAGGTATACTAATTCATTACACTGTTTTTGCACCTCTTCAGTAGCTGAAATTCTTTGCAATTAAAAAGTTTACAAAAGAAAAAAAAGCAAATCCTCCTAAGAAAATTTTTTTCTTTTCACACTTCCCTTTTCCATTGCAAGCAGAAAGATGAAAGCTACATCCTAACAATAGGGGAGTAGGAGAGGTGAAGGATCTGATTCTTTTATGAGCTGAGCTGAGCTGAGCTGAGCTGTTGTACGGGCTCTGGACCTGCCAACACATGTAGTTTACATTAACATGAGAAAGAGAAATCCCTTAATTATTTTTTTAAAAATCCTAAAAGGAAAAAAATTGATATTCAGAGTACTGTGATATTAAATCTTCCTAAAATACAAAGACTGTACACATGACTTCAAAGGTGGCCTTTAAGTATTAGTTCAGCCATTCCCAGATTCTCAATTTGGTTCTGCTGTGTTTTCCACATACAGCAAGCTCACAGACTGCCACTGCCTAGAAGTCTTTCCTATACTCCAACCTCATCTTCACCAACCAACTCCATCTTGATCCTTCATATAGTCTGAGCATCACCTCCTCTGGAAACCTTTTGAAGGCCCAGGGTAGATAGACTAAGAGGCACAGCTCCCAGGCTCCTATGACACCTATTAATACTTCTGTCATAGCCCTCATGACACCACATGGAACCTGTGCACTGTGCCTTTGTTTTCTACTTCATATCTCTCTATTTAGCATATATTGAAGTATCTAGTAAGTATTTCTTCTACTTATCTAATAAGTATGCTGCCTAAATTAGAGAGGGAAGAGCTACTTACAGTGATAAAAGTAAACACTCCTCAACTAGGTATAAATGCAACAGCACAGTGTTTAAACCAAACACTAAAATGTTTTTTTCATAGGTGTTTCTGGGTTGTTTAAGCAAAGTAGGAAAAACTATCATATAAGAGACTATTTTTATTTCAAGCATGTACAAATACCTAATTGTTATGACAAATGAGGCAAGAAGATTCTGCAGGTACAAGACGTACAGGGAAATGTTCTAGCTTTGATACTGAGAGAGGAGAGGAGGCATCTGATAAAAATGCAAAGGGAAGGGCCTGCAAAAACGACTGACTCAGCCAGTAAAATCCCATTCCTGACTGCCCTCTCCCCATGTCAGGACTCTCCAGCTAACATGTTTTCCCATAGCTACCTCCCCCACCTCAAGGACTCTCCACTTCATATTGGTTGATTCATAGCTTGCTATCCAACTAATGTTCCTATCTCTGTAGCTGTGTAGAAATAATAAGACTGTGTAAAAACTGCTTGTTATGTTACAATTAGAGCTCAGCTTTTGCATAGGAATCTGATGAGCAGGTGCCAGCATTAATAGGTATCGCTCCCTACTTATAGCGTCAATGTCCCATCTCCCTCTGTTTAAGAATCCTATAATGGTGCTGATAATTCCAAAGTGTTCTGAAAATTCCTCCCCCTGCAGCCCCACACCCAAAGGCCCCCATCCCCATCCTAAGAAAAGAGGCACATGCAAAACCTCAGACAAAGGAATCACATGCCCCTTGCATGGACACTGCAGTATATAAACTATAATAAATCTAACCAAATCCAGCTCGTGCATGGAGTTGTTAACCCTACGCGCTCCGCCAGCCTAAGAAATTCTCCTTCCTCTAACAAAGTTGTCTGAGCGTCCAAATTCTCCATCAGGTGTTGCTTCCTGCAAAAATACTGTGAAGGTGTAAGAAATATGATCTTTTTGGAAAACCTTGAGCCCTTATGTTAACACTTTGGTATCTTCTTACTAAATTCATTTTTTAAAATATAAGTAAAGACTGACAATAAACTTCATTTAATCCAGATAAGGAGGTTTAAATTTAGGGTAGGTACCAACTGGACTGCTGAATAATTCTTTTAAAATATAAATTTAATCAAAATTCAATTAAAGAATATTTACATCAAAAGGTTTTCTTAAGAGGACAGGCTTAACACCATTTTTAAATCAATTCAAGTTTTTGGTGGTGGTAAAAACTTGCCGATTTTCTGTTACCCATGAGAATTTTCCTCCATCAACATAGAATATATGAGTGACACAAAAGGAAACTAACAAAATAATTTTTTCAAGTCACTTAGATGAGTAAATATAAAGTTTTCTTAATCTTTATTTAATTTTTAGCATACTCCATTCTACTGAGGTTTGATTATTTAAAGCACGCGCACACACGCGCACACACACACACACAGCATGAAATGAAATATCCATGTGACCACAAATGTAACTGCCCTGACTACTGAAAAGGAAAGAAAAGAAAGCATTTATAAGCAAAGCGTGTCAATTCATTTTTCTCTGCCTCTCCTTGCTAGTCTTTTCTTTTGTCTAGGCTTAACAAATTTTTCAAAACCCAATTCAGGTATCTGCACATCTAAGAAGCCCATCCTAATCAAATAATCACAACATGCATTTGATACACAGACACTTACACCTTAATCACATACACCTATGTATGAAATCTGAATTTGATTTTTTAATTTAATTATAATATACATAGACTCTATTATCCTTAAGTAGTTTTATTTCTTTTACTCTCAAGGTGCTCATTTTTTAAACTGGTACTTTGCAACAATCTAAAATTCATGCTATGCTGGCATTTCTAAATCAATTGTAATTAAGTGATATGTAACATACAAAAAATTAAGAAGTTAGTAGAGCCTCAAAACATCTCTAACTAGCAAAGGACAACCAATTTTAAATTGGGAGACTAGGAGTTGCTCTTATGATAATGAGACAACAGCTGTAAAAAAACTCCTTTTTACTTAGATTCAGTTTTGATATATATTTTTGTAAATCAAGTTATATTTGTTTTTGAAAAATACATGAAACATACGACCTTAAAGAAAATGTCAAAGGTTCCTCCACTAAAAATGTCATAAAGATAAGGTAGAAAATTCTAGGCACTCAAATAGAGAATGCAATTTTATAAATTAATTCTGGAAAATATTAAATCTGGAAATGTCATATGTTTATTAGGAATCATGTGAAATGTTTTACTAATATGATTATTAATACTAAAAGGTTAAACTTACCTAAGGTTTTTTTTTTCTTCAATTCAGTTCATGAGTAACTATTTTAACCACCTTATTTATGACTATGTACTTACAGAGTAACTAAAATATCCAAGCAGATATAAACATTAGAGAACAAAGCAGTATCACCCATACCCATGGCTTGGAGAGTTCTTCTCTGTTACATTATTTACCTCTACAGGAAAGATCTAGAGAGGGTAACAGTCTTAGAATTTATTATTCTGCTTGAAATAAGGGTGAAAAATAATCTAGAAACAAATAGAAAATTCTACATGAGATCCTCTACCTACAAAATTCAGTGTTTCTTTCCTGAAGTCCTGAGCTGTCCATATGCACACACTGATGCTTCTGAATTAGAGGCTGATTACATTTAAAATCATTCTGTAGGAGAAAAATGATGACATTTTATGATGTTAAATTATGAAGCATAAACTGCAGGTATCTGTAAAAGTTTTCTAGAGTAAGCTGTTATTATTTATATATTCTGCCAAATTATGAACATAAAAATCCAGTGCTGCTCAAGAGAACAAGGGACCCAGCAGGGATGCACAGTGGGTACAAGGAGATCAGAGAGCTATGCATGCCACTTAGGAGGGTTGTGAAAAGGAATGACCTGCTCCAGGCGTCCTGAACTGAGGAGGCACCAGTGTGTCAGCCATCTACTCCCTCCCGAGCAACTCTATTTTGCAGCTCCCCCAATAGAAAATAAAAGTCAACTTTATATTCAAAATTATAATTTATTTTAATAAACAGAAACTTAAGATATAATGCAATATCAAAAATCTAAAACTCATTTATGGTAGAAAAGTAAAAGAAAATCAAGAGCATGCTAGAAATCTGAAATCATGAACTAGGAGCAAAACAATGACTACAGATAATGTGCAAAATTTTCATGAAAAGCTACTGCTGCTTTGCCATTCAGGCATTTTTATTTTACTTTTATCCATGATTATATTTTAATTATTTTCAACTAATTTATTTCACTGTGCAGTACTAGAATAAAGCATTTATAAAAATTCATTTTAATTAAATCAAAACAAAACATTGAGAGGAAGCAAAGTCAACTGTGCTTTCATGTTTTTTACTTGTTATGAAACATCTTCAAAGCAACAGTATCATATTTTAGGTTAAAAAAGAAGCCTCTGTTTTAGGTAAGTGTTTTAGGTCTTTACCTGCATGATTTAATAAAGACAATTTGGTTACCTGCATAAAGATATTGATTCAAAATACTTTTACATTTGGGAATAACATTGCAGAACATTTACTTTCCAAATGGCATTCTGACTGGTTTCATAATGATCTGATGTTGAAATAAACTGCTATTACTTGAGTGATTTCATTCTCTGGCACAGAGAGCCATAGGAATATATGACACAACAAAATCTATAGGTCACATGTGAATTCTAGTCTTTCTTCATATGAAAATGTCTTTATAAAGAAAAATATCAGAAAATACTGACACTAAGCTTCTCCATAAAAGGGATATATCATAATTAAAATACTGAAGTTAAAATAGCTTGGCACTTAATTAGAGTACAGGAAAGGATATCCTCTCATCAGCCAGTCAATGATAAAGAGCAAATAAACTAGCTTCTATCTATATAGACATTTACTTTTCCTTTTGTACTCATCCATCAAAAAAAATATACTATAAGATTAAATCTAGATCCTAAATTCAAAGAAAAAATTCAAATTTTAAATGTTTCATATTCAATGCATGATCACGTGAACAAAAATTCTCAACCAAAAAATTTTCTCCACTGCCAAAAATATCAACATCCTATTTCATATCCACCTTTTTTTCTGCATCAGAAACATACATTTTTTTAAAAAGCTAAATCCATCAATAAATTCTTCAAGATAAAGAATCATTAAAATAAAATCGATTTTTATTAATAAAACAAGAATTATACTTTAGGAGTCCTAATTTTAACAAAAAAAAGAGAAAATAAAACTGCATTTCAGTGAAACTTTAGAAAAACACCTGGCCAAATATAAGGTCACTGGTTGCAACAACCTCAAACTCTATTAAATGCCAACATTCTTTAATTTCATGAAAGAGACATAAACCAAGAGATATAAAATTGCTAAATAATTCACTTGTCTTGAAAAATGTGGTTAAGGGTAAAGTGAAGCAAGTAGGGAAAATCCAGGGGAATATTCTGTATTTTACTGACAGACTTGTAAGTTTTTTCTTCCTGCTAAATAGATAAAAACTATTTTTGTGTGCCCTCTGCTTTGATCCCATTCTTCTTGCACTGAGGATATGAACAAAGTAAAAACATTTTCAGTGCATCAAATGCTGCCAACACTAGCTCTGAAATCTATCCCAAGTTCATCTATTTCTTGTTATCTCAACTTTGATAGTTCTAGCCCAAGCCACTAACCATCTCTACTCCAGATCACAATGAGAACCTACTAAATGGTCTTCTTGCTTTCACGCTTACCCCAGTACAATCCATTCTCCTCAGAGTAGCCTAAGTGATCTTTTTAAAACATAAATCAAATCTTGCCATTCCCTTGTTAAAAAAATCTTTCAGTGATTTTCAACTCATAAAAGGGTCAAATGACAGCCTATGAGACCCTGCATGAATATCCCTGCCAAGCTTTCCTTGCCCATTTTTTTCACTCTGGCCTCATACTGTCCTTCAAATTAGAGTTTCTCAACTTGGCACTATTGACATATTGGGCAAGACAATTCCTTGCTGTAGGGGACTGTTTCTGTGCACTGCAGGATGTTTAGCAGCATCCCTGGCCTCTACCCACTAGGTGCCACCACCACCCCCAATTGTCAAATAAAAATGTCTCCAGATATTGCTTAAAGAAGCCAAATTAGTTCCTCCTTCATGGTCTTTTCTCTCACATTCCCTCTATCTGAAATGCTTACTTCTAATACCAGAGCTGTATAACTGGTTCTCTATCCGTATTACCCCAGCTTAGCTGTTTGGGCTACTCAGAGAGGCCTTCTCTAATCATCCTATGTAAAGTGCACCCACTTCCATCATATCTATAGCCTAGCACTTAAAAGGGTACAAAGTAAGTGCTCAAAAAGTAGTTATTGAAAGAATAAATAAATGTCAGTATTTATGAGAAGGTGCTTAAGTGGCAAGATTATAGTGTTTAATATATAATGCCACAGCAGCACTCTTGAATATTCTCCTGTACTGTATTTAACTGTATCTTTCAAATGGACAAATAATGATTCTAATGCATCATTAATTCTTTTGCACCATAATCCTTTGAAAATACTGACAGCATTATTGTTAGTTATAGGCATTGTATATTTGTTCATTATGGCTTAACAAAAACAGTCCGACACCAGAGCATCCCTCCACAGAATTGGGAACAGAGAGGCAATTGAAGTGTTTAGAAGAGTGCTGAAAGCGTCTATCCTCCAACTTAAAGCTAAAATTTGCCATAGCAAATGAAATCCTGGTTTGTCCCACCATGTATACTAACAGCTCAGCATTATATCTGAGCAGTCACTCTTTAATTTATTTTGTTTTAAATTAAAAGGTCAATTTAATTTTGTATTTTGCAAATACAAAAAGGTCTATAAGTCTGATTTTTTTAAAATGACTTTGGTTATTTCAAAAGCAAAAGGCTATAATGAATAAAATATGAGAGTTAAATCTTATCAGATCACTTTTAGTGTTTTCATGTAAACTGGTAAAATCCATGAAAGTTAACCATATGCTGAACAGTTAAACCTTGCAAAATTGTAGTCTAATCAGTATAGTCCAAGCGGATTTCATTCAACTCCAAAACAAGATTGATTCTTTTATGTCACAAGGGTCCTTTTAGCTACTTCTGAAATTGTGTTTGATATTAATACTTTGAATATACATAAATTTCCTCAGAATATTAATGCAGTTTTTTTTAATTATCATGTCATTGTTCTGAACTGCTAAAATGTTTCTAGATCATCAAAATTAGTGATTTTAAAAATTATCATTCATCAGAGCTTGTGGAGTGGAAGAGTGAGACCTTACAGATCAGTGTGAGTGGAAGGAAAAGGCCAGCACCTACCAGTTGTGCACCATGAGCTTCTGCACAGCCAGAAGGGCATTGTAGCGAACCTGCTGGTCTTCATGGTGCATGTGGTTCATCACCAGTTGCTTCCCGCCAAGCTGTTCAATAACCCTGCAGAACAGAAGCCACTTTGTGAAGATAGCACAATTACTTTCCAACTCATGGTGCCCGTCAGCAGAAAGCCCAAATCCCAAAGTGCCAAGGGATTTTGAAAAGGTACTATATATGTAAGTAAACAAACATGTCTTTTTTATATCATTTTCTCCAAATCACAGACTTAAAGTATTCAAATATTTTCTCTTTTAAATTCCTAATGATAAATCCAATTGCTATTCTCATTTTCTAATTATCATCTACCTGGATATCTCACAGACTGTTGTAGGATTTTTAGATTATAGTTTTCTAGGTGGTTGAGTATTAACTTTTTTATTACCAGTATTTCTGGCTTACTTAAAATCAGTATATTGAATACCATGTAACGTCCATAATAATATTAGATCGATATTAAGTCCACGAGTTGCCATTCTGTGAGACAGAAATGGGCTCAGATGTAGATAGTAGGGAACACAGGGTTAAAAAGCACCCAGTAGAAGCCATGTTAATTTCCTGAAAAAAAGAATACTGATTTTTAAGATATCTGCCCTTCTTATAACAATGGAATATGCCACATGACCTCCTGGGCGGTGAAACTGAGAAGATTCCTATTGTCAAAAGCACCAAGATGATTGACAACTAACATTGCTTTCTATCACTGTACCCCCAGCACCCTGAAAAATCCAGTTACTACAAATGCAAAAGTAAAGTAAATATGGTTATTTGCTTCATGAATGGAAAGAGGTTCTCTGATTTTTGCAAGGATGTGGCTGTGGATAGAGCTAGGAAGTCTCTTAACTCCTACACGACAGTGTGGATTCTCCATTCTGAACTGTCAAGTGGGAGCAATAACTACTACATAGTCAGTGACAAGTGACATCTTAACACAATAGGGCTTTTGGTGGTTTAAGATAACCTCACAGATAGGTGGATAGGGTCAGACATGAGACAGCTTTTATCTGTATAACTTTTTAGACTTTATTTTTTAAAGCATCCTTTTTAAAAAACGTTTGAATTGAGGAAAAAATTATAACAAAACATTAATTGAAACATTTAAAGTACAGTACCTGGCTTGTTATGTGCCAGGTACTGTGCTTTAAAACAATATATCAGCTCTGCTCTTTATCAGATGTGTCACATTACATAAATCATGCAATCTAGTAAATCCCTTCCTGCCAAATGAGAATACCAAGAACGCCTCATTTACAGTGCTGCTGTGAAGACTAAAGGAAATAAAGCCCATGTCTCCTGCTAAATGATGATGAGGATACAGAGGCTGCTCCACTTCAATCTATTCTCGTCACAGCAGTCAAAATGATTTTTCTAAAACATGAATATAATTTGTCCTGCTTAAAACAATGGCTAACAAGGCCCTTCACGCTCTGACTTGGCGCCCCTCTTTCGCTTTATAGAGCACAGTCACACACCGCATGCTCTCTGCACTCTGACTCCACTGGCCTCCTTTCAGGTCCTCTGGCCACAGGGTCTTGGCACTCGGTGTTTTCTCTCCCAGAAGCTTTCCCACTCTTCATGCAGATAACTTCTATTTATCATCAGATCTTGACTCAGTTCTCTATATTACATTAATCCCCTAATATGCGCCCCCTATTCATGGCACTATGTATCTCTCCTTCATCTGAGTTGCAATTTTATACCTGAATGATTATTTTTAAAGCATTAAACCTGTCTTACCCATTATACAAGAAGATCCACGAGAGCCAAAACTATGCATGGTTTTGCTTACTCTGTGTTCCTAGGGCTCAAGGCAGAAGGCATTCATCAAATACCTATTAATTATATTATATAAATACATACTATATTAATAATAATTAGCATATATTATTGTCCAGATTCTTTTTGTCAAAATATTGTTAAAAAACAAGTAAGCTTTTTAAAAAGACAGACTTTTTTTTTACTGCAGCAAAACTTTTAATGCCAGACAACCCTCCCTCAACTGCTATAGCATGATATTACTAGAATTCCAAATAATAATAATAGCATTTACATAGCACTATTTTCCAGGTACTTGTCTTAGCACTTTCTACTATTAATTTTTTTTAAGAGTTGTTAGTAGCCTAGGATGGCCACAGGGAGAAATGACAGAGATTATAAATTAAAAAGAAAAGTATACAAATCAGGAGTAACATCAGAAAAAAGGAAGTCACAAGGTCCAACATTCCTTACTCTCATATGTATTTGGAATTATCCATTGACACTAGGAAATGTTGATCAGCCCAAGCTGGTGATTTATCTAAGTAAATATCAGTTTACCCAACATCTTTATATTCATGTTAATTTTTTGGAACTGTTGAAACTGATATGTATACATGTATACAACAAGCTAATAATAATGAACTTCTGTCTCAGTTTCAACTGAGATGCTCAATTAACAGACATCAGACACTAAAGTGAATCTATGAGAGAACATCCCACTCCCAATTTACAAAGAATTCTGACACTTTCTAATCCCCTTAGGGAATACTATTGCGCATATTCAAGTATCCAGGAAGGAGAAGGGTGATTTGTAAGTGTTCTGTGGAGGGCACCAGTCCATACTGTAGGTCCCTGCACTACAGAGAAAAAAAGGTGGTGACAGCTTCTAACTATATGCCAAAGGAACCACATGCAGAGACGGGTATGTATTGGTGTAGTGGGAGGGCAGTGGCCTGTGCCTGAGGATGGAACAAGCCTGAGGTCACAGCAACGCATAATACCAAGATCAAGGGGCTCTTTGGGATCACCCTACACTCTGAGAGCCTGGGTGTAAAAGAATTTGACTATCACCATGAGCCAGAAGAAACACAATGAATAGCTCACCCAATCTATGGACACTGCAGTTGAATAGTCCAGAAAAGAGGCCTCCAACGAAGCTCCAAAAGTGCTCCCAAGGGGAATTATCAGCTTCAGACGTCCACCAGGGTGAGAGCACATAACCCACCAATAGCAAGTAAGAAACGTCCTGCTTCTTCTACCCATTGCCTCCTCCTACCCCAGTCATCAGCTTCAGGGAGCCAGAGGTAACAGGGAAGCTCAGAGAAGCAGAACCAGAAGGCACAAGACTGCAGACCCTCACCTGCAGAGGGCATCAGGGCTAGAAGGGAGAGAAGTCCTACTTTCCAATAGTAGTGAGAAGTGCTACTAAATGTCTTAGACTAAACCCTTTTTGTGATTTAAAATGACAATAGGGCTGTTATCTAGAGCGAAGGAAAAAGTACTGAAGCTGCCTAGATTTTCATCCAGAGATGGAAAGATTATCAACTCTGAATAAATGTTAAAGGGATCTGGGGAAACAAACATAAAGTTATTCTTATTTCACCACAAACTGCTTATTCAACTGACCAGTGTGGAGTTAGTGTGGATGAGCTACCTTGAGGGGCTGGCAGGGCTAGCTTCTTACCCCTCCTATTTAAAGTAACACCCCTGTCTCCCCCTGCCATCGCTTACATATTCCTCATGGGGGACTTCTGTAATTGGCAAGTTTGGAAGCAGAAATCCAGATGCACAGATCTACCCCACTTTTCTCTTCCACAACAGTCCAGTGCTATCTGAGACTAATGGGTTAGTCCAGTCCAGGAATGCCATCTGTCTATTGTACATAAACCATAATCTTCAATATTAACTTTATCAGTAAAGACTCTATTTTTCCTCCATATGTTATGTCCTTTCTCAAATAATTTAGAATTCAAGCAGGCAGAAGGGGGATTATTTATTGGACCCCTTCTGGACACCCCCAACACGTGGAAATATAGTTGATTCTCAGTATTCATGGTAGTTATGTATAGTTGCCATTAATGATGATTTCATGAATACAAAAAATCCTATGGAAAACAGAGGGTTAGGTTCCTGCTAACTTCTGGTTACAATATTGTCATTTACCAATCACTACATAACCTTGTTTTATGTGTGTTTGTTTAAAGATGCCTCATTTAATAGGTATCATTGATGCATTTAACATTGAACTCACAGCCAACAGCATTGTAAATTATGTCTGAAGGAAGCTTATCTAATACACATATTTTCTCCCTGAGGCACTTCACAACCTTCTTGTAGGACACTAGACGGCATTTTCCGCACTACACTCAAGGGTATGAAACAGAGAAATCACCAACAAAATACACAAAAACACAAAAGCATATGACACTAAACAGATCTCAAAAGTAACACTCGTTTATAGTACAAGACCTAAAATAAGGTAGAGAGTATCGCCTTGTTTGCCTTCAGCTGGGAATGAGTGTGTCAGGCAACTTAATCTTTCCTTTGCTCTCACATGTCCATAAATGACTGTGAAAACACAAGTATTGACTTAGGGTTTAGAAAAAAAATTTTAACATGAGGGCAAATTCACAAATCTGGAATCCATTGATAATGAGGATCAACTGAATAAGTATAATCTCAGAAAGCTGCCATATTATGTGTAAAATACGACAAATTAAAAAAAAACAAAGATAACATCACACACCAATGATAATAATAATGATGATGATAGTAATAATAATAATAGCACTTTTTCCACATGTTGGGCACTATGCTAAATGCTTCATATTTCATCCTCCTGTCATCCTCACAATAAATGTACTGCCTAGCCCTGTAGAATGTAGTTTTTTTGACATTTTAAACCCTTGCTCCTTATAATATCTTCTTATATTATCACCAACCAAGAAATTTTTAATGAGTTTTGCTTTTAATAATTTATTGTTATATTTATTAAGCATTCATTCTCAAATTATACAGGTTACTGCCCTCCACCCCAGAAATTCCAACAAGTCTTACAGAGGAATGGACAATCTCCACTCCAACGACACTCACTGATATAAAATAAACAGACATTTCTACCTTCACCAATTACTTTCAAATTATACAGATATCCAAAATAATGCTTGGAAAAAAAAGTGGTGAGAAAGTTTTCCAGTTAGCAGATTAAGACATGATATCATTAAAAAGACAGGATATTTAAATGGTTTAATTTAGAACTACATTTGAGTACTTAACTAGTCATTGCATAATAGGGAAAACCTTGCTCATATTTCAAAGTAAGGTGAGTTGACAACATGTTAAGCTTTAAAGACTAGGAATATTATAATACATGATTAATAAGTTCAATGCTGGCAAGAACATTTTAGGAATGAACCAGCTGATGAAATAGAGAGATGTAATTTTAGAGTAAATTTTAAATATCCTAAAAAGTACATCAGTATTTTATTTTTAAAGGTCTCTTTATAGTTCTATAATATATAGTATAGTTACAAAAATATCCTGATAGATTCTGTTGTTTAGCATTCTATTCAGATTCTACAACATATTGCTAAAAATGTAAGTTGTATGTATGATTCTATTTATATGAAAGCATATGCTTTCATAATTATGCAGTGATATACCATCTAGAGTCTGTAAGTTTAATGAGCACAGAAGTCACATTTATTTTGTTCCCCACAAAATTAGAAAGATCAGTAACATTTTTAAAAACAAAGCAGAGAAGAACATTTACCAGATTTATAAATGGCAAAGTTCTTTCTTAGCATAAAAGTAGTGAAAGAAACTACAAACATGTTCACTGAAATCTAAGCTTCATGAGCAATATTCAGAATTGCATGTAGCACATAGTAGATGCTCAATAAAATAATGGCTAGTGAATGAATGAACTCACTATATAGTAACTGAAACTCATGTGTTACAAAAATTTTATGAGCATAAAAATTTAAGTAGCAGACTTCAAAATATTTGTTAAATATGGCAGCTAATACTTCTCATAAATCATGTCAGTAATCAAAATATAAATTAAAAGCACCAGGTGTCATTCTTTCTTGTGAGAGGTTAAAGAGAAATATAGCATTTAATGCACTGTTAAGAGGGTAGTGAAGATGCTATTCTCATCTACTGGCGGGAGTCTGAATTGGTCTATATTTAATGTTTTAAAAGCATCAAAATACATACTTCATCTCATTAAATATATTTCAGGGGATCAGTAAAAGTAAATAATCAGAAATGTTTGCAAAGACATTTCTTTCATAATAATAAAATTGGGAGCAAACCAAATATCTACCAGTAAGATTTGAGTAAACTGGAATACATTTAATTATATTAAATATAACATTAAATTATATTTTTAAAAATTTGTCAAGAAATACTCATGATAAATAAAAACAGGAAATAGGAGAAATCATATGACCATAGTTTTGAGGAAAAAAATATACATATGTGGACCAAGGAAAAAAACTGAAAATAAATCAACTGTATTTTTATCTCAGGGTTGTAGTATTACAGATGTCTTTTCTTCATTATTCTTTTCTGTTTTTCTCTAGTTTTCTATATGAACATTTGTTACTTTTTATGATAACTATAATTTAGAAAAGACAAATTAGTTGGGTTTGTTTGATAAAAGCTTTGTGCCACCATCAAAGCAATTCATTAATTTTGATTTGCTTGTGCTACACTAAGCTTTGTACAAAGAAAAAGTATTTACCTCATATAACAGTCTGCATTTTAAGAGAACAAGCATGAGTTCTTTTAGTAGCTCTTTCTCTCAGCATTTTTATGCCCTACTGTGTGGTAAATACTATACCTAGTTAAATATTTTGACAGTTCACAGTCTAGTGGGGGTTATCATTGTACAAAGTGCTATATAATGGGGATATATACGATCACCGTGGAAGCACAGAAAATTGGACTTTTTGTTTTAATGGCAATATACTGGTTTACCACATTAAAAAGAGAAGAATCTTTTGTATCTTTTGTATCAGAAGAATTTTTTAGTTGCAGGAAAAACTTGATAAAGCAGCAAAAGAATTCACTGAAAGGCAACGATAGGTTAGAAGGTTGGGAATCATACTTGGAGGGTTACCCAGGCTGAATCACAATCTAAACCAAACTACCAAATCAGTAATCCAGTGAGGGTGCTGCTATAGCTAGGCAATTGACCTTGAGTTTACTCTACTCATGCCCAGACACCATACCTACTGTCTCCCCTCCTCACCAAGCCAGGCCATCACTACTGCCTGAAGAGTAAACCTGCTGTTTCCACGTGCCTCCATTACACATTCCTGTTATAAGTCTGGGGCATCTACACCTGATTTGCTGAGCTTAGGCCATGAGCACATCATGAGATGTAAAGGAGTTTAGGAAAGTAAACTGCTGACATTTTCATCTTGTGCACTTGAAGGGAGTACATGCCTGGTAAAATAGGGAATTTCTCAAACATGGGAAGGAGGTTTAGATGTTGTACCCTTTTTTAAAAAAGATAAAAGTTCATTATGGCATTCCTGTCAGAGAGAGGGTTTTGCAGTTGCACAAGCCCTATGAGGGCCTGGTGTGACTTTACTGTGCCTGTTGCAATGTTTTGACTGTTAAAACAATGTTGACCGCACCATGTGTGCTACTGAGTCATGTATGCAAATGGGGAGCATTCCCTCAGGATCAACTGTTGGGCACTGCCACCGAAGTGTGATTTCAAGGCATCTGTCAGGGCCATAGGTGGCTTTATGCTTTTGGAAGACAAAGCAATGGAACAGTTTTATTCACACATACAATATACACATGAAAAGTAAGATTAATGATAAATTGTGTTTGTTTCTTGGAAATCATATTATAACCTTAAAGGTTATGGGTGCTTTACAAGAACTGAATTGCCCAGTACAGTTGATAGGATAAATTCATTCAGATAGTTTATTTTTATGTTATTTGCATTTACTGAGGACAATTATTAAATTTGCTATCGGCGTGAAGGACAATCACAGTTGAGCTGTGCTCTCCACCCGAATTTACAAAATAGGTTATTGGATCAAAAGAGCTTCTTTGAATTACAAAAGGAGTCATGAAAATAAGAATATGTGAAACAATAGTAAACTAGACTCCATTTTGAATATTGTACGTAAATCTGCACGCTTAGACAAATCTGAGTGCAATGAAAGAAAATGATGGATAGGAAATAAGATATTTAGCATCTAAAAATTTATCATTGAACTAGCAATATATTCACCTGCAGTCTGCAATATATTTTTGATAAGAAATTCTGTCAATTGGCCAATTTTACTGTTTGAGATGGAGAAAGGGACAAAATTCAAAAAGAGACAACATTCTGATACTCCTACTGTGTGTCCGGGAGTGCAACTCATTCTACTCCAAAGAAGTTGTAGGATTTGAAACAGCAAAATAAATTTCAGTATGACTGAATTGTGTTGAAAATTAATATATGACTGAAAGTTTAATTTTTCTAAATATTAATGTTTTTATCTTATTCATAGAGGAGAAAGTAATGAAGACTATATTAAAAGCCATATCCACAAGCGACAACTAAATTTAAAGAAATACTTTAATACGGCTAAATGCAACCACAGAGTTGAGAATCTTTTTCCCTATATCTCGCAAGTAACAACATTCAACTTTCTTGCTTTTACATGGAATGGCTGGTAAACTTAGTGTCTGATGAACTACTGAAGTAGACTTTAGTGAGAAGTCTTTCTGGGTCTGCATGATTGGAATACCCAAAACTATCTGCAAGAGCCTTTAAACTATTGTAGCCATTTCTGCCAACTTAGAGTAACAAGTTGGCATTTTTTAATTTAGTAGCAATAAAGAATAAGAAAAGAAAGTGATTGAATGCAGAACTCTTATGTATGATTCAAGCATTCTGTTCTAGACTTACCAGCAATTTAATTAAATTTTTTGAGTACTGATTAATCTCTTAAAATATTTATTTCAAATTGTTGGTCTGCAAACCTACTGAAGACCTATTAAGTTTGAGGAACACTCCTGTGGAGGGAGATATGGGAATGACTTCACAGGAGAAAACTCTACCTTATTTCAAGAAGGTTCAAAGAGAAGGGCAGTCTTCAAGAGACTATGTGATAAGGAGAAAATAATTTGAAAATGTATCTCAAAAAGGAGCAAGAGATTGCACAGAATTTAGGTTACTCTGAGATATACTACTGAGGGGCTTCTGAATAAAAACTAAATATACTGGTACATATGTCCATATAAGCCACTGGAAGGACAAATAAAAAGTGTAACATTATCAGAGACTCTTTTAGGAAGTGTTTTAGCACTGAGGGCAATTGTAGGGGATGATACCAGCAATAAGGGGTCTACAGAAAGTAAAGCATGGTGTGACAAATAATCCATAATAGAGAGAGAAGTAAGGAAGGGAGAAAGAAAGAGATGGGGCAGTAGAACTTCATCATATGAAGGCATAACAGGCTTCTGATTCGACAGCACAGTGCATCTAAAAATACATTTACAACACTAGCTGGTTCCTGTGAGAAAGTAAATTCTTAAATAAGATTTTCATTTTTATGCTTTTAGAATTAAGATATTTTATCTAGATTTGCTGTTTAGCTTCCTTTCCCAGAAGTACTATAAATAAGCCCACTTATATAACCAACAGGGTTCTATCAATCATCTATCTGTCTGGCATATTAAATATATCTTGAATGGTTTAGGGACCTTGGCTACTAGCTATATTTATATTAAAGTAAAATTTGTCTTTGTCTTATATTAAGATCTTTAATTTTTCCATAATAAAATAGGCTATTTTCAATGGTATTCTTAGATGGTTCTTGACATCACAATGTCAAGGGCTATGATAAGTCTAAGTTTTTATCTTACTTGAAAGCTAACAAGTAAATCTGCCGTAGTTTCACAGATGCTGGTAGAAGTCACAAGACTCTTGGGTCAGAGAAAAAAGGAACATTATTAACTCATAGCAATAGCAGTTGTAAGAATATCTGCAGTTTGTGCTGGTTTCTCAAGCTTCAATTTACACAAGAAAACATGAAGAGAGCCAAATGAGCCCTGCACACACAGTATGCAGATGTGGAAATCTGACCTTAGGGAACCCAAATCTCATTATGAGCAGTAAGCATGACTGCCCTTTGCTTCTAGGCAGGCAGACACATCTCTTTGAAAAGGGTATTCAGTGCCTCAAAGTACAAGTAGTGCAGAAAGGTAAAAAATGTCTCCCCACATAAAAAACCCTCAATTTGACACTTTTTTGCTTTCTGGCAAGTTTACCTGTCACTGTACTGGTCACTCAGATTCATCTGGTTGACAGAGGCTGGGAACAAATGCATTCAATTTGTCTCATATGCCATTTAATTAAGGCTACTACCCACAAGACTCCAAGCACCAAGATAAGACCAATCTTCAGTAATGACCTTATCCATGACCCCCAAGGTTCTAGAACTAACCAGCTGAACAAATTCTATAAAGCATCAGGGTCTACTAAAAAATCCAATGGCTTTCCCCTTAAATTTCTGTATTGACCTTTGCACTTGGCATTAATCCAGGTACAGACGGGTACATAAAAAATGCAGAGATTCTTCCCTGGCCCAAGAACGAAGTCTAGGATAATTCTATCATCCATAATAAATGCTGGCCAGTGAGTCAAGGCTGGATTAAGAAACTTTTAGGGTTGATGCAGTGTCATTGATCACTCCTTTCTGAGAAGCTCCACCAAATGGGCAAAGGTAGCTGCTTTTGCAGAGATTTCCACATTCATCTGAGAACTACAGGATCAGAGAATCTTTTAGGTAGTGTTGGTAGTATTTCCCTAAATATTCAAAGGCCTTTATGACCACTCCTAAGGTACAAATTACTGTGGTTACAGGGAGGAAAGCAAATTAATGCCTGGTCTTCATAAAGTACAATACTACAGGTATTCATGTTTTCCCTAGAAAGAAAGTGTTTACAATCCCTGGGGCCACCAAAGTGAGATCTTCATCAGCTGGGAGGGCAAGGGCACAAGTTGACGGTAACTTCAGTGTAGCTTTCCAGATGGATAGTAAACCTTAGGAGCCCCAGTTCAGTTCAAATAATTCAGTCTAGTTCTTGTTTTAAGAGGGATTTCCCTATTTGTCTATACCACCAACTGGGTGACATTTGTTGGCCTCATGAAATGGCTTCAGGATGAGGAGTGGGAAAGACATAAACAGCTGTTGACAGGCATTGTGCTTGGGAGATACAAGAGCTACTTTTATCCCTTCAGTTTCCAGTAGATTTCTCAATAAATTTAAAAGAAATGGCCATCAAACTGTGGCAGAGCTATCTGGTGGTAGATGATGGCCAGTTAAACATAAGCCATGGAACAATTTGGGATATCTGCATATTTTCCTTCATAAAGAAAGCTCGAGGGACAATTCACTGAAAGACAAATATCATTAATGTCTCTCCCTTCCCTGTCTCCTGGTATCTGATGTGTTTCTCTTAGAAGGTGCTGAAGCTGTTATCCTTCTACTGCTACAAAACCAGTGTGTTCCATTATAGTAGTTATAACATCACCTTTTTCCAGTTATTCCCTAACTGTATCCAGATCTTTGGTCAGGAAGTATTGGGTACAACAGAGAAAAGAACATTGCTATAAAACTTGCAGAGATGGGCTATAGAAGCAACGTCAGTAAGATAGCTAAATCAGACACCCCTCGTATATACCCAGACCCAACAATAGTAATTTGGCATCCAGCCACAGAAAAAAGGTGCCTTCATAGAAGCTATGGAATCCAAACAGAAGATTATGAATCACTAATGCAGACTAAGACAAAGGAGAGCCATTTTGAGAAGGCAAGCTTGTATTCATGCCACTGATTCACCAACTACAGGCCAGAAATAGCTCCATACCCTTGAGAATTCAGAGACAGCCCCATATGGCTTTGGTTCTGACACGAGCACCATATGTCAATGGACCTGAGAAGAGTCACACTCATCCATGTATCAGGTAATAGACACACAGACTTCAGTCCCAGCTGTAGACCCTAAACTGGATCCTGAAGTGGTCAGTGAACCAGTTCCAGCCCCTCCCTCTCTGCTGCAATCGGGAAGTCCCCATAGGTAAGCCTGACAAATTCAACCACACTGTAGATTTTAAAAGGGCCCTGTACCTGGCTCCAGCCCATCCTAGCCAGTCTCCAAACAGTCTTGCTGACACAGAGACCCTATAGAAGACACTCTGTCTGCAGTCTCAGATATCCCTAAAGGGCATAATACTTGACTCCAATCCTCTCCAAACCATAGTCTGCAAGCAGTCTTGCTGATGCAGAGACCTGGCAGGAGACACTGCTAGCTGCACCCCTACAGATTTTGAAGAGACCTATATCCCAATCTGGCTCCATCACAAATGCAGTCTGCCAGACCAGCCAGCCAGAGACCCAAGCAGGTGACATTCCTATCAGCTCTTCCAGAGATCCTGAAAAGGGTCTTATACCAAGTTCCAGCCCCTCCCAGCCATAGTCCATGATCAGCACTGCTGGCCCAGGGAACCAGCAGGAGATACTCCCACCTGTACCCTCAAAGATCCTGAAAGGTTCCTGCATTCAGTTCCAGCTCCTCACAGCCACAGTCATAAGCAGTCCTGCCAACATAAGGACATGGTGGGAGACACACATGTCTGTACCTCAGGAGATCCTGAAATAGCCTTAAACTTGGCTCCAGCTCATCCAGCCACAGTCAGAGTACAATCCAGCTCAGCCAGGGACCTGGTGGGAGAAATGCTCATCCATGCCTTCAGAACCAGGTCTGCAGACTTCAATCAAGTCTAGGGGAACCTGATACAGCCCTGGGGCTCAATTCTAGCCCCTCTCAGGCATGGTCTAGGGTCAATCCTTCCTACCGAGAGGCCCATTCAGTCACCAGTTCTTCCTGAACGTGGCAAGAGCTACACCTATTCACACTAGGCCCACTGTCTGAGGTCCCAACTATAGAGCTTAAAGCAGACCTTACCTCAAAACCATTCTACTGAACAAGGTACTGAAGGCAGTCCCATCTACCTAGGGAATAGACAATTCACACCTGAGATGATGGTAACGAACCTGACAACCATGGACCCCACTACAAATCCAGTGATCTCATCACAACAGCTCCAACCAAGTATGAATGCACTTCCAAAGGTAATCCCAGCAGCCCAGAGAACAAAGAGAAGGTCATTTTCTACTGAAAACTGTCTTTAAAGACTAGAAGAGGAATTTGCTTCTTCAAATGCAGAGACACCAATGCAAAGCTATACAGATCACAAACAACCAGATAAATTTGGCACCACAAAAGAAAATAAAGCCCTAGTAACCAATCTTAAAGAAATAGAGATCTATGACTTTTTCTGACAAAGGATTTAAAATAATCATCTTTTAAAAAAACTAAGTGAAATACAAGAGAATACAACTAAATACAAGGAAAACAATGCATGAAGAAAATGACAAGCTTAATAAAGAGAAACCATAAAAAGAACTAAATAGAAACCTTGAAGCTGCATATAATAACAAAAGTGAAAAATGTAAGAGATTCAACAACAGACTTGATCATGCAAGAGTCGCTGAACTTGAAGACAGATCTTGTGAAATTAGCCAAATTAGATAAAAAGAAAAAAATGAAAAAGAGTGAAGAAAGCCTATGTGCATTATAGGACACCATAGAGGAATGAACATTTGAATCATGGGAGTCTCGAAAAGAGAAGAGGTGGGAAACAGAAAGTTTATTTAAAGAAATAATACCCCAAATTTACCAAATCTTGGGTGAGATCTATACATCAAGGTATAGAAAACTGAAAGGATCCCAAGTAAGATCGACCCCAAAAAGATTACTCCAAGACACATTAAAATCAAAATGCTAAAAGGCAAAGATGAAGATAAAATTTTTAAAGCAGCAAAAGAAAAATGACTCATCATATACAAAGAAACCCCTATAAGGCAACCATTGGCTTTTTCTCCAGAAATCTTCTAGGCCAGGAGGGAGTGTGATAATACAGTTGAAGTGCTGAAAGGGACAAGGTGAGGGTGGGAAGACTTCCAACCAAGAATACTATACCCAGCAAAACTGCCCTTCAGAAATGAAAGCGAAAGACATTCCCAGACAAACAAAAGCTAAGGGAGCTCATCTCCACCAGACCACCCTTAAAAAAATGCTAACATGAAAACATAAAAAGATAAAACTCAGTGGTAGAGGTAAATATGTAGTGAAATTCAGAATACCCTATTACTATAATGGTGATATATGAGTCATTTTATCTCTAGTATAAAAGTTAAAAAACAATATTAAAAATTATAGCTACAATAATTTGTAAATGGATACACTATATAAAAAAGATGTACAGTTGACATCAACAGCATATAATGTGGGGGAAGAAGTAAAAGTATGTTTCTATATGCAGTTAAAAGTAAGTTGTTATCAGTTGAAAATAGACTGTTATATCTATAAGATGTTTTACGAAAGCCTCAAGATAACCACCAATGAAAACACATTACAGATAATCAAAAGAGAAAGAGAAAGGAATTAAAGCACAACACTACAAAAAAACAAATCACAAAGGAATAAAGGAACAAAGTAACTTTAAAAAATTATAACAATTAAAATAACAAGAATAAGTCCTTTCTTGTCAACAATTAAATATAAATGAGGCCTTTTGATCTGCGCTTCTCTTGCTCAGGCCTGCTTCCACACCTGAAAGCGTACTGTCCCTTCTAATAAAGCTATTATTTTCTGCTGTAAAACAGTTAGATTGATAGATACAAATGAACGAAATTCTCCAATCAAGATACAAAGTGGCTGAATGATTTTTTAAAAATAAGATCCAACAATGTGCTGCCTATAAGACTCACTTTAGCTTTGAAGACACACATAGGTTGCAAGTAAAGGGATGAACAAAGATATTCCATGCAAATGGTAACCTAACCAAAAGATAGCAGGAGTGGTTGCATTTACATCAGACAAAATAAGACTTTCGGTAAAAATAAGTCACAAGTGACAAGGAAGGTGACTATATAGTGATAAAATTAGATTCATCAAAAGGTTATAAATATTCTAAATATATATTCACCTAACACCTAAATATATAAAGCAGATATTAACAGAGCTGGAGAGAGAAATAAATGGCAATACAATGATAGCAGGTAACTTCTATACCCCACTTTCAACATTGATAGATCATTCAGACAGCAAAACTGGCAATCTGAGTAGTGTGAAGTTTGATCAGCACTGCAATTACTTTCCATAATTCTCAATTTAAAGAGGGGTGTCTCCAATACATTAGGCTATCATTTTCCAAGTGTCAAACCAAAAAGCTAGACCATTAGCAATGGCCCAAGTGTTAGGTCTCAGTAAAAACATAATAGTTTATCAAGGAGATGATGGCCAGAGCTACAAGAAAGGCCTGGAGTCTGCCCACTGGATTAAATGACTATGTCTATGTTTGATTATGCACAGCTGGTACTACAGTAGAACAACAGTGACAATTCAGTGTATATCTTCAGGTTTAAACTTCCGTGAACCATCTGAAACCCAGGCCCAGGCATTGAGGGCAACCTCTGTAAATACAGGGCTTGCAATAAAGGTGAAGTTTTCCCCAAGAGATGGCTGTCACTTTTTTAAGTAAAGACAAGATGTTGCTGGGGCCAGCAGAGTTCTTAAATATTCCATTTTCATTTGACGAGCAAGCTTGTTGGTCCTTCCCACACTGTTAGTTGTAGAGTCTGAGCTGACCTACCCCAAAATGCGGAAGTCAGGTCAGAGTCCCCAGACCTACCTGAGTCAGTTCAACAGCAGCAGGCAAAGAGTTGCTTTTCAAAATGGGTTTACTTAGTAGCTGTGTCAGGGAGGTGACAAACCCCAAGAGTGCCTCTGGGTGGAGGCCACCTTCTTCTGTCAGAGGTTCCAGTTGGCAAAATCATCAGTCACACAGACTATAGATCAAAGGGCCACAAAGGTAGAGAATGTGTCACAGTGACAATAGATCTCAAAAGGTAGAGAACGTGTGTTACAGTGCAGCCAGTTGGTCTGGGCCTGTCTCAAAGGCGATTCATTTGCAGGTTAGCCAATATAAAAACTAATGAGAAAGCCAATGTGCGGTCCATACTGTTTTCAAAACTTAAAAGAGTCTATACTTTTTGGAAGCAAGGGCTGAAAAGATAGTTTTTCCTTGAGTGCTGGAGGAATTGAGCATTTTGAATCTACCTATGCAGTCCTAAGAAATTTTACCTGGCAGGCAAGCCCTGGATATTGTTGGAGTATATCACCCACCACAGCTGGCAGAAACATGATAGCTCTGCATCAGAGCCACTGAGACTGAGGCTTCTGTCTTATTAACCAAAACATCTATATATTCAGTGGCAATTTTTGCCTCAAGAGGGCAGAGACACTTGCACTAAATCTGCACCATTCCAAAAGACAGTGGGAAGGATTTGTGTGTCCTTATAGCATTTGTACATACATCTCTTCCCAACCTCCTCCCATACTCTTGGCATAGAAAAGTAAAGCATATACATATTAATTCTTCATATGCATTAGATATAGCAGTAACAACAACAGATCACTGCACGGGCCCAAAGGGCCTCATGCATAAAATATTAGTTTCCTTTTCCCACTTGCAACTAGGTAATACAGAGTCTACAAAGAAAATAATACAAATCACCTGTAATCCTACGGGTGAAATATGGTCACTGTTAACCCTTTTAATAACTGTTAATACTCACAGAAGTTTCATGTAGTATATGTATATTCATATCTAATAACTGAGCTTGTACTATGCTTAGCTTATTGCATATTATACCAAGCATTTTTCCATGTCACCATAAAAAATTCCTATTATTATAAATGAATGTATCATAATGTTCATATGACATTATCTATGTCATTAATATCGCACATTTAGGTTATTTTCAAAATTTGTTACTATTACAATTGATGCTGCAAGAAATAGCATTAAATCTTTTAATGCTTTCTTTTATATACAAAGTAAGACAGGAATCTAATTTCTTTCATTTTTGTCATTTTTCTCCAAAAAAGCTTTTTTTCCAAAACTTTGTTTTTAAATCTTCTTATAATGTACTAAGCTCTTTTACTCTGTATACAGACTTATGATTCTGTATTTATGCCATCTGCCTTCTGAAGTATGCCTAAAATACAGTTCTCTGCAAGACCAGTAACAAAGGTCTGCTGGGTAAGAATGAAAATGTCCTGCAGTTCAAACACTGATTCAGTATATTAAATAATTTTCTACTTTCCCTAAAGTATGTACTAATACCCTGAGTAGTTTCCCATATGCCATTTACCAAACGTTCCTTTCTTCTCTCATTCACCCTTAAGAACAAGAAATGTGAGGCAGACCCATTCCTCCATACCTACAGGTTACATGACCAGCTTACCTCTTCTGTAAAGCCTTACTCTTCTCTTCTCACACAGAATTTCTCTTCAAAACTTTGAAATGTGTACAGTAATTCCATTACTATACATCTACTGTAACTCTTCTTTCAGATGTGTATTTCTTTTCATACTTTAAACCTACTGAGTTCAATAACAATGTCTAATTCATCTCTGTAACTACAAATGGTAGTTAAAAAATAACCAGAGCTCACAAAATAGCTATTGAATTTACAACCCAACATTTAATAGCTATCATACAACTCAAAGAAAATCCTGAACATGAAATTTCTAATGTGATCTCTGTTGGCTATTCCACTACAGTATTACACGTGTGTACTTATATTTCCATAATACTCATTTTAATTAGGGTTATCCTAATTCCCCAATATTATGATAGACTTATTTTCATATACTCCATTAATTCCTCTGCTAAAATACTCTATTTTAGATAAGTACATTAGTTCAAATTCTATGTTGAGTGTTTCAGGAAACGCAAATGAAATTAATGGCTTGTCTCTTACCGTTTGCCTCGTGGATAATGCCGTACATATTCCCCAATATCATGAGCAGCAACAGCTAAGACTTGTGGATCATCTGACACTTCCAGAAGTTTTGTCAAAATTCTAAAATAAATTTATTGCAAAGAGAGATAAATTTTTGATTCTTCTATAGAGCACAGTAAAGCACAGATACAATGCAGATATTTTCCTGAAAACAGACATTTATAATTATTTTTTCTACAGATTTTGCTATTACACATAATAACTTACACATAAGTTATCAGTTTTCAAACCTTTTTACATATATAACAGGTTACTTTCAGGTTTGCAATGTATATCATGCACTAGCAGTCCCCAACCTTTTTGCTATACCAGGGACCGGTCGGTGCTCCTATGAGAATCTAATGCCTGATGATCTGAGGTGGAACTGAGATAGTAATGCTAGCACCAGGGAGTGGCTGCTAATACAGATGAAGCTTCGCTCACTCACCTGCTGCTCACCTCATGCTGTGTGGCCTGGCCCCTAACAGGCCACAGACTAGTACCAGTCAGCAGCATGGAGGTTGGGGACCCCCTGCCATGCATAGTTTCCAAAATATCAGGAATTCCTTCTCCTACTCCCTAGTGACTATCAGAGGGTCTTTGCTAATTATATTTTTAAAATAGATCATTTGTAAGCCTTTTGTTAAGAGCAGATTACTATTAGCTGTAATCAAAATGGAGCCTGAGGACAGAGCACACACATCTTTCTCTCACTCTAATTCTCACAAAAGACTTAACCATATATTTTATAACTATAACTAAGTCCATAATAGCAAGTGCATTTTTCTGAGAAGTGGGCAGCCCAAATTCACAATCCTTATTCCTTTGCTGTTCTAAATACACTTTCCAGAGTAACATATGAGCAGAGTACAATGACTTCTGGAGTCTGATAGGTCTTCTGAGAAAAGGAGCCAACTACCAACAGCAGAGAAAGCTCCCCTTTGCTGGAAGCCTGGAGCCATGGCCGATTTCTGACCTCCAAGAGAAGATTCATCTAACTCAGAAGAGTGTGCGTATCCTTGAAAGCAAAGAGAAGGGAGGACTACACTGCTCAGAATCCAATTAACTGAAAAGAACGGCCTTTCTCATGAGTGCAGGTGGAGATTATTCAAGGATAATATAATCATAATCTAATTCCTATGTTATTTAAACTACTCAAGGGCAGAGAAATAGGTAGAAAACTCAACTCATTCTACAAACAGGGCATAGCTATGATAACCAATCAGAATGAATAATTTTTAAAAATGAGTAGAAGGCTAGCTAATAAAAACACTGCTTTCTAATACGCCATTAGCCACTCACTCAGATATATATATATAAACACATTAAAGAATTAGCTAATTGAATCCAGCAGAAACCTAAGAAAGTATCTTGTATTCAGTTCTTAGCTCAAATGTTACCTCTTGCTTAAGGGCCTCCAATTGCCTTAAGACAGTCCCCTCTCTCATTATTCTCTACTCCCATTTCCTGATTTATTTTTCTCACAGTACTACCACCAACCATTATGTTATATATTTACTTGACTATTTATTTAGTCTCTCTCTCCCAAATATAATGTAAGTGTAATGAGAATAAGAACTCTCATTTTTGCATGGTATCTGCAACACCCAGAACAGTAATGACCATACAACTGATGCTTGATAAACACTTGTTTTAAAAAAATGAATAAATTAAGTATAAAATGGTGATGCCAATTGGGAAAAACAATTCTGACAGCTATTAATAAATTTAAAATACACAGACCTTCTGATCCAGCAAGTCTATTTCTAGAAATAAATATAACAGAAATATTTTCATATTTCCACAAAGATGTCTGTGTCAAATATCTTGAAAAATGACTGAGAAGAGGCCAGAGAGGGAAGGCCACATAGAAGGGTTAGGATTTCCCTCCATTTCTTCTTCCACGCTGGCAACACCTGCTTTTTCCCTGCAACAATGATAACTTTGTGTACGTACAAAGCAGTTGAATGTCCACCATTTTATCTAATCTGTACTACTAGGATTATTAGGTCTCCCTACTTTACAAAGAGGTAAACTGAGGCATGGCTTAATAAAGTGAGATAAAAAAAAAAGACTAAGTTAAGAGATTCCAAGCTCTAGTAAGTGAAAAAGACAAGTCACATATTAACATATTTAGTTTGGTGACATGTAAATAACTATATAGAGATACAGGTACAGATATGTCAATTAATAAAAAAACACTGGAGACTATATCACCTGTTGACTCTGGTTACTGCTCGGGAGGAGATTGAGACTGAACAACTGTGAAGAAACCTTTTCAGTTTAGTTCTGTATGCCTTCAAAAGTGCTTGAATAACTTGGTCCATGCTGTTTGATATAACTTAGAATACTAAGATTTAGTAACAAACACACACAAAGAAAATTACATAATTTTACCAAGATGCTCAAGATGTTATATTCTCTTAATACTGCTAATTTAAAATTAAGTTCAAATTTACATTTAAAATATTTAAGAAGAAAAAGTTTGAAACCATTTAGTTGTCTGTTTACATATAAATTATTAATTTACAAAATATAAATCTTATTTCTTAAAATCTTTACTATAAAACTTGAACCATAACTATTTTGGATTATATCATCTGCATTGAAGGAAATACTTAAAAATAATAAACTCTATTTCATTCAAAGTCCATATGAATCTATGAAGCTTGCTTACTTAGTTTTTGGAGCATCCCCTAAGACTGTGTCTATCATCAGCTCTACCTGTTGAATAGCTAAACCCTATAAACAACAGGAAGCATTGATATAGAACTTCATTGTCAATCAAGGAATCATTTCATTATGAAGTAATTCACACCTTCCTCCAGACTAACTGAAAAATCTGCATTTCCAAATAAAAGAATGAGCATTTATTATACACACACATTTCAAACTCTGTGAAAATATATTCCTCTGTAGCAACACATAAATGAGAAAAAGAGACCTACAGAAGTTAAGTAATCTGCCAAGGACACTGCAAATGTTGAAACTTGAGTTCTGAATTATCATCTGCTCCTTCTAACCCACAGAAAGCATAACCAAACCCTGATGGCAGTTCATTCAACCTCATGAAAACCTACTAAGGAAAATCAAGACATACAGTTCATCTCCCACACATTTATATTTTTTAAATTTCAAACGTTAAAGAAAAGGTCAACTTGAAAATTATTCTAAAGTTTAATTTAATTGAAATATTTTAATAATCTCAAAAGATTAAATTACTTTGATGTTATTATTTTGAAATTCTATTAAATTATTTTATTAAACAATAAGAAAATAATATTAACATAAGATCCTTAAAAGCATTAACAGATTTGTTCTGAATACCTTAAACCAGAGGTCAGCAAATTACAGTTTAAGTCCAAACACAGCAGTCACCATTATTATAAATAAAATTTTTCTGGAACACAGCCATACTCATTAGTCTGCTCATCGTCCATGGATGCTTTGGCATTACAAGGACAAAGCTGAGTAGTTGTGACAAAGAATGAATGAATGGCTCACAAAGCCTGGGCCTTTACAAAAAAAGTTTGCCAATGTCTGCCTTAAACTATTTTCAGGGACCTGAGTCATTCTACATATGGATGAGACCTGTGATACTCAAAATTAGGTCTGCAAACCAACAGCATCAGTATCACCTGGCCACTTACTAAAAATGCTGAACCACAGACTCAACCTTAGACCTACTAAGTTAGAATCTGCTTTTTTAACAAGATTTCCATAAACATTAAAAGCATATATTTAGCATCAAAGTATGTTAGAATTAGACGGAATCATAGAAACTTTCTAGACAAATATCCTTGTAAACACAGAAATGATTTTAATGGTTATCTTTAGGGCCATTTAGTCCACTAAATACCTTCAGCAACAATGAACATGTCTTTATATTATTACCTGTAAATCTGCTGACCAGGCTTTCTATTTTAATGAGCAATCATCAATAAAAATGTTCAAAAGAATAGGTTCAAAAAGAGATTCTTGTAGTAGGCAAAGCGAGTAGTTTCCCTGACTCATTTCTGAATATAGTTATGTCAACAACAGATTCATAAATCATAACTCAAATCTCTAGCACATTAACCACAAGCTGAGATTCTGTCAGATACTCCTCCCTCCAATGGGATCCAGACAACAACATATCATGACATTGTTGACTGACATTTTCTAGAAATGTACTCTTGGAAGATGTCTATTCAAATCCAAAAGAGAATTTACATTATTATTCTAATTGACCACTCCACAAATTTGCTCTGTTCTCTCATGCTCCTATTTTTCCTCAGTTTATAAACTTGCTTACTCCCTCAGCCTTTGCTTTTCTCTTAATTAAAATCTGCATGATTTATTGTATTTCAAAGTATTCAAAATAAAGTTATTTCAAAATTATAACAAGATTACAAAGTAGTTTCTGAATACTATCATACTCAATAGTGATAGAGGAAAAAATGAATGTATATCACATACTTGCTCAATTTGGAATTACCTGGAAAATAGGTCAGAGTCTGTGCAAGTGCAGTTCTCCGCAGATAAAAAGGCCAGTATGCACTGTGCTTTTGAAATAGCAGAATAAAGATTGCATCCATATGTATTTTATCAGCTAGCTTGAAAGGCAGCACTACTATGCCCCTCCTATCAATCATCCTCATGCAAATAATTTAAGGGAATAAAAACTATAGACAAACAATAACTTTGAATTTCTCATCACATAAGAATAGAAAAAATCTATAGTGTCACAATCCATTCTATCTGGTTATTCACAGTCATACAGAAGTAAAAGGGATAATTTAAGGAAGCCATAAAAATTAAAACCTAATGCTAGAAAACAGAACATACACTTCAAAAAGCTCTTTTAGTGTATCATAATGAAAATACATGTAATGCTTTAATAATAAATTGTAAAAAGCTCCCTTTTTTATCCATTTTACAAAGACTAGATTTAAAAAGCATTATTTGAGCTCATTTTGTTGTAGTTGTTAAAAAACTCAAAGGGACAAAACAATGCTGAAAAGATAATCCACTCTTTCCCATTTATCTATTCTCCATCAATCCTGCTAACATCTATCAACCACTTACTTTGGTTTGTCACTTTGTTTAAATAAAAATGTATCACATTTGGTAATATATAGAAAATAAAGTCAAACCATAGAAATAGAATTGCCAGAAAATACTGATTGGCCACACATATAGACCCCCTCTGCTCCTAGACATCTCACTAAAATGACAGTAAAAGGATTTTCTTCCTCTTAAGCCATAAACTCACAAGAAAGGACAATATGGAAAATAAAGCAACAGTAACAAAATGCTAAAAAGTGAAAAGTCAGAGGCACAAATGCTAAATAACAAGAAAACCAAAAACCAAGCTGGCAGTAAAGGAAGTTGAGCAGCAACCGAATTTCCAACACCAGACTCAAACTATGCTGCCTAATATGACAGTCACTGGCCACAGGAGCTAGTTAAATTTAAATTGATTGAGATTAAATTAAATTAAAAATTCAGTTCCTCAGTCATACCAGAAACATTTGTGTTGTAGTGAACAACACCAACATAAACTATTTCTATCATCACAAAAAGTTCTATTGAAGCTGAAACAGAAAATGAAAAAATTTAAATGACACAACTGATAGGACTGCCAAAAAATCAAACACACAGGAATAAATCTAATGAAAGATGGATAAAACCATAACATTATCTACAGGATATCCTATATAAATGAAAGGATGGTCCATGTTCATGAACTGGAGACCCCCCAAATCAAAAAAAAAAATCAATTTCCCCTAGATTGAGCCATAAATAAAATTCCAACCAAAATTCTACTAGAACTGTTTACCTGATAAGTTTATTCTAAATGAATATAGAAATTCACAAACCCAAAGGCCCCAAGACATTTTAGAACAACAAATTCAGAGTGCTCATGCTGTCAGATACCAAGACTTACTACAAAGTACACAATCAATGTAGTACTGGAGAAAGAACAGACAAATGATGGAACAGAAGAAAGAATTCAGGAAGACATTAGCATAGGAAAGATTCTAGGCAGGGTAATTAGGCAAGGAAAAGAAATAAAAGGCATCCAGTTTGGAACATGAGAAGTAAAATTATTTCTATTCACAGATGACATGATCTTGTAAATAGAAAATAGAAATAAATCCACTAAAAAAAAACTGTTAAAACTATCAAAAAGAGTGCAGAAAGATTGCAGAACATAAGAACAATATAACAGGTCAATTGTATCCCTATAAACTTGTCATGATCAAAACCGTTTCATTTACAATAGCATGAAAAAAAATTTTAGAAAAATAATTTAGCAAAAAAATGCAAAACATAGTCTGAAAACTACAAAGCACTGCTAAAAAAGGAATAAGATATAAATAAATGAGAAAGCATCACATGTTCATGGATCTGAACACTAAATATTGTTAAGATGGCAATACTCCTTAAATTGATTTACAGCTTCAACAATCCTTAACAGAATCCCGACCAGCTTCTTTATAGGTTTTAACAAGGTGATTCTAAAATTCATATGAAATGGCAAGGGACCCGGAAGAGCCAAAACCATCTTGAAAAAGAAAAACAGACTTCCAGTTTCCAGTTCAACATGTAAAGAGCTTGCACATCATCGCTCTGGTCCTCACAAGAAAGAATTAAACAAACTGAAAATCAACACCTCTTCTTAGATCCAAGAGAAAACAGGTTCCAGGGAAAACCACTGCCATAAAAGCCAAAGAAATAGGCAAATACAGCACTTACATCTAACTGGGAGGAGAAGCTACTGCTGGATCAATCAACTAGAAGGAACACTTGAAGGGTAACTGACCAATTGCTGAAGACTGAGAAAAGACTAGCTTGAAAGATAAAAACTTATATAGACATCCAGCCATACTAGATCCTCACTGTGCTCATACAAATAGAAATAGATAATCTGAATAAGTATCTGTTAAAAAATATATTTCCATTAAAGAAATTGAAGCAACAATTAATAACCTTCCAAAACAGAAAGTAAGAGGCCCAGTTGATCTCATTAAGAAAGTCTACCAAACACTTAAGGAGGAAATGATACTAATTCTCTACAACTTTTTCCAGAAAACAGAAGCAGAGGAACACTTCCTAATTCATTCTATGAAGCCAGCATTACTGTAATACCAAAATCAAGCAAAGACATCACAAGAAAAATGACAGACAATATCACTCATGAATTGCAAAAATCCTCAAGAAAACAGCAGCAAAAAAAGAATTACGTACCATGACCAAGACAAATTTGTCGCAGGTATGCAAAGCTGGTTCAATATTTGAGAATATGTAAAGGTAACCCATCATATCAACAGACCAAAAGTAAAAATCACATGACCAGATTAATACATAAAGAAAAATCATTTGACAAAATTCAACACCCATTAATGAACTCTCAGCAAACAAAAAAAAAAAAAAAATGGAACTTCAACTTGGTAAGAGAACACTTACAAAAACAAGCCAATATATGGCTAACATCAAACTTAATAATGAGAAACTAGACACTTTCCTGATAATATCAGAAACAAGTCAAGGATATCCCCTCAGCACTCCTCCTCAACATATAGTGAAAGTACTAGCTGATACAATAAGGTAAGAAAATAAAAGGCATATAGATTAGCAAGGAAGAAATAAAATCATCTTTATTTGCAGATGACATCATAGTCTAAGTAGAAAATTCAAGAGACTCTATTTTAAAACTCCTGGAATTAAAGAATTATAACAAGGTTCCGGGATACACAGTTAATATGTAAAAGTCAAACACTTGCCTATATACCAGCAATGAACAAATAGAATTTGAAATTTAAAACAAAATACCATTTACTTAGCACCCCCCAAAAATGAAAAATTTAGGTATAAATCTAACAAAATATGTCCAAAATCTGTATGAGGAAAACTATAAAGGTCTGATGAAAGAAATCAAAGAACTAAATAAATGGAGAAAGATTCCACATTCATTAACAGGAACACTCAATATTGTCAAGATTTCAGTTCCTCTGAACTTCATCTATAGATTCAACTCAATGCCAATCAAAATCCCAGCAAGTTATTTCGTGAGTATCAACAAGTTGTTTCTTTAAATTTTATAAGGAGAAGCAAAAGATTCAAAATTGCCAACACAATGATGGAGGAGGAGAACAGCCAGAGGACTGACACTATCCAGCTTCAAGACTTACAACTTCAATAAAGCTACATTAATAAACAGAGTATGATATTGGTGAAAGAAGAGACAAACTGATCAATTGAACAGAAGAGCAAGCCCAGAAATAGACTAACATAAATATAGTCAACTGATCTTTGACAAAGAAGGAAAAGCTATGCACAATGGAGCAAAGATAATATTTTTAACAAATGATGCTAGAACACCTGGATATCCACACATAAAAAAAGTGAATCTAGACACAGATCTTACACCCTCACAAAAATTAACTCAAAATGAATCATAGACCTAAATGAAAACCATGAAACTATAAAACTTCTAGAAAATAATATAGAAGAAAATCTAGGCAACTTTGGGTATGACAAAGACTTTTTACATACAACAAAGTACAATCCATGAAGATAAATTTGGTTTCATTAGAATTAAAAACTTCTGCTCTGCAAGACACTATGAAGAAAATGACAAGCCAGAGATGATGAGAAAATATTTGCAAAGCATGTACCTGATAAAGAACTTCTATCTAAAATACATAAAGCACTCTTAAAATTCAAAAATAAATAAAACAAATGATTCAATTTAAAACTAGTTAAAAGACCTGAACAGACATCTCATGATAAAGATACACAGATGGCAAATAAGCATATGAAAATATGATCAACAACATATGTCATTAAAGAACTGTAAATGAAAACAAAAAGATGATAATGCACACCTATTAAATGGCCAAATTCCAAACACTGACAACAGCAAATTGTGGAGAAGATACAGAGCAATATCAACTCCCATTCATTTCTGGGGTAAATGCAAAATAATAAAGTCACTTTGAAAGAAAGTTTGGCAATTTATTCCAAAACTAAACATAGTCTCACCATATAATACAGCAACTGAGCTACCACAGTATCTACCCAAATGATATGAAAACTTGTCCATACAAAATCCCACAGACACTTATAGCAACTTTATAACTGCCATATTTTGAAATAACCAACATAGCCTTCAATGGATAAACAAACTAAGGTACAGTCATACAATGGAATATTCATCAATAAAAAGAAATAAACTATGAAGCCACAAAAATACATACAGAATCCTCAAATGCATATTGTTAAGGAAAAGAACCCATTCAAAAAGGTATGTATTGTTTGATTCCAACTATATGACATTCTGAAAAGGGCAAAACTATAGAGATATTAAAAAGTCAGAGACTATAGGAGGTGTTCAGGAAAGGGAGGAAAGGAAAATGAATGGGTGGAATACAGGAAAATTTTAAGGCAATGAAAACTATTTTGTATGATACTGTAATAGAGGATATGTAATATTATGCATTTGTCAAAACCCAGAAAATGTGTAACACAGAAAGCATGAAACCTAATGTAAACTATGAACTCCAGTTAAAAGTAATGTATAAATACTGGTTTGTCAATTGTAAGATATGTACCACACTAGGGCAAGATGTTAAAAATAGGGGAAACTGTGCCTGGGGGTGGTGGGGGAAGAGAGAATATATAAGAAGTCTGTACTTTCTCCTCAATTTTTCTATAAATCTAAAATTATTCTAAAAATTATAGTCTATTAATTTTAAAAGTTAGTGTGTATATAGTAATTCTTGCAGTGTTTGTAACAGCAAAATCTGGCAACAATATTAAATATCCATTAATAAGAGACTGATTAAATAAATTGAGATACCCTCAAAAAAAAAGGAGGAAGTAAGTGGGAGACTCACTTCAAAACATACTATAAAGCAACAATAATCAAGACAGTGTGGTACTGGTATCAGGATAATTATATAGCCCAATAGAACAGAATTGGGTGTCCAGAAATAAACCCATGTGTTTATAGTCAACTGATTTTCAATAAGAATTCCAAGACAATTCAACAGGGAAAGAATATTCTTTTCAACAAATGTTACTAGAATAAATGGATAGCCAGAGCAAAAGAATGAAACTGGACCCCTACCGCACAAAATAGATCAAAGGCCTAAATGTAAGTGCTAAAATTATAAAAATATTATAGAAAACATAGGAGCAAATCTTTATAACCTTAGTTTTGGCAATTAATTCTTAGGAATGACACCAAAAGCAAGAGGAATCAAAAGTAAATAAATAAATTGGACTTCATCAAAACTGTTAAATGTCTCCTCTTCAAAGGGCACTATCAAGAAAGTGAGATGATAAAAAAAAAATGGGAGATAATACTTGCTAGTCATATAACTGATCAGGAACTTGTATCCAAAAAAAAAAAATAAAAACACACACACATATACATACATACATACATACATACATACATACATACATACATATAAACTCTTATGACTAAATAAAAAGACAACCCAATTAAAAAATAAACCAAGAATCTGAATAGACATTTCTCCAAAGAAGATATAAAATGGGCAATGAGCACATAAAAAGATGCCTGACTTCATTAGCCATCAAGGAAATACAAATTGGAACCACAATGAGATAACACCTCACACTCACTAAGACTACTAGAATCAAAAAGTCAGACAATAACAAGTATTGACAAGGATATGGAGAAATCAGAACCCTTGTATGCTGCTGCCGGGAATATAAAATTGTGCAGTCACTGGAAAACAGTCTAACAGTTCCCCAGATAGTTAAATACAGTTACCATATGATTCAATAATTCTACTCTTGGGTATCTACCCAAGAAAGAGAAAAAAATAAAAAAGCCACACAAAAACTTGTACATAAATGTTTATTACCAGCGTTTTTCATAATAACCCAATGTCCCTCAACTTTGAATGGGTAAATAAAATGTTATATATAATAGAATACTGTTCAGCCATAAAAAGGAATAAAGTATTAATAAGTGCCATGACATAAATGAACCTTGAACACTTTACAGCAAGTAAAAGAATCCAGTCTCAAAAAACTAAAATTATATGATTCCATTTACGTAAAATTTTCATAAAAGGCAAATTTATAGTGACAGAAAGTAAATTAGTGGTTACTAAGGGCTGGGTGGATGGGTGAAATAGATAGCTGATAAGAACACAAGGCTTCTTTTGGTGCTGTTTCAATTAGATAACCATGTAATGAAAATTTTAATCTTAGCCCCTATTTTATACCTTGCCCAAAAACCAATTCCAGATGAAATGGATATCTAAATGTGAGAGGCTAAACAATAAAGCTTCTAGCAAATGATACAGAAATATATCTTGATGATCCTGGGTAGTCAAAATTTCTTGACCATTACACAAAAAGCACTAGCCATAAAGTAAGATGAATAAGCTGAGCTACATTAAAAACTAAAGAGTGAAATGACATGTGCCAGAATAGTAAAAAACAGTTGTGATAAATATATATATACAAAGAACTCCTATCAGAACACAAACAGAACTCTTTTAAATTAAAAAATAAATAAATGATATCCTTGAAAAGGCACTTCTAGGAAAAAGGTAACCAAATAGCTGATGAGCATATAAAAAGGTATTCAACCACATTAGTGAGCAAGAAAATACAAACTAAAACCACGAAATATCCAAAATTTAAAGAGTGACAAAAACGTGTTTATGAGGATGTGGAAAAATAGGTATTAGTATGTAAACTAGAATTTAAAACTTACTTCAAGAGCTCATAATTCTTCTCATTTAACCTCACAGCATTTTCTCTCCAAAATTTCTCAGATTTGTGCACAGGACTCCACTCCAATCTTCCAGATTTAAGTTCAGAACTGTATTCATCAAATGAACTACAAAAACATTTAAAGAATTCAAAGTTTATAAGAATCTGAGAGATTTTCCAAACTTAATCAAAATAAAACATCTTCATTGATGATGACTTTTAACTACAAAGACTGGTGACCATCCTTTGCACATTAACACACTACCACTAAACAAAGTTTAAAAGGCTTAAATAAACTTTACAAATCACATGAAATTTATCCAGGGTAGGAAGGTCAAATTTGAATGTTTGCCATGAGGTACTAAAATGAGCACTTGCTTTCAAAATTCTTACCTGAATATATACATAGACATATATCTGTAAAATATCTGATAATCTAGCCAAGTTGCTATCATGCCACTTAAAATATTGTATTTGCCAGACCGCGTAATACATTAATATAAAATGATATAAAAGTATATTACTTGAATATAAAATAGTATATTCTAATACTACTGCACTATAAACATCATAAACTATGAAACTGCATTGCAAAAACAAAACACACATATCAGTACAATATTTTACAATGTGATTTCCAAAAGTGAAGAGGGAATTCATTGGTAGAATAATTAACTACAGATTAATTAAAAACAAAAACCTCTGTACACATAATAAACTACAATGCACTTTAATTGAAAAATCATTTATTATGCATCAAATTATTTAACTACTCAATAATCCAGTGGACGAAAACAGTGACAAGACATGCGTGGACCTTCTTCCAAGTAAAAACTTTTTTAAAAAATAGTGATTTAATTCCAAATGGTAGTTCATTATAACCAAGATTTACTGGTTAAATTGAACAGTGTCCTGTTGAATAAAAGAGTAATTTACTTTAATGTAAGCCCAGTTGGTATAAGAAGTAAACTAGTATTGTTAGCATTAACTTCTCACACCTGAAACAGCAAAAACATTTCTTTCAACTATATTTATCATCCTATTAGTTTTATATGAATAGCAATACAATATTTTTCAAATTACCAAATTCAGCATGAAAAATCAGTATTAACTGTATTAATAATAATGTGGATTAAACAATTTAGAAAGCTATCACTAGTATTACTTATTTTTAAAAAGGATCTTAAATCATTATTCCAGAGAAACTGGTGATAAATTTTAAAAATAAACAAACTAGAGTTTATAAAAACTGCAAACCTATTGCTAGCCTATTATATTACAATCAACTTATTCATATTTGAAATTATAGAAAGACAAAAAATCATTTATCTCCCTCCACGAAACTCTGTTACAAAACACTGATATGGGTTTTACCTCCAATTTCTATAAAAGCTTTTGGGTATTGAGATTATAGGCTGCATTGAATTATCTGGTGAATACATTTCTGGAACACATACTATACTGAAGGCATTTTCTGGACACTTGAGACCTCACAGTAATCCTACAAAGTTAGAATTTTTATTGTTAACTTACCAAAAAAAAAAATTGAGACTTTAAAATGTCAGGAATCTTGTTCAAGGTCACATATGGAAAAAATAGTCAAACAGTTCAAACAGGAGTCAGTCTGGTTCCCAAACCCAATCCACCTACAGACAAAGATTTATTTCTAAAGAGTAATTCTCTTTTAAAAATGTGTCAATAGCTAAAAATCAAAGAATACATGAGTTATGGGAAAAGATCAAGATATTGTTCAACAACAAAAACAAGGTCTAGAATAATATGTAGAAGCCCATGTATGCGCACGCACACAGGGGTACATGCCAAAGGCAGGGGGACTAGGAGGCTTTATGGAGGCATATACAAGAAACCAGGAGGAAGGAGGATGGGACTAGGTGGGAAAGATGGTAGAAGTGGCATCGAGTCCCTTCTGTACTATGTAAGGGTTTGTTTTTTTTTTCTTTACTGCATGTATATCATTTGCATAATGTTTAATACAAAAACATAAAGAAAACCAGCAGGAACTTCAAAACAACATATGGGCAAACCTCCTCCACTAACTATTACTGCTTACAAAGATTCTAAACCGGGAATTGCAAAAGGTTCTGTGGTGGTGCCAACAACCTGTAGTAGTATAGCCAGTCAGATTTTAGCACAGAGGGGTGGAAATCTCCCCAAAAGAGAAGAAATAATACACAATTCTGACTTACTGCTGCCATGGTAATGAGCCAGTTTTTCCGTATCCCCCAAAATGTAATAAAAGACATGTTTTAATGAAATTTTTTGAGTTTACAGTTAGTAACAAATTTAGAATTCCCTAAAATACTAGACAAGTCAAACAAAGCCCAATATATCCAGCCAATATAAGCCCAAAATATATGGGAATTGAAAAGAATAACACACCTAAGATCCTGGACACTCTCGCCAAGCTTTTCCAAAAGAAATTTTATATCTTCACTGATATCTTCGTCATCATACTTCTGCTGTTCCAAGTTCTCCAACTGTTTCAGAACTTTGCACTGAATCATAGCCAAAGCATATTCTTGGCGAGTTTCTCTTTCAGTTGATTTTTCTAAAAAGTTCTGGGTTAGACAAAGACATAAGGAGAAACTATATTTGTTATCTGATGTTCTCAGACCTCTGTACTTCTTCTCACACCATCTCTCTTCCTACTCTCAAGTTAATGATCATCTTTAACTGGATGACTGTATTTCTAATCCTTACTTCTTTCCTAAACATCTGAGCCATATCCAAGTGTACTTCTGATTCCTTGCTTACTTACTGGCCTACTAAACATTTTAAATTACTGACCCAGACAAGCCTTAAAACCCTGAACATGTTTACAATGAAATCCACCACAATCCTTTCTCACAATCCTGCTCTTGAGCACACCACAGTGAACTCTCCATTCACTGGTCACCTAGTGCACTTAGGATGATACTAAAGTAGACTGTTTCTTCAAGTATTTCTTTAGTTTCTCAGGCACCTTTTCTCCCCCTCCAAGCAGCCTAAAAAAGTACACAACGGACAGCAATTAATTTTTTTTTTAAAACTTCCTTGCTTGAAAAATTATCAGAAGTTCTGTGACATTCAAATTCCCTTTTTTTCTGTGATTTTCCATTTTTAATAGCATTTATGAAACCAGCAAAGGAATCTCAGTATTTATAAAGACAAAATGTTCATCGAAAAATGAGTATTTCTGTGCAAGGGCCATGTTCAGCCCTAGGGACAAGAACAAAAATGTTCTCAAGAAATCTACCTTCACCAATTTGGTAGAAAATACCTGTCAAATAAAATCCCCCTCCCCGCCACAAAAAAAAAAAAAAATTGTAACAACAATGAATTCAAATCAACTTTGAAATTTACTTAGTTTTATAAGCAAGTTCTATTCCTAATAATTATGCTAAATAAACACAGAAAGAGACTTAGCTTAGCACATGAAAATTAGTGAGATTGACCCCCACATAAATTTCACAGGCATTTTTCACAGATATAGAAAAAAAAATCCTAAAATTTGTATGGAACCACAAAAGACTCTTAATAACCAAAGCAATCTAGAGAAGGAACAAAGCTGGAGGCATCACACTCTGATTTCAAATTAAACTACAAAGCTACAGTAATCAAAATTGTATGGTGATTATATTTTAAAAATTACACATAGGTAGGTGATAGAGGCTCTGTTTATCCCTCTGGTGAACAAATCAAAGTTGTGATGGAAACAAGGAGCAGCAACAAGGAAAAATCACCTGGGATCCAGATGAACAAGCAGACGAACAAGCCACACAACTACAGAGAAATCCAAGTAGGCATCCTGCAATAGCAGAAGGTAGGACAGAGCCAGGACGTGCAGCTGCCCGGTCTCAAGCAGCTGAGTGAGACGGAGGCTGCAGCAGCGGCAGACGCCTCTTAAAGGGGCCGGGTCCACAAGCGGATTTTCACCGTGACGGACCTGCTCGCTCTGAGCACCAGTGCCAATTCAGCTGGAATTTATAGGGAGACATTGTCCCAGGTCAGAGGCAAGACTCGCCCAATACAGACGTGCCAGCAGTATCCATTGTTCCCTGTTGAGGCTCCCACATCTTAGTGTGCAGACACAGTGCTGCCATAGCAGTGGCATCATCAAACTGGATAACAGCAGTGGCTCCACCCAAAGGATTCCCTGAAACCCTGCCTACCCCAAATTGAGGCCCCACCCAAACCACATCCAGGTGTATTCTCAGTGAGTCAGGTGCTCCTTGCTGAGATTCACATTGGTGGAAGTGGCTAGCCTCAGTTTCTGGGTGTGGCCTTCTGAGGCAACAGGTGGCCCCCGAGAAGTAGAGGCTGGCCTTAACTTGGCCTGCAGCTGAACCCCTCTCAGTACTGTGCCACTGAACACCTACTTCACAAATCAACACTAATAAGAACGGGAGACTTAGGAGTTTTGCTTAGTACATAGAAACAGAGAAGGAAAGGCAGCCAAAATGGGAAGACAAAGAAGTAGAAACCATATGACAGAGCAGAGACCCAGGTAATAATGAAGTCAAGCAATCTAACAGATGCAGAGTTCAAAACACTAGTTATAAAGATGCTCAATGAACTTTTGGGAAGTGTAGAGAACTCCAACAGAGATAAAAAATGGAAATGGACATTATAAAAAGGAACCACTCTGAAATGGAGAACACATTATTTGAGATGAGTAGTATATTAAATGGAATAAACAAAGGAATAAACAAAATGAATAAAGAAGAGGATCAAATGCCCCATCTAGAGGTTAGAAAAGCCAATCATGACATTTAATCAGATGGGCAAGAAAAAAGATGCCAAGACTATAAAAATAATTTAAGGAGCATATTGGACACTAGTAAGGCTCCAAATATTTACCTGATTGGCATAACTGAAGAAAATCAAGATGCTGAACAGTTGTTTGAAGAAATAATGATGGAAAACCTCTCTAATTTGGTGAAGGAAATAAATGTAAAACCCCAGGAAGCTCAGAGAATCCCCAAAATCAGGGATCCAAAGAGGCCCACGCCAAGACACATCATAATTAAAATGCCAAAGGTTAAATACAAAGAATATTAAAAGCAGCAAGAGAAAAACGAATAATTACATATAAGGGAAAACCCATAAGATTGGCAGCTGATTTCTCAAAAGAACTATGCAGGACAGGGGGGCTTGTCAAAAATATTCAACAGGATGAAGATCCAGGTTATACAACTGAGAATAATTTATCTAGCAAAACTATTATTTAGAGTTGAAGGACAGATAAAAAGCTTCTCAGACAAAAAAATAAGCTAAAGAAATTTGTTACCACCTAGACAGTATTACAGGAAATGTTGGAGGGACTTCTTTAAGAAAAAAGAAAAATGTATCAAAACCAGAAAGAAAGAATGGTAACAACTACATTCCTATCAATAAGTACTTTAAATGGAAAAGAATTAAGTGCTCCAACCAAAAGAAAGAGTGGCTGAAAGGATAAGAAAACAAGACCCCTACATAGGAAAAAGAAGGGGATGGAAAAAGATATTGCTTTGATGGAACTAGAAGGTATTTAAGTCAGACAGAAAAAGATAAACACTATGATTTCACTTACACGGGGAATTTAAGGAGTAAAAAGAAGAAAACAATCAAAATCAGACTAAAAAATACAGTAGGCAATATGGTGACAGACAGAGGGTAGAGTAGTTTAGGGGGCTAGGAGAATGGGGTGAAGTGTTAAAGAAGTATAAATTAGTGGCTGATAGTTGGTCACAGGGATAGGGAGCACAGCATAGGGAATGCAATTATCATTAACATATTGGCTAGGCAGAGGGTCAAGGGAGGGAGAAAGCAATTGGGGGAATCAATTTACTAACTATATAACCAATGTACTCTATACTTGAAACTAAAATTTAAAAAATAAAAATAGTAAAATAATAAAATCAATTTAAAAATTAAAAATTACACATAAACCATGAGAACAGAATAAAGAGCACAGAAATAAGTCCCCACATATATGGTCAACTAATATTTGAAAAGATAGCCAAAAATACTCAATTCAGATAAGATAGTCTCTTCAATAAATGGCATTAGGAAAAATGGATAACCACATGCAGAAAAATGAGATTGGACATCTATTTAAACCAGTAACAATAATTAACTCAAAATGGATTAAAGACTTAAACATAAGACCTGAAACTGTCAAACTCCCATGAGAAAAAAAATAAAGAAAAAGCTCTGACATTGGTCTCAGCAACAATTTTTGGGATATGACACCAAAAGCACTTGCAGCAAAAGCAAAAATCAGCAAGTAGAACTACATTAAACTTATAGCTTCTGCACAGAAAATAAACAATAAACAAAATGAAAAGATATCCTACAAAATGGGAGAAAATACCTACAAGCAATGTATATGATAGGAGGTTAATATTCAAAATATATAAAGAAGTCACACAATTCAATAACAAAAACAAACAATCTGAATTTAAAAATGGGCAGAGAATCTCAACAGGCATTTTTCCAAAGACATATACATGGCCAACAGGTTCATAAAAAGGTGCTCAACATCACTAACCATTAGGAAAATACAAATCAAAATCATGATATCACCTCATACCTGTCATCAAAAAGTCAAAAGTATTGGCAAGGATGTGGTGAAAAGGCAACTCTTGTGTACTGTTATGGGAATGTAAACTGGTTACAATCACTATGGAAAACAGTATGAAAGCCCCTCAAAAAATTAAAAATAGAACTAACATCTGATCCAGCAATTCCACATTTGGGTATTTATGTGAAGAAAACAAAAACACTAACTCAAAAAGAAAATATGTTCCCAAAGTTCACATGGCATTACTCACAATAACCAAGTTATAGAAACAACCTAAGTGCCTATTGAGAAATGAATGTATAAAGAACATGGGATGTATACAATGAAATATTATTCAGCCATAAATAAGGCAAGAAATCTTGCCATCTGCAACAACTTGGATAGACTTAGAGGGCATTATGCTATGTGAAATAAGTCAGACAGAGAAAGACAGATATGGTAAATCTCACTTATATATGGAAACTAAAATCAAAAATTAAAATGAAAAAGTAACTCAGATACAGAGAACAGACTAGTGATTGCCAGAAGTAGGGGGTGAGGTGTGGGTGCAATGGGTGAAGGTGGTCAAAGGTACAAACTTCCAGTTATAAAATAAATAAGTCCTGATAATATAATGTACAGTGTGATATCTATAATTACTAATACTGTGCTGTGTATTTGAAAGTTGCTAAGAGAGTAGATGTTAAAAGTTCTTATAACAAGAAAAAAATGTGTAACTATGTGTGGTAATGGATGTAACTAGACTGCTTATGGTGATCATTATGCAATATATACAAATATTGAATCATTATGTTGTATACCTGAAACTAACATAATATTCATTATATATCAATTATATCTCTAAAAAGAATGAAGATAAACTAAAAGTATTTTTAGATATTGAAAACTAGGGTTATTCGTCACCAGCAGACATGTAGTAGAAGATATATTAAAAAAGAGAATGGTAAACTTTCTCTAAAAATGACCAAATAGTAAATATTTCAGGCTCTGAGGTCTGTTATAGCTATTCAATTCCACTACTGTAGTACAAAATCAGCCATATAAAATATATAAAACAAATGAGCACAGTATTGTTCCAACAAAGCTTTATTTACAAAAACTGATGGTGGACCAGATTTGGCCCATGAGCTCTTGTAGTTTGTTAGGCCCTGGGCTAAAAGAACTTCTGCAGGTGACAAGAAATGACACTGCCAAAATAAAAGCTGACCAGGAAAGAAGGGAGAACTGCAGTGATGGTATGGTAAATAGATAGATATAAAAAATAATTTTCCTCTCTTAACTTCCATAATATAAATAAGACCATTGAAAGGAATAGTTAATAAGACCATTGAAAGGAATAGTTAATAGTTAATATAAACCCTATAATATAGTGTTTCTATCATATGTAGATGTAATATAACTATAGCATAAAAAAAAAGGGAAAACATCTATATGAATATATGTTCTTACATTTTACATAAGATAGCATAATTTTAACTTTAGGTATAATGAGAAAAATTAAGGATATATATTGTGACACCAAAATAACCTCTAAGAAATAAAACACTACAAAAAAACAATTTAATAGATATCAGCATACTAATATTCACATCACACCATAAAAGAGAGAGCAAGAAATTGAAACCTATTTGAAGAAATGACAGAAAACTTCCCTAATCTGGCAAAGGAAATAGACATACCAGCCCAAGAAGCGCAAAGAGTTCTAAACAAGATGAATGCAAAGAGGCCCACACCAAAACACATCATAATTAAAATGCAAGAAGTTAAAGACAAAGAGAGAATCTAGAAAGTAGCAAAAGAAAAGCAGTTAGTTACCTACAAGGGAGCTTCCCTAAGACTGTCAGTTGAATTCTCAAAAGAAACTTTGCAGGCCAGAATGGATTGGCACAAAATATTGAAAGTGATAAAGAGCCAAAACCTACAAACAAGACTACTCTACCCAGCAAAGCTACCATTTAGAATTGAAGAACAGATAAAGAGCTTCCCTGGGAGGAGAAAAGTTAAAGGAGTTCATCATCACCAAACCAATATTACAAGAAATTTTAAGGGAAACTTTAAGATGAAGATGAGAGAGAAAAAAGATAAAAAATATGAATAATAAAAATAACTATATGTCTACCAACAATTACTTTCAATGTAAATGGATTAAGTGCTCCAATCAAAAGATATAGGTTGGTTAAATGGAAAAGAAAATAAGACCCATATATATGATGCCTGCAAGAGATTCATTTCAAATTGAAAGACACATACAGGCTAAAATTAAAGGAATGAAAAAAAGTATTTCATGAAAATGGAAATAAACAAAAATGCTGGGGTAGAAATACTTATACCAGAAAAAAAAAAAAAAAAAGACTTTAAAACAAAGGCTTGGCTATAATAAGAGACAAAGAAGGATCCAGATGAAAAGGGTTCCATTTCTGGGTATTTACTCCCCCCCCCAAAAAAATCGAAACACTAATTCAAAAAGATATATGCATCCATATGTTCACTGCAGCATTACTTACAATAACCAAGATATAAATGCAATCTAAATGTCCAAGAGACAAAGAAGTGGTACATACAAACAATGGGTTATAACTCAGTTATAAATAAGAATGAAAGTACTTAAACTAAATTTGCCAGAAACAAACCTACAAAATCTGACAGCAAGGTACTCTTTATTATTATTATTATTAGTAGTAGTAGTAGTAGTAGTAGTAGTAGTAGTAGTAGTAGTAGTGGTGATGGTGGTGATGGTGGTGGTAGTGGTGGTGGTAGTAGTAGTAGTAGTAGTAGTAGTAGTAGCATACAATATTATATTTCAAGTGTTAAACATAGTGATTCAATATTTATATACCTTACAAAATGATCACCACAATAAGTCTAGTAACCACCTGTCACCATATATAGGTATTACAATATTATTGACTATATTCCCTATTACATCCCTACGACTTATTTTATACCTGGAAGTTTGTACCTCTTATAATCCCCTTCACGTTGTTTGCCCATTCCCCAACACTCCACCCCTCTGGCAACCATCAGTTTGTACTTTGTATCTATGAGTCTATTTATATTTTATGATGTGTTCTTCTGTTTTGTTTTTTAGATTCCACATATAAGTGAAATCATATATATCTGCCTTTCTCTGTCCTTTAAAGACCCTAAAACTCAATGGCATCTTCACCTCAACAAAATCAAAGTGTAGCTGTCATTTTGACCTATGTCCAAGAAATGTACATAGTGCAGAGGGATCTAGACTACACTAAGAACAAGTTGAAATCAAGTGACAATTCAAATCTTTCCTTCACCCAAACCGGTAGCCTTGTATAATATATGTTAAAGCAGTGTTTCTCAAACCATCTGTGGTGAAGACCAGCTTTGTTTAATTTCCATTCAGTCATGAATGAATTACTTTTATACAATATAATACAAATGAACTTATAGGAAAATAAATTTTAAAAGACATGCAAAATAAAAGCTCAAATTTTAATATTAAATTTGAGACATACAATTATTGTCAAATTACTATAAGTTTATAAATGCTTACCCACACTTTCTGTACTTATCCATCACAGGCTTCGAACCAACAGTTCATAGCACTAGACTGACATGTAGACTACACTAGAAGTATCACTAGATTGAAGGACTCACCCCAAGATTAAAAATGTCTGTTTTACTAGACCTTATCCAAATCTCACATCTAATAAGTAAGACTGAGAAATTCCTGAAATAAGGAATGAGGGATAGACTTAGGAATACAATTTCTTGACAGCAATATTTCCATGCCAAAGTGGGCCTCTTTGAAAGGTTTGTGACTATGCAGTGTTTGCACAGGATGTATTTATGTACATGTCTGTCTGTGTGTCTATACGTGTGTGGGTATGAAATTTAAATATTATGATTAATAAAACTAATGAAAATTCAATTTGATGTTATTTCTTTCTAAGCCTTTCTGCTGAAAACCACGTAATTATAAAAATATAATTTATCTTATTATCTGATGTATAAGATAGGTTCTTGATTAAGTAGAGCCAAAATGAGAAATAAAACACAATAAATGTAAAACTCTAGACAACAAATATTATCTTTAATGCCTTTCTCAGTCACAGCCTCAAAACATTTTAATTTATTTTAGGAACTAAAGATTGACAAATCAATTTAACCAATAATACATTTTTAGAGACCTGGAGCTCAGCAACTGCCATGAATAAGTGAGACTGACATTTTCAAAAATATAACTCATCCAGCTAAAGAGAAAAATAGATAATTAGTAGCTGCTGGATTTCGTCAGGTCATAGCAGCTCAGCAAGCTTCCTAAAGACTTCAGTACAAAAAAATTTCCTTCCTGAGTTTCAGGATGTGGGGGAAAAAATCTAAGTGGACCACCCTTAAACAGCCTTATCAGTGAAGTCTTTTTTAAAGTTGATAGGAATTTGAGAATGATAAACTGAACACATAACTTTTTTTCACTTATTTGATAGTCTAAATCAAATGGCTTTACTATGTCCTCCTTAATGGCTCAACTTTAACTCATTTGTGTACATTAAAGATGTCCTTCTAATTTTCAGTCCTCAGTATATTTGCCTAAAGACTGTATTGTCCCAAATTTAGCACAGGAGAGTCCAAAAAGCTAATGTTCCTACCAATAGTTTGGGTCTATTTTAAATCATCTAAAATCCATATTAGAAAATAGATATCCAGAGAATATGTCATCAGCATCATGGTGTAGTGAGAAGAATCCTTTGTTTCTCCCCTTAAATTTACAAGTCGGACCATAACTCAACAAAGGATTCCCTGCTTAACACACATACATGCTTGAAAGATTCATGCATCAGTACATCTGAAGGTGAGTGTACTGGAAAAAGTAAGGGAAGTGTGATGGGGGAAAAAGGGATAGTAGTCATGGACACAGCTCACGCCCACCTTGGCTCCAGTGAATGTGGTAGTGGTGGAGAACTCAGGCTGCAGCCCTCACAGTACGGCCTGGAGTGTAAGGGGCAGAAAAGGCATCTTCCTTTTCACCTCCCCATCTTGGCAGACCCTGGAAGAGGTAGCTGGGAAAGCTTAAATGGCACAGTGGTACCAACAGATATTGCTGGCAGCAGGGAGGTCCTGCAATATCTCAAACTTAACTCTCCTGCCCCACTCATTCAAACAGAGCCCGGTAGAAGCAGTGGAGATGCTTTAAAAAACACGGCAGAGCCAGAAATGATTACTAAAAGGAAAGCAGCACTGAGAGCTCACGAAACCGGTTCTCCACCATCCAACACATTTTTTCACCATAGTATTTCCCTGTAACTGAGGTGAACTGGTCACAAAGGAGACATTCACCATCCCATGGGTATGTGACATTTTCCTTAACCCAAGTGACAACACTCAACCACAAACCCAGAGGCAGAAATTCTGCAGGTAAAAGAAATGAAAACTTGCACTATAACATCATCCGCTAAAAAACAAAAGGAATTACTCTATCTCTCAACCTGCTAAATTGTTGGAACAAAACAATATCTAAACAAGGGAATAGTTCATTATCTCAAACATAAAGTCAGAGAAACAATCTAACAAATACCATGAACAACCAAGGTAACACGGGAGCACAGAAAGAAAATGAAAAGTCCCCAGAAATAAAACTCAAAGTCATGGAAGACTGTGATCTAAACCACAGAGAATTTAAGATTGCAGTTATGAGGAAGTTCAATGAGAGAAAAGAGAACTCAGAAAAGCAATTTAATGAGCTCTGGAACAGAATAAATGAATAAAAGGAGTACTTTACCAAAGAGAATGAAACTATAAAAAAAAAAACTAAACAGAAATACTGGAGCTGAAGAACTCAAAACATGAGATGAGGAATGCTTTAGAGAGCACTGGAAATAGAGCAGGACAGATGGAAGAGAAAATTGGCGAGCAAGAGAACAGAAATCTAGAAATGACCCAGGAGGAAGAAAAGAGAAAACTAAGAATTTAAAATGATGAAAGAACTCTATGAGAATTATGTGACTTCATTAGAAAGGGCAACATAAAGATAATGGATATTTCAGGGGGAAGGGAGAAGAGAGCTTCCACAAAAAATTAATTGATGAGAATTTCCCAAGTCTATGGAAAGAACTGGACTTTAGAAGGGAAAGCTAACAGAATACCTAATTATATCAATGCAAAATGACCTCCCCAAGACACATTTTGTTCAAATCATTAAAAATTAATGACAAAGAATTCTCAAGGCAGCTAGGAAGAAAAAAAAAAAAGATAGCAATCTACAAAGGATTAGATTATAATCAGATTAAAAAATATTACAAGCTCAGAAAGAGTGGAAGGAAATATTCAAACTATTGAAAGAGAGGAACCATCAATCAAGGATAATGTACCCAGCAAAGCTATCATTTAGAGATAAAGAAGAAATAAAAGCTTTCATAGACAAATGAATTTACTACTGAGAGAATTTACTACCACAAGACTTGCACTACAAGAAATGTTGAAAAATCTTCTACCAAAAACAAAAAGACAAACATACACAAAACTTTGAGAATGACAGACAGAAGCAGAAAACTGCAACTCTACTTCATAAGAGGATATTAAACACCTAATTATAACATAAGTATTAAAAGGGAGGAAGAGGACATTAAAAAATGACAGTAACTAATGAGATCTGGTAATGAATACACAATATAAAAAGATAATTAGTGACAACAAAATTATAACAGAGGAGGAGGAAAAAAACTGAACATGTATGGGTAAATGAGCATAAGATGTGATCAAAGAAAATGGAATATTGTATATTTGAAACATTTTACAGAAAACTAATGGTAACTACAAAACAAAAATCCAGAGCTGAGACACAAAACAAAAAAAAAAAAAAAGAGGAAACAGAGGTGGGGGAAAATCATAGAAAACAGCCAAACTAAAATGATAGACAGAATCACAAGGGAAAAGAAACAATGGAGATAAAGAGCAACCAGAAAACAAAAGATAAAATGGCTGGAGTAAGTCTTCATATATCAATAATCACCCTAAAAGTAAATGGAATGAACCCACCCATCAAAAGGCACAGAGTAGAGAGATGAAGTAAAACATGAGACTCTATAATATCTTGCCTGCAGGAGACTCATCTCATCTCCAAAGAAAAACATAGGCTCAAAGTGAACAGGTAGAAAGTAATATTCCAAGCAAATGGTATCCAGAGAAAAGTGGGTGTAGCAGCATTTGTATCAGACGAAACAGATTCCAAGATTTAAAAAGAGATAACAACAGACAAAGATGGATATTTAATAAGAATAAAGGGGATAATCCAACAAAAAAAAATAACACTTATTAATTTATGCACTGAACCTACAAGCGCTAAACTGTATAAAGCAATTACTAACAGACCAAAAGGAAGAAACTACAAAAATACAGTAATAGTGGGGGACCTGAATCCTCTACTTACAACAATGGATAGATCATTCAGACAGAAAGTCATTAAGAAAATATCTGCCTTAAATGACACATTAGATCAAATGGACTAATTAATATTTATATAACTTTATATCTGAAAATGACAAAACATGTATTCCCTCAAATACACACAGACCATTCTGAAAAATAGACCATATGCTGGGGCACAAAACTCCTCTCAATAAAATTAAGAATAAAATCATATCAAACATATTTTCTGACCACAATGGTATGAAACTAAATTAGCTATAAGAAAGCTGAAAATTATATATATATATATATATATATATATATATATATATATATATATATATATGTAGAGATTATATATATATATATGTAGAGATTATATATATATATATGTAGAGATTAAACAACATGCTTCTGAACAACTACTGGGTAAAAGAAGAAATAAGAGGTCAAAAAATACAGAGAAACAAAAAAAAATGACAAGCAAAATTTGGTGAATGCAGAAAGAGCACTATTGAGAGTCAGGTTTATAATACTATATATCAACCTCAAGAAAAAGGAAAAATCTCAAATAAACAATCTAACATTACATGTTAAAGAAGAACAAATGAAACCCAAAGTCAGTAGAAGGGAGGAAATAATAAAAACCAGAATGAGAAAATAAATAAATACATACATAAATATGTAAATAAATAAATAGTAGATAAATAGATAGATAGATAAATAGATAAGAACAAAGAGACAATAGAAAAAATTAATGAAACAAAGAGCTAGTTCTTTGTGAAGATAAAACTGACAAACTTCTGACTAGATTTACTAAGGAAAACAGAGAAGAATAAAATAAATAAATTCAGAAATGAAAGAAAAGTTACAACAGACACCACAGAAATACAAAGAATTACACAAGAATAGTATAAATTCAATAATCTAGAATGGACAAATTCTTAGTAGACAACCTTCCTAGACTGAATCATGAAGGAAAACCTAGTAAGAATATTGAAACAGTAATCACAAACTTCCCCAAAATCAAAAAGTCCAAGACTACATGGATTCCCTGATGAATCCTAACAAACATTCAAAGAGTTAGTAGCTATCCTTCTCAACCTAACTCACTTGACGAGGCCAACATTACCCTGATGCCTAACCTAGGCAAGGGCAACACAGAAAAAGAAAGTTACAGGTCAATGTCTCTGATGAGCCAGATGCAAAAATCCTAAACAAAATAGTGGCAAATTGAATACAATACATTAAAAGGCTCATATATCATAATTAAGTGGGAAGGGAACAAAAATTATAAATTACAGGTATTAAAATATCAACAGGCTTCTATATCTGCAAGTGACACTATGTTTAATTCATATATTTTTCTTAACATTTTTCTATACTATCTTATTCTTTAACCATAAGTCATATTTTATATTTTATATATTATAAACATGAAAAAGATCAAACTATCTCCATTTTCTTAAATGGTAGGTGGTTAATTTGGAATAGAAGAGTTTAATAAAATAAAGGCTCCTGTGACTATAGCAGGACAGAAAGGAGGAAATATAAGGGAGAAACTCAAAACAAGGACAAATAGGAGGAGTTTTAAGCTGTCCGAAAAACGAATATATCAAATTAAAAAGACATAATACACATTTGACCATAGAGAATAAAATGTAAAAGCAGAATCAGCTTTTACTCAGGCTCCATCAGAGAAGGCAGAGAACACAATAAAGCAGCAAACATAGAGCTGACAGCGTGTTACTCAAAGATACTTGGCTTTGGAGGTAATATCTCACAAGTATGAATACAAGTTAGTGTGAGTCAATACAGGTTAAAAGATTTATGTTAACCCCCAATTCAGTGCCCAGAATGGTAACAGAGATCAGCAAAGCAAAAGCTCTATTTCACACAGCCAACTCTGTTCCTTCAGAAACAAAAGGCCACAAATACCAGGATTGTATCTTCAAGAGCCAGACTTATTTGCACCATTTATTCCCCTAACATTCACTTCAGTGTTGGAGTGAGGGGACAGGAAGGCAATAATCAATCCTTCTACAAGAACAAATTACTGACAATTCCAGAAAGTTTTTTCTTCATTTGTTAACATTTATCAACCTCTCTCCACCTCTGTACTTCTAATAAACTCCTATGCATTTTTAAAAAAACTCAAGCCTTCTCTCTGAAGCTTTTCCTAAAACCCCCTATTCTTACCCTCTACCTTTTTTACATTACTTTTACTCTTGTACATTACTTATCATTGCATTGCATTGAAACTGTTTATTTACATATTCTGTCTTCACTAAACAATAAGACCTTTGGTGTCAAGTTGTATCTTGGGCACTTGTGTTCCCTAATGATTAGCACAATGGAACTAGATTATAAATGCGATTCAAAACTTGTTTGTGAATTAAACTGAAGCCTAGCAATAGAAGGAGAATGTCAGAAGACCCTATTTCTAGAATTTTTCATATTTACTAAATAAGAATACAGATAATAAAACACTCAAGTAGAAGAAAAAATACACTGTCTAGATACTAAAATACTTCAGAGTATTAATTGATACAACCTATTAAGATTTAAGACTTGATTATTTTATCTAGACAAGACTGAAATTTACCTCAGATACATAGTTTGTTAGAAAAACTAATGGCAGAGCCAATACACTGAGGCAGAGTAAACCTCTCAAATGTCACAGAACAATTTTTAAATGAAAATGAATGTTACTTTTTATAAATAAGGATAATCAAAGCAAATCCAATACAAAGAGCAACACTTGGTCAACAGTTAGTTGACTGGCACTAATCATATCTAGCAATTCACACTTTTATTTCACTTTCCACTCTTTCAATGGAATTTACACTGAACACTTCTCAATGCCTTTAGTCATTTGTTCAACTTTGTTAGGTAGCTAGAGAAAACATGGGGTTTAATGCTTTCAACTGGTATTTTCAGCAAAGGAATCTGAATTCCTCTCTCACATGTCTTATGGTTCTCCTTTTCATGAATTTCTCTCCTTTTAATGCCACTCTTAAGGTTCCTGAGAAAATGCACCAAGAAAAGAAAAAAGGATGACATAATAGCTAAGAACATAGCTTTGGAGCCACACAAATCTCACAGAAATTCCAGACCTATCACTTACTCACTGATAAATTAATCTACAAGTCTTTGTTTCCTCATAGATAAAATAAAAATAATAATAGCACCTATTGAATTATCATAAAGATTAAATAAGGCAATGCATGAAAATCACTCAATAAATTATGACATTTATTATTCTTAATATTAAAGAGAGGTTAGCATGATAGTTAAGAGCATGAGTCATATTGCCTGAGTTTGAATTCCAGCTCTGCTGCTTCCTGGCTATTTCAGCAAATTACTTAACCTCTTGTGGCCTAGCGCCCATTACATGGAGTTCCTGGGAGATTAAATGCATAATACATTTAAAGCAATTAAAATAGCGCCTGACACAGAATAAACTGTCAATAAACATTAGTTATTACTATTATTAACTATGAATATCTGGAAAAGATTTCCTACACATCAAATTTTAAAATTTTAAATGTGACAAATGTTATTAATATGCAATTTATAGAAAAATTATAAATAGCTGATAAAATATTAAAATATTTTCAGCTTCACTCATTAACAGGATACAAATTTAAGAAAATAATTTCTTTGTTCACTTAATTTTTTTGAGAATTGAAAGATTATATGAAATGCAAGCGAAAGAATGGGAAAACATGCACTCCCAAAATATAGTTGACAAAAATGTAAATTTGCATATCTCTGAAAGATGATTTGATATTATCCATCAAAACTGTAAAAAAATGTATTCTTTAGCTCAACAATTCCATCTCTAGAACCATACCCAACAGAAATATTCATCAAAGTGGGTAAATATATGTAAAAGAAACTAGAAGCACCCTACATGCCCAACAATAGAACATTGGTTAAATAAACTACTTTACTCAGACTATAGCCATTAAAAAAAGTACACACTAAAGATCTACACATATAAAAATGAAAATATATTCATTATATATCATTAAGAATAAAACTATAGAACAGTATTTATCACATGGTGACATTTTTATTTTTTAAAAACCAAAGAAAATACATTTATATATTTATTTCTACAAGCTTAGAAAAATCAAAATATTTATATATTTATTTCTACAACCTATTTATATATTTATTTCTACAAGCTTAGAAAAATCAGAAAGATGTTAGTTATATTTGGCAAATGTAATGATATTATTTACATTTCTGCAATATATCTGTACTACTTTTTACTTTTGACTTGTTGTTTATTTAAAGAAAGCTTAATAACAAATAATAGTTAAAAGCACAATCTGAAGCAGATAACTTGGATTTACACGTCTACGACCTACCTGCAACATGACATCTCTGCCTCAGATTCCCATCTGTAAAATGGGGAGAAGACCAACACTAACACTAATGATACCAAAATACTAACAATAACAATAATAATTGGCATGTTAATAGGGCTGCGGTATGCATTAAATGAGTTAACAAATAAAGAGCCTTAGAATAACGCATGGCACCATGTAAGCACTATATGAGATATGCTCACTATCATTACTCTTGGGCAGCATCCTTAAAAGACACTAGGTCAGCCAAGCCATCCCTCAGAGAAGCCCATTTAAATCCAAAGCAACCAACAAAATTACCAACAGGCAATTGTTATAGCAAATGCATTGGTTCTCAGTAACCAATTAACAATACTTTATTCTGATACAACTGTCTGACGACAGACAAAAGACCTAGGATTCAAATACTAGCTCAGCTCGCCTCTAATCTTCAACTCCCTGATCAGTTCAAGTGAGAAAGTTGATTTGGATAATCTCCAAAATTCTAATATCCTAATAGAATAACTTCACTGTTCAAAATCATTATAGTTCTTTATAGCTGCCTCAGAAATACTGCTAGTATTCAGGTAAATCAGAATCTGAAATAAGAACTTCATTCTACAATAATGGCCCATAAGAGAAAAACAATCAATAATAGTCTCTTGGAACACACTGCAATAAAAAGGGACTTCCTCTATGTGAATGTAATATAATTACATTTCCTTACAAGCATTCTATAACTCATGCATTTTCATCCACGTAAATAGGTTCCTCTTCTCCCAATAAATACAAATTAGTGGTATTTTATTCTATCTTCACCAATACACTATAGTTTCATAACTATATGGAAAACAAGCAACTTTTTCCCACCCACTAATAGCCCTCAAATATATTCCACAGTGAAAATACCACATACACACACACACACACACACACACACCTCAAAAAAAATACCACAAAACACTTACACGAAATGCTGCAAGGATGATTCGTGTCACTTTCTCTTTGACAGATTCTTGAAGGATATCAGATAGAACAGGAATGATATTATAGCGCCGCAGGTGTTCACACATTTGAGGACTGAATGCCAGGAGCCATATTGAAAAAATCATTTGATACTGGAGTTGAAAGCCACACTTGTTACTCAAAACTCCCATTATGCTGAAAAGAAACACACATTAAAAAAAAACAACATTAAATATGACAGTGCAAAAAGAAGAAATAATTGATTATTCTTTTTGCACTAATGGAACTCAATTATGTCCTCAGTTTCTTTTCTACCAGTAATAACAAGCAAGCTAGATTGCTACTCATAGGGGGCCATTTGTAGCACAGCTTCACTTAACCCTCTTTCCAAAAGACACAGGACTTTAGTGAGCAGCAGCAATTGCTACAAGGAAGCGATGAAAAAGGGAACACAGACTTGCAATACAACAGAAGAAATGGTAAAAAGAATCTGACAGACATTAAAGAAGCTAAAATCAACAGGACTTGGTGACACGATGGATGTACATCTTGCTGAAGTCAGATGTTACGGATGAGCAGTACTCCTCCCTCTAAGATCAATACTGCAGCTTCTCTCAGCCCCTCTTTGAAACATGTAAATTTAGTAACTGCAAATTCCTACCTTTGTTACCCAGCATTGGGAGTATCTACACTTCCTACCTTTCTGACACACCAGTCCTTTTGTTTGTTTTCAGAAACCTAGTTAACAAATGTATACTTAGTTAACAGATATTCACATTAAACTATCTCTGTTAAAATAAAAAACTTTTTATAACCAGAGGGGTGAAAGAGAGCTCAGGGTCAATACACTGTTGCTGAAATCAAGACAGAAAGTAGTCAACAATGATGAATGATGAAGAGAAGCTTAAAAGAGTTTAAAATCTGTCTACAATATACATGATTCTATAAAGAGAGGAGTTAATCTTCGATATCCAAATATTAACCATAAGAAATACCCTAATGAAGCAAAATAAAGCTCCTATTTAAGTCTGAAAACAGTGGAGCATGAAGGGTATACTAAGGAGATACGAAGTCCCAAGAAAAATCTAACTATATTAATTTAACAAATATGTTTTGAGGATCTATGTGGCAGGTAAAGTACAAGGCATGGGGATATAATGGTGGGCAAAACAGACGATGTTCATGTTCTCAAGGAACTTAAGAGTCTAATGCTACAGGAGGGAAGGCTTCCCAGAGGACGTGGCCCTTGAGCTGAGACCGGAAGAACGAAAAGGTATTAGTTACCATTTAGGCCTCTGCTACCAATTTCAAATTGGTGAGTTTAGTTTTATTGTTAGTCACTGAAAAAAGTTATGAAATGATGATATAGAACACTAAATGCTACCTTTGTTAGGTATTTAATACTACTTTTGAAACAAGATTATAAATTTCTTAGAGACAACAACCATGTATGTTTCTTTGCATCCCCATACTACATAGCATAACATTATGAAGAGAGCATGAAAAATACAAATAATCATCAAATTCAAGTTCAGAAAGAAGGCTAAGGCCCATGAGGCCAAAATAACTAGTGTTCTATTTTGTTTTTTAATTAAAGTTTTTTTAAAAATCAAGCTGATTGATGCAGTAGTAAGGAGAAAAAGCAACTAGTTTACTGGTTGACTTGCCATTTTTAACTAGCTGCTGCTCTTCAACCCACGAGCACTTTATACCTCATCATGCAATGTCACTCAGTAATGCATTGTTTTGATGTTTTAAAAAAAATCTTACCTTCCATTTACACACATCTTTATACTTGCAAAATATTTTATATCTTGGAGTATATTTATGTTCATAAATGCTAGTTGAATTTATGGAGGCAATTACCCTGCAAAAGCCCCTATTAGCTCCAGTATTTAAAAAAAATCAGTGCTAATCTTCAGACTTTCTGGTGAAGTCAGCAATACACAAGACAATGCAAAGTATATTTTTGTTCTTATACAGGTATATAAACATTCAGAAATCGTGTTTGTCATTAATATTATAGGCTTTTTAACCAAAAAAGAAAGAAAACTGTGTAGACAAATGTATTAGGGATTTAAAAACATCAGTTCTCTTCTACTCTCCTCAAACAAGCTACACTTCAAATTTTTTTCTCCTCACATCATTCCCCTTGTGATTTGAGCAGTACCAGAAAAGAAAAATAAGAAAACTTTCAATCCTAAACAAAAGAAATGGAAAAGTAGAAAGTACATGTTTTATTTCCTAAAAAAAAATAAAAAGATTAAACGACTTTTCTAAACTGCTGTATTATCAATGAGTTAACATATTATTATGCTTTTATTAATGCCTATTCTCTATATTTATCTGATCACTGCTAATCTTTTTACTGGTCATTGCCATATCAAAATATGCAGGTTGAACATGGAATATTCTAAATTGTATTTATCCCTGCTCTTATTGCTAAACTGAAAGGTTAATATTGCTTACTGTCCTCCAAAATACTGTGTGCCAGCAATTAGAACAGCAGCATTTTGTTAGCCTTGGTATACCATTAGAGTCTACTGAACCAAATTTTAGTTTCTGAGTTTATTTTTTGAGCAATTATGACTGTTTGTAGAAATTTGTTTCATGACTTTTATTCTTGCTTCAAAAAGAACAAAAAAAAAGGTCTTTTTATTTAATAGAATAAAATTGGAATTATTTTGCAATTATTATACAGGCCCATTACACCTAAGACAGGTTATGGGATCTTAGCAATTTTATGTTATCTAGAACTTGAAGAATTACAGTATTTATCATCCTAGATATTATTTCATCATTATTCATTCATTCTTCCCAACTATGCTTAAAAAATATTTAAAGACTAAAATTATAAGGAAATTAGAGAATGGAATTACTTAGGAAGATAATATAACAATGAAATAAATAATTATCCTTTTTTACTGTATTGCCCAAAATATTGCATCATTTTTTAAAAAGGTAAAAAGTCTGGAAATACCATCTCTGTAGTCTATTTTCACTCACATCATCGTCCTCTGACCGCTGACCCTAGAAAGGTCTGCCTGCAAAGCTGGCCCTTGGTTGGTTTCTAGGATCTTGACTGGAAACAGTTCCCTACACTGACACAAAACTTCCCCTAAATAATAAGGGTGGCTCACTATACCTAAACTGTTTGCACAACGTTTATGCTGAACACCTGCTTTCCTTCTGGAGTCTGGCATTTTGCTAAGTGCCTACCTGACAAATCTCCAATATAAACTGTGGGGGTAGAGTCCCTAGTGGGTTTCCTGAGCAGAAACTTCACAAAAATATTGTATTTTCATTGCTGGGGGAAGAGTGTGCTATGCTACCCCTTGTGGAAGAAAGAGCACATAAGGAAGCTTCACATGGATGCCTCCAGACTCAGCCTGTGACCTTGTAATCCAGCTGTGTAACCCTACCCTGTCTTTGTAATAAATCGCAGCCGTGAGAACAACTAAATGCAGAGTCTCTGAGTCCTTCTGTTGAGTCTCCCAACAGAGTGTGAACACAGATGAGAATTCAGAACTTATTTTCTGCCTATAATGACAATTACCTGTGAAAGGCATTTCACATTATTAGATGAATAAGAAGTTGAAAGCAAAAAGAATGCATTCTAATCTCTAACAACAATGATGAAATTGGTCATGCAAGTGAAATCTCAAACTGTGAGTCTGCAGGTGACTATATTGTAAATTCATTTTTTTAAATTCAAGAATCAATGAGTGAGTAATATATTTCAAAGGAAAAAAGGAAATATGGTGTTCTCACCTAGTTAGCCACTAAACATAAAAGACTTCAAAAAACATTTTGCAATAAGAACCTGAACCATTCCATTTGGCTAAAAGGACATGCAATAGTTTCTTTCATCTTTTATGTTTATGCACTTAAATTCACTTACTACAAAAAGGTGTGCTATGTAAAAAATTCTTATTAAAATTTCTAATGGTTGTTTTTCACTATCTCTTTATTATAACTTAATTCTAGTAATTCTAAGAAAATGATGAAATATATATTTTACAAAGGATCTATATGGTAAATTGTGATGAACATTTTTTTCCTGGCATACCGAGGGTTAAAATAAGTACAGATCAAAATTTTTCATGTTAATATAAGATTACTAATTTATTGAGTAGATGGTTACTGAGTAGCTCATGACAATTCAAATGTAATTAATTCATAAGAATAGCAATTTGCAGAAATAACCCACCCTAAGAAACTGCATGCAAATATTGACTGAGAAGATCTAGGGTATCTGGTATGTTTGGCAGGTATATCCCTACGCTGGAGGTGGACGCATCAGCCTACTAGTATCTGATGACACAGCCTCAGAACCATTCACTCTACTCTTCTTGCTCTGAAGATTTGCAACCTTCTAGTTTAATAAACTAGCTTCCTGTATAGATTATTTCCAACAGAGAAACAATTTCTTCACTAACTGAAAAGACTATTCTGTTTAAAAGCAATGAGATCTCTCACTATGAATAAATTAATTGGCTTTCTGGGAGTACAGGGGATTTCAATGGTGTGTTTTGGGGTTTCCTGGGTTCTTTGTAAAAATACGTTTGTTAAACTTGAGAAGGCAGCTCCTCATAGTTTCTGGATCTGTAAATGAGAACCCCACAAAGAATGGACTAATTATATAGCATTAAAAAGAATGGCTTATATTCACATTCTTTTCTGTTTAAGATCTTGTCTTACTGATTTTTGCCTGCATTTGCCACAAGATACTTTTATAAATGTTTTCCTATTCTGAATACGTGAAAATTGTTCTATCACAATAACAGCCCAGACCAAGCAAAAGAAAGGGGAAACATTCTATCTGGTAGTTATTAGCTATTGATTTCTATGAAAGCATAATCCACTGTTAAACAGATATAAAAAAATTCAAATACTTCTTTTGGATGGTTTATACCATTAATTTCTTTGCAAATGTCAAGGAGAGATGCTTTTACATGATATTCTACATTAAAAGTAAAAAGGTACTCACCAGTTTACCCCATCTGCTTCTACCCAGGCAAAGCGGTACTCATTGACCCGGAGCATCAGCTGCAGACACCCAGCAACACACTGCACATACTGAGAGCTCTATGCAAGAAGAAGTACAAGGTTAAAAATTGGAAAGCATTGAAAGTCATAAGATGATGCATATATGAAGAATTTATCATCAGGACATCCAAAAGTCCAATATATTTTTCAAAAGTCAATCCTTATTTTTGCTTTTCTCTCTGCCTTTTAAAAGTAATAAAGCTTATTTCCTTTGCCAAATTAAACCTACACAGGTCTAAGCTACTTCACACACATGGTTAGGGAAAAGAAAGAAAAAAGTAATTATATTTTTGAAATGGTTTGATAATTACCTTGCAATGTTTTACTTCCTCTGAATAAAGGCACTATATAGAGAATACTGCTCTTCAAAATTATAGAAATATCAAAGAAAAACAATAAAGTTAAGAAGATAAAAGTATACGCTTTGAGATAGCCCTATATTTAAATGATTTTGGGCAAGTTACTGAACCTTTCCAATACTCAATTTCTTCATTTTTCATGAGGATGACAGCCCAAGCACCCTGAAAGGGTATTGTTAGAATTAAGTAAAGTAATTCATTTAGTATACAGCTAGATATTTCATAGAAACTGAATGGGAACCTTAAAAAAAAAAAAAAAGAACTATACAGCATATAAAATGTCTAATTAAACACTTGAAAAAAATCAATAATTTTTAAAAACTATCAGTTCAAAAGCACTGTCTTAAAGAAATTGTGGTTGAATCTGAAACTTGAAATAAACAGGAATAATATTCCCAGAAAGTTGCAGGCTCATCCATTTTAACAAAGTTAGTAGAAACAAATGGTCTGGGCTCCTCTTTAAATATTTACCACAAGCTTTACATCTATAAGAAATGGAGAGACAAGACTAAATTTCGGACTCTAGCCTTAAAGAACAAAGGAAAGAATGAAAGGAAAGGAAAGGAAAGGAAAGGAAAGGAAAGGAAAGGAAAGGAAAGGAAAGGAAAGGAAAGGAAAGGAAAGGAAAGAAAAGGAAAAGGAAAGGAAAGGAAAAGGAAAAGGAAAAGGAAAAGGAAAAGGAAAGGAAAGGAAAAGGAAGAAAGAAAGAGGGAGGGAGGGAGGGAGGAAAGAGAGAGAGAGAGAGAGAGAGAGAGAGAGAGAGAGAGAGAGAGAGAGAGAAAGAAGAAAGAAAGAAAGAAAGAAGAAAGAAAGAAAGAAAGAAAGAAAGAAAGAAAGAAAGAAAGAAAGAAAGAAAGAAAGAAAGAAAGAAAGAAAGAAAGAAAGAAAGAAGAAAATTGTGAATGTTCTATAAATTCACAAAACCTAATACGATACTACTAACCTCTGGGTTTCAGTTTAAACAAAGTTTGTTAAAAGTTAATACTTCAAAGAAATTCCAGGCATTCAAATACAAACACACAATAATAAAAGTACATTTGGTGGGATAATCAAAAGTTATCAAGAAAAGTTTATCTTAGATTTTAATACAGTTGCTCAAAAGCTCAATATACCCAGCAATATAATTTGCCTGAAAACTGAAAGCATTAGCAGAAATTAAAGACAAAAAAGTAGTGAATTTTCAGCTCTCAAACAATCTTCCATAATGAGAAAAAAAATGTGTATTTTTCAATTATGTCAGCAGGTAGCAATCCTCTGTGAAAGTGAATTCCATCTTTCTTGTTTGGAGAGACAGACTAAGCAAGGTTTCTACACAACATCAATAAAAAGGCAACAGTAGGGCACTCTTTACTCTTCCATTTATCAACAATTTCCTCTTAACACGAAAATTTCTTGATTCACTGTAAGTCTTTTCTATGTCCATTTACCATACTATGTTGAAATACATGACACATTTCAAATATTCTCTTAATTGTTATTTATAGCTCGCTTCACATTACAAATGAGCATATAAAAGATGCTGGTTCTAAAACTGTACTCTCTCCTATTACACACTGTGAGACAGTCCAAATACTATCCCAGAAATTACTTTCAAGGTATATAATGAAGGCAACAGTGACAAATGATTGAATTATTGACTTCAACTAACCAAAGTAAATTGTATCACTTCTTTATCTTTCACTTACATTGTCTTATTAGCCTCATGTATAAATTATTCAATATTTTTTGAGAAAATAATCAGCCTTTTAACAATCCAACCAATCACCATCTCTAATTCTACACTAAGGTAATTCAATTCAGCTGCAGAAAATCGCACAAGCATGCAAAGCCATCAAGCAATTCTAGTCTATTCTGCCAGTCTAAGTCACTGGCACATATTCACCACTATCCTCCGTCCTACTCTTTCCTTACTCTCAGCAGTAAGAGAAAAAATAGAAACCATTAGTAAGAGATTCACTCAGTTACCAACATCTCATTCCCCAAACTGAATTTCATTTATAGCCATTCTTTCCTCTCTCTCTCACCTAGGAGAGAAAGATAGATTTCCTCCTGTCCGAGACCACAGCCCCAACAAGGTCTATATCTGATTCCTCCCCATAATGCTCCATCAGTCAGACCCCTCTCATGTATCTTCAATCTCTCCATTTGATTGGTCTACTCTCCTCAGCCTCTAAATATACTCAATCCTTACCCATCCTTAAACCTGTACTTCTCTCTACATCTTTCTTCCTCTCAATACATAAAGGTTTGCTTAAAAATATTATCATCAAATGTTTACCTCTCTTATCTTATTACCCCCACTTAACTGGAAAATGCTAGGATCATCAGTGACCTTAATTTGCCAGTTCCAACAACTACTTTCACCTGAGATCTAGGCCTCTTTCTCCAACTACTTACTGCAAAGCTCTTTCCCATGCTCCTCTCCATTTGAATTGACTTACCTGCTGCAAGTCTTAGATTAAAATGTTAACTCCTCTACCATAAAAGAAAGGCAATAGTAACGTATAATGGTTCAGAACAAAGGCTCTGGAACCAGCCTGCCACACTCAGCCACTTAACAAGCTATGTAACCTTGCATGAGCTTCCTACCTTTAAAATGGGGATAACAGGACAAATCCCCTGAGGCGTAGGAATAATTTTATTAACATATAAAGAGGTTTCAGTGGTATCTGTCATGTAACATTCAACGAATATTTGCTGCTATATTCACTATTGTATTCTGATTTCCCCATACTCACTTTCATGGTGCCGGGTATAAATCTCTATTCTTGCCCTGTGCCTGGGGCAGGGGTGGGGGGGAGGTTGTGGGGGGATGGTAGGTGCATCAGTCATCCTTATTAGGCCAGAGAGCAAAAGCAGTTTTTTTAAATCTCAGCACTTAAGCACAGTCCCTGGTAAATAACAGCTCTTTAAAAATGTTTGTTTGGAAATGAATAATTAAAAATTGACTGCACTTCATCTTATTTTTTTCTATTTTGCCATTTGATTCTAGACGGAAATAAAACAGAACCCAAAATTTCAAAATGTATTTTCTCCAAATGAAATCATTTGTTTTCTACCTAACAAGAAACTTTTCTTTTTTAAAAAGACAAAATGTAGAAGCCCTCAAATTCTATATTATCATTTCCCATAAACTGATTTCCATAATGTTGTTCAATGCAAAGACTAAAAATGATCACTTTTTGCTGAATATAGTCTTCTTTTTCCTGGAATTTCCTGTTCTATTCATAGGCATTAAGAAATTTGAAAACTATTCTTTAAAATAGCTATAATTGATCACAGAAAAGCCTGAAATCTCACAAGATTTCAAAGACAAACTAAACAAAAACTAAAACGTAGAGAAGTAGTCTTACAGCATAGGATCAAGAACCACCAAACTGATAAGGTAGTATTTGAGGTGATCAAATTTTGCCTCTTCCAAACAGAAACGCTGCAAGAAACAATCAAATAAGGAAGAGTATCTGTGTGCCTTCCCTGAGAGACTCTTCTTTCCCAGGTGACCTCTCCCTGAATCTCCTGGACTCCTATGCTCAGAAATCCCAAGGGGGAGCCTTTATGATCAGCTTCTGGATATTATAAACCAGAAGTACAACTTGAGAAGTTGCATGGAACCTTATTAATATTTGTATACTTAATTTTTATTGACCTAAATTTTACATGAGATGCTCTATACATAGCTACCATAAAATATCCAATCAGTATAGAACAGCATAAAATAAGAAATCACTCTTATCACCTCACTCTTGAGATATAACCACTATTAGATTTCTGTGTAACTGTAGAGATTTTTGGAGTTACATGTACTTTTTTTTAAAAAAACACAAATACTCCTGCACACTCTCAAAAGACCTGTGCAAGGATTGTAGTAAAATAACTGAAATGTGTAATAACTTGTCTAATGCTCTCCTCCCCAGGATACACAGCAACGCTATGAAGGCAGGAGTCATGCCCATCTCATTCAGTGTTATGCTTTCAGTATTGTGCACTGTACCTAGTAGCTCTCAATAAATATTTCTGGAATGAATGAAAAAAATATAAACTTCATATCTTATACTAATTCCAAATGAATGGGGCTCTAATAGGCATGGTTCAATAATTAAAAGTTTGATCAAAAATTTTATATTGATAATATTCAATACTGTAGAAATATATGCAATATAGCACTATTTTTGGCTTCTTTTTGAAGCCAAAAATAAGTTTGTTTGGTAATTATGAACCTTATATAATCGATTAGTTGGGGTTTTTTTATTATTATTTAAGTATCTCAATTTGAGAACTAATATAAATTGCTAATCAGTTTTAGCTATACCTTATGTCATCCATTTTACTAGAAACTATTTATAATAAAAGAACTCAGTTAGCCAGATAATAGTTTCCATTTAAATTGCTAAAGTAATTCACTTATCCAATGATGAAAAACTACCTATATTTAGACTGGACTACCAAAAACATATATACACAAAAAAGATGTTTCAGAGACTCATTGTACTATTTCCCAAATACTATTTCTTTGAATGCCATTCAAAAACTTGAAATTAAAAATTAAAGGGAAATATTATGACACCACTTTTTTAGATGAGGAACCCAAAGCTTAAAAAGGAGATATAATTTGTTGATTAAAAACAGAGAGTTAATCTTAGGTCAGCACTAAGAGTCCACTCTCTTTATGCTTGAGTTAGAGCTTTGTGCTGTGCCAGGCATTCTGAGCTGAGAACTGGCCACTACAGCAAATCTCGGTGGTAGAGAAAAATTATTTTTACTTCTCAATACCTTTAAGAGAGTATTATTTGGATAAATTTTCCAATGTTGGTGAAAATTCAAACTCTCCAATATTGTGTGGGAATAATCACATCATAGGGAAACTAGCAACTGACAAAATTCACCCTTCTGGTGAATATAATCTCAGAGGTCTATATTCTGAAGATTTACAAAGTAGGCAACAAAAGATAAACATAAAAACTTCAGTGATATTGTACCAAAATAAAACTAGTTATAAAAATGTATACAAATTTTCAATATTCTTCTCCATAATTGCAGGGATTTAAGAACAAACTAAATAAGAGTAAAGATAATATTTATCTGAATTGTGGAATCGTAGGCACTTAAAAAAAATCAGTCTGCATCTACCCACAGAGAATAAAAACACACAGTACAGTGGTATCAGTGACCAAGTTGAACTTTTCGAACACTTAATTGACTAAAATAAATTCCAGAAGCTAGTTTTTTACATGAAACAGAGGACTGCTAATTAAGTCTCTAAAGTACTTAATTTTTCACGACTACTAAAGGAATCCTTTCTTGTAGGACCAACAAGTGAGTGTGCATACATGAATGTCTGATTTTTGCTCCTATCATTAAGCTTTAAAAAATAACACAATATCAAGTGTGAGTAAAAAATTTGAACAACTGGAATTCTCATACTTTGTTCATGAAGTTATAAATTGGTTTTAGAAAACAGACTGGCAATATCTACTAAATTTACATATAATTCAGAAATTCTATTCCAGAATTACGTGCTCCAGACCTAAGTGATTACATCCATCAAAAGGCATGTACAAGAATATTTATAGCAAGATTATTCACAATTGCTAAAAACTAGAAATAACTCAAATATCCATCAATAAAAAAATTATTATATAGAAATAAAAAGAAAATTCATTTACTAGATTACTATATAGCAATAAAAAGAATGAATTATGCTAAATGCAAAGTGGATGAATTTCATTGACATAATATTGGGCAAAAGAATTCAAACACAAAGGAATTCATACTACATACGATTCCACTTATATGGAATTCAAGACCAGGGAAAACTAATCTATAGTAATAGATGTCATAATAATGATAACTTTTACGGGAGTTGAAGTAAAGAATTGAGTAAGAGGACACATGATGTATAAATTCATTCAGCTGAATATTTAAAACATGTGCATTTTACTTTATATAAATTATGACATTAAAAAAAGAGTGAAAAAAGGAAGAGGAAGAGATTTTGCCAAATTGTCTTTGGCAAATCACTTAAACTCTTCAAAATTATTTTCTCATCAATAAAGAAAAATAATACCAGCTTTACCAAATTATTTTTAAAAAGCTGCTATTCAAATCAGTTTCTATATAACACAAAACAATAGTACAGTATACTATTATTATTATTACCTTATATTCAGGAACAAAAATATATGTAAGACCCAGAATTCCTTTGAAGTTGGCTTATTAAGATATTCTAGTCAACACTCAAATAATACCTAATTAAATTAACACCTGAATTAACTTAAGATAATTTAGTTAGACTTATTTTATTACAAACTTTACTATTATAAATTTACAAATCTCCTTCAAGTATTGCTTTCAATGTAATTTATTCAGTCATGTAATCAATTATAAGACTACTAGGATTGCTTATTAAGAGGAAAAATTATTGTGGCTTAAGAAAATGATTTGTTTAATAAATTCTTGCTTTGTATAGAGCTTCCAAGAACACATCTAATATATAAAATTAGGTTATCTTTATTATTATTATTATTATTATTATTGCTACATTTTGAAAATCATATGTAAAAGGAAGTCTTATAATAAAAATCCTTACCATTTAGTTTTCTTTTGCATTGTCTGAATATACCTCCAAGCAATCCTTCCAAAAATCTGATCAGAAAAAAAAACTCAAAAATTCTTATCTTTCCTCCTTTCCTTAACATTCATTCTGTGCATCTGTTTTAATAATCCCCAACATTTAAGATAAGAAGATAAAAGGTAGCTGAACAATGAAAATCACCCAAGAATTGCTTTAGGTAAATAATAATGCATTTTTAACTTGTACAAGGATATTTAATTATGAATAACCTTAAGTCCTCACAAACTACACTCACCAGCTAGAGCAAATGACAGACAGCAGGCCTGAAATATATAAACTACTGATGCAGCCTACTCATTTCCGCTACTTGTGCAGCACTTCTGACGTACTTATCAACAAAGTAGTAAAAAACTAAATCACTAAAGTAGTCCACCTCTTCTGAAAACTGAAAAGTGCCACATCAGCATAGCATTAACATAAAAACAAAGCCAAAGCAGTAAAACTAACCTCATATTAACAAGGATATTAGAACTGCCGAAGAAACAATTTAAGGAATTGGACCAAAAGCCAAAAAAGTTATGTTTTTTCCTCTTATTCTAAAATGCTGTTATTACATGCTAAAACATGAATGAATCTTGAAAACATTATGCTAAGTAAAAGATGCAATTCACAGACAACCACATTTTATATCACTCATTCACATGAAATGGCCAGAAGAGACAGAAAATAGATTAGTGGTTGCCAGAGGCTGAGAACCAGGAGCAAGTTAAGGAGTCAACTATTAATGTGTACAGGGTTTCTTTTTGAGGTGTTAAAAAAGTGCTATAAAATTAGATTTTGGTAAAGGTTACATAACTCCATAAATACTCTAAAACCTACTGCACTGCAAATAGATATTTTATGGTTTTTAAACTACATTTCGATAAAGCTATAAAAAAAAACTCAACTAAATAAAACTGAAAATTTACTTCCTTGCTCACACTTGCCATATTTCCAAGCACTCCAACAGCCACATGTGGCTAGTGGCTACTATCCTTGGGAGTACAGATATAAAGAACATTTCCATCTTCATGGAAAGTTCTATTGGACAGAATTGCTTCAGAACATTAAAAAGCTAAATAAAATAAGCCAACGGAGAGGAAGACAACTTAATCAAGTTACTTTACTGTCAGCAAAACAATGTTCATCTGGCATTAACTGATGCTAGACTAGGTCTATAACAAAAATAGCCAGAGAACAGGACATAGTCAAATATGGAAGCCAAGAGTCACCTTGTTCCTCTACATAAATGAATAAATGAAGTTGGGCAGAGTAAAAAGCAAACAGGGGCAAACAAACAAAAAAATCCCAGATTTTTTATAAGTCCTCCAAATTTGTGAGAGATCACAGTATTTCTGTTCTGTTTTTGTCCGGGTATCAGCACAAAAACCAACTTCCAAGGCTTTGCGGCTTCCTCAGAAGAACAGAAGATTGATTATTCACATTCAAGAGCCAGTAAAAAGAACTAAACAGACAGCTAAGGTAAGTACTATGATTTGACTGATGTCATTTATTATTTCCACATTTAAGCAAAGACTATATAATGCATTTTAAAGAAATTTATTTATGTAATGTTTTTTAAATAAAAATGTAATATTCTGCTCAAAACTGATGATGATGTTTCCACAGCCATTTTAAAAGACTGTGAATGTTTATTTCTCATTTCACAGTGTGAAACTTATATTTGTTTTATACTGACATCAAGTGGCAATATCATGTAATGCAGCTAACCAAAATGCTTTTCTTTGCCCTCTGAAAACCTTAAAGGATTTTAAGATATAATATCAATATTTTCAAAAGTCTAAGGAGGCTATAAGACTTGGGAATGCCTAAAGATCCAACTCAACTCCAGTTCAGTTGCCTCAAAAGTAATTCTCTCAGTAAGTAATTCATTTCTGTGAGGTTTTTGCCACTCATTTCCTGGGGCAAGCTGGTATGCCTTTCTGCGCAGCCCCCATACCCATACAGCATGCCTTATAGTAAGAACTCTGACAAAGAGGGCATGTAAATATTCAAGAAGACATAAATATAAAATGAATAATATACTGCCAGGCACACAGTAAGAGCTCAAAGAGTATTAGTTACCAATTAGTTACCATTCAGATTTCCCTATTAAAATACAAACATCAAAGGAAAGCTAACACCCTACCCTCAACTTACTGAAGTTGATAGCCATTTGAAAAAGTAAGAACCTTCAGTAAGAGACAGACAGTATGTTCACATTTAAAGGGCACTAAAAGGAAGAACATGGGAAATGATAGGCCATCTTTTCCTTACTCACACCTACCCCAATGCTAATTCCATTTGAAATGTACATGTGTGAGGCTACTAAAGAAACCACTTTGACTAATGCACTGCCAATTCAATTAATCAGTTTTATTTTTCTAATACACTGAACAGAAAAGAGCAAATTATGAATGTTCTGTCACCAGCGCTTGCAACTCATTAAGTAAGCTTTAATAACTTACACTTTTAACAACTACTCAAATTTGTTTATAAGACATATGATTCTAAAAACACCTTTTGAAAAATCTACAAATAAGTCTAATATGCAAATTAAAAAATTTTTCAAAGTTTCAAGCTGGTAGCAGTTCAAGTCGTATAAAATAAAGATTCCCAATTTAAACATCTTCTTATGGTTGAATATCTAGACTTCTAACCAACCACCTCCTTTCCCCACCCTGGCCCCAAGGTTGCTCATCTAGTTCCATACTTTGTTCTGATTCCATTTCAAAAGGCCATTGGCCATTTTCCAGCTCAATACCCAATTTGTCAAATCCTCCACCCAGGCCCAAAGCAAAGCCCCACTGTAGGCTTTGAAAAGGAGTTTATTCCACTGCCATCTATAGTCTCAGAGAATACATACAGGTTATGTTCCACGCAAAATATGTAAGTACTAGTAGTTAATATGGACATTAAATGACTCTACAGAGCTGCATTTAGGTCTGTCATAGACAAGCTGTAGACTCTATTCTCTAAAGATGCTTTCTAGTTTCCCAACAAATGAGATATTCCCACCAAATGAAGCTAGATGCATCTCGTCTACATTCCTAATGTTTTCCCCCCATTTTTCTCAACTAGCTCTAATCATGCCAACTATTACTTATCCAAACTTACTGCCAATTTTTGATCTATTCTGAGTACAAAAAAGTTAAACCATTCCCAAATAGAGAAGACAACTACAATCAAGAAAGGAACATGGGGAGATGTGATTAGTTTTTAATCTTTAAGTTTTTGGCTTTACAAAAAATGTGGGGAGAGACTGGCCAAAAAAGGGATGGGACGTGGCGGGGGGCGGGGCGTGTTTCTGGCCACCATGTAGCCCCACATAAAGCCTTCAGCAAAATAGTACCAGTCACAAGTTTTAGTGCCATCAGATAATTGAACTGTTTTCAACTGCCTAACTCAGTGTTCACATATTGATCAGCAGATACTAGTTTATCAGACTAATGAAGCTTGAAGGAAGTAACTTTATGGTGATTCCCTACAGTTGTATATCTGAATTCACACTTTTGCTTTGATTCTCAGATCTGAGATAAAATGGCCTAAAAAGAAGAACAATAGGGAAGCAAAAGTCTCATATCTACAGACACAAAAGTGATCACTACAGACCATAAATATTTAGACATAGTTTTTACAATACCATTAACCTAACAGGAGGTGGTATCAAATGCATGGATTTACATTTGAAGAACTAATAACTATATTCAAAATTTTAACTGTCTGTGACTCAAAATAACTTATGTTCAGGATGTGAGGAGGCCAGCGAATTAAGAAGGAATGTACTTACATCACTTGAGGAGACTGTTCCTGTTTCAACAGCGACACCGCTACCACGCAGTTTCTATTACAAAATAAATAACTTATTACTTAGTTTTGTTTTTAATTTTATCCTAATTTATCAGGGTATGATAGGGAGCTAAGCAAATTTTATAATTTTTTTCCTATTCCTACTTAATGGAGTATCATCAACTGATAAAAAGCATGGGAATGATATGAAATATTCTAAATATTGTTACAGTCTTCTAGAAACCTTAATCAATTAATTATTTTAAATGGAACAATAATAAATCAAATACCAAGCTCCAGCTAAATTTCATAAGTGAAGCTGGTGCAAATCTCTCTCAGATTTACTTGCTGAATTATTTCTCCAATAAGACACTGTCTTAAGCTGACCTACACTATGGCAAAGCTTTTGAAATAGGTGCCTGATGACTAGAAGATACTACACAAACCTTAAAATTTGGTTATCCACAGTAATGTTAACAAGTTATAACGAAAACAAAATCTCATTTATATAGAAATGACAAAAGAAATTTTAAGGTAGGAAGTCAAAGGCTGAATATGTAAGAGAAAAGAGATAATAAATTTCTGAAAGGAAATTTTTATTTTGTTTTATTTTGTTTTATTAAGTGTCAGGCACGAGCCTCCATGACCCATGTATAATGCTTAAACTACCCAAAAATGGCTCCTAAATGTCACTATAAATCAAAGAACAAAATATCCAAATTGCAACTAATTTAGACTTTTGAAAGTTTATTTCTATTAGAATCATGAAATTGTGTCCTTTCCATGAGGGAGAAAATACTTATGAGAGAGAAAAAGAGACCTTCTAGATATAGTTCTATCACATGACATTAAGCAAAGTAGCAAATTAAATCCTAAATAATCCTATAATTTATTCTTTAAACAAAAACTCTATAATTTAATCCTGGTAAAAGGTTATGGAAAAAGTGTCTTTCTATAGCAAGACAGACAGTGCAATCTGGAGCCCAGCAGAAGCAGTGACCAGACTCTAAGAACCAAAGCCAATTTGGGCCTGGGCACCCTGAGATCCTGTAGCAGAAGGACTTGCAAAGCAGAAATGCCATACCATAACTAAACAAAGCCAAAGCCTCAGTGATAAAAGAGTGTGCTAGAAAGATACAGAAAAGGTCTTTAAAAGCATTTATCTAATGCCAAGAAGCTCAATTCTAATTCAATATCTAGAACAGTTTTCTAGATATTGAAATATTTGCTTCCACTAGTGACAGTAGAAGTATTTCCCCCATTGCTCAAGGTTACAACCACGGTTAATCATTCCAAAAATGACAAATAACCTGTGAGACACAATATAAGTATTATTCTTCTGAGGAAAAGCCTAAAACATTTGAAACAATCCAAAATGTTAGTGTCAAATTACAAGTATATATTCTTTCCTACCAATGTTCATTTTCTGAATCCAGCTACAATAGCACCACTTTACCAATATACCATACAGCTAACGATAAAGCAGAATGACATTTGTTCAAAGGAAGAACTCATTTCAAAATAGAAAGGGGGGAGAGCAGTGTTACTTATTTAAGCATTCTGATCTCACATGATAAATATTTAAAAATTTAAAATCTCATCTTTACGAGATGAGATTTTCATGTTCTACATACCTCATTTTTTGAAATTCCTCATAAACACTAAAATCTGCACATTTTGGGCTCTTCTAAAACGTTTGAGAAACTAAGCTAAAGAGTGTTAAAATTTATGCTATTGACATAAAAAAATACTTAATTTTGTTCAGAACACTCCAAAATATCCCTTCCCAAATATAAAAAGCTATTGGGCTCCCCCAAAAAACAAGCAATGATAAAAAATAAAATGCCATGGTGTCTCTTACATTTCAAATTAAAATCTGTTAAAAAATACAGTAACTGAAACCTAAATAACCACTTTCCAAAAACTTATTTCAAATAGATATGTATTTGTAATTTAACACTGAGAACACGATAACTAGTAAAATATTACTGCTTCTCCTGGTTTCATTCCTCCACATCCCCTTACCCCACACCCAAATCTCATTCTCTTCTACCTTTTCTTCCCCAAGACACTCCACTCCCATACACCTTCATAGCACTCCTTTTCTGATGAACATTCCCACCGAGTCTCCCCTTACCACTTAATACTCAGGCACTGGAAAACTACAAGAAAGAAACACTCCACTGAGCCATCATAAGCATTCTGTCTTTCACCTTGTTCTAGGGAAGCATGAAGACAATAATAGAAAACTTGTTATTTTCTCAGCCATTAAACCAGAAAGCTATTTTCTTCTATAGAGAAATAGAGCTAGAGAGCCTAAAAACAAGAAGACAGCAAATAAGCAAGCTTCATGTTAGACCTTAGGCCTAAGTGTCGATCCCACAATACCATGAAGTCCTGAGGAGCCACTGTGTGAGACAGCTATCTCATAAGTGGATCAGGCAGCTCCAGGCTCACCCAGAGGCACCTAGAAGCCTGGTACTGACTCTTGGCCACGACTACAACAAGCAGATTGACTAATGATCTATAATGTACTGACATACTGGTTGCAGCTTGAAAAATTCACCTCCCTGATGGCATCCAAAGCTAGTTTGTTTAACGGTATAACTAGTTAGATAGTTTGGTCTCGTTATGTGACCAAAAAGGACATGAAAGATCCCACCAGAAACTTTCAGAGAGCTCTCCCAAAACCAAGATTTCTCACACAAATCTTGGTGGTCCAGAGTCCAAAGGCAGACTTGGGAGCAGACCCTGGAAGTCTCTGGGCTGAGAAGCCTGCCTCTGCACTCCCTTCCCTGCAGGACACTTTCTTTTCCTTTCTCACAAGCCTTACATGACTATGTTCTTTGGAGCTGTGAGAATCCTTTCAGTTCTCTGACCTGTGTGATCTTGGCAGCCACCTGAAAGGAAGGTACTCCCTGCCCACTGAAAAGCATGAATGGAGAATCCCAGGTGGCAGAAAGCACAAAGGTTTCAGTTGAAGGCAGTCAAAGAAAGAAAAAGTGAAGCATACTACCATACCTAAGAGTAGTTTGGCTTACTTATCAAGTTCAAAATGGCACTATTTTAATATAATATTTTTGTAATTTCACATAATTACTATAAATAGCTTAAGAGAAAAACGATGTTATACTCCTTTCAAAGATACTAAAAGAAATGTCTTTTACCTGTGAACTCAGCTGAGTTTTTATCCAATTGAAATAGTAATTTAAGTCACTGCCTTCCATCAATTCTTTTCCCCAAGCAGCTAACTTGGCAATAATTCTTGCTGCCTAAAAAATAAGAAATACACTTGAATACTATATTGATTCTACAATCATATTACTTACCTTAAAAATCAGGACTCATAACCATTCTGCTGCATAATTTTTTTAACACTCAACTAAAAAGAAATAATTTATATTTATTTCTTTTTTAAAAATATATTTATACAGTAAATATTTATCTTCAAATATTTTCATTACAATGAACCAAAATTAGTTGTTAAATTAAGAATTTCACTACATTCCTCGTATTGTTTTGAGTTTCAAAAGTAAGATTGGGATGTATTATAAGACCAGCAAAAATCAGGAGCACAGAAATTTTCCTCAGCATCAGACTTTCATCAAATCACTTGCCAGAGTTCTAAGAAATCTCTATAACAAACCGCCAGCCAGTACCTTGCACATTCCAAGCCCCTTGTGAGTCTTCATATCTAAAACTCTGTATCTTGGTACAAAATATATCCTTGTATTAAACAGCCATCTCCATTGATATATAGAAATATACTCTTTTCTCCTCAAAGACTTCTCAATTTTCTTCAAACTATAAAACTAATCATGGTTTTTTAATTAAATAGACAGTATATCTATATAAAATCATCATGTCGTAACTTTAAATACCTTATAATTTGTCAGTTATACCACAATAAATCTGAATATATATACACAGATATATGTATATATCTGTATATATAAAGACAAAAAAGTAGGCAATATAAAATACCACTTCTCCACACACAAACCCAACTTAATATTCCTTCACTACAATCTAAGTTAATGTTTCAAAACTCCAATTACTCAGCAATAATTAATCCCAGTAGAAAATGGAAGGCTAGTTAACCCCAAAATAATTTCTGTGCTGGTAGACAGATATTTGTTCTTATACTTGGCTACAGCTAAACAAGGTGATGAAGGCACACTTTCAAGGTCAGTATGTCGGGCGTTCAAGCATATCCAAAATTCTACACCATGGAGGGCTTACAGCTGCGCCTTGAATCATTCACTAAGTTGTAACAAATGGACATTTTTATGTGCCTAGCCAAGTGACTTTACAGATACATTATCTACTTTAAACAGACCTAACTTTCACAAACTATATGAATAACTTGAAAAGATTCCTATAAAGAAACCAGGGATTGAAAACGTCAGCAATGTAAGCACTGATCAAAATGGAAAAGATAAAGAAAGAAGAGACTTGACATTTCTACTCAGAGCATAAGCTCTTCATCAGCACATTAGGTAACCCAATGACAATCTGACCCCCAAAATTTTAAAGATTAGCCAAAAGCAACTGAAATCATAAAGAAATTAAAACTTGGATTTGGCTACACAATTAATAATGATAAACATTTGGTCTGTAATATATTTGTCAATTTTCTTACAAAACCATCAAAATTAGAAAGACATTTAAACCAGGTATCCAGACAATGAAAATAAGTCTCTACAATTTGAAAGAAAATATATTATTGGGTTTTAAGTATTTTTTAAAATGGAATTTATTTCTATGAATCCTTTTTCTTTATGAATGTTTTATAATATATAAAATATATAAATACAGTAGTATATATATTTAGTACAATCCTTTTAAATTTCTTTTTAAAATAGAATTTATTTCTATGAATCCTTTTTAATTTCTTTTATAAATGTTTTATAATATATAAAATATATAAATACAGTAGTACATGAATATAGATATGTAAGAAGACAGAGAGAGAGAGAGAACGAGCACATATGCTCAAAATTGTTTCAATGACAGTAGTAGTTCTTGATTTGAAAAATGTAAAGATGTGTACTAAAATGAGCAGCCTCAGGAGCTTCCCCTCCTCATACCCCAGAGCTCACTCTACATGGGAGTAGACAATGCTTAGTCAAAGATTTAGTCTCTCAACCCTCCTTTCATACCTTCTCCACATACTCCTTCAAAGATTCTTCATTGTTAAGGCTTCCAAAGAGCCTTTCATGGAAAATTTAAAACAGGAGTATACTTAAGATATTAAAAAGCAATTAATTACTTAAAAATTAAACACAGTAGCTACTTAAAAGGAAAATTTAATTTCTACAGTAAACTTGTTTAAACCTATCATAGCTATCCAGAGCTATTTACACATGTATTCACAAGGCTTTTATGCTAATAAACTCATCATTATGTCTACAAAACTTCAAATGTATCAGAGCAACCCTATCCCCTTTGTCTTTCTCATCTACCTACACCAATAAGAAAACACTACTTTGAAAAGTTAGCATCACAGCCATTACTCCTCTGGGAACTGGGAGGTTACCAAGTCATAAAAGGCCTAGATGTGTTTCTTCCCTACATCAGAAATTGGATCAATTCAAAATTTACCATATGAACAGTAAAGAGATCCTGGCGATTCAACATTGGCAGAAAGTAAGACCAAGCAGTGTTCTTGCTACGTTTAGCATAGTCAAAGAAAATGCTAACACGCTGGTGATTTTCCTAAAAAAGAAAAGAAATATCATTAATCAGAAAGTATTTTCCTAAAGATGTAACAATTGTACACTTCTTCTCGACCCTTTCATTTATGTCCCATCAATCTGTGTTTTTTATTATTCCAGTGTATATGAGATTTGTCTCCCTATTGCTATTATGATGGGGTAAGGGATGGTGACAGGAGCAGGAATATTTTAAAAATAAAATCACCTTTAATTGTTATTATGAGATTAATTCAAGTGAGCCAAGATAACAGATCCTAGCCCTGCAAGGTGTAACACTCTTAAGTTACATGTCTCCTCAGCCTGCACCTCTGACCTGCCTTTCCCAATGTTGTTCCAACACCTCTAACCTGCTTCCACACAAACGAAATCGGAAGGGAGCAGAGAGATCACAAATTAGCTCTAGATAGAAGGATCAGCAGGAAGCATCTCAAGCTACTTACAAGCAGGCAAGGAAAATAGGGAATTAGAGAAATCTCTAATGCTCAAGGTTACCACTAGCATTTTATAATAGAAAAATCAGGGCAGAGAGAGCCAAAAACAGCATATCGTACTAGTACGTAGATTTAGGATCTGAGGAACAATTAATTCTTAGTTCAAATCCTGCAAATGCTACTTCTCATCTAAATTTTCTCTGCATATTACTAGCTGAAATCCACTTTCTGGTTCCCTAAGTGAAAATATTTGGTAAAAGTGCAAATAATCACATAAATAATTTTAATTTTCAGATCAACATTTAATTCTTTGTAAATATACTGGTTTTAATTTTGGTCTGTGCTATCAGTTACCTATTTGAGGAATAAACTACTATCGCCTTAAGTAATAAACGTTATAGTTTAGAATAACAATGGAAATGGTTATGATAATGACTTTAGCAAAGGATTCAAAACTCAAGTAGGTCATCTTTAACTCTACTGGTAGATTATTTCCAAAGTTAAAATGTTAACTCTCATTGTGTATGTAAATGAACAAAGTATCCTACAAACATAAAGAGCAGAACCTATTTTATAAATTAGGTAAGTTTAAAACCCATCTTCCTCAACTAGTCCTTTATAGTTTAATTTCCTGCTTAAAATATGCCACCAGCCATCATTGTTCCAGACATCCCAGATACAGACCTTTAAGAGAATATGCATAAAGCTATATTTGAATAAAAATATTTTTACATTAAAAAAGAGGGGAATATAGGAAAATACAAAAAAGAAAACAAAAAAATAGGAAGGATAAACCAAAAATCTAGGATATTGGTTACCTATAACAGGTAAGTGGGAATGGGGTGGCAAGGAATGGGTAGGGGTTGGTGGTATCTCCCAGAGTACACTTTTCTGTATAGTTTTGACTTCAAGAAGCATGTTACTATTGTATATAAGCAAAAATAATAAAATCAACAAGAATGAGAAAAAGACTAAAGTAGAAACAAACAAATGAATCCAACTGTATTTCAAGAAAAATAACATAACCACTCTGAAAAAAAGTTGAATATAATACTCTGACTACATACCCTCAGTTTAAAAATAAAGTACTATAAACAAACACTGAACTCTGAGTAAAGGGCTTGTTTTTCATAGTTGTAAGAATCAAAAAACTACTTTATTTGTATTATAGGGTAGAACAAACAAATTAATAGATGGAGAATAAGAGGATCTCACAATCTCACTATGTCAGATTACAAATGTGGAAAAGGGTAGCTAGAATGAACTCTAGCGTTGAACTAAAATTAAATTGGAAAGAGTGTGAACTCACGGTTTTTAATTTATAGATTTGTGACTATGTATAAAAATTGAGGAGATTTGTGTGTGTTCTCTATATGCAGTGTATAATATTAAAAAAAAATGAAGAAGAAGGTCACAAGCCTACTCAAAGCCTCCTCATTCTAGGTATAGTCCTATACAATAACCAGGATAGCCCAGGCAAACCACAACATTTTCCATTTTTCTTAACTTTACTTTTTTAAAGAAAAAAGTGTTCAGAGGACCAAGGTCATTCTGAGACAGGCATGCAGCAGCCCTGTATGTCATCAGCCAAATTAGATATTGATCCTCACTTACATTATAAAATCACTATATTCCTGTAAATGACATGATGGCCCCTAGGCAAACAGCACCATTCTTTCCAACCTTTGTATCCTCAGTCATAGTTAGCACAGTGCTTGGTGCCTAGCAGGTCATCAATAAATGTTTTTTCTTGTAAACTTACAAAACAACCACTAAGTAGCCAGACTGCCCCTAAGGAGCCAGACCGAAATTCTTTCTTCAAGTCTCCTAACATGTGTAGAAAGGCATTGGATGTAGCAGACAGCCTGTTTCAAAAAGAAGCAATCTATACACTGACAGTTTAAACCTAGATTATATTCTTGTGTAAAATATTGTGACTAAAGGGGGCCCCTCTGTGTTCTGAGATAGTAAGGCAATAAATAGAAATGTTATACAACTAGAAAAGTCTCAGATGATTAGTAAAACATTCTCGAAATGAACAATGCTTTGGAGGGGAAGAACCTTGCCTACATTCAGCAGTGAAGCCCCAGTGCTTGGCACTGGCCTGAAACAAAGGAGAATTTAAATCTGTGGAATAACAGAAAGAGAAGGAGCCATGTCATCTGTGACTACACAGAGCATCCAGAAAGCCTCAAGTGATTCACCGAACATTGCTGGCATTCAACAAAAAACTCAGGTATTGTGGGGGACAAAATACCTATGAAAAACAACAAAAATAGCCATATAGAAAAACAACAAAATAAGCTGTATGTGAGTGTTCTCATTTTTATCATGATTAGCAAATCACAACTCACATAATAAAGAAAAATATATTACTACACTCTAGAAGAGAACCAATGCTATAAATGAATCCTTACAAAAAAGTTACTGTGTAGTACATAAAAAGATGAAGTCACCAATTGCATTAAGTAAAGACTATACCTACCTGCAACATATCATCGACCATAGTTAGTATGTACTGAACTGTCTGTTCTTTGGAGATATGAGTCATCAGATTTATAAATGTTTTAGCACACTAGAAAAAAAATGAAATCAATGTTAATTTTCAACTGCAAACACAACATATTAATGGAATTTCAGTAAAATATTATTTTGCTTGCCTAAATTGGGATATACATGCTATTAACAGGTTTCAACTACCTTTTACAAATATTGTGATGAAGTATGGGAGGACTACTCTATGACTTGCATTGTTTTTTTATCATTTCTAGTGATACATTTCAAAATGTTCACTATTTTTAAAAACAGACCTATCAACTCTTAATTATCTACAACGTAAAAATTAAGTTATATAAACAATCAAATATTATCATTGGTTTTAAATTTTTCTTGGGGGATGGGAGGAAGGAATTTACTGGGAAGCAGAACACTAGGCAAACAGGAGTACAGGGGACTGTAATCAGAAGACTTTGACCTGTCTTCATTCTACAACTTATCAACAATGTAACAGTCTCTCTGGACTTCAACAAAAATGGCACCAACAATATGTTTCTTCATAAATTTCCCAGGTTTGCTGTGAGAAACAGACAGGGCTGCATATGCGCTCTTTCAGCTGATCAGAGCCCCATATCAGAAAATCTAATGGATGGTGGAACTGCATATTATTCTAGTGAGAATACATAGTAAAAAATTTTCTAAAAAACAAGTTAAGTAACTTTTTAAAAAAACCTGTACTTTGAAAAAGTAATTTTACTTTTGGGAATGTATTCTAAGAAGATTTTCAGGATGCAGAAAAGGATAGAAGAATAAACATACTAAATATAACATTTTTTCCCAAAATTAACAAGGAAAACTGGAAATCACTCAAATGTCTTACAATAAAAAAGAATTTGTAGTTAAATTATGATGTATATCTATAATGAAATATCACATAGTCATTAAAAAACATTTCTAGAATTTTTAAAGACACAGAGAAGTGTTCATGATATGTTTATATCGATTACCTGACTGCCTTCAGTTTGAAGCATTTCTTGCTTCTCCTCAGGAGTTCTTTTCATTTCAAACCTTTGAATAAATTCACAGTCTTCAGCAGAAATCATCTGCCCCCTAGAAAATAAAGTAAGAATAAGTTGTTTTTATTCAGTAAAAGCTGAATAGCCACTGTGAGGAAGTGAAATAGGAATTTCAGTCTTTCTCCTCTCTCCTCAGTAATAAGCCATCAGGGTCAATATGCAGGCTCTACCATCAAACAGACGTGAGTTCAAAGCTTAGCCCTACCACTTACTGATCATGTGACCTCTCCAGACCTGAGTTAATTAATCTGCAAAATGGCAACAACATCACATTGCCTTTAGGGGGTTCAACTGAGGATGAAATTAAACGATTTGCATAAGGCAGTTAGCACAGTGCCTTGCCCACAGTAAGCACTCCATAACATGTCACCTCTTAACACTCTCCAAAGCCTCACCTTTATTCCCACCACAAGCCAATCAATTTACTTGGCCTTCTAACTTATCAAAGCCACTTTATCTGAACTTCTATAATAATTTTTCTCTGGCATATTCTTTTCCTCCAAACTCAGAAAAAATGTGATCCTCCTCCTCTCTAAAAAAATTACCTCTCCATCCTGATCTCCCATCCTCCCAGCAGTCACCCCACACTATGCTGTTTTCCTACTTCAAGCAGTCCCTTCTTCAAGGGTTCTTCACTCTTCAAGATTCCTCCACATGGCTTAATCTTTGTAATCTCATTTTCTTTCCCAAACTCTTACTGTCAGTGAGATTAAAATCAACATGCTTGTCTTTTCTCTTTCCCAAACCATTTCCAACTGTTTTCTCTCTCATCATTTTCACAAATTCAGCATCATTACACCTAAACCTGTTACCTTCCTTCCAGGCTGATTTGACCTCCCAACTGCTACACTCTACCAAGTATTCAAATGCATCACAGAGAACCCCCTGTCCAACCTTTCCTTATGAAAAGACATGACTGCAGAACAGCCTTACTAGTCTCTGTGAGACTGGGCACTTCGGGATACATGTCAATTCTTCCAGACCATCAGTATGGTAATAAAAATATAGAATTAGAGTCAATCTGAGAAAGAGTTCCAACTCCAGTTGTGAAACTCTGATATGTCACTTTCACCTTGACCACTATTTTCCACACCAGTAAAAAGGTAATTACAATACTACCTGCCCTACTCCATTGAGTAATTATCAGAAAACACAACAAGAAAAAGCCCTTGGTGTGTATAAGCATGGAGTAAAAACATGTTGAAAATAAAGAAAAATTTTGTGTAATATTTGTCATCATTCAAACATCATCAATATTTTTTTTAACTAAGTAGTTTAAAAAGCTGCCCTTCAGATCCCCTGCCCGGAGAGTCAGTTGAGGGACAAGTGTTCCACAAAACATGACGAGGGAAACATCAAATTTGAAACAGGTTTCCCAAGATGCACAACTATAGAACTGTGGTCCTTTTTCAGAGCTGTCATGGGCTGGGTTCTCAGTGGCAGCCGACCGAGAGATGAGGATTTTGTGCAGATGATCTATGAGGAAATGCTCCCAAGACAGACCAGGGATGGAGTGGGAAACACAGGACATGGAAGAAAAGAGACCAGGCGAGGTTGAGGAAATCCTGAAGAGGACAGGTTTCCTGAAGCACACAGAAGAATGTGGGAAGGTGAGGTGATCAGAACTGTCCCCTTCCCGAGACAAGGGAGCCGAACTCTCATACTTTCTGCCACCCCTACCCACAACCCCATACTTCCCCAAAGATCTTGACTTTTATGTATTTAAAATCCCAGTGTTTTACTTTATCCCTTCTTGTTTTGTTTACACTGTTACTACATATTATTTTATATACTTTTAATTTGCCTCTGGACTTTGTAATCCATTGTTCTTTCTTCCATCAGTTCCGCAGTTTTAAGCACTGCAATTTTGTTTTCATATATGCTCCCTGATTTAACACAGCTTTTTTAAAAAACTATTCTCATGCATTGATTTTCCAACAAGCCCTTCCTTACCAACCAAAAGAAAAACATTCGGTCTGTGTGTTTCTAGATCTCCAAGGCAAATGCCAGCATGCCCACTTCCTGACACTCTCTTCCTTAGGTTCTTGGCTCTTTCATCCTCCTCAGGCCACTCTTCTTCAGCCCTCTTCACAGACTGCTCATCTCCTACCCTGTGGTCTGGCTCTGTGGGAGGCTCTCTTCATATTGCACCTCATAGATTCTCTTCGAGTGCTTCCTTCTATGCTCTGAGCTGGCTCACAGTCTGTCCTCTGGGTCAACCTCCAGCAGCTCCCGCTCACATGTGTGTATTGAACCTGTCCTCCTGTCCTCCCACAGATCACAGAGACACTCTAGACCCTACAAGGGCAGAACTGAGATCATTAACGTATATCCCCACATGCACTCTATCCCCAGCCTGGGAATGGAAAGAAGGAAGCAAAAAGAGACTCTTTGCCCTGCTTCCATTGTGACTAAATATGTCACACACCAGTAAGGACAAAATCACTGCACCCTGGAACAGACCAAAAAAAACAAGGTCCTCTTGTCTTGTTTTGGCCCTGAAATGTATGAAATCTTTTTTCATGAACCAGAACCTCGCTAAAACAATTTTACCTTCAAATTTTGCTGCGCTAATGAGTAAAAAAAGCATGTCGTAACCGTTGTAAATAGGATAATCACGTGAAAAAAAATGCAGTTTTTCTACCACTGAGAAAGTGTATGATGAAGATTACACTTGGTAATCTTGGAATTCTGAAGCTTTTCCATTTAAATAATTATCGTTTTACAAACAGGGACTCATTGACATGGACAATGGACTAGTGGTTACCAGAAGGGAGGGGGAGAGAGGAGGCAGAAAAAATAAATAAAATGTTAAATAAATAAATAAAAATAAATAATCAATTATTGTTTTATTTGGCAAGCCATTCCTTCTGAAGTCAGACTTCTTTACATTTGTTGTAAGAAACCTCTTTTATTTTTCTTGTTTAAATTCTTTTCTGTCTGAGTCTTCCTTTGAGGGTTCTGTAATCTAGCCTGCTATATCTATCACTCTCTTCTCGACTTCCCCACCTCTGGAGTATGGCAACAGTCCAACATGTCCCCTGCTTCCAGTCCAGTCTTCCTCCACATCTCCCTTACGTACTACCTGCCAGCTTTCTCAAGTACACATCTGATCAGATTACTCCTTTCATATCAGACTGTGAATGTGAATAGCAGTTCGACCTAGCACTTAGGCAGAAGAATTCAATAAAAATCTTTTTAATCAACTGAGTAAGCAAAACACATATGAGCATGTACATGTTACTTATCTATCTGAATAGCTATCTACTCATCTTTAAAATGAGACTAGAAAAACTTGTCATAGTATCACTATGAAAATAATGTGAAACAGTATGTTATGTACCAAGTACATTACTTCCTTTTCCAAACACTCATCTCCACCACTTCCCAAAGAGTACTCTACTCATTTGTGATTTTATCAGCCAATCTTAATTGGCAGCTTACTATGTGCCAGGCAGCTTTAAATACAGGCAACATACAATTATTTAGACATTTATCTTTCAGCTCGCTTTCTAGTGGGGCAAATACACAAACACAAAAATAAACTTTTTAAAAATACACACACACACACTTACCACACACCATGTAAATGCTATGGAAAAAAAAAACTGAGGTCGGGTAAGGAGTTAGAAAGTAACAACAGAGAAAAGGAGATATTTTAGTTGGATTTCAGAGAGGGCCTTTCTGAGGTCACCTACACAGATACCTGAATGGCGTTAATGAGCCAAGTGATCTGGAGGAAGAATTTCCGGAGAGACAGAAGTATAAGCCCAACGACCTTGGGCCAGCAATAAGCTTGCTCCGCGAAAAAGAGCAAGAACAGCAGAGTGGCTAGAGGGCTGTGAGCAGTACGGCATGATCTGATTCATATTATCTGAAATGACTCTAACAGCTATATAAGAATTGCTGCTTTGGGAGAAGTGTTAACACAGCTATCATGCAAGAGGCTCTAACAAGAGGGCACGTGAGAGATGACAGCCAGCGCTAGGGTAGTAGCAGTACAACTAGAGGAATGTGGTCAGATCCAGGACATTTTAGATAAAAGAATTTGTTAATGGACTGTATGTATATGGACCATGAGGGAAAGAGAAGAGTCAAGATGGCTCCTAGGTTTTGGGCCCACAAAACTGGTGAATGAAGGTGCCACAAACTGGCCTGCAGCCACCTGCAGGGAGCCACAAACTATGTGAAGCCCCCAAAGCACTGGTGTTCTTCCAAGTCTCATTCCCCGCCTGGAGTTTCCTTCAGGAGTTTCTCCCAGCAACTCTGCTGAGAAAACTCCTACAAGTACCTTTATGTGCTCTAAGAGTCCCCAAAGCTCCCAGGTAATTATTTGTGCCCTCCTTTTGTTATCTGAGAAAACTCTGTATACATCTCCATTTAACTCTTACTGGAACTTATTTTTTAGTTAAAGATTTGTTTTCTCATTAAACTTTAAACTGAAAGAGAAGGATGGTATTTTATGATTCTTGGTGAATTATTAAGAAAAAGTTTAATCAAATATAAAAATATTTTTTAAACACTGTATTTTCATAATAACATGTTCATTTGTGAGGGATAAGGCATCATTAGCCTTTTGACGCTAGGGAACTCTTCCACAGGTTTTATTTTATCAGAATATAATGTGATATAAGATTCACTGATAGTTGACGTGGAGAGTCCAGCCCCTAACAATCTGACAACGTTCCACACCCACTAGTGTCCCCACACTGATCAGCTCAGCAGCAGGCACACATGGTGAACATTAAAGCATAGACAAACTGAGGAGTTTTATAAAAGAAATTCACAAGATGGACAACAGAATAAAAGTCAGAAATAGGAGGAAAGGAGAATATGACATATAGTACAGAGGCCTTAGAACATGAGAAACAGAAGGGAAAACAATTACAAATCTCCATGCAGGGGTGGCTCCATAGTGTAGCAGTTAGCATATTTGATTTACACACAGAAGATCCTGGGTTCATGCCCCAGGTGGAGCCACGGACCATAATCCAGGTGCACCAGGCCCAGGGTGCATGATGCGAGAGTGTGGGAGGAGAACCCTGCCTTCAGAGATCCAGTTCTTAAGGAGAGACAGCAATATCTGTAGGTCAAGGGTGGAAGTGGAGGTGGCGGAGGGCGGTGGGGGAATTAAAGAGGAGGGAAAAAATCTCCATGCATCTAAAAATGTTCCAAATGCCAATGCTAGGCAACTTCTGCCAGTCAGCCAGTGCTTTACAATCAATAACAATATTGTTCTATTTAGGTTATAAACAGTATCAGGCTTTATAAACATGAAACTCCTTGTGCTCTAGTCTAAATGTACTCTGGACTAAAATTAGAAAACAGTTCAAAATCCTAATTTCACAGGAGATTTAAACAATTACACAGATAGAGATGAACAAAGAAAACATCAGAAAGTCCCACCTGCTGCCCTAGATTCAGTGGGCCCACAAGAACCCATTCCCTTCAGAGAAATCATGCTAGATTAGATTCTTTTTCACTCTCACACATCAACTCCATATTAAGGCTTTCTCAGATCTATCCAAACCTATACATTCCAGCAACCCAAATACAGCCACAGCCTCTCCCTAGCTCAAGGTTTTTTGACCCACAAATCTACCTTCTACATTGTCAGTAGAACCAAAAGATAAATTTGATCATTTACCTCCGACTTGACAAACTATAGTTGTTTCTGACAATGGTGATTTTAAAACTGTGCTCCTTAGGCCCAGTAATAAACCCCTACATACATGGCCAACTGATCTTCAACAACAATGCCAAGAACACACAATGAGGAAAAGATAGTCTCTTGAATAAATAGGTTTGGGAAAACTGTACAGCCATAAGCAAAAGAATGAAATTGGACCCTTACATCATACATAAAAATCAACTCAAAATGGACTAATAAAAAATATAAGACCTGACTCTGCAAAACTCCTAAAAGAAAATATAGGGAGCAAGTTTCTTGACATTGGCCGAGGCAACAATTTCTTAGATATGACAACAAAAGCACAGACAACTAAAGTAAAAATCAAGCAGTGGGACTACATCAAACTAAAAAGCAAAAGAAACAATAAGCAAAATAAAAAGGCATCTTATCGAGTGGGAAAAAATATCTGCAAACAACATCTCTGATAAGGAGTTAATATCCACAATATATAAAAAACTCATACAACTCAAAAACAACAAAAATAAACAAGCTGATTAAAAAATGGGCAGAGGATCTGAAAATACATTTTCCAAAGAAATGAATGGTCAACAGGTCCATGAAAATATGCTCAACATCACTAATCATCAAGAAAATGCAAATTGAAACCACAACGAGCTATCTGTTAGGTTGCTTATCAAAAAAAAAAAAAGATACCAAGTATTTTTGAAGTTGTGGAGAAAAGGGACTACTTGTGTACTGCTGATGGGAATAGATGGAAATATAAATTGGTACAATCACTATGGAAAACAATATGAAGGTTCCTCAAAAAATTAAAAATAGAAATACCTTATGATACAGTAATCCCACTTCTGGGTATAAATCCAAAGGAACTGAAATCAGGACCTATATTCACAATAGCCACAATATAGAAACAAACTAAGTGTGGATGGGTAGATGAATGTAAAGAAATGTGATATTTATTTACAATGGAATGTTATCCGGTCTTAAAGAAAAATCTTGTCATTTGCAACAACATAGGTAAAAACTGGAGAACATTATGCTAAGTGAAATAAGCCAGACACAGAAGAACAAGCACTACATGATCCTACTTATAAGAGAAATCGAAAATAGTCAAACTAATAGAAGCAGAGAATAGAATGGTGGTTGCCAGGGGTTGGAGGGAGGAAGAAATGGGGAGGTACTAGTCAAAGGATATAAAGTTTCACTTATGCAAGGTAAATCCTACTGTATTTGTATGTCGCAGTACCTATAGTTATCAACATCACATTCCACACTTAAAATTTTGCTAATGGAATAGATCTTATGTTGTGTTCTTATCACAAAATAAAGTAAAATAAAATAAAGAGGGTGGGAGGAAATATTTGGAGGTTATGGATATGTTTAAGGCATTGATTGTGGTGATGGTTTCATGAGTGTATACTTATCTCCCAATTCATCAAGTTGTATACCTTAATTATGTACAGTTTATGTCAATAAAGCACTTTTTTAAAAATGCTTCTTAGAACCCCGAGGAGGATGATGAATGGTCTCAAACAAAAGCTCTGAGATGTACATTCCCACCTCCATTCAACTGTCATTTCCATCTGTTGTATATGCTAAGATTCCTTATTAGACTTCGCCCATGGGTTTCACGGCTTAAGAATCAGTTTGAATTATTGAACTGTATACTTGAAGACTATTTGATTTTATTAACCCACCTCACCTAATGATTTTATTCAGAAAAAGAAATAATCAGTTTAAAAAGCAGTGACTGACAGGATCAAGTCCAAACCCCTTCCGATAGCACACTGGGCCTTGTGATTGGCTCCTAGCTGCCTCTCCAGCCTCAGCTCTTCCTTTGGCCTGCCTCCAAAACATCCACTAGTCCCTACCTAGCATGCTGTTTTTAATTCCCTACCTTTAACATCCCCTTCAGGAAAACTTCCTGGAGGTACAAAGAATTATTCCTTTTCTGTGCAGTCATCATTCTCTGTGCACTTTTCTATTATCAGGTAACATACTAAAGTAAAATAATCTGTTCATATACCAAACTTCCCAAATAGATTATGAGTTTACCTTTTTGTAGTCCCAAAGCCTGGGAAAAGCTTCAAACGTGGCAGTCAATAAATGTTTGAAGAGTGATGACACTAACAGAAACATTGGATCATTTGTAGATACTGCAAAGCCCTCTCACAAAAAAGAAAACTGCTAAACATGATACTAAACATTCCTCCATTTGTTTTCAAAATGTATGTGCAAATCTGAATTAAATTTCCTTAATATTCACTGTTAAAATATACCAAAATAAACAACTATGAAGCAAAGTCAATATGATAAAATATGATCAAGAATAAATGAACACTTACATTACAGATAAATACACACCAGCATGCTAAATTATAATATACACAAAGGGGGGGAAAACTGAAATTTATTGAGTGTATTCAATGTATTAATGCTTATATTCAACTGTGCTAATACTTTAAATACATCATTTCAACAAAAACCCTGTGGATACGTATCCCCATTTTATTTACTTTAATAAATCTCAAAGAAGTTAAGAGATTTGCTTAAGATCACTAAACTAGTAGACAGAACCAGAATGCAAGCCCAGGTCTTGATCTCAGATTTCTACACTTTTTACTAGTTGTATGAGCCAGTCTGCAACATCATCTGTCCCCACACTGATCACCAAGGCACACTGAACCTGTGGCAGGCTCTGCACATTATCCTCCTCCTTCCTTCGCAGCCCATAAACACTCCTCTCATGTTTCCCACTCAGTCAAAAAGCACAACTTTCCAGACAGCTAAAGTCAAAAGTGCTAAGAACCAGCTCTGCCCCTTCACTAGAGTCTCAACACCACTGTACTATCTCCCTACAACAGCTAATTATTCTAAGAAGGAAGAATTTTCTTCCACATTTATTAGTATTTTTCCAGTACTTCTCTCATAGAAGCATGACTGTGAAAAACTGTGATGCAAAAGCACATGATTACCCATGATTCACAGCCAGTTGGTACTTACTGAAGATAGGACTGCCAGTTCACTTTGTTCGCCCGAACTTCTGCAGCCTTGGCAGCAATAATATTGGTTGGTACAGCAGCATCCACGGCACCCCGGATATCCATTTTAGTCATTTAAATTTTATGATCTTGAATGCTTTCCAACAGATCTTCAGTTTTAATGCAAAGTAAAACCAGAATACCAGGTGTTATTTTTTACTACTACTATCATTAATAATATCATCATTATCACCTTAATCTCCCCAGACATTCAACCGAAATATTAGATATCCTAAATATTAGTATCATTACATTTCAAATCTTGCCCAATTAGGTGTTCTCTATAGGTCTTTACTCTTCCAGGAAATGTTTTTTAATTATTGGCACAATATTGCAGTAAGATTTTTTAAAGTAACCATTTAAGATACTAACATCAGAAATCATGCTTAAATGAATTGGCATACAAAATGGGAAAGTATTTTAAATGTATACAATTGGAATCAACGTTCCTCTTCTGACAAAAAAAATAAGAACCTGTATGGTACAGATAGAACCAATTATTTTACGTACATTTACTAAGCATCATTTTGAAGTGACATTTGAAAAACCTATAGGTCCCTTCTAAAAGTATTCACTCAAATTAAAATAGCCAAATTGAGATGCAATTTCTTAGAAGACAGAGCTTTCTTTTTTCAACCAAATTTCACAGTATTTTCTAAATCGATTTTAGGAGAAATTTTTGGAACAAATACCAACTACAATTTAGGTACAGCCAACAATGGGTGTCTAGCTTTAATGACAAGCACCTAGCGAAAAAGAATTAAGTCATCCTCACTCCTAAACTAACAGATAAACGTTTAAGCTTGATTTTAACACGACACAAAATACAGAGGTTCCTTTCCATAAAATATAAATTCATGGTTACGGCCACAAAGAAGCTAAAATTCTATTCCGAGACCCAATGACCTTAGTCAGTTTGAAACTTAATCTCTGCATCGGAGAACTGCTGCCTAAACAAGAGCAAGGTGGACTGGCAGGGCCCAAGTAGAAACTGGCTCCATCCAGGCCAAGCTGGCACCCTGGAACCAAGCAGGCTCAGCCCCAGCGCCCCTCTTGGGGTAGCTGAAGGTGCCTCAGTGCTGTCATCGAGGTCCCTGGACAACTCGAACTGCCAGGAGGCCGGGGCCAAGGCCCAGCCACAGGGAAGTATTTTATCTGTCCCCCGCCCGCCGCCCCTCATGTTCCCGGACCCAGCGGGAAGGTTCTGCAGTTTCGTAAATCTCATTGAGGCCTGAAAAGAAAGCAACCTGGGGACCCGGAACAAGAGGACACAGGCGGGGCCCGGGCTGCGAGAAACCAGCCCGCACCAGGGAAGCCGGATAAACCGCAGGGTTCCCCTCACTTGGGCAGTGCCCGCAACGCAACGACCTGAATGTGCCCTGACTTCGCGAGCCCTGGGGACCCTACAACGCACCCACAGGCGGCGGGGAGGAGGAGGCCGTCCGGGGCGTCAGGGCCACGGCCGGGCTGCGGCGCGGAGGCACAGTCGCTCCTGTCCGGAGGCCTAAGCAGCGGCGGCGGGAGACTCGGACGCCGTAACGTGGTGAGGGTCCAGCCGCAAGGACACGTCGAGGGCTGCCCGGGGAGAAAGAAGCCAGCCGAGCGGCCGCGGCAGAATGACAGGGGAGCGGGTCACGTGACCAGAGACATGTGACCGCCCGGAAGGCGGAGGCCGGGAGGGTTCAAAACAGCCAGAGGAGGGGCGTCGCGCTTTGGAGGGAGTTTGCATCCTGGAGTTAGAGTCCCGGCCACCCGCCTCGCAGCACGGGAGCCCCCGAGGGGCGCCGAGCTCCAGCCCCGGCGGGCGGGCGGGCGGGGAGGGAGGGCAGAGCCGCGGGCGGGCCCGTGCGGACACCGAAACCCGGCGCGCCGCCCCGGGCCCGAGGTCCCCCGCCAGAGGCAGAGGACCAGGCCCAAACTCATTTATCTTAAGTTTGAGAGGTTTAATTTAGTGCCTTTAAATAGACTGCCTTTCACTTCCCTTTAACAGAGGCAAAGATAAACACGAATTTGACATAAGGAGTTAAGTAAATGTACAAAGGGGCCTAACATGATGTCCGCTATATTTCTAAAGGAACACTTTTGAAAGGACTCTTATCTAATGCGAAATATTGACCTTTTAAATTTGAGTAATGGATACATAGAAATCCCTTATATGGTTCTATTTACTAAAATTTTTTAAATAAAATTAATGCTGTGGGTAGAGTTCATATGTGAATCTCGAGCCTACGTTGATAATGAACTTGCTTACCAAAAAATAGTTGGAGTTAGAGTCAAAGTGGAAATAGAATCAAAAAAAGATTGCAGATATTAACCTCAATGACAGTTTAGTAAAATAACTCATTGGTAACAGAGCTATGGGTCACAAAACTCTTCCCTTTAATTATAATATTTTAAACTTAATAGACGTTTCAGAGCTCTGGAAGTGGGGAAGTTACTCCCTCAGGGGTCTTGAAACTATGTGGAACTTTGGGGATTATTGCGATGACTAGGGATAGGATGCTCCTGGCATTTGTTGCCCAGAGACCAAAGTTATCACACACAGGCATTTTCCAGCTGAAAATGTCAGTAGTGCTCCTATAGAGAAAGTAGATAGATGACCATCTCTACCTGATTAATTTGTCACTCCAAAGATAAAGGCAGATTTCAGGCTGTGGTGTGAACATGGCCTTACTATTACAGCGTGACATCCTTATGAAAGCGTCTAAACACACAGCTGGGGACTAACAAAAAATATCATAAATATCTACCCAACAGCACACGCCATAACGAAGTAATCAGACTTCCAGGAATCTCTGCTGCTATTAGCATGAATTTACAAAGATAAATGTACAGGATTTTTATATAGCAAAAATAATAATAATAATAATAATAATAATAATAATAATAATAATAGAACATGATCTGTATTTCTCAGTTTAGGCTGTCATAACAAAACACCACAGACGGGATAAAAACAGGAATTTATTTCTCATATTTCTAGAGACTGAAAGTTCAAGGTATCAAAGTGCTAACCATTTAATTTCATGATTAGGGTTCTCTTTCTGGCTTGCAGATGGTTACCTTCTCCCTGTGTCACATGGTAGAGAGAGGAAGCTCACAGAAGAGCTCTCTCCTGTCTTATAAAGGACATTAATTCTGTTGGATCAGAGCTCCACCCTCATGATCTCAGTTAACCATAATTATTTCTGTAAAAGCTTTATCTTCAAAATAGTTAAATTGAGCACTGGGGCTTCTTCATATGTCTTTTTCTTTTTTTTTTTTTTTACTCCTACAGCACCTGGTCTTCTTTGTACTAACCAGTTCCGACCTTGTTTAGCTTTCAAGATAATATGGGCAGACATTCATATGCCTTTTGAATGAGCACAAATATTTAGTCTGTAGCACAACCCAAATTTAGTTCAACAGAGGAATGGAGAAAATAATACAATATCAGGTGTTGAAGTTATCATGCAACTATTTTTTAAAAGTGATTATGAGCTTTGAATTCTGACACAGGAAGAAATGTTAAATGAGAAAAGAAAGCTCAGTTAATGTACATATTATTTCCTTTGTTTTATTGGATGTTTATATGTGTGTCTGTGTGTAAATTTTATTCTGACACACATCAAAATGCTTTTAAACAATGGTAACTGGAGAGTTGTAATATGCTGACTTTCAATTTTTACTTTAAACACTTCTGTATAGTTTGCATGCATTTTGATCAACACATATTACTTTTGATGGTTAAAAACTGAAGATAGAATTCATCAGTAAAGTCTGAAATTTGCGGTTTTAAGCTCCTGTCAATGGAACACTTTTGGTTTGAAATGCCAAATTCAAATAGATGTTTGTTCAAAGAAACTCTTAAAATTTTTAATGTGCCTCAGTTTATCTTTTAACATAATTAATTGAATGTTTGTGTCACCTTCAAAATTTATGTGCAGAAACCTTAATCCCAAATGTATGGGGAATTTAAGAGGTAAAGTTAGATGAGGTTATGGGGGTGGGATTATGTGCCCTTCTAAGAAGTGCCAGAGAGAGAGAGAGAGCACTCAACATGTACAAGTACCGAGGAGAGACCATATGAGGACACTGTGCCATGGCTCATACCTTGATAAAAATCAGATATTTTTCTGACAGAGAGAAGAGAAGAGGCAGGTATACCCTGGCGATATCTCTCTCACATTATTTTTTCAACACATCTACTGGGGACTGAACCTAGCCTAATTATATGTTGTAGTAAACGTGAGACAGCCTTTGAGCCGCCTTGTAATTTCCTAATAACTGAGCTTCAGAGTCACTATGTATAAATGACATAAGGGAAATAAAACTATTGACAGGAGAAAAATAACAGTAATAATTAATGCATTCATTAATTATTAGTTAATAAATTAACTAATAGCTATGAGATATCAGTTAATATCTCATATCATTAATAATTTTTTCACTAGGATAGAATCATATTATATGTTTGGAAAAAATATACTACTTAGAAATAATCAGAGCATAGAAAATTATGAAATTTCAAAGGAATTTCTTCAGTCTAAAATATATAAAAAGTTATAAACATTATACTTAATTTTTTCTTTCTAAATGTGGATTAAATTTACATTTGTCCATAAAAATAAAGGAGTTCTAGTCAAAGAAAGTTGTTCTAAAAGATAACATATCATGAAAATCTTACTATCCCCTAGTGGAGATTATGCTTCCAGCCTATTATCAGTTAAACAAGGACTTTAAGAAATTTTAGCAGCCCACTGAATAAAGTATTAGTTTAATAGAAGAATGGTTGTTTCATTCTCTTTTATACAGTGGGTATTTGCCAGAAGCTGACTACTTTGACCTAACAGTAACTCATGAGCTGACTGACATTCATGACACTTTTACAAAGTACCCTAATCAACTACTCTAACAGTCTCTGATTTCTGATTGCATTGGAATTGCCAAAGAAAGTCTAATTAATCACACAGGATTCTGCTTATGCTCTGTACTAATGCCTAGATTCCAATTAGAACCAAGCTTCAGAATTTTCCAGGTAAGTTAATTTTATTATACTTCATCATTGGTCCCAGAAGGACAACTTTCTCAATTTAAAATTTTGAAAATATGGTCATTGTGGTAGGCAGCTTCTAAAATGTCTCTTAATGATGCCCATCTCCAAATGATTCATGCCTTTACATAAGCCTCTCTCTTTGTGTGTGGGTTGAACCTACTGACTTCTAAGAAATAGAATACAGCCAAAGTTAGGGTTGTCACTTCTGAGATCAGATTACAAAAGACTGTGACTTCCGTCTTGCTTGCATTCCCTTTGGTTCTTCTCATTTGTTTACCTTGGTGAATCAAGCTGCCAAGTTGTGAGCTGCTCCATGGAGAACTGCTCCATGTTGCAAGAGCTGAAGGTGGCCTCCAGCAAGGAACTGATCCACTAGCCTTTGAAGAACTAAATCTTATTAACTATGGAGCTAGCCTAGAAGTGGATCCTTCCCAAGTAGAGCTTTGAAATGACTTCAGCCCCAGCTGATACCTTGACTGCAGCGTCATGAAAGACCCTGAGCCAAAGAATGCAGAAAAATTATAGCTGATTCCTATCACTGTCAGATAATAAATGTTGTCATCTTAATCCACTAAGTGCTGGGGTACTTGAGATGCAGAAATAGGTAGCTAATAGTTACCAAAATAAAATAATAGCATTTAGCAAGAGTTGTTAAATGCTGGACACTACAATAAGACCTTTGCATGCAAGTAAAGGAAACAGATCAAGCTAGGTTAAGCGATAGTAATAATATTCTCAAAATAACATTTTTATCTTAAAGGAAGTTATTGGACCATGTAAATAAAAAGTGTAAGAATACATATTCCAGGACTATGAACGAATTGTTCAAAGAAGCAGTTTTTCTCTCTACCTGCCTTTCTAATTCTGGTTCTCAATGAGCTGATTTTATTCTTAGGCAGGTTCTATCCAAGTACTGGCAAAGATATACACCAGTGGTATATAAATTCTACTAATTCATAGCCCTAGTGGAAAACAAGCACAGTTTTTCTAATAATTTTAGCAAAAGTCCTAGGGATAACTCTAATTGGAAAGGTTGCATGCTTGACCTTGAGCAGTCGCTGTGGGCAGAGGGATGGAATTCACTAATTGGCCAGGCCTGGTTTGTATTGACAGACCTGTAGTTGAATGTAGGGTAAGCTATCTAAATCACAGGGCTTGCAAATAGTATAGATATATTTTCCCAAAGAAAACTAGAGTGCTGCTATTAGAAAAATAGTACATGAATGGTGGACAAAAAAAAGAAGTCTACTACATTTCACTTCTTGACATCCCAACACACATATATGTGTGCACACACACACACAGAGGCATACCTCCCTTTTATCCATAAAAACACTTTCAGAAATGCTCCCACTTAACATATCCCACGTGGAACCTATGATGTACTCACTCATTCTAAAGGAAGACACCCAGAATCTTTTCTAGTGACTGCACCTAGCTGAAAGTCAAGAGTCATTTGGTGATTTTGCAGTCCTTTTAGTCTGGTACATGTGTGGGTCCTTAAGGCTTCCAATTTATGGTTAAGTGATGCTTCTACCATCACCTCCAACACACAGTGATGGAAGAAAATCTAGGTAACTATTTGGATCCATGACACACAGTAAAGACTGTATCCTATTAGAATAGCAAATGCCTTTACCCACAATCTAAGCTATGACTGATTGTGCAGTCTTGGAATCCTCCCTAGTCTTGGTCTTCCATAACTCTCTAAGATGGGCCTTTGTAAAAATTTCCCTCTTTGGATCTATACATCTTCAGCCTCCTTTGCCTGAGGGAAGAATGTTGGCTGGGCTTTGTCATGTTTAGTGTTCTCTGATAGTTCAACTCCATAAACACAATAGGTTGTCAATCCATTTTTTTTTCTATAGCTCCCATAAGTTAGTAACTGAGTCAGAGTTTAATAGATCAATTGTCCATTAACCTCTCTCCTTTCACCATGCTGAGATTTTTATTCTTCTTAAACACAATTTTTTCAGTTCTACCTGTTAGTTACACTGACACTTTAAGAATTATCTTTTTACTTTGGGATAATACAAAATAAATATGTGTATTTGTCAATAATACTTTACTCAACTTTTGACAAATTATAAAATTCTTTTTCATACAACTTCTCCCATTACAATTTCCAGGAACCTTAGTTTACACAGAATGCCAGAAAAGGCCAGTCAATGATACTGTGCCACTATATGCACACACACACAACCCTCAAATATAAAAATAAATATTTACTAGACTCTCATAAGCACTGAGTGTGCAACATTTTATTGGCATACTTACTCAGATAAAGTCTTTAACAAATTCAATTTAAGAAGATTCAAGAATTTTCATAAAAATAGCTTTTAAGCAGAAAAAATGAAATCATTATAAATAGGAATTATATGCTTAAAACTTATATAATTTTATTAACCAATGTCACCCCAATAGATTTAATTAAAAAATAAAAATAAATAAATTTTTAAAACAGTACCAATACACGGGGAGAGAGAGAAAGAGAGAGAGAGAGAGAGTAGTAAAGATAATAAATATTCAAATAAAATGTTTCCTCCAAGGTTTGACACCAGAATAGATGCTGAGAAACTGGAAGCAAGAGAAAAATGCTGGTGGACCTATGACATCCTTAGAGAAAAAGAGAAAAGAGAAACACAATTTGGTTTGCAGAGTGGCACAAAGCAATGTGCTCTGCCCCTAGCGTATGGCGATGTGAATGCTGGTCTAGTACTATATGAAGCCCTTGCCCATATCATTTAATATCACATTCATAAAATTAAAAATATAAAATGGGCAGGAGGACAAGATAATCTTGATAGTCCCTTCCAGCTCTGAAGACTATTCAGGTCAATTTCAGACTACTAATACTATCTATTTTGTTTTCATTCTAAAAGTTCGGAACCAAATACAAGGTTTCTAGACCCTCAGATCAGTGATAGTTTAACCATGTCTTCACTCAAATGTCCTTAGGGAACATTTTTTTAACTGTTAAGAGATTTATTGCTCCACCCTGAAACACTTGGTCACTTTAGAAAGTTTCTTTTATTTTTATAAAAATGCTAACAGCTTTATTGAGATAAAATTCATGTACCATACAATGCACCCATTTAACATGTACAATTGATTAGTTTTTAGCCTATTCACAGGGTTGTGCAACCATCACTGCAATCAGTTTTATAACATTTTTATCACCCCCAAAAAGAAAACTGTTATTCATTTGTCATCATTCTCTCTCCCCCCATAAATCCTTCTGCCCTAGGAAACCACTTCTCTACTTCTATATCTAAAGATTTGCCTAGCCTGGACATTTTCTTATTAGTAGAATCATATAATATGTGGTCTTTTGTGACCGGCTTCTCTCAGTATAATGTTTTCAAGGTTCATCCACATTGTTACATGTATCAGTACTTCATTTCTTTTTATTGCTGAGTAATATTCCATTGTATGGATATACCTCACTTTACCTATCTCTTCATTAGCTGGTGGGAATGTGGGTTGTTTCCAGTTACTGGATATTTTTGTGCAAGTCTTTTTGTGAACATATATTTCACTTCTCTTATTTTTGTAGATATCTAGGAGGAAATTGCTGAATCATATGGTAACTCTATTTGAACATTTTGAGGAACTGCTAAACTGTTTTCTAAAATGGTTGCAACATTTCATATTCTCACAAGCAATGTATGAGAGTCCCAATTTCTCCACATACTCACTAACACTTGCTATTGTCTATCTTCTTGGATAAAGACAACCTGTTGGGTGTGAAGTGGTATCTCACTATGATTTTGGCTTACCTTTCCCTAATAGTTAATGATTTTGAACATCTTTTCATGTGCTTATTGACTATGTGTATATGTTCTTTGGAAAAATGTCTATTTAGACACCACATCCATTTTTATTTTTATTTTTATTTTTAGTTGTAAGAGCTCTTTGTATATTCTGGATACAAGAATATTTATGATTTACAATTTTTTTTTCTATTTTGAGGTCTGCCTTTTTACCTTCTTGACGATGCCCTTTGAAGAACAAAAGTTTTTAATTTTGATAAAGTCCAGTTTGCCTATTTTTTTCTCTTGTCACTTGTGCTTTTTCTATAGTATCTAAGAAGGCTTTGCCTAATCCAAAATTCTGAAGACTTATCTATATTACCATCAAAGGATTTTATAGTTTTAGCTTTACAATTAGGTCTATGATCCATTTAGAGTTGTTTTTTTCTTTTTTTAATTGGTGCAAGGTAGTGGTTCAACTTGATTTTTATGTTTATGGCTATCCAGTTGTCCTAGCATCATTTGTTGAAAAGACAGTTCTTTCCCCCATTGAATTATCTTTGTGCCTTGTTGAAAATTAACTGACCATAAATGTATGAATTTATTCCTAGACTTTCAATTCTCTTCTACTGATTTCTATATCTATCCTTATGCCAGAACTGTAGTCTTAATTACTATAGCCTTGCAACAACATGGATGGATCTTGAGATTATCATGCTAAGAGAAATAAGTCAGATAGAAAAAGTTAAGAACCATATGATTTCACTTATAGGTAGGATATAAAACTGAACACAGCAAACAAACATGACAAACAAACAAGCTCATGGACACAAACAGTAGACTACTAGTTATGAGAGGAAGGTGGGGAAAGGAATGGTAGAAAGGGTAAAAGGGGTGAAATGTATGGTGACAGAAGGAAATTCAACTTCAGGTGGTGAACACAAAATGCAGTATACATATTACATATTTTTGAATTGTACATTTGAAACCTATATGATTTTATTAAACAGTAACCCCAATTATTTCAATAAAAAATTCAAAATTAAAAAATTGAAAACTGTAAATCCTCTCATTTTGTTCCTCTTTTTTGAGATTGTTTTAGATATTCTGTGTCTCTTACTACTTCATATCAATTTTAGAATCAACTTGTTAATTAAAAAAAATCTGTGATGTTGATAAGGATTGCATTTGTTTTATAGATCAATTTTGAGCAGCTAGGATCATTTTACAAAACAAAAGTTCTCCAGCTCATAGTCCACAGGAATACATACCTGGGGCCCTTACTTCTATGCCCCAGATCCAGCAGAGGCTACTCAGGCATTATATACTCCTTTAGAGGAGGTTTTATAGTTTACTTTTTTATACCCTGTTTAATAATCTTACATTTATAAAGTACTTTACAAATATGAAATATGATGTTAGCAGCCAATTTTTGGCTTAATCATTGGATGACTAGTTGCCTCATAAGAAAATCATTTTAACTAATTCTATATAATCTAAATGTAAAGAATGATAATCCTTGACGTTTAGTTTAGGTATGAGTTTAGCATCCATCTCTAGCCATGAAGCTGACTGCTACTAAATGATCTTTTAAGAAACCTAAATAGATTAGGTGGACCATCTGCCTCTCAACTGAATAGCCCAAGATTGTCAAGTACTATTTTCCTTCTCACACTACCAATACAGAATATTGCCAAGCAATATATTTCCTTTATCAGTATATACTAAGCAATATATTGCTTGAAACATATCTTACAGTTTTGATTTAGGATTAAATTTTAATTAAGAACACTTTTCTACCTGAAGAGGGCAGTCATAACATACCTAGACATTCAAAAATAGGCGGCTCTACCTGTAATAGAACACTAAGGATGTGTGGATAAGCTGCTGATCCACAGAAGAGATAATCCTTTTGCTTTGATTAGTGTCACTTTCCAGGGAGGCTTCCAGCCAGCTGAGAGATGCCTCGCATCAGCCAAATGAAGAGAAATAGAGTGGACCCTGGCCCAGTGTTGTTAAAATCAGGCTACAAGACTCATTTGGAGACTTTATTATAAAAACATGCCCAGGATTCCCCAAGACAATCAAGAGTGCTTCCAGAAACATTTTTCCAGGCCATCCATGAGGAAGCAATTTTTGCCCCTGCCAAGAGCTGAGGGATATAATGCAAACAATCATCAACCCATGGAAAATGAAGGGGGCACCAAGGCTGTGCATTACATCACGGTAAGACAATCTTCACAATCTATGGTCCTTTCTTGAAAAAGAATGGGTTTATCCAGAAAGAATATAAAACCATAAGAAAGCTTCAGCGTCATTGCTTTTTTTATCTTATTAACAAAATATCAAAATTGTTTCAAACCAACCCCAAGAAAAAAACTAGAACTTTGATGATGATTACCTGATCTGTTCAGTTTCCCTTTACCAAGACTAATGACTATTTCTTTTTTATTTGTTTGTTTCAGGAGATAATGTTTTAAAAAGCAGAAAACCTAGACAAATTTTGTAGTTGTCTATCTCTGATATAAAGCTTATATTCCATATAGTAATGAAAGAAAAATTATAAACTGCTTTCTACAAAAAATTGCTACAGAAAAAAAACTGGCATATTAATAGAGAAATATAAGAACATTAAGGAACTAAGGGGCATTTTTCCTAAATGTCTAGTTTCCTAAGGCAAATTTTCTAAGTGTGTATTTCTACCGCTAGATAAACTTATTTCCCCTAAAGAGCATTAATTTTCCTGCTTAGTGTTTTGTTTATCTTTGCAGGAAGTACAATTTAAGTCTGTAAATCTTCTTAACTATTAATAGAACTATCTCTTAAAAGGTTATTTGGTGTGAAGGGGGATGGGTATTTGTTAAGGTCTAACAAATAATGAACAGAGCTCAAAATTAAATGCTGCAAAATCATACTACAGCAAACCTATCCAAATAATTTTTTATTTTTTATTTAATTTATTGGGATGATATTAGTTAATAACATTATATAAGTTTCAGGTATATAATTCTATAATATGTCATTTGTATATTGCAATGTAAAAAATGAAATGGTGATCGATTTAAATATAAGTGGCAAAAGGCAACTGTCAAAATCCTTCATACAATTTTTATAAAATTTAAGAAATGAATGATGTTTTCATGAATAACAAATACATATTTTCATCTTGACTGACAAAAACTCCAGATATCAAATATTAGATCCTCAATGTTGGTTGTCTAACTCAAACAACCCATATACATCAGACAAGTAGGCTAGCTCATGCTATAGTAACAGATAAACCCCTAAAATCTCAGTGGCTTAAGAAATAAAAGTGTATTTTCTATTCATACCACAGTCTGATGTAGTATAGGCTATTCTCCCTTAAGCAGCACCCCCAGGACTAAAGTTGCTTACATCTTGAGGCTCGGCCATGCTGTGGATTCACGGTTGCTCTGGAGGCATATTCAGGAAAAGGATAGTGGGAATGTTACACAGGAAGCTTAACTCTCTCAGCAGGAAGTGAATCCCATTATTTCCACTCATGTCAACATTTGTTGACCAGAGCCAGGCACATAGCCAATCTGATCACAAAGGAGTCTGGGAACTGTAGAAGAATCCATGGTACCAATAAGTCTCCACAACACCATCCACTCAGCTCTCATCTCTAATTTCTAATAGAAAACTCAGATGAATACGAAAGAAAGAAAGAAAGAAAGAAAGAAAGAAAGAAAGAAAGAAAGAAAGAAAGAAAGAAAGAAAGAAAGAAAGAAAGAAAGAAAGAAAGGAAGGAAGAAGGAAAGAAGGAAAGAGAAAAGAGCAAAGCATCCATTATACATCAGGAAAGAATATATATTTTTAAAAAGATTTGTATACATACATACATACATACATACATACATAATTTATAATGTACATCTTTGCTTTTCAATTGGCTTGGAAAAACTCAATCTTCTGAAGTTAAAGGGTTTAGTCATCAATTATTTTTCATTAATTAACTGGGAATATCATGTAAAAGCCAAGTATTTCCTTACTAAACCACATTATGGACATCTTCATTTTCCACACTAAAAGTAAAGATTTTTCAACTTTGTAATTAACAATCCACATTGGTCCTATTCTTCTAAGTTAAAATAAAAGCTTTTAAATACAAGTTTTGGTCATGTTGGCCAATTTTTTAAACATTTAAGTAATTGTCTTTTAGGATTTTACATTAAAGACTAGGTTTTATCCACTAAATTATATTTTCAGAGTCAACATCTCTGCCAGGTATCTCAGAATGATTTTTTTTTAGCAAAGTTAATTAGTATTTTAATGTTTTTTTTTTTTATCTTCTGATGCTTTTCTGAATAAGAATTCAGGAGATATAGCATTACAGGTTAAAGAATATATAACATTATATAGTTTTCTAACTTAGCCTGAGTTTGCTTTTCCTCTTGGAAATGTTAACATAGGGTTTCTGAGTACACACATGAATGGCAGTATTTCTGAAACTGATGTCTCTGTATAGCTTCATGCATATTACCAGTCACTCCAGATTCAGACGTTATTAGAGCATATGGTAATTAGCCCATTTTTTCTTGGAGGTGTCCCAGGATTCTCAAACACTACTTACCTTTTAGGGTGCTGTACTGTTGCCACAGAGAGTCTGATTATGCAAGGGGAGGATATTACCATTTCAGAGGAAAGCTCATATAAGGCATTTCTGCAGCCTCATGTCAGCACTGCTGTGTGAATATTCTGCCTACTGAGTTAGAAAGCTTCTGCTGCTACTGGTGGCTTTATTGTAGACTGATGTTGACTATACCATAGCATGGCATAGTCATGTAGGAAGCAGAGAAAATATTTTAATAAAGTATACCTGCATTATAGTCATTACAATATTTAAGCTGGTGTTGCATATCTAAAATCAGCTAAATAAATAAATAAATAAATAAATAAATAAATAAGCAAGTTGTCACAAAAAAATAAGAGCTAGAAAAGGAAATTTTACCTGAAGATAAGACATTTGGTTATTAATTTAAAAGAAAAGAGGGAGTTATGTCAGAAACATAGCAGAGTGAGAGGCATCTCCAGATCTCTCTCCTTGAAACAACAATAAGCTGAATATTTAAAACTCAACAAAAAACACACAAACAGTACATGAGTACATCTGAGTGTGGGATCTGAGTGCGCATAAGAGCTACCACAAGTCAGAACCCCAGGAGTCAGGCAGTAGACTGGGAGAAACAAAAAAGCTGCCTCTCCCAGTCAGAGCTTCCAGCAGGAGGATGAGGCAGACGAGAAGGTATGGTGGGTTTCCTGAACAGTCGTGCCTGGAAGAGCTATGAGCTCCACGAGACTGGTGGCAATGCCCAGGCACCAGGGCAGAAAGCAGAGAAGGGGGATGGTACTAAGTGTAGATGGCAGAGGCACAACATTTGATTAGTACCAGCTGCAGTTGCAAAATGCAAAGCTGAGCCACAGCCCCTCTATCCATATCCTGCAAGACTGAACACCTATGGAGCCCCAGGGGAATCTGAGCAGACACTACTGAAACTGTCGCTAACACCAACAGGGACTGAGACTGAGGGTAGTGAGTGTGATTGAAGATCCACAAGAAAAAAAAGGCATTGTTAAGTTTTTATATAAAGCAAGGATCCAAGAATCTTAGATGTCACCTATTGGAAAACAAAAGAAAACCACCTTTTTGGTAACAGGCTAAAGAGAGACCTTTATATAATAAATCTTCTTTCTGGGAAAAAAAGGAAAATACACTTCCATTAATGCCAAGGTGGAGAATAGTCCATTAAACACCATGAACAACCAAGGTGACAAGGAGCTCAAAAAAAAAAAAAAGAGAGAGAGAAATCTTCAGAAAATCAGCTTAAAGACATAGAAATATGTGACTTAAATGACAGAGAATTCAGGATGGCACTTCTGAAAAAAACTCAATGAGAACCAAAACAATTTATATCAATAATTTCAGGAACTGGAAAAACAATTAGATGAGCAGAATAAATTGTTTAACAAAAAGATTGAAACCCTCAAAAGAACCAAATAGAACTTTTAGATGAAGAACACACTCAAAGAGGTTAAAATTTAAACAGCAAGCTTGGGAAATAAAGTCAATCAAATGCCTCCATTTGACAGAAGTGGAGACAGAAATCTAGAAATTGATCAGAAGGAAGAAGAGAGAAACCAAAGAATAAAAAATAATGAAAGAGAAATGCAAGAACTAATTGATACCATCAGGAGAGGAAACATAAGAATAATGGGCATCCTCATAATAGAAGAAGAGAAACAGGGATTAGAAATCATTTTCAGACAAAGAGTTGATGAGAATTTCAAAATCTGAGGAATAAACTGGAATTTGGAATTCAAGAAGTCAACAGAACACCCAATTATCTCACCCCAAAAAGGCGTCCTCCAAGACACATTATATTAAAATAATCAAAAGTCAACAACAAAGAAATAATTCTCAGGGCAGCCAGGGAAAAGAAGATGGTAGCCTATAAAGGAAAAGCCATTAGATTATTGTTGAACTTCTCAGCACAAACCTTACAAGCTAGAAAGGAGGGGAATCAAATATTCAAACTATTAAATGAAAGGAACTAATGTATCCAGCAAAGCTCTCCTTCATACTTGAAGGAGAAATAAAGACCTTTCCAGACGTACAAAAATTGAGGAAATTCTCCACTACAAGGCCTGCATTACAGGAAATACTGAAAGGGATCAGCTCATCTAAAATAAAATGACAAGAAAAAATATATAACTAGGAGTAAGGTGATTAGCAGGCAGATAGAAGCAGAGGAGTGCAACCCTTACTAAGAACAGGGCACTATAAGCTTAAACAATAAAAAGAGATTTGCTATAGCAAGATAGTAATGAATGTTCAGCATACATAGGGACAAATAGAGACAGCAATGACTGACAAGAGGAGGATTCAAAGATCCAAACTTGCAAAGGGGAATGGAGATATGGCACATGCAGAAGAGAATGGTTATATATATAATGGTAACTACACACCAAAGATTCAGAACTACAAAGTATATAACATAACACAAGGACCAGAAGGAAAACCCCCAAAACTGAACCAAAAAAAAAAAGAAAGAAAGAAACCAGATACACAAAGACAAGGAAACAATGGAAACACTGAGCTTCCCAAAAACAAACATAAAATGGTTATAGTAAAACCTCATATTTCAATAATCACTCTATATGTAAATTAACTAAACTCACCAATGAAAAGGCACAGAGTTGCAGATTGGATCAAAAAATAAAATCCAGCCATATGCTGCCTCCAGGAGATACATCTCAGCTCCAAAGACAAATACCAACTCAAAGTGAAAGGGTCCAAAATGATATTTCAAGCAAATGGCATTCAGAGAAAAGTGGAAGTAGTGGTACTAATATCAGACCAAATAGACTTCAAAATAAAAAAAGTAAAGAAAAATTCTGAGGGACACTTCATAATGATAAAAGGGATAAGGCACCAAGAAGACATAATATTTGTTAATATCTATACTGCTAATCAGGGAGCCCCAAAATATGTAAAGCAATTGTTAACAGAACTAAAGAGAGAAACAGACCGAAATATTATCATACTAGGGGACCTAAATGCCTCACTGTCAGATATGAATAGATCATCCAAACAGAAAATCAATAAATAAATAACATCCTTAAATGACACATTAGACAAACTGGGCATAATTGACATTTACAGAGCCTTTCAACCCAAAACACCTAATTTTACATTCTTCTCTAGTGCACATGAAACAATCTCAAGAATTGACCACATAATGGGACAAAGAAAGAGCAGCAACACATATGAGGGTTGAAATCATACGAACCATTTTCTCTGATCATAATGCTTTGAAGCTGGAGATCAACTATAAAAAGAAAGCAGGAAGAACCACAAATACATGGAGATTAACTGACATGCTCCTGGAGAATGACTGGGTCAGAGAAGAAATAAAAAGAGAGATCAAGAGATACATATAAACAAATAATAATGATAGTACAACATAACAAAACTTTTTAGACACAGCAAAAGTGGTAATAAAAGGAAAGTTCATATCATTGCAGGCCTATCTCAAAAAATAAGTCCAGGCTCAAATAAACAACCTAATGCTTCATCTTAAAAAACTAGAAAAGAACAAATGAAGCCTAAAATCAGCAGAAGGAAAGAAATAATCAAAATTAGAGCAGATGTAAATAAAATTGAAAATAAAGCAATAGAAAAAATAAATGCAATGAAGACCTGATTCTTTGAGAAAGTTAATAAAATTGACAAACCCCTGGCTAGACTCACTAAAGAAAAAAGAAAAAGGACACAAATAAACAAAATCAGGGATGAAACAGGAGAAATTATGACAGACACCACAGAAATACAAAGAATCATGCAAGAATAATATGAAAAAGTATACAACACCAAATTTAATAACCTGGAAGAAATGGACCAGTACTTAGAAAAATATAATCTTTCTAGACTGAATCAAGAAGAACTGGAAAATCTAAGGAGACTGATCAGCAGTATGGAAATTGAAACAATCATCAAAAAACTACCAAAAAGTAAAAGTCAAGAAGCAGATGGCTTTACCAGTGAATTCTACCAAACATTCAAAGATTTAATACCTATTCTCCTCAGATTCTTTCAAAAAGTCAAAGAGGAGGCAATACTTCCCAACTCATGTTATGAGGCCAATATTACTCTGATGCCAAAACCTGATAAGGATAACACAGAAAAAGAAAACCACAGACCAATATCTCTCATGAACACTGATGCAAAAATCCTAAATAAGATACTAGTGAACTGAATACAGCAACATATTTAAAAGATTATAAACCACAATACAGTGGGCTTCATCCCAGGGTCACAAGAATGGTTCAATTAATCAATTAATGTGATACACCACATAAACAAATTTTAAAATATGAATCATATGATCATATCAATAGATGCAAGAAAAAACCTTTAACAAGATACAGCATCCATTTATGATCAAAGCACTTAACAAAATTGGCATAGAAAGAAAGCACTTTAACATAATAAAGGCCATCTATGACAAACCCTCAGCCAACATTATACTTAATGGTGAAAAACTAAAAACCTTTTCTCTAAGATCAGGAACAAGATAAGGCTGTTGTTCACTATTGCCACTGTTATTAAATATAACATTGGAAGTCCTAGCAAGTGCTATATAAAAGGCATTCAAATAGGAAACAAAGAAGTCACTATTTGCAGATGACATGATTCTCTATATAGAAAACCATAAAGACTACACAAGAATACTGCTAGAAACAATAAGCAAATACAGTAAAGATTCTCGATACAAAATCAACATTTGAAAATCTGTAGCTTTCCTATACTCTAATAATGAAGTGTCAGAAAAATAATGAAAAAAAATTCCTTTTGCAACTGCAACAAAAAGAATAGAATACTTATGAATTAATCTAATGAAATGAGAAGGACCTATAGAAGAAAAACTATTAGATCCTATTAAAAGAAATCAAAGAAGATACAAAGAAATGGAAAGGTATTCTGTGTTGTTGGATTAGAAGAATCAACATAGTTAAAATGACCTTATTACTTAAAGCATTATATAGATTAATGCAATCCCCATCAAATACTCATCATCATTTTTTAAAGAAATAGAACAAAACATATCAGATTTGTATGGAAGCACAAAAGACCCCCAACTGTCAAAGCCATTCTAAGAAAAAAGAACAAGCCTGGAGGCATCACTCTGCCCGACTTCAAAGTATCCTGCAAAGGAACAGTAATCAAAATGCCATGTTATTGGCAGAAAAACAGACACACAGACCAGTGGAACAGAATTGAGAGTCTAGAAGTAAACCTATGTGTATATATATAACACACACACACACACATACACACACACAGACACACATATACACACACATACAGGTGTGTGTGTGTGTGTGTGTGTGTGTGTGTGTGTGTGTGTATGGACAAATAATTTTTGACAAAAGACCCATAAACAGACAATGGAGTAAAGAAAGCCTCTTCAATAAGTAGTGCTGAGAAAACTGAAAAGCCACCTGAAAAAGAAGGAAACTAGACTCGTGTCTATCACCACACACCAAAATTAACTTGAAATGGATTAAAGAAATGAATTTAAGACCTGAAACAAAATGCATAGAAGAAAACATAAGAACTAAAGGACTTTAGACTTAAAGAAGATTTTGTGAATTTGACCACAAAAGGAAGAGAAGTAAAAGCTAAAATAAATGAATGAGACTATGTCAAACTAAAAAGCTTCTGCACAGCAAAAGAAACCATCAATAAGGTAAAGAGATAACCATTCAAATGAGAAAGTATACTTGTACGCAACTCCTCTAATAAGGGCCTAATATCCAAAATCTAAAAAGAACTCATACAATTCATTTAACAACAACAACAAAAAAAAAACTGACCAAATCAAAAAATAGTCAGAGGACCTGAACAGACACTTCTCCCAAGAAGACATACAAGTAACCAGCAAACATATAAAAAGATGTTCATCATCACTAGCTATTAGGGAAACGCAAATCAAAACCACAATGAGATACCATCTCACATCTGTTAGAATAGCTGTTATCATCAAGACACAGAATAACAATTGTTGGAGAGGATGCAGAGAAAAAGGAACCCTCATATACTGCTGGTGGGACTGCAAATTGGTACAGCCACAATGGAAAACAGTATGGAGGTTCCTCAAAAAACTAAGAATTGCTCCACCATATAATCCAGCAATCCTTCTACTAGGTATTAACCCAAAAGACTTGAAAATTCATATCTGAAAAGATATTTTCACACTGATGTTCATAGCAGCATTATTCGTGGTGCCCAGAACATGGATCAATCGAAGTGTCCTACAATAGATGACTGGATAAAGAAGCTGTGGTACATATATACAACAAAATATTACTCAGCCATAAGATATGAAATACTGCCATTTGCAACAACATGTATGGACCTCGAAATAATCATGCTAAGCCAGACAAAGAAGCCAGACAAAGAAGTTGAAAATCCCATGACATCACTTATATGTGGGATATAAACCTAAAAGCAACAAATAAACATGACAAACAGACTCATGGACATGGACAATAGACTAGTGGATACCAGAGTGTGGGGGTAGGGGGAGGAGGGAAGTAAATGGAGTAAAAGTGGTCGAATATGTGTTGATAGAAAGAAATCTAACTATGGGAGGTTAACATACAATGCAATAAATATATTGCCTTACTGTTAAATGGTACACCTGAAACTTACTGGATTTTGTTAACCAATGTCACCATAAAAAAATTAATTGAAAAAATGTTTTTATTTAAAAAATGATAACAAAAGAGAGGAACACTTTTAATAGCAGATTGACATCACAAAAATTTAAATGATCAAAATAGGTAACATAAAAATAGGAAAATATGTTTAAGAAAATATATCAGAACACAGAGGAGAAAGATAAAAAAAATTAAATTATGAGAGAGGAAATAATAGATATGAAGAACATATCTTAGAAATTCACTTTAGCTATGGATAAAAGAAATAGATAAAAAGATCTGAGCAGATGAAACAGCAATAACCAAGTTTTTTTGAAAAAATAATTTTATATTCCTGATATAAAGATTTAAGACAATAACTCAAAAATACATATTGTATTCCAAGCAAACTTAATGATAATAGAATTAAATCTAAGAATATCTTCACAGAATGTTTAAATTTCAAAAATTAAAATAATATTTATATAAATGTCCAGAAGGAAAAAATAAGATTGCCTACAAGGGAACAAAATAGACCTTCACCTTATAATTCTCAGAAGCACTAAATAGATATATAGAGAGCTTTAAAGAAAAAACTTTGTCTTGGTAATTGTTCATAGCCAAGCATCATTTATGTCTTAACCTAAGAGAAAAACATTTTAACATAGAAAGGATATGGATAATACATGACACAGATACACTTCCTGTATAAATCACATGAAAATATGTTTCAGAGTAACAAAAACTTAGGGCAAAATTAGAACTCAAGAATAAGAAAGTCACAGTTGGGGAGGATTGGTGTTATTAAAACATTTAATCAGATGGAAATATTAGATATAAAAAGTGATTGTAAATGTGACTATTCTTTAAAAGTTTTATTATATTATAAAAAGAAAAAGGGAAAGAATGAGAGAAGAGGCTTACAATTCCAGAATAAATTCACAGAGAAAGAGAGAAGAGGAGGAACAACGGGCCCTACTTATGTAAATGAAAGAAAGTTAGAAGTGTTTTTTTCTGTTATGGATAGGATGGTTAATATAGATGTAAGAGCGCATTTGAAGAAGGTTCAACTAGGTATTGGTAAATGAAAACAATGTACCTTACTTTCAAATTATTCCTAAAGAGAAAACACAGAAACTATACAGAAAATATCATAATAATTGAAATAGATACTAAGAAAACATAAAAGGAAAGTTGACAAAAGCAGGACTGAACCAGAGGGCTGTGAAAACAAACACAAATGTGTAAGTGTTGGATGACCAGAGGCCTCAGGAAAGCATGAGCAAGTCTCCAGAAGATGGGGCAGTTTGAGATCAGTCTTTGGCTTAGAGCAGAAAGAATAAAACTAAGGGCACCCAGTAATTCTATTTATTGTTGTGGCAGGGGAGGGCAAGATGTGGGGCCCCGTGAACAGAAAGAATTCTCTTCTTCAGCAGAGTGTTCTATTGCAGGGGGAGGTGTTGGCACCCTTCACCTTCAGAGGGGGCCAGCCACCGAGGGAGGCAGTACTGAAGCTTGTGGAGCAGTGAGGACAGCGTCCTGGACACTGACTTTCCTCCCCGCTGGGTGTAATGTCACGAGTGCCAGAGGCGGCACTGCTAAAGAAAGAAAGCAGGGGAGGGTGATATGGGGGGTAGTGTGTGAGAGCTGAGAGAACTTGGTTACCAGCACAAGAAGACACTGTTGAGATTTCTAGAAATAACTGAGCAGACTCCAGGTAAGGAAGATAAGTATCTGCCATGGCAGTTGGAGCAAGCTCAGATGATTATTTGTTACTGTTGATGTGGCCCTATTCCATTAATCTATTGGCAGACAAGGCCTGAGAATCATGCGTAATGCCTCAATGGCTAAAAAATATCCAGCTCAAATAGGACTGTGGTTATGCTTTTTTTTTTTTAAGAGTCCCAAAGACAAACACAGAAGTGTTTTCTGAAGAAATACGTGTGACCTTCAAAGAAATTGTGTGTGTTGGGGGAGGGATGGAGTTAAGAGAGGAAACATAATTGGTAATGTTGATAACAGCTGAAACTGAGTGAAATGAAGGTCTGTGAGAATATTTGTTCTGGGTTGTTTTGTTTTTATTTTTGAAAATTAACGTAACAAAATGTTTTTTATATCTTGAAGACTAGAGCTCAGAATTTAACCTTTAAAATTAAACAACAAATGAGTACAGTTTTCCATATTCTATTTATATATCACAGTGGGAGCTGCTAGTATGTGCTTCAAACTTCATTAGATAGCACAATTGATCTTGACCTTTCAGAAAAAAATCCTTAAAAATGACAAAAGATCCTGCTCCAAGTCTGAAAAACATATTGTAAAAATCTTGGTTAGTATCAGTGTAATGTTTGGTTTTTTTGCCATAAGTTTTATAATCCCCTTATTTTAAATTAATGATTAAGACAGATATATCTAAGTCTCATCTCCACTATTCAAAAGGCCTCATAAAATCAAGTTGGCTTCCCTGCCAAAATCAAGCCAGGCTTCATAAAACCATAAATTACCACAAACATCCTAGAAGATTTATATTAAACTTTTGCCTTTTTGCAAGGTAAAGATGTTCATAACTTGCTGGAAATATTACATAGTAAACTTGTTAGAAGTTTATATAAATCATTTATTTACATTCTATGGGTGAAAGCAATTCAGATTAGGCTTGCATCATTTTAGAGTTTATTTTGGAATCTTCTATAAGATGGCTTTATAGTTACTGAATTTAAAATGACTAAAAACAGGAATTTTAAAATAAAGCAAACATATTGAAAGATAATAACTTAAACCATGCAGAGACTTTTGGAATTTATTCAAATATTCAAGAATAAAACCCAAATTGCAGATAACATAAGCAATTTAACATCAATAATTCAACCAAAGATTTCTCCATGAGAAAGTATTTTGCTTATATGATCTGAATTCTCAATACTAAAAATTGCCAGGATTCATTTTCAAGTCATAGACCCCTCCAATGACTTTTATTCAAAATAAAACTAAAAAGGAACTGAAAAATCATAAGCATAGTCTCAACATATTTTTGTAACTGCCTGTTCAAAGCAAACATAACAAGAAGATAAAAGGAAACAGCAGGAAGGCAAGAAACTGGCAGCTCAGAAACCTGAATTTGGGAGTCTATAGAAGATACTAGAAAGACAGCTCAGCACCAACAAATGGCTTGCTAGCATTGCATCTCCATTTTCTTATTTCCAATTCCCAGGAGAAAGAATCTGGCCCAGTATGGCTCTAATGCTTACTCCTGGCTCCACCAAGCTCCATCAATCCTGGCTGTTCTATAGGTTGTGAGACAATCTTAAATAAATTGTCCAGAACATGTTTGGAGCAACTGCAACTTTGAACCAGCGTATGGGCCTCCCAAAGCAATCACAATACTCAAAGTAGGCAGCCCTGATTTAGATGTTTGAGTTCTGGCATTTTTATATCTGCTGTTCACCAGCGTTAAACAGGCATACCTCATTTGTTTTTAATTTTTATGTTTTTTAATTTTTATTAATTTTTATAATTTTATTTTTTAATTATTGTTGACATACAATACTATATTAATTTCAGGTATACAGCACAGTGATTAGACTTTTATATAATTTATGAAGTGATCATTCCAATAAATTTAGTATCCATCTGACACCATACATAGTTATTATACAACTGACTATATTTGCCATATTATACCCTATGTCCCCATGAATATTTTGTAACTACCAGTTTGTACCTCTTAATCCCCTACCCCCTCCACCCATCCCTTACCCCCTAATCTGACAACAATCAAAATACTCTTCTTAAATATGAGCTTGTTTTTGTTTGTTTGTTTATCCTATTCTCTAGATTCTTCATCTTTCTCTGTCTAACTTATTCCACTCAGCACAATACCCTCTCAGTCCACTCATGTTGTTACAGATGGCAAGATTTCATTCTTTTTATGGCCAAGTAATATTCCATTGTGTATATGTGCCACCTCTTCTTTATCCATTCATCTATTGATGGACAACTAGGTGGCCTCCATATCTTGGCTATAGTAAATCATACTGCGATGAACATACATGTTCACATGTTTCTTCAAAGTAGTGTTTGCATTTTTTCAAATAAACGCCCAGAAGTGGGTCTTTGTCTCTTGTTATAATCTTTGTTTTAAAGTCTACTTTTTTATGGTATAAGTATTGTTAACCCAGCTTTATTTTGTTTCCTTTCTATTGCATGAAATATCCTTTTTCATTCTTTTACTTTCAGTCTGTGTGTATTTTGATCTGAAGAGGATCTCTTGTAGGCAGCATGTGTAAGGGTCTTGGTTTATTATCCATTTAGCCACACAATATTTCGACTGGAGCATGTAATCCATTTACATTTAAAGTAATTGTTGATAGATATGTAGTCATTGCCTTTTTATTATGCATATTATTCATATTTTTATCTTTTTCCCCCGCCTTCTTCTTCTTAAAGAAGTTCCTCTAACATTTCCTGTAATACTGGCTTGGTAGTGATTAACTCCTTTAGATTTTTCTTGTCTGGGAGCTCTTTATTTGTCCTTTGATTCTAAATGATAGCTTTTCTGAGTAGAGTAATCTTGGTTGTAGATCTTTGCTTTTTACCACTTTGGATATTTCCTGCCAATCCCTTCTGGCCTGCAAAGTTTCTGTTAAGAAATGAGCTAACAGTACTATGGGATCACCCTTGTATGTAACTAACTGCTTTTCTTTTGCTGCTTTTAAGACTCTCTCTTTGCCTTTAAACCTTTGGCATTTCAATTTTGATGTGTCTTGGTGTGGACCTCTTTGAATTCATATCGTTTTGGACTGCACTTCCTGGGCTTGTATGTCTATTTCCTTCACCAGGGTAGGAAAGTTTCTCTGTCATTATTTCTTTAAATAGATTTTGAATTCTTTGCTCTCTCTCTTCTCCTTCTGGTATCCTTATCATGCGAATGTTACTATGCTTAATGCTGTCCCACAGGCCTTTTAAACTATCCTCATTTTTTTGGATTCTTTTTTCTCGTCGCTATTCTGATTGGGTGTTTTTGGCTACCTTATCTTTTAAATCTCTGATTTGATACTCTGCTTCATCTGATCTATTATTGATCTCCTCTGATATATTCTTCATTTCAATTATTGTAGTCTTCATTTCTCACTGGTTCTCTTTTATGTTTTCCAGCTTCACCTTTGTTTTCTATTTGTTAAAGTTCTCACTGAGTACCTTTACTCTTTGCCTCAATTCATTGAGCATCACTATAATAAGTGTTTTGAACTCTGCATCTAGTGGATTACTTGTCTTCATTTTGTTTAATTCTTTTTCTGAAGCTTTGTTCTCTCATTTGGGACATGTTTCTTTGTCTGCCTACTTGTGTTTGTTTCTATGTATTAGGTAGGGCTGCTGTATCTCCCAGTCTTAATAGAGTGGTCTTATGTAGTAGATGTCCAGTGGGGCTCAGTGGCACAGTCTTCCCTTGTCTCCTGAGCCAGGTACTCCAGGTGTGTCCCTTTTATGAATCTTGTGTGCTCTTCTGTTGTAGTTGAACATTGGTTGCTATTTGCTCATCAATGGAAGGGACTGACTCTTGGACTGATTGGTTGTGATGACTAGCTATGACAAATGGAGGAGCTATTGTGCAGGAGTGACCTTACATAACAGAATTCACTTTAGCAGGGCTCTGGTGCCTGCTCTGTTTGCCCTTTAGGTGTGTTGTTCTCATATGTAATCCCAGGTGGTGTTCTAGCTCAAACCAAACAGCTACCAGGCATGTGAGCCAAGGCATCCTGGGAGAGGCCCTGCTGCAGGCCAAGTTCAGCTGCAGACTGTGCTCAGCCCAGGGCCACCTGGCACGAGCCACCAAACAATTCACAGATGGCCACCTCCCACACTGGGCTTGGAAGTGCCTCAAGAGGCCACGCTGCAAACCAAGGCTCCACTATTGCTGGGCTTGAACTACTCAGCAAGAAGTACAGGGCATGCCAAGGCCAGATGCTGCTTTTTTAGGTTTTGTGAACCTGTGAAAGATTTTTAGAAAATCTGCAGCATGAGCCAAGACAAGCCATTTATATGGAAAATCCACTGGAAGCAGCTTGGGTTGGCCTACAAGTTGTGAGAGGTGTGGTCTCGGGGAATCACCAGGGTAAGGTGACTTGTGTTAGCTACATTGCCAGAGACAGCTATGGCACCACCTGGGTCTGCATGCCAGGTGGGTGAATGTTCAATAAAAGAACAATAGCTTATTCCAGCACTTCTGTCTGGGAGAAAGCTGCCCCTCCAGCCCTTGCCCTAAAGCCAGTCAATGCAGTTTCTCTCTCTATGTCCTGGTGCCTTTTGAGCTGCTGCCCTATGCTGGTGCTCAGAGCAAGTGAGTTCAAGGAAGTTCATGCAGGGCCCTTTAAGGAGAGCACCTGAGACTCCCAGACATTCATCTCACTCAACCACAACCTCCTCTGGTTTTCACACAGAAGTTGCGGGGACTTCTCTTCCTGGCACTGAAGTCCTGGAACCCTGGGTTGGGAAGTCTGCTGTAGATCTGGGACACCCTCATTTCTTCGGAGGGACCTCTGCAGCTGAGATATTTCTCCCGATTCTCAACTACCACATGACCTCACATGACTCCCACTGATGGCTATTTTGTAGTTTAGTTGTAATTTTAATGTGGTTATGAGGAGAAAAGCACAGCATTTACCTAGTCCACCATCTTTACCAGCCAGATACACCTTACTTCATTGTGCTTTGCTTTATGCACTTCACAGATAGTGTGTTTTTGACAAATTGAAGGTTTGTGGGAACTCTGCATCAGGCAGTCCATAGTGCCATTTTTCAAACAGGCTTAGATGATGTTTCCTTTAGCAATAAAGTTTTTTAAATTAAAATATGTACATTGTTTTTTATGCATAATGCTATTGTACATTTGATAGGCTACAGTATAGTCCAAACCTAACTTTTATATGCACTAAGAAACCAAAAAATTCATATGACTCTTTATTGTCATGATCTAGAACTGAACCCTCAATATCTCCAAATATGTCTGTAAACACACCTCAGAGATAAGTACGTACATCTCCTCTGTTCATTCCCTACTTAGCAAAGCTTTGTGGATGGGCCCCACAGCAACTAAAGTCTAGGGATGCCAGACACACACCCTTCCCCCAGGAGACACAGGTGGATTGTGACCCTCTGCTCTTTTGATTGATCCAATAGATCATCTGATAACCTAGACTCACTGGTACATGAATATTTTTACCTATAAATCATCAGTAAATGTTTCTTGAGATTGTAGAAAAATAGTTGAACAAAATATTACCAAATATAATGAGCACAAGCATTACTTGGAAGAAATGATCACAGCATTTGGTATTACTAATTTCACACATTTCCCAATTCTATAATAAATCTGCTCTCTCTACACATGGGCAAGCTGAATTTAGCCCCATTTATTTAAGACTTTCATCTGTGACCATTTTCCCAGGAGGTCATATGTTCAAAATGATATATCGTTTTGAAATTTTCAGTTGAAGAGAGAGTTTTATGACCATGAGCACCATCTGAGGATAACACGTATTTAATTATATTGACACTTTTGTTCCTGGCTTAAAGAAATGAGCAAATAATCAGCAAAGAAAAGGCAGGTTATATTGCTTCCTTTTTTGTTTTTGTCTTTAAAAAAAATTGCTGGAAACTATTTTTAACAACTTAGTAGTGTATGAAGGTCTAGCTTCCATTTTCCAGGAGTTGTAGTTTTGGAGAAGAAAGCCAGGCATCCTTCATCATTTGTTGGCCCCTGGGAAGTCCAAGCTTTGAGAGGGGGAGCAATCATCTCATATGCATTTTTTACAACACTTGAGATAGGCAAGGTAAAGATGTGAAGGGTGTGAGGGACAAGAAGCAAAGGAAAGCCTCCTAGGCACCATGTCCATTAGCTTGGGCCAAACTGAGAGACGAAAGAAGTCTGCCTCCCTCTCTCCCATACCCCTCACCTTAGACCCTGGCCCAACATCCCAGGCATACCCTAGGCTCTTTATTCTCTCATTCTGGCCTAGTTTCTTCCATTCGGAAAAAAAAATAAAGCTTTCAGAATTATTTGCATTTAAATATAAACAATTTAATATATTTTTCTTACTCAAAAAAATCTATAGGGAATACGAATGTTAGATCCAAAGGAATCAACTCCCAGTAGTGTAATATGGGGCACTTAAGATATGAGCAGAAGAGAGACCTGGTGTTTGGGGATGTTTCTGGTCTCTCCTCAGAAGCCACATTCCAGCCTCGTCCAAATCCCAGCTCCATCTGGCACTGGCTTCTACTACTGTTCATTATTGAGAAGCTGCAGCATTCCTGGTGTCCTCCTTTCACTTCAAAGCCTCTTCTTTTTCTATGCAGTCTTGGCCGAAGGCCAAGTTATAGCTCTACTTGACTCATCTATCAGAAACTGGCTGTTTTATAGATACATGAGATCACAAGGAAGAAGAAAAAAAAACAAATGCCTTTGGGTTTTAGAAAATCAGGGCAGCAGAGGGCTCACTACATTTAAAATTTTCTTCTCACTGAATCAAGATTCAGAGCTCACAGCCCTTCACTTCATGCCCAGATACAATAACCATTCTGAGGAGTCCAAGAGTGAGATGCTTTTTAGAAGAGAGACTGAAGAGAGTGAAAAAATGGTAAATGGTGACATCTGCTGGAAATTCAAGCATTGCAGGATTTCAAACTAGTAAAACTCAAGGTTCTGTTGTAACTAATTGAAATCTCATTACTTGAAGAAAACCTTTTTCCCAACTGAAAAAGTTCAGTAATGTGAATCCTTTCGGCATACACAGGTACAAACTGTTCCCAGGCAGTATGATAACATAAAAAGCAATGGCAAGTATTGGTTTTTGTAATTCAGGTCCAAATTGTGTTTAATTCTCTGTGTTTGGTTTTACCATCTATAAAATTAAGACAATTAATACCTGTTGCATATAATTTCATTAGATTTTTTTAAATTAGATACTTTGAATTTTAAAAAACAGTCTGCATCCCTGGGTCAAGGTTTCCCATTCATCCTGTGCTGCTATTCTAGGGAACCTCCGGAACCCATGTGCTTGATTTGTAGCCAGTTTATCCCTAGTTATTTCCATAGTGGAGCCTCATACCTACTGGGCACATGGTAAGAGCCCAGTTGATACTGATTGGCCAATTGATTAGTAGATAGAAATGCATTATTTCCCTGCTTCATTCCCATCACATGGGTGAAAACTTAATGAGAGATATTGTTTTCTTTTGACTTCTTTAAGCTAAAGTCATTTTTAAAATCTTTCTTTAGTCAAATATCTTGTGTGCATTGAAGGAGATTAATAATAGTTATGAATCCTGAATGGCCCCAAAACGTGTAATTTAAAGGCAGTGCCAACCTCCAGCTTCCTCTAGAAAAACACCCCTTTTAAAATGCCAAGCAAAGCAATCCAATTCAGTCAAGTCCAACTCAAAAAAATCAATGACCACTAACAAGCTCTCCTGGCGACCAGGCTAGAAAGGGAGAAAGCCTTAGAATGACAGGGCCCTGCACAATCAGAGTGAGGCTCTCACAAAGCCCAGTTCATTAGGAACTACTGGAAAAGCAACAAAACCTATGTGCCTTTTTAGCCCTGTCACAAATTGTCCACTTTGGATGGAACAATGTCTTCCTTGTTCTGACCATCTTGTTTGTTTATTTTGTGTTCTACCAGTGTGAAATTGGTGGATCCAGCCTGGGGCTGATAGGGGATAGGGAGACCGGCCTGTGATCCCTTTCATGTCATGCCTTCTCTGAACACCCATTTTAACAAACCCCATTCCAATGAGGCTTGCAAATGGAATTGTGGCAGCTTCTATTTTACAGTTTCTTGTCTATTTGAATTTAAGAAGAGATGAGATATAGCGTTTAAAATCATGTCTTTTAAAAAAATCTTTATATTATGGAAAATGTCAAACACATAAAAGTAGTACATAATAGCATAATAAAACCCTGTGTACCCACTGCCCAACTGTGATAATTATCAACTCCAGATCATGTCATTTCTAAGCTCATTCATATAACGAATATTGATTGAATGCACATTATATCCCAGTACTGTTTTAGGTTTTTGAGACACAGATCTGATTAAAGTGAATTCCTGACACTCACAGGACTTAGAACAGACTAACAGGATACAGTGCAGTGCGGGAAGTGCTTTGATAAGAAAAAGTAGATAGGAAGCTACCCAACTGGGAGAGCTTTCTTACAAAAATGGCATCTAAAGTAAGAGTTGAGCACTAAGTAGGAGATTGCCCTGCAGGAGGAGAGGAAGAGCAGACTGAGAAAGGGGCATGATTCAGGTAGAGGGAGCAGTTTTAAACAAAGTGCCAAGAATAAGAATGAACAAGGGAATTTTAGAGACTAAAGAAACCTTAATATGATTAGAGCTTTGAATACAAAGAAATAATGAGAAAGATGGATAAGTAAACAGAGGGAAGATTAACAAATCAAAAAAATAAAAGGTCATATGCCATATTAGGCCTTGTGGAGAAATGAGGGGTCAATAAATAGCGAGAAAAAAGTAACATGATCTTTTAGACTGATTACTCCATCTGCAGGATGGGGAAAGGGTTACAGTGAACACAGGTGCTGCGTTTGCTGGAGGCGGGAACAATTTAAGGAGGCTGCTGTGATTTAATTAAGAGCTGAGGAAGTCACTGTGGGGATGTAGATAAGTGCATGCTTGGGGAGGCAGGTTGGCTCTAGAGCTCTCCTGGGTGTTCTGCTCTGTTCTGCTTTAAAGTAAGGCCAATGGTAGGTGTATATAAGTGTGTGTCCCAAGAGAAAGTAATGGAGAGTGCTTGTGTCAGAGAATGAGCACCATACTGAACTCAGAAGTCAGCTGTTAGAAACCCTAGAAATCATCTTCACTAAATCCCTTTGTACAGAAAAGAAAACTGAAGCCCAGAAGAATACAAACTTATCCAAAATCACAAGGGAAATTTTTGTAGGGCCTCCATTGCCTAACTCTGCCACCCCTTCCTCCATCCAAGGCTTTTCCACTGCTTTGTGGTTTTGCCAACTTTCTCCCTTTATTTCACTAAGCACCTTAGCAGAATGGCAGAACCCCCCAAAAAATGTTAAGATTCAGATGACATCAGTGTTGGAAACATATATGTATGTGCGTGTGTGTTTCTCTTAAGAAAGAGAAGACCTGATTATTCTGAATAGTTCCATTCCCTGAATTTTTCATGTATGCATTTTTTAAGCTTACATTTGTTTCCATCAGCTCTTAGGATATTGATGGAAGGCTTTTTCATTTCTCTTAGTTACTGATATCAATCTTTAAAAAGCTTTAGGATGAAATATTACAATATAAGCCATTGTTGACCTGTTCTATATCTCCTTCAGAGAAACTGTGAAGTAAAAAATAGTGTATGACTTACAATTATATTACACCGTGATTGTCAATCACTTTGGAAAGCTTTGCTTCACCAAGATTATAAGCTTTTTTGAAATAAATAGAATTTGGCAATTATACAGAGTTTCAACTACATTGCATTTCATTTTAGAATACAGTAGCAATAATCTGGACTCTCTATATAGATTTAATTTACCAAAGGTATCTGACATTATGAGGCAGATTCTCCTAAAGACATCACTTTGGTGTGTTTTCTTTACTAAAATGTCAGGAGCTTCTATAACCTCTAATGCTCCGGTAGTGCCTAAAATATTATTTCTTAGTTTTAGGTAAATTGGGCCATTGTAGAAGCTGTAGTGTCTTTTTAGGACCTCAGAGCACTAACTAATTTACTAAGTGGAGAATTACAAGCCATGTGATTAACTAACCTACTAGTACCAATAGAGTTGAAGTCTGTAATTCAATCTCCAATGGCAGTTTAGAAGCATAACTAGTCACTGAATTCTCATTACTTGCTGAGTATGAGAAGAGTGAGAAGTTGGAAATTTGGTCTTAAGAGACTTAAGGTTGTTAAAGGTACTTAATGATAACTAGAAACTACCATAGGCATTAGGAAAATATGAGTCAATAGTATCACTGTCATCGATTACTATCATCTGCATCAGTAAATAATGACCTAGTCTTCTGGATGTTGGGGTCACAAAACATCACAGTCAGGAGGCATAGGTTGGTGGTCCAGTTCTGCTCCTTACTAGTCCTAACAGAAATCATCTAACCTCTTTGGTCTGCAGTTTCCTCATTAAAAGCTTGGGCAGGGGTGGGGAGTGGGGAATGGGGGGAGGCAGAGAGCCCAGTTATCTCTGCAAGAACAGACAGAGCCTACAAGTGACTTCCCTCCTCAGACACACATGTTATCAAAGCAGTCCTCATTTCTGGTCCACTCCACTTCATTTATTAGCCCCACCTTCTTCATTATCATTGCTCCATTACATAACTTCTCTTAATGACAACTCCATGTAAGCCCCAGGCATAAATACACTTTAAAAGTTATTTTTAAAATGGATGAAGTCAGAACTAATTACAAGCTGCAGATATTCTTTTTAAAAGTTGTACTTCTACTAGAACATTGAGATTCTAAGTGAAACTTAATAGAAACATGTTATCAATAGTTTGGCTTTAAGTAATATTAGCCTATGACTCTAATATCCATGGGCTGTCTAGCTTATTTAGTGTTGCTTTCTAATCTGCATGATTTATAGTCAGGACAAATAAAGGTTTGCCTTTAGAGTTTTCAGTCACTGTCATTTAGATTCTTAGATCCAAGTAGAAGAGTTTCTTTTCCAAATAACAGAAAGTAAAAATATATACTATAGCTAAAACACAGCCAATAGAATTTTTAAAATAAAGTTCAGGAAAAAATAGGTTGTCTCATAAAATTAAATCTAATTTCAAATTCCAGTCTAACTGTGATTTTAATTTTAAAGGCTCTCAGAAATTTGGGGTTAAAAAAGGAGTTTAATTCTCCTATGGACATTTTCTTTATGAAATGTTACTATTTATGGGTGAATAAAAATTTCAATTTGCCTTTCAAGGAATAGGACTTTGTTTATATTGATTTGGGGTACTGTATTTTCTCCTCTGCATGGTGCAAAAACTAGCCAACTCAATTAATTAAGGAAGTGGATATTCCATCAGAATAAAGTATTCTCTAAGTCATCTGATCTCTAAGGAGTGATACTTTCAGGTACACAGATTCCAAGGTGATTCCATTTTGTTCTGGTGTTTTTGAAACTCTTAGACTGTCATCTAGAATTTGGGTTAATAGAAAGATAGGACCCTCTGGAGTGATCAACACCACCTGCAGCTGAAGGTCTGTCCTCAGATAAGTTTTCTTAGATCCAGTTTTGTCGCTATATTGATACTGAGTAACTCTTTCCTTGCCAAAGGACCAAAGGAAGGTGTTGGATTTCAGCACCCTCCACCTATCATGCTTCATTAGAACCAGAATTGGGGAGAGGCTGCTAATCTGGAGGGGAAAGACCAATTTGGGGAAGGTGAAAGGTGAATGTCTCCGGATGAGCAAAGGAGCCAGGGCTCTGTGTTTCTGGGACTGGGTTTGAGACTTTAATTCTACCTGAATATTTCCACTATTTCTCACACAAGAGTCTCTGTCTTGAAGCACAGGACTGAAGCAAAATGCCTAATGAAGCATATCGGGGGAAAAGACTTGGCAAGAAGGGCTGGGGTAGAAGAGAGAAGAGTCAGATTACAGGTTCATACGTTCTCACAAAATCATTTGCAGATTTTGGGACCCATGAGAGGCCCATGGAGCTTCTTTCAGGCCACCAGGACTAGGGCGTGCGTCGCAGAAGTGTGCCTGACGCTTTTCAGAGTTTTCTGCTTTGTTCAAGCTCTTGCGTGAAGGCTGGTCTGAAAGGTCAAGAATGGACTTAGCTCTGGGTTGCCGGTGACCTAGCTGCTTCTTACTGATATCCTTAAATGTAGAGTCCGGGCCTCGTTGATTACGTCCCTATGGTTCCTGCGGCCTCCGGGCACTGCGCTCAAGACACTCGTGGCAACGGCGGCTGCAAGCGCACACGGGGTTAGCTGCCCAAGTCCAGCCGTCCGGAGGCGGCAGAGCGCTCTTGGCGAGGGCGGAGTCCCCACCTCAAACCCAAACCCAAGGGAGGAGCCCCTGTCCTCCCTGGTGAGATGAACGCTGGGGGCCAAGACTGGCTCTTAGCGTTTTCCAAATCGCTCATTTCCCGCCTCGAGTGAGCTGTTGGCACTTCTCCAGACGCCTCGGAGCTCCCAGCTCCAGCCGCTAAAATAAATTCACCGTGCCAGAAAGCGGGGGAGGGGAGAGAAGACTCTGAACCGGAAGAATGAAAATACTAGAATGACCCCATTCTCCAGCAAAAGGTAATGAGGGGAAGCGAAACAGTGTGAACTTATTCAGAAATGCAAAACGATCTCCACTCTCTCCCAGACGCATACAAAACGACCTAAAGACAAATCAGCCAGCGCTCTGGGCAGCTTCCCAGAAAGGGCCTCATGAATGAGAATGGGTTGCTAGGTTTCCGCCCTCCCTCTTGACAATCGCTCTCCACAAGACTCCCACTGCGGAAAGAAAGCATGGGGGACCCGGCCATTGCAGAGCCGCGGAACCGCGCCAAATCCACGAGGCTGCCGCTCTGCCTTCAGGACCCTGGAGAGCAGCCACCCCCCCCCCAGACCCGTCCCCGCCCGCCCGCCCCACGCTCCTCGCCCCCTCTTGTGCCCACCCACCCTGTCTCTCTACTCGCTGCTTCCCGCCTCCACCTTCATTTCTCTTGGCAAACGCCTCTCTTGTTTTTCACAATCAGATTAAAGTGTCTCTTTGTTTTGCTTGAGGGGGCTGTTTGGATTGGCTAAATTAGGTTCCGGTTTGTAACTTCACTAAATGTTTGTAGACCAAGAAGCCCTGAGAGCCTCTCAAACTTGAGAGCCTGAACAAGACAGGAAACCTTGAAGGCCACTGAGTTCAACCCCTTTATAAATGAAGCCGATTAACTCAAAGAATAAAGAGACTTTTCCAAATTTATCCATCAAGTTAGTTGCAAGGCTGTATATAGACAATGGGCTTCTGACTTCTTCTAACTTAATGCTTTCTAGTATCCAAGAAAATACAAGAATGTTACCTTCTCCCTGGCAGCTTAGGTCTCCTAAGCAACAAGTGGAAGGTGGTAAGGCCTGTGTTCTGGAGAATAAGATGGGCGCCTTGAGTGAGGAAAGCGAGCCTGCAGAGTGTGCACTTAAGGGCGGCCCCAACTCAGTCCTGGGCACCCATACCACTCTACCCCATGCAGCACAACCAAAATCACTTCGACCAGGTCCTTTCTCCTACCAAGCTTGAGGTGGATCTGGGATCCCTTAGTGTTCTCCCACTATCCAAGTTTCTCCTAGATAACTATCCCAAAGCCGATTACTAACCATCTGGTGTGCCTCTGGCTCATAGAGCACTAGGCACTTTAGAAGCGGGGAAAGGACAGAGGTAAAGAGAGTGGATGAGAGGAGGGAGAAGAAGAACAAGACTTTCAAAGGTGAACTTTCAAAAGAGATTTTTATCCAACTTCTAAAGAATCAGGAGATATGAACACAGATCCTGCTATACATTGCATCTCACATTTACCATGCCTTTGAATCCCCTGAAAATGTTAGCATTAAGATTCTGATGCAGTAGGTCTGGTGGGATCCAAGATTCTGCATTTCTGACAAGCTCCTAGTGAAGCTTCTTGGTCTTAGGAGTAGCTGGAGTTATAAAAGAGGAATGGGGAGGGAGAAAGGAAGGTGGGAGAAGAAAAAAAGAAAAACGGAGAAAATCTAACCAAAGGCCTTTCCCTTTACTCTCACCGACCTTCTTTTGCATCTCCAAAGGAATGCCTCCAAATGCTGTTGTATATGGCACTAAGTGCACATTTTCTCCAGTCTGTGGCCGGACCCAGCAGTAATGGTATGCTGATTTTGTTTCTCTCCTTCCCCGCCTCTTTCCTTTCCCGCCGCCGGCCCTGCACAGTTCCCAGACTCGCCCGCTGCCCCGAAGCTGCTCAGACTCCTTTCTAGCGCGCTCTCCGGCCTCGCGCGGCTCTTCTCTCACCTTCTCCGAAGAACCCCTCCTGAGGCTACCCAGCGGCGCCCGGACTTCCCCCTCCTGTTTCGCGCCTTGCAAACACCTGGTCTCATACGGGAGCAGAAGGAGCGTCCGGGCCGCCTCTCTCTCCTGCTCCGGGCAGCTCTGACACTGCCTGGCCGACGCCCAGGGGAACGCCTGTCCAGGGAAGAGGACGCCGGCGCTGGGCAGCGTTTGTCCATGCTCGTGAGTACCGTTGTCTCCACAACGCCCCACCCCTGGCCTCATATTTACCACCTGCATCCATCCTCAGCTCCTTCCTCTAAACCTGACCGACCCACTCCTCGCCGGGCCAGCAGGGGCTCCGGCAGCAAGGCGAGGTGGGAAGGTCGAGACAGGACTGAGCACGTTCTAGGAAACAGCCCCGGCGACTCACCCGACTCCTCCACCCCTCAGGAGACCCCCGAAGCTACTTTTTCCAGGGCTGTTTCCTTTCAGGGTCCATGGAAGTGGCAGGAAGCCCTCGTACTTCTCGAGGCAGCTCCTCAAACTCGTTCTCAACATGTTGCTCCCCTCCCCCTTCTTCCAGCCTCCCCCAGACGCGCCTCCGCCCCCTCCTCGCGCGCCCACTCCTCAGACCACTCGGCTTCTGCCTGCTGTAGAGGCCGGGGAGGAAATGACGAGATGTAATTTTCGTGTCAGGTCAATTTCCAGCTTCTGTTTAGCCCTCCAAGCTCGAACGCACGGCCCCGGCGGTCCTACTACGTCTCGCTCCCGAGGGCACATTGGAGGCTACAGGGACACGCAGCGTCGGTGCCCGCAGAGGTGGTAACAAGGTTCCTCCGTCACCCTACGGGTTTCCCCTTATCGTGGACTCCGAGTCCCTTGGGCACGGAGAGCGGCTGCCGAGGATCTCAGCAGGGTCCGGAGTCAAGTTAGCTCCTTCGCCCCCCCCCCCAACCAGGTGGGGCCTCCGGCTCCTACTGGCCGTGGAGGGCGAGGAGTCCCTTTCCAGTTGGGGCCAGATAGCTAGAGGACGAGGCTGCAAGCGAGTGGGGCGGGTGCAGAGCTCAGAGAAGCACCCTGGCGAAAGGGAGAAGGTAAGGGGACTGCCCTCCAAAGGTGGCGCAGTCCACGGTGTGACTCACCAAGGACCCAGCAGCCCCTCTGGCGCGCGGCACACCCCCAAACACGCATTCGCACCTCCCTCTTCCCCTTCATTGACAAGGTCGGAGCACGCATTCCCTCACTTTGGAGTCCCTCTAGGTCCCCCCGAGAGGAAGCGAAGGGAGAGCAGAAGAGGCTCTGCAGATGCCCTCAACGCCCGTCCGGCTTCACGCCCACACTCTCGGTACTTCCTAATCCCCGGCTACAGGAGGGGAAGTTACGGTCTGGGAGCCGATTGGGTCCCGTCCGGGGCCTGGGGCAACCCCCCGCCAGCCCCGGCCGCAGTGTAGCGCGCCGCCGCCAGAGGGAGGCGAGACCTGGGCTTCCCTGGCGGGGGAAAGGGGATTGGGGCGCGGGGGAGGCAGACCAGAGGGAGGGAGAGGGAAGGACTCCAGAAGGCTAGAGGGAAGACCCAGAGCCAGAAAAAGAGGACAGCCGGGAGACCAATCGCGAACCTAGAAAGGACAGCACTTAGTATAACAAAAATAAGACACACGGTAGACGCATGCGCACGACGGACTGAGGCGAGGCTGCCGGAGCTTCCCCTCCCGCTCGCCCCGTGCACGGTGGAATCGTGAGTATCCTGCTTCCTCAATCCACTTCTTTTTCTCAGACTTGCCCGAAGGCCTCTGGCAGGAAAGTGGCCGGGGCCAAACCGGGCGTGCACGGTTTGCGGTGCGCGGTGGCGGGAGTGTGTGCGGGTCGGTCGTCACCACCGCAGGTCCACCCCGGTACATTAGTGCGCATTTTGGAGGTGTGTGGGCTTAGGGTGTGACTGTGTTTTAACGGGGGCAGCTAGCTACCAGGATCAGTTTCTGTTGGGTCCTCCAGGGCGTCCGCACGATTCGACCTTTGTGGCGGGGATCAGTGAATGGGAGGTGGGAGGACGCGTCGGCCCATCAGTAAAAGCCTAAAACGCATGTTGACATCCGCTACATATTTGGGAAACTTCCAGGCGGATGCACGGAAACGTTCTAACAGGACAGGGAAAGACCCAGAGGGGGCCGGGCGCCGGAGGCGGGCAGATTGAGCGCAGGTGGAAAGGAAGAGGAGACACTCCCTGAATAGCAGGACCTCCCAACCGGGGAAGCACAACTCAGGCAGGGGACCCGAGGAGCTGGGCCGGGAGTGGGCTCCCGCACAGGGACGCTGGAGGGTCTGACTTGGTGTCGGCATTTACGCTCTTGAAACCGAATCAACAGAACAGCCCCGACCCTCTGCCAGTACCCAGGCCGTTAAAGAGCTGGCGCCGCGGGTGTTTTTCTTAAACAAACCCGGGCAACTGACTCTTCCGCATTCACCGAGCCGCTCTCGGCAAGGTGGAACGAGTCTGGGCGCCGAGGCTTCGGAGACTGGAAATGGGATGGGCAGGCGGCCGAGGGACCTAAAGAGAGGCGGCGCGCGGGGAGAGAGGTTTTGGGGGGTCGGGGTGCGCGGCGACTCCCCTCCCCCAACCGTAGGGGACTGGGCGGGGGAGGGGCCTGGGAGGAGGCGGCTAGCCGGGTGGGGAGGGGTGTTTGCGGGGGAGGTCTGGGTGACCTGCAGCCCTCGCGCGTTTGCGGGAGTGGGCGGTAAGGCGTGGGCACTGGAGAATCCATGTACTCTGCGACCTGTCTATCCCGCCAACGGGGGAGTGGGCGGAGGAAGGGCCTTGGGAGGGGCAGCGCGCGGGGACAGGAGAGCTTTGCGAACCTCCGGGACTCGACAGCATCCGGTGAAAACCCGTGAGCGACCCCAGCGGCAAGCGGGACGCGGCTGTGAAGAGTGCCAATAGCTACGAGAGGGGATGAGGTCTGGCATCCCTGGGTGCTGCTGCTGCACCCGCGCCACCTGTGGGGGACAGGGTGCAGGAGTGACTGAATGCAGAGTTTCTGTCCGAGAGCCGGAGAGAGCTCGAGGGAAATCTCTCGCCACATCCCTTGCTTGCAGTCGCTCTTTGTCTACCCTTATCCACCCGCATCAAGGCGCGGTGGGGTTCGCTGATTGTCCCAACCGCAGCCGATGCTTTGGGTTCGGGTGTAACTCCTCTTGCCCACCCGCTACCAGAATCAGTCACTTTGTCACTGGGGCTTCGCATTGCCCAGGGAGTGTAGGAAGCAGCAATTATCATTCATCCTTGGATCTGTCCACCTCCTTGAGGCGCAGGTCGTGAAGCCCCAATGTGGTTTGGCTTCATTTCACTTTTAGTGGTTCCAGTCTGTGGATATAACTAAACAAGGGTCCAAGTTCACAAAATGATCTAAATGCCACCCCTCCCCCAGACTTGACAAGGACATTTGTAATAAATTGACTATCTGTAAATTCTTACTTTTTGCTCATTACCTAATTTTGTACCGGACCTCCTGTTTATCTTCTGTTCACTACGTGGCATCTTTTTTGTCACGTATCAGTAACTCATGTAGGAGAGGAAATATTGCCTAATGGATAAGAGTCTTGGGCTCTGTAACTGGTTTCAAATCCCAGCCTAGCTGTGTGACCTTAGGCAATTTATTTAACCTCTCTGTGCCTTAGTTTTATCATCTGCAAAATGGGGATAATGAAAGTACCCAGTTATTAGGGAGGCTACCAGAATTCAATAAATCAATACAGTAGAGCTCTGTTACATATCAAAGAAAAATCGTAATAATAATGATTATTGTTATGTTGATGCTAAATTTGTCAAATAAACTTTGAAATATAGAAAGATGAAATGCATATTTTGTGTGCTATAAAGAGTATACATAATGAAATGAAAGATGTCTAATACGAAAATTTAAAAAACTTTTTGTCAGTATCTAAATTTAAATACAGTGCATTTCTATATCATCTGTACCTTTTTATTTAAAATAAATATGAGATATTTACGTACAAGCTTCAGACATGATTTTAAGAAAATTATCTTTAACCAACATATTTTTCTTTGTAAAACAGATATGCATAAAAATACACACTAGGTCATGGTATAATCAAAAAAATATCCAGTATTGCATCAAAATATTTTACCGAGTTAATTTTATTTAAGGGAATGTGGAAACTTACCTCCAGAGTAGGAAATGGCAACTTCTTTAAGGGTTCACACATTTTAGCCAACATATCTTGTTATCAAGAATATAGAATGATAAAAGACATATTACTTATTCCACCTCCTTCACTTTACACACAAAGAAACATTCAGAGAGGTTAAAGGCCTGGGCCAGAGATCTCCAGCTAAATAGGGGCTTAAATAAGGTTAGAATTAGGTCTTCTGAGTTGCTCCCCAGGGCTCTTTAACACCACACTGATGACTTCCTGCTTACTACAGATTTATGAACCTCTAACAAATATGAAACCAGAGGATGTTATATAGGGGAAAATATACAAGCAGGTGTTATCTCCAATACAAGAAATACCAGGCAGTCATGTGGCTATTGTTGTCCCACAGCTTTATCATGGTCCCTTGCAGCAGAAGATATGACCTCATCTCTTGTGTAAGGTAAGGTAAGGTTACAGATCAAGCTAGAGGCAGAGCCAGAATCAGAATTTATAAAGTCCCACTGAAGTATACATTTGGCTATGTATTCTAATTTTACATTAGAAATCATTTTTGAGATTTTCTTAAATTTTTAAAATCTCCTTCCTGCTGGCTTTGAAGGTCTTTCTCATAAGAGAGCTTTTTAAGGAAAGGCCTTAAGAATTACACAGAAAATTTTATTGTTCCAGGTTTTGTGGACAAGCAAGAGTGAAAGAAAAAAAAAGCTTTCTTATTTTAGAGCAATACTGCAGTTACTGGTTTCATTCTAGGCACTTGAATATCGATTTCTAAAATTCTGCTCTTCTTTCATTTCTGCATGTGGCAGTGACATTCACCTTCCACACAGATGCAGATGGTAACTTAAAGGCCCAACCCTCACATGAGCAGTTTAGAAATGATATATTAGAGACTTTCAAGTGAGTATCTGGCCTTGCAAAACTATTTGTAGGAATGGTGTGGCTTCCAAGAAGGCAATTCTAGAAAGGGTGCCTGCATCCTTGAAGAAGAAACCCATGCTTCTCTCCAGTGTGTGAACTGGGTATCTTAGCCTTGACTTTGCATCACTGAATACCTACCACATGTATTTAGACAGAAATACAGGGCATTAAGCAGGGAGTGACTTTCTAGAATGCTCCCAAGCCAGTTCAGCAGAACTGAGTTTTGAAATCACATGTGTTAAGTCAGGCCCCAATATGATTATAATGTGAATCATTGTCCAATTGGGAATGTTGTGGATTAGTTTTCAGTGCACTACCAGGTGACTCACAATGTGAGCTTCTTTTCAAATACATATAGTGTCAGTCAGCAACTAATAGGGTTCACTCTCTGAGTCAGAGCTTAGCATTTAGTACAATAAGTGTGAGTCACTGACTACCCGGCACTGTCTGAGATGGTCCCTGAACGTTACCTTGAGCAGCTCAGGAATATAGACAACATTGCATGGAGTGAATCAATTCATAGTATGATTAGGCTTTTGTAGCGGCCATTCACAATAAAGTTTGATGTGACTGAGTGCTCCATGTAACATTGCATAATTATAAATGCATAGAATAAATTACCTTGATTGTAATCCAGTGATTAGATTCTAGCTATTTGCATGAGGAATCATTTGTGAAATATGAGTATTATGCCCTATTGCCCATCTGTGATATTTTACTTGAGTTATCTTAATGATTGTTAAAGCCAGTTAACTTCCTGGTTTTAGTTATTTAATTTTACTCTAAATTTAAAATCCTTTTTAAGTATGCATTAGTTTTAAATGTTAGACTATGGCATCTCATGCAAAGCTACCCTGCAGTTTGACTTCCTGGGCTCTGGATATACAATGTGCAGCTCAGCCCAACAGTGAAGTAGAGGAGACTACCTTGTTCTCTGGTTTGTCTCTATTTGTGCCTTGTCACCTCTGTTGCTAACTGAACAGTTCTTACTCAAGAGCTAGAACACAAGTTTGTGGTGCTGTAGCACCTTAGAAGGCTATGACACCCAGCACTTCTAACCCTTCCAGGGCGGTATGGCTAGATCAACACAGGCCTAAATTAGCTTTTTCATTTATGCAAGACTGGAAATAATGATGCAACCTATGCCTCACTCCACCCTTGAAAGACTTTTATGTCTCTGGGTGGGGTAATAATGAGATTTAAGGAACTAGTAGATTTCTTAATTTGTGATAATTAGTGGCAAGAACTTTTTATCTTTGGAACCAAGATTACACTATTTTTTTTAAATACAAGTGTTTTTTTTCTATTTATCCTCTGATAGCCCCAAAAGTATCCCAGATGTGTAGACTTTACCATATTTGTGTTTCTATAAATATCCATGTCTAGTGATATGGATATATGATATGTGAATATTTCAGAGAGATATAGATACTTCTTTGCATTTAATGAACACTGTACATAAAGAGTTCTATTCTTCTCAACTTAATGTAATTAGTGCCAAATTCGGGTCATTAGGACTCTTTAATTAATTAGACTATAAAACTGAAATAAAGTGTCTACATAAGTTTGCTAAATTTCAGCAAGAAGCTATAGGTATTTTTATGATATTTTGGATTGCTTTTAACTTTAAGTTAAAACTTACAGTAAAGTGTACACATTTTACTTTACATTTAATAAACGTTATGTAAGTACCCCTATGTAACCATCATCTAAAACAGAATTCCTCAAGCTCAGCACTTTTGACATTTTTAACTAATACCTCCTTGTTCTGGGGACTGTCCTATGCATTGCAGGACATTTAGCAGCATCCTTGTCCTCTACCCACTAGATGCCAGTAACACCTCTCCCTAGATATGAGAAACAAAATGTTTGCCAAATGTCTCCTGGAGGCAAGATCACTCACCACTGCTCCAGATCAAGATACAGGAGATTTTCAGCCCACATCATAAGATCTCCTCATTTCCTTCCAGTCGGTACTCCTACAGGTCACCACTCTTCTAAGTTCCCAGACCATATTTTAGCGGGACCTATTTTTGAACCTCATATGGAACTATATGGTACATATTCTTTGCATCTTGCTCAGCATTGTTTTTGAGATTACTCATTGCTTTTACATGTATTGTGATTTTATAATGCTGTTACACTATTAAGGACATTTGAGTTGTATTCAGTGTGGGGTTATTATGAATAATGCTAATATGAACAATCTTATTCATGTCTTTTATTATACATAAGCCCTTATTTACATTGGATTCCTAGGGGTGAAGTTGCTGGGTAACAGACTGAATATATGTTTAGCTTTATTAGATACATTCAGTTTTTCAAACTGTTTTTATAGACCAAACGATTTACTCCCCACAAGCAATATATGTATACATGGCTTCACATCCTCACCAGCATTTAGGATTGTCAGTCCATTTAATTTTAGTCATTCTCCTGACTGTGTAGTAGTACATCATTGTGGTTTTAATTTGTATTTCCCTGATTACAAATGATGTGAAATACTTTTTTTTTTTTTTTTTGTCCAGTTGTATCTCTCTTCTGTTGTAAACTGCCTCTATAAGTCTTTGGCCTATTTTTCCATTGTATTGTCTATTTTATTGATATGTAAGAGTTATTTATTCTGGGTATACATTTATGGTTAAAATACATGTACGTATGTGTGTGTGTGTTGCACATTTCCAATTTGTGCCTTGCCTTTACACTCTCCATTATCTTTTGACTTCTGTAGTTTCTGTGGAAAGTCATGCATCTCTAAATGCATGACTGATTTAAATTTCTTCTCTTTGTTTTTGGCTTGCCACACTTTGAATTTAATGTGCTTAGGTGTGGTTTTACATTTCTTCTGTTTTGGTTAATAGAGTTTCTTAAGTCTGTGGATTAATATCTTTCATCAGCTTTGGAAAATTTTCGCTCGACAACTCTTCAGGTAGTGCTTCTTTCCTCTCTTTCTCTACTACTTCTAGGATTCAGATCATATATATGTTAGACTTTTTCCTCTTTTCCCTCATGTTTGTCATTCTGTGATCTGTTTCATCCTCCTTTTCTCTCTCTTTCCTCTTCAGTTTGAATGCTTTCTTTGAACTGTGGTTAGCCTACTTAACCTGTCTTCTGCTGTGCCCAGTCTTCTGTCAAGCCATGTAGCAAGTTGTTGGTTTCAGAAATTGTTTTGTTCTAAATGTAGTTGGTCTCTTTGATTCTCTTTAATGCATTTAAATTCTCTGAAGAAATTCCCTATCTTTTCATCAATTTTTTCCATCTAATTCTTGTCTACTAATTGTTCATGAGTCTGTATCTATTTTTTTTTCTATCACCTTTGTCTCTTCACATATCTAGTAATTTTGTTATATGTAGACATGGCATGTAGAGATTGTATAGGTTCAGATAATATCTTCTACCAGCAAGGAATCTCCCTTGGAGAGATTTGCTGTGAGAATGAGGGGCTGATCACCTCAGGGTTAACAGGTATTGAAATGACTTGGGGCTGGTTGCGATTTTAATAAGACTTAGGTAACCTCTGTTTCTCTCCGCCCACCCATTTCTTAGGTGTCTTCTCCTGTGCTTTGGATTTAGAGGCTAGTGGGTTTCTATTTCTTCAGCCTTGAAAGAGTGAGAGACTCAGTTTCACCTTCAGAAGTTTTGGGCTTTGCTTTCTACCCCTACCTTCAAGGTGATGTCCACACCTGGTCAATGCCTTGAGGAGACCAGTCACATGTTTGAGGAAGGCCTATACTGAAGTGGGGCTTATTTTCCCACCTGAGACTGTAGAGACCCTTTATGTCCTCAGTCTATCCTAGAGTTAGCAAATGGCCTTAGGGGAGAAAATATCTGGTGATAGACTACTCACTCTACGAAGAGCTCTCCCCTTCCGATATTTTAGAGGAAAAAGTATAACATGTATATGATTTGAGTTAATTTATTTGTTGCTTCCACACAACTCTTTGATTGTTTGTGGTTTTAGTTATTAATCTGACTTTTTTAGTTGTTATATGGTAACAGCGCTACGCCCTGACCTATTACCATTTTTCTTGAAGATATTTCTCTTGAATTAAGTTTCTTTTTTTTCCATCTTGGGTCAATATCTATTACACAATTTGTTTCCAATGCAATTCAGAAAATTAACATTAAAAATTTTGATATTTGCAGGTATCAAGTGTAATATATTTTGTGTTTCAAAACATTAGAAAAGAAGTACGTTATAATCCTTGCAATTCTTTTTGCTTCAAATTGAACACTGAAATGAAAGAGAACTGGGTTTGAGTTTTGACTTAGTCACTAGTTTTGTAAGCCTCTGGTTCTAAATATGTATAACAGGGATACTTATGCTTACTTTAGTAAAAAATATATAGCAGATGGTTCAAGGGAGTATTCAGTAAGTGGCACCTGTTACCATTATTTCTCTTATATTTATCCATCATTATTTTAGACCTCTGAACATGAATAACTTTTTAAAGCACTTATATTTTGATGTAGTTATATCTGATACAGATTCTAAAATTTTTCCATTCAAACAAGGTTCTGAAAAAAAGTTTTATAATATAAAAGGCCTGTATTTAGATATTCATGAAAATATTACTAAATAAGTTTATGAATTCATCTTTTGCCAAAATTTTTGTCTATAAAAGATTCACCTTATATTTAAATAATATCTTTATATTGCCAAAAATAAATATATAAAATTTAGTAACAAAAAGAATTACATTCATAGTAATCTTCTCTCAGTAAAATCCTAATTAACTATTTGGTGTTATATCTACTAGGGTTTATTATAAGATGTTGGCAACAAGAAAACTGTTAAGATATATTAAGAAAAAAATAACAGTATTTTCTGAAAAGGACCACTGGATGACCTTTGCAGAGGAGAGTGTTATAGGGACTGAACAATTTTAACATTATCTCCATGGATGATTTTAATATAATTAATTTTCATTATTATTTATTGCTCTTTTATTTTGACTTCTACACTTGTTTCTTTAAAATAAAAAAAAAAAGACTGCTAACATATTGAAACAATTAGGGATTCTATTCTAAATATAAGGTGAAAATAGTAGCCTTGGAGGCAGTTCAGTGCTTCTGGAGTATTCAGACCCCTCTAGACTCAGGCCAGTATGACAGTGCTTCAAGGCTATGTCCCTGAGCCTGCAGACGTACCTCCATCTTTGCTTCTTTAGAATGATGAGAGTCAGCTTCCCTGGTCTAACCTCTGTGTTCTGAGAAGACTACACTCCTTACAGTTCGTGGGTAGATTCAAGTCAAGGCACAAGAATGATGGGATCTAGTTACGCAGCAACCTGGAATTTATCAAATTCTCACTAGAGCTAAATTTTTGCTAAAGAAATTAAGTCATTTCTGGCTCTTTAAGTGTCTTGTTAGACTGGGCTGGTCTTTTGGTAAAATGAGATAATTATTAACAAAAACATCTGAACGTCTAACGAGACTATGTCAAATAAATTTGGGCAAAAGGAGGTTGAATAAAAGGGTACAAAAATGTAGGAAAACGTAAAATTATTTAAAATCTAACCAAGTGAATAATTCACCTTGTACATGTAAAACTAATGTCATGAACTAAACAAAAAGGCTCTATTTCTTTTCCTCTCTTCTAGTGATATATTAAAAATCATGGTGTTAAAATTATAAAATAAAACTAGATAAAGCATACATTTGTTTAAATGATATCAAGTTTATTCTGATTGAAACTGATCCTCTATGTAGCCGTTTTTTGTATTCCTTAGGATAGGGGCTTTATTCTTAGATCTCTATCTAAATGCCTGATGTTATCTCACAAAAAAAAAAAAGAAGAAGAAAGGAAGGAAGGGAGGAAGGGAGGGAGAGAGGAAGAAGGAAAGAAGGAAGGAGGGAGGGAGGGAGGGAGGAGGGGGGGAGAGAGAGAGAGAGAGAGAGAGAGAGAGAGAGAGAGGGAGGGAGGGAGGGAGAGAAAGAAAAGAAAGAAAGAAAGAAAGAAAGAAAGAAAGAAAGAAAGAAAGAAAGAAAGAAAGAAAGAAAGAAAGAAAGAAAGAAAGAAAGAAAGAAAGAAAGAAAGAAAGAAAGAAAGAAAGAAAGAAAGAAAGAAAGAAAGAAAGAGAAAGAAAGGAAGGAAGGAAGGAAGGAAGGAAGGAAGGAAGGAAGGAAGGAAGAAAGAAAGAAAGAAAGAAAGAAAGAAAGAAAGAAAGAAAGAAAGAAAGAAAGAAAGAAAGAAAGAAAGAAAGAAAAAGAATTTGAGTAGTTTTCTTTGAAAGACTGGTATAAATTTATTTATTTAGGAACCTCGAGCACTGTATGATGAAACAAGAACTGTGCCAATTATAGAGCTGGATAGGACAGTTGCTGAGAAAGCTGTAAAAAAATATGTAGAAGATGAAATGGCAAGGTAATTTACAATACAAGATGCATGATAAAAATAAGAAAAATCAAGTGATTATTAGTAATGCTTTTTAATATTCTTGAGTGTGTTGTTATAGTCTAGTGGGATATTTGTAGTCTAGATGTATATATGTGACAAACCAGAAAACTTGTAAGCTCTAGTTATAAAAACCAGAAATGCTATATTTGTTTTACAGAAAAAGGAGGAGGAGGAGAACATTTTATATATGTAAAGGGTCACTGTTACAGGCACTATGATTGTTATGTTAAAAAAATAAACTTTGGTCTACAACTAGAAGAAATCTGTAGCAACTGCTGAAAGGCAAAGATTAGTACAAAAGAAATGAAAGGAAATAGAAAAACAGAACTCTAGTTGTGACTCTTGTTTAGCTAATGATGCAGTCATTTTGATTCTTATTGAATCTCACTGATAATTCTTAGAGTTTATCATATCTCCAAAGGGTAACTTACACTATAAATGAAAGAAAAGAAAGAAAAAGAAAAAAAGTATCAAATAGCTACAATTCCCTACATGTAACCCAAAATGCATATTCATTAAACATTTCAATTCTTTGAAATTTTTAAAATTTTAGATCTGGTTGTTTAACATATCTAGTTATTTAACTACTTCATGCCAGGAGGGATGGGGACCTAAAAATTCAGTAGATATTTTGGCACAATTTGTAGAAAACCAAAACCTTGAGGAACAGAGATGAGATTCTTTTACATGCATCCTAGGAACGAGCAGACAAAGGCATTCTGTCAGCCTGGCCCCCAGAGGACTGTCTCTGGAAAACCAAGGCAGTATGGAACCAAGGTGATGATGCACTGGAGTTTCTATTAGTTTATTCTCAATAGCAGCAGCCCTGTTGGATAAAGGACTCCCAAAGCATTGGCTGATGAGCATCCAAAATAACCCAAATCTATCTAATTCTGACCTATGTGCAGCTGTGATGTGAAGAGCAAGGCACCGTGGCGTAGTGGATGGACCCGAGTCTGGGGCCACTGGTCTAAATTCAAGTCTATTGGGGGCTGACTTTATGACACTGGGCACATCACACAACTTGTGAATCTGAGTTTCCCCATCACTGAAATGGGACCTTGAAATCCGCTCCACAGTATAATTTCGCAAATTAAATGTGATTACTACTGCATTTGCTTAGGTAGACAAAGGGGAAACTGCATTAGCTGAAAATTGTTAATGGCTCTGATAAACAGTAACTTTATTTTAGTGCCATGGATTGCAATTGAAGGCCACAGTGGACTCACAAAATCTGGGTTCTGTTTTAAATCAGTATTTTAGGTTTTGTGGGCCATATGGTCTCTATTACAACTATTCATTCAACCCTGCCACTGTAGTGGAAAATCTGTGGGAGATAGAGTAGAAATGGATGGGTTGGGGGCTCATTATAGCAATCCAGACAGGAAATGGTGCCAACTGAGCTGGAGGGGCAGTGGGGTTGTAGAGAAGTGAGCAAACCCAGCAATATCCACTGTGGTGGAGTGGATGCAGCAAGAGGAATCAAGATGCTTTCTAGGATGTGGGCACCATTTATGGACTTAGAGAAGACTAGATAAGAAACAGAGGGGCCAGAGAGAAGACTCAAGAATCTATTTCAGTCCCTAAACTCTGAGATATCCCCAAAAGCTCCAGTTGTGGTGGCAGGTAGGCAGTTGCAGTGACATGTTCTGAATGAAGGGTTGACCTGGGTTAGAGGCAGAAATGTGAATTGCTTAGACTATTTATGATGTGTACCTTACTGTACTATGGTATAATAAATTTTCAGGAGATTATAGTGGGAAATGCTTTACCATCATCAGTGGAGTATTACCACCCTAGAATCTGAACTTCCTTTTCTATAACTATAAATTATCTACAGAGAGTTTCTATATACTTATTAAAGAAATCAACAAACTAAGGCACATGGGCCAGCCAAATCCAGACACTGTTTTCATATGGCCTGTGCACTAAGAATAGCTTTTACATTTTAAAAATTACTTGTTATATATAGAGAGATTATTTTGAGGAATTGGCTCACATAATTGTGGAAACTTGGCAAGTCCAAAAACCTGATGGGGTAGACCAGCAGGCTGGAGACCCAGGGAAGAGTTGCAGTTAGAATCCACAGGCAGTTCTGCTGTCAGGACTCCATCCCTGGGGGAGGTCTGTAACTCAGGAACAGCCAAATGGAAGAGATGTGTAGGTCAAGGTGTTGGGAGCCGTTTGCCTGGGGGCAGTTAAGGATTGTTTACTCAGCAGGATGTCTGCATAGCTGGCAAATACTTTGCTAATCTTGTAATCCGAAAAGCACCTTTGTGGCTCCAGGGAATGAGCTGAATGTTTTAAGGAGGAAGATAGGATTAGCAACAGGCTTCCTATGCAAATGTCAGCAATTGTTTGAGCATACTTGGGATTTTCGGATTCCCTGCAGTCATGATGGATAAATGGAGTGTGCTGAATAAACTTGGGACTGCAGTATTGACTGTCAGTCCTCCGATTCTTTCTCTTCTTCTATTTTCCTTAATCCTCACTCCCCCTCTCAGGACTGTTGATCTTTGCTGGTGGGAGGCATGGGGGAAGGGGCACAGAGCTTCCATGCCTTCTCTAGGTACACCATCCTCCCAACACCTCCATGTATTGTTCATCAACACAGAAGCTTGATTTTTACATTTTTTTATTGTGGGGGGGGGGCGGAGATAAAGGAATATTTTGTGACACATGAATATTTTACAAAATTCAAATTTCGGTGTCCATAAAATTTTATTGGGCCACAGCCACAGTCATTATTTACATTATGTCTGTAAGTAACTGCTTTTACATTTATAGAGACCAAGTTGAGCAGCAGCAATAGAGGCTACATGGCCCACAAAGGTTACAGTATTTACTCTTTAGTTTTTTACAGAAAATATTCACCTACCTCTCATCTATAATTGAAGTGCAAGTGTGAAGTGTTACTACATTCTTAATAGGAAACAATCTGTACGAAAGTAAATATGAAGTTTAACCAATGACAATGTTATTTTAGAGGAATAATGTAATCCCAAGCAAAAAAAATCAGAAAGACAGACCAACAATTCAATTAATGATAATCTGTGACAGGAAATAAAACCAAAGGATCTAACTTAAGGTTTCTTTTGGTATCTACCATTTCAACATTCAGCATTTCATCAAATAGGAAAATTTAAAGATAATCAACAAGCCCCAAAAATACTAATGAAGAAGGGCTAGAGGGAAATAATATACACAAAGGTTTCATATATAAGTGAGCTCAGATGCCACAGACTTTCAGGGATTCAAATTATTTAGAGCCTAAAAGCTTCAAATAGGACGGGAGCTTGCTATTTCATATCATGTATCATAGGATCACTGCAGGATGAAAAATTCTAATAATGGACATGAGGCAAAGTTTGAGGAGTCAATGCGACTGCGTCCTAAGGAATCATGGAGAATTTTCTAAGGGTAAAAATAAAATTTGTGAAAAAAGAGATGTAGAGAAAAAATCCTATGTGGAATAGAGAAGGCTAATTAGTTAATGATGAACACGCCTTTTGTACATTTTTATTATCCTTAATTTGCATGTACATTAATATATTTCATGGCCCATCTATTGTAATTGGTGGGAAAGAAGTTTTTCAACCAGCAAGTATTCATCCAGGCCTAATTTCTGTAATATTTGTGCCCAGAATGGAGGAGGCTTCTGCAGTCCTGGGTGAGTTCCTTCTCTCACTTGTGATCAAACAAGAATGCCTTGTCCATAAGAGTTTCCATAGTTCCAACTAATAATTCAGAGGCAGTGATAGTAAACGTCATCACAAATGTTATTCATTAAAGACAGTTAAAATAAAAATAAATGTTACTTTTAAGAAACTAACTTTATGGTAAGCACACTTAAAATTTAATATTTAGATAATAACAGCAATACCGTTGTCATACCCAACAAAATTAACAGTATTCCAGTTGCATTTAAGACCTAACTATATTAGTTTCCCAGGGCTGCCATAACAAAAGTACTGCAGACTGGGTGGCTTAAACAACAGAAGTTTTATTTTCTCACGGCCTGGAAGATAGAAGTTCAATATTAAAGGATTAGCGGTTTGATTTCTCCTGAGGTCTCTCTCTTTGGCTTATCGATAGCTGTCTTCTCACTGAGTCGTCTCACAGTCTTCCTTTGGTGTGTGCACATCTCTGGTGTCTGTGCTTCCAAATTTTTTCTCATATGGACACCAGTCAGACTGGATTAGGCCCCACCCTAATGGCCTCATTTTTAACTTACTCCCCTCTTGAAAGACCCTGTCTCCAAATACATTCTGAAGTTTGAGGATTAGGACTTCAATAAAGGAATTGGGGTGGGGGAGCATAATTCAGTCCATAACACTAACCATGTCATGTTCTTTCTCCTTTTATGACTGCTTCCTCTACCCTTCATCTTCTTTTTCATGCATTTGTGAGAGAAACTGGATCCATTGCCCCATGGATTGTTCTATATCTGAATTTATTTGCATCTTTTCCACGATGCTAAATTGTTTCTCTATTCCCTAAATTCTCATAAACGAGATATTGGATCCAAAGGCTTGAATCAACTTAGGTTCGATGACGTGACCAGACCACTTCATGGTCATGCTTGCACTTCCTGCGGCATCCCATCAGAAGGACACAGTGTCTGCATGATCAGCCCACTTTTGGTTCTGCTAAACACATTATTTCACAAAGGCCCTTCTGAATGCTTGGAAGTAGGTCACGTCAACATTCACAGAGTGGCTAGTAGGTACAAGGTATGTCTGGCACATGCAACAGAGGTAGCAGGTACTCCTCTCACTACAGTAGGAACCTCTGCTTGCCGAAAGATTTTGACAGTGGCCACTCCAGGCCAGCCCTTGAAGCCCCTTCCCTTAGCAGAGCTGGAATGCCTCCTCCTTTTGCACCACCAGGTGTTTCCCAACCTACTCCTAGCTGAAACCTCCCTGGCTGGCCTGGGGAGCACTGATGATTCTGATGATGTTGCATTTTCCCTCTGAATTGTTAATTTGGAGAACTGTTCTAGGCTGAGGAGACTGCCTCACCTCCAGAAATGTATCTGGGATATCACATGTTCCCAGACTCTTATCCTAGTATTGAGTGTACCTAGAAATATGGGTGGTGATTAGAAGGGCATGGAAGGGGCTTTAACCTTTTTTCCATCAGGAGAGTATGTTCCTTCTATCACTGCAGAACCAGAGAAGAAACTGACTTCATTCTTTTTTTCCCCCAGCTTTATTGAAATATAATAGACAATTAGTTGTCTATTAGTTGTACAATTCAATGAGGTTTTTTTTTTCAATTATAGTTGGCATACAATAATATAACAGTTTTGATTGTACAGAGATTCACATAGTTCGCAAAGTGATTACCCCACTAAATCTAGTACCCCTCTTCCTCCTTACATATTTATTACATTATTAACCATCTTCCCCATGCTACACTTTCCATCTCATGTTTATTCTGCAACTATCCATTTGTACCTCTTAATTCCTTTGCCTTTTTTTTTTAACATCCCCTGGAAGGGCCCTTCTCACCTAGTAGCCCTCAAAATATTCTCTGTATCTATGAGTTTTTTTTTTGCTTTTGTTATTGATTTTGTTTTTTAGATTCCACATGTATGTAAAGTCATGCAATATTTGTCTTTCTCTATTCGACCCATTTCATTCAGTGTAATACTCTCTAGGTCCATCAAGACAATATTTTTTTCTATTCCCTTTCTTTTAGTCTGTGTGTATCTCTTAATTTGAAATGAGTCTCTTAGAGGCAGCATATGTAGGAGTCTTGTTTTCTTATCCACTCTATCTTTTGGTTGGAGCACTTCTTTTACATTTGAGATACTTATTGATAGGAATGTAGTTATTACCATTCTTTATTCCTGTTTTTGAAATGTTTTTTTTTTCTTTTCCTCATAAAGAAATCCCTCCAACATTTTCTGCAATACTGGCTTGGTATTGATAAATTCCTTTAGCTTATTTTTGTCTGGAAAGCTCCTTATCTGTCCTTTGACTCTAAATGATAGCTTCACTGGATAAAGTATTGGCTGTAGATGCTAGGTTTTCATCATGTCGAATATTTTGTGCCAAGCCTCTGTCCTTTGTAGTTTCTTTTGAGAAATCTGCTGCCAGTTTTGTGGGTGCTCTCCTATAAGTAACTAACTGCTTTTCTCTTGCTGCTTTTAAGATTCTCTCTTTGTGTTTAACCTTTGGCATTTTAATTATGATGTGCCTTGGTGTGTGCATCTGTGGGTTCCTCTGAGCTTCCTTGGGTTGCATGTCAACAGGTGAAAGAAGTTTTCCATCATTATTTCTTCAAATAGCTCTTTAGCATCTTGTTTTTCTTCAGATACCCCTATGACATGAATATTTTTATATTTAATAGTGTCCCACTGGCTCCTTAAATTATTATTTTAATCTTGGCTTTTTTTTCCTTGCCATTCTGATTGAGTGTCCTTGGCTTCCCCACCCTCTATATCAGTGGTTCAGTCCTCTTCTTTATCCATTCTGTTTATTCCATCTAATACACTCTTCATTTCAGATAATGTGTTCCTCATTTATGACTGGTTTCCTTTTATAATTTCTATTTCCATTTTTATGTTTTGTATCTCTTTGTTAAAGTTCTCACTGAATTCACCTACACTTCTCCTAAGTTCATTGAGCATCTTTATTAGCAGTGTTTTGAACTCTGCATCTGTTAGATAACTCCATATTTCTGTCACAACTTTGATTTGAACAAAGCCTGTATCATCTATGCCATTTCTTCCCTCCCTCATCGAAACTGGCTTCATTCTTAATGCTCTATTGCTTTCACCCTTACTTCAGGCATTTTCATAAAAGTGTGGATTTGTAGAGGCTTTAAATCCACACCAAATTTCAGTTCACATTCTTATGGTTATTGAAGCATGCATAATACATGATACTCTCTGGCCTCTAGATTTATTTAGATTTCAAAACCAAAGATAGATATGAAATATGCACAAGACTGAACACAGTAAGTGCTTTTATGGCATTAACTGCACTTCTTCATTGACTTCTCTATTAAATAAAAACTGAAATGTAATTAGTTAAGCTTTATGTCTGTCTTATTCTCTGGATGTCCTTTGTGAACCCATTTCTCCACTAGTGAATGTAGGAAAGACTCTAAATATAATTTATCTGAGCCAAAGAGCATTTCAAGTACTTTTAACCAAGGAAAGAGCTTGCATTCCTTATCTTTGTGCTAATCTGTGTCTGTAAAGGAGAGCACAGACATGCTACATATCACTGGCGTGTTCATCTCAGATTCTCACTGACTATAATGTACTTTTATGGTATTTTTTTTTCAAATGCACACTTAAAAATTTCTGCTAAATAATAGGAACTATACATGGTTCTGAGCTATGACATGGCATTTCCTTCAGGAGTCAGGCCATTTATCTCCACACTGACATATCCCCAAGTGCTGTGTGATGCTTTTGTATCTCTTCCTTGTCACCTCAGTGCCTGTGGCATTTGTGTTTGTTTCTGCTCTCACTGCACCAGTATACCACTGTACACCAGCTGCTGTTCCCACTATCTTCTTCCTTGTGTATTTTTTTCTTTCCTTTTTTCAGCATTAAGTCATGGAATGTTTTGTCATACCCAACAAAATTAAAAATACCCAAATTAAAATTAACTTTATAAAACAGGAAGGGGAAATGACTTGTTTAACAGAAGCCCAGTGCTGGCAAATGACTTATGTAAAGTCACCAAGTTAAGAAAAGAAGAGAATTCACATCCAGCACTCTGATATACCATGCTGCTTTTTAAGAGTAGTCTGAAACCATTTTATTGAGATATAATTCACATATTATACAGTTCACCCATTTAAAGTATACAGTTCAATGACAACATATTCAGAGTGTGTAACTACCACCATAATACATTTTAGAACATTTTCATCACTGCATGGAGAAACTGGCACCACTTAGCTGTCACCCACCAATCCCCTTTCTTCTGCAGCTGCTAGCAACCACTGATCTACTTTTGGTTTCTACAGACTGCCTATTTTGGAATTTCATCAGTTCATTTGAATAGAATCATACAAGATTTGGCCTTTTACATCTGTCTTTTTTCACTTAGCAATGTTTGCCTGGTTCACCCATGTTATAACAGCAGCTTAGAATAAGAAGAAAAGTTTAGTGATCATCTTACTCCTTCAGTTTGAAGATGAAAAACTGAGGTCCAGGGAAGTGGCTTCCGCTGAGGTCACAGAGCCCTATCATGGAAATGTATGAGCCGTACTTCAACTTGGTCCCCGGGGAATTTTTCTCATGCTTCCCTAGTGAAAGTGCAAAATGCCCTTTTGCTCTTGTTGACAAGCTGACAAATCTACATCTCTCTTTAGTCTTTCCATGCTCAGCTTTTCTCAGCTATTTTTTGTCCCTGCTTTCACACACTCAGAGGCATTTTAGGTTACTTCTACGTTCCTGGATGGTGGAGGTGCCAGATGCCTGCATGTAGATTAGTGGGGACCTATCTGTTTCACTCTCTGTTGAATATAGACACAAAAGTGTAGGACCAATTTGCTTATAATCTTAAAACACAATTTAATGATTTTCCATAGTATTCATTCTATCTTTTACATTAAATATCAGTAATAAGTACTAAAGTGACATAATAATGGCATTGGAGTAGCACTGCTCCAATAGTTTTCAGAGACCTTTCATATACGTTCTGTCATTTACTACTCTTAACAAATCTCAAGGCAGCTAATATTATACAAATGAGGAAATGGAGGCTTAGAAAAGAAAAACGATTTGGCCCTGGCCTCGAAAGTAGTAAAGGTCAGAATGGAGGACCTCTGACTTGATACCCCATAATCCCCTTCCTATATGGCATTGGCTGCTATGTGGACTTCTTGAAATTCTTGGTCAATTGCTTATTATTTTCAATGCTTCTTCCCTAAGTACCAGGTGAGGGCTGGAAGGTCAGCTCAGACTTGTAGGACTCGTCCAAATAAACCCTGTATTCCACTTGGCCTCTCTGATCCTGGACACTGCATGTTCACCTCAGAAATGCTTATCTCATGATCTGATTTCATGGATGCCCCTGTCTCCATTCCACGGTGCTCTCTGAAACTCAGTCTCTCATCTGCAAATTACCCTTGTTCTTCACAGTTGTCTCTTAATGTCTCTTTCCCTTTCGTCTCTCACTGAAATCCAGCTACTCTTTGAGAACAGTGCTTCCCCTGTAGCCCTGCTAATTGGAAACATTTTTTTTTTGTGTTGAAATTCCATTTACTTTAATTCTTAGAAGTAAGGTAGATGCCTCTTTGCCCTCTGTTGCCACTTTCAAACATTTCTTTCCTGTTTTTCCTCAAATACCCTACTTCTTAAGTCCCTACACATGCCATGACATGAATGAACCTTGAAGATTATACTAAGTGAGATAAGGCAGTCACCAAAGGACAAATATTATATGATTCCACTTATTTGAGGTACCTGGAATAATCAAATTTATAAAGACAGGAAGTGGAATGGTGGTTGCCAGGTGCTGGGGGAAGGGGAGTTAGTGTTTAATAGCCTCAGAGTTTTAGTTGGAAAAGATGAGCAAGTTCTGGAGATGGACGGTTGTGATGTTTGGACAACAGTGTGAACGTACTTAATGCCACTTAAAATAATTAAAATGATAACTTTATTTTGTATAAATTTGCCACAATTTTTTTGAAATGCTTATTTTGAATGTCCTTAGACTGAACCCCTACTGCTACTCCTTTCAGTCATCTTCCCGCCCTCTGGTCCCTGACCCTCATGTAGAAGATTAGCATGTGGGCCATCATTTTCTCTCCAGCGTTGTTCCTGTTAGCATTCTTGATTTCTTCAGCATCCTTGTACACACTCTGACCTCTCAGCTCCTTGATTTCTCAGCTCCAGAAATCTATTCTTTTACTACACATCAACCCTCACATGACCCTAGGGTCAGCCATTACCAACTGTACCTCCTTGGAAATCCCATCCTCAAACCCCTACCTGTGCCCTGCACCCCCCTTCCTTCAGGCTTAATCACTCTGGTTCTTTTCTCCATAAATTCTCTGGTCTCTGAGGGCTTCTTCCCATTCTCACTTCCCTGACTCTCACTTGTCCTCAGCATCCTCCATCTCTTTCTCATTCACTATAGTTTTGGCATGTTCCTGGAACATGTCAATCTCATTTGAATTTGCAATTCCTTCTTAGAAGCCTCATCCCCCCACATTTTGATATGTCTGCTTCCATATCATTGGTCTCACCTCAGGAGTCTCCTCCTCAGAGACTTTCTGTGGCCACTAACTGTAGTGGTACCCTCCCCTCATCATGCTGTAGTAGAGCAACCATTTTACCATTACATCTTTGTAATACTTCTAAAACATAAAGTTCTCTTACATATTTGTTTTCTTGGGTTTTTTTGTCTGTTTTTTTTTTTTCACCAGAACATAAACCCTTGTCAGAAACTGTCTAGCTTACCCCTGTAGGCCTAGCGCCTGCCATACTGATTGATACAGGTGGCTCAATAAATATTTGTGACCAGTTCAACAGGAAAACCCTTTGAAAACAAACAAAAGTCATATTTTTAACCTTTTAACCCTAAATTTATAATCAGGTCATTCTTTACCTAATTTTCCTGATAGTGTCATCAAAGACTCAGCATATTTTCAATATTTGAGAAACTGTGAAACAAAGCAGTCAGGAAGGATGTTAAGAACATATCCCCTCTACCATTTCTCACAATGTCTCATTGACAATATCCCAGGATGCTGGAGAATATGTCTTTTGAAAGGTCACGATTGCACTTATTGATCTCCAGATTTATGCAAAGAACTATGTGGGGTTTTGGCAAGAAACAAACACTATCTCAATCACTGTTATACTTTTGTAAAAGTTTCTCTCCCGTAGTGCTTGCCAAAGAATTAGAAAGAGTCAAAAACATTGAAAGAACAACAAAAAAACAAACAAACAAAAAACACCTTGCAATAAGAATAAAATTACGAAGGCACACAAGTCAGAGCGAGGATGTAAGCAAGCACCTGGAGTCTGACATTTATGCTGTTAGAGCTGCAAACACTTCCTAGGTGAGTTGTTCACCTGCCTCATGTTCCTTGTGAGGCTCACAAAGTCAAATTTACCTTTCAACAGATGATTGGTTAAAGATGTGGTACATATATGTAGTGGGATATTACTCATCCCTAAGAAAAGATGAAATACTGCCATTTGCGACAACATGGATGGACCTCAAGATACTCATGCTAAATGAAATAAGTCAGAGAAAGTTGAGAACCATATGATTTCATTTATATGTGGGATCTAAAATGAAAGCATCAAATGAACCAGACAAACAAACAAAAACTCATAGATACAGTCAATAGTTTAGTGGTTACCAGAGAAAAAGCGGGGAGGGGGAAGTACATAAGAATAAAGAGGGTCAAACTAATGGTGAGGAAAAGAAATTTAACTTTGGGTGGTGAACACAATGCAATATACATATGATTATTGAATTGTAAACTTGAAACATAATTTTATTAGCCAATGTCACCCAATAAATTTAATTTTAAAAAGAATTTAACTAATAAAAGATTTCTATCAGTAGTTAAAAAATATTCTTAAATGTTGGTTGGTATTAAGAAAAACAAGTTCCTGACCAAAATGCTGAGCCTATTATGTTTTTAAGGTGATATCCAAAAAGGAGGAAAGGGCCAGCTGCCTTACCTTTATTAAACAAAGAAAATTTAATTTTTCTTACATGTACAAATGTAAAATGAACACATCTTAGAGAAATTGTTTAACTCATCAATGAATGGGGAACCAATAAGGTATTAGAACCAAAATGAGGATTTGAAGCTATGTACGGTGTCTGATGGGTACTCGACTTGTCAGGGTGATCAATTTGTAAGTTCTATAAATGTCTAATCACTGTGTTGTACACACGAAACTAACGTAACATGTCAACTATAATTGAAAATTTTCAAAAAATTATTTAAAAAAGAACAAGTGAAAACATGCATAATTTATTAATTTCCTTCAGATCATACTTCTTGTTTCTAATATTTCCCAAAGGCAATTGTAAAAGTTGAGTTATACAATATGTTCATTTAGCTACAGCAGGAGACAAGTGAAAGACACTATTATAGTTTTAAAGTCTTTGGTGGCTTAAGTTACAAGCTTGGTGACAGCTATATAAACAAAAGAGTAAAGATTCTCATTCAAAGTCACTGAAAAACAGATGGCAACATACTTAATAGGTTTTTTAAAGCGTGAGGACATATGTAAGCATCCATCTGGAAGTAATTATGATTCTAAAAAGTCCATTGTTATTATTAAGCTTTCAGTTGACTTCCCCTACTAGAATAATGAACCAGCTTTTTCTTAAAATAGCCCCCAAATTATTCAGACAATAAAACTAAAAGGCAGACATTATTGAAAACTCATGATTTAGCACAGAGACATTGTTAAGATCTACTAAAACCCACTAGGTACTAAAATTTGTTAGTAATTTGTGTAATATAAAGTGGAAGAGAACACTTTTAAAAGTGCAAGTAATTCCAGTTCTTTGTCAATATTTCATGAGCTTCAGTGAGTTAGACTTTTTTCTGGTGGTGGCTGTACCACAGATAACATGCCAGAGTTTTCACAAATTTACAATTGGCTTATTTCATGATCCAACTAAATGAAACAGAAACATCACTGTTGACTGAAATTCAGCTTTTTCCCCTGCATCTAATAATGACGAGCGGAAGCCTTGGGCAGGCAGAAGGCCTGTTTGTGGCTTAACTAGCATCAGGTGATCAGGTGTTTATCTTTGGAGTATGTAATATGGGAAAGCTGTATTCACCTGTTGATAAACTCAGGGAGAGTTCAGCAGTGAAAATAGCCCTGCTGGTTTTAGCAGATCTGTTTTTCAAACTTCATTGTGTAGATTCTTGAATGAAAGAGAATGAGCAGCCAACAGATTCCTATGGATTAATCAGCCTTAAAGCAGCATCCTCAGAAACAGCTCCCTCAGGTTCTGGAAGCCTGATGTTCATCATACTAGATTGGTACCTCCCTCCAACACTCTTAAGGGCTTTTAACAGTTCCCTTCCCTCAGCCTGTTCACTTGGTTTCTTCCCGTTCTACCAGAAGCTAGAGGTGCAGGCTGAAAGAGACTTGAATCATAGCTTCCTCTACCACCACCCACAGGTGAGCATACAACTTTAAGAACAAATGTTTGCAGAAGCACATGCTCACACTCACACTCACCCTTCTCGCATGTCACTATGGAGCACACCCTGGATGCAGAGTCGTGGTGTAGGATACGAAACTAAATGTGATATCTGTGAAAAATCATCCTGCATTCAGGAGAAAATAATTTTAGAAAAAATCTTTCCCAGGCTAGAGAAACTTAGAAGGCAGGAAGATCGAAAGGAGGGTAAAATCAGGAGCAAATTATGCTAAATACTCAGAAACATTCCTCAGAAATGAGAGTGTCTCTTGGGGCTGCAGCACAGAGAGTATTTCTGGAATATCGCAGTTCTTTTCATGCTTCTGGGTACCACAGTCTTTGGGAGCTCTGAAGGCAGCGAAAGAAAAATGAACAAAAGTGGTTCATGAAGGAGGGAGCTTTGTTCCTAATACAGAGCAACAAAGACCTGATCATTTGAACAGGCTCAAAAATATATATATATATATATTTAGGAAGAAATATTTTTAGGATGCAATTGAGGAAACAGGTAAAATTAGTGTGCCCTAGTATAATTAATGCAAGAAGTCTTATTATGTGGTCTAGGAGGAAGACTCTCCTTATTTGTAATCAATCTAGTACAGTTGGTATACTTGGAATTACAGAAGCTATACAGTTCCCAGAAATGGTTTTCTGTCTTCACCTCCTGCCCCATTTTAACTTCATCAGTAATTTCTCAAATGTGAAAATCAAAAAGGGGGCAAAACTTACATCAGTTACTTTTGTAACATACAGAAATACAAGTCTGGTAAGAATGATTGAGTCACGTGGTAGCATGGACGGTTTTCATGTGCTGTATTCCCACCTATTCCTAGCATTCCCATTCTTTGGTATCTGAGTGAAGGGAGCTGCATAAAATTTCTCATGTTTATAAATCATCTTTCTTGTGAAACATTGGATACTTTCTATGTGTTAATAGCCTTCTTATATCTATTAAGACCTAAAAAGTCTTTCCAAAATATGTAATGACTCAGAGGAACACCACTGATTTGGGAAGTCATGATTCTACTGTGAGGCTAGTGGCCAAGCTAATAGGCGCTTGCATTCAATGACATTATGATCCCAGAAAATGAATGGAAAATTTTAGAGGTGGCTACATACTATGTCATTTTGCTTATATGACATTCTAGAAAAGGCAAAACTATAGATAACTAAAGCTACATTTTAAAAAAATCTATGAAGAAGATTACAAGAAAAAACTCAATATATTAAAAAATGGTAAAGTCGTACAAGCCACATTTTTTAATCACAGTGCAAAAAAATTGCAACCTAATTACAGGCTAGTCAAGAAATTAAGAATAAAATAAATACCCTTGGGGGGAAAAAAGAAATCTGAGCTGAAATTAGATCTGAGCTATTTGGAATTATACAATAGTGCCATGTATCAAAACTCTTAGAATGTGGGCAAAGCAGTAATTGGGTAAAATATATAGCCATAAATGCATTAATTAAAAAACACTGATGGCCAAAAATAAATGAATTAAGAATTAATGCCAGAAGCTAGGAGAAAACTAAAAGTAGTTGTCAAGAAATAAGATAAAGAACAATGGAAATGAAGGCAGAAATTAATGAAATTTAAATATAACAAAAAGTAAAAATGAGGTATAAAAACTTAAAGTGAGTTTTTTGGAAAATAGAACTATAGACTAACCTTTGGCAAATCTGATAAGATGATTTAATAGATTCTACCACAGCTTTAAAAAACAGACGATTCTAATGTTTCAGTGTATTCAAACAGATGGAAATCTTTCCAGTTTAGTTTAAACAGAGAATAGAGCAAGGTGACTTAACTAGACAAGGATGGCCACAAAAAGAAAATTCTAGACCAATCTCACGATGGAGACAAAGATTCCATTCATATTAGCAACAGAGACCACAAATCCCTATATTTAGAAATAACTGTAGCAAGGATTTATTGAGTGCTTACTCCATGTTATAAGCACAGTTCAAGTGCTTTACTGGTTTTACTTCATTTATGCTTCACTTCCAAGTAACCTACTGTTCCAGTTCCACAAGTAAGAGAACAAAGGCTCAGAGAGATGAACTTACTGATGATTTCTCTGAGGTTATGTAGCTAATCACTGGCAGAGCTGAGATTTAAACAAATTTTCCTAAACCCTCTATTATAATAGATTAATTAGTTTTGAAACTTTTTTGCCAATCCATTAAGTAAAAAGTGATACCTGGTTTTATTCTTTAATTAAATTTATTGAGGTTATCTTGGTTAATAAAAATATGTTTCAAGTGTACAATTCAATAATATATTTGTGTGTTTACCACCCAAAGTTAAATTTCCTTCTCTCACCATGCATTTGACCCCCTTTACCCTTATCTACTTCCCCTCCTTGCTTTCTCTTTGGTAACCACTAAACTGTGTCTATGAGTTTTTGTTTGTCTTGTTCATTTGTTGCTTTCATTTTAGATCCCACATATAAGTGAAATCATATGGTTCTCAACTTTTTCTGACTATTTTGCTTAGCTTGATAATCTCAAGATCCATCCATGTTGTTGCAAATGGCAGTATTTCATCTTTTCTTAGGGCTAATATCCTATTGTATACATGTACCACATCTTCTTTATCTAGTCATCTATCAAAGGGCACTTTTGTTATTTCCATGTTTTGGCCACCGTGAGTAAACATTGGAGTGCTTATATTTTCACAAATAAATGTTTTCAAATATTTCTGGTAGATACCCAGAAGAGGGATGGCTGGGTCATTTGGTAATCCTATTCTTAATTTTTTGAAGAACCTCTGTACTGTTTTCCATAGTGGCTGCACCAATTTACATTCCCACCAGCAGTATATGAGGGTTCTTTTTCCCTACAACCTCTCCAACACTTGTTAGTACTTGTCTTCTTGGTAACAACCGTTCTAACAGGTGTGAGGTGAAAGTGATACCTGGTTTTAATTTACATCTCTTTTCCTTCTGTGATTTCTGCCATGTAATTTTGATCTTTATTCTTGAATCATTTAATTTTTATTCTTCATCTTAAATATTTATGCAGCCCTTCATTATCTAACACAGTTCTCATTCTCCTCTCAGGTGAACTAACCTTACTGGCTTTCAACTACTCTTTCTCAGACTCCACTGAGAGTGTTAATAGTCTTCTAAATTTTGCTTTTGGTAAAACTGGACATTTTTTATAGAATATATGTATAATAGTGTGTTTGTGTGTTTAATTTCTTCATTTACTAGCTAGTAAAGTTTATATTATAAAGAGGAAGTTCTCCATATCAACTGTTAGGCTATCCTGAAGTAATCTTAGTATAGGAAAGGCAGGATAAAAATTTGTTTTTTTTTTATCTTATTTACCAGTGTTCAAAATCATTTGATTCTCTAAAAGTTTCTAAAAGTAAACAGCAACTGTTTTTAGTATCATTATGAAATCATGGATTTCCACATATTCTGATGTATTTCAACACATTGCATTATTTTTCTTAATGATACTTAAACTTTCCCACACTTATTTGTATTATCTCTTATGATTCAGAAGTTTAGCATTTTTATATAATCAAATCTTTTATGGTCTCTGGAGAGATAGTAAATATATTATGATACATCTAGGCATCTAAACTAAGAGAGGTGCTATTCTACTTTTAGAATGAATGAGATGGAGCTATATGTACTGCCAATGAAGATTTATGAGACATGGTTAAAGTAAAAAATATAAGGCACAGATTCATACATATCATCTAATACCATTTAGATAAACATACTAAAATTATGTTTTAAACTAAAGTAAATTATATGCTTTAGTTTTATAGAAATGGTCCTGGAGTCACATCAGACTCTTAACACTGCTTACTTCTAGGGAGAAGAAGTGGCACGTGCAGAGGAACTGTAATTTCTCCTCGTACTTCATGTCCTAGATACAGAGTCATGGTTGAATATTCATCAGCATGTATTCCTGTTTTACTTAGGGTTTTTGTTTGTTTAAAATTCCTTTTACTGTTTTCAAACTCAGATTTAAATTAATGTTTTGCCTTCAATGAAATCTTATATTTGTTAATTGCATTTGTAAATGATTTCTGCATTTTGGGGCCAAAAGAAATGTCAAAAACTGGTTGGAATGTCTAAATATCTAAGTGCATACTACTGTTTATAAAAATATATGTAGCTCATGGGAAACAGCATAATGTATTGGAAAGAAAGATTGTGCCTGTGTGTGTGTGTGTGTGTGTGTGTGTGTTTTACTAATTTGTAGGATTCTAGTTCCATATATATTATCAAATAGCCATGGGACCACGGACAAGTCACTTTAGCTTCCTTGGCATAAAAATGAAGTAGATTAGATTATGTTAGAGGAAAAGTAAACATCAAAACTAGAAATATCATATTACTGTATTTTAAAATGCATGAGTATACATTGAACTGCTAAATTTCTGACAGTCACTTGGACTGACATGCTGGTATGCAAAAAGAGCATTAGATTGAGGGCTGGGTGACCTAGGCTATAGGTCCACCTGTGTCACCTCAGGGAATGAGTTAAGCTTCTTTAAGCCTTGGAAATACTAACTGTCTTTCCTGGTTCATGGAGTTTTGGGAAGAAGAAATGAGGTAATACATATAAAAGTCTCTTGTAATTCTTAAAGCCCTACATAATATGAAACATTACTCTTGTAATTGGCCTTGAAGATTGCTCATCAATTTGGAGCTTTCAGATATGATATTAATGGAAGTATTTTTTTCTATTTATAGTATAATAAAAAGACTAGAAAAAACTCTAGATTAACAAAGATAATTATTTTATATGAGGTATAATGTTAAAAAACACTGTTTTTGTTTTGAATGTTCATTCACAACAGATCTTTTCTTACCATCTACTCTGCTAAACACAGATGTTTCACTCCTGTCTGTGTTTAGTTTCAGAGCGATAGCTGATATTACTCATAGGAGGAATAAAAAAATTACCTCTTGTTAGTGACTCTACTTTTCTATGTCTGTTTTCATTTATTGAATAAATGAATGAATAATCTTATATGCCCAAACACTATATAAGCAAATTAGTACTATCTAAACAAAGCATTTTTGTTGTGTCATTGTCTTTTCTGAGATTCTAAGCTGTTGTAACTGTTGTAAGTTAGAGAAACCTAATTAATATTGGTGTGAGTGATAGATCACACATCCTAGATTTATTATCCACTTGCATTAATTTTTGTGTATAGTGTGAGGTTGGGGTCTAATTTTATTCTTTTGCATGTGGATATCCACTTATGTCAGCACCATTTGTTGAAAATACAAATGAACTGTTTCAGCCTTTTTGTCAAAAATTAGTTTACCATAAATATTTCCACATTCACAATTGATCAATTTTTATGCCAGTACCATACTGTCTTAATTGTTGTAATTTTGTATTAAGGTTTGAAATCAGGAAGTGAAGGCCACCAACTTTGTTCCTTTTTCAAAACTTTTTTGACAATTCTGGGTCTCATTCATTTCCACATGAATTGTAGGTTCAGCTTGTCAATTTCTGTAAAAAAAAAAAAAGGCAGCTTGTATTTCAAAAGAGTTCACATTGAATCTACAGACCAACTAGAGGGTATCAGTATCTTAATGTTATTAAGTTTTCTATTTATGAACATGGTGACCTTTTCACTTATTGAGATACTCCTTTCTTTCAATGTGTTTGGTAGTTTTCAGTGTACAAACATTACACTTCTTTTGTTAAATTTATTTCTAATTATTTTATTCTTTAAGAAGCTATTATCATAGGGATTATTTTCTTATTATCATTTCCAGAATGTTCATTGCTAGTGTATAGAAATACAATTGATTTTTACATGTTGATCTTGTATCCTGCAGCCTTTGCTGAAGTTATTTATTACTTCTAATTGTTTTTATTTTTTATTTATTTTTTATTTTTTAGGCAAGGCAACCTTTGGTTGACCTCACAGATTACAAGGACCTTGTCAGTTTACAATCTCTTATTTTCCTATTTTTCATGCCTACAGCACCTGGTATTCCTAGGTGGTCTCCCATCCAAGTACTAACCAGGCCTGACCCTGCTGCTCTAGTTTCTGAGATCAGACGAGATTGGGCTTGTTCAGGGTAGCATGACCATAAACTGCTTCTAATTGTTTTTAAATGAATACTGAGAATTTCTTTATAAATCACCATGGCATTTGTAAATAGAAATAGTTTTGCTCTTCCTTTCCAATTTGAATGCCTTTTTTTTTTTTTTCTTGCCTAATTACCCTGTTGGAACCTCCAATACAATGTACTGAATGAAGTACCAAGAGCAGACATTCTTTTCTTTTTTCTAATCTTAAAGAAATACCATATCTTTCATATTTAGTAGAATGTTAGCTATTGCTGTCTTATAGATATACCCTTGATAAACTTAAGAAGCTTCCTTCTGTTTTCATTTTGTTGAGTAGTTTTGTCATGAAATGTGTTGGATTTTGTCAAATGTTTGTGCTATTGAAATGATCATATATTTTTTGTCCTTGCTTCTATTAATATGGTTGTTACATTGTTTGACTTTTGGTATTAAACTAACCTTGCATTCTTGGAATAAATCTCATTTCATTTGGTCATGGTATATAATCTTTTTTATGTGTTGCTGGATTCTGTTTGCTAGTATTTTATGGAAGATTTTCGCAAGTGTATTCCTCAAGGCTAATTAGGATGTCTCTGTCTGGTTTTACTATTAGGGTAATACTGGCATCAGAAAATGAGTTGGATAAAATTCTCTTCCATTTTAGGAGAGAGCTTGTGAAGAATTGGTGTAAATTTTTTTAAACGTTTTATAGAATTCACCAGTGAAGTCATTTCGGTCTGGCTTTTCTTTGTGGGATTTTTATTTTTTATTACTAATTCAATCTTTACCTTTTATATATATATATATTAAATCACTTTGATTGTGTCTTTCTAGGAATTTTTCCATTTCACCTTAGTTTTCTAATTTTTTGGGAAACAGCTATTCATAGTGTTCCCTTATAATTATATGTATTTCTTCAAGAGCAATAATATCTCCTCATTGATTCCTGGTTGTTTCATTTTCACATATTTTGAATTTCCCAAATATCTTTTTTTTTTAAATTTCTAAATTCCATTCTGTTTGGAAAATAATATTAATCATTTAAAATCTATTGAAGTTCTTATGGCCTAGCATAAGGTCTATTCTGGAGAATGTTTCATGTGTCCTTGAGAAAAATGTGTATTCTGCTGACATAGGGTGGAGTGCTCTATAGATATCTAGTTATGTCTAGTTAGTTTATGGTATCCTCATGTCATTGATAGATATCCTTATTGATCTACTTAGTTCTAGCTATTATCAAAAGTGAAGTATTGAATTCCACTATTATTATTGTTGAACTGTCTATTTTTCCCTTCAATTCTGTTCATTTTGTTTCATGTATTTGGGGGCTTTGTTTTATTTATATATATATAATTTTATTTTTATAATTATTATATCTTCCTAAGAGATTGAACCTCTTATCATTAAATATTGTGCCCTCTTCATCTCTAGTAATATTTTGTGTTTAAGTGCATTTTATTTGCTATTAGCATAACCACTCTGGCTCTCTTATGATTGCTGTCTTCCAGATAGACATTTTTTCCAGCTTTTTACTTTCCATCTGTTTGTATTTTTTAATTTAAACTGTGTCCCCCATAGACAGCATATAGTCAAGTTAGGTTATTTATCTATTCTCAGTTTCTGCCTTTTGATTGTATTATCTAATCCACTCACATTTCATGTTATCATTGATAAGATTTGACTTAACCTCTGCATTTTTTTTGTTTTCTATATATTTCATGACTAATTTGTTTCTTTTCCTTCTTTATTCACTTCCTTTGTCTTAAGGTGATATTTTCTAATGTAACATTTTAATTTCTTTAGTGATTTTTTCACTATATTTGTTAGAACTAATTTCTTATTGGCTTCTATAAGCTCTCAGTATACATCTTCAAGTATCATAATCAACTTCAGATTTATTCTCATTTAATTTCAGTAACATATACTTTACTCCTATATAGCTCCCTTCCCTCCCTCCTCTATTATGCTATTATTACTATACTATTAAGTATATATATGTTATCAATACAATAATACATTGTTATTATTATTACTTTATTTAATCCTATCTTTTAAAGAAGTCAAAAGAAATGAGAACAGAAATATATTTATAATTTTTTTTTATAAAATAATGTTAACCTTGTTATTTACCTTTTCTTGTTTTTTTTTATTTCTTCCTGTGAATCTGTTACCTTTTGTGTCATTTTATTACTCCAATATAGCTTCATTCCTTCCTCTTTTTATTATTACTTTCAAATATATTTGATATGCTATAGGTGCAATAGAACTGTATAGATATTTTTTGTGATTGCTTTTTCAAATCAGTTAATAAAAGAAAAACAAATATGTAATCATATTGTGTTTTATCATTACCTACATAATTACCTTTACTGGAGCATATGTATGTGGTATGTATGTGTGTGTTTGTGTGAGAATTAATATCTGCTGTCACTTCCTTTCAGCCTGAAGAACTTACTTTATTATTTCTTATAAGGCAGGCCTGTTTGCAATAAATTCTTTCAGTTTTTGTTTACCTAAGAATATCTTTACTTTGCCTTCATTTTTTAAAGCTAGCTTTGCTAGATACGATTCTTTGTTGACAGTTTTTATCTTGTAGCACTTTGAATATGTTATCCCACTGCATCCTGGTGTCTGTTGTTTATGACGAGAAGCCAGGTAGTAATCTTTTTGTATTTTATGTGTTCACTATGAGTCATTTTTCTCTTGCTCCTTTAAGATTTTCTTTTTATCTTTGGTTTTTAAGAACTGACTATATAATGTATCTGAGTGTGAATCTCTGAGTTTATCTTACTTGGAGTTGAACATTATGTGTTTTTCATCAGATTTGGGGAGTTCATAGCCATTATGTGTTTAGATATTTTTTCTGTACCTATGCAGGAAAGTATTAACATAATAGGCCTGACACTGCTATTCATAGAATCTTTTCAGTCCTGTTGATAATATTGGCCCTTGGCTGGTGACTGGAAAATTGATTGTCAAAGTATTTTCAGTTAACAAGTTAATTGATAGCAGTAGTTCACAGTGCCTAGAGTGTTTGCGTAAATGATCTGCTTTGTGCTGAATACCTGCTTTCTTTCTGGACATCTGGAGTTTTGGTATGTGCTAGCCAGAAGGTGCCTATAGGACCAGCCCCACCCCCCAAAAAAGTCTTGGGTGTTGAGTCTCTAAGGGCTTCCTGGGCAGAAACATCACCACATATTTATGTTTTTGTTTTTGTTGCTGGAGAGGAGTGTGCTCTGTGTGATTACTTATGAGAGGAAACAAGCAGAGGGAAGCCTTCACATGGATTTCTCTACTTTCCACCTGTGTCCTTTTCCCTTGCTGATTCAATTGAATGTAGGCTGGCTGTTTCTGTGCCTGTTGGTACCAAGATCATGGAACTAACAACACCTCTAAATGCTTGCTCACTGTAATCTCTAATGTTTTTGACTATGACCTTAGGCATGAACTCTTACATGATCCAATCCAAAAAAAGTTGGTCCCCTGTGGAACGATTAGTCCTAAGGCCTGCCTCTCACTCTAGAAAGAACACTGGCACCACTACACCTGAACTGAGAATGGTGACAGCAGCTTGCTTCTCTCAAGGTTCCACCTAAGTTCTATAAGCAAGCATGGGAATGGCAGCCCAGGTCTCAGCTTGTACCTCCCAGTTAGAATTTTTGCTTTACCAGCAAGTTAGAGTTTGCACCCTACAAATAAGGACAAGGTGGGAGGAGGGAGAACCATTCTTGACCATGCTCAAGTGAAATAGTGGTTCTGCAACTCAGAGCTAGAGAAGGATGAGAGATGCTGGTGGCCTGACCCTCCTGAGGTAAAGCCAGAGCCCTACAATAAAAACGGGGGAGGACACCCGTGTCTTCTTGGCTAGACCAGCCCAGGGTACATTTTCTAGTACACAAAGCTGGGAATGGGAAAGATGAGGGACAGGTCAGGCTCAAATTTTCTTTAAGGTTTCTCCATTTGCTACATTTAGGTTAACTACATTATATGTAGGTCATTTTCCTGAGACTTTTTATAACTTTTTTAATAAGAAATTCTTATTACTTTTATTTTAAAATACAGAGACTCTTTAGTATATATATTATATATGTATATAATATATATATATATGTAATATACATAATATATACAGCACATACCAGTTAAATGACTGTTTTGCTGGAGAGAGGGTCTGCATTCCTCACACAGCCATTCTGGAGCTTGTACCCCTTTTTGTCTCATTATCTCAGTATCTCTACATGAAATTCTAAATTAATCCTTCAGTACTATTTTATAATTTTCTTGAAACTTCTACATGTTTATTTCTCCTATGCACCTGTTCTTATTTCATTTCTGTTTTTCCCATTTTTTTCTACTTTAAATAAAAATGATTTTTTAATTATTTCTTTGAGCATTTTGACATTTAATTTCATCTTCTTTCATAAAATTAAATTCACACTCCAATGGATAGTTTTAATGGCTGTCTTATCTTAGCCTTTTACTTCTTTGTGTGTTTTAGAATTTTGGTTTGCACATTCATTTTTTTAAGGAATTGTTTTTTTATCTTTTTGTTTATTTATCTGTTTTCAACTATCTCTGTCGTGAAACACTGAGATTTCCTCTACTGGACATCTGAGCATCCTACCAAAAAACACATATTATAATAATAATTCAGCATGTCTGTCCCATGTGGTACTGAGATTATGACAGATTTGATATTGGAGCCAGCAGTTCTGGCTCACTCATGACCATGATGATGTCTGTACCATCCTGGGTCCTGTGCCAAGCAAGGCCTCAGTGTCCTTAAGCCCCAGAAGAGGTCACCGTAGTTGTTTTTTTTTTATATATAACTTCTTTTGTAAGGAAGAGAAGATTCCTCTCAGCTTTTAAAGCAGTGAATGCATGCCCACCCCTATTTCACCTGGAGTGATTTTAGTTTCCTTTTCCTTCCAGACTAATGTTGCCTTTGTCTGTTTCTTGGACCTGGAGCCACTCTGCCCATTTGTTGACATTTCTATTTCCTTTCTGGTTTAAGGATATACTTATCTTGTTTTCTGGCATACCCATGTCTTTTTAGATTTTTCTTTTGTGTCATTTTTTTTTTTTTTTTTGAAACAGGAAGAAAAGTGGGAACTCATTGCTTTCGCTTAACCAAGAAGTCTGGAATTTGAATTCAAACACTTCTGTCTTTAGTTTCTCTGTACCATTCATCATAATAGCTTTCTGGATGTCCTCTCTAGAGAGTGATGGGTAGAATGGATCAACAAAACACTGGAGTCAGGAATAAAAACATATGAACAAGAGTTTGGATGGGTTAATGGTAAAGACTGTTTCCAGGTTGACAGTGGGGCAAGAAAATGAACCATAAACTAGATTAGATACAGAATAACAAAATAAAAAAGTTGAGACTAAACAAGATGTTTAAGGTCTGTGTCTACAGCAGGTAACGGTGGTAGTACTAAGGAATACTTTGAGTAGCACTTTGCCTTGTTGTTCAGAAGCACTCATAATCTACCTAGCAGTACTGCCCAGAAGGGAAATATTTCAAGAGTCAAAGTTTGTTATAGAAAAAGTAACTCAGAGAATGTATAAATAGATCAGGATTTTGGCCACCTCTGGAGAAATTTGTCCTCTCAGATTTCCATGCATTTAGATTTAACATTTTCAGGGCCTTAAACTGTGCCCTGATGATATAATAATATTTCTAAGAGTTGCTAAATTGGTTTTAAATATATGTCCTTTAATGTTCTCAGTTCTTCATTGGGATCTTGTCTATGATTCTGTACCTTTATGGAACAGGAACTCAGTTCTTAGTCCTTAAGACATAGATTTTTTTCATGTAACTATTGATGTTTCATCATATTCCCAGTGTATAATTTAGTAATGGATGTTTTCAGAATTTGGAAACTATAATAATAATAGAAAAGCAGCTATTAATGAAATCAAATCACTCAAGTTTAAGTTTACCAGAAAATAATAAATAACTTTTTGAGCTAATTGTGGTTGGGTTAAATTTTTTCTTACCAGTTACTGCTTTTGATTTCAAATTAGTAAAAAACTGCAATCAAGATTAAGAATTTGCCTTCTTTTTACGTGAACTTTGAAAGAATTTTTTTAAATACTGGGTTTCTAAGAATTTGGAAAAGCCATGTTTGAGTAAGATTATCTCTTGGTTAAAGTCTAAATATTTAATAAACTGCTAATTTGTATTATTGCCATTTCCTCAGGCTGCTTTTCAAATGCCATAAATTATAGAATAAATCATCTGAGATGGCTGACATTGGTTTTATATTTATCTCACTTCTGAGCCTCAGGATCCTCAAGCTAAGGTAGCCAGTCATCCCAATATACACTGAAATTATGTCCAACAGTCTATGCGAGATATGCACCAAAAGAGAAATAGAATAGCAGTATCAAAGAAGTACTGATTCCATGCTATTTAGAAAGAACAAATGGAAATGAAATGTGTACAGTGTTCTCCCACAGACAGGATGAAGACAGGAAGAGATACTGAAGCTAGTTTAGCTAATCAGATCATATGTCAATCTGAAAGGACTAACTAAATTAACATATATTCCACAGGCATATTTTTAAAATCTTATAAATTGGTTGCATTCACTTAATAAAAGTTGTTAGAATTCATGTTAATTAGCTATTACATAAAAAATCAATTCTCTACATTATTTAGTGACTAAATATGCAACTTTCCCATAAGCAGCTGCTTGTTTGTCTTTTAAGTGAGCATTTAACTTAAAGCATCTTATTCTGACAGTTGTAAGATGACTAATAATAAGTTCCAGTAAATCTGAAAATTAGATGAAATGGATGGGGCTTTTTTTCCAGGAAATGCAAAATCCCATAGTGACTCAAAGAAAAGAAGAAACTATGACAAGAGCAGAAGTCCAAGAAGAAACTGGAAACTATAAACATGTTACAATTGTATAGTGCAGTGAATTTTAATATAGTCTCAAAAACATACATCTTTCATTTTATCTGATAAAAGACTTTCATGTTCAAAAGAAGACCTTAAAATATATATATATATACATACAGTCTTTTCAGCAATCATCAAAAAGGTGTAAGTCTAACAGGTGCAGGAATAAGCAAATTGTGGTACATCTATGAAGTGGAGTACTGCTCAGAAATAAAAAGGAATGATTGATATACTCAACAGTCGCAGAACAATCATGCTGAATGAAGGAATTCAGACAAAAAAAAAAAGAGTATATATTGTTTGATTCCATTTTGTACAAAATTCTTAAAAATGCAAATTAATATATAGTGGGAGAAAGCAGATCAGTGATTGTCTAGGGCAGGCAGGAGCAGGAGGGAGGGGCAAGAAGGAGGGATTCTCAGGGAGTTTGAAGAACCTTTTGAGGGTGATGAAGTGGTCTTAATTTTGGTGGTGGTTTCACGGGTACATGCATGTCAGAATTTATCAAATTGTGCCCTTTAAACATGTGCAGTTTATTATAAGTCTGTTAGACCTCAAGCTGTTTTTGAAAATGTATAAGAACAAACTCTGATGGAATTTGCCTTTGATTTCTGAGGGCATAATTGTCATGAGTAACCTTGTGGTGTTCCCTGAAAGTTTGCTCGCGAAATCATTAGGATTCTTCCAGTAATTTACAAAGAAATATGTGTGTACAAACAAATAAAAGATGTTAACTAATAAGATAGGCTGGCACAAATTATTTTATACTCTTTAAGTAAAAGAAGAGAGCTTCCTTAACTTGGTAAAGTTACCGTCTTTCCAGGTACCTCCAACACACTTTACACTTGCAAGTAAAGTTTGTCAATTTTAGCCTTAAAGTCATGAAGAACACAAAGGTGCCTAATAATATTGCTACTGTATGTATACATATCCAATATAGAGTAAAAGTGTTTACACCTTGGAAAGATACAAAAATTAAACAGACAAGTGTGATTATTTATAGACAATATAATCATCTAACTGGGAAATCAAAGAGTGTGAACAGAAAGACAGAACTAGAAAAAGAACTCCATAGAGAGGACAGACATAATACCCTTAGCTTTCCTATACTCTGAAATAACTAGAAACATGGCTGAGGGTTGGGAGAAAATATTTACAACAGCAACAAAAACTGATATATAAAACATTCAGAAATAAGTTCATCATAAATATGTAAGATTTGTTTTAGAAAAACTTAAACTATCAATACATAAGAGAGGATATAAGTGAAAAGATATTCCATGTACTAATTGGGAAAGCCCAATGTTGCACAGTCCCTCGAAATCCATTAACATTATCATGTCACAATCCTTCTTTTGAGAAGCAATTGAGATTTTTTTTTTTAACTAAGGTAAGTTGCATCAGGATCTGCTAGAACATAACAATTACCTGTAGTATCTTTTGTTCAGAGCATTTTTGAAGATTGTGAGGCTTGTCCTTGCCCCTCAGCATTCTGAATAAAGTGAAACTATGTCAGTCTATGTCTCCCCTGAAATGCCACCGATATGGTGAAAATGAGATGCCCAGAGGAGCCCAGTGCTTCTCTCCTGGGAATATTAAAGGAAGTCCATCTCGCAGTGGGGCCCATGAAATATGGCTAAGTTGGGCCAAAGTCTCTGCCACCATTTTTGGCCAAGTGAGCCACACCAGTTTGAGAGAGGAAAACACTTTGACAGGTCTCTCTTGCTGTCCAGAAAATTACATCTCAATAAAATTTTAAAAAGGGAAAATTTAGAGGAGTTACCCCTTATTTGGCAGGTACTAAAACAGATGACATTTCTCATAAATAAATCTATAAATTCAGTGTGTCCTAATCAAAATCCCAATATGATATCTTTGCACCCTGACAAGCTGATTCCAAAATTCAACTTGAAGACAAAACAGATAAGAACAGCCAAAAACAATTTTTTTTTAATTCATGAAGAGAACACTACCTACTTAATATAAAAATATCTAATAAAACTATAATAACTAAAGCAAAGTCCAATAGCATATAAAAATAGGTGATAGTAGGAAGAGATAAATCTAATATCGGAGAGGATAGCAAATATAGAATTTAATTTCACAGTCCTATTTGAGCTTTAATGTAGCTTTTATTTATTTTTTGCTTTTACTCCATTGACAATTCAATGATAATATCAAAAGTAAAAATGGACTCAGTAATTTTTTGTTTCTTATGTTATTTTTATGTTTCTTTATTTCAGTCAATTTTGTAGTCCTCAAAAGAAGGAGAGAGGTTGAAAGGCATAGACCTTATTTCTAGTGGCTCAGTCTCTACTGAGGTAGGCCAGCATGACTATCCCTATGGATGGCAGGACAGGCCTGAGCAGGCCACAGGCCATAGTCCTGCCTTTCTCCTTGAGAATAACTGAGCAGTTGTATGTATCAGGCAGGCTCTGAGTGCTCTGCACATACCCAAGTTGGGTACCTTCTTCAAGGTTTCACAGTAGTAAGGATCTGTCAGTGAGGCTTCAGAACCAGGTGGCCTCCCAGTACTTCCATCCTCCCTCTTTTAAAAAAATTAAAATATAGTTGACATACCATATTATATTAGTTTCAGGTGTACAACATAGTGACTTGATGTTTATATAGCTTATGAAGTGATCACCATAAGTCTAGTACCCATCTGTCACCATACAGTTATTGTAATATTGTTGATTATATTCCCTATGCTGTACAGTTACATCCTTGTGTCTATTTTATAACTGTAAGTGGAACTGTCCTCACTGTCTTTGCTCTTCTGATGTTTCCTTGTACTGCTTTGTTACTGTGCCTGATATTTTTGGTGTGGCCTCCTCCCATATCCATGCTCTGGCCTCATGGGTAACCTAATTCAACTGTTCCCTGTTGGTTCAGCCCAAAGGGAACCCTGGAGCTGGGAAATGCCCCTACTGCACATCTCCAGTGTAAGTGTTGTTGGTGTCTGTTTTCTTTACTTGACTGTGAGCTCCTTAGGGCAGGGGCCCTTCAATTGACATTTTATTAAAATTTATCACAGTATTTGGCAGATGCTTGACATTGAATATATGTTTGACAAATTAATGGATTCTAAGCACCACATTTTACCAGAATTAGCAGAAATGACCTGAGTATAGTCACATTACATCTCCTCAGTGATTCAGACAGCTGACTCTCTGGACTTACGTGTTGCTAAGTCTGCCCCCACCCCAACCCCTTTTTCTTTTGTTGTTGCAGCTGATGGGATCAGAACGGATGGAGATGAGGAAGCGGCAGATGTCAGCAGCTCAGGAGACAGCAGACCCCCTTCCAGGCCAACAAGGGGTAGGCAACCGAGGATCCAATGCATGTTGCTTCTGCTGGTGCTGCTGTTGTAGCTGTTCTTGGTGAGGTTTGAGGCTTTCTTATTAATATGTTCCTGGTTGGGAAATGGTACCCCTGAATTGTGGCAATTTATGATTGACTCAGGTGTTTTTTAAACAACTCCCATATACCTGACATCGATGTAGTTTCTGTGAAGGACATCAGCAACAATAACAACAACAACAACAACAACAACAAAACAAGAAGAGGCTACATTCGAGCCCTTGAGGGACCTATATTCAAATTCCTGGAATCAGGCTGACATATGTCAAATAACTAAAAAACAATCGAAGGCAGTTGATGATTGAATATTGCTACTTGGGTAGAAATGGTGCCTAGATGTTCAGAAAGGAGTGAACTCAAAGCATTCTAGTTGGGCATAAAGGCTTCACTGGGGAGTTAGAATTTAAGATGGCTTTTAAAAGTTAAGGTTATGAAGTAGAAAGAGCCAGGATTTTATCCTCTGCTGCTTTGCTTTAATAATTCATTTTTTGTTTTTTAAGAAAGAGAAATGTTAAAGTATATGCTTAATGAGGAGAAAAAAAATTAAAATTTAGGCTAACTTACTGGTAGAGGAAATACATAATCATTGCTTTAAAAAAGAGGTATATAGCTTGAACATAAAGCATCATTGACCATTTGAGTCACAGTTAAAGGTCTGGAGAAATGTATGTAATTCACGCCTAGAAATCATGGGAATATTAAGTTACATTTCTGAAATTGTGCTCTGAAAAGTGCTTAGTCCCAGCCAAATGTGTGCATTACTTTAGGTAATTAAATTCTTGAAAATTTATGTAGGCTTGACTATAAGTTGGACCAAGGCCTCACTATTCAGTGAAGAAGGATTTTGTAACTGATCAAGAACAGAGACACAATCGGGCAGTGGGAGCAGAGGCTGAAAATGAAATGTCCAGGAAAGTTTGGTCTGTTCCTGCTTGACCTGGGCTAGTGTTAATTTCCAAGAAATCCCAATCTGGGAATGGGATCCAGCAATACAGTACTCCAAGGACTAAAGGAGTCATGATGCTGGGTGGTGTGTCCACTTGGGACAAAGCTCAGACAGCAAGCGGGAATGTGGGAGAGACTGGGCTGACAAGAGGTAAGCAGTCTGGCATTCGAGGTGAGACTTCAGCTCCAAGTAGGAATTTAGAAGACTAGGTTAGAAACTGGAGCAGAGGCACATGTTGGCACACCCTACACACATGGGTGTCCAGGACCCAGCCCAGGCAGGGAGCCTGTGCACCAATTATGAAGAGACTAGTCCCCTCTCTACTGTTTCACTCTGTTAATCAGTCTCAGTGAGATGATTAGAGATGACTGTCTGAGAACTGTGCAAAGATATCCTGGTGCAGTGAGACTCCAAACTGGCATTTACTCCGTCCTTTCTTCCTTCTCTACTGTCTTGGGAGGGCAGAAGTGACTAAGAGGGTGGCCTGAACAATGTATGGGATAAGGTTGTGGTAGGTCTTAGAACAGGCTTCCCCTGTTAGCACCGACTGGGGCAAATAAAATATAAATCTGCACCTACATGTCATCATCAGAGTCACCACTGATGTAGCACATGTCACGTGTGTATGTGAGAGATAATAGCAATATCTTTGAAGTCCTAGAGAAAAGTAACTGTAAATGTAGTCAAACTATATATAATTCAAGGGTATGTATAAAAATTGATATTTTCAGATATACAAAGGCCAAGAAAGTTAACTACCTTTAGACCCTACCTAAAAGAACTAAGAAAGAATGTACTTCAGGAAAAAATAAGGGAACCCAGAAGGTAGTTATGGGAAATAAATAACAATGATGGATATAAAAGGAAAAATTTAGCTATAAAACTTGGTATTTAATTTTGTGTTAAAAAGTATAAAGCCAAAGCTGTAAACAAATAATCTCATGTTAATGATAGATAAAGCAATAACTTCAGACTTTCTTTGAAAAAAAAGAATTATAAGAACATTCTCTTTCAAAATTAACGGTATTATTCACGACTAGTCAGAAGTACAATATATAGTTTCCACATCAATGGAAGACGACAAAAGAAATGTAGAAAACTTTGTCAGCATATGACAAAAGTGTCTTTAGCAAAAGAGAGAATGAACTATTCTATAAATAGCAAGGTATTAGGGTGATCAGCTCATCCCAGTTGCCCGGGACTATCTTGGCTTTAGCACCATTGTTCATAAGAATTACAGCAAAATCTCTAAAAGAAGAATCATAAGTCTAGCTACATTAAAATATAAAAATGTATTTTATAAGAGATATAAAACATATTGCACACAAAGGCTGTACATGAATATTCATGGCCACATGATTCACACCAGCCAAAAAGTAAAAACAACCTAAATGTCTATCAACTGATGAATGAAACAAAATGTGGTACATCCAACTATGGAATAGTAATCAGCCATAAAAGGCAGGAAGTACTGACACTGCTGAAACATGGATGAACCTCAAAAACATTACTGTAAGTGCAAGAAGCCAGACACAAAAAGACTGCATATGTTATGTTTCAATTTTTATGAAATGTCCAGAATAGGTAAACTCATAGAAGGTAGATTAGTGGTTGCCTGGGGATGAGAGAAACGGGAGTGAGTGTGAATGTATAGTTTCTTTTTGGAGTGATGAAATGTCCTAAAATCATAGTGATGTTTGTATAACTAAATGACTGTACCAAAAACCATTGACTTGTACCATTTAAATTATGAATTGTATGGTGTGTGAATTGTATCTTAAGAAAGCTGTTTTTAAAATGTATTTAACAAAAGATATAAGAAATAAAATGAACAGATAAAATATACTGAGAGAAGATAATTACAAAGCATTTAACAATTCAAATCTAGAATATATCAAGAACTTCAGGAGGTTAATAAGAAAATAATGACCAAAAGAAAAGTTAGATAATCTACTTCTACTAACAAGGATCAGATATATGAAAGTTTAATACATACCTCTCTAAATATTATGCTATACCCTAGAAAAACCTCTCACATACATGCAAAAGGAGACTAGTGTGAGAGGATTCACTGCAGCATTAATCTGATTGAGGAAAAATTGAAAATGTCTCCAAAGTTCAATAACAGGAGAATGGATAAATACATCATGGTATAGTTATACAATGAGATAATACCACACAGCATTAAAATTCATGTGCTAGAGGGAAGAAAAATTCTAAAGAACTGCACATTGTATAATAACATTTTTACGAAATTTGAAAATATCTTTGTGTATTTACATATTTATATGTATGTAGAGAGTATAAATGGTAATGACAAACAGCAAATTAAAGATGATGATTATCTCTGGCTTAGAGGGGAAATTGATTGGAAAAAAATATACAGCCAGAGATTTATCCATGTTGAGATTTATCTATATTGATAATACACAGTAGAGTCAATTTTTAAGAAAGGTAAATGGCCATGCATTTTCTAAGTCCTTGTATTCTCTTTCTCAGAATTCTGCTCCATAGTCTTTTTGTATTTCATTTTGTAAAAGAAGTCATGCAGGTTCTTGATCTCTTGACACATTTTTTTTTCCTTTTTAGAAGATTGAATAATTTTTTTTTTCTTTTTAAAACTCAAAAATTTACCAAAATATATCTAACATGGGTCTTCTTTCACTGAAAAATTCTTAGATATGGTGAGAAATGATTTGGGCTTCTATCAACATTTTCTTGTTCTACTATAACAATAATTTAACTTGGATTTAAAATATTGACACAAAATATATTATTCACTTTTTCAAGAACATATTGTCTCCTTAAACATTCTTACTTTTAAAAAAAATGAGACATGGAAAAAATGTCAAAGTTTAAATAATTGCATTATTTGGTTCATACTATAACTCGCAGTTCTCCTAGGAATCTTGTGTCAAGTTCATCCTTCTTTCTCTCTTTGCTTTTTCATACCCACTATGTAGTAAGGTTTTTTGCTTAACAAAAGAAGCCAAGGAAGCCAGTGTTAATGCTCTAGCATAGAGAATACCATCTAGGTGCCTCTCAAGTTTGTTTTTATTTTTGTTTTAAGAAACCATTATTTACTGAAACTTCTTAGACCTGGCATCATGAAAGCAACAATACAGAAGAGTTGCTGCATTTCTAATGACTTTGCATTTAAGGAAAAACAGAGCTGCATAGTAGCTCTAGTAAAATAAAGCAAACTACTAAGATACAGTAGCAATAGTAAGATAAAGCAAACTCATAATGATAAAAACCCATTTTGATATTAAAGGGAAACTAAAAGCATTCTTGCTGAAATCAAGAACAAAGCAAGGGTGGCAGAGAAAAAAATGGCATAGATGATAGAGGCTCTGTTCATCCCTCTGGAGACCAAATCAGAGTTGTGACAGAAACAAGGAGTAGCAACAGAGAAAAATCACCTGGGATCTAGATGAACAAGCCATACAACTACAGAGAAATCTAAGAAAGCACCTGCAATGGCAGAAGGTAGGACAGGGCGAGGACATGAGGCTGCCTGGTCCGGAGTGGCTGAGTGAGATGGAGGCTGCGGCAGCGGCTGATGCCTCTTAAAGGGGCCGCGTCCAGGAGTGGATTTACACAGTGATAGATCTGGTCACTCTAGCACCAGTACCGATTTGGCTAACAGGGAGACATTGTCAGAGTGAGGGCCGAGGCAAGATTCGCTTAGTACAGAACTGTGGGCGGTATCCATTGTTCCCTATTGAGCCCTGCGCCTCCCAGTGCACTGGACACAGCGCTGCCCTAGTCCTGAGATCATCAAACTGGATAACAAAGGTTGCTCCAGAGGATCCCCTGAAACCCTGCCTCCCCCAACTTGAGGTCCCACCCAAGCCACATCCAGGTGTATCCTCAGTAAGTCAGGTGCTCCTTGCTGAGATTCACACTGGTGGAGGCAGCGGGCCTCAGTTTCTGGTGTGGCCTTTTGAGGCAACTATAAGCACAGCATCTGTGGATTGCTTGCTGAATCTTAACTGGTGGACCCAGAGGGGTAGAGGCTTGGGCTGAGTTTGGCCTGCAGCTGAACCCCTCTCAGGACTGTGCCACTGGACATCTACTTCACAAATCCACACTAATAAGAATGGGAAACATAGGAGCTTTGCTTAGTACATAGAAACAGACACACAAAGGCAGCCAAAATGGGAAGACAAAGAAGCAGAAACCATATGACAGAACAGAAATGCAGATATAATGGAGTCAAGTAATCTAACAGCTGCAGAGTTTATAACACTAGTTATAAAGATGCTCAATAAACTATTTGGAAGTGAAGAGAACTCTAACAGAGATAAAAATAGAAATGGAAATTATAAAAGGGAACAAGTCCAATATGAAGAACACAGTATCTGAGATGAGAAGTATATTAAATGGAATAAACAAAAAAATAAACAAAATGAATAAAGAAGAGGATCACATGCCCTATCTAGAGGACAGGAAAGCAAATCAGGATACTCAATAGGAATAGCAAGAAAAAAGATGCCAAAACTATAGAAATAATTTAAGGAGGATATGTGACACTATTAAGGCTCCAAATATTCGTCTGATTGGCGTAACCGATGAAAATCAAGGTTTTGAATAGTTGTTTGAAGAAATAATGATGGAAAACTTCCCTAACCTAGTGATGAAAATAGACACTAAACCACAGGAAGCTCAGATGATTCCAAAAATCAGAGATATAAAGAGGCCCACACCAAGACACGTCATAATCAAAATGCCAAAGCTTAAAATACAAAGAATATTAAAAGCAGTAAGAGAAAAACAAATAATTACATATAAGGGAACACCCATATCACTGACAGCTGATTTCCCAAAAGAAACTATGCAGGACAAGAAGGGCTTGACAAAAAATATTTGACAGGTTGAAGGCTCAGGATATACAACCAAGAATAATTTGTCCAGCAAAGCTATCTTTTAGATTTAAAGGACAGATAAAGAGCTTCCAAGAAAAAAATAAACTAAAGAAATTTATTAACACCAAGACAGTATTACAGGAAATATTTGAGGGACTTCTTTAGGAAGAAAGAATGGTAACAACTACATTCCTATCAATAAGTACCTTTAGTGGAAAAGAATTTAGTGCTCCAACCAAAAGATAGAATGGCTGAAAGGATAAAAAAAAACAAGACACCTACATATGAAAAGGAAGGGAATGGAAAAAGATATTGCTTTGATGAACCTAGAAGGTATTTAAGTCAAACAGAGAAAGATAAACACTATATGATTTCACTTATATGGGGAATTTATGGAATAAAATAAACTAATCAAAAACAGACTCAGAAATATAGTGGACATTTGGATGATGGACAGAGAGGAAGGGTGGCTGGGGGTCTGGGAGAATAAGGTGAAGGGTTAAAGAAGCACAAATTTTGAGCTGATGGATGATCATGAGGATGGGGAGCTTGGCGTAGGGAATGCAGTTAGCACTAATACATTGGCTAGTTGGAGGGTCAGGGGAAGAAGGGAGCAGCTGGGGGAATCATTTTACTAACTATATAGATGTCTAACCAATATACTGTATACTTGAAACTAATTAAAATTTAAAAATTAAAAATAATTTTTTAAAAAAGAACAAAGTAAGGATATCTGTGATCTTTTCTATTGTTTAACATTGTACTGTAGGTATCCATCAATGCAAGTAGGCAAGAGAAGATGACTTGAGGTCTAAGAATTGGAAAACAAGTAATAGCTGTTCCTGTTTGCAGATGATATGAGAATATACCTGGAAATCCCAAGAGAATTATGGCTAAACTGATGCAAACACAAAAAAATTCAATAAGAAGAAAGATATAAAATTAGCATAAAAATAATCCTACAGAAAGTAAAAATCTCCTAAAATTGAAAAGAAACTAATTTAAAAATGGGCAAAGGATGTGATTATACGAGTCTCTAAAGATGTACAAATAGCTAATAAATACATAAAAAAATGCTCAATATCATTAGTCATTAGCAAAATGCAAGTCAAAACCACGGGGAGATACTACTTCATATCTACTTAAATAGCTAGAAAAATATAGACAATAACAAGTGTTGGCAAGGATGTCGAGAAATTGGATCCCTCTAAAATTGCTCGTGGCAGTGTAAAATAGGACAGCTGCTTTGGAAAACAATTTGGGACTGAGTTATCATATGAAAACAGTTCTGCTCTTATGTGTCTAACCCCAAGAAATAAAAACAGACATCCACACAAAAACTTGTATATGACTGTTCATAGATAAATTATTTTATTCTAATTAGCCAAAAACTACAAACAACCTAAATATTCATCAGCTGGTAAATGGATAACAAATTTTGGTCTATCTATACAATGGAATCTTATTGAGCTGTTAAAAGGAATGAAGTACTGACACATGCTACAACATATATGACCTTGAAAACTTCATACCAGGTGGACGAAGCTAGCCCCAAAAGACCACATATTGTATAATTCAGACTAGGCAAATCTATAGAGACAGAAAGTAAATGCATGTTTGCTTGTGGAAATGAGATATAGGGAATAATGAGGAGTGTCTGCAAACAGGGATAGGCTTCTTTTTGGAGGGATAAAAATGTTCTAAAATTAGATAGTAGTGATAGTTGTACAACTTTGTAATTATGCTAAAAACCACTTAATTTTACACTTTAAAAAGGTAACATTATGCTGTGTATAACTAATTAGAAGATGAGATAGAAGTGAAAACTCTATTTATAATAACAAAAATACTTGGAATAAATTTAGAAAGAAATGTACAAAATATGTAATGAAACTTAACCTCTCAAAAGATACAGTAGATTTTTACTGTACACTTTCTTGGTTTTCTCTAATACTTTTGTATGTGTGCCTATAAATATATATAAAACTTTCATTTTGACTGCAAGGTAGGCAGAATATGTACTTCTTTTCAAGGTGCTATAAATGAAATGAAATACAAATTTCAAAATGAAAAATAAAGAAATGAAAACCCAAAATATCCTGATAATCTTTCCTTTTTACTACTTTCTGATGGACGTGATTTTATAAAAACAATTATTTTAAATGTATACTCCCAATTAGCGTAGAACACAATATTATAAATATAATTTATTTTGCTAATAACTTTGCTGTCAAACTTCTTATTTTCTTAAGAAAACCAATCAGGGTCATTTGGGGGGAGGGAGGGGGGAAAGAAAGTTCTACTTGGTAATCTGGAGGGGTTTTTTTTAAGAATATTTGTTAAAAAAAAAAAGCTTTTTTTGATATAGAATGATCCCAACTGATATGCAAATGTCTTGTTTTGTGCAGTCTCACAGTTAGAAACCAAGAACAGAGACTCAGGAGGACTTCTCATGAACTCAGAAGAGACGACCTTCCAATCTGTGAAGAAAGGTAAAATCTCATTTGTTTCTCTCACTAAATTGACAGAAATGCTTTCCTTGTGTTTTCCCTTTTTTGAGGGGAGGTTGGGTAGGGGTGGGGGATTATGTTTCAGTGAACATAGTTTCTCTAACTGCGATTAAATAATACTAATCATAATGTGGCATCACATTTTCACTCTATAGATTTATTTTTAATTCATTGCATTGTGACAGAGAAAAATCAGTTCCGTTATTAATCTAATCCCTGCTAATCACACATATCAATTGATAAAATATGACATTATCTTATTTTTATATGTATATTTTTTAAATAAAAGACCATAATGAAACAAACATGTTTGGTTTTCAGGAAAGTTTTAAAAACTCATCTTTGCCTTAACTGTTAACTTATACTTCTATTAATGTATTATTTTTTAAATTTAAGTATTTCAAAAAAGTTGGAGGGAGAGAAACCCATATAAATTACTTTTCAGAATTCCAAATTTTAAAATTGTCTTTTTTCCCACCTGTAGTATCAATTGATTTACTTTCACTTACCTGTTCTTATACCTTTCCTTGGTATTATGCCTATATAATTGCAAATGCTAAACAAATATCCTAAAAGCATTGATCAAATAAGGTCTTGTATTATAGTGCTTATTTTTAATGGAAAAAAAAGTAGTCTAAAAGATTATTAAATGTTTTTCTCCATTCTTTACCTTATTTATTCTTACACAGATTTTTCCAAGTCTAGGAAGCACATTAAAATCTTCCACAACTTGAGTTTGTTAACAATAGCTTTTATCTTATGTATTCCAGTGTATTGTATTCTGTACCAAAGCTTTGAGGCTGTTCTATCTGAAACCAGAACATCTATATCTGGCTCTTCCTATCCTGCAAGCAGGACCTTGGGACCTTGGGCACTTTACCTAGTAGCCACATTATGCCTCTAATTCCTTATGTGTAAAATGGGGATAATCATAGTTTGTTGTGGCTAAGCCAAAGAAAGGTTGTTGTGAATATTAAATAATACCAGTAAAGCACTGAAAATAGAGCCTGGAAAGAGGCAAGCATTCAATATATGTTGGCCGTTATTAGTTCTCAGTCATATCCAGTGATATAAAAAGGACTCTTTATTCAATTTAATTCCTGCTTCTTCTGATTCTAGTTAGATATTAATATTATTCTTATTTGCATTTGCGTCATGTATCTTTTCATGTCTATTTGTCTTTAATTTTTGGTGATACTTTGTATGTTTCCCAATGTTGGATTTTGGCCCAGTTTTAGTCTTTGTGTCTAAATAGATAATTAGAATCCAATTATGTTGGGCCCGTTATTTTGATGATTACTAATATGTTTAATCTTCTAGCATATTCTTTGATAGTCTGCTTGTAATACCGCCTAATTATCTCCTTAATTTTTTTCTTTTCTGTTTTTTCTTTTTGCTATATGAACTGTGATTTCTTTGCTCTGAGGTTCTTCAGTACTATGAAAACTATATTCTCTTTCTCTTTTTTTTTAATGTACCAATGATTTTATCTTTAAGTTTTTCAAAATCATTTTTTAATATATATTTCTTAAACTGACAGGAGTGAAAAGAGATCTATCTTCTGAATTCTCACATTTAAGGAACAGAAGTTAGCATACTTTACTAAGCCTCACCAATTTAATTAACCTTTCTAAAAAAAATCCAGAATTTTACATAGATTACTTTGTTATTATTTTTATTTATTTATTTTTTTTTTAAGTTTTTTATTGAAGAAGTGGTTTAAAAATTGTTCCCCCATCTACTTCCCCTCTCTCTCCTCCACTCTCCCCTTTGGTAACCAATAGTCCATTGTTCATGTCCATGAGTCTCTGTTTGTCCTGTTCATTCATTGCTTTTAGGTTTATAAACACATATAAGTGATACCATGTGATTTTCAACATTTTCTGTCTGGCTTATTTCACTTGTTATTATTTTTAAATTCTCTTTTAAACATCTTTCAAAACTAAGTTTCTAGTTAACTAGAAAATTAATTTTCTATTTTATGTTTTCATACAGAAAACTTTCTTCATAAGGAAAATTTAAATATCCACTATTAAAAAATCAAGTAATAGAAAAGTTTTACAATAACACTCAATCTTCTTCTTCTTCTAGACCTCATACCAATCTCCAGATATACTAACTGCTGCTCATACCAAACTCCATATATACCAACTGCCGTCAACAGTTTCTTTTTATATCCTCAAAGGGACTGTCTGTGGATTCAGTTGTAACAAAATGGAATCCATCTTACACACTGAATAGCTTTTTGAAATTGAACTTGAAACTATTGTTTAGACATCTAGGTTTGATTGTTTTCTCTGCCAACTACTCTCTTTCTCTAAGCCACTTTCTCTGGTCTTGAGCTTTTCGTTTATGTTGCACTACTGGGTAAGTTGTAATCCATCTTCAAGATATGATTTCAAGAAAAGGATATAGAATTTACATTGTGAATCTTTGTATAGATGAGAGTGTTTTTTTCCTATGATCTTCATGTAATTAGGACAAATTACCTACACAGCATTTTTTGGGTATACATTATTTACCCCCAAAACCAATTAGAGCTCTTTGGGCCTTGTGTCATAGTGGATAATCTGAGGGACTTCCCAACACTGAATAACTGATTTTGCATAAGTCTCAAAGTTTTTGCAGTGCTGGGCTCACTGAAAGTAAGAAAATGACAAAGTACCTGGAAAACAAACCAAATAAAAAGTAAGCAAAACACTGAGTAGGGACTGCTAGGCTCAGGAAAGAAGAGTCTTCTCCAAGGGCAAGTGCAGAGTGAGATAGGGGTAAGGTGTTAAAACAGTCTGAGTCCAGATCTGTGAAGGGAGCTGAAATGGTCCAGGGTCAGTAACACCTCCGAGATCTCACAAGGGGCAAACACACATCTTCTCTGGAGGAAAAGAAACATTCTCAATTTGACTCATAGTTTCCCAAAGATTGAGAAAAACCAGACGTTACAAAAATAAAAGGAAACCACCCACCCCAAATGAGAGTTAGTAGAAACAACACTTAGATTTAGAGCCCAAAGGCCTAAAGATGTTATAAGTATCTGTAATGAAATATAAAATAATGGTTTCTAAAATGTTTAATTAAATATTGAATCACAGAACTGAGTAAGCAGAATTCAGCTCTCAAATATATCCAGGACTGTGAAGTTGTCCTGTAGGTTTGCAAGATGTTACCATGGGGAAAACTGGGCACATGAACATAGAATCTCTCTGTATTATTTTTCTTAATTTTTTGAATATTATTTTCTGGAGACCAGAAGTCCAAACTCAAGGTGTCAACAGGGCTGTGTTCTCTGAAGGCTCTAGGGGACAATCTTCCTCACTGCTTCTAGCATCTCTGGTAGTTGCCAGCAATCTTTGGTGTTCTTCAGCCTGTAGATATTTCATGCCAGTCACATGACTGGATTTTCTGTGTGTCTTCATGATGTTTCCCCCCTGCGTCTGTCTCTGTGTCCAAATTCCCCTTTTGTAGGAACACCAGTCACATTGGGTTAGGGCTCACCCTAATGAACTCAGTGTGATTACATCTGCAAAGACCCTCTTTCCAAATAAGCTCACATCATGAGGTGCTGAGGACTTCAACATGTCTTTTTTAAGGGACACAGTTCAACTCTTAACACCTTCCTATGAAACAGTGGATCCAATTGGTTTTACAGATTAGAGGAATTGATCATTCCAAGTTTATACAAGTCTTGTCTAACTACCCAGATACCTAAGAGGCCAGTGTAACAGTGATACCAAAACCAGATGAGGACAGTACAAAAATGAAAAATTTATTATGAATCCTGTTCAGGAACTATGACCATGTACAGCAACGTGGGTGAATGAATCTTAGACAATGTTGAATGAAAAAAGGAAGCTGCAAAAGACAACATATAATAAGCCATTTTTCTAAAGTTAAGGAAAAACAACTAAAGAATACATTCTTCAGAGATACATACATACTAAAAACTATGAAAATTAAGAGTAAGGGAAAAGAAATAATGAGGATGTTTTACAGACCATGTTTTCTGACCTTGATATAATTATAAATGTAAATTAAAAAATTAACTAAAACAGAAAGTTCAAAGTCAAGAATAGTGGTTCCTTCAGTGAAAGGGGGAGTCAAGAGAGCCATGTGTAGACATAAACACAGCTGTTGGTGACAGCCTGGTTCTTAAGGAAAATGGTGAATTCATAAGTGCTCATTTTTGTCACCCTTCATAAGTTGTCACCCTTCATAACTTGCAGTTGTATACTTCATGTTCTTTTCTCTTCCTCTTTAAAATAATTCTCATTCTCATTTTTAAAAATACTGAGTGGACCCTGCCCCATTGCTGTTCTCGAAGTCGCTGTGGTCAAGGCTGATAGGTCTGTCATATGACTGGGGAGTTCTTGCTTAGATGGTCATAGGATTTCTCTTTTATAATTCAAAAACTGCCAGGATGTACTTAAAATGCAAATAAGTACATTCTCAGCAGTTATTTTGGCAATTTGGTTTACAGGCATTTTGGTAGTAGCCATGCAATCCAGCTGAACAATTTGAAAGTACCGAATTCATGTTTTTTATTAAAGGCTTAAAGAAATGAGAACAGCTCTTCCCTTCCTAAAAGGGCCTGCCTGTGTGCACTTTGTCACCCTCAGAGAGGAAAAAGATGGGTTTCTCATGATGAAATTCAAATTAACGAATAACACAACTCCCTTTGGTCCTTTCTTTCTGTCTCCACGAAGCCCGACTCCTACTCTGGAAGAAGTCAGAGCCTGGGCACAGTCATTCGACAAGTTAATGCTCACTCCAGCAGGAAGGAATGCTTTCCGTGAATTCCTCCGAACAGAATTCAGTGAAGAAAATATGCTTTTCTGGATGGCCTGTGAGGAACTGAAAAAAGAAGTTAATAAGAACATTATCGAAGAGAAAGTGAGGATAATATATGAAGACTACATTTCTATTCTTTCTCCTAAAGAGGTGTGTACCTACTGAAGGGTTTTCTCCCAGGAGGCCGAAGGGTTAAAATTAACTCCTTCCGTTTGGCCACCTGGCACAAATACAGCTACTTCGAAATATAGAAAACAACTCTGCCCACTATTCATAGTACAGGTGACCCTTGAACAACACTGATTTGAACTGTGCAGGTTCACGTACATGCAAATTTTTTTCAGTTAACACAGTACACTACTGTAAATGTATTTTCTCTTAAGATTTTCTTAGTAACATTTTCTTTTCTCTAGCTTACTTGATTGTAAGAATATAGTATGTAATACATAAAACATACAAAATATCTGTTAATTGACTGTTTATGTTATCGGTCAGGATTCCAGTCAGCAGTAGGCTAGTAGTAAAGTTTTGGCAAGTCAAAAGTTATACGTGCGTATTTGACTACACAGGGCTTTGGTGCCCCAACCCAAGGGCCAACGATACTCAAATCCCTTTGACCATGGTCCCACCAATTGGCTCCAAGTGCACTGTGAAATCTGTGAAAGATTTCAGGCATTTCTCTCTGGAAAAAGTATCCATAACTTTGATCAGATTCTCCAGAAGAGGTAGTCTGTACATTTTACTATTAATATTGTTTAAAAATATTACACCTTATAAATTTATCTTTTAATTCTGAGCAAAATCTTGTTTATAGGTAACTCTATTTTGCATAGTAATAGTATCACTTATATGATACTGATGCTTCAGCGGCTCTCTCCAGGGTGTCCTTTTTTTAATATTAGAGAAGTTTGAGTGAAATCAAGCAAGGTTTCCTCTCAGAGATTTTGTTATTTTGAATCCAAAATCTAGGAGGTTAGCTTGGTCTCAAAACTAAGTGCCTCTTAGCTCTAATTATAAAACCATTCATTATTTCATACTATGTGCCACTAAGAATATAAAGTTATCCTCTGACAGGGCCTCTCCTGTCAGAGAACTCATAGACAAGAGGGTGACAAAACCCAGTGTCCCTGGCGAGACACCTCAGAGCCCTAACAGAAACTGGTGCAGTCAGCTATTAGCAGTAGATGGGGCAGGAATGGGAGAGACATACTAGGAGAAGCTGTAGCTAATATAAAGGAAATTATAAGAAACTCAAGAGCATGAAGAATCCCAGAAGATAGGACTAGATAGGCCTAGGATAAAAGTATTCAGTCATATCACAGTGAAAGTGTCAGTAGTTAGGTATGACCAAAGTGTTGCATGTTTACCACACTGTGAGGGCTGATGTCAGGCAGTAGGAGGAGGGTGAGGACAGTGGATCGTACAAGGGCATCGAGGGATTTGGGAGCCATGATAGGTTTTCTGATTTCTATTCTGGGAAACCCTTGGATTTTAGCCTCGTAATATCAACAAGTTTGGGTTTTTGAAAGACCAGTATGGCTGCAGAATGGATTTGGAGAAGACAACTAGAGGCAGATGAGAGAGGATCAACTGAGTAGTTGCAACCGGAAGTGATGAGAGCCTGACTCAGCCAGCAGAAGGGGAAATGGGGAGGAAGGATTTGATGCGAGGGCAATCCCAGTGTCTGCGATGACCCCCAGAGGCATGGCTTGGGCAGACCAGGTGGTGTGCAGTTGGCTGAACCTGGGCAGGCAAGATGGGGAGCATGCTTGGTAGAAGGAGTTAAGCTCAATTTTGCTTACTTACCTTCGTACCATGAAGTTGGAGATATTCAGTTGACAGTTGTATGAATATGGAGTTCAGAAAGCTATTTCCATTTTGGATTAATAAAAAGCAAAGAATTTTTATTCTTTAATTTATGCCTTCTACATATTTTCATTTTGTCATGATTTCCCTTTTTATTTTAAAGCAAGATTTTTTCATCACTATCCTTTAAAACATTATACAAACAAAATACTTCTTAGCAACTTTATGAAGCAAAAGTGACACAAAAAGATGACACTTCTCTCCCAAAGATAAGGCTTTATTACTTGAAATTTAAAAGCTTAAAACTTTTAAGAGCATAGCTTGGGTTCAGATTCACCTGGGTTTGAATCCCAGTTCTCTCAGTTATCAGAGATATAACCTTTAGTGTATTTCTGCACCTCGACACCTGTTTCCTCATGTGTATGAAGGGGACATCACCATTTGCCTATATGTGAGGGAGGATTGGGAAAGAGGACAGTGCAAAGCCCAGCCCTAGCCCCTGTTAGAGCAGGCACCTGTGTTCGTTTACCTGTCCTGACCAGGCGCTGTCTTGACCCTGCATTCGTAGCGATATTCTTCATGTGGAGGCTGTAGAAAATGAAACAGTTTCATCTGTGCCTCAAGGATTTGTGAACCAGAATACTTTTTGATGTTTTCTACAATAACTCAGTCTGACTGTCTAACAAGAACAGGAGCATTCCCCCTTTCAGCCATCAGTATGTACTGAGTCCCCCTTGGCAGGAGCTGTGCTCCTGAGAACTAGGCCCTGAGACTCAAGAGGCGTCTAGGGGAGGATTGCCTAGTGGTGAGTGCTGCCTTACAGAAGAGCTCAGAGGGTTGGGAAGGCTTCCCAGGATGAGGGAGTGACATCTAAACCAAGAACTGAAGAAGTACAGTCAGCCAGGCGGAGGAGGGGGAAAGGATTTTTCTAGACAGAAGAAAGACAGGTTAGTTCTAGCTCCTTCTTTCTTTAAATTCCAAGGGAATTCCAAGTCCTTTAAGTTCTTGTGTGGAATAGTAAGCTGGGGAATTAGTGGAAGCAGATCATAAAGGGGTTCATAGGTTTCAACTTCGAACTTGTAAGCTTTGGACTTGATCCTGAGAACACAGCAAGCCCATGCAAGGATTGAAGCTGGAGTGTCAGGACGGGGTGTGCACTGTAGAGAGATCCCGCTGGCCCAACCATGGCGTGGTTTGGAAAGGTACAAGACTGACAGCAGGAGACCAGTTAGGAGGCTGGCGAACAAGTCCAGCAGGAAACCGTGAATGAGCCTCCACAAGGGGCATGGCAGACAGCAAAGAAGAGGTGGCAGATTCAAGAGCTGTTAAGGGGGTAGGGCCACCAGGACTATGTGACTGAATATAGAGCCAGAGGGAAAATGAAGGATGAGCAGGACTCCAAACTGGGTCGGAATAAACAGTTCTGTTCTTTCACAAGCTATACAAGAAAAAGATCTGGAGACGCTGAGAATGTCTTCAGTGTATTAGGTTTGAGTTACCTGTGGGTAGGCAAAAGAGGAGGGCAGATATACTCATTTGGAAGGGTAGATCGTTGAAGTCAATATTTAATGACTTAGATAGTCATATTTTGAGTTTTATATTAAGCACGTATGCATTGCACAGCATTGGAACCATCACGGCCTACTGATGTGGAGCTGGTCCAGCTAAAGTTCCTCACACGGAATGGAATAGTGCGAATTCATCTTTGCTGCTTTGGCCTGTACTCTTGTATGTCTGTTGCCCTGTGGAAAAGTCTGAGCCTAGTAGCTTGCTCTGCTCTGGGAGACAGCCTTGTCTAGGATGAGCCAACATCCCCTAAGGACTGAATTCCAAGTACTTTAAATAAATTCTCCTTAAATCCTCACCAGGCATCACTGCTATCACCCCCACTTTATGGAGCAGTTCATTAGGGTAATATTTACTTTGGTCAAGGCCCCACAATTAAGCAGTGACAGAGCTGGGATTTAAACACAGGCCCCAAGACTGTAACCTTTCCACAGCGCTTCTGAGTTGGCTCCCACTTCGGCAGCCAGCCTGGTACTTGTCTCCAGGAATCCGCGACTGTTCTGGCGGCCACAACCTTGAACCTCCAGGTTGTAGCCCTAACGTTATTAGGCATTAGCAAGGGGTCAGTCTATGCATGCTACTGTGTTTCTTCAAAGGACATAGTACGCTCATTTTAGAGAGGAAAAACAATGCTGTGTTTTTCTAAAGCAGTGTGATCCCTACCAGAATGACCTGGCACTTGTGAGAAATATACATTATCAGGCCCCTCCCCAGACCAGCTGAGTCAGAGCCTCTGTGGGTGGGGCCCTGGGGTCTGTTTGACAAGCCCCTGGTTCCTTATATGTCAGTGTTTCTTTTGACAGTTTAGATTTCTGGATGACCTTGTTTGATTTGGGACTTTTAAAAACCAGAACAAGCTATGAGAGTTTGGGATAGACTTCCAAAGAGAAACGTATCTAATATAACTCTTGTTTCTATTGACAGGTCAGCTTAGACTCTCGAGTAAGAGAAGTCATCAACAGGAACATGATGGAGCCATCCCAACATATATTTGATGATGCACAACTTCAGATTTACACCTTAATGCACAGAGACTCATATCCCCGATTCATGAACTCCACTGTCTATAAAGATTTGCTTCAGGCCTTATCTGAGAAATCAGTAGAAGCATAGGATGTCATCAAATCTATTTATTATTAATAAAATAATAAAAGAACTCATGGACTATGTTTAGTACAGGGAACTTAAGAGGTAGCAACGTCTTCTGATGGAGTAATATTTGGGCAATTTTAGTAACAGTTGCTTTCTTTTACAGAAGGCTGTATATCCACAGTATAAATTGCAGCCACCTTCAGTGATACTTTTGAAAAAAAGGGGGTATGGCTGTCTTAGAAAAATAGTATATTTACATTTACGATAACAGTAGCATGTTCTCAATGGCAAAGGATACACTCCATACTGCCTAGAGCATGTACATCCACTGGAGCAAACAGGGCTGCTTGTTTTGCATGAGTTCAGTACCTGGTCACTCTCCTCCCAAAGAAAAGACATTCAAGTGTTTCTCAGCAACTCCTTCCATCTAGCTTAGTTTTGAAAATTTCACTTATAAGTGCCATTACAGGATCCAAATTCCCATTTTATAAAGATGTGACCACTTCTTGTAAAAATGGTGTTCCATTTTATCTTATAATATACATCCGTAGATACATATATGTGTGTGTGAATCCATACATGGTTAATGTAAAGCACTGTGCTCTGAAGTTGCTCAGTCGCAGATGTTTGGTAAGGGAGATAGTGCTTAGAAAACTCTTTTGTTGAAAAGTTACCATTATTTTATTATCAGACTCTGCCAGGCTAAAGGATGAAGTTCCCAACCTAGTCATGTTCATAACAAAATTTTCAAATAAGCATATTTCCATTTTCATTATTAAAAGAAATATGGGCATTTTCACTCTAAAAAAAAATAAAGCACAAGAGTTTTACCTCAATCTTTACTATTTTTCACATGGAAATATTTAGGAAGTGTATGATTAAGTAGGAATATATGCAAGATGTCCTTTAGCTGTCAGACAAGGATTTTGTTTTTAAATCTCACCATTTTTTTCACAGGCAAATGGAATAAGTTTATAGCATACAGGGAAAAATACTGGTTTGTAGACCTAAATGCCACGAAGAAGCTCATCACTACAAGGAATGGGAAAAACACCTAAAATGGGGTGAATGTGAGACTCTAAATCTGAAATGGTTTGAGAAGTGTATTAGAAATGTCCAAAGGCCCACAGCATGCTTCAGCCCTAAATAGGATGTTCTCCTCTTGGTCTTCTTCTTCAGCCTGATGGTTTCTACATTACTCTTTCAAACCCCAAACCTAAGCCACCCCAGCCTCTCTTCATTCTCAGTAACTAACCATCTTACCTCTTACTTTACTATGAAAATTGTATTCCTGACCACCTATGACTTCTTATGTGACCTATACACATGTACAGATCAGCAACTATTCTTGCTTGCTTTAGTCTAGTCCCATAGATAGGATATAGTGTTCTTCCTTCCTTTTCAAGGTGTTAACCCCTTCCATACGCTTTTGATTCCATATCCAACAGTCTTGTTTTTCATTAGACAAAGAGGACATAGTTGAGATGAAGGCACAAACCCTGCTCTCTGGTAACTTACATACAAGTAATCATAAGACGTGTCCAAGGCAGCTACAATATACTGTAACAGTGAAGGACTGAGTTATGGAAGTGTTGAAGAATGATGGAAAGGTTTTGGCAGAGGTCATACCAAAGTCAAACCCAAGAAAACAAGAAGATTGTATGTGTTGGGGCATAGGTGTAGAGAAGATACTTGTAACTGAGCCATCACAAATAAGCCCAGTTATGGAAATGCCGAGTATGAGGAAACTGTGAGACATGTAAAAGGTGTCGGGGAAGTTAGAGGGAGCTGCATGTTGTGATTTGAGGCTGGAGTACTGATTTGGGGTTTTTTAACACATAGATAAATGAGATTGCCTGGAGAACTAGAGCACACAAAGAATTGAGGGTAAATCCTTGCAAGGGTGTACAGAAAAACAAGAATTCCAAGAGTTTTAGAAGGATTCATCTTCTCAATACAGGTAAGAAAACGCCGGAACATGGGTTATGGCAGCAAATGAGTGGGAGTGCTTCAAGGCGACAGTGGTACACTGTGGGAAATTAAATGCTCTTCCTCGAACTTTGCTCCAACGATTTCCCCTCCCTCTCCTGTATCATTTTCACCTGTTTTTCCTATACCATAAGCATCCTTGGATTCCCCAATTAAAAACAAACCTATAATACATAACCGCGGACTTTCTTTCTCATCACTTTTCACAGCAGTCCACTCTTGCGGCCTCCAATTCCTCGTCTGCCCATTCACTGCCTGAACTACTACAGTGCACAAAACTGCTCTACAGAGGCCTAACAAATACCGTTCTCCTGGTCTTCTCGGTGGACTGCTCTGCTTCCTGACATACCAATGATGCCTTCCTTGAGATAGTACTTCCTATTCTTCTAAGGTGCTCTCCCTTTCTCCACATTCTCTTATCTTTATCCATAGGTGGCAGGACACAGCAACTAAAGCCTTGGGCTGTGGAGCCAGATTTTCTAACTCCTCCACTTACTGTGTGATAGCGTGTATGGAGCCTTTCTGGGCCTGTTTCCTCTTCTATAAAAACAGGGATAACAAGGGACCTTACTCCTAGCATTGCTATAAGGATTAAAATGAATCCATGTAAAAGAGTGTTTACTACTGTCAGTTATTGCTACTACTTGTCCACTAAATGTCATGGACTCCAAGGTTTGGGTGTTAGCTTACTTTTGCTAATCTGTCTGCTCTCCTGTGGTTCTCATTTCCCCCTTCTCATTGTTTAAGTAAGTACCAATATACTCATGGCTACTGTGTAGGGTGTGGTCTAGACTTTCTCTTGCACTTTAGAGCCAGCTGCTGGCTGGGTAACTCCCACAGATGAGTGAAACTCATGTCTTAATTTTGACTTATCCACATGGTTCATCCCCCTGCAACTGTGGCCCCTGCCTGTGGTCCCAGTCACCGGGCCATTCACCTAAGCTCTTATCTGGGTATTAACTATGACTCTTTCTTCTTTCTCTTCTCAACATAATCACCAAACCCTGCTGATTTTACCTCCTAAATATTTGTGTCTCTTCCTCCTCTTTCTGACCCCCATTGTCCCTCACCTGCCAAAACAGCCTCCTAGCTGGTCTCCCTGCACCCATCTCAGCTACTCCAATCCATCTTTTAAAATTCCATAGGGTGATCTTTCTCACATCCAAATCTGCTTGTCACCATTCCTTCACTCCTTAAAATCTTTAGTAGTTCTCAGTTGCCTGGAATACAAATACCAAATTCTTGGCATGGTGTTTACAAGGGCCTCTGCGGTCAGACTACTGGTTCCCTAGCCACGCCCACATACATTTTAGACTCTACATCTACTTATAGAAAAGGCATATACACGACTTCATACTTCGTAATTGCTCATGAGAACTTGGTTCCTACTTTCTGCTATCCCTTACCTTCTAAAATGCCTCTTCGCTCTGCTAACTTCTATCATTCCTTTAAGATTTACCTCACATATTACCCTTTCCAAGAAGCCTCATAAGTCATACTTCTATTGTGCCAGGTGTAAGGTAAATGCATGACACAGCAAGAGAAGTTTTAAAAGCAAGCATTTTACTGGGAGAGTGCTCCCAGCGAGGTTCTCTGGTCCTGAGAGGAGAGGAGCCAGAGAAGTCGTGCCCTGGGGTAGGAGGGCACAGCTTTTATGGGGTTATGGGGGGGTAGGGGTATAGGGTGGGGAACGTTAATCAAATGCTAATTGAGCCTCAGGTTTAGGGTGGTGACACCTAGGGCTTTAGGGTGGGCCCTATTAAGGTCTGGATTCCCAGTATAGAGCTGGGGAGTCTCCAGGCGGGCATCTGGCTGGCCCTTCCCCCACCAGCCTAACACAGGGTACAATTCTTTAGTGTACCAGGGATATCCTGTACAGATATTTATCATCTAAGTTATTATAGATTATCTGTTTACCTATCTGCCTTTCCCGTTAGACTGTAAGACCAAGGGGCATTGAAAATACACCTTATCCATCATTTTATGTACAATACAGTCATGTGCCACTTGATAGGGATGTGTTCTGAGAAGTGTTCGGGCACTTTCATCATTGTGTAAACGTCATAAAGTGTTTTACACACCTAGATGGTAGAGCCTACTCACACTAGGCTGTATGGTGTAGCCTGTTGCTCCTAGGCTACAAGCCTGTCTGTACAGCATGCAACTGTACTGAATTCTGTAGGCAACTGTAACACAAATGTATCTGTATCTAAACATAACATATAAAGTGGCACACCTGCCTAGCGTACTTGCCAGGAATGGAGCTTACAGGACTACAGGGCGCTCTGTGTGAGTCAGTGAGGTAAGTGGGTGTGAAGGCTAGGGCATTACTGGACACTACCATTGACTTTATAAACACTGTATACTTGGGCTGGCTACACTAAATTTATAAAACTATCAGATTACATCAGGCACAAGAGAAAATTATGCAATCAAGAGATGCAGTGAACTTGAGACATGAGGCTGCTGCTGGTGTTAACACTGCTTTACAGCAAACTTTTTTCCATCATTAGAACATGCTAACAATAAAAAGTATAGTATAGCAAAAACAGAAACTAATAAGTCATTTATTATCAAGTATTATGAACTGTACATGACTGCATGTGTTCTGCTTTTATACAACTGGCAGCACAGGTTTGTTTACACCAGCGTCAGCACAAACATGTAACACATCATCACTAGACGACAGGAATTTTTCAGCTTCATTGTAATCTTATGTGACCACTGTCATATATGTGGACCCTCGTTGACTGAAACATCATTACTGTATCTAGCTTAGAGCAGCATTCATTAAATGTAGAACTGAACCAGACTTGTAACATGAGAACTGAACTTCCCATAGCTATAAAATAAAAATTCCATTCCATATTTGTTTTACAATGTGTCACATCTCAGAAAGATATCATAGCCCATGTGACTACAGAATTCACTTTTACTATGGACCAATTCGGTAGTTAAATCTGTAGTGCCATCTATGTATATGAATGAATCTTGAAACCACCCCCAAAGTATCCTGAAAATTCAATGCAATTCTAAGATTTTTTTTTTTTTTTGTAAAACTTTTAAATACAATTTGACAAGCTGATTTTGTTGGATAGCTCCCCATTGGGAAAAATGTATATATAAACAAATATAAATTCCAAATGGTTTGAAGATTTAAAGATCTTTTTTAAAAAGAACATTATAAGAATATTGGAAGAAAATATAGGCAATATTTTTATAACCTCAGATTAAATAGGTCTTCCTAAGCAAAAACATAAAATACAGAAACCATAAGATACTGATAGACTGGATTTTATATATATACGTGTGTGTGTGTGTGTGTGTGTGTGTGTGTGTGTGTGTGTGTATGTAGCACAAAAGATACAAAGAATTAAAACACAAACATTGGCTATAAAAGACTAAAGGTTATACAGAATGTATTGGAAGTGGCTACAAATTAATAAGACAAACAATCCTATAGACAAAAAAGGAAAGTTAAAAACTGGCTAAGAAACAAGAAAAGATGAGCATAATACAAAAAGATAATCATATGAACACAGAATAATGATAGTGGTTACTATTCCTCCCTAGATTTGCAAAAATTAAAAGGACTGGTAATATCTGATAGTAACAAAGATGTCAGGAAATGGGCATTCATACCTTCACTTTTTAAAAAGTAATCTGGCAATACCTATCATTCTGAATGTGCATATCCACTAGCTGAGAAGTTAATTTTCTAAGACTCTATCCTACAAAACGTTGAAAACTATCCATTTGAAAAGAGAATACTTTAAATTAATTCTCTGGTGAAAATTAATATGCACCAGTAGGGAGTGTTCTGAAGTTGTTAAATGAAAAAAGCAAGTTGTAGGATGCATGTAACATGTACCCATTTATAATGTTAATAATGGTGGTTACAAAAAAAGAAAAGAAAAATCGCCCTCCCTGACTGAGCTGAGTAGTATTCCAAGATCTTTATAAATTATTTAGTCCTTACCCACAACCCTAAAAGGGTCAGGATGGTGTTCTCTTTTCAGATGAGGCAGAGAGGCAAAGTACCTTGGTCTAAGTCCCATAGGTTGGCTAAGTGGTAGTTAGATTTGAATCTGGGCAGATCAAGAGCCCAGGCTCTTTACTGTGCAATGCCCATTTTCTCAAGAGGACTACTAGATAGCCCCGTATAAGCACATACATACAAACACAGAAACAGAAAATAGAGAAAATTAGAACCAGGAATATTACCTTCACTCATTAATGATTTTGACCTAAATAGGAGAGAAGGGTAATAAAAGCAGTGTCACAGATGTTCATTAAGAAGAGCCTCCAGTCCTCTCTTCTGTTGAACTCATGAAGGCTCTGCTAGCCAGCTTTTCTCATTGAATATAACACAAAATAGTTTGTAATAATCGGCCTTATGACATAAAAATACTAATGTGTCGCACAAGTCAAACAGTGAGGGTTTTTTTTCTGTTTCTGAAATTGAAACTAAATCATCTAAACTTTGCTTCCTGACACTGTGTAATCAAAAATTTCTACTTTGAATCATCTGAGGTACAGCAGTCACCAAGCAGAGTTTTTCCTGAGTAACGTCAGGTCAGGGGGATGAAATTGTGAGTAATGGGGGATGAAATTGTGGCCTTGCCATCATCATCTATCCACTTAAATTAACTGTCCCAGAGGAATATTTTGGAAAGGCGATTAAATAATCAAAATGTTGACAAAAAGAAAACTTAAGAGTTATAACTTGATTATCTAAGAATGGTTAGTCTGAATAAAAAATATTATCTACTTAAGTTTTTTAAATGTACAGTATGGTGACTATATTGTACTGCAGTTAACTGAATACTGCAGTTAACAATACTACACTGTATATTTGAAAGTTGCTAAAAGGGATCTTAAAGGTTGCCATTTCAAGAAAAAAAAAGCTTGGGACTATGTGTGGTGATGGCTGTTAATTGAGGCAATAATTTCACAATATGTACATATAGCAAACCATTATCATGTACCCCTCCAGCACTAACAACGTTATATGTCAATTATATTTCAATTTAAGAAGTGTTTAAAGGAGAGAGGATTAACAAGCATTTGGCCTATGAACATGTTCTGATGAATTTAAAAAGAGGATAAGGACTGAAGTTAAGTGGTAGGGGGTTGGATGGATCAGTGAAATAATCCTGAGGTAAATCAGCCTGATGTTGACCTGTGACTCTAATGCTTCTTCCAGATTACTTATACTTCTGCAATAAACTAATCTTAGATTGCTCTTACAGGTTTTGATGTTCTGGTATCAGTATTTTTATGTAAAATCATTATACAATTATTTAATTCACATATTCATCCAAAACAATTTAGGATTAAAAATTTTTTTTTCAGTTGCTTGTTATAGAAATATACCTTAAACTAGCTTAAACACAAAGGAAATTGATTGATTTCATAAACAGGAAATCCAGGGTAGCTCAATGTTATCAAAACCTTCCATGCATCTCAACTGCCCTAGGCGTCATCACACACAAAGGGTCTCTGCATATTGTAGGCAAAATGGCATAGGGAGCTCCCATTTTTCATATAGTAATCCCAGAAAAAGAGCAGGGGTGGGGTGGGACACTGAGAATGACAGAGCCACCAGGGCCATGAGGAAGTGAGGTGTGCCGTAAATGAATCAGAAAAGATGTTTTGGGAACTGATACCAAAAGGATGAAATGTATAGCTATAGTATTCCATTCCAGTGCTCGTTTTTCGTTTTTGTTTTTTTAAATATCAGCTATACTTTCACGATTTACAAAAATAACTTTATTAATTGTAAACATTTAAGGGTAAAACAAATCTCTTTCAAAGCAGTTCAGTCACCTAATTATGGAAACACTTGGGCTAATTTCACTAGACTACATGGCATATTACATATGAAATGTTACTTTCTTTGCAGTCATGGCCATTAGAGAAAAAAATATACTTAGCTGTCTTTATATAGCACCCAGGGAGAGGGACCACAAAGTAAGTCATTTGAGGCAGTCATCAGTGCTTTCATTTTCCATCTACCAGTTGGCCAAACAAGAACTATTGTATAAGAGTACACTGGTTGATTTGAAAAAAAACATTTTTATATTAATAATAAAACTGTTTTATCACTTTGCAGATTTAAAGAACCAAAAGAGATCTCTTGACTCTAGCTCATTACATTTCTTCCTTTAAAACTGGAGTCTAAAACATTGTCAGTCAGTAGTTATCTATCCTACCTCTGAAGGTCCTCAGTCTGAGGAACATTTCATCATTTTACATCTCAGCTCCTATAGTCAAGAAATGTGATACACTGATACAAATATAACTAAGATAAACTATTTCATGAGTATCTACTATGTGACAAGCATTCCTCTAGATACTAAAGATAACAGCAGTGAACAAGTTTCCCATAAAAACTTACCAACTCCATCTTTACTAAATTACAGCTATGGTTATCTAACACAGCCACATGATGACATTTCCCCAATATACTTCTCTATTACTTTTGACTAACTTCAATTTACTTGCACTTTCCTTCAACACAATTCTTCTGTTACCACCTAGGCACTTGTCAGTTAACTGTTCCATTCACTGTGAAATAGCATCTTCAATGCTGATACATTCTTTTTAAAAACTGACAGAAATAAGTGGATTTTATGTCAGTGATTATTCACATTACATTTCCCAGTGGGATATTCTTGAATGGCTAATTTTCTACAGCTAAATGTGTGTGTTGGTGGGAGGGAGGATAATTGTTGATTAAAACTCTTTAAATCACAAATCATAACTAGTTTTTGAGGAATTTAATTCAAATACAAAAATTACACTTAGGCCTATAAGGATAAATATTATGTACCTATAACTCAAAGTATAATCTGTTATTTCTTTTTTCTGTCTTGTTAATATATTAAAACTGTTTGGAACATTGAAATCTGTATGTACCTTACAAACTGTATATACCTTACAAACATAAATATTTCAGAACTTTTGCCATGGTTTAACAAAACATAAACCAATGCTCATCACCACTCAGGTAAGTAAGAAAACTCAGGTGGTTACTGTCTGTTTTCTCAGGATGGTTATTCATTAATTGTCACTATATTTGACTAAATTCCTCTATATGTCCATTTAACACAGTTACTTTGTCCTGGAAATAAATATTATCAACATTATTTGATAACATTTGCTTCCAGTTACTTAATAACTGGGCACCATTTTTCAATAGTAAGTAAGGCTCACTTACTGTTCTCTCACAGTACATTAAATACACACATGGGATGTACTCACACGCTCTCTTCACACCTGCATCCCTCACCAGGGGTCCAGAAAAAGAGAAACATGCTGCACTACTGCTAAATACTAATTTTTACCTAAAACCAGCAGGCATCACTTAATTAAAACTACTTTAAGAACACCTTAGTAGTTGGGAGAGAACTTTTTAAACAACAGGTAAAGTAAGCTTCAATGTCTAAATAAAATGACAAAATGTGATACAATTTAATAACAAGAAACTTTATTGAATTACAAATTTTAAAATGGATCACTAAATTAAAAAGTGGGACAATTTTAATTTTATTCTTCTTAAAACTCATTCTTTCAAAAATGTACTTTATATTTTTCAAATGATAAAACAAAATATTAATCTGTGTACTGACAAAGCAGAGGTGGAATGATACCAGCGGGCCAATTCTTATAGGTGGGGACCTTTAAATGTTGTCTCTGTATTACGTCAAGTTGATTTCCAATAAGAAATGAGAATATGGGAACAAAGAGCAGTGCAAAGCATGTACCGAGGTCTTTCTGTAGGTGTCTGAAAGAATACGGATGTAACATGATAAAATGTGGACTTTGTTAACTGTGGCCTTTAAGATGTAGGAGAGCAAGTGTGCCCTCAGGAATCTAAGTGAAAGTCATTTTTTTTTACTCCTAACAGAACAAATGATAAACACTTAAACAGTAAAATTAATTGTAAGATCTGTACCATAAAACAAATTGCATTATAGTCCATATATTCAGTTTGTTCAAAAACCTCATTCATTGTGTAACAGAAAAAGTCAGCCAATTAGACTTAGGACAAAAATATTTTCTATCAACCTCCATATGGAAAGAATTTATATAATCCTTAAACTTGATCCTTGGTCAGTATAGATTTCCAAATCAAAATCAAGTCATGAACTACTTATGATAACTACACTATATTAAAATGCTAATGTTTTCTTCCCAGTATGTCTTCCTATGAGGGGAAGAAAATTGCCAGGAGCTTTCATTCTATGCCTGTGCTGGGATTTATGAAAAGCCTACTAACCTAAACAGTGTTCTGCAAAACTAAAATCCACTAGGAAGTCAAACAGGTAAACAAACAATAAACCCAAACTGATTTCAACAAAGTCAAGTCATGTTTCCAAAAGTAAAATCTATTAGGAACAAATAATAAACATGTACAAGAAATTACAAGAAATTATGGTCATGGTTAGTTACAAATGAAAAAAAAAATATCTAATTATCCCAGACTTGTGAATATAATAATTAAAACCAATTTCATACGCTACTTCAAATATTATGTACAATTTAGATGAGCTGCTCAAGTATTATTTGAATACACACCACATTTGATAAACTTAAAATTATATTACCTCTCTTCTCTGTTAACATTTGCAGGTACATGCCAATATGGGGGAAAAAATGTAATTTTCATTTATGTGTTAAATGAAAATAACATTTCTACTGTGTATGTTGCAGACAGTAAAAAAGTTAAGATATATTTCCCTTTAAGAAGGAAAAAAGGTAAAAATAAATTGCCAAAAGTTTAATTGATAAAAGTTTAATATCAATTACCTATAAAAATGAAAAAGAAATCTTTGAAATAGATACCATACAATTATTATGTAGTCTCTCTACTGATCTGAAACTACAGAAGGCATTTAAGGAAAGATGCTATGTCAAAAACAAAGACTAACCAAGGGGTGTATGTCACTTTAAAAACCTGACTTGCAGAAAACCTAGTTCCTTGGCCTAGATTAAAGCTAATTACAAAATCCGTATTCTTAATGGTCCAGACATTTTTCCAATTCTTCCAATTCAACAGAACTGTCAAAAAAGAAGAAATATTTTGTGAGACCTTTAAATACAGACAATAGGGTGTACCCTTTCCCCATTTAACACAGTATATATTTTAGACTGCAAAAGAAGCATTTTTGAAAAAGATGCTATTTTTTTCAGATAATCAGATAGTCACCTATCTTAAGTGTTTGACTTTTCTAACTTAGAATGAGTAGAAATATATAACTAAAGAAATAGTATAAAATTTTTTAAATTAAAAACCTCTCTTCTAGATACAGACAACAAACAGTATGGTGGTTTCCAGAGGGGAAGAAGGGTAGGGGGAGGATGAAGAGGGTAAAGGGGATCAAATACATGGTGATGGAAGTAGACTAGACTTTGAGTGATAAGCACACAATACAGTATAGATGATGTATTATAGAACTACACACCCAAAATATATGTTACTAACCAATGTTACTCCCATAAATTTAATTTTTAAAAAATTAAATAAAAGAACCTCCTTTATTAATGTTTTCAGATTAAAAAAATTAATTCCAAATTTGAACTTCTAGAATAAGCCCCTGAGGCATCAGCTTTCATATTAAACTGAACTTCCTTAAATCCAATAAGTTCTTTACACTGCAAACTGCCTTTATTCCAAACAAACTCAATGTGCCCACTAATAGTCATAATCATCATCATCATCATCATCAATCATGTAAAACAAATCTAAGAGAGCTATCTGGAAAAGCCAGGTTCATTCAACAGGACTGAAAAAAAAAAATACGTGCATGTCCCTCTCTTGGTCCAAGGCAAAAACTTTTGTCAACTCAGGATAGGAGACACTGTTTCAAATCACGAACTCTCCAATATCAGTCATCTTCCCAGTATGTAACTGAATCTTTGTATATAATAAAATGCACACTGGCCTCAACCCCTAAAATAGTGTCTAGGGCCAAAAGTCCCAAACCATATATGTGGAAGATATTCCCCCAGTGTCTGGCTTTTAATTCATGTCTGATTTTCAGAAAATGCTTTAGACTATGTGAATAATTCCAAATAAACATTAGACTAAAAAGTCTATGTAAGTTTAACTTAATATAATCTTGTACAAACTTAACAAAAACTAATAATAGCCAGCAGTTTTGGAACATCAACAATTATCAAGCACTTCAAATATGTTATCTCTACATCTAACCACAACCTGTAATGTACGTATTTACATATAATACATGAAAAAAATTACAGTTCAGTAAGGATAAGTGGCAAAGGAGATCAAAACTTATCTGGCTCCAAAAACTATATTCCTGTGTGAGTCTCCTCAAGCCCACACTCTTAACATCCCCATTATCTATTAATAATAAAAATGGTCTTAGGACTGATGTCTAAGTCTCCTCCCAACTTGAAATTATATTTCTATGGCTCAGAAAAAGTCACTCAAGAATGAATCATTTACATAACACGAACTTGCCTATGTGGGGCTACAGTGTATAGAGGCAATATGAAGGCTTGGTGCAAAGCCTACCAAACCATGGCTGTGCTCATCTGCAATTGCTAAAATAAACACTAAAACCACTGGACTGGATTTCAGTAAAGGAGAGTAGTTTTTCCAGAATCGAGAGCTATGAAGAGAAGTCATGTATATGTATAGACTTTCTGGAAGCATAAGTGTCAAAGCAACTGACTACAGTACATACAGAGCTGATATGCACTAATCGCACATTTAAGGTTCAATCCTGTCATTCCTGGATGTAGGAGAGTTAGCATTCTATTTCTAACAGGGTACAGAGTAATATATTCCATTACAAATGCTTAGTCATGGACTCCCACTGCACTGACCAGTGTGAGCACATGTATATATTTAGGTATCTAAAAAGGCTTATGAAAAGACCTGAGGAAATCATTCCAGTATAAATGAGTAAAATGTGAATCCAAGAAGGCACCATACCTTCCATCGATTTCCACATTCATTACAGACTACGAATGTTGTCATCGGTTCATCAGCACTACGAGTCTGTACCTGCAGCAAAAGCAAGTGAAAAATATTACTTTTTATAATACCATAAAAAGTCCAAACTAAATAAGAGCATTCTACATGAAAATATGTAATAACCACAATGGCACCATAATAAAATGTGTAAGAGCCTGAAACATGTTCAAATAAGCTAAATAATGAATAGACATTTCCAAACTTCATTTTTCTAAGTCCTTCTTTATTTGTCCTTTTTTCATGTTTAATTTATCCCAGATAAACAGGAAAATCATCTGTCACATATGATACTTTTTTGTTAGCTATTTATATAGCTAACAAATATGAAAAAAATTAATCACTAAGAAGCACAGAAATTTTAATTAAAAGATATGTCAATTTTCTTACAAATTAGCAAAGATATAAAAATTAAGGATATTTCATTCTGACGAAACTGCCACACCCTTACTAAAAGTTAGACAGCAAGGAGGTAAGAGCCTTAAATATCCATTCTCTGGTAATCAGGAACACAAAGATCTGTGAACTGCTCAATATCACTAATCATCAGGGAAATGCAAATATAAATCACAGTTAAATATAACTTATTAGAATGGCTATTATCAAGATAAGAGATAACAAATGTTGGTGAGAATGTGGAGAAGAGGGAATCCTTGTACACCATTGGTAGGAATGTAGATGGGTACAGCCATTATGAAAAAGAGTATGGAGGTTCCTCAAAAAATTAAAAATGAACTACTATATGATCCAGCAATCCTACTCTTTGGTATACATCCAAAGGAACTGAAATCCGTATCGCAAAAAGATATCTGTACACCCATGTTCACTGCAGTATTATTCACAAGAGCCAAGATACAGAAACAACCTAAACGTCCTTCAACGAATGAATGAAGTGGCATATATGCACGATGAAATATTATTCAGCCATAAAAAAGAAAAGGAAATCCTGCCATTTGAGACAACAACACAGATGAACCTGGAGGGCATCAAGCTAAGTGAAATACAACAAATATAAATATCTTATAGTATTACTTCCATGTGGAATCTTAGATAAAAATCTTATTTCATAGAAATGAAGAATAGAATGTGGTTGCCAGGGGCTGGGGGAAGGGGAAATGGGGAGATATTAATCAAAGGGTACAAGCTTTCAGTGATAAGAAGTTCTGAGGATCTAGTGTATAGCTTGGTGACTACAGCTAGAGGAGAGCTTAAGCATTCTCTCACACACAAAAGAGTTAACTATGTGAGGTGACTGATTTGTTAGTTTATCTTGATTCTGGTAATCATTTCACAATATATCTGTGTATCAAATCACACTGTATACTTTAAATATATAAAATTATATTTGTCAATTTTTCCTCAATAAATTTGGGGATGAAAAATCTCTGTATAAGAATGTTTGAATAGTATAACTTTATAATAGCACAAACAACTGGAAACTACCAACAGGGAAATAATGAACTAAGAGTACATTCAACCTGATGGAATATTATACAGCTCTTATGATGTATACAAAGGTTTTGTTAAAACACAAGAGGAAAATGTTTACATTATAGTAGCTAAGTGAAAATACATTTTTTAGCTTCAACTAGATTCAGAAAAATCCACAAAAATATTGCATGCAGCAAAATATTGATCAATGTTCTTTCTGAATGGCAGATTAATAGGTAATTTTCAATTTCTTGTCCATATTTTTCTGTATTTTCCCAATTTTCTAAAAGTAGATATGTACTTTGCATTGCTTTAAAAAAACTACTGTGATCATATGATCCAGGAATGTCAATTCTGAGTATGTTCCCAAAAGAACTGAAAGTAGGGTGTCAAAGAAAAATATTTGTACACTCAAGTTCACAGCAGCACTAGTCACAACAGCCCAAAAAAGGTGGAGATAACCCCATGTCCATCAACAGATGGATAAACAAAATGTGGTATTATACATACAATGGTTTATTATTCAGCCTTAAAAAGGAAAGTCTGATACATGCTATAGCATAAAGGAACCTCTATAAACATTATGCTACATAAAATAAGCCAACCACTAAAATACTCCATTTATGCATTTGACTACTTAGAATAGCCAAATTCAGAGACTGGTGGTTGCCAGGAGTTAGAGAGACAGGGGGGATGAGGAGTTGTTGTTTCATGGGTACAGAGGTTCAGTTTTGAGAGGAAAAGAGTTCTGGAGAATGACACAACATCATAAATGTATTACTGAACTGTATACTTATAAGTGGTAAAGGCAGTAAATTTTGTTGAACGTATTTTACAACTAAATATTAAAAAAAAAAAAGAGAGAACTCAGCAAAAATAAATAAGCCAAGATGACTTTTTAAAATGTTATCTACACAAAATTATAGACTTCTGAAGTTCTCACTGGAGAGAATTATGGGAACCAAAGGTCTCAAAAACAAAAAAGTTATTTCTTTGAACTATACATTCCTAAATGAATTTGACAAACCGTTATTAAAGTTAAAAGTTATTCTGAAGTTTAAGTTATGGGAGAGAAGAGGAAGAGAGGTGAAGGCAAGAAACTACTATCAATTCTGCATTTTGAATAATATTTAATTTTAATATTAGATATATCAACACTTTAAAGATCAGAAGCTTCATAATACCCATAAACTATTAACATGACTTTTAACTGAAAAACTCGAAGAAAGATAAAGAGCCATTCTCAAAACAGCAGCTTATACTTAATATTGCTATTTAGGGTCCTAGCTGTGAGGAATGCTTTGCTGTCTGGGAAAAATTTTGAGCTCCTGGTGGGGCACATGCCAGCCAAGACTGACACTTAACTCTTTTATATCTGTTGTTTTGCCAACAAATTTGAAGTTTTCTGTCTAAAGACAGAATTTTTGATTCTAAGAAAATCATACTGACTTCATCTGTAGACTAGGTTCTGTTAAAAAAAAGTTACTATCTAAGCTATTTATAATCTGATTATATAAATACTGTACATCACCTCTATTTTGTATGTTTTAAAGATTTAACTTTTAAGTACCTTTCTGTTTATACTTAATACTTTTTATAATGTAGAATTTTTAGGATAGAAATTTTATTGCTGAGATTTTTCAATTGATTAAAAGAAGATAAAGCAATCAACTCAGAATTTTCTGAGTCCACTTTCATATGATGATATACTTTAGTAACCTAAAGTTGTATACCTCTACAAAATAAAATACTAAAATATCAAATTTACAATTATGACTAGACGAAACACTTCAAAAAGTTAAAGAACTTTAGATTGGTTAAATAAAGTATACCTGAAAATAGAGGGTTATGCATCTTTGAAAAATAAAAAACAGGCATAAGGTTATTCAATGTGCTAATATGTGTCTAGAAAAATGGAAAAACAAAACATATTCATGTTTGCATATATATATATATATGTATATGTATGTATACACACACACACACACACACACACACACACATACACACACACAAATGAAATATTTAGAAAGCAACAAAATGAACTCATAATCCTGGTTTACCTCCGGAAAGGGGAACCAGCAGCTGCAAGCAAAACTGGAGGGGGAACTTTCAGCTCCTAATCTTTTCTACCTTTAGGATTTTAACCTTCAGAACATATTACCCGTTTTCTGTTTTTATTTTAAGTAAAAGTTCCTTTCTACAACTTATACAGAGTTTAATTATATTATTTTTTTATGTGTTTAATTTTCTGTCACACAGAAAATTCAATTTTCTAAATTTCTCTATTAATCTGAAACGGAACAATAAGTTATTTTTTCAGGGGAAAATTTTGATTTAGCAGATTACAGATACAGCACAAAATCCTGTCTGGCAATTAAACTTATTGACAGTGATAAAGCATCATTTTCACATAGGGACAATGAAAATAACTGTAACATAGCTCTTTTCAGCTGTTCAAGAATAAAAAGGAAGATGAGTCACATCATATATGAATATAAAAGGCATTAATATGTTGCAAAAAAGGAATAAATATCTGAAAACTAGTTAAGCTAAAAGTATCCACACCTCATGTGAGGGAGAGCAAAGAACTTTCCTTAAATTATAAGAACCTGCTAAATAAAAAGAATGATGACCTTTTTACATACTAACCAATAATCAACTGTTTATTATCTCTAAGAGAAAGAACACGGCCATTTTATTAAATTCTATGGTACTGTATAAATTTTATTTAATTGATATAGCTTTCACAGTAACAATTTCCATGAAATTATAACTTATTTTCAATTAACTGGAATCTGTTAGTATTAAGAAAGCATTCTTACACTTAAGAAATCACATCTCTTGAAAATTATCAAAGCATACTAGTAATTACTACTTGTTTTGAAACAGGAATTGCAAGCATTCTTAATATGAAAACAAGAATCTATAAACAACCACAAACCTGTGTATAAGTACAATTCTTCTTTTTACATTTGCCACATGTGAATAAGTCAGTCTGGGTTCCACCTGTCTTGGCCATCTGATGCTCTCTAATGGCTTCTTTGGTCAAGTTTTTCCGCATCTCTTTGAGCTCATCACTAGCCATTTCCTGTAAGAAAGGAAGCATAACATGCAGTTACAGCAGTGTTCTATATATCCTGAATGCTTTTATGCTCAATTAGCTTAATAATAGTATCAAAATAAACTTTTAAAGTGAAACAATATTTTTCCTCAAAAGACTCATAAGAGTTTGCTTCCTTTTAAAATTTCTCCAAATACTTTTAAGTCTGTAAGTGAAAACTAATGTAATAATTCTTTGAAGGCTTATAAACACTATAATCCTGGAGCAATGAGTCCAGTGATCTGTACCACTGCCCTTCCCCCAAAAAGAAAGAAGAACTTTTGGAGAAATATCAGGTTCCAGTTTTGAGTCAAGAAATGCACAGGATTAGCCAGGGTCATCATCTTGTACAAAAAACAGAGAAGCTACCAAAGATTTTTAAGTCAGATGGACAGAGGAGCTAAAATGAACAAGCTTCCAGTGGCCAAAGACAGAAAAATTTCTTCAGCCATCAAAATAAATTACTGTAAAGAACCAATCCCCACTGGATAAATAAAAAGTCACCAGTCCATTCTGATGCTGAAAAAAGGAGAGCACACACATTGAGAAAAGAGCAACAAAATCTCCCATTGGCAGTTACTAGGGTACCACCAACTGATAACTATTAACTAAAAGGAAAGAATTATACATTTATCCTGCCTTTCTTATCCAAACCAACAGGGTAATAACCAAGTGCCCAAGTTTATAAGAGAAAGTGCTTCTTTATCAAAGAAACAGTGAATAAATGCGAAAAGAATGATAAAATTTTAGAAATCTCTATTTTACAATTTGTAATAAATCCTAACCAGTTCAGCCTAGGAACACCTGTGGATGAGCACATTAGATAAAAGAGCAATGGAGAACTTTACAATGAAAGAATCAGGCTGTCAGTACCCAAACCCACTGATCAATTTTAGTATTGTAAAAGTAGGGCAACAGAGCATTATGTGTCTCCTGCTGTGAAGCAATGTGAAACAAAAAAGCACTACTTATGTAGTGTACGCAAATAAAAGTTGAACTCTTCGGTTATCAAGCCTACAGAACTAGCTTCTGTTTCATAGAAAATGGGACAGAGAAGTTAAATAACCTCATGAGGAAGAAAAAATACTGTGGTTTACAAAAGAAAAAAAATGGTTTATTTTACGGGTCATTGTCATGAAGAAAAAAAGCGTAAATGGGTCAGAGAAAAAATTGTGTGTTTATACACACACACACACACACACACACACACAATCTTAAAAGACAAAACTAAAGGTAATGTGTAGACTTTAAATCTTGATGCAAAGTAAATGCACAACAAGAAAAAAATGAATATGAATTAAGTATTAGATAAAACCAAGGGATTATTACTGATAGCTTTGCTGGATTTGGTGATAACAACGTCATTAAGAAAAATATCATATTTTAAAAGATACCTCTCAGTATATAAAGGTAAGAGTATATAATATCTGAGATTTGCCTGAAAATAATTCAGAAGAAAAAAGGAAAAAGGAATAGATGAAAAGGATGACAAATTCTTGAAAATACTTGAAGCTTTGGTAACAGATAAATAGGATTTCATTACACTACGTTCTCTACTATGAAAAAGTTTTAAATTATTTTTATACCTTTTTGAAAAATAGATTTTAAAAATATGTTTTTATTAGCTATAAACACAAATTCACACTCTTAAGTGTAGTGAGATTTAAGTGAGATTGCAGATACACTACAGCTATTATCTAAGAACACCCATGTCTTTAAATTGCAAGCTATAAATTCCATTTTTCACATCATTCCCTAAATAAATTTAACAAATAGTAAGATGTGACCAATTTTGTAGGGTTTAACAATGAAAAGAGCCTAGAGTTTTCAAAGTGTGTTTGCAATAAGAAATTTAACTCTTTGAAAAGTTAAAATACTTTTGTCTTCAGACAATGATTTAAGACAAATATCATGGCACAGATGAGATCATCCAAAGACCATGACAGAGTAGTGGAAGGTACAAAGTAAACAGATCCAGTCGCTGTATTTGTCTAGTGTACTGTATATATAAATATATTAGAATAGATAATATTGACTTATTACATATGTAGTATTTATGTAATATTTACATTTAAACAGGCTTTACAACTGACATCATGGAGTCATATCACGGAAACATTCTATTCAGATATACTCACCTCTGCCGTCATTCTAGCAAATAAGTCAGGAGATATATTCCCACAAAGTACATTTTTCCTTAAATTTGGATTCTTTGCATCCTTAAGATTTGATATTCTACTTCGTACTCTGTTTTTGTATTTCATGTCTGTATTCCTTATTTCTTGATATATAGGTATAGGCCATTAAAGAAAAAAGGTTAAATTATAAAGATAATTTTTTCCCTATTCTGCCAAAATAAGAATTCCTGAAATTTCTAAGCAGTTCATAAAAAGATTCAAATTTAGATTAACAACAAGGCACTGTTTCTATCAGATTCTTTTATCTAGCAAGTAACACTGACTATATTTTTTGGCTGTGAATAAATGAGCAATGCTTTCTTCTTAAGTTTATTGCCAAAAGCACACAACAGGAATTCAACAAGTAACTCAGGTACTCAATCTCAGTCAGAAAACTTTTGAAAAAGAGCTTGAACTTACATTAGCTTTAACTTGCCCAATCTGAATTCTACCAAGTATTCTAGAAGTCTCAATGACTACACAGTTCCTTTGAAGACCTTATGAGAAGAGATCATTCACACTGGTAATGAAGCTTCATTTCATCCCTCAACTCAGCAAGAAGCTAGTTTAGCAGATTCTTCTCAAAAGAACAGGCCACAGGAGAGACTGAGCCCTTGAAGAGGACACTTTCTTAAAAGGTTATTTCTTCAACAAGGGTAGTCTCACCATCACACTGTCACCTAGATGCTCCCTGCTCCCCATACTTACAAGCAAGGCCCCACTCCCAGAGCCCTCTCCATGGTGCCCGGCATAAAGACCCTTCCCCCTCCAGATAATGAACTCAGGGTGATATGTATGCTTGGCTGAGTTCCCCCCCAAAATGTGAAACCCCACTTCACTCTTCTAGGTTTTCCATGCCCTTTTGCACAACTTCAGTCAAGGTGGTCCATTCTCAATTTGCAAGGCAGACTCTGTGTTCTACTTGTGAATGACAGAAGAATAAAATGACATGAATGGCCCTCTTCTTTCCCATCAAAACAATCAACATGGAAACTGTGGAAAACAAGTAAAATAAAAATAAAAAATTCTATACAAGAAGAAAAATTTATAATATATCTAGCAGATTAATTAAAACAATATGCATATACACACAAAGGATATCTTCCTCAATTTGAGATCCTAATTCTTCCTCATCAGCTCCGATAGCGATATAGTCATCTAGACACAGACAAAAAGAAATGTCAAGAATAAGTGACTATCACATATTAAAAAAATCTCAATACAGAGTAAATTAAATTGCATTCATATTTCTTCAACCCTATTTGCCTTCTAAGAAGAATCCTCTTAGTTTAATTTTGTTAAAATCTGGTATCTTTACTACCCACTGGACTCCTCCTCTGGATTCACCTAATGTCCACAGTGCTCTGCATTGATGACTCCTTATCCCTCAGCAGGGGGGAAGTAAGTGAATTAGCAGGTAATTCCTCATTGCACAAATCCATAAAGTCTGGTTGCTCCAGCAGAGAGTAGAGAAAGTTATAGAAAGAACTGTCTTGTCTCCTGTGACTCAGGCTTCAATGCAAAGAAACCATTCATTTCACATCTGCCAACCACATATATGGACATAACTGGAAGACTCCTATGCAAATATTCAAAAGGCTAGGAGGAAATAAAAAGAAACTAGGAAGAAAAAAGAAAAAAAAACAGTAAAGGAATCAAAGTAGAAAGTGCAGAGTAAGGAGAAAAATAGGTTATACTAACTACAGTTCAGTATTAATAAAAAAGAAAAAAGATGATTTTGTAAAAGATGGTAAATATTCTTATATATGACACTTTAAAGCCAAATTTTTATATAAGAATCAATACCTTCAAATCAAATTAGAGCTCCCAGATATAAATCAAGATCTTTCCACTTAAAAAAGTAAAATATGGAATTATGAATATAAAATTAACACTAACATTTAACAACAGGACCCAAATATATTATCATTATATTTCAGAGGAGAGGTAATTAGTTGGCAGACTAAATGTGGGGAAAAAAAGAGTTATGAAAGAAGTTTAAATTACTATGAATCAGGGGAAAAATCCATATTTTTGAAGAAATCTCTTTCTTGGAATTATAAAGTAATAAGCAAAAGCCCCAGTATGTGTATAACTCTCTATCTCTAGTAACGCCTATTAGGAATAACTATTCCCTAAGCTAAGCAGTGGGAGTACTATGCTGCTGGTAAAACAAATATAAAGATGCACATAGCACTGGTGGTGGTGATGACCAAACGACTGAGCTCTGAAACAATGTACACCAAACTTACCTCCTGTTCGAAGAGCTGCAGCAAGCATCTCCCTACACTTCAACCGTACAGAATCAGATGTGCTTGGTGCCCGAGGGAAAGATGACACGTAAGTATCTCGAGCATTTGTCTCATCCTTTCTGCTGCTTACATTGCCACTGGAGCTACTAAAATACACACACACGAAAAAGAATCAGGAAAAACACCAAGTAATATCATTATTATCACTCTCTAAAAAAAAAAAAAATTAGTCTAAATAAACGAGATAGTATTTCAGTGACCCTTAGAGTAAAACAAAACAAAACAAAACAAAAAAAACAAAAAACTGCCTGCATATAGATTAAAGTTAAAATTATAATAACAAGACAAGTCTCATGTCTTTTTTTAACCAACTATAACATTTAAACTTGATTCTCCTTTTAAACATTAAAAAACATTTTTAATAAAGAAAATATACATTACAGCTCAATACAATGAAAAGCAGAGATCTTGGTTATACGAAGAGGGGTGAGGTGATAGGACCAGAGGATATGACAGCTTTCAATCAAAAACAGAGAGGGGGAAATGTTTGAAAAATCCTGTTCCAATTAGACAACCAGTAAGTTTTACATTTAAAACACTCTCTTCAGGATAAAAACCATGTATACTGAGAAGTGAGTAATGAGAATATAAAAAATATCTCTTAATTTCTCCCAAGAAACATCAACCCCATCAAGACTGGTTAGTCACTTTCCAGCCTACCTAATCATTTCAACTGCTGCTGACTGACATCTTATACTGGATCCTCATCAAAATATTCCTGACTGGTTTGTTAGCTCTTATCACATTACAGATATTTGCCATAAATCTTTTCAAAGACTAAACTGTTCACCCTCTATAAATCTAATTTGATGCACTGCTACCAGGAGATGTCTCCCTGTCTTCTCTCCAAAACATATCCCATTGGCAGATCACTGTGGGCGAAATGCCATTTTGTAGATTTCTAAGTTTAGTCATTTCCTTCTGTGAAACCGTCTGTGACTTCCGCCTATACTCCAAAAAATACTGTCTGCACACAGGTTTTTTATTATGGTGACTTTGGTATGTTCTCCCCTGCTAGACCGGGCTTCTGAAGAGCAAAAACCAGGACTTACTCCTTTCTGTATTCACAGTCCATAGTACCACCTGTCTGTGATAAATCAATAAACAAACTAATGTTTAATTTTCCACTTTTTAAATGCTTCAATTATATGCTTTTGCCTCTCTGTATCTGTAGACAAATGCTTAGCTTACCCATTGGAAACTGTCCAGGTGGACAATGGAGCCTTTTGTTCACTAACTTCACAACCGCTGGCCAACTTTTTACATTCTGGTGACTCCTTTGTAAGCATTTAACCACATTACTTTCTCCTTAAATTCTTATGCCTAAAATGTGAAACCCCTTTCAACTGTAAGTCATTAGACCTAACATGGTCTCTTCCTTTAGACTTGTTTCTCCAATCTTCTTAAAATTTTTTTTCAGTGAGTGAGTGAGTGAGTGAAAGAGAGAGGGGGCGGGGAGGGATGAGGGAGGGAGAGACACTGACCTACCATTTTATCAGACTTCAAACATGTTCATTCCATGCTTTTGTAGATAGGCTTTATCCCTAAACTGCCATTACATAAAATTGATAAAAATATACTAAGAAGTTACTCCTTCAATATCTAGTTCCAATATTTGTCTATACTTTTATATTTTATATTTGAAGCATTAAATCAGTGACTCTGAATGTCACCAGATTAGACAATTGGAAGCATCTGTTAAAAAATTCATAAGTTATAGCCTGTACTTTTCAAAAACCTCAAGATCATGAAAGACAATGACATACTGAAGACCACTCCAGATAAAAAGAAACTAAAGAGATGTGATAACTAAATGCACAGTGTGATCCTGAATGATATTTTGGAAAAAATCTTTTTCCCTTACAATAAGATACTGGAACAATTTTTGAAATATGAAAAAGGTCTTGTATTGATGATTATTTCTGGATATTGACAGCTGTATTGTGGTTATATGTGAGAAAATGTTCTTGTTCTTAGAAAATATATATTGATGTATTTCGGGGCATACAGGGCATATGTCTCCAAATGACTTATTTGATTCAAAATAACATTTGTGTGTATGTGTGTGTGTACACACACATATACATATGCATATACATACTGGGGTAACTGAGAGTTCTCTATACTAGTTTTATAATTTTCTAAAAGTCAAAATTATCTCAAAATAGTTAGAAAAAGTGAATAAATTGTATTAATAACTGTTGTTTAACCATACATATTAGTTTACCTCCTTTATCATCAAATGTATTTAGTACTAATATGTAAAATAACAGTGTATGAAATTTTTTGTGGCTAAAAAGAAGATGAGTGAATTATCCATCTTGGGGAAAATACTGAGAAATAAATGAAGTTAAAATAGGTAGCCTAAACCTTAAGTGCATCAAAATCACTTGAAGGGTTTGTTAAAAACATATTTCTAGACTTTCTAGAACTAGAATTACCTATTCAGTAGTTCCAAGGTAGAGCTCAAAAATTTGCTTCACTAACAAGTTGCCAGGTTCCCCCTGCTCTTCCAAGAACATATTGAAAACTATGCTCTAAATCACTGTCAAGTGTTAAGCTACAAGTTTCTCTAGAAAAGGGGTACTATATTTAATTTACTAGGCATAATGCCTTTTATGTCAGTGTGCTGGTTATGGAACAGTACATTATATATGACAGTAGAGAATAAATGCAGAGGACTCATAAGAGCTGAGAAATAATTTGAACCTTTCGTTACACATTTTAAGTTCTTATGACAAATAGCTAACCTGGGAGAAAAAATAAAAACAGAAAGGAGACTTAGATCCAGGGCAAAATAAAATAAAATAAAATTTAAAAAGAAATGTGGTAAATAGAAGACTGAATCATGTGAATCTTTAATTAGTACCTCCATTGTTAATGCTAGTAGTATGATCCCAGAGATTTCATTCAATTAAACTTGTTGAGTACAATGTAAATAATTTCTTCTATTTATGTATTGTCTTCTAACTCTCTTAATTTTCCAGGAAATCTTGTAAAAAAAACTTAGAATACTCAGCTCTATACCTTTGCTAATTCCATTTGATTAGAAAGTAGATGAGTACAGACATGGGATCATAAGACCACAGAGGAGGTGATAGTCAAGTAAAACTGACTTTCAACATACATGAATTCCATAAAGCCAAATACCTTTCTTCTCTTGCTTCTGGGCTATTCTGTGATGTAATTGCAGTATCTTTTTTCTTTTCTTCAGGATCTTTATCAGTTGATGGTCCATCTGAAAATTTATGAAATCCCTAAGTTGTGAACATTTGTTAAAAAAAAAAAAACACTGAACTACTACATGTTATCAGGTTATTTACAAATCAACAACAACAAAGAAACCCCTAAAATCCTAGGTTTTCAACAAGTAAATAAAATTTATGCAGGCTATTCTATTAACATATATACTTGGGTATTTTTCACAATGAATACTCAGTCAGCACTCCCAAGTAAACTCTAATTGGTTGGAAACCACACATTCATATGCCAGTGGAACCTGAAAGGGAAGAAAGTGTACAGAAAAAAAGGGAAGAAGATGGGAAAAAATGTCAGCAATGTCATTTTAAAAATGAAAGCATAAAGTACAGATAGAAATGTTTAGTAATTTTTCATGAAGTCAAAATTTTAAGGTGGTACCCAAAATACAAATAAATGTTTCAGGGACAGTAAACAAAAAACATGTTCATAGAAAATACTTCAGGATTAATAAAGCCTACCCAGTATCTCCTCTTCCTGAAGCAACATATAAATTAATACAGAATTCAGAGCCTTAAGACTTAAGGAGGTAAGCAATTAGATGCTGGGAAATAAGGTACTCAAAACAGACTGGGCCAACACAGTATTAAAGCACTGAAAAGAATCATTCATGTTTAAATCAACCAAAACAGGCTTGAAACTGGGTTCAAAAAATGTTTGGATATACTGCATAAATTCTGATCCCAACCTAAGTATTAAGAGCTACAGGAATAATTCAACTCTCCACATCCCTTTGTATGGAATACAGAAGAGCATAGATTCAGTTGTATATTAAGACTATATAGGCAACTTTTAAGCATACACTTCATGCTCAAGCTCCCATCCCGATCCTTTCAATCCAAATCTCTGGCACTGAGGTATGAGTATCACAACTTTCAAGTTCCTCAGATGACTAACATGCTAATCTGGATAAGGAAAACTGACGTAGAGTTTGGTCCAAATTGCAATTTTCGAACTTATCTCATGAAAGTTAGGGTTAGAAAACCTGAAATACAATTCAAGTCCCCTACAAGGTAAGGTAAGTATATGCTTTAGTTTTCACATACTATTTTACTGTGCCCCATTATTCTGTTATTCGCCTGGAAGGCCCCTCAAGCTAAAGATTATATAGTATTATGAGGTAGAAAACAAATAGTAATAATGACATTAAAGTGTATAGCAAGTACTAAGAGATATTCCAAAAGTAATACGGTAGAAAGCGTATGAAAGGTGATAAAACAACACTATCTAACGAGGATCCAATGTTGGAGAGGAGCAGTAAACTAATCTTTACACATCACTACCACAGTGTAAACTGGTATAATCCCTTCAGAAAGCAGAGCGATAAGTATGAACAGCCTTAAAAACAGTCCTACCATCTAAATACTGTATTGTGGGTAATAGAGCCGAGCCATTGGGAAGTGCTCCATCTCTAGTCTCAGACTGTCTGTGATCAGATGCCAGCCTGGCTACTTACTCCCAATGCAGCTGTGCATAAGGTACTTAATCCCCTAGTGCCTCAATGCCCTCATCATAAAATGGGGATTCTAATAGCACCTAGCATACTAGACTGTTAGATAGATTAAATACATTAATATAGGTCATTGCTTTGCACATCTTAAGCATCCAAAACTGTGCTACCTAATAGCAGTAGTAAATCTTCTAGAAACCTAGTTAATAGTCTAAACAAAAAGCTTTAATCAGAAAGATATTCATTAAGACATTATTTATAATAGCTATAAAGTTATACAACAGGCAAATGATTAAATTATGGTACACTCACCCAAGAGATTATTTTGAAGCCAATAAAAATGAATTATGATGATGGAAAACCAAATAATTTTCATTAAAAAGGCAATATAAATATACACATGCATACATATACACACACATGCATACACACAGCATAAGTAAACTTACAGCTTAAGCAAAATCCATGCACCAGGGGAAAAAGATAAGAAATTCAACAAGACATTAACTGATAGTTATATTTAGAGATAGACTTAAGGATGACTTTTTTTCCTCCTCCAGTCCCCAAATTTTATTTAATGAACATGTAAATTTTTTAAAGTAAATAAAAATGTTTTAAAAGGAGAACCTGTACTGGAATTAGATACCTCTAGTAAATATAAAAGTAAAACTTCTTTAAGATTAAATGAGCATAACTATAACATCCATTCTTTTCTTTCATGCCAAATAAACCATTTTGATAGAAATAAAAATGCATGTATATGGTTCTCAATCAACTTTCTGTGACTAACTTTTAATTACCTTAGGATATGGAATTAGATTCAAAATTTAAATGAACTACAAACACAGTTTCAGTATGTCTTTAAAGGCTAAGCTTTTTTGAAACAGTTTTTTATTTTGAAATAATTTGAATCCTGTACAAATGTTGTAAGAACAGTACAAAGAAATCTATTCAAATTCCCTAACTGACAATATTTTGGCACAGTTGCTTCCTCATTCATTCATTCACATCCATACATACACCATCATGTACACACATATTTCTTTTGAACCATATGAAAATAGGTAGCAGACATCATGCTCCTTTATCCCTAAATATTCCTTAAGAATAAAAAATTAATTTATATAACAATGGTAAACAATAAGTAAATTAACAATGATACAAAATTGTTTACTTAACATATAGACCTTATGCAAATTCTGCTAATTATCTCAATAATGAGCTTTATAGCAATATTTTTTTTCTGGTCCAGAATCCAATATAGCATCACATTTTACATTAGATCTCTAAGACTAGACTGTTAAAATTTTACAGGCTTTACAATTTTTACTTCCTAGTTTCCAAACTTTATAAGTAACAGGTTTTTTGTTAATACAATTGTTGCTTTTGAAATTTTAAAGGTTCACTACTTTCTGTTTTCTCTTGGATATAACACCAATGACCAATTAAAGAATTGGCTGATTCCAGAGCTGGGGCAGAGAAGATGAAGGAGCCCAATATATAGCATGGTACCAGAAAGTAAAAAAATTAAAAAAAAAAAACAAAACAAAACTCAAGGGGGCTTGTCAAAGAGACAAAGGAGACAGTTTGCAGGGGTCCCCATGGGTCAAATCTGGGACAATGTAAATATCAAAATAAATATGGATAATGGATTATAATTCATTGTACAGAATAGTAATCCACACGTCCACATTAATAATAGATAAATAACTGGGAGGTAAAAGGACAAGATTGTATCACGATCTAAAAGTATCTCTGACAGAATGCCTATTAGATACAAGGGGGAAAATAAGCTATTAGTGTATACCTTGAATGTGTTATCAAAATCAACATCATAAATGCCTCTGGAGGTGAAACCCCGAGGACACAATACACTTATATAGTATTTTAATTGTGGAGACACAATCTGATCTAATCACCAGGAAATAGCAAATAAGCTCTAAATAAGGAACATGCTTTTAAAACAAAGGCTGTAGGGTGCTTATATTCTTCAGAATGTCAATGTCAGAAAAGACATAAAAAGGCTTAAGAAGTATTCCAGATTAGTAACTAGATAATGATCCTAGACTGGATCTTGTAGAAAAGAAACAAAAAGCTATAACAGACACTACTAGGAAAACTGACAAAAGTATAACATGCACTATAGATCCACAAACTATACCAATGTCAAATTTCATGAATTTCCTGTATTATGATTACATGAAGAAATAAACTTGTTCCAAGAAAACAGATGTCTAAGTATTAAAAGATAGAGGCAATGAATTCTCAAATGGTTCAGAAAAAATCAGTTGTGTGTGTGAGTATATACATACAGAGAAAAAGAGAAGACATAACAAAACAAATATGAAAAATATTAAAAATTTATCTAGAAAAATGATTCATGAGTTCTTTTTATTATTCTTCCAAGTTTTCTGTGAGAAAAATATTCTAAAAACCTTTGCAAAAAGTATGGCAACATTCCCCTTGGAGGAAAAGTTTCTTGTTACTGAAAGAGGCAATCCGGTTATAAGTATTAAAAGAAACTAAATTTGACTCGCTTAAAAAGTAAAACCCTCAAAGTGGTCAACTAACACTTCTTACCCTTATTATAAGGCACTAATTTCAGTACATTTACAGTCATAAAGAGAAAAATACAACAACCAAATGTGTGAAAAAAACAGAACCTCATAAATACATATCAGGGAAGATCAAATATACCTAATAACTTTTTCCAGGATTTGATGAGAGACTTTGCTAAAGATGTAACTTCTTCATCTGTACTCTGCTTGCGAATGGCATTCACTGACATTCCGATTCTCGTAGACTGCAAGGCAACGACAAAAGAATTATTACAAGCAATTTTATTTCAAACAATTTAATGTTTTTCTTCTTTTCCAGATTCCTGTTTCCATTTTAGAACAGGAAAAAAAAAAACACCTTCAATTATTTGAATTCTTATAACAGTATACTATGGACTTAAGAATATAGACATCTGCAGATCAAACACTGGACTCAAAGTTCTTTTCACTGAGATCTGCAAGCATATAACTTGCTACTGTAATAAAGCTGGTTAATTAGTAAAATAAACTTAGTTTTTCCATAAATATGAAATGTCTGTATTTATACATAAGGTAAGCTGAAGCAATCATGATTAAAATACATCCTCCTTTGTTTCTATACATTTTTCTTCATAGATTATTTCACAGACCTTATGCAACTTACAATGTGGATGCTCAAACAAATACTACCATCTACATAGGTTTAAAAAGCTTTTTTGTCTTAAAACCAGCATATAATCACTGGTATTAAGATGGACTTCATAGAACATAAATAGTTTAACATGTTAATACTATGTGCTCAGGATTATGCTGAGAACTCCATATTCATTAATCTTCCTAACAACCCTTCAAAGTTCAGATCATTATCTCTATTTTTAAAATGAAGAGATTATTTTTTAAGATGAAGTATCAATAAATAACTTGCCCAGCATCACACCATTCCTAATGGGCACAGCTGGGCTTTTAATTCAAGTATTCTCATCCCCAAAGTCCCAGCTCTTTTTTAGCACATCTATAGTTTTCAAATTGTGCTCAAAGAACACAAAAGCTATGACAGGCCAATTATGGATGATAAATAAAAAATGGTAAATTATTTAGTAAGTTCAGGTTGTTAGTAGACAATCTTTGGCCTATGGAAGAAAAAAATAACAAAAGGAATTCTTAGTGGTGAAAAAAGAAGAGAAGCCCTGCTGGAAGCTGTAAGACAGAGAGGAAATAAATGGGTACTTAAGGCTTCCTTCTAAATTATTCAATCTACTCAACAAAAGATTCAGGACAGAAGTTGTGCTCAAGAATTTAGAATATGTATTTAATCAGCATCCTACCAGCAAGGCAGATACAGGAATAACAGAAAGATAATACGGATTCTGCATATCTAAAGTCCCAAAATAGTTTGAGATAATGTTTTGGGGATTTTTTTTTTCTATCCACAGAAAGTAGTTTATTGCTTTTAGAAAAAAAAAAGATGCTCTCATAACTTTTAATACTTAAAAAAAGTATTTTTAAGAAAATACTTTTACAACTTTTTCTAATATTTTCTAAAATATTTTGTCAGCTGATGAAATAGGCATTTCAATATAGAAAACTTTCCAGAGGCCAGTGCCTGGGCTGGATGGCACAGGTACACAATTCTGTGGACCCGGACTGTCGGAGTGGACACAGCTACCTGCTCAGAAGCAGGGCTTGCTCTTGCAGCTGGTGTACCCAATGTCAGGTCTGACTCCTTTGCCCCAATGACTGCAGCGTTCCTTCTCAGCACCCACTCACAGCTCTTCCTCACCACCCCCACTACCACTGCCTGAAGGAAAATCTATTTTTTAAATGAGTGGAAGAAGAAATATACTTTTAAAGCTTGGGGTTGACAAGAATTAGCAAAAAAAAAATTGGAATTTTCAAAGGTGGTCAGAGGTAAGCAAAGAAAGGTACAAGGAGAACATTAACTTGACCCTGTGTTATAAGATGATTGCTTTTAAATCCTCACAGGAGTCTACGGCCATGCTACTCTGAACAAGCCTGATTCTGTTTGATCTTGGAAGCTAAGCAGTGTCAGGCCTGGTTAGTACTTGGATGGGAGACCACGAGGAAGACCAGGTGCTGTAGGCGCAAAGAATAAATAAATAGATAAATAAATAAATGAATAATCAATCAATCACAGGATATTTTGATCACTAACGAATCAACGATTTCCTGCTTACTAAGAAATCCAATATGGAGAATATAGGCAGATATGGAGAATACAGGCAGCATATGTAATAAACATGCTCAGCCAAGGAAGAGATTGTCCAGTAAAGGATAAGAATAATGCTGCTGAAGTAGGTGAAAATTTTGAGGTAGGTGTTGTTTAGGGAGTATTTCGGGAAAACTAAAAGTAGAAGAAGATTGTGAAGCTATTTTATTTGGATAACCATGATTAAATTTGCCTCTTAAGAATTCCCTAGGCTGGATTTTTCCTAAAAATGGCAGACTATGATTTACAGGATATAATAGGTGAGCCATAAAGAACTAACTGTTCTGTGCTTAAGTAACACGAGAAATTGTAGAGTTAAATAGGTTTCTTAATTGCAAGACTAATAAAAGTTTTAGAGATAAACTACACATCAAGAAATTCTATACAGAGAAAATGTATGCATGCCTTTGCCCATGGCTGGCCATCCCGCTTCTACAGAACACCAAGTATACAAATATAAAGACATTACCTTGGAAAGATGGAGAATGCATTAAGCAGACTTAGCAAGTCAGCTGCAAATTGGTGGTAAAGCAGAAAAGAATGAGCAGTGAAATCAACAGACATTATCAATATCACAGAGAAACTAAGCAGATTGCTATGCTCTAGGAAAAAAATCATGTGTTTTTGCTAAGATGATTTGAAGAGAGCCACAAAATCTTAAGTCATTGTTGAAAAAAATTAATGGAAAGGCATCCCATATTAACAGGCCAGAGGCTTAAATGTTAAGGCTGCAACAGTACTCAAATCGAACTACATAACATATTCAATACAAGTCCTATCAGAATACCTGCTACCTTTTGTACAGAAATTGAGAAGTTTAACCTAAAGTTCATATGGAAATGCAAGGGTCCCAAAATAACCAAAGTGTTCTTAAAAAAGAAGAGCAAAGGTAGAGGACTCACAATTCCTAATTTCAAAACTAAATACAAAGCTACAGTAACAAGACAATGTGGTTCTACATAAGGAGAAACATGTAAATTAATGGAATAGATTTAAGAATGTAGAAATGAACCCCTAAATTTTCATCATTGAATTTCAACAAGGATATCAAAACAATTAAATGGACAAAAAAATATATTGAAAGGTAGAACTAGATACCCAAATATAAAAGAAGAAAGTTGGACCTCTTCTTTATACTACTCATAAAAATTAACTCAATATGAACCTGGACCTAAGTATAAACTATAAGACTCTTGCAATGGTTTCTTAGATATGACACCTAAAGCACAAGCAACCAAAGAAAACAGATAAATAAGACTACACCAACGAACACCACTAAGAAAGTAGAGAGAATTCACTGAATGGGAGATTTTTGCAAACCTTCTATCTGCTAAGGGACTCATACCTAGAATATATAAAGAACTACTACAGCTGAGTAATAAAAAGACAAATTATCCAACCTAAATAAAAGGCAATGGACCCGAACAGACTTCTCTCTAAAGAAATGGTCAACAAGCACAAAAAAAGATGTTCAACATCATCAGTCAGTAGGGAAATGGAAATCAGTGCTACAATGGTATTACTTCACACCCATTAGGATGGCTATAATCAAAGACAGATAATAACGAGTGTTGACAAGAATGTGAAAAAACTAGAATCCTCTTTTACTTGCTGTTAGAAATGTAAAATGGTACAGCCACTGGGAAAAAGTCTGACAGACTGACAGATCCTCAAAACGTTCAACATAAAGTTTCCACGTGACTAAGCATTTCAACTCTTTTAGGTAGCTACCCAAGAGAAACAAAAATGTGTTCACACACAAACTTGTACACGAATATGCATAGCGGCATGAGTCATAACAGCCATAAATGTGGAAATAACCTAAAAATCCATCAACTGATGGGTAAAGAAAATGTGGTATGGTGGTAAATCCATACAATGGAATTTTTATTACTCAGCCATAGAAAGAAATCAAGTATTGATACATGCTTCGACATGGATGAAAACTGAAAAATTATACTAAGTAAAAAGAAGGCACACCAAAATAGGTCATGTACTGCACGATTTCACTGATATGAAATCTCCAAAATAGGCAAATCTGTAGAGACAAAAAGTAGAACTGATCAGTGGTTGCCTGGGTAGAAGAGAGGAGGCAATTTGGGAGAAATGGGGATGACTGCTAAAAGATGTAGGGTTTCTTTTTGAGGTGATGAAAATGTTCTACAATTGACTGTGGTGATAGTAGCAGAATTCTCTGAATATACTAAAAACTAATGAATTGTATACTTTAAATAAATTAATTATATGGTATGCAAATTATATCTCTATAAAGCTGTTAAAGAAAGCTATATACAGATATGATTGCTATCCTTTAAGTTCCACGAGACCAGCGACTTTGTCTTGTTCACTACATTCAGCACGAAAAATAATACCTAGCACACAGCAAGGACTTAATAATTACTGAATGAATGATTCCACTATATATAAAAACTTATAAAACTATACTAATCTATTATATTATCTGCCTTCCTGTTTACTTCCTTACCTTCAACCCATACCAATTAGCCTTCTATTCCATCACTACTAAAAGTTCCTGTTATCTAATTGTAAACTTCAATGGACTCTTCAGTTCTCATTTAATTTAACCAGTCTTTTACATCCTAACGATGTTTAGCTGTCCTTCTGGAGGTTCTATCCATCTCTATGCTATTATCTCCTAAATATTTCCTAAACATGTCCTTTCTCCTACATTTTAGAGCTTTTTACACATATTGCTTTTAAATCGAATTCCAGTTTAAGTTAAAATTTGTTAAAATTAAATAATTTAAAATTCAGTTCTTCAGTCACATTTCCATGTCCAGTAGTCTCGTGTGGTTAGCAGCTATATTAGATAACACAGATAAAGAACATTTCCATCGTTGCAAAACTTCTATACTGCTCTAGAAGTTATATGCACACAACTACCTAACAAACATCTACAACTATTTGTTTCACAGGCATCTCAAAACTCAATGGATCCAAACTTATCTTTTATCTCTTCAAACCACCCCCCCATCTTTATTTCCTTCTCATTCCAACCCTACCACATAACCTTTCTTGAATTTTTCTGTACTGTTAAATGGCACCATTTACTCAGTCACCATAGCAAAAACTTCAGTCACCCTAAATTCCTCCTTCTCCTTCACCCTGATCCCGTCAGCTACCAATTCTTATAGTTTGTCTATCATTAACAAGTACTCCTCTCCATTTCTATTGCTATTATCTTACTTCAAAACCTCATCATTGTTCCCCTGAGTTAACTGCATCATTAGTCAATAAGCCTTCCTGTTTCCAGCCTCCGATTTCCTCCACCGTGCAAATCTAGTCATGCACTCTCCTGCACCATGGCCTTTAGGCAAGACTGCTCTCAGGATGGCATTTGCAGTCCTGTGTGCCAAGCTGCCTATGAATTCAACCCTATATCTCACTTGTCCTTACTTTGTATTAACTTAATATGCCACACTACTGCCATATACTCCTTTCTGCCTAGAGAAAACCTATTCATATTTTGTGACTCTACTTTATCACCTATATGAAGGATTTTCTGAGTCTCCCAGATTGTTATCAGATTAAGAAGTAAACTTCTTAGTGGTTCTACCTTCTCTGACAACTGAATCCTAAACAGACACCTACAATATTTTTCTGTTTGTTCACATGTCATTCATCCTCCATGAGACTTTAAGCTCAATGAGGGGGAAAAGCCATATCTGTTCATCACCCCAAAAGAATTCCTAACCCTAAGAAAAATGACTACATAGACTTTCCAGGAATGAAGCATATGAGAACTATCAAAGATGTGTTATAAATGATAGCCCTACCCAACATCCATGCCCTCTATAATGTTACATATTTCTCTTAAACACTGGTAAAATGTAGTTTTCAATGTGGTTATCCCCATGTACGCTTGTTAAAAGGCCACACCTTCTCCTGGTAAGGTACTGTCTCAAAGGTAAGGTTATTCCCAAAGTTGATTTGCCAGAGAAGTTGTTGATCCTTGGACAGGATATCTGAACTGAGAAAACAGGACTTAATGACTTGTTTCTTTTTTCTTTCCTGGGTCTATATTTTTGCACCATTAATCTTTCTGGTAATCTAGAGTATGGATCCCTTCTCAGAATGCTTTTAAAATAGAATTATATACATAGAATATGAATTGCATAATGTACAGTTACAAAATGTTTTCCTAAATGTGATACCTAATAGATGTGCTCCTTAATTTAAAAAATTAAATATGATCTAGCATTAAGATGTAACAGTTACCATAATAATGAGCAAAAACAGATGTCGATATAACTACAACTATAATATAAAGTTAAAATATCTGTGATTTCTTTCAGTTATAGTCATAAATACCAACTATACAACTATGGCTCAGTCTCCATAATTAAAAGAAATGTTCAGTTTCACTTAGACATCATTAAAAATAAATATATAATTTTTTCCTAACCATGTTCACATACCACCATCACTCTTCCCTAACTTTTGACTTAACAGAATAGAAATATCAAAGGAGACACTCATGAACAATGTGTGAAAATAGCCAGATCTAACTTACTATTTACTTTCCTTTTTAAAATTTTGGCTCTGTTGAACTTTTATTTTTATGTTTTAATCTTGAAAGAACATTAAAATAAGACTTCAGAAATGTCTACTAGACATGTGATTGTGTACACAGCTGGCCAGTGCAAAAAGCGGGGAGGGAAACACCTTGCCATCCTCACCCAAGGCCAGCTAGCTTCATGCGGGCAGAAGCTATTAATGACAGACCAAGAAACTGAAATCTTGGGAGATCAAATCAGGGTCAAGAGTCCATTCTCCTTTCACAGTGAGATTTCGCTCCTACTGCCAACCTTAGAGATTTGGGTTTTATTCTCCTTGAGGAAGACAACATTTTTCTATAATGCTAACATTAGACTTTTGATTTATGTTACTATCTTAAAAAACCAAGGTTACTAATGGCTTAAAATATAACAAGACAGTACCATAAACATATTGGTATTGAAGACATGTCAGTATTTTATGACAATACCTATTCAAAAATTATGACACATATTAGCACATACCTGTAATAATTCCAGGGTCATGGGAATATTCTTAAGCTCCTTCAGCAAATCCAGTGCTCCAGCCTATAAAGTAAAATAATTTCATACTGAATTTCCCAGATAGTAAAACAAGAATAAGAGATTTAACTTTATATTTTCCTATCCACAACTCACTATGGGTCACTTAGACAAGTGAGAATGGTACATACACACACGTGTGTATACACACACATACATGTACAACAGAAAGAGACAGAGACAGAGACAAATAGATATCCCCAAAGAGCAGTTGCAACTTACTAGAGGATCATAAAATCCATCTCATGGATTATAACCAGCACTTGTTAAATACTATTTTGTAAAAGTTCATTTTCAATTGTGTTTGTTTATATGTGTTCCAAGAAGAAATGTAAAATGTATTCTTTACTGTGGAACTATAACAATATATCCCAAATTTCCATGGAGAGCATCTGTCTGATAAACTGGGAATGAGGGTAAGAAGATGCTCCGCATCTCTAGCATTCGCTCACACACAGGGAGAGGGAGAAAGGATATCTCTTTACTAGAATTCTCATGAGGTCTCTCTGTATCTCACTGGCCTGTCACAAGAACTACCGTCTATCTGGTTCTTGCAAAGTAATAAAAAGCAAATTCTGAAAGAAAATTTGGAATTAAGATTTATGTTAAGCTTATAGGCCTGTTCATTGCCTGTCCCCGTCTAGAAGCAAAGGCTCCCATACAGATGATGAAGATAGAACAAAATAAGACTCATGGAAAAATTACATAAAGCACCTAAAGTTAAAAGAGGAATGGAATTAAACGAGAAGCAACAGCACCACCTACAGCTCGTGGCTGAATATTTCAATTTGATAGATTTAATCTACCCTATTTCATGTAATAAAATACATTCACTTAATCACTTTATTTAGTCTAATATCCACTTAATACACTACATACAGACACATCAATATTCTATATGCTACCAATAAAGAAAAGCTATTAAACTATCATGGTGTTTTTTTACCACACCTTTTAACTTTTGTTTATTGAAAGAATTCTCTTAGACTTGGAATTTTTATCATATATTACCTTTCACATATATAAAGAGAATAATATAAACAAAACAAACTGGCTTGGGTGTTTCTAAAAGTACTTCGCACTCAGAGTACGAGGCTTATGAAGCACTTTTGGACTGAGATTTAATAATATGTTTTTATCCCACAAAAAATTTGATAAGAAACACTAGTAATGTACCATTTCCTAAAAGAATAAATAAAAGAGCTAAAAGCTATTAGTTCTTAGCTGCCTTTGCAGTGTGTAGAGCTAGCTGTTCTCACTCCCACTGCTTTTCCACCATTTGGTTCCTCAGAGGTTCAAAGTATACTTCACTAACATCTCTCAGATCTTCTTGCGAGCGCTGACATCCATTCTGCAAATGTTGATGCTGGCTTTGATGTACTGCCTATGAAAGTACATCACAGCAGCCACCTGGCCAACATATATGTAATTAATTCTGATTTCTGAAACGTTAAAATATGAAAACTACATACCCTGAGGATCAACAATACACAGCATACTCCATGAAAACAGAAAGCCCAGAGCACATCCCTCATTATGCACCCGACAGGAAGAAACAAGCATGAAATCTCATGGTGTCATATTTCTTAAATATAAAATTACATTAAGGCTTCCAGTCCTATAATTTTTCCATTTAAAGGTGACAGACATTAGACTTGGACATGGAGAACAACACAGTATTAACTTTTCTTCTAGCAACAAACAGATAACATCATTTTAATTTAACCCATTACCTCATAAATAAAACCTTAAGTTCAATAGAACTATCAAACAGGTTATTATAAAGTATTTTAATGATTCACTTCTGATCTTAAAATTCTATATTCTTTTGATTTAGAGGCAACTGAAAACAGTGAAATATAACAGCTGTTAGAGAAGAAAGCTAATACTGACTCTAAATTTACCATTTACCAAGTATTTCTACATGCATGACATTTTTGTGAGCAAATGAGGTCTTCAATCCCTTACTGAAAGGTTTGGCAACCCAAGGGCTGCAGACAGATACTGGTTCATGGCCTGTTATGAACCGAGCCGCACAGCAGGTAATAAGCTGCAGGTGAACAAGCAAAGTTTCATCTGTATTTGCAGCTGCTCCCCAGAACTAGCATCACCACCTCAGCTTCACCTCACATCATCGGGCATTAGATTCTTATAGAAGCACTGGCCTCTGGTGCCAGCAAGGTTGGGGACAGCTGCCGAAATGCCCAAACCAAAAACCTCTGAAAACCAAAAGATTTCTCATAGGTTGTTGATAAACTCATTTGACAGCAATGCATCCTTTCAACAAATGAAAAGCTCTTTACGTTCTATTTATCCCACTTAAATTGCATTTCACTATAGAACTATTAGTATCTGATCACTGAAAACTGCCCAGACCTAGATGAGGATATTATGTAATAAATGACGTATATACCAAATTAGCTTTAGAAAATCTGAAAAAATTGGAATTCTCAAATATGAAGCAATCTCTAACCTGTATTCTATATCTGCCATGGACTTTTTTATTCTACCCATGTCTCAATATGCATTTTCTGATCTATTTCTGACCTAGGATCAATTAGAAAGGAAGATTTAAAAAGTCACACTTCTAGAAGTCCCTTTGAAAGCAGGGTCTCCCTCCTTAGACTTACATTATGCCGTCACATACAAAATTTAAGATGTTTTCCAAGTAGAAGCAATAGATTTGCATTAATTTCATCACGCTCTCCCTTTTTACTCAGATCTCTTTGGTGACAATTAAGTTAGAGATACAGGCTATGGAAGGAAGGAAAAGCTAAATAATACTCATGGGATAAAACTATGACCTTTATCATAATGACATTGTGTTCTAACCAAATAAAATAAATATTTCAATCAAGTTCTTTAAGAAATAAACTATGATGATCAGAATAAGAAAAAAAGGCAAAAAATTATCATATTAATTGTGACAAAAACTTCTTTGAATGTTATTATGTGCTAAACATTGTGTTAAATACTTTACATATATTATTTCATCTTCACAATATACCCTACATAAGCAAGTAATTTTATTATCCCCATTTTACAGATGAGAAAATTGAAGCTCAGATAACTTAGACTTGATCAAGGTCACATGATTACAAACTAGAAAAGGCTAGATCTATGCAAGTCTATCAAATTACACTCAACTGCCTCTCAATATTCATTAACACTCTGTTGCCAAGATCTGCTCTGTGCTAAGGAAACAGCGTAAGCAAGACATAAATCCTTTTTGACGTCAGGTAATTTTAAAACAACAAATCTTTGAGCATCTTCTTCAAACCCTGAATTATAGGAAGAAAAAAATTTAGAAAAGGAAAGTGACTTGCCCAAGGTCATATCAATGAGTACTATAAAAAGACAAGAACTTCATACAGATCCTAACCCTTACATAACTGCTCTTTCTAGTCCATAAGTCCACAGGTGGCAATTCTGCTCTGTGAATTCAGATGAATATCATTACCAAACAAGAAACTATAGGATAGGCTTTCTCAATCATCGCCTGCCTCTAAAGGTCAAGTCTATTAGATTGCAGCATCTCCTAGAGATAATGATGCAAGAGAAAGAAAGATTCTACCTTGCCTTCCAGAGTCAAATTTAGTTCACAGTACTGGCTGAAAAATAAACAACAGTTCTCGCACTACATTATTACATCATCGGTACTCCTACCTGTCAATGGAAATAAGTACTTTACAGAATATGGTATTCAAATGTGTACTGAGTACCCAGTATATACAAGACTATATAGGATACAAACTTCCTCCACCTCAAGGAGATGTAAGAAGGAGGAAATAATATACAATATACAGTTAAGGAGATGGACTATATATATGAGAGGTCTAGATTAAAATCCAAGTGCTACCATTTCCTAATTTTAAGATCTTGGGAATGCTTGTCCTTTTAAGCCTTCAGCTTCTTCTAACATATGACCTAAAATAAAGTAGTAAAAATAGTCAAATGAAGTAATATAACACATATGAAGTATTAAAACAGAGTGCCTGAAACATATTATACTTTTAACCACATGATCACAAATTTGCAGTTATTCCACATCAATAGTACAAGCAACAGAAGAAAAAATATATATGTTTGACTTCATGAAAATTAAAAGCTTTTGTACTTCAAAAGGTACTGTGAAGACAGTGAAAAGACAACTCACAGTATGGGAGACTATATGTGCAAATCTCATCTCGGATAAGGGTATAGTATTCAGAATATATAGAATTCCTACAACTTGATAACACAAACACTTAATTTAAAAAATGGGTAAAGGATGTGAACAAACATTTCTCTAAAAATATACACATGGACAGCAGGCAATGAAAAATATTCATCATCATTAGTTATCAGAGAAATCAAATCAAAACCATAGTGAGATACACTTTACAACCACTACGTTGTTTATAATCGAGAGATAACCTGTGTTGAAGATGTGGTAAAATTGGAACACTCATACACTTCTGGTGAGAACATAAACTAATGTAGCAACTTTGGAAAATAGTCTGGCAGTTCCTCAAGAGATTAAACATAGTTATTATATGACCCAACAATTCTACTCCTAGGCATATATCCAAGAGAAATGAAATCTTATGTCCACACAAAGACTTGTGTAAGAATCTTCTTAGCAGCATTATTCATAATAGCCAAAAAGTGGAAACAGCCCAAAATGTGGTATATCTACCAGGACAGCGGAATACTATTCAACAATACAAAGGAATAAAGTACTGAAACTTGCTATGTGAATGAAAATACTACGTGAAAGAAGCCAGTCACAGATCACATGTTATATGATACCACTCATACAAATACATATTGTATGGTTCTATTTATATGAAATGTCCAGAACAGGCAACCATTAAAATAGAAAGTAGATTAGTGGTTAAGAGGAACGGGGAGATATGGTGACTACCTAATGGGTTACTTTATGGATTTCTTTTTGGAGTGACAAAAATGTTCTAAAATTAGGTAGTGGTGATAGTTGCACGATCTGTGTATATACTAAAATCCACTGAACTGTATACTTTAAAAGGGTGAATTTTAAATTTTATCTCAATAAAGCTGTTATAAAAAATTGCATAATCATTCGAAATTTTGCTTTATGCTAATCAATCTAACCCTTATATGGAAAACAAAGTTGTTCCCCGCCCCACCCAAGTAAGAGAAGACTTAGAAATGTATACATTTCAGTTATCCTAGCTCTTAGAAAATTCCAACATCTAATTTCAAATTCTCTCCCTGTAATTTAATTCCATCCATCCCTGAGCCTTCAATGAACACAATAAACAAACCTCAACAAAACTAACAAAATCTCTCCATGAATTTGAAATTTTTAAGTTCTTACCTCACTCTTCCTTCTACAATCTAGTGTCATAAATCCTCTACCCAGACAATTCAGGTTTTTTAGCCATTACCATATTCTAGCCACTGGAAAGAATTTTGTATTCACTAAATTATCTCCAACTTACCATCAAGAAAAACATTTTAGAGATGTTAAGGAATTTGCCTAAGAGCCCACAGCCAAAGTTCAGAAGTGCCAGAATTTGAACTCAGATTAAGAATCAGACTTGTTTATTGGCATCAAGTCGAAATGACAAAAAAAAAAAAAAAAAAAAAGGCTAAGCAAAAACAGCTACTCCCAAAATCTTTGACACTAACTTATGTGGTTCATCATGGCCTTGGAGTGGATGCCTATAAAACTGCTAACACTGTTTAAGATCAAGTATACCCATGGGGCAACATTCTGGGTAGTACTAGGTCAGGATATTGATTGGGAAATTTGTCTGCCCCAAGGTCTTATATTCATTTAACTGTACCCACTGTCAACCATGAGAAGGAATCCTTATGGCTAATGGGGCCCAATTTCATAATTGGAGTCTAACAGCCATTGTTTAAAATGCCTCTCCCCTACACTACTCCCAGGAAAAAACATATTTACCCACCAAACCCTTCTGTACTGTGTTCTGCTAAGTAGACCCTTATAAAGAAGCTCCTGGTACTATATTTCAACCAATGGGACTGAGGCCTTCTCCCATCCAATCAGAGACTTGAAACTGTATCCTCATTTATATCTTTACCAACCAATCAGAGCTGCCCTATAATTACCAATCAGAACGCTGCACTGTGAACCAATCAAACAAACTGTGTGAATATGGAGTCCTAATTTGCATGCAATTAGGCCAATCAGGACCCTGGGGTGAACACTTTTCTCTCGATAAGATAGTCTCCCCTTTGTCTCAGCGGAGCACATTTCTGGATTCTACACAAGACAGCCTTTTCCAGATTTGCAACCTGTTTCACTTGAGCTGCTTCACCTGAATAAGGTTTCTCCCTTCAATGCACCTCAAACTGGGGACTCCTGCTGGCACTGGACTGGTGGTAGAGACCTTTTGTTGATACCACGCAAGGTTCAAAAACATATGCAAGGGTCTTCTGTAGAGGCAGTGAAGCTTAACAAAGAGTAGTACTGGCTTTGGAGAAAAAAGATTTAAATTCACAACTTCATTTGCTACTATCTACGTATTTGGCTTAGGACAATTTGCTTTCTAAATATTTCCTTTCCTAATTTTTAGAATGGGGATGATATTAACCTTGCAAAACTGTCAGAAATAAATGAGATAAGGTTAAGTAAGTACTTAGAATGCCTGGCACAGAATAATTTAAAAGATAGTAGCTGTTTGTTTTTTTTTTAATTACTTAAATGTGACACCTGAGGTTTTATTAAAACAATATCCAGTGGAGCACTTAAACTTGTCAATTCAGAGGACAACTACTACTTTTCAAGCAGTTTACTTTTAATAGTATAAAAATAATATTAAAATAGCTCAGAGAAAATATGGAAACCACAAAATAAGAGAAACTAATCTACCATAATCCAACAATCTCCAGAACACCTTCTGTTCAATTACTGAATACTTTAGTAGAAGTTATTTGTAGATTGAAGATGTGTTTTTATTTTTGTTTTTCTGGAGGCAAATTTTCATACTTGCGAAGTTCTGAGCTATTAGAAAAATGAAATTCGAGAAAATGAGATTTAAGTATATTATCTGTACAGTTTATCCTCATTCTCCCCCACACTCACACTAAAGATCTGAAAATGCATTTATATTTTGGGAACTGCAGATAAATACAAACTGGTCTTCAAGGAAAGAAAATAAACAAAAACAAACACCCAATGAGTTAAATGATTTAAAGATATACAATATAGCCTGATTCAGAGGGGAAAAAAAAATACCCAACAGTCTTTTTCCCTGGGAGCTTTTCTAATGGGGAAGTCTGGGAATCTCCAGGCAAAAAAAAAAAAAAAAACTTTTCAGTTTAAACAAAATAACAAAAATGTTCAGCCTAGGAATAACCAGCACTCACAAAATAACCAGAACTTATCATTTGTAGTAGGGAATGAAAGGGCTGTATCAATAGAAAAAAATAAATGGCATAAGTAACATCTGGAACAGAAAACAAACAGGAAATACTTTAAAGGGCCAAAATTGCAAATACAGATTAACAGGGTATGAAATTAAACACCGGGCAATGCACCTGTTATAAGAAAAGAGGAACAGACTATGCAGTCTTAAGAATTCAGTGTTAAACACTATTCCTGCTCTTGGTGAGCTGTCCAGTAGAAAGCTTGGGTCCTGGCTTAATTCAAGTTGCACAGTACTTAATTTAAATAGGTGAACTACTTAATCTCTCTGACTCTGTTTCTTATTCTGTAAAATAGATATACCGCAACTGCTGTCTCAAAAAAAAAAAAAATGCACCGATACTTTGTAACTCCAAAGTTTTATACAAATCACATTAGTTTGTTCCTTCACATTAGCTTGTCATGGAATTCATTTCATAGCTGAGAATAAGTTGATTTCAGGTACATGGATACTGAAAATGTGCTGAGCATGAGGGAACGAATTCAGGTAAAGACAACTGGGGAAGTTTAGCAGAAAACATGACTCTGAACCAAGGGACTGAAAGTGGCACACACAGGTAGACAAAAATGCAGAAAGACATTGAAAGACAGACCTCAAACAAACGACAAGAGAACAGGTTCACATAAACACATCATCAATAACGAGATAAGGAATGCCTCCAGTATTAACTGTAAACCACTTAGAGAGTAGCCAGCAATGACATTTGTCCAGATCCATCAACCAACACACCCCAGTTAGTCATAAAATACAGTGTATCTTAGTTGTAGCTCTTTTGCACACCGCCATCTAACACGAGATACTTTTTCAAAAGCGTTTAGCAACCTGCCAAGTAGACTGGTATACTGGACTTTTTAATCGCTAAACGTACACGTAAGTAGTTTAGGTAATGAAGGGAATGAATGTTTAGCCTTCTTCAAAATCAAGGATCCAGGAATTCTACGCTTCACGAGCCTGAGGTCTAAAGCAGATTCCGAATCTCTATTTTACGTTACTTATAGGTGTCAGGCGGCGATCTCGGAGAAGAGAACGAATGCTTTCCGCACTCTTCAGTTCGTCCACTGAAGCAGCGAGGATGGACTAGCACGAACGCTGACTCCAGAAGGACAGGCGCCTCGATGAGGTTTGCCAGGCGGTGCTGGGAAGGAACTCCCGAGCACCAAGCACCGACCCCGACGCCGGCGGCCGCCAACCCGCGCCGCCTCCCCGAGGCCGCGCTGCCCGGGCCGCGGGCGCCGTCCCCGCCGGCTTCGCGCGCACGGCGCGGGCCGGGCTCGGACCCGGCCGGGGCCCGCTGCGTCCAGTCCCCGCCGCCCTGGCTGCCTCCGGGGCCGCGCTCACCGCGTTCTTCTTCTGCACCATCTTGTCCATCTTCTTGGCAATGCGGACCACCTCGTCCTCCATGGCTGCGGCAGGTCTCCGCCGCGCGCAGCCCGTTTGGGACGCGGTGGGGGCGAAGCCGGGGTGACAGCAGGGCGCGGGCTGCGGCGCTCGGCGGGCCCCGCGCAGCAGGCCGGGGCCTAGGCCCTTCCTCACGCTCCGGCGGCGGCGGCGGCGGCTCCGCCCCCGCAGGCAGCGCCAATCGAGCCCCGCGCGCGCCGCGCAGGCGCTACCAATCGACAGCGGGTCGCTGGGGAGCCGCCCGCCGCGTGGAGCGGGCCCCGGCGCTGTCAAGTGCGACGGGCAGGGCGTCTGCGGTGAGGCCCGCCTGGCAGCCCGAAAGCCCGCGGGCAGGCCGCTTCGCCGCGAGCCCGCCTCCCGCCCGGCCCCCGCGCAGAGCGGCGCCGTCCAGCCCCGCGCGGGAGTCGCCGGGGACCTCCCGGAGGTCCAGAACCCGCGGAGCTCGGCACGGAGGTGGGCGCAGGGAGCGGCACGGGGGCGGTTTGGAGAGTCATCAGGAGCCCAGGCATTGCCCCCTCTGTGGCAGGCTACCTTGAAAAGCAGACGCCCCCATCCCTCTACATAGCTCATTATAATACGGAGTTAGGCTTTTTCTTGTTAAAATTCAAGTCCTTTGTAAGCTCCTTGAAGGATAGACCCGGTCTTGTTTCCTGGTTCAAAATGTGGGACACAGTCACGGGCCTAAAGCATCACTGTGTCCCAAAGAGCTGTTCGCAAAGACAGTAAGAAAGCAGACAGTATGAGTACTGGACCGGAGGCTACAGATTGAAAATTTAAAACGTTGTTTAAAGTTAGTGTCACTATAGTAGCTTAACCAGCTGCACCAATAGAAAGGCGTTTCTTCTATTGATGTAGTTGTTCCCCTCCCTTTTCTCATAAATAACCCTTGCCTTTCTCTCCTAGTGGGAACATTATTTGCGTTTATGCCTGAATCAGTGATTCCCAAATAGCTATTCTTTTTATCTCAAATGTTTGAAAGGCCTTTTAATTTTAGATTAACATTCTAAAAAGATACCCCAAATTTTTGTCACCTCAGAAAGAAAACGTGTGCTTTTTAAGCAGTCACTTCTGATTTCCCCCAACTCTTAGCAACCACAAATCTGCTTTCTATCTCGATGGATGACAATATTCTGGTCATTTCATATAAATGGAGCCATACAATATGTGACCTTTGTGACTGGCTTCTTTCACTAAGCACGTTTTCAAAGTTTATATATGTTGCAGAATGTGTCAGTATTTCACTCCCTTTTATGGCTGCATTGTATAGATATGCCACATTTTTTTATTCGTTCATCAATAGATGTGAATGGTTTCCATTTATCTTTCACTGTTCCATATTTTGTAAATAGTCCAGCTATGAATATTCGCGTACAAAGTTTTATATGAACACCTATATTCATTTCTTTTCATTATGTACCTGGGCCTGGGTTGCCAGGTCATATGGTAATTAATTTGGAAGAATTACCAACCTGTTTTTCACAAGCACCTGCACCATTTTACATTCTCACCAGAAATGTACCAGGGTTCCAATTTCCCCACATCTTTGCCAACACTTGTTTTTAATCCAACTTTTATTCTAACCGTGATAGAGTGTGAAGTTGCATCTCATTGTGGTTTTAATTTGCATATACCTAATGACTAATTGTGTTGAGTATGTTATAATAGGCTTGGCCATTTGTACATCTGAAGAAATGTCTATTCAAGTCCTTTGCCCAATTTTTAACCAGGTTGTCTTTTTGCCATTGAGTTTTGAGAATTCTTTATATGTTCTGGCTACTAGATTAACAGGTATGATTTGCAAATGTAGTTTCCCATTCTGTGACATGTCTTTTCACCTCTTAATAGTGGTCTCTGATGTGTAGACCTATATTATCAAAGTCCAATTTATCTATTTTCTTTTGTTGCTTGTACTTTTGATATTATATCTAAAAAAGTCATTGCCAAATTCAAGGTCATGAAGATTTGCCATTGCCATTTTAACAAAATTAAGTCTTTGAATTCATAAAAATAGAATGTCTTTCCATTTATTTAGGTCTACTTTCTTTCCATAAAATTGTGTAGTTTTCAGTATACAAATCTTTTATTTTCTTAGTTAAATGTATTTCTCAGTACTTTATTCTTTTAAATACTATTGAAAATGAAATTGTTTTCTTAAAATTCTTTTTAAACTGTTGATTGCTAGTGTTTATAAATACAACTTATTTTTGTATGTTGATCTTGTATCCTGCAACTTTATTGAGTTTACTGGCTCATATATTTTTTTGTTGTTTATTTTTATTCTTTAATAAGATCATTTCATCCGGAAAAGAATTTGACTTCCTTTCCAATTTGAATGTATGTTGTTTTTTTTTTTTCTTGCTTAATTTTTCTGGCTATTTTGAACAGAATGGTGAAAGCAGGAATCACTGTTGTTCTTGATTTTAGAGAGCATTCAGTCTTTCACCACTGAGTATGATGTTAGTTGTAAGGTTCATAGGGGCCTTTTATCATGTTGAAGTTGCCTTCTACTCCTCATTTGTTAAGCGTTTCTATTGTGAATAGTTGTTAGATTTTGTCAATACTTTTCTATGTTGAGATGATCGAGTCACATTTTACCTTCATTCTGTTAATATGGTGGATTATATTGATTGATTTTTATGTGTTGAACCACTCCTACATTCCTGATATAAATCTCGCTTGGTCATAGTGTGTAATCCTTTTAATATGCTCCTTGACTTGGTTTGCTGGTATTTTCTTGGAGGTTTTTGTATTCATACTAATAAAGAATATTGGTCTGTAGTTGTGTTCGAATAGCTTTGATGTCTGGGTAACAAGGGCCTCATGTTCCATCCTCTTCTATTTTAAAAGCATTGAGAAGGATTAGTGTTAATTATTTACTTGATAGAATTCACTAATAAAGCCATCTGGTCCTGGTTTTTTCTTTGTTGGGAGGTTTTTGCTACACATTCAATTTCTTATAGGTTTTTCGAGATTTTCTATTTCTTTTTGAATCAATCTTGATAGTTTGTATGTTTTTGGGAATTTGTTAATTTCATCTAGGTTATCTTATTTTTCAACATACAATTGTTTATAATATTCTCTTATAATTGTTTTTATTTCTACAATGTTAGTAGTAATTCCTCCACTTTAATTTCTGATTTTAGTAATTTGAATTTTTTGTCTTAGTGTAGCTAAAGTTTTGTCAATTTTCTTGGTCTTCTCAAAGAAATAACTTTTGATTTAGGCAATTCTGTTGTTTTTCTCAGTTTGAATTCACTTATACCTAATCTAATCTTTACTATTTTTTTCTTTCTGACAGCTTTGGGTTTTGATTGCTTCTGTTCTTTCAATTCTTCAAGATATAAAGTTACATCCTTGATGTAAGATATTTCTTTTTATTAATGTAGGTTTTTATAGCTATAAATTTGCCTCTGAGTTCTGTATCCATTGCATTCCCTAAGTTCTGGAATCTTGTGCATTTGTTTTTATTTGTCCCAAAATATTTTCTAATTTCTTTTATGATTACTTTTTGACCTATTTATTGTATCAGAGTGTGTTATTTAATTTCCATGCAATTGTGAATTTTCCATGTTTCCCTGTTATTTATAGCTAGCTTTATTCATTGTGGTTGGAGAGAAAATTTGTATGATTGAAAAATTTTTAAGTTTATTGAGATTTTGCATAACATGTGGTATGTCCTGGAGAATGTTCCACATGCACTTGGGAAGAAGGCGCATTCTTTTGTTATTGGATGTAGAGTACTGTATATGTCTGTTAGGTTTAGTTGGTTCAAGTCCTCTATTTCCTATTGATCTTCTGGCTGGTTGTTCTATCCATTATTGAAAAAGTGTCTAATGAAGTCTCTATTTTTGTAGAACTATTCCTTTCTCTCTTAAATTGTGTCAGGTTTTGCTTCATATATATTGAGACTCTATCGTAAGGTGCATATATGTTTATGATTGCTATATCTTCTTGATGAATTGATCATTTTATCGCTATATAATGCACTCTTTGTTTTGTAGCAATTTTTTACTTGAAATCTCTTTTGTCCTATGTGGTATAGCCACTCCAGCTTTCTTTTGGTTACTATTTGCATGCAACATCTTTTTTCCATCCTTTCACTTTCAACCTATTTATGTGTTTAGCTTAAAGTGAGTCTTTTGTAGACATATAGTTGTATCTCTTTTTTCAAATCCATTCTACTGATCTCTGCTTTTTAATTGAATAGTTTATTCCAGTTAATTTTAGGTAATTACTGACACGAACTTACTCTACTATTTTGCAATGTATTATTTTTCTGATCTTATACCTTTGTTATTTCTCAATTTTTCCATTACTGCCTCCTTTCATGATTGATTTATTCTAGTATACCACTTTTACTCCATTCTTATTTCCTTTTCTGTGTATTTTAAAATTCTTTTCTTAGTGGTTACCCTGGGTATTACAATTAACATTTTAAAATAATAACAATTTAGCTTAAACAATCTCAATTTAGCTTCCATAGTACACAAATTCTCTGCTTCTATATAATTCTGTCTTCCTCATTTTATGTAGTTGTCACAAATTAAATCTTTACAAAATGTATGCCCAGTATGCATCTGTCTTTTAAATAATGTAGGAAAAAAAAAGAGGGGTCACAGTCAAAAATACCATAATACTGACATTTATATTTACTTAGGTAAGTACCTTTACTGGTTTTTTCCCTTTCATCACATGGGTCCAAGTTGCTATCCAGTTTCATTTCACTTTAGCCCAAAAGATTCCCTTTAGCATTTCCTGTAAGGCAGGTCTATTGTTAGCATTGTTTATCTGTGACTCTCTTAATTTCTCCTTTTTTCAAAGATAGTTTTGCCAGATAAAGAATTATTCTTTGACATCTTTTTCTTTCAGCACTTTAAATATAACATCCTACAGTTTACTGGCTTCCATAATTTCTGCTGAGAAACTAACTGTTAAATCTTATTGAGGAAACTAGGACATAATGAGTTGTTCACTGTTGCTGCTTTCTAGATTATGCATTTTTATGGTTTGATTTTAATTGGCTTGGTGTGGTTATCTTTGGTTTTTTCCTACTTGGAGTTCATTACACTTCTTGAATGTGTAGATTCATGTCTTTCATCATATTTGGGAGTGTGGTGCCATTATGCCTTGAAATAGTCTTTTCCCCCTTTCTCCCTTCTCTCTTTCGAAGACTCCCATGATGTGTATGTTGGTGTCTTTGATGATTTCCCAAAGATTCCTTAAGCTGTATTCATTTTCCTTCATTCTTTTTCTTTCTGCCCTTGGAAGAGATAATTTTAATTGTCCTGTCTTTTAAGTTTGCTGACTCTTCTGACTGCTCAAATCTGCTGTAGATTCCCTCTACTGAACTTTCATTTCATGTAACTGTTCTTTCAGCTCTGGTTATCAGTTTGGTATCATTTTATAATTTTTATCTCTTTGTTCATATTTCCTATTGATACTGAGATATTGTTCTCCTGTGAATGGGCTAGACTTTTTGTTTCTTTCTATACTTTTAAAATTTTTGTTAAAAACTGGATATTTTGAATATTATAATAACCGTGGAAATCAGAGTTGTTGCTGTTTGTTGAGGGATATAGTTGGTGGCTTATTGTTTGTTTTTGTCGGTGACTTTTCTAGACATTTTGGTAAAAATTATATTCATTATCATATGTACTCACCAAGTCTTTGTTTTTTTTTTTAGCTTAATGGCCAGTTAATGATTTGACAGAGATATCTTTAAATTCCTGGAGACCAAAAAAAAAAAAAAAACAACCCATGAAATCTCATAGTCTTTGCAGCTGAGCTCTGCGTTTTTGGGTGTGCTTTTCAACATTGAACTGGGCAGCTTACAGCTCTTCCTTCACTTTCACATCTTGCTTGCCCAGGCCTTCAAGATTAGCCAGAGGTGAGAGCTTAGAGACTTCTCAGGTCTTTTGAGCATGCACCCTGCCGTGAACATATACATAGCCTTCTAGATTTCCAGTAGTATGTGGGCACTTTTTAAAGCCTTTATTCCCCAAAGCATCTAACTCCACAGCCTTTCTTTCCAGGCTTTTGAGTGTATCTATTGTTTGCCCCAATTTATATCCTTTGCCCCAGGTAGCAGTGATTGATTCATTTGCCTTTAAATATTTTTTGAGAAACGTTCTCTATGTAGCTGCTTCTCCAACCTGAGTTAGGTAAAATAAAGGCACACCCTTTGTACATCCTTCAAGGAGCCACCTGAGAGACAACTACAGTTCTTTGAAAACAAGACCTGCTTTTTCTTTTCCAATATCTGGAACCCACGTCAAGAATGTGGACTGCCATCCTCAAGTCCATCACCATGCATGGGAAGGGGGATTTAGGGGAAGTTAAAATGACACAAAGCTTTCCTACTGGGTTTCAGTCAGCTTTTTCTTGATTAAACATTTGCTTGATTGCTATAAACCTTGTCTAGTTTCCAGAGTTCAACAAAATAGATTCTAACAAATTTTGTCAGGTTTAGGTTTTTTTTGTTGTTGTTGTGTTTTGTTTTGTTTTAGTGTTTCTTTGGAGGCACAGACCCTTAGAATTTCCTACCCCACCTCTTTCACTGATGTCACTGTCATTTTTGTTTTACATATTTTGAGACAATATTGGATACATACATGTTTAGGATTAGCATATCTTCCTGGAGAATTATTACTCTTAACAGCTTTATTTAGCTGTAATTAACACATGTGATTCAACCAATTTAAAGTGTATAATTCAGTGGTTTCCAGAATAGGTGCAGGGTTATACAACCATTATACAATCTTGTTTTAGAACATTTTTGTTTCAAGGTTCATCCATGTTATAACATTTTTATTGCTGAATGCTATTCTGTTGTATGGATATGCTGTATTTTATTTATCACTCATCAATTTACAGATACTTGGTTCTCTCCACATTTTGGTTATTATAAATAATGATGATATGAACATTCACATACAACTTTTTATGTGGACATGTGTTCATTGCCTTAAAGTTTACTTAATCCTAATATAGGATAAGCCAGCTTACTTTTGGTATTATTTGCTTCTTATATTTTCCCAACCCTTTACTCTAAATTTTTCTGTAATTAAACAGAATTTCTTGTAATTAAAATGTAGCTTGATAATATTTTTTTGTCCAATCTGATAACTTCTGTCATTTTACTGGCAAGTTTAGTTCATTCACAATTGTAATTATTATTTTTTATGTGTCTTCCATATTATGAAACTTCTCGTTTTACATTTGTTTTTCCTTTCTTGTCTTTAAATAAGCTTTATTTACTTTAGCCCCATCCCCACTAGTTTGGAAGTTACATGTTTGTATTGTTTTTAAAGTTAACCTTACATTGTGTTTAAAGGGAATGAATATTTCTCATGTACTCTAAGCAAATAGAACCATAGAATTCAACTTTTGTCATCCCTCCCATTGTATATAAAAAACAAACAAACAACAACAAAAAACAACCTTTTTCTCTTGAAACACTTATAGATTGATAGGGAACTGTAAAGATGAGATATCCTGTGTATACTTCATCCAGTTTCCCCCAGTGGTTACATCTTACGTAATTATAGTACAATATCAAAACCAGGAAATTGACACTTATAAAAAGTGTATAGTCCTCCCATTTTATTACAGGTGTAAATTCATGTAACTACCACCACAGTCAAGTTACAGAAGTATGCCATCATACCAAAGATCTTCATGATCCTTTTATAGTCATACCCACTCCTTCCCCCCCCACACACACACACACACTGCTTCTAACCCCTGGCAACCCCAAATCTATTTTCCATCTCCATAATTTTGTCACTTTTAATTTGAATTTTCAAGTGTTCATTGATAATATATAATTGCTTTTTGCGTGTAGTTTATTTACATTGTTTCAGCTCCCAAATTGGTATTACTAGTTTTGTGCAGCTGCTTGTTTACCCAAATGTTGACTGTCTATTCCTCATTCTTTGTATCTTTCCTCTAGTTCATTTTTCATCTAAAAGAATGTTTTAATAGTTCTGTATTTTCTTATAAACTTTATTTAAAAATGGTTCTCTTTTGCCCTCATTCTTAAATGAGTTTACCCATGTAGAAAGTTCCAAACTGTCATTTTTCTCTCCAACTTTAATAGTATCCAATATCTTCTGACCTGTATTGTTTTTTTAAGTGTACTGTGTGACAGTTTAAGTAGGCTCTCTCTAGTTGCTTTTTCTATGGTACTCTAGATCTCTTTCTGTAGTGGTGGTTTGCTTTTCACCATGAAGTGTCTCTTTAGAGATTTAGTTTATTTATCCTATTAGGAACTAATTTTGCTTCTTGAATCTGACGTTTACCTTTCCTGAAATCTGGAGTTTTCAACCATTTTATCTTCAAATATTGCTTCTCTCCCATTTTGTTCTCTCCTCCAACTTCCATTGAACTTTATATTGGACCTCTTATTTTTCGTGTATCTTACCCTCCCTTTTGCTTGCCGGGATTTTTTCTGAGTACATTTGCTATTTCAGAAAATCCTGTTGTGTCTACATGCAGTTTAACTCATTCATTTGAATATTTTTCATGTCATATATTAACAATTCAAAACTGAAGTATGGGGTTTCAGTTTGAGAAACTGATAAAAGTTCTGGGATGGATGATGGTGATAGTTGCACAACAGTCGGAATGTGATTAATGCCACTGAACTGTACACTTAAAATGGTTAAAATGGTAAATTTTATCATCACGTTTCTCCATTAATATTTCTCTCAAGTGGCTATTTTTCATTTCTAGAAAATTTCTTTCAAACCTGCATTTTTTGATATTTTTTCACTTATCCTTTTGTTTAACATTCTCATACTATTTCTTAAAATTCCCGAGAGTCTAATGAGCCTTTTATCTTTTGCATCACCTCATATTCCTTTGTGGCAGGTAGACTATTCCCTCATATGGTTTGTACTTTGGGGTTGGTGATCTCACTTTTGGCAGGGCTAAATTTATGCAACCGACGTTAAAATGTCACTTTCCATAAAGAATTAGCTTCTTCCAGATGTTCAAGGGGCAAAACCAAGTCTAAGAACATTTTTGATGTTAACTTATAAGCTGTTTACAGACCACATAAATAGTATACATTCAAAATCTAAATATATATGAGGTCAAATTCAAGGGAAGAGCACCCTCTTCTCCCAATCCAGAGCCCAGACCAAAATAGACAAGATTTCCCTTCCCTTCCATTCCTAGATTCAATCTTGTTTCTAGTTTACCTTGTGGCAGAGAGCAGTCCTTAAAAGATTCCTGCCTTTATAATGGTGAGTTATTTTCTGAGTCCCAAAGTTAGGGATACCATGTGATTTTTTTTTCCTTTCATTTCTCTCTGGGTACTTAAGATTTCCAATTTCTTTATGGTAAGCTGATATTTATCATAGTTTATTCAGCATTTCTAGGTGTTTTGAATGATATGAAATCAAACTGTTTTGTATGTGTTAAGAAGCATTTAGACTACCTCACAGGGGCATAGAGCAAGGTGATAGACCACAGGGTTAATTCTGATTCTTACACATAATAGCTCTGCAACCAATAGGCAAACAGCACATCTCGGCATCAGTTTCCTCTTCTGTGAAACAAAAACTGATGTGAGTAGTAAATAAGGATATAAAATAGTAGAGTACCTGGAGTATGTTAAGTACTTAACAAAGTACATTTTTACTTTTTAGAAAATTTTTATTTTAAAATAAATGGTACATTGTTAGGAGGGTGTAAATATGTCGTGTATCTACTTTTAGAAAGTAGCAATAAGATTGATGGCAATAATAGACAAACTTCTCAACTATTTACATATATAAGGCACTGTTCTCTTGTCAATAGACATTAACAATACCATGCTTTGAGCACATTTAATTATGAACACGATAGTTTTAGAAGGATGAAATATAAGCTTTTCATGTGAAGGTGCTGCTGTGGATAAATCTAAAAAAGAGTTGAAGTTGGAGACAGTATTTTGGTACAGAAGTCTCTCACCAAGAGGGCTATGCAAAAATAGAACAAGCAGCCTTATACAAAAGTCAGCTGGTCACTATTCAAAAGTGGAAACTGAAGGTTGCTTAAGAGACACAACAGAAAGGACTCTTTTAATGGGAAAAGTTAGAAGTCAGTAGTGAAATAAAAAAAATATTTGGGTAACTAATTTATGACACTAAAAATCCTATGAAAACTACATAAAAGAGACAAAAGGAAACACCAAACAAAATTTAAATATTAGGTTAGAAACACTAAAAACCAAATTTGAGAATTTTTTTAAACTAATTTCCCATTTGCTCCAAGAATACTTGCCTGTGGCACTGGTGGCTGCAACATTTACCCCAAGATAATTCGCTGATTACAGTCCTAACCTTACCCCTAAAGTTAGCCATGAAATATCTCACTTTTATTATTTTTCATCATTTTAGTATAGCAATCGTCTGTGGAAACAAATGACAGCATTCTATTTATAGCATTGTTTTTAGTAGTAGTATTTCTATTTATAAAATATAGTAATTATCACTGAAAATGTTAAATCCTAGAAAACAGCATTCCTACATGTGATATTAGCGGTTTTTGAATAGTCAGATTTGAGAAATGTGATTTATGTATACATTTCTGTTACATAGAATTAGACACAAGTTCTGTTTAGAAATAACTCTAAGAACAGTTTTAATATTTTATTTTCATACTGAAAACCAGTCAAGTTCAGCCACAAAGAGCATGTTTATGTAAAATTAACACTGGCAGTGAGCTGCACTTTTTTTTTCTAAATGGGAAATGGGTTAAAATTGAGTAACGAGAAGCTTTTTCTCATGCCTGGTTTCATTCCAGGCCACCATACCATAATCAAATTTCTTTCTCCGAATGTATATTCTTGAGATTACAGTGTCATTTTCCTCCTTTTCATTACAAACAGCCACCCCAAGGGAAACCCAAATGTTAAATATTCAAAAGAACAGTCAGGGTAAATTCAGAATTAAATTTTATTTCACATTTAGAAACATGAAAAAGATTTACATTTTCCCACATTACAGCACAGCATTTCAACGGAATATCTCTTGCCATAAATTAGATCTTATTGATTTGTATAACTGAAACAACAGTTTATATATCATCAAAGTAAAGCAAAATAACTTGTTAAAGATTGTTTAAAAATTTTAAATCCAGACATAAATGTGTGGCTTCATTATTAATATTCTATATAGGTCTATATAGGTCTATTACTAAATTGTTTCCATTATCAATTAGCACCCATTTATAATGATGCATTCCTAACATTTTGTTGTCAGTTGGAATACAGCAGAAAAATTAACAGTTCAGAAACAACAAGTATACATTTTTGCTTCATAAAGTGGGTAACTACACTATATGTACTGAGTTCTGACTAACCTTTATAGCCCATAAATTTGTTTTCAAATAGTTTTTACCAATAATCTAAAAAATCTGACTATTTAAAATCAAGTAATTGCTTTTATATTTGCATAAAAACTAATTTTTAAAAAATCATCTGACTAAAGTGAATATTTCCAATATGTCCACTAATAGATAAAAGTAAAGCAAATTTTTCTAATGGACTGTTCATTTCCTATAGTAGTTGATTTCAAATATAATGTACAAAATAATTAAACTAAATCTATGCCACAAGGATAATAATCATAGAGCAAATCTTAGAAATTATATTTTAAGATCAGCCTTAAATATTCCAGAACATACTAGAATATGACCTAATTATTCTTTTACTTAATTACAGAAAAAAACAACCACAGAATTATTCCCTACCTAGAAAGATTCTAATAACTATATAGGTCTAACTTTGGACTATAGTTTAAGAAATAAGTAGTGTAGGAAGTTTAAAGTGATGTTTGGTTTTTTTATGTAAGTATAAATACATTTTAAATACTACGTCTGTGATTCAGAATGTCAAATTACAGTATGTGCTGACAGCATATGTCTATGGCAAGGAGGCAATATTTGGTCTGTTATGAGGGATAAAAATGAAGAAAAAAATATTTCTTTTCTAGAGAGGAAAAAAAAATACTAAAAAGTTATAACAGGGGAAGAAAATACTAATCCCCCCAAATAAAAGGGCCAATAACTGAAGAGAACAATTTTACTCTTTATTGACATGTAGGAGAATTATCCCTATCATTAGGAATAATGTAATAACACTTTTTCTTATTATATATTATAATCATTAAGCATATATGAATACACATATAAAAATACAGATACTGCATGGTGACTGAGTAATTTTGGAAATAAGTCCATAGACTAAGTCACAGTATTCATAAATTGTTTATATTTTAACTGCTCATTTATATCTGAACACATTTTCATTAGGCATACCAATAATTTTCAAATGAAGTAATAAAACATCTGGTTGTAGTAATTCTTTTATTTTGCTGAATTACATTTGGGAAAAAGAAAGTGGGTGGCTGCTTCACCTATTTTAATACTAGTATATTCTGGATCATATTATACAAATACATGAATATAAACTTAAAAGATCATAAATTTCCCAGGAGGAGACAGTCTTCAGTCTGTGTCACTGGTGGTGTATCTGCAACACGTTTTAACACTGCAAACATTACAAGTTCCAAGATCAGACACAAAAAAGGTTTATACTACAGTGATGCTGGTGTGTACTTCTACACAAGGCCCCTTAGTGATATCAATCAACTGGAGGTAGGAGTTTATCAATGAATTGCTTGATATCCATCATTTCCTGTTTGGAATAAAATGATTTAATAAACGAATACACAAATCAGAAATTAAATCCCCACTAACATGCCACTAACTAAATCCATCATGTGCATAGGTAAGGTGAAACCACATTTTAACTACAGTGAAATAAGTCTTAGAGAAATGAGGCTCCAATAGATATTTGAGAACATTACTTATAATTATTATTATTGTACAATGATAGCTCCCATTTATTAATCTAGTCCCATGAAAAAGGTCTACATTTTGCTACACTTGAACAAATAAAACATGGGAATATAGGGAAATGAGTGGTTTACAAGAAACAAAACCTATACCAAGAAGTCCCAGGAAGTATACAATTACTGTCAACTACATATCTCTCAGGAGAATGAAATACTAAATACATAGCATAAAATATTTTGTGTCTTTCATAAGGATTTACATATAACCAACCATTTGAAAGAGCAGGTACCTAAGATAGGCCTGGAGAGATATGAAAATGACTATACCAAATACCTGTTATAGAAAAACTTTCCTTTAGGACTCCTGCATCTGTCTCAGTTTTCCCACTTCCCCCAAACACATTTCCTCATATCATATGTAGCATTTCGAGGCTTAGCCTCACTCAAAAATTAGCATCATAGAGAACTTTCAGCCTTATAATTTAGTCACTCAAAAAGAAAGCCACAGTACAAAAGTGCTCTATTTTATAACTCTCTAAAGTCCTACAAGCTTCCTGTAACACCACCTCCTACCATTCCTATCTCTTGTCACTTTCCACTCATAATCATTCAGTCCAGTGTCCTCCAATGTGATCTCACAAAGAATCATCTATGGGAGAGCTTTTATTTTATTATAATTATTATTATTATTATTTCTTTTATTAGCATTTATCTGATGCTAAATTTATTCCCGGGCCATAAGTTTTTATTTCTTCAGGGAACTTTTATTTTAAAACAACTCCATACAAATAGGATGCCTGAGTTTACCGCCAATTCCCCAGTACACTGAATCAGAATCACTGAGTTTGGAATTTGGGTGTCTTGTGTAGCTCCAGAGTCTTTGTGATGCAAAGCCAACTTTGAAAACCACTGCTCTAGATCCTCAGTCCCTCCTGGATGCTCAGAGTGCCAGCCTACTTCCCTTTCTAGATTGAGTACTTCAGGACAATTTCAACTATATTCTCGATAACACCCTAGAATCTCAGACCCCCTTGTCTTTCTGGATAAATTATATTACTACCTGCTTTCCTGTCAAAAGCAAATAATTAGCTAAGCTGAGCAGTTGCAAAACAATGTTAACTTGGATTTCCTCAATGCTTAGCCATCAACTGCTATTTTACTAGGCCTTTCCAAGCCTCCAAATCTATCCAGGTTTCCTTCATTCTCATTAAGTGACATTTCCTACTTTTATATTTTAGATTAAGAAAATCTAATGTGAGCTCTCAAATACTCTCTTCTCTTAGCAACCCTTGTTTACATTCACCCATGCTCTTTCTATCTTGATTCAAAAGTGTTTTTCTCCTCTTTCAAGGCAATCACTACCCATTTCAGGACTTAATTATATAATCCCCTAAGGCTTCCCCATCCGATTAAAAAGAACCTTCCTACTCTCTTTTACTTCCTCATTTCCCTGTCTGCTTCACATAATGCACTGCAGTTTGGCTGTATCTCCCCAAATATTTGAGGTCACAGACAGCTTACTATTGGATAGTTTCTTCCTGACCTATTTCCCCTTAATCATTCCCTGAATCATGGATACTGTTCCCTACAACTCAGAAATTCTCTCTTCCTGTACTCTCATTCAATCCCTAATTCCTTTTAATTCCCCCAAAGTTGTATCCCTTGGTTTTTTCCTCATGATATTCTCCCATGGTAATTCTTCACTGATCAATGATATTGATAATTATGTTAAATCTCTATTATAAGCTTGAGCTTCAAACAAGTACTTCCAGTATCCCATCCTGATCATGGGGGAACATCAAACTCAATATGTTCACTAGCCTCATTACTATTTCCTTGTTACCCTAAAAGTGTTCCTGTACCTATTTTATAAAAGGCATCCTGTTAGTCATCTGAGCTAGAAATCTAAGGCTTCTTTGATACTTCCTTCTTCCCTATATTCTATAGAATTAGTCACTAAATCCTACTGGAATCTCCTTCCTGTTTCCACAAGGTGGATTACATCTTGCTTTTATTAAAAAGAAAAAAGAAAAAAAAGTCATTGGCTTTCTGCTGCCTAGAGAACAAGTCTATCTTCTGCACAACATAAAAGCTCTTTATAATTGAGTCTCTCCTCTCTATGCCTTGGTTCTATGACACCTTGCTTTTCATAAGTCTATAGTCCAATCCAACAGTCCTTTCTCTGCATACTTGCTATCCAAACCCTACCCAGTGTTCAAAATCTAGCTGTTTCAACATGATCTCCATTGCCTCCTAAGATAAAATTAATTTCTCTCTTCCGTTTTTCAAATAACTTTTTTAAAACTTCTAATATTAATACACATCACATTCTGCTTTCTATATCATAGCCTTCTTTCCTAATACATTTTTAATTTTAATTAATCTCTTAAATTTTAATAAAAGGGAAACTTTTAGTCTTTGAATTATGTACAATGCTTGCATGTCATAGGAAATCAGTGAATGTTTGTTGAATTAAATTGAATAAACTTTGATCTAAATCCTCTAATCTGTGATTCTGTGTGAATTCATTAATCCCTTTAAACCCTCAAGCAGTCAAGTGTTATTTATCTTAATAATATCACATGGAAAAAGTTGCAAATTATGTCTCTATAGCCACTGCTTCGAAACATTTAAAAATAAATACCTGTTGACATGAACTGTGCATCATGCCTTCATAGGTTTTGAAGGTTACATTGGCTGGATTTACCAACGTTTTTAGCTTTTCGACAGTAAGAGAACCAAACATTAGGGGAACTAAAGGGTCACAATCTCCATGGCACTGAAGAATGGAAATATCTCTATTAACACCACTGATAGGACCCTGAAAAAAAACCAAAACTATTATTACTTATTTGAATGTATAGAGCATTATTCCAGGCATTTTAAAATGTAGACATGTAGTACATACATGTTATTACTTACATTATAGGTTATACATGGCTACAGAAATAAAATTACTTCATCCCTATACTCTCCACATCTCTTTAATCTTTTATAGGACATATGACTGCCCTGTCACATGTTTTCCCAATGACCTGGTTCCTTAAAGCAGGTTGTATCTTAATTATTCTTTGTATATTCACATTGTCCTGAATCAAAAGGTATGTTGTAGCTGAACCATGTTCTCAGCTCTTATTTGACTGATTTACATAAGCTGGTTAATAAACAGCACTATGTACAAGATACTAATACTATATAGTGACAAGAAAAAAACCTGGATTTAAAGGTGAATTTGAAAATAATGTCTACATCTCCTATGTATACTATATATTGCTTTACACTGTTGAGTACTTAGAAATTAAGTTTTATAGCAAAATTCTATTAGGCAGTGACCATACTGAACATTCAAAAATATTACGTGTAAAAAGTTCCAATTTTGATATGTATCTTAACAATGTTATCAAACACTTCAATTCTAAGATTTATAACAGTAGGACTTATTTCTGATTCTCTTCTATGCAACCACAATGAAGACAGTGTAGTATACCCATAAAGCCTAGTAATACCTCATAAAAATCTAGGAAAATTCTTTTTAAAAAAGGATGCATGATGTATACTACGGGCTTTGGGTGATAATGATGTATCAATGTAGGCTCATTGATTGTAACCAGGCACCACTGTGCTGCAGCAGTGGGATAGGCTATACATGTGTGGAGGTGGGACATATGAGAATTTTCTTATGTGCCACTCAATTTTGCTGTGAACCTAAATCTGCTCTAAAGAAAATAAAGTTTATTAAAAAAAACTGATCCTCTTCCCAGTATTATCAGCTGTCTCTTATCTCAGTAATTTAATGTTGCTTAATTAATCAGGCTACCTGTGGAAATGAGTCCCGCAGTGGAAGCCAGCAACTGAGGGCAGTGACACCTGCCAGTTTCTGCTGTGTGGTAAGAGCAGTGTATAAAGATAAAGCTCCTCCCTGGAAAAACAAGCAGGGAAAGTCAATGGCACATGTCCTCTGCTAACAGCAACTTAAAATTTGATTCTTATCAATAATGTCCATAAAAAAACAAACTGGGTGGCCAATATCAAATCAAATCAGGCAAACAATATACACTCCACAATGTCCTAAAGCACATGATTCTCTAAAGACATTTGTTCTCTACATTGTGAGAATGTGGCGACTACCCAGTAGGTCCAAACATCATTAAGAGTTAACTGCTGTACTTACAAATGCCTTAGAAATATTCTGAATTAATTACCATCTTTTCCTCTGTAAAGTCTTATAAAATCAAATCTCATCTTAGAGACCAAGACAGGTTGCATCAGAACTGTAAGAGAAATAGCACTCACTGACTGCACTACCCCTCCCCCCAAGCCACATGACAGGTCTCCCCAGAGCCTCTAGTTCCTCTACTGGGAAAAGAGAGCCCTGGTGAGAAAAGCAGTGTTCCCTGGCACATGGGGTCGCTTTGTGGGAGGCCCTACTCTGATCTGGCCTTACAGGTGAATCTGCAAAGCTCAACCAGTGGGAATCTGTGATAAAAAGAGGGAAGAAATTCTCTTGCCTTCCACCTCACTGTTGCTATCAGTGGTCTCCTCTTAAGGGATGTATACCTGTATTTAGAGTTTTTGTTTAAAAGGGATACATTATGTTAACATTCCAGGTTCCAATCAATGTAGTAAATAAGTTGATTTTTAAGACAATCTATAAAGCAAAGGCTATTGCTGAAAAGAGAAAACTAGAAAAGCAATTATTCCATTTAAGCTAACTCAGCACGAAAGGTAAGTAGTATATCAGAGTCTGTCTATAACATCTTCCAAAGAAAAAAAGGACTCCTCCACAGAAAAAGGACTGAAACCACAAACTTCTTGATAAGTATACTGATGGTACTGACATACCAAATTTAATATTACCTGAGAAAATCCTCCCAAAATAATTCTGTTTGAAGGGATGCCATTCTTCACCTCTTGCTCTATCATGGCTTTTACTAAAAACAACATGAAAGTTAAATCACCAGTATTTTCAAAGTTTAGGCCACTGATACAATCTACATAGAAAAAATGTTAACGACATAGCGTAAAGTATATTAAAGGTCAAAACAAGTGAAAAATTTGAAGAACTCTATTAAAATACAAAATTAGAATGTATTTTCATTATAAAACTCAGATTTTGCAGGTGCTGCTTAACCTGTTCAATTGTTATATAATTTGTAAACAACAGTTCTTTCATCAACATATGGGTATTCTTTTATCTATGGTCAATTCTGCTCATATATTTTTTATATTTCCCTCTCTTCAATGAACCATAGGCGTTTGTACCTAAAAGTTGTGATTTAAAAATTTTAAGTACTTAAGAGTTTATATGGTTTATAATTTACAGATGTGTCAACAGTTCATTATTTAAAAAAAAAATTAAATTTTCCTATAGCCAGTAAATGGTATTAAGAAAAAAAATCAAACGAGCTCTTTTCCTTTTGCAAAATACTTTGGCATGCATAATTAAATGTAACACTTGATAACTCCTAGAATTTTCTTTTCTTTATCATCAGTCCTGAGTTTCTGGAATAACTATACCTTTTACAAATTTATCTTCTTTCATTTTTGACGTATATGGAAGAATTTCATTTTTTAAGATTAATATTTCCAATTTTATATTTTCTTTTTATAAAAAACCAAAAATATGCTTTTATTAGAACACTACCAAAAAAAAAACCAAATGCCCAAATTAAAATTTGTTTTTATATAAAATTTAGTTCTTCATTAGCAATGGTGTGAAAAGGTAGGGGTGCCCTGACCAAAGCATGGGAGAAATGGGCAAGAGGACAGTAAAGAAGGCTTAAGAAATAAATATTGAGAAGTATACAGGATTTATTTAGGGGAGACTGCACGGTCTCAGTTGGAAAAAAGATGCAGAAATGGCAGAACAACCCAGCTCTGAAGAGGGAGGGCTATGGTTGGGGCCTGGTGAATGTTAGCTGCTAACCAGCTAGGGAGCTGTTGGGACCATTTTCACTGAGTTTCACAAAGCTTTACTCCCCATGGTTATATCACCAGCTGAGATAAAGTTAACTAACTACAGTGACAGCAGTCAGTTAGTTGTGCAGCAAATGTGCTCCCTGAACCTGACCTGAGCACTCTTCTTTCTTCAGCAACATAGTCTCTCAGCCCTAATACAGGGAGTTCTTTTTTTCCCAGCTCTGAGTCTGGCCCTAATTTTCTCTAATAATATATCTACCTGGGAAGAGGAAAGAAATGGCAAGTATGTCATAGGCCACCTCTATCATTATGACATAAGTTCCTACTCTAGAATTCACCAGGCCCACCTATCTTCTCCAGAAGGTCTAGCTCCCACCTTCCACACAGTCTAACAACTCATTCCCACATTGAAAACGTATTTTTGTCACTATTATTTTTTTTTTGACAAAATCCTAGCTCTAGGATTCTAGCTAGCTTTGATCTACTTTTTGATGATCCTAAAAGTCAGTGTTCTTGGTTTGACATTCCTAAATATTCAGTATGTTTTGAATACACCTTCTTACCTGTTCTTAAGAGTTCTTTTAATAAAAAGATTTTTTTTGAAAAAGATCCTATTGGTTTGGGGTTTTTAGGCTATTTTGGAAATTTTCAAACAAATATAAAAATAGAAAAAGTGTACAATGACTCCCTGAGTACATATTATCTCACTTCTGCAATCGTCAATTCATAGCCATGCTAATTTCATCAGTGCTGCCATATCACCACCCAGAGTATTCTAAAGTCAATCCCAGTTATCCTATTGTCTCTGTAAACATTCCAGTGCATGTATGTAAAAGAAAAAAAATGCTTCTGTACATTTTCTAACCCAAATTTCTCCTAATAAGTCCATGTTCTTTATGATTTCATCCAAAAAATAAGCAGAATTATCATGTTCATATGGGAGCATGAAACACTAACCAGAGAACAGACTTTAGAGATTCTGTAGAGTTAATACTTATTTCACAAGCATGTTAAATGAGATGATTTATAAAAATTACCTAGTTCACTTAATAGCTAAGTGTTCAATCAGTGGCCTCTATTATTACTACACTAAAACTAACCATTAATATAATTTTCTTATGTATCATTACATTATTATATCATTATTTTCATCCTTATTTCAAATCTTAATGAAGATAACTGGCCACAATTATTAAACATTCTGCTATTTTCTCCACATGTAAATCAAAGCAAAATTAAGTATCCGACAGAACTGAAATTTGAAAAAAGCCATCTCTCCCCATCCACCTCACCTGCATTGAACACCTTTCAATGAGTCCATGTGGCCATCACGGCAAATGAGTAGGAGTGATCAGAGTAGAGGAAAACAGCACCACCTCTTGAGTTCAGATGACTGTGTAATATTTTGTCAACATCAATATTTAAGAATGCTTCTGTCTTTTAAAAAAACTATCCCATACTTACCATTTTCTGCTGCCTGTTTAATTCCAGGTTCATCCTCGTGTGAATCTGGTGAAAGCCCAATAATATCAAACCTGGAAAATAAGACAAAATTAAAAGAATAATTTGATTCTAAGAATATTTACTCTTGGTATGTTTTACTAAACTAATGGTAGCTGGGGTAAAAAGAGCTGACCAAATGTATTCCCTAGAATAAAAAACTCAAATTAAAATGTCTACAGAGGCCAAACAATGAACTTAAACATGTGAATCTGACATTCTTTAAGTTCTTTCCATCCCAAGTAGATATAGATTCTAATGTTAAAAAGTCACAGTGCCACACAATTTCAGGGTAAGAGTAAAAATTATCTAGTTCAATCTTGCACCCAAGCAGGAATCTTAGCCCACATCCCTAAGTTTGCAATAAATTCCAGTTATTCATTTCCCCTTCTAATGCATCATAAGTCAATCCAATGTAATAGAGCTACTGATCTCTATCCATATTCTGCAAAACTTTTTCATCATATATTATAGATACCTCAAACCAGTGATGAAGGGTAAGCCGTCCTTTGGCCCTTTCTACTTTTCTATCGGGTTATATGCTTTCATTATGTTCTTTAGCCACATTAGGTAGAAATTCTGGTTCTATATGGAAATTTTCCCAGAGAAGGAAGATGAAAGAACCAAAGGCCACAGAAGCAGGAACTTGTAACACCTTCCAAGGACACTATAGTAAAGTGAAGGGCTGGGTTAGAGATGGGTGGGAAGAAGCAGAGAGGATGACGGTAGGCTGGAATAGGTCTAAACACAAATAGTGCAGAAACAGGAAAGCAAACTCAAAAAGATGAACAATTATGCTTAATATCAGGTTTGAATTAAGTCACTTCAGAGATAGGGCAGTTCCAGATGACAAGAATCAAGAAATGACTGTTGACATCAAGAGAAGAAAATGTCACTGGGGAAGAGAGAGCAAAAGTAGTAACAAGCCAACCAAGGTTGTGAATGACAATTTACACTGGATCCCAAAAGACACAATGGTGGCAGGAAACAGAGTGAAAAGGAAAATGTTAATCGGGTGTCATAGTCATTTTTGGAAAGACGTGATGGCAGGAGTCTCAGAGAGCAGCAGAAAAAAGTCAGCCTGCAAGTGGCTGAGAGAAACAAAGAAATGACTCTCCTTCCTGACTATAAAGCACATAGGGAATGTGCAACTATCTTGAGAAGGTTCAAGAGGAAATGGTCTCCTTAAAAATTTACCAGCTCTCCAGAAAGGGAAGAAGTTAGAAGGGTAAAGAGTTCCTGGCTGAATCTGAGTGCTTGCCACATGAGGTCATTCAAATGTTTGATTACTGAAATCAGTAAAGGTTTATTAAGCTGTAGGAGATATTTTCTGCAGTATTTCTCTCCACCCATTCTCTCTAATTTCTCTAAATGTTGGTGCAGCTCCATAAGTTTACCCATGAATTTAAAATATAAAAATAATTATATAACCTTGCAACTTAAAAAGTTAATTAAAAATTGCTATATGCAAAAGCACTTCTGATTTAAAAATTAAGTATACAGTTCTTACTGAATAAGTAAATTCTTACCAAGAAGGCATAGCCATGTTCATATTTAATGTTACTGGCATAACTGGTCTACATGGGGAAAAAAAACAGCAAAATAAGAATTATATAACAAAACATAAAACCTGATAAATTTGATCAGTTAATACATGATTATCTGAGGCTTACATGAAACTGTATGCTACAATTTTAACACGTGAGCTGTTTCACTGCATCCACACTTGTACAATTCTGTTCTCCTATACCCTCCCTCTAAGTGTGCTCTGAGACAATAACTAAGTTTTGCAAATAAAAAACATTTTCCTGTGTCCATTACACCCAATTCAACGCTGAAATGAAAAATGTTCTAGACAACCTGAAACTTACAGAGCCACATAAAAGAAAAGAAAAATAAATCTAGATATAAAAGGAAAAATAAATAACTATAACTACATCTCGCCACCATCTTCCTGACTCATGAAACAAGAGGTTAAAAATCATCTCAAAATTTCCTTGAAAACATAAACTCCCCTAGTTTGGGAAATAGCCTTAAACCAAATTCAATTCTGAGCCAATAACGATAGGGCAGAAATTCCAACATGATAAAGCCTCTATTTCAACACTGTTTTCTTACCTATTCTCAGATACTTTTCCACTTTCCATTCCTTTTCTTATTTATCACTTCTACTGCTTCTACCACTCTGAGGATGATTTACTAACCTCCTCACACATACCTACTACCACTTGTCTTCTCCATGGCTATTGCTTCTCAGCAACCTTTTGATTTAAAACCTGCCCAATTTACTGTTTTTCTGAGTTTGTTCATACACTACTGGTTTTTTTTTTGATATCCACAAACACTTTCAGAACTCCCAAGCAAATCTATCAGACTCCAAAGTCTGTGTTATTTCCACAGTTCATCACATTGCCTCTAATCAATAAAGTGTAGGAGTGTTTTCAATACAGTAAAGATTTCTCACAAACCTGACAGGTAAATCCCCTTCATAGATACCTCATGGACAGCCTTAGAACTTACCAGATGTTTGCGTATTTAATTTTCCTGGCTGTGAACTCACTAACCTCTAAGAGTGCATTATTATTTAACCTTTCTCCACGAAAATCACAATTGTTCCTCTCCCAATTCTGAATCACAAGCCTAAAGATTAAAAATACTTACGCATGTGGGCAGATATACTTGATGTGTGAACTTCTGATATCTGCAAAGGCTTCTGCCCATCCGTGCCTGGAAGAGAAATTATTTGAACAATGCCACTAGATACTGTTTCAATTGCCAATAAATTAGTAACAGAATAGTTCTTTAAGAAGCTTGTTAGGATAAAGGTCTACTCCTTAAAACATCTTAAAAGTTGTACCATCAATGTTATTAAAACACCAGCACTAACTTAAAAACAACCCAAAGACTATTATTTAAGCTTTACCAATAAATAAAGATGATTTCTCATATTTTCTAAAGAGAAGTGTATTTTCTTTCATTATTTGCACGGGGCTTTATAATTTACAAAAAAATATATATTTTTTGTCTCTTTATAACCTCACAATGAGCTTAAAAAGTAGACAAAGTCGATAATATAATTCACATTTTTATATGAAGAAAAAAGCCTAGTGTAGTAAATCAGTTCTATCTATACATGCTTACACTATTAAAAATAACTAGCATTCTTTTGTGTTTGTGTATGTACATATATTCAACACAGAGTATGAGAAAAACTAAAAATGTAAACCACCATAATTCTTCTAGCCAGAAATAAACATTTAATCTTTTGATGCATTTCCTTCTATTTTTTCCATGCATATCACTTAATATAGATTTTTATTAAAATAAGATCATACTAAACATATACACATATGGTTTCCTGCTAGTTCAAACTTGACATTCATTATACCTGAACTTTTTACATGTGATCTCTATTAAAAGATTAAGTAAAGGTAGTTTAAGTCTCTTTTCTCTGAAAATAAAAGTTAAATGCTTTTCTGTTAATTATTTCTTTTTTAATTTACCTTCCCCAAAAGTGTTAAGGACATATAGAAAAAATAACATTAACTCTTATTTAACAGTAACTATGACCCAAGCTAAATTATTCTAGAAGTTGTATGTATGCACACATGTGTATATATGGGTTTATATGTGAGTTCATGTGTGTGTCCTGTGTAAATATATACTGTGAAAACTACAAAATATGTTTTAAAAAATTAAAGATCTATATAAATGGACACATCTTGTTCTTGAACTGGAAGACAATATTCTTAAGTTGACAGTATTACTCCTCAAACTGATCTATGGAATCAACGCAATATCTCTTATCAGAATCACAGCTAGCTTTGCAGAAATTGCCAAGCCAATTCTAAAATTTATTTGGACATTCAAGAGACCCAAAATAGCCAAAACAATCTTGGAAAAGAATAATGCTGAAGGACTCAAAATTCCCAATTTCAAAAGTTACTACAAAGCAACAATAAAAAAAAAGACAATGTGGTACTAAAATCAAGACATACAAATCAATGCAATACATTTGAGAATACAGAAACAAACCCTTCATTTGTGGTCAACTTTTTTCTGAAAAGGATGTCAAAACAAACCAATGTTGAAAATAGTTTTTTCAACTAAAGTAGCTGAGACAGGTAGATATCCACAAAGAACATCCTATCGCTTAACAAATACAAATATTAACTCAAAATATACCAGAGACCTAAATGTAAGAGATAAAACTATAAAACTCCTAGAAGAAAATATATAAAAATCTTTTGAACTTGGACTAGCCAACGGTTTCTTAGATATGACACCAAAAGCACAGCACAAATTAAAATAAAAAACTACTGTGCTTCAAAGGACACTATGAAAAAAGTGAAAAAGGCAACCTACAGGAGAAATATTTGCAAATCAAATCTAATAAGGGCCTAGTATCCATAATATATAAGAATTCTTATAATCTACACACACAAAAAGACCACCTAACTTGAAATGGGTGAAGGATTTGAAGAGACATGTCTCCAAATACACACAAATGGCCAACGAGAACAGGAAAAATGCTCAACATATTAGTCATTACATAAATGCATATACAAATCACACACACACACACACACACACACACACACACACACACAAATAGTACCACTTCACATCCACTGGGATGTTTAGAATAAAAAAGATAGACAATAGCAAGTTTTAATGAGAATGGAGAAAAATCAGAATTGTCATATACTGCTAGTAAAATGACTCAGAAATTCTACTCATAGGGAGTATGATCAACAATAAAAAGGAATGAAGTACACAGAAATGCTATAACATGGATAAACTTTAAAAACATTGTTAAATAAATCAGTTATAAAGGACCACATATTATATGATTCTATTGACATGAAATGTTCAAAATAGCTAAATCTAGAGATAGAAAAAGATTAGTTGTTACCTAGGGCTGGAACACGAAAGATTTAGGGGTGCTAAAATGTATAGAGTTGGGATTTCTTTTTTTAGTGATAAAAATGATTGCATGGCTTTGTGAATATACAAAAGATCACTGAAATGCAAAATTCAAATGGGTGAGTTGTGAGTTAAATTATTTCTCAATTGAACTGTTACCAAAAAAAAAAAAAAAAGGTATATGACCTTCTCCCAGTCATAAGGAACCATAAGACCCAAAGTGATTCTACAGAATGTACTGAAGATAAGGCTGTACTCCAAAAATATAAAGGATGTGGAAGACCGATACACATTCACACTGAAGACAAGATGGCTAACAAGTAACACACATTCCTGAAAAGGATCTTGGACCAGGAAGGAAACATAGTTGGGAGAATTGGCGAAATCTAAATGGGATCTGCAGACTAGATGATAGTGTTGGATCAATGCCAATTTCCTAATTTGAGTGTTTTATGCTAGTGTTGGAGAAGTGTCCTTGTGAATGGGAAATACACACTGGAGTAACTTTGAGGTGATGGAAAATCATGCCTGAGGTTGATTTCAAGGAGTTAAAAAGGTTAACTCAGTGGGAAAGCTCAGTGACATCAATGTGAGAATTCTTTGTACCAAAAGCACACACATTTGAGTTACACAAAAGTGTGGTAATACAAAAAATTATGTTCAAGTGGATAAACCTCACAAACATAGCAATAAGAAGCTGGACTCAGAAGACATTCCAAATGATTCCATTTATATGATGGACATGAACAGACAAAACTACCATAGAGTAATAGAAGTCAGAATTACAGTATCTCTAGGGATAGGAGTACTGACTAGAAAGGGAAGGCTACTTCCAGAAGTGTTCCATATCTTCACCAGATTGAGTTACAAGGTGTGTAAAGACATCCAGCTGAACATTTCAGATTTGGCTACTATATTATACCCATTACAATTTTCAAATTAATGGTTAAAATAGCACATCCACCTCACAAATGTTCCTAGACTAAGCCAATCTGAGTTAATAACTACGTTAACAGTTGCAAAACAACTGTTTAACTCTTTTCTGCTTGCCACACTCAACCACTAGTGAAGTGTTCTGCTAGAAGTCATTGGAGTGGCTGACTGTGGCCTTCTCTGGGCTTATTTCCCATTTAAGATGAAGATATTTATGAAATTACATGTAGGCAAATGAATTTGGCCTCTGAGCTACATGTCACTCATTGCTGACACAGATTCTACTGATTTGGGGGTAAATGGTACAAGGATAGAGTTGAGGCTGAAGTAAGTTCACTGCTCTATGTCTGAAAGGATTCGGGAAATATTTTAAGACAGGATGAGATTTTGCAGGTGTAATCACCTTCTGCCATTTGCTAAAAGAAGTATAAAGGCAGGTACTGTATTAAGTGAATCAAGCATGTATTACAGACCTATATCAAACAACCACTTTAACTAGTTTTCATTGCTTTTCTGTTTTATATTTCAATTATAGGTTATTGACTTGACTATGATATTATTCAATATATTTATTTTTTAGTATCAATGACCTCTAAGTTTTCTGTCTAATATTTTCAGAAACTGGAATAATAGTCAAAAACATGCAGATCATTAGCTTTGCAAATAGTATACTTGCATTTTAATGTATATAACCTCTATTATGCATCAATAATAAATACTCAGCATATGGGCTGCCACTCCCAAGTCCTGGGCCCAGACCATATATTTACTACTACACTATACGCCACACTTAGAGATCTTTTTAACAAGGTACTCTAAGCAACATTTTAAAAACAAAACCTATCTGCTATCCCTGCAAAAGACAATAGCATTGGCATTTATAAAATGTTTTTACCATGGTCCCTGCTAATATTGATTTTACGTGCTGTTTCAGTTTTCTTTTTTTTAAATTGTGTACCATCACTGTGTTTTCTATTTCAGGATTTGTGCTAATAACCTCCGGGATTAACTAAATAAGCCCTAAACATCATGGTATTAGTTCAGCTAATTACAGCTCTGGGAATGCGTAGTCACTAAAAATAACAATTATCAAACACAATTACCTATTAGAGTCCAAAATGGAATAGGTTTAATTATGTTCCTAAAAGCATTACTATATATAGTAAAAGCTTGATTTAACATAGCTGGCTAATGTAGATGTCTGCCTTATACCCTTATATTTTATAAAGACTACTTTATAAAGTTTATTAAGAAGTAAAAGCAAGTTAATGGTGACTAAAGAAACAATAAATATTTTTAATTTTGCATGTTAATCTTAGAATCAGTTTAATTTTGCATGTTAATTTTAGAATCAATTTTGGCTATTTTCTCCACATCAAAGGGTTCTATACAACTAACTTTTTGAATATTTATGGCCTTTTGTAGTTGTCATATATACATATACATACATTTGAGTGAGAATATAAAAGCTAGAATCCACTGTGGTAACATATAACAGCTTTTGAATATAGACTCTGTAGTTCAAATGCCTTCTGGTTTACTCACTAGTTCTTGGCCCTGTTAAGGGTAAGTGAGGTTTTGAAGAGTTCCTTCTCAATTATGCAACCTAAATACATACAGGCAGTGCAGCAATATGTCACATTAACCCTCAATTCCTGATTCTACCATTTGTGCCCCCAAACTGTAATCTCACATTAATATGAATTACTCATCTCTACTTTGTGCTTTTTCCTAAAATATGCTGCTGCTTTTGGCTACTTTTGTTTACATTTTAACCACATGAACCACTAGTTTCCCCCAATATACACAGTCTTTGGCCAAAAGACCTACTAGACCTACTTGGTTGGGTAACAGCCCAAGAAAATGCCTCATGACAAAAGGTGTTAAAGCAAAACAAAACTAGGAGTGAAATTTTAAAACATACAAATGAAAATTTAAGCACTACAAAAAACAATCACAAAAAAATATCAGATTATGGAAGAAGAGGATAAGGTTACTTTCAGCTATGGGGATTAAGAAAGGATCTCTACAAGAGGAACTGAAAGGTACAGGCCATGTTTTCCCCATCTCCCACACACAGTGGTAGGTTTTATTCCATATTACATTTAGGGGGGCAGGTAAAAAAAAAAATGAAAAGTGTAATGGTGCAATCACGAAAAAAAGTCAACATTTCAGTGAATACACTTCTATTTTTATGACAATATGCTGTATCTACAGTTTTAGAATATACCTTTTTGCATGTAAATTATTGAAATTCTAACTTACCAAATATTCTTCTTTCACTGGACATTTTAGTTGGCAAAATGGATAAAAATACACGATTTAACTATATGCTGTGTACAAGAGACTCATTTGAGATTGAAAGACGCAAAGAAGTTAAAAGTGAATGAATGAATCAGTAACCAAAAGAGAGCAAGGGAGGTTATACTAACATCAGATGAAATAGACTTTAAATCAAAAAAACAGATAAAGGAGGACATTATATGTTAATAAAAGGTTAAACACAGCAAGACCTATCAATCACATTTACATGCATAATGACAGACCATCAAAATACATGAAGCAAAACCTCAAACAATTGAAAAGAGAAGCAGACAGAGCTACAAAAATCGCTAGACTTTAATACTCCACTCTCAATTAATGGATAGAAGCACCAGAGAGTAGGAAATGGAGGACTTAAACAACACAAACCAATAGGTATAACAAACATATGCAGAGTACTCTACCCAACAATAGTAGCATACTAACTCTTCTCAAGTCCACACAGGGCATTTTCCAGGACAGACCCTAAGTTAGGCCACAAATTAAGTCGCAATAGATATTAAAAGTTAGTTATCATACAAACTATCTTCTCGGACCATACAGGATAAAGTTAGAAACCAATACAAAAGTAACACTGAAAATTCACTAAATTGTGTCAACTAAAAACGCTTTTTATTTTTGTGTTTTGTTTTCTATATAACAGTTTTATTAAAGTGTATGAAGGTTCCAATTTCTCCATATCTTTGTCAACACTTTTTATAATTTATTTTTAATTGCATATATCCTAGTAGGAGTGAAGTGGTATCTCATTATGTTTCTCTTTTTCTTATTAAGATATAACTGACATAATATTGTATTAGTTTTAGGAGTACAACTTAATGATTTTATATATGTACATATTGCAAAATAACCTCAACAAGTTAACATCTATCACCACAGTTACATCACTTTTTAATGAGAACTTTTACAATTCACTTAACAACTTTTACATATACACAATACAGTAGTACAACTGTAGTCAACATGCTGTATACATTACACCCCAGGACTTATTTATCTTATAACTGGGAAGTTTGTACCTTTAGACCACCTTCTCCCATTTCACCCACTCCCTTGCCTCCCCACCCTTCCCCACCCCCTACCTCTGGCAACCACCAATCTGTTTCTGTATCTATGTTTTTGTTAAATAACACTGTAATAAACCTTGGGGGGGGGGGTTGCAGGTATCTCTTGAGGATACTGATTTCATTTCCTTTGGATATATACCCAGAAGTAGCACAGCTGGATCATATGGTAATTCTATTTTTAATTTTCCATACTGTTTCCACAGTGGCTGCACCAATGCACATTCCCACCAAGAGTGCACAAGGGTTTCTTTCCTTTTTGCCTCATCCTCACCAACACTTTAATCTTTTTTTATAACAGCCACTCTGACAGGTATGGGGTGATACCTCATCATGATTTTGACTTGCATTCCCCTCATGATTAGTGATGCTGAACACCATGCACCTGTTGTCCATTTGTATGTCTTTGGAAATGTCTATTCAGTTCCTCTGCCCATTTTTTAATTGAATTTATTATTGTTATTATCATTATCATTATTAATTATTATTTTGCTACTAAGTTGTATGAATTATTTATATTTTAGAGATTTACCCCTAAAAACACACTTTTAAACCACCAAAGGTAAAAGAAGAAATCACAAGGGAAATCAGAAAATACTTAGAGATGAATAAAAATGAAAGAACATACCAAAGACAGTGAAAGTTGTTTTAAGGGGGAAATTCATAGCTATAAATGTTTATGTTATAAAACAAAAAAGATCTCAAATCAATAACTTAAAAAATACAACTTAATGAAGTAAAAAAAGAAGAAAAACCTAAAGCCAAAGCAAACGGAAGGAAATAACAGAGATTAGGGCAGAGACCCAGGAAGTACAGAACAGAAAACAACAGAGAAAATCAATGAAAACAAAACTGACAAACTTTTAACTAGACAGACTAAAAAAAAAAAAAAAAAGAAGATTCAAATTACTAAAAAAATCACTAATAAAAGTGGGGACATTTTTACTGGTTCTACAGAAATAACAAGAATTATAAAATAAGAGAGTACTATGAACAACTGTATACAATAGATTGGATAACCTAGATGAAATGGACAAGCTCTTTTAAACACAAAACCTACTGAGACTAAGTAAGGAAGAAATACAAAATCTGAATAGACCTATAACTAGTAAGGAAGTTGAAACAGTAATCAAAATCTCCCAAAAAGGAAAAGGGACCTGATGGCTTCACTGATCAATTCTACCAAACATCTAAAGAACTAATACTTCTCTAACTTTTCCAAAAACTGAGAGAAAGGAACACTTTCTAACTCATTCTATGAAGCCAGCATTACCCTGATATCAAAGCCAGACAAAGACACTACAAGGGAAAAAGACCGTTAAAAAAAGTGTCAGCAGAGAAGACTGCAAATATAGAAAGTTACAAAAGTGAGAAACCACAAGACCACAAAAAGCAGTGAGGATAACGTTGGTGTAGTTGGTTGAATAGTAACCACCCAAAATTCATATCCACCTGTAACCTCAGAATGTAACCTTATTTGAAAACAGGCTCTTTGCAAATCTAATTTGTTAAGGATTAAAATGAGATTGTACTGGATTAGGGTGGGCTGAATAAAGAGAACACAGACAGCAGAAGAGGTCATGTAAAGAGAGACAGAGATAGGAGATATGCTAAGAGCCTAGGAACAACACATGTCATCTCAAACTAAGAGGCAAAGGATTCTCCCTTAGAACCTTCGGAGAGAGTGTACATAGCTTTTCTGTGCCTTGATTTTGGACTTCTAGACTCTTGAACTATGAGAATAAATTTCAGTTGTTTTAAGCCATCTAGTTTGCAGTTCTTTATCATGGGAACTAGGAAACTAACACACTTGGTGACTGATGCTCATTATATATCTTGCCCTTTTAATTCCTCATTCACTCATTTCTTTATTCAACAACTACTTAGTGCTTCTATATATCCAGTACTGCTTTCACAATTTTATGGTACAGAATGTGAATTATATGTTTCAATAAAATTTTTAAACAAATCTTTGCCTTCATGGAGTTTATATGCTAGTAAGCTATCCTCATATCTTTCCATAATTCTTTTTTGCTTAAATTGGTCAAATAGCTTTCTATTCCTTATAACTAAATGATATCTAAATCACATCCAGCGCATGTCCACCTCTGTCTCCACCGCTTTATGAGCCCGCCTCTTGTAGCTGCAATATTACCAAGATATTGCTTTCTAACAAACTGACTCTGGACATGCTGGACATGAAGGGGAAGTAGGTTGTTGAGAGTGGACTTCAATGTTCCTAAAAACAACCAGATAACAAACAACCAGAGGACTAAGGGTGCCATCCAAGCATCAAATTCTGCTTGGACAACGGATCCAAGTCAGTTATTGTTATGAGCCACCTGGGCTGGCCTGATGGCATTACTATGCCTGACAAGTACTCCTAGGAGCCAGTTGCTGCAGAACTCAAATCTCTGCTGGACAAGGATGTTTTGTTCTTGAAGGACTGTTGAGACCCGTAAGTGGAGAAAGCTTGAACTGCCCCAGCTGCTGGGTCTGTCATCCTGCTGGAGAATCTTCGCTTTCATGTGGAGGAAAAAGGGAAGAGAAGAGATGCTTCTGGGAACAAGGTTAAAGCCAAGCCAGCTAAAACAGAAACCTTCTGAGCTTCCATTTCCAAGTAGGGGATGTCTATGTCAATGATATTCTTGGCACTGCTCACCAAGCCCACAGCTCCATGGTGGGAGTCAGCCTGCCACAGGAAGCTGGAGGTTTTTTGATGAAAGAGCTGAACTACTTTTCCAGGGCCTTGGAGAGCCCAGAGCGATCCTTCCCGGCCATCCTGGGATAGAGAGCTAAAGTTGCAGACAAGATCCAACTAATCGATAATACGCTGGACAAGGTCAATGAAACGATTATTGGTGGTAAAATGGCTTTTACCTTTCTTAAGGTGCTTAACAACATGGAGACTGGCACTTCTCTGTCTGAAGAAGAGGGAGGCAAGATTGTAAAGACCTGATGTCCCAAACGGAAAAGAATGGTGTGAAGATTACCTTACCTGTTGACTTTTGTTACTGCTGAAAAGTTTGATGAGAATGTCAAAACTGGAAACGCCACTGTGGCCTCTGGTATATCTGCTGGCTGGATGGGCTTGGACTGTGGTCCTGAGAGCAGCAAGAATACTGAGGCTGCTTCCAGTGCTGGGCAGAATATGTGGAATAGACCTGTGGGTGTTTCTGAGTGGGAAGCTTTTGCCTGAGGGACCAAAGCCCTCATGAATGAAGTGGTGAAAGCCACTTCCAGGGGCTGCATCGCCAACATGGGTGGTGAAGACATTGCTACTTGCTGTGCCAAATGGAACACAGAGGATAAAGTTGGCCATGTGAGCACTGGGGGTGGTGCCAGTTTATAGGTGCTAGAAGGGAAAGTCCTTCCTGGGATGGATGCTCTAAGCAATGTTTAGTTCTTTCTGCTTTTGGTACCCCAAGTCAATTTAGCACTTTCCACATTGCCACTTGGCATTAACTAAAATCTTCCCCATGTCAAGTTCCTGCCTGTGACAATCAGCAAGGCTGGCTGTAACTTCTGGCTGGTGGTGGTTGGAATGTCACTGTGCAGGGGTAAAGAGCTCCCTGTGGTGCCAAGCAGGTCTGGTCTTGTCACAGGCTAGAACCCTTAAATAGTTGCAAAACATCTCAGTTCATCTTACTGCACCTTGGATTTGCCTAAATTTTTCAAGATCCCATTTGAATTTCTTAGTGACTAAACCATTGTGCATTCTAGAGTTCATGTATTTATATTTTGCCTGTTAAAATAAAGTGAGCTGTTAGCTTTGTTCTCTTTTTAGAGTAGCTTATTCTGTTTGACCTCTCAGTAAGGTATGATCTACTTAACTACTCTCTTTGAAACTCTTTTCTAAGCTTTTACAATCTCCTCAGCCTAGAACAATCTCACATAGGCTGATAATACAGACCAATAACTCCTAAAATATATGGAAAGAAGGAGTTTACATAAAGAGGGCCAAATTTTCCACCTGGTCTTTTTTTCCTTCAGTTTTTCCTTATTTGGAACTGAGCTTTCAGGTGTCCTATTTAGCAATGGGGGATGGAAAGTGTGTATTCCCACATTTAAAGCAGAGCTATGGGCTACAGCATGTGGAAGGAGGCACGTTCCAAACTCACTATTGGCCAGAAATGCCAGAATGGAAGCTAAGTTTCTTATGAAATTATAAATGTGAAAAATGGGCAGGCTAGAATAAACCCTGCAGTATTGAGCTGAAATTGGAAGAATCAGTTTAAACTCAAAATTTCTTATATAAATATAAAAACTCATACAGATGTATGTATACATATGTATGTATATAAATATATATTTTAGGTCTATCTACTGCAAAGGGTCTAGAAGTTACAACTCCCACAATGAGCACAAGTAGCACCTAGATCTTAGTTCCTAAATAACATTTCCACTAAAAAGAACCCGGGCTTTTGAAATAATGGCTGAGACTAGGAACTATGCATGAAGAATATAGACGATCCTAGAAAAGACTCTACTGCACCAGAAAGCAAGGAAGTTCTTAAGGAATGATGGGGCATGTCCCAAAGACTTAACAGCCATGAAGGGGCCCCTGCTGGCCAAATAAAGAACATTTTTAAGCATCGAAATAAATAATGAGAGATTTAACAACAGATTGTAACCTTCAGAGTAAAACAGGAATCCAAGAGTCTGTACTGATTTAAAATTTCTAAATACATAAATTAATCATGCATACATTATAAATTAGGGAGAAAACTCTAACCCACAGTAGACTGCCAACAAATAAATTTAGAATAAAGAAACATTTGAAAGATTATTTGGCAAATATTACAATAAGATTCAGACAAGAATCATAAATGGATACTAAACGACACTGACATTTTGGTAAGAAACATACATTTTCATAATATCATGGTATCTGTCGCAAAATATTTTTTAAATACCATATACTTATAATTTTACTGTGAAGAAACCTGGCAGACACCATCTTAACCAGCTGATAAGACGTTAACATCACCAGTTAAGGTACAAAAATCAACACAGTATGTGCCTAATGCAATGCAATGAGACAAGTACAACAACACTTCTGTGGTGTGGTGTTCCTGTCAAAAAGGCTTAAGTCAGAGGAGACATCACATAAACCCAAATTGAAGGACAATCTACAAAGTGACTGGCCTATTTTCTGGAAAAGTGTCCAGGTCATGAAAGACAAGACTGAAGGAGACTAAGGAGACATGGTAACTAAGTGTAACATGTGATCCTGGTTTGGGTCCTGGACCCATAAAGGACATTACTGTGTCAAACAAAGGAAATGTGATTGGGGTTAGTGAATTTGATGTAGCACTAGATAAGTGTTTAACTTCCTGATTGATGGTTACACTGTGGTTATATGGGCATGGCCTTGTACTTACAAAATACATTGAAGTATTATTGAGTAATGAGTCTATGTCTGCAATTTATTCTCAAATGTTTCAGAAATGTTAATAGTTGGGCAATCTAAATGAAGGGTTTAAGGAGCTCTACATACTACTTCTGTAACTTTTATGTTAATTTGAAGTTATTTTTTTAAAAAGTTAAATTTAAAGCATAATAACAATGATACACTATTAAATAAAACAACAATGATAACCTATTAAATAAGTCTGAGTCCATACTAATGGGGAGAGGCAAACTAATAAACATAAAAACGTCATAGTAACAACTGATTCAAGCCAAGAATTATCATTGGATCTACAAAATTATCAGGTGAAAGTCTGATGTATTATTTGCTTAGTCTCGAAGTATCTCTCCACACTTGGCTGCTTAACTACCAAGGGAAAATAGCTGCAGTAGAAAAACCTGGAAGATAGAAGTTAGCACCAATAATGGAAGAAAAGGCATCCACCTCTCTAATGCTATGCAAAGAATAGGACACATCACCTATTTGGCAGTTGTACCAAAAAAGAACAAACTAAATCCAATCATGAGAAAATGTCAAACCTAAGCTGAGGGATTGCTTTGTAACGTGTCATAAAAGACAAAGCGCGGAAGAACTGATTGAGAGACTGAAGAGGTAAATGCAATGGAATGGAACTGGATTAGGGGGAAGACTGGCATTCTGTAGAGCAGGGGTCCCCATCCCCAGGGTCATGGACTGATACTACTTCCAGGCCTGTTAGGAACCAGGCCGCACAGCAGTGGATGAGCAGCAGCCTGCCAAGCGACGCTTCATCTGTATTTGCAGCCGCTCTCCAGTACTAGACCATCTCAGCTCCACCTCAGATCACCAAGCATCAGATTCTCACAGGAGCATCGATCACTGGTGCCAAAAAGGTTAGAGACTGCTGCTATATAGGGCATTACTGGGACAAACGTCAAAATCTGAATATGTAGCATATTAGATGCTAATATTAAATAAGTGCTAAATTTCCCAAATTTGATAATGTTCTTTGGTTACATAAGAGGCTCCCCTGTTCTTAAGTGATTCATGTTAAAGTGTTGGGAAATAATCACATCTGCAATTTACTCTCAAAGGGTTCAGCCAACATGGTAACATTCAATAGAGATTAGTAAATCTAGGTAAAAGGTATTGAGGAATTTGTATCATTCTTGCCAACTCTTCCATAAATTTAAAAACATTTTTTTAAATGCTATCAAAAATAAATATGTATATCTGGGTTGTAGTATTTCAACTGATTTTCAGTCTCTTCTCAAGTATATCTGCATTTTTAATTTTTTTACAATACAAATGTTAACATTTTCATAATAACAAAAGCTATTATTTAGTAAAACGGTAAAATAAGCCTATTATTTTAACAGGACTACTTGATTGTCAGAAAGAGAGTCCTACAATCTTTTCTGTAACTACATACAAAGTATGCGTCACAGACTTCTACTTAATAGGCATGTTAGGAATCACCTTTAAAAATTAATCTAAAATAAAAAGAATTATTCAAACCCAACACCGCCTTATAAAGATTTAATAGTTTTGGATACTTCATCAAAATTTATCTTCAGTTTTCCTCCAATTCTATAATTTTGTAACAACAATTTAAGTTACAAACAGATAAATCACTGATTTGAATTAAAAACAAAAACCTCTCAATGTAGAAACCTGAGTGAAAGATAAACCATATATCTAAAGTTAGCACAACAAAACTTGTTTGATAAGCCTCTAAATAAATCTTTTGAGTTGCCTCCCTTGCCCACCAACTAATTTTAAGGGAACATCTAAGATCTCATTCAGAATGCTGTATACTACAAACTGCTATTGTTTCTCTTATCAAAATCAACCATTTCTAAACCCGCCCTGAAATTTTAACTCCTCAGGAAACCTCTCAATTGCACAGTTTCTACGAACATTCCACTGTACTCTGCTACCCAATACCCATAGCAACTCACGGAGGTCTGCAATTATAATAAATTCCAGGAACAAGAGTTGAAAAATGACAAATTCAAGATGATGAGGGGGAAATTCTGGGAGTTTAAAAAAAAAAAAAGATTGCTTCTTACTCCTGGATTTTAAGAAATACAACTAGCGATCTTTTTTTATACAATCCCAGAGTTCTTAAATATTAAACCTTTGATTGCATAAGTAGAGTTGCATGACCCATTTCATTATTGTTACTAATAATTGTACCTACCCTGTATCTCCCAGTCCATGAAGGAAAATGACCTAGAGGAGAAGAGGAAAAATTAATAAGCAATGCCTACATAAACCCACAGAATTGTTATTATACACTGGATCTTTGGTTAAGCTGGATACCAGAAAGACAGAACACGACCTTCAGCAAGTTAGCTAGTCTGTATAGATTTCTCTCAAATCGCAAAAGTACTTAACTTCTCTCCTTGTAGTTCGTAAGATAATTAAGGTGGAGTTTCAGCATTTAAAAAGGTCCCACTTAGATATTCTTAAGGGCTAACAATCACATACTAAGGAAGAAAAACGTGTCTTAAGTCAAACCATGAAAGTCATATATACTGTAGAACTTTTCCAACACAAGAAGGACCTTCCGGGGGTAAAAATAAGTTTCAGATCCTTATACAATTTCCTAAAAACATCACTTCTGATATTATAAGATGCTCAATCTACAAACTTTAAGGACAAGAGTGCGACGTAAGAAAATAGTCATTTTCTTGCGTACTAAAGACTTCCCACATCTGCAAACGAGTCAGAAACATGCTGTAAGGCGACCGGGAGTTGGGGCAGCTCTCCACTAACGCCGGCCGCTCCACGCCGGGGTCCCGCGGGCAGCGCTCGCTCCGCAGTGCAGAGGACGCACGCTCGGAAGCGGGATGGGGGCGGTGGGGACTGATCCTCGGGCCGCCTCCGCCACTCAGCACTCACACACGGCCGGGGCCGCGAGGGCCACCCCCACCCCACCACGCCGGGCAGGACCGAGCGTCCCCAGCCCGCCGCCGCCACCCGCCGCGACGCCGAACCCGCGCGAGGGGAAGCCGCGGCCGGCGGGCCGGCCGGGCCCCTGGGAGCCGCGGCCGCTGCCACTCACCGCGGCGGTGGCCTTCCGGGCGGCGGGCACGATGGCGGGAAGCGGCGCAGACATGTTATTGCCGCACATACACCGGCTGCACAGGCGGCGCACGTCGGGAACGGAAAGAACCGGCGCCCGGCCGCGGCTCCAGGGCTGGCGAGCGGCGAGTCCGGCCCGCCCCGCCCCGCCGGGCGCGCGCACCCCCCGCCGCCTCCGCCGGCGCCGCGCCCGCGCCGGAGGCCCCGCCGTCCCACCCCGCCCGCGCCGCGCTCCCTCCGCACGTCACAATGTCGGGATTGGCGGTGAGGAAACCCGGGCCGAGGTGACCTTCTTTTCCCCGGGGTCGGCGCATGCTCGGTGCGGGGAGCTCGGCGGCGCTTCGCCCCGCCCGGCGTGCGCTCGAGGGGAGGGAACGCTCAGACCCAGGCCGGGGGCAAGGTCTCCAGACCTTTGTCTCCCAGTGCTGGGGCCCTGGAGGGATGGAAGGACTGGGCGGGGAGAGGGCAGTGGAGGCTTTGCTGTACTTACACTTAAGGCTGCACCAGTGTGTAGCTTGAGGGTCGACTGATCTCCCATTTTAAGTTTAAGCTGGAAAGTTGTCACCGAGAATCCACAACTTCTGGTTTAGTGGATATTGTCAGTGCTGATTTAAGCTCCAGACTAGACGTCCCTTTTCTACAGGGGTGGCTCAATGCATATTCAATACATGGTAGGATCTGGGAGGGCACAAGAAATGTAAACACTTACAGTCAAAGTGCTCGGACCTTCAGATGTTTACAATCACTGGAGACAAAGGTTATATACAACACTTAGAGATTACGGTAAGAGAAGAAAGCTGGTGAACATGACTTAAAAAATTAATCTCTAAGGCATATGATAACCAGAATGCTGAAATATTGGGGGGCCTTTTATAGTTTTTATTTTTAATCATTCTTTCCCTGGCTTTGAGTGCTAAGAACTCTGTGGGTTCTCAAAAACGTTAAATTGATGGTACTTTATTGAAAATAGTAATGAAACTCCCATTTCACATACAAATGTACATTTAAGTCAGGCTTTTAAGTATTTGGTTGGATTGATACTGAAAATGAATGTACCTGTTAAGAAGGGCTCCTGGTGGCTAACTGGGCTCAAATACATAAAGAGCCTCACTGCCATTGCTAAACCGGCCTCTCACCTACGCCAGGCATCAGGCAGTAGCCTGCACTGAACTGCCTGACTCCCGGCACTGAACTGCTTGCAAGCACTATGCCGCTTCAGAGTGGCTGAGCCAACCACTGTAAATGAGTTCCTGGAAGCGTGGTCAATAAGACTGAGACTGCCCCACTTAATTGGATCAATCAAACAGAATTTGGAACAGCTATTCAGGGATAGGTACAGGAACTCTTTCCTACATAAGCCAGCTTTACCTTTGGGTGGAGGGTACATTCAGTTTCCACCAAGGACTGGGGTATCACGGATGGAGCTACATTATTGGCTGAGCTGCAACACCAGAGTGAAGCTGTCTCACCATTACACCAGACCACCAAACATCAGAGCTGTAACACTGGCCTAACACCAACCAGGTCCACCTCACAGCTGTGTTGTTCTACGTCTGTGATGTATCATAACTGAGCTGTATCATTATTGAGCTGTCTCAAAGTGGTTTTGCTCCACAGACAACCAACATCACAATTGAGCTGTTCCACAACTGTGCTGTTTCACAAGCCGCATGCACTGAATAGTCTTTCCTCCCCTCACCACACCCCAAATTGGGATTCCTGTTGGTGTTGAATTGACAACAATGACCTTCAGTTGACAGTTGTGCAGTTAATATGAAAAATAATAGTATCTTTAGCTCTTACTATAAACATGTTCCAAATTGCTAGTATGTGAATTTTTCTATGATGTAATATGTAGAGCTCCAAGGACCACCAATCGGTTCTATCAATTAATTTTCATTAGTGAAGTAGGACAGCTTAATTGAATGTATTTTAATCATCCTCCCCTCTTTCCCAATCCAAATGCTACTATGCCTCCAAGTGTCGCCCAAGTCCTACATTCTCTAAGCAACCTCAGTGTTATAATTACAGTTGACCCTTGAACAACACATTTGAATTAGGTGGGTTTATACTCAGATTTCTTTAAAAAAAAAAAATAGCATTGGCTCTCTATATTTCTGGGTTTAGTATCCAGGCTTCAACCAGCCAGATTTAAATCGGCATTTTCAAACTGTTTGGCAATCTGCAGTTGCAGATGGCTGACTATATGCATTGTTCTTATTTTATAAAAGGAATTGAGCATCCTGAAATTTGGGTATCCATGGGTGTTCTGGAACCAATCCCCCTTGGATACCAAGGGATAAGGGATTGTCAGTTGTGTTGGGGGTGGGGAGTCAAAGTTAATATGTGAATTTATTTTAAAATTAAGTTTATTTGGGTAACTGATTAATATGATTATATAATTTTCAGGTGTACATTATAATTTAATATCTGTATATTGTGTTTACCACCCAAAGTCCAGTTTCCTTCAGCTACCATATATTTGATTCTCTTTACCCACTTCTCCCTTCCCTCATCCCCTTGTGCTCCAGTAACTACTAAGGTCCATGTCCATGAGTCTCTGCTTGTCTTGTTCATTTGTTGCTTTTAGGTTTGTATTTTACATATGTGATATCAAGTGATTTTCACCTTTTTCTGTTTGGCTTATTTTGCTTAGCATGATTATCTTGAGGTCCATCCATGTTGTCACAAATGGCAGTATTTCATCTCTTCATATGTCTGAATAAAGTTCCATTACCATATATCATATATATATGGTATATATGTACCATAGCTTCTTTAGTCAATCATCTATAGTAGGACACTTTGGTTGCTTCCGTGTGCTGGCCACTGTGAACGATGCTATGAACATCTGCTATGAAAATCAGTGTGCAAACATCTTTTCGGATATGGGTTTTCAATTCTTTGGGGTAAATACCCAGTAGAGGGATTGCTGGATCATATGGTAGATCAATTCTTAGTTTTTTTGAGGAACTCCTGTTTTCCATAGTGGCTATACCAATTTGCAGTCCCACCAACAGTGTATGAGGGGTCCTTTTTCTCTACATCCTCTCAAGCATGTTTATAGCTATTCTAACAGGTGTCAGATGGTATCTCATTGTGCTTTTGATTTGCATTTTCCTAATAGCTAGCGATGTTGAGCATCTTTTCATGTATTTGTTGGTTATTTATATGTCCTTTAGGGAGAAATGTCTGTTCAAGTCCTTTGCCCATTCTTTGATTGAATCCTTTGTTTTTTGGTGTTATTGAGTTGTATGAGCTCATTGTATATTTTGGATATTAGGCCCTTATCAGAGGCATTCTTTGCCAACATGTTTTCTCATTTGGATGGTTCTCTCTTTACCTTGTTGACAATTTCTTTTGCTAAGCAGAAGCTTTTTAGTTTGATGTAGTCCCATTCATTTATTTTAGCTTTTACTTCCCTTGCTTTTGAGGTCAAATTCATAAAATCCTCTGTAAGTCCAAGGTCCATGAGTTTGGTTCCTATGTTTCTTCTATGCATTTTTTTGTTTCATGTCTTATATTTAGGTCCTTAATCCATTTTGAGTTAATTTTGGTGTGTGGTGATAGACAACAATCTATTTCTATCTTTTGTAGGTGGCTTTTCCAGTTTTCCCAGCACCATTTATTGAAGAGGCTTTCCTTTCTACACTGTATGTTTTTGGCTCTTTTGTCAAAAATTATTTGCCTACATAAATATGGATTTACTTCTGAACTCTCAATTCTGTTCCACTGGTCTGAGTGTCTGGTCTTCTGCCAATCCCACATCATTTTGATTACTGTCACTTTGTAGTATAATTTGAAGTTGGGCAGAGTGATGGTTCCAGCCTTGTTCTTTTTTCTCAGAATAGCTTTGGCAATTTGGGGTCTTTTGTGCTTCCATACAAATCTGATTTTTTTTTTTTTGCTCTATTTCTTGAAATAATGCTGATGGGATTTTGATGGGGAGTGCATTAAATCGGAATAATGCTTTAGGTAAGAAGGTCATTTTAACTGTGTTGATTCTTCCAATCCAACACAGAATATCTTTCCATTTCTTTGTATCTTCTTTGATTTCTTTTAATAGGGTCTTGTAGTTTTCATTATATAGTTCCTTCACGTTTCATTAAATTTGTTCCTAGGTATTTTATTCTTTTTGTTGCAATTGCAAAAGGAATTATTTTTTTTCTACTCCTTTTTTCTGACACTTCATTATTAGAATATAGGAATACTATGGATTTTTGAACATTGATTTTGTATCCAGACTTTACTGTATTTGCTTGTTTCCAGCAGTGTTCTTGTGGAGTCTTTAGGGTTTTATATGTAAAGAATGATGTTATCTGCAAATAGTGACATTTTGACTTGTTTCCTATTTGGATGCTTTTTATATCTTTCTCTTGCCTGATTGCACTCGCTAGGACCTCCAATGTTATATTGAATAACAGTGGCAATAGTGGACAGCCTTGCCTTGTTCCTGATCTTAGAGGGAAGGTTGTTTGTTTTTCACCATTAAGTATAATGTTGGCTGAGGGTTTGTCATAGATGGCCTTTATTACATTAAGGTACCTTCCTTCTATACTGATTTCGTTAAATGTTTTGATCTTAAATGGATGCTGTATTATGTTGAAGGCTTTTCTGCATCTATTGATATGATCATATGATTCTTATTTTTTAATTTATATGGTGTATCACATTAATCAATTTGCATATGTTGAACCATCCCTGTACCCCTGGGATGAAGCCCCCTTGATTGTGGTGTATACTCTTTAATATGTTGCTGTATTCAGTTCACTAGCATCTTATTTAGGGTTTTTGCATCTGTGCTCATGAGTCATATTGGTCTGTAGTTTTTTTTTTTGTTGTTGTTATCTTTACCAGCTTTCGGTATCAGAGTAATATTGGCCTCATAAAGTGAGTTAAGAAGTATTGCCTCCTCTTTGATTTTTTGGAAGAGTTAGAGAATGTTTTGTAGAATTCACTGATGAAGCCATCTGGTCCTGGTCTGTAGGCTTAAAAAAAAAAAGAAAAAGAAAAAACAATAAAATAGAAAAGGAAGAACAAATGAAGCCCAAAATCAGCAGAATTTCAATTTCCATACTGCTGATCCATCTATTTAGATTTTCCAGTTCTTCTTGATTTAGTGTAGGAAAATAATATTTTTCTAGGTACTGTTTCATTTCTTTAAGGTTATTAAATTTGGTGTTATGGACTTTTTCATACTATTGTATGATCCTTTGTATTTCTGTGATGTCATAATTTCCCCTTGTTCATTCCTGATTTTGTTTGTGTCTTTTCTCTTTTTTCTTTAGTGAGTCTATCCAAGGGTTTGTCAATTTTATTAACCTTCTCAAATAACCAGCTTTTTGTTGCATTTATTTTTTCAATTATCTTTTGTTTTCAATTTCATCTATTTCTGCTCTTAATATTATTTCTTTCCTTCTGCTGACTTTGGGCTTTATTTGTTCTTCCTTTTCTAGTTTTTTTTTTTTTTCTTTCTTTTTTTAAGCCTATAGCACTTGGTCTTCACAGGTGGTCTCCCATCCAGTACTAACCAGGCCCGACCCTGCTTAGCTTCTAAGATCAGACGGGATCAGGCATGTTCAGGGTGGCATGACCATAGACCTTCTAGTTTTTAAAGATGAAGCCTTAAGTTGTTTATTTGGGCTTCTTGTTTTTGGAGATAGGTCTGTAATGATATGAACTTGTGGTGTGTCCCAAAAGTTTTGATGTTTTACTATCATTATCATTTGTTTCTATGTATCTCTTATTTCTTCTCTGATCCAGTTATTCTTCAATAGCATGTTGTTTAATCTCCATATATTTGTGGTTCTTCCTAATTTCTTATTACAGTTGATCTCTACTTTCAGAGCATTATGATCAGAGAATATGGTTGGTATGATTTCAACCCTCTGATATTTGTTGAGGGTTTTTTGTGTGTCCGAGTATGTGGTCAATTCTTGAGAATGTTCCATGTGCACTACAGAAGAATGTATAAGCAACTGCTTTGGTATGGAAGGCTCTATAAATGTCAATTATGTCCAGTTGGTCTAATGTGTCATTTAAGAATGTTATTTCCTTATTGATTTTCTGTTTGGATGATGTGTTCATATCCCACAATGCAGTAATTAGGTCCCCTACTATGACACTATTTTGGTCTGTTTCTCCCTTTAGTTCTGTTAGTAATTGCTTTATATATTTTGGGGCTTCCTGATTGGGAGCATAGATATTAATGTGTTATATCTTCTTGGTGCATGATTCCCTTATCATTATGGTGTCCCTCAATATCTTCCTTTACCTTTTTTATTTTGAAGTCTATTCATCTGATATTAGTACCACTACACCCGCTTTTCTCTGAATGCCATTTGCTTGCAATATCATACTCCACCCTTTCACTTTGCATCTGTATTTATCTTTGGAACTGAGATGTGGCTCCTGTAGGCAGCATATGATTGAGTTTTGTTTTTTGATCCATTTTGCACTCTGTGCCTTTTCATTGGTGAGTTCAGTCCATTTACATTTAGGTAACTATTGAAATATGATGTCTTCTTATAGCCATTTTATCTTTTGCTTTCTGGTAGCTCAGTGTTTCCATTGCTTCCTTATCCTTGTGTTTCTACTTTCTTTATTTTGGTTGGCTTTTGTGTTTTCCCTCTGGTTCTTCTTGTTTTATGTCATATACTGAGTTCTGAATCTTTGGTGTGTGGTTAACATTACGAACATGTTAAGGATAGTTATATATATACAGTCATCAATTTTCTTCTGTATGTGCCTTATCTCCATTCTCTTGTGAATTTGAATCTTTGAATCCTCCCCTTTTCAGTCACTGTCGTCTCAATTTGTTCCTATGCTGAACGTTCATTACTATCTTGCTATAGCAATTCTCTTATCATTTAAGCTTAAAATGCCCTGTTCTTAGTAAGGGTTGCACTCTTCTTCTATTTGCCTGATAGTCACTTTATTCCTAATTATGTTTTCTTTTGTGTGTGTCATTTTGTTCTAGGTGAGCTGATCCTTTTCTGTATTTCCTGTAGTGCAGGCCTCGTAGTGGAGAGCATAGCTCGATACACTATTCTAGGCTTATAGTTCCTGTCACTTAATGTTTAAATATTTGATTCCATTCCTTTCTGGCTTGAAAGGTCTGTGCTAGAAGTCTGAGGATAATCTAATGGGTTTTCCTTTACAAATTACTGTTTTCTTCTCCCTGGCTGCCCTGAGAATTTTGTTTTTGCCATTGATTTTTGGTAACTTTAATACAATATGTCTTGGTGAAGGCCTTTTGGTGAAGGCCTTTTGAGCAGATTCCATGCTTAGATATGCTGGTATGCAGTTTAGGTGCTTTTTTTGTTCAGTTTTAGATGTTTAGCTTATTGTTGTTTCAAGGGGAGAGATCTAGGGACATCTCTCATTTCATCATGTTTCCTCCAATCTTCCACTAACATGTGAATTTTTGACTGCAGTGGGGTGGGTGCCCCTAACCTTTGTGTTATTCCAAGGGTCAATTCTCTTTGATCTCTTTCTTCCTAGGGTAAGGAAATAAATAATTGAAAAAATATAAAATTATCATTAATGTCAATGAGAATTATACAAAGGGAAAATTTAATAAAAGCTATTTTTAAATTAATAACAAGAAAATTCAGAAATATAGCCAATTACTAAACTGATATATAAAAAATGAATGTTTTTTTCTAGCTACAATTTCTGGTTAGAATACCTAATAAAAGAAAAAAATATTCACAATAGAAGTTTTAAAATATATATTTTGGCAAAACTTAACAAGAATGTACCAGACCTATATCAGGAAAAATATGAAGTACAGAAAAGAAAAATAACTGGATAGGAAGATGCAATATTATAAGGTTATCAATTTCCTTAGAATTTACTAAAACAATGTACTCTCAATTAAAATCCCAATGATTTATACCTAAATAAAAATTACTTTTTAACATCCCAATAAGATTTTAAATACATCAAATAATTCTAAAATTCATAAGCATGGGAGAATTAGCTCTCATTGTTAATACATCTTGTTCTTTGTTCATAGTAAAATTTAGTAATAAGCTAATAATTGAAATTCCTTTCCTCCTCCTGTTCCCATCCCTGACAAATGTGTGATCTCACTAACAAAGATGAAATTGGGAGAGTTTTATGTGCCTGTTTTTATTTTGTCTTGTTTTTTGAACCTCAGAAACAGAGGGTTAAGTTGAACAGACTCTATTTCAGTGTATTACCATTATGGGTGTACAAAGCACCTTGGTGAATTTATTCCCTATGATTTTCAGCCCCCACTCTCATTCTCTACCCACCTTGACAATCTTTTTAAAATAGTGAACTCAAAGGAATAAATCTATGTAGACAGATTGTCAAGCATTGGAATAGGTGGGGGAAACTTATTTGGGAATGTGGGAGAAAGAGGCCTTCTCAAGGGACTTTAAATTATATCATCTTTACAGTGTTCATTTCATTCTTTTTACGTAACGATTCGGTAGTCACTATTAAGTGGGGCTGGAATCAGGATGAACATTACTAGAACTTAACTAATTATTGAGCTGTTTTCTTATCACAAGGTCTCTTTAACTAATTTAAACAGGGTTTAGCACAACACCCCAAGTTTGGGGGTGCTTAATAAATATTAATGTGCAATGATGATGATGATGATGTAAAACTTCTATAGGCTTAAAGACTGACTTATTTGCCACATACCCTTAATTTACATTCTTACAGCACAAATGAAATTCATCAAATTATTATGACAGTTTTATATGCTTAATCAACATGTTGGATATGGGATAAATTTGACTACAACCATTACTTCCATAATTATTAACTGATGTCCAACCAATAACATTACAAAACCTACACAACAGAGCATCCACTTCCAATAAAAGCACATTGTTTTACATTTCCTGTATTTCATTTATTCAATACAATTTTTTCCCAATACATTATCAGTATTAATACCTAGAAGTGACTGACTGCAAACAACTCTCTCGGTGTAAAATAATGTAGAGTAGGTCACATTTTGCAATGTATTTTGCAAGTTTCTTCCCTGATATATGAAATTTCTAAAAAAATGAGGAAATATATTTAACTGAAAACCCTGAAAGGCAGAAACTAGCTTCCATTTTCTCCCTATATTTTCTATGTACTTCTAAGTCATCTAGGACTTATTTTCATATTGTTTTATAGAATTTATGTATTCGTACTTTTCTTGTATTTGTGTTATTAGGTCTACAAGAGGTCTACATTAAAAAAATTTTTTTTTAATTCCAATTTGGAAAGTCTGCCGTATTAGGTTTCAAACAACCTGGGAGTAAAGGTACTGTTTGATTACATCCATGTATGTTTTTCAGTAACAAGTTCAATGTCTTGCTAGTAAATATTGCTTAAATAGAATTAACACAAACTTTTCTTTTCGCGGTTATTTTATACTGATTTGAAATGACTTCAAAAAAGTTTAGCTAAAGATACAGGTAGCTGCCATCCCAAAATGTGTTTCTCACTTTCACTATTTGTGATGTTAATAGGAATCGGCAAGAACTCCCCAGGAACACACTGAAATATAAAAAGAACAAAAAAAAAAAAAAAAAAGAAAAGAAAAAGGAAGACGTGTTCTGTATTTCATTCACTTAAAACAAAAACAGGGAACCTAATATCAAGTAAAAGTATGTTATTTTGTATCGCAGATATTCAATATTTATATTGTAAAAAATACTTTTATAACAGGAGGCAGTATAAATTTGAATCCTGGCTCTGCCGCTTGTTGCGAGACTTTAGACAAGCTACCCGACTTTGCTAAGATTCACTGTCTTGGTCTGTAAAAAGTAGTAACATCTGCCTCCACGAATGATCAAATAAGACCAACCACACAGCGTCGGACACTTACCGAGCGCTCAGGATGGCTTCTATCAACTAGTAGTGAAGTTAGTATCTCAGTGACTCAGTCGAAGCACTTTAGATGCACAGGCATCGTTCGAAATAGTTTGAATCTTATTCACAAGTTGGTACCAGGCATTTTAATAGCTGGACGCTGAGTATTATTTTTTCAGTTGTTATATTAATACAACTTTTGTCCCTAGTCGCACCTATTGAGTATTACTTTATCTTTCCGCGTGTAGTTAGCCAAGCTCAAAGTTAATAATTAAGCGCTCACGTTATTTTATTCCCGGGTCCACGTCGGGCTGAGAAAACCCTGCCTGGGCAAGGACGAGGCCAAATACCGACTCTCAGGTTCTCTAACGCACAGCGTCTAAAGTGCGTGGCAGAGGGGAACATTGTACGTTAAGAACGAACTCTCAAAATATGATCACATGTCCAAAGAACTGAAAAAAAAAGAAAAAGTGGGGCAGAGCGACGCACACACAAACCCTTTCCAAAACCGCCGCTGGACTCCAGGCCCTCCGAGAAGAGGGCGCCGCGGGCGCTGCGGCACGACAGGGGCGGGTCCGCGGCCGTAAAGCAGGCCGTAAAGCAGCCCTCGGGACCATGTGGGCTTCCTGGCGGCCCAGGGCGCCGGGCAGGGGCTTTGCCGGGTCCGTCATGGCGGCTCCTGTGCGGGGCGGCGGGGCCGGGGCTCTGGACCTGCTCCGGGCCCTGCCCCGTGTGAGTCTGGCCAACCTAAAGCCAAATCCCGGCTCCAGAAAACTGGTAAATGGCTGGTCGCGGTGCGAGGAAGCGCGGGGGGCGGGAGGGCCGCGGAGGGAGCCGCCTGTCCCTGCAGATGGTATCAGAGGACGCCTTTCCCCAGGGGTGTTGGGATGAGCGTAAGGTTGCCGAGTTCTTCTTCTGGATCGCGCAGAGGAAAATCTGACGTGGTCCTGATTCTTAATAAGGTTTAAATTTAAAAGCGTAGTTATGTGAATTAGGGTGGGGGAGCGAAGTTGCAGAAACTGCGAGGTGATTGTCTCATTCAAAATTGGGTCCAAAATGAAGGGCTTTTCTAATGAGTGTCTTGATGGGAAAGATTTGGATCGAGTTATTACGTTAGATGTCTTCAGAAGGTCGATTACAGCCAGAAAAGCTGTTGATTGACATACTGTCATTTGAAATATTAACTCGTTTTCGTGAAGTCAGGAAGTAAATTAAGAAAAGTAATTTAAATTAATCTTTAAAATAATGTATAGGTAACAATTACGTATTTACAATTAATTACAACATAAATTTTCTTGAATATCATGTTACATTTTTTGTTGTAGATGTTTAATTCTAGTATTCTTTCAATCTAGACTGTCATAGAATCTTAATGCCCATGCCATCTTTGGATCTTTACCTTTGAAGTACAACCTGGACTTCGATTACAAGGATGAGCTGCGTCTTCAGTGGCAAAGATACCGATTTAGTGTGTGTGGACGTTAGAGCAGCTAGAACCATGTTTGGCACATAGTTGGGTTAGCTAGTACTGGTTGATTGGATGAATGAGTGGCATAACAAAAAATGTACAGTAAAATGGGAAAATAGTTTTAAAAAATGCATCTGTAAATCATAAAACTCTTTATTTGTAGGAAAGACGACCAAGAGATCGCAGAAGAGGTAGAAAATGTGGCAGAGGCCATAAAGGAGAACGGCAGAGAGGCACACGGCCCCGACTGGGCTTTGAGGGAGGCCAGACCCCATTTTACATCCGAATCCCCAAATATGGGTTTAATGAAGGACATAGGTATGGCTGCTTTGCTTTTTAAAGTAAAAATTACTAATTTTCACTGAGAATTACCTAAAAAATCACTTGGTAAAAATTTAAATTGACTTTTAAGCCAACTTTTGCTAATGTTCCTCTGAACTATTTTGGTAATGAAACTTAGCCTATATTAGTAGGGAAAATAGCCCAGACATGCACTAAGACCCACAAAATAGAGAGATGAGCGCTTGCTCTCATGGTTGTTTAGAGGCTTAGCATTAGAATATGTAAAATTCTGGCCCATTGTAGTCATACAATAATTAATGCATAATTCAGATAGTGGGTTAAATTTTCACAAATTTGTCTAACAGTGAAATAAATGCTTAGAGAGGTAAATTATTTTTAGTGAAACGAAGTACTGGTTCTGATACCAAAAATCAAGCAATATTACATGTTTATGTTGTACTCAGAAGGGATTTATTTTGTTAAACCATCTAAATTGATGGAGGAAAAATACAGGACAAAGCTTTGAGTTGATTTGGAGAACTTACAAGGAAGGTAAGTTTGAATTTTTCACTGTAACTTTCTTGTTTTATAGCTTCAGACGCCAGTATCAGCCTTTGAGTCTCAACAGGCTGCAGTATCTTATTGATTTGGGTAGAGTTGATCCTACTCAACCTATTGACTTAACCCAGCTTGTCAATGGGAGAGGTGTGACCATCCAGCCATTTAAAAGGGATTATGGTGTCCAGCTGGTAGAGGAGGTAAGTCTAGGTTAGATTTTTTGGAGTTAAAAGAGAAGGCTATTTTTGATTTCCATATAATCATCTCTTTGCCTTCTTTATTTTTATCTCTTTTCAGTTGCCATAAGTATTATGTAGTGGTGATTGTGTTACACTCATTTATGGTTTTAGGAAGCTGGCATTCTTTCATTGAAGGCCCTCTGGTCCCTGGTCCTATAACACTCTTCTCTGTGTATCCATTCACCCTGTTCCCTGACTTTATTTGTTTCTCTGTTTTAATGTCATCATATTAAGATCTTTTTTGACATTCTTTTTTTAAGGAGCACTCACATCCCACACCACCCCATCCACTGTCCCCTGCAGTCCTAGTCTGTCTGCCTTAACCCTGCCCAAAGTATTTTTTCTTAATATATGTACATCTGACATTTATTACCAAGTAATGCATTTATTTTTCACTGTCTTCCTCACTATTATGTAAGTTTCAATATTGGTTCATGATAGTCATTTAATATTTATAGAGGAAATGAATAAATCAAATACAATTCTAATCGTATTAAAGAAGTTTTCTGTTTATAGAAGTTGACCAGGAGTTTCAAAAGCAAATAAACTTGTACATTGTTAATCAACTATTTCTTGTCAACAATATAGCTGTGTTAGTAATTTCCTCTCCACTAGGGGGAAGCATGTGTTTATGGAAAAACCTTTTGATTCCTTTGAAAAAGTAAACTTTGTGGATAAAAGCTTTGCAAAGAAAATGATTTTAATAGAGAATACCAAGTACACAATTAAGCCTCAGTATTCTACTCAGGGTACATAAGGGAATGTACATGTAGATTACATGGGAAAATCCATGACCTCATCAGCCAGTAAACAGCTCATCCCAATAGCTTTTAAGTGTGTATCTACTAAGCTAGCAGAAGTAATCCTGAAAACTACGCCAGGGCAGTGGTCAAGTAGGTACAATTACACATTTACAGCTTTATAAATTGGTTGATTGTTTCTGGATTTCAGATTTGTAATAGTGGTTGATCCTTTAGCATAAAATAACCAATCTGGGAATATATTTTCTAAAAAGAAAACAAACAAAAAAATTACTGATAGACATTCCTAAAATGCTTTATATAATACTGAAAATACTGAAACCTTAATGCCCAAGGATAGGGACATGGTCAAGCAATTGTGGAATAGTATTTAAAAATCATAAATAACATGTTAACATGTTATTATATTGAGTCAAATGTGCCATTGATTATACAAATGAAGATCATAATCAGATCGAAAAAACCATGAGAAAGTGTGTGTTGGAATTGATGGAATATTTTTAAATACTTAAAAATTTATAATTAAGAAAAGGAACTTGGTTTGGAGCCAGCTTATTTCTACCTCACAAAAATAGCAAGAAATTTCTGTTGCTCCAAAAAGAATGATAATACTACCATCTTTTTATTTTTTGAAGTTAGAGTAAAATAAAGCACATCCTAACTAAAGTAACCAAAAAACAGAACTTTAACGTTTAATACCACATTTTTTAGTGTTGACCGTTTTAGGGAAAAGGTAGACTTATTATTTATTTTTTTGGTGGGGGGGTTGTCAGTTTAGGGGCTATAATAAAATCAGTAGTGAATGCAAAGTGAATTTCTCTTGTCTCCTTCTTGCCTTTTTACCTAGAAAGGGCTGACCCCTCCACTCGTGCCCCTCTTTAACCATCTCTTGGCCTCTTACTTAGAGATAAAGAGGTTAAGTGTTTATATCACATTGCATCATATGGTTAAAAACAACACTTATGACTAGACTTTTGGGTTAGATCCCTGGCTTTGTGATCTTGGGCAGGTTACTTAACCTGTCTGAGTTCAGTGTCCTTATCTATGACATTGATTTAGCAATAATTCTGTCAGAGTTGTTCTGAGTACTATAATTAATCAAGTACTAGGAATGGATAGTTATGTTCATATCTACTAAATACATCAAATGAAAATATAATCATCTCTGCTTATAGGAAATGAAAATTGGTAAAACAAGGTGATCTAAAATGTAAAAGAATTATGATGTTTGCTAGGACTTATAAGCAGAGATTTTTAAAGTAGGAATGTCTGTTATAGGCACTTTGGAGGAGAAAAACAATGTAAAAAGGATGCTTGCTATTGTTAATGTATTTTTAGTCTAGTTATCTACTAACAGACTTTATTTTGGCATATTACAGGGCGCTGACACCTTTAAGGCAAAAGTTAATATTGAAGTACAGTTGGCTTCAGAACTAGCCATTGCTGCAATTGAAAAAAATGGTGGTGTTGTTACTACAGCCTTCTATGATCCAAGAAGTCTGGGTAGGCTTGTTCTGTAGTCATTTTCTTTTCTTCCTCTTTGTCCCCTCCTGGCTGCCATATGAAGATTTTAAAAGTCCTCATAGTTCATTGACTTGCAGTTTGGACATGTTGGTTTTGTTCTAGGATTTCCTGTTAGTGGTATGGGTACTGGTGCTCCATCTTTTTAAAATATATTTCAACTAGTATGTCATAAAGAGGTTTTAATTTTGTTTTTAAATGTGGGGCTTAAATCTGATGTTACCTGTATGTAAGAAATTCATTATTTGTTGGTAACCCAGGAGTAACCTTGACTTTGAAGATGTAAACTTTTGAAAATGAAGTATTTCCATTCACTTACTTAACACGAGACTAATAAAAAAAGTTTTTGAAATTAAGTTCTGTTAGTAGTAGTATTTAAAAATTAAAATCATTATTAAGATCATTATGTATAGAGCTAATAATTTGTATCTTTATTTAAAAATATTTTTTAGAAATCCTGTGCAAACCTGTTCCATTCTTTCTGCGGGGACAACCCATTCCAAAACGAATGCTTCCACCTGAAGTCCTGGTCCCGTATTACACAGATGCAAAGAATCGTGGTTACCTGGCAGATCCTGCCAAATTTCCTGAAGCGAGACTTGAACTTGCCAAAAAGTATGGTTATATTTTACCTGATATCACTAAGGATGAACTCTTCAAAATGCTTAGTACTCGAAAGGATCCAAGGCAGATTTTCTTTGGTCTTGCTCCTGGATGGGTAGTGAATATGGCAGATAAAAAAATCCTAAAACCTACAGATGAGAATCTCCTCAAGTATTACAGCTCATGAATTCTTACCAAGAAGGCAGAGTTGTAAACATGTACTAGAAAAAGGAAACAGTATTTCTCATTGCATTTTCTTAATTTGTAAATCTCTAGTTTTTTTTTTATGTCTTCTGTGTACTTATTTCTCTCCACCTCTCGTTCTCCTCTCCTCCCTCCCTCCCTCTTTAAAATTAAAAGTGCACTAAGCAAAGACTGCACAGAGGTACTGAAACTGGGTTCTATCTCAAAGATACATACTCCTTTGGTAATCTGCCAAAGGAAGATTATAACTTTTAGAATATTTCTAGTTGATGTTTCCATGGACTTTTCATCCAGGTCTTGTCTGGTTGTTGCAGATCATAATGAATGTGCAAATGCAATGAGATTGATGTGTTGTAAGCCTGCTCAGTCAGGGTTAAAGCAGTTGTCAGTGAATTGATGCCTCCATCAGTAGCCTCAAGGAAGCTCTGCTACCCAATGTTAAGAGGACAGCCTTCTACTCAAGGTGATTATGATATGGGTTGTGAGTTTAAGGTTTAAGATTGGTGAATGGTTTCTAAGCACTACCATATTTGCTAGCAAAATTGAAACAAAAATTCCAAATGAATTTATTTCAACTGTGATCTATAGACAATGAATGATTTAGCCATTCTTGAAGAAAGTAAGTTTTGATTCTGATTAATATACATTTACTTATTTCATAGATATTGGAGATATCTGTCTTTCATTTTAAATGATGTTGAGAAAGTTGTTCAGTAAATATATAAGCCATGAAAACAATTGGTAATGAGAAAATTAAAAGATTCAGTAGTCAATTAGCTTATTTAGTTTTTATAAGATATATTGTATCTGAACCATAAGAAAGTGCAATTTATCTTGATGCAATTAAATCTTAAGTAAATCATGGTAATTTTTCCATGGTAGAAATTAACTGATTCTTGGCTCTGTATTTTCTTAAAATAAAAAATTTAAAACCCTAAATGTTGCAGTATTTTGTTTTGTTAACTTATTCACCTGATACACTCCTGAACTTAGATTCAGTTTGTAAAGTAATTTATGTACCAAGAGTATATTTCACTTTTTATTCCAGATTATATAGTTTGGCTTATTATTAAACCATTCCTTAATACTCAGAACTTATAAGAATCAATATTAGGGCCATCTGTGAGAGCCACCCATGAATTTCAAAGGACGTATAAAAATTTTAAAACATGTTTGTTTTTTTTTCAGATATCCCAAGTGACAGAAATGGGGTTTTAGGAACCCTAAATCACAGTGGCTTGAATGAGATAATTAGTTATTTTTTTCTAACTAATGAAGTGTGGAGATCAGTTCAGAGCTGATTGCTGGCTCTGCTCCACAAAGGTTTCTCCCTGTTTAGCTCGCCTATCCTGACAAGGAGATGTGTATCATCATATTCCAAATAGGTATCAACAAGGAACCAACTTTTCCTGAGATTCCTAGAAACTGCCACAGAAAAAAACTTATGCTTTAAATCCCATGGTTGGAACCTGGATATAGTCCTTCTGCAAGGGAACCTGAAGCCTCTGGGAGCTTATATTCCTAGCTTAAAAATTCTGTTACGATGGGTGAATAACAGTGTTTGGATAACTAGCAGGGGAATTGACACCTATTGTATCAACCAAACTTCAACACGGAGGTTAATTGACTTAGACAAACATCAGAAAAAGTGCTGAATTCTTCAATTCTATGTAGTATATTCACCATTCTGGAATGCTGGGTTCAGTAAGTTATAAAAGTCAATATGTTTCTTAAGTCAGTCTTGCTAAGCAAAATGTTTTTGAAGGAGAGTGATGACAAAACATTGGATCATTTAAGAGTCCAGAGTAGAATTCATTTTTTTAAAAAATCTGCTGGGAAAAAACAAAACTTGTATTATTCTAAAAGTAGTTCAAGCTTGGTTTAAAGATACATAAACTGATGTATAAAAAGTAAAAATCCATATTCTCATACTGTTGCCGGACCCATTTCCTAGAGGTAACTAAGCCACTGTTTGTGGTCTTTTTTTCTAATCAAAAGGGTAGACTTGCACTGCACTGTACTGAACTTGCTTATTACATCTGATGTATTTTAAGGACATTTTTCCAAGTATTTTACATTAAGGTATTTAAACTTTGCACCCTTAATTTTTAAGCCCTTTGAAATAGGATCCATCACACAAGTCACTTCACCCTTCTTAACTATACAATACAGTGACACTTAATCTTCGTATGATGTAAGAGTTTTATAAATTGACCTTTTAAGTCTCATCAAAATTTGATATATCATGATCATAAAGATGTTGCCTTGGATTGAAGAAAACTTTGACCTCGACCTGTTTGCATAGAAATGAACTTGCATAAATTTAAAAGCATCCTTTTCTATATCTGGGCTGTGAAGTATGGAAACAAACCTGAAATACTTTTTTTGTGTGCTAGAGTTTGGGCTGGCATTGCTCTAAGTAAGTTATTGCCTCAACTTATTTGTGTTGATAGAGATTTTTCTTCTGTGATTCAGTTCACAATTGTCCTTGAGCCAAGGCTCATATGGCCTCAACAGGAAAGTTCTTAATTGGAAATGAGGGAGGCAGTTAGTCACATAAAGGTAGATTATATGGGCAATAGCCTTCTAGTGTCAGAATGTACTTTTGAGGGCCTTTAGATTCCCCTCTTCCTCTCTGTCCAAGTAGAATGACTAATCTACCCTGAGTAATAGTTAAAGATGGCAAAGGAGACAGGCAAACACCAGAGTTGCTTAATTGTGGCTGTCTTAGGTGGCCTACAGGTGTTAGGAAATTGGGATAGAATGATAAATGGAAGAAAGAAAACAGGAAACAGATGTCTGGTGATGTGGAATGCTCAGATAGCACTTACTCACAGAGCATGGGCTTAGTCACAAACAGCTGTATCCTGGTCCTAATATTATAATTGTGCAGATACTTCTCAGCCAAAATAGGCACGTTCCACAAAATCCATTCATTCTGTTTTATAAAGGCAGTTCTTAAATTACCATATAGCACAGAGTCTCAAGTTCATTTTAATTATGTAACAATTCTGGATTCGAAGGTGCTGTTATACTGCTGGCCATTTGCAAGAAAAATGAGGGAGTGCAGTGGCAGACAGCTTTATCTTAAGAGTTCATGTCACTTGAAAATCTTAAGTATAAAAGCAAGAAATCAGTCTAGATCCAGTTCCTTTCCTGATACGTTGCTTCAATCTGTTTCCAGTATACATGGCCCATTTGTGTCCAAAACGAGAAAAGGTTGAGTTGATAGGCATTTAAAAAGATTCTTTAACACCCGAGAAATAATTACTATGGCTTTCCTGTTTATTGAATTCCTGGGTTTATTTAATTTTTTAATGTTACTCTATTCTTTGGAAAGTGGAGTCGTTATACAATAGTAAAGAAAACATCAGATAACATCAGTATAACTCAATTTAGTTTGTGCCAGAGAATAAAGAGTGCTCTCTAAATCAGTACAAATCCCAGAATGGATATGACTTTAGATACTTTACTGGGGAGACATAGTATGAAGTAGCACAGCCTTCCACGTCATAAACCTGGGTTTTATCCAGGCTATGATAGCAGCTGAACAACCTTGGGCACATATTTAACGACTGCTCAGCTGTCTCACCTACGAAGTGAGAATGATAATGCCCACCTTGTTCTGTGGCTGGGGACTCAACAAGTTTATATTTGCGGGGGGGTGGGGGTCGGGAGGGAACCGAGTACAGAGTGCCAGCGTGCAGTGTTGCCTGAAGTGGTTACTTGGGCTTAGATCCTGATACTAGCTGTGTAATGTTAGCACATTATTTAAACTCTCTGCCTCAGTTTCACCATCTGAAAAACTAGGACTACTAATAGATCCTAATGCATATGGTTATGATGAGGATTGAAAGAAATCAATTTTTGTAAAGCACTTAGCATAGCACCTGCACATACCAAGTGACTCTTCAAATCTTTGTCAATTAAGCATCGTTGATAGTCCCTCTTATGTGGTAGTTGTTCTATAAATGTTATTTACTTTTCTCCTTAAGATTTTCTTTTATGATTTTTATATAGTCTGTTGGTCAGTGTCTTGAACAAAGGCATGTTAAACTTTGTTATTTTTAGCTGAGAAGGTACATTTTCAAGAGGAAGCATTAGGAATTATACCTAGAACCAAGAGAATTAGATTGACTTTCAGTGACTTAAGTCACTAAGTTGCTCTACAACATCATCAGTTTTCATTACTTTATAAAAGGAGCCCACCTATCTGGAAAAGGTATTGGAACTGAGAGGAAAAATTTTTTAAAAACCTAATGTTATCTGATTCTAAAATTTCTACATATTGAAAATGATCTGAAAAATACAAAGGGGGAAGAAAAAAAATGTTAATCATTTAAGATTTGGGCTATGTAATGCTGTTTTTTTCCCCCCCTCACATATAAATGTACTTAATAAGATTATCATATATATCTTATATCATAGATTTATAAACATCAAAGTGGTTTAAATTTCTTATATATGGATATGTGCAGTTTAAGTGTGTATTATCTAAAAGACTTAAAGCATTATGTCTAGAACTCAATAATATCAACAGAGAAACTATATTCTATTCAAAAACCTTTTACTTCTCAATAATGAAAGTATTTTTTTAAATCAACATTATAAAACTTAGACTAGTAGTATTAAAATTTATAAGATATAAGAAACCACAAAGTAAAATCTAATGTTTCTTGATTTCTTCTGACTGTACAAAGATTATTCTGATAAACAATTTACAGTGGACTTAGATCCAGAGCCGGAAATTCTCACAACTGCTTTGTGACGTAACTATATTTTCCATTTTACATCTAGGGAAACTGAAGGACATTTTCTGGTGGTGACTGGTACAAAGAAGGATAGACAGTCTGACTTGTGCCCTTCAATGATGTAATGGAGTTGGGATGTCATGTACTAAGTCTAAGCTTTTGGTGTGTGCTTTGGTTGAAGAACCTAGCAATGTGCACTGCTCTAAATCAAAAAGTAGCCAGGATCTTGCCAACTCTTCTAAATTTAGTTTCAAAGTAAAATCTCTTTGCAAGAAAGTTCTTACTTCCTAATTGAAGAAGTCAGTAAGGAGCTGTTTATATGTTGTATCATTATCTTTAGATGTCTTTTTGATATCCTTACAGCTTTCAATCTGCCTTTCCCTCCTTCCTTTCTTCTTCCCTTCTCCTGTTTTTTGACCTGGCAAACTTTTGTACCTGGAGCCCAAATTCCATTGTGAGGACAATTCCATCCTACCCCTCAGAGAGGGTCTTTCCTAGTCTGGCTAAGGTCTGTGTCTCTCTAGCAAAAATTGATATCTTCTTTTTCTAAAAGGTCAGGTTTATTGAGGTATAATTTATATCCAGTAAAGGTGATTAGATATACAGCAGAATTGTAACAAATTTATATAGACATAGAACCACTACCACCATGATAAAGACACAGAATATTTCTGTTACTTCTAAAGTTTCCCTTCATAGTCAATTTCTTCCCCCAGACCCTGGCATCCGGCAACCAGTGACCTGATTTCTGTCCTTGTAGCTTTGCTTTTTCCAGAATTTCTTGGAGATGGAATTATATGGTTTATAGCATTCTGAGTCTGGCTTTCTTCACTTTAGCACAATGAATTTGAAAGATTATCTATGTTGTTGCCTTTCCAGGTGGTTCTTTCCTTTGAGTGCTAAGTAGTGTTCCATTTTATGAATGTACCATGTTTGTTTTTCTTTTTACATTCAGGTTCTTTCTAGTTTTAGCGGAATATGTGTTCCATTAAGTGATTTATTTATCCACCTCTTGATAGACATTTGCATTATTTATAATTTTTGTCTCTTAGAAAGCTGCTATGAAAATTTGTGTAAAGATCTTTGTATGTACATACGCCTTCTTTTCTTGTGGATAAATGCCTAGATTGGACATCAAACTGTTTTCTAAAGTGCTTGTGCCCTTTTACATTCCCACCAACAATGTCAGAGAATTCCAGATGCTCCTTGTCCTTACCAGCACTTGGTGAGCCATCTTTTTAATTTCAGCTCTTGTAATAGCTGTGCAGGGTTATCTCATTATAGTTTTAGTTTGCATTTCCTTAATGACTAATGATCCTAACATCTTTACATGTGTTTATTAGTCATTCATATATTTTCTTGGGTAAATTATCTTTCCTTTTTGTCCATTTTTAAATTGGATTGTTTTCTTATTATTGACTTTTGAGCGTTTTTTATGTACCATTTACTAGTCATTTATCATATATATATTTTGCAAATATATTCTTCCTGTCTGGGGCTTGCCTTCATCTTATTAATAGTGCCTTTTGAAAAGGAACTTTTAATTTTGATATAATTCAATTTATCAACTTTTTTAAAAGATAATGCTTTTGGTATTTATGATACTTTGCCTAACCCAATGTTACAAAGATTTTCTCCTATTTTGCCTCCAATAGTTTTCTTAATTTTAGGTCTTTGATGCTTTTCAAGTTAATTTTAAAAGTTTATGGTTTGAAGGAGGTATGAAGAAGTTTGAAGAGTTTTGAAGAAGTTCTTCAAAAAAAATTTTTTTGGCATATGAATTTCTACTTGTTTTAGCATCAGTTGTCAAAAAGACAATAGCTTTGCACCTCTGGCAAAAATCAATTGATTAAATGTGTGAGTCAATTTTTGGACTTTTCTGTTCCATTGATCTATGTGTCTATTTGCCTATTCTTTTGACAATATTACAGTGCCTTGATTATTAGAATTATCTTAACAGTAAATCTTTAAATTGGATAGTAAGATTCTTCCACTTTAATCTTTCCAAAATTATTTTGGTTATTTTGATTTCTTGTTTTCTTCATAAATTTTAGAATCAGTTTGGTAGTTTCTATTAAAAATAACCTGGGATTTTGATTTGGTTTGTGTTGAATTCTATAGATAACTTTGGGGAGACTTGACATGTTTATGATATTGAAGTTAACCATGTACAATGGTGTCTCCTTTTATTTAGATTTTGATTATTTTCATCAGTATTTTGTACTTTTTAGCATATACCTTGGACATATTTTGTTAGAGTTATATGAAAGCATATATAACGTCGTACTAATACATAAATGACATCACTTTAAAATTTTAATTTCTAACTGTTCATTGATAAATTGTATTAATAAAATTGATTTTATACAATACTGACCTATATCCTGCAACCATGCTAAACTCAATTATTAGTTCTAGTTACTTTTTGGTAGTGTTGTTTTTTTTATTTCTATGTAGACAGTTATGCCATCTGCAAATAGTGACAACTTAATTTTTTCCAGTTTGTATGCCTTTCTCTTTTTTTGTGTTATTGTACTAGATATGACCTTCAGTATGATGATGAATAAAAATGGCGAGAACATACATCCTTGCCTTGTTCCAGATCTTATGGGAAAGCATTCCATCTTCACTATTAAATATAATGCTAGTTATAGATTATTTATATATAACCTTTATAAGTTTGAGGAAGTTCTTTTTATTCCATAGTTTGCTGAGAGTTTTTGTCATGAGTGGTAGTCAATTTTGTCAAATGCTTTTTCTACACATATTGAGATGATCAAATTTTTTTTCTTTAGTATTTTGATATGATGAAGAACATTGATTGTCGAATGTCGAACTAATGTTGCATTCCTAAGATTTTGCTAATATTTTGTTAGGATTCTTTTTTTCATCTATGTCCACGATGGATATCAATTTGTAATATATATATGAACTGGGAATAATTCTGTCATCTTTTATTGTCTCGAAGACTTTGTGTAAAGTTGATATTAAATGTTTTGTAGGATTTGCCAGTGAAGCCACCTAGGTTTGTAGTTATTTTTGTGATAAGGTTTTAAACTACAAATTCAATTTCTTTAATAGATATTGGCCTATTCAGCTTATTTATTTCATCTTAAATGAGCTCTGGTAATTTGCACCTTTGAAGAATTTGGTCATTCATCTACATTGCCAAATGTATAAGTGCAAAGTGGTTATTAATATTCCTTTTAGTCCTGTAGGATTCATAGAGATGTTCCTCCCTAATTCCCGACAGTAATTTGTACCTTCCCCCTCCTTTTTTATTTTTTGAAACCATCAGTCTGTTCTCTATATCTATGGGTCTTTTGTTTTGTTTATTCATTTGTTTTGTTTTTATAGATTCCACATATAAGTGAAATTATATGGTATTTATATTCTCTGTCTGAATTATTTTACTTAGCATAATATCTTCTAGATCCATTCCTATTTTTGCAAATGGCAAAATTTTATCTTTTTTTTATTGTTGACCAATATTCTATTGTTCATGTGTGTATGTGTGTGTGTGTGAGTACACACCATACCTAGGTTGCTTCCATATTTTAGCTAATGTAAGTAATGTTGCAGAGAACATAGGGATACATATATCTTTTCAAATTAGCATTTTTGTTTTCTTTGAATTAATACTCAGAAGTGGAATTGCTGGTTCATATGGCAGCTCTATTTTTTGTTTTTTTGAAGAGTCTCCACACTGTTTTCTATAGTGGCTGCACCAATTTACAATCCCATCAACATTGTACAAGAACTCCCTTTTCTCCTTATTTTCACCAGCACTTGTTATTTGTTGATTTATTTGATGAAAGCCATACTGACATATGGTTAGTGATGTTGGGCATTTTTTCATCTGTCTATTGGCCATCTGTATGTCCTTTTGGAGAAATGTCTATTGAGGTCCTTCGCCCATTTTTTTGAATTGGATTTTTTTTTTTTTTTTGGTGTTAAGTTGTATTAGTTTCTTATGTATTTGGATATTAACCCCTCAGTGATGAATATCTTTTTCCATTCAGTAGGTTGTCTTTTCATTTTGTTGATGGTTTCCTTTGTTTAATTTGACATAGTCCCATTTGTTTATTCTTTTTTTTTGTTTTGTTTTGTTTTTGTTTCCCTTGTCTGAGGAGATATATCTAAAAAGATATTGTGAAAGAGCTTCCTGCCTATGTTTTCTTCTAAGAGATTATGATTTCAGGTCTTACATTTATGTAAGTCTTTAATCTATTTTGAGTTTATTTTAGTATACGGTGTGAGGAAGTCATCCAATTTCATTTTTTTTCATCTATCAGTTTGGATTTCCCATCGTCACTTATTGAAGAGATTGTCTTTACCCCCATTATATATCCTTGCCTTCTGTGTCATGGATTAATTAATCATATAAGCGAAGATTTATTTCTGGACTCTCCTTTGATCTTATATCTGTTTTTATGCCAGTACCATATTATTTTGATTATTGTAGCTTTGTAGTATAGTTTGAAATCAGTTCATGATAACTCCCAATGTTCTTTCTCAAGGTTTCTGTGGCTATTTGGGGTCTTTTTTGATTCTATATAAATTTTAGGATTAAATGTTCTAGTACCGAGAAGAATGCCGTTGGTATTTTAATAGGGATTGCAGTGAATCTGTATGTTGCCTTAGGCAGTAAGGACATTTTAACAATATTAATCTTTCCAATCTGTGAATATATTATCCTTACATTTATTTTTATTTTCTTCAATTTCTTTCTACAAATGTCCTATAGTTTTTAGAGTACAGATTTTTCACCTCTTTAGTGGAATTTATTCCTGTTATTTTATGCTTTTTGATGCAATTGTAAATAAAATTGTTTCTTATTTTCTCATTTTGATTTTCCTCTTTTTTATCAGACTTGCTAGAGGTTTATTAATTTTATCAATTATCTCAAAGAAACAGTTTTTAGTTTCATTGGTTTTCTCTATTTTTCTGAAAGTTTCCTTGATTTCTGCTCTTATTATCATTTCTTCTGCTTAGGTTAGATTAAATTTGATCTTTTTTAGTATAATTTTTATTTTTTAAAACAGCTTTATTGAGATGTAATTTACATATAATAAATATTCACTAATTCTCACTGTCTAATTCAGTACTTTTTAGTATATTTACAGAGTTGTACAACAATCACCAGAGTCTAATTATGGGACATTTCCACCATCACAAAGAAAACTTAGTGCCCTTTCACAGTCACCACTACTTCTCTCCCCACCCCACCGTGAGGCAATAATTCATCTACTCCCTGTCTCTATAGATTTTCCCATTGTGGAAAATTTACATCAATTATATCAAATAATATGATTTATGCAATCATATTACATAAATCTCATATTACATGTAATCTCCTGCCCCTGGCAACCACATGTTTGCATTCTGTCTCTGTGGATCTATCTAATCTGGACATTTTAAATGCAATCATACAGTATGTGCCTTTTTGCATCTGACTTCTTTCACTTAGAATAATGTTTTTAAAGGTTATTTATGTTGTGACATGTATCAGTACCTCATTCGTTTTTATGGCCAGATAACATTCCATTGTGTGGAATGTTTATTCATTCATCAGTTGATGGACTTTTGGGTTGTTTCCATTTTTTGGCTATTACAAATAATGCTTCTGTGAACATCCTTGTACAAGTTTTTGTTTGAGCATGTTTAAATTTCTCTTGGGTATGTATTTAACAGCAGAATTCTTGGATCAAATGGTAATCCTATGTTTATTTAACTTTTTGAGGACTTGCCAGACTGTTTTTCAGTCTGTACCATTTTACATTCTCAGCAGCCGTGTACCAGGGTTACACTTTTTCCACATGCTTGCCAAGACCGTGACAGGGTATCTCATTGTGGTTTTGATTTGCATTTTCCTAATACTTAATGTTATTGATTATCACCTTCATTGGCTTATTTGCTGCTTATATATCTTTGGAGAAATTTCCGTTCATGTCCTTTGCCTATTTTTAAATTGGGGTATCTGTCTTTTTATTGTTGCTTTGTAATAGTTCTTTATATATTCGAGATACAAACCCTTATTAGATATATGATTTGCAAATGTTTTCTCAATCTGTGGGTTGTCTTTTCTCTTTATTGATTGTGTTCTTTGATGCACAAAAGTTTTTAATTTTGATAAAGTCAAAATTATCTATTTTTTTGCTTTGTGTTTAATGTCATATCTAGTGATTAATCAAAGGTCATGAAGATTATTTACTCATAGGTTTTCTTCTATGAGTTTTACAGTTTTGATTTTTACATTCAGAAATTTGATTTACTGAGTTAATGTTTGTATATTAGCTTAAAATGTAAGTGAGGTAGGAGTCCAGTTTTTTTCTTTTGCATGTGGATATCCAGCTGCCTTGGTAACATTCATTGAAAAAGATACTTTTTTCCCCATTTAATTGTCTTGGCATCTTTGTTGAAAATCAATTAAATATAAATGAAACGGTTTATTTCTACTCTTAATTTTATTTTATTGAGCTATATGTCTCATCTTGTGCTAATACCACATAGTCTTGATTACTGTAGTTTGGTAGTATAGTTTAAAAACAAGAAATTCTAACTTTTTTTTCAAGATTGTTTTGGCTTTTCTGAGTTTCTTGCATTTCCATATGAATTTGAAAATTGGCTTGTCAGTTTCTTCAAAAAAACAGCTTGGATTTTGATGGCAATCATATTTAAGTCATTGCTCAGTTTTGGAAATAATTTCATCTTAGCAATATTAAGTCTTCTAATCCATGAAAATGAGATGTCGTTTATATAGGTCTTCTTTAATTTATTTTAATAATGCTTTGTACAAGTTTTGTACTTTTTTTGCTAAATATATTCCTCAATATTTTATTGTTTCTAATGTAATTATAAATTAAATTGTTTTTAATTTCATTTAAAAAATTTATTTAGTAGTGTATAGAAATACACTTGACGTTTGTATGTGAATCTTGTATTTTGCAAGCTTGCTTACATTCATTAGCTTTGATTTTTTTTCTTGGTTGATGTTGATTCCTTTATATTTTCTATATATAGGATCATGTCACTCTAAACAGATAGTGCCTTCTCTTATAATCTGGATGTCTTTTTCTTTTTTTTGTCTAATTGTCCTTGCTGCAGCTTTTAGTACAATATTGAACAGTAGTAGTGAGTTCAGTCATCCTTGTTCCTGACCTTAAGGGTAAAGCTTTTAGTTTTTCATCATTGAGGATGATGTTAGCTGTGGATTTTTCATAGATGCCTTTTTTTTCAGGTTGAGGAAATTCCCTCTATTTCTATTTTTTAAAGTGTTTTTGTCATGAATGGATATTGAATTTTGTCAAATATTATTTCTGTGTCTTTGAGATGATCATGTGATTTTGGTCACTTATTCTATTAATTGGTGTAGTACATTGATAGATTTTCAGAAATATTAAACCAACCTTGCATATTTGGGGTAAGTCCCACTTGGTCATGGTATATAATCATTTTTATATGCTGTTGGATTTGGTTTGCTAGTATTTTGTTGAAGATTTTTGCATGTATAATTATAAATATATTTGAGGTTTTCTTGTGTCATTATAATTCTGGGCAAATAGAATGATTTGAAAGTTTTCCCTCTTTATTTTTTTGAAGAGTTTATGAAGAATTGGTGTTAATTTTTCTTTAAATGTTTGGAAGAATTTACCAATGAAGTCGTGTGATCCTGGGCATTTCTTTTGTAGGAAGTGTTTTGTTTATTAATTCAATCTCTTGTTAGATATCTTTTCTAATTTTCTATTCCTTTTGAGGCCATTTTGGTAGTTTTTGTCTTTCTATAACTTTTCCTTTTTCATCTAGTTTATCTAATCTATTGTCATATAACTATTCACAGTGTTCTCTTACAGTTCTTTTTATTGCTTTATAAATAAATATTTATGATATTAATGTCCCTTATTCATTCTTGATTTAGTCATTTGCTTTGCATGTGGCAAAAGATACCTTCTATTACCTTAAGAATGTTTTCAACCAAGACATTTTTCAATGTAGAATACATTAAAAATAAAATGAGAGTAGTAGACTATTATATGAAATGCCATAAAATTACATACAGTTTGTTAGTGTATGGGTTCTATGCCTCTTCTTGTGTACTTTCTACAAGTCTTAATTCTTTTTTCTTAACAATGCCTTCTCATGTCGACCAGAGATTTATAGTTCTTTCTCTTCTCTCCCTCCAATCACTGCAACCTCAAGTCATCACTCAAAGATGATTTTATAAAATGAGACCAGAATTCTCAGGGACCAAAGATTTATAATGGAACAACTGTTACAAACCATTGTTTATCTTAAACTGCAGCAATGCCTCTGGTCCAGGGAAGTTCTTGATAAGGTGGGTCTCTTTTTAATGTTTCTCTGGTGTGTAGGTAGGGACAGCTCCACAGATAGGAGATACCCCAGAAGTGGGTCAGAATATCATTTCTGTTTTGTAGACAGAGAAGCTGCTGAAAGGAAAGGTATAAATTTGCTCTGCTTTGCACGAGGAGTCATAGCAGGTGAGAACTATGCCTCAACTTAGCCCAGGCTATCACACAGCAATGCTGGTATTGAGCCTAGTTTCTCTCTAGAGTCACATTGACTAAAACAAAACTAACTTGCTGGTAGAAGAAAGGGAGTCATTCTAATGAACCCTCATTTTTTTCTTTTATCATTTATGAATGTTATTTGTAGCATCTCCATAATTTCATTGCATTGGCGGAAGAATGAGAAGAAAGAATTCTAGAGAAAATGTTAGATGTTGCTGGATTTTGTTTGAAGTTGGGTAAGCTGCTGTTATAACCTCCTTATTTCCATGCTGGTCCCCGACATCAGCTGGTGGTGTCATTAGTGTCAGGGTATGAAAGTTGATTGCTTGGGACATGTCACTGCAAAGTGAGCTCTTTTGAGCAGGGCCATAGTCTCACTCTGTGTTTCTTACAGCCCCTGACCCATATTTTCTCAGGTCGGTTCTCAAATATTCAGTCTTTTTCTTCATTTAACTACTAATCTCTTGGGCACCTGAATGCAGTAGCTAATGAGAGTGAACTGTTAGCCCTCTATTTTTTCAAACTAGAAGGACCCACAGCAACAATGAGCAATGACCTCTGAGACTCTTTTCAATTCCAAAGGGCTTCAAATGATTCTCTTTTTTTTGTGTGTGACGCAAAATATAAATAAATAAATAGATAAATAAATAAATAATAAAGTAGTCATCTAACATTAGGCGAGACTGCCACTTAGTGACCATACGTGAATATTCCTCAGGGAATTTCTAGGTTTGATCATGATGATTAATTATTAATGATTTACATATTTAACACACACCAGACACATACTAGGTGCTGAAGATACTAAAATCAGAAAGGCAGAATACTGCCCTACGGGTGCACTTACCCAGTGGAAGGGAACAGATAAGTAAATAAACAAATAATTAAATTACTATGTGGTAAATGCTACAGGTAACCGACCTCAACAGTCTTGTTACTGTTCCTTTTTAAAGAAGATAGAACCTGGGTCTACACACAGCAAACCCAAGTTCAAGTTTGTCATAAGTTGTAGTTGTTAACAAAATAATAATAATAATAACAAATAGGACAAAAAGAAGAAAAGAAAGAAACCAAACTCGAAATAATAACAATAGCTTTTACATTAATTTTCATTTAACTCTATCAGGAATATTATAAGGTTGTTTAGATGTCAACTTTACCAAGTTTTCTAAACTTACATTTATAGTACCTCTTCACATCTTAAGGACAAAGAATAGATAAACAAACACTTTTTGAGAGTATATGTAATATATACATATTTGAAAGTCAGCTGCAGACTGTTTAAGGAAGAGAAGCCCCAGAAGGTGTGCACTCACAAACTAGTGTTAACTGTGGTAGCAAATGGTCTAACGCACGAGTGTTTGAATGAGATGGTCCTGGGTGTACATTCTGAGTCTGCTGCTTACCCAGGAGGACTATCAAAGCTCCAAACCTCAGCAGCTTCCTCTGCAAACTGACAAGAGCAATAGTGCCTTCTTCATGTGGCTGTGCTGCTGAGAATGACAGAGAAGATATCTAATTCATTTAGCAAGTGCCGGGCAGGGTGAAGTTCCAATAAGCATGAACATTCATTCTTATGAGGAAATTATATGGACCATTTCAGGGAAGATGATCCCTAATGGCACAGATTTCTTTCCTTACACATCAAGATCTCAGAGTAAACACAGTAAACACTACTTTAGCTAGGTCTCCTGGCCACTATTATGGCCAGGTGAGTTGTATTATATCCACCTGCTTTTAGTTCTCTCACCTGGAAGATTAATCTTACTAGACCAAGAGGCTGGGCACTTGCTATAATTTAGCCCATGCCAGCCACTAGGGAGACAAAGTAGAATGTGGAAACATTTCTCTTAGGACACTAAGGCAGTGGGCAAAGGAGTAAATGTGCATGGTGGTGGACGCCGTAATTACAAAATTAAGGGCTGTGTATTAAACAAAATTCATGTAAAGCAATTAGGTTTTCTGCAGTTAATAATTCAACATAATTAATTTAAACTAATATATGGCCTCTTGTAGAAAAGAAAAAATGAGTTTGACTTATGAAGTTTTACACTTAAAAAGATCTTTATATGTAATTATAACTTTCTAATTATATTTAGACAACTAGACTTATAGGCAAATTTGTTCAAATTCCATGCCCCCGTAGATTTGGAACCTCTGAGAGCTTGTTATCAATGCAGAATCTCAGTCCTTACCCCTCAGAATAGGGATCTACATTTTAACAAGTTTCCCAGATAATTTCTGTACATCTTAAAGTTTGAGGAGATCGGAAACAAGTGTGGCGCTGCATATTGCAGTACCATGTGCAAAACACTAAGAGGAGCCATTTCCTCAAATTTCCTGTGGAAGACTTTAAGGATGAATTTAGAACCACCCCCCTAAGTCGTCTTTTGCAATCAATTTTTTTCCCATTGGAATAATATTTTTCTCTTTAAGTGAAGAGAAAACAAAGATAATGCAAAAAAATGTTTTATACATGATACACAAGTAGTATTTAGTAAATGTGGAGAAGAAATGTTTTAAAGCTTCTCTATTAAAGCCAAAAACATTTTAGAAAGACTAAAACAATTATTATCTTAAAGTCCAGCTAAATGTTTGAAAATGATATGACATTTGTTTCATAGGTCAGGATAGAGCTACAATAAAAATAAGAAAATTAAATAAAAAAACTTGCTTCGAACTATGAATGTGTGTGTGTGTATAATGTATTTATTTCAAGAAGTACACTCACTAAAGAAATATGAAAAAATATAAAAACAAGAATGACATCATTTCATAATGACATAAATAAATTACAATGAACTTTTAACCCATTAAACCTCCTCAAAGACATCTAGTCAGGGTCACTGATAAAAATGAACTTCCCACTTCTTTCCTTTAGAATAAACAAAGAAATCTATAAATTGAGACTTCAGGCTTACTAGCTAAGTGATAAAATGGCACAACACATTGCCATGGGCCACACTCCCCTGGCTCTTCAAGTCTCCATGCAGTGATGGGCTGGTCAGTCTTTGTAAGTAGGGTGACACACTGTGGTAGATGAAACGCTTTTGTCTTCTCCACCACCAGGTTTTAGGGGCAGGGTTCTTGGAGAGATGTTCCCAACTTGTGTTGGGCCTAAATGAACTTGGAGAATTAAGGGAATCTTTTCTATGGCTCCAGCTTCTCAGCTCCTTCAGTTAGCATGGATATTCATCCTTCAGTTTACAGTTGTAGGGTGCAAATGACTGCAGATGAATGAAACAACTCAATAGAGAAATGAGAAATCCACAGTAGTTCATAAGCATTTGGAATCTGCACAACCTTATCAATGACGACATAAAGAACTCAGTGTCGGTGAGCACCTTGGAACTGGGTTCTCTTTGACCCCATTGTTGGGACTGTATTTTGGCCCAGCCTTTTAGTGTGCAGTTTGACAGTATTTGCCAAAATGATACTCATACTCTTTACCTCAAAAGCATACTCTAAGCTAAAAATGATGTTCTAACACTAGAAGCCTGACACGCTGGCCTGTAAACACAGAGAAGACAAGTGCCCAAATTGCTTTTTTTTCCCTGTGTGCCGGCCACCTAGGTCTTTGTTATTTATTCTCATTTTACAGTTCATAACAAAAAGGACAGAACTTTGGTCCCTGGAGCCAATGAGTTATCAAATCAAGATTTCAAAATATACGTCATGTATTTCCCTTAGAAATACCAAATTGCATCAAAAACAAATGTGGGAGAAAGGGACTGATGGCATTTAAAGGGTAAAATGTTTTACATTGTTTGAAAAGGACTGTGAAATAAAGGCCTTTCGAGCTGGGCAAAGTAACCCTATCAGCCAACTGAGCCAGCTGCCTCCCTCCTGCTCCCTGATTACTCATGCACTTGAAGCTGGAAGAGAGCGGCCTGGTCCTGGCTCCACTCCCTGTTCTGACCGTTCCTCCCTAGCAAGAGGCTTTTGTGTCTCCCACGGAGCTCTCGCAGCGTGAGAAAGGTACATTAGATGTCGTGATCAGAAACAGAATTCATCGTTCCACGTCCTGTCACAGCACAAAAGAAAACCAGTGAGGCTGTTTTGGGTTCCCAAGTCCACTACATAATAACTGAGCTAAGTTTAAATAATCAGAGTTGGGAAAAGTAGGGAAAAAAAGATTTAGACACTTTCATTGAACCATAAGTAATGAATGACACCTTTGAGCTGGTCTGAATCCTAGCTATGTGGTTATGTGTGTTTAATTGTCATCAAGAGAAGGGCTGTTCTCAGGCTATCTGGCAGAACTAAAGAAACAGTTTTGCTTATTTCTCTCTCTCCCTAAAAGCCCCCACAAGTTACACATTTCTCTTGAAAGCATGCAAATGATAGAGTAGTTTAGCTCATTCTATCTTGTTTTCCAGGTACTCTGCTCAGTCTACAGAACTAATATAAAAAGACACAACTTTATAAAACACTCCTAATTTACTACAAGTGCTTCTTAAAAGCAGAAACAAATAATGAACATTTATTCAGTACTGGCAGGGCTCAGCCTTGGGTACAAGTTCTTTAGAGTATAAATAAACTGAGGCCTCACAGCAATCTTTTGCAAGCCGTTAGGCATGACCTTCTTTCCTTGGTTCGGAGACACTGTCCTCACCCCTGCCCCCATTCCAACCTCACCCTTGTAACATCTTGAATCTGGTGAGCGCTCAGCTCATGCCTGCCGGGGTCGTCAGCTCAGTTTGTTGCACACACTTAGCTGTCTTCCTGGTGACATAAGAGGATGCTTCCAGATCCTTCCTGTTTCAAGCAACAAATCCCTTGAGGGTCATTTGGAAAGGACTAGCGGCTGGGTTCTGAAAATTTCTTGACATATCTGGTAGGGTCAAGAAACCATCAGCAATAGACCTTGGTCAAGGGGAGTCCAAAGCTTGATGAAAGTCCAGGAGAGAAGTGTGCAGCCACTTTGGAAGAAATGTGGCAAAGTGGCCACGATGGCCCAGAGAAGAGCAGCCACCGTGGGCTGACACATGGACAAGAGAGACCTGGCAGACAAGCCAGTAGGGAGAGTTGGGCTCTGAATTGAGAAAGATCTAGAAGTATCCCAATTTATTTTTGTTATATTTTCCTTTTTATATATGTGTAAGAGGAACACAATAAAACCTGTATCGAAATAGATCTAATAAGAATTTTTAAAATAAAATATGAAATAAAAAATTGAAGTGATGGGACAGCATGGTGTCATTGTTTAATCAACAGGATTTTCTTCTCTCCTAGTGGCTCATAAAATATCAGTACATCTCACAATCAACAACAGTTTAGATTTGCTGACATAAGGCACTTTTTAAGGTTGATTTTACAGATAAGGAATTGCAGCACAGACAGGTTAAGCAACTTGCTTGAGATTGCACAGCTAGTTGTCCATAGGATGTCTGCAGCCCAGGCTGCCTCCAGGCCTGTACTCCGAACTACTGAGATGCCTGCTCACTGTACACCTCGGTTCGGTTCTGCGCTGGGATTTTGGCTGGGCTTCTGCCTGCCTTGCCTTTGTTCCTGTCGATTTTCTAAACCCAGTTCTCAGCCCTCCCAGATAGTCTGAGAAATGCAGTGCACATTTTTCTCTTCGAATCAGCCGGGGTCATCTATCATTCTTCAGATGATAAATATGCACTGAATGATTGCTGGTCCAGATTTCACACAGAAGTGACTGTGTCCGTGAGAGGCCATCGCAGGCTGAGATGAATGAGCTCCGAGGGCATGGGGAGTAAAAACTGGGAGGCCAGAAAGGGCTCCTTCGCTTTAGTCTTTTCCTCAGTTTCCTCAATCGCGGTGATACCATTGGGCCTTGAAGCGGCCTCCAGTGACACTGGACCCAGCCTTTTCGTACGTCGCCTTCTGGGTAGTGGATGCCGCTTTCTTAATCAAGCAGTGCACCTGGGTACCTGCAAACATTTATGCCATCACAATGCCCGGACCGAATTACTTGCCTTTAGAGAACTTTGAGTTTTCCTCTGTGGTACTTTGGATACTCCTGAGCTTATCATTTTTAATTATTTATTTGATATCTGCCTTCCCCATTATGCTAAATTCATAGGGTAGAGATCTGGGCTGTTTTATGCCCAGTACCAGGTAAGTGCTCAAAAATCATCTTAATGACTTCAAATTTTAGAGCCTGAGGACCTCAGAGATGCTTTGATTATATGCTATTAGTTTACAAATGAGGGAGCAGGCTCAGGTCTGGTGAGAAACTGTACCTTGTCTGTCACAGCTGGGGCCAGCAGTCAGCTCTGAGACCAAAAGTACTTCACTCCTGGTTCCAAGTTCTGTCCGCCAGCCCTCCATCTCTGCCTTAATCCCATTTTATATATCCTTCCCAAATACTCTATAGAGAAGAAGTCAGTACCAATTTATTATACCTAAACAAATATGTTGGTAAGTGCTAATTTGTCCTGGTTCAGCCATGGGTGAGGAGATTGAGTAGGAGGGAGTTAAACAACGGATGAAAGTCAAGGTTGAACTTAGCATCCTGGAAAAGGAGAAATAGTGGGTAATAAGAAAATGAAGCAGCAGCTCAGGAGTGGAGCGACCACCACCGTAATGAGCCTGTGTCCCAGGATGGAGCTACCACTGAGAATGGCTTTGGTAGTTTCTGAGAAGTGGGGATACTGGCGTGCCTCTTCACCTTCTTCTTCAAACTTTATGATATGTGTTTTGTTTCTTCACCAGAGGTGGTTGGTTCTTCCTGGGCTGGAGGAATGCTGGAGCTGGTTATTGAGTGGAGGCATTAAGCACTGAGACATCACTGGTGCTTTAAGCTGCTGTGTAGGGTCTGCTGGTTCCCTTTCCTAGACCATACCCCTAGAATCACCACCGTTAGGTGACATGCCCCACTGCAAATGATGACAGGCTTGACTAGAGTGCCTTAGGATGGGGTCTAGAAAGGAGTCTCTGTCAAATCCTCAGATGGAGATAGTGAAGTGACATCAAAGTCAAACTATTTTACCTCAGAAAAGGTGTAAGAGGCACCAACATGTTGCTACATAGTCCTACCTGTAATCCAGATTCATATAAAAATAAATAAAATAAAGGTAGAGAAAGTTGAAGTGCTTCTCTTATACTGGGAACTCTTTAGAGAACGATGATTAAAACAGCTCTGTAAAGATAAAGGAGTTGTATCTGAAGGTGCTGATAACTCTGCTGCTTGTCCTACTGGTCTTCTGCTTGACCTTCAGGACAGATAGTGCTTGGGGTGTGTTCGAGGACTGCTGTTGGTTCCACCTGCAACTCAACCCAGCTCCTATCACCTTTTACAGAAAGCCTGGTAAGGACTCTGGGCTCCCTGCCGTGTCCGATGTGCTGTGTGTGGGGCAGGGGAAGGGAAGGTTGAAGGGGAGGAGGAAGAGAGAGGGAGAGCCATGAGAGCCTAGGAAAATGAGAACCTAATCAAACCATTGGGTCCTATTTTACAAAAAAGAGAGAAGCTTATTAGCTTCCTGAGGAGATTAATCATATGAATGAGAAACATTAACCAATGGAAACAAGTGAAAGTTGGAAGGTTAAAGCTACACATTAGGTAGAAGGGGTAGCTAGAAGTTCAGGCAAGAGACTTCACTAAGGATTTGGATTATTACTGATATCCTCAAAAGGATAGAAGCTCATCTTCAGCTTTTGATGGATTCATCCTCTATTATGCTAGCGAGGCAGTTAATCCATTATAATATTTTTTATTTAAAAATAATATATTAGCAGCTTCTAAGAAAGATTTTGTGGGTGAGAATTCACTTCACTGTTGAGTCACAGAGGATACATTAAGGAGTTAGAGAGGTACAGCCTCCTGGAACATGACAACCATTATTCTCCTGATGCTCCCAGGCTTTCCATTGGTCACAAGGCTGGTCACTGTGCTAGGGAACAGAGCACTGCCCCTCGCCCCTTAGGATACTAAAAGGCCTTCATCCCTCATGTAGGAGCTGTGAAATGGCTTCCTGTTTGCTTTATAAAACCTACATGTTCTCTTAACATCTTTTTTAGGTAAATTTTTTCTTCACTGTTTTTTTGTAATGATGTTAACATACTCAGAACCCAGAGGCAAGTTCACTTTAAAAAAAAAGATGATCTCTTACAAATGATTCTATTTCTTTCTTTGGCTACTTGGTGACAAGATGACAAGTAGCTCATAGGTGTGGGGTCTGTGTAGGAAGTCTCCTACATGGCCACACTGAGAATGTTTATTGTAGAAAGGGAACTTTTGCCCTGTGAAGTCACCTCCTCCGAGTCACCAGTAGCTTTCTGATATTCTATCACAGGAAATTCCTGGTGGTCCACAAAAGCACTCTTCTGAGTGCAGCTGCAGAGAGAGAGAAAATAACTACTAAATTTGACAGTAAGGTCTGGGGACCCATGTTAAGGGGTGGCCCAGCACCTGGGCTCAGTGAAATGCAAACTGGGAGACTCTGAACAATGTCAAAATAATTCAAGGAACAAAGGTCAACTGACCTCTCATTGTAATACATTTAATGCTGAGAAAAAGGTACTAGAGGATGTCTTTTGTATCCCAACAAGGTATTAGGGAATTATATTTAAATTTGGTTTCTTTGAAGCTGTAATAACTACCCCCACCCCATCCTACTTTTACCCAACACTTAATGTTAATCGTCAAAACCTTAGCTTAAAAGTTTGGGTAAAACGGTGGCATATTTGAAGCATCAGATTTTGAACCCAAACTATCTTACATCAGTGATTTTGACTGGAGACATTAACATATTTCAAATACTTCTCAAAAACTTATTCATCAGTCTGGACTTACTTTGTGACACAGGCCAAATCTCTTAATTCTCTGGGCCTTAGTTGTCTCATCTGTAAATAAGGGTGTGTCATGAATCTCTGAGGCTCTTTCAGATTTGAGATCCTGGAATTCTAAGCCTTTTCATCTCCCTGCCTAGGGGTGGAGCAGGCACCATCTGTTGATCTGACGGAGTAAGAAGCCTGAACCATGCTTCTCTGGGTTGTGCCCAGGTGTCACAAGTGTCTTTTTTCTGAGATATCTCTGGCTCAATCCCTGATGTAAGAATTAGAATGAACAGCAGCACCCTGAAAGAACAACTGAATTAGAGACTGACTTCTCAAAAATAATTATGACCCTTTGTCTGAGGTTTTTTCTGGACTCTCTGAAGACCCCTTCAATAACTTTTTTTTTTTTTTCTGGAGTCCCATGGAACAATGTAGGCTTTTTATTAAATCTTCACTGTTCTCCACCAATATGTTTTGAGTACTTCAACGCATAAAGTTGCTTCTTTGTGTTGGTCCCCCTTGAAGGCAAAAATCTCATTTAATGTTTTTGAACTATTGCAATAAGATTGGCCTGAAGAACACTTAAATGTTTGCATTATTCTCTGTGCAGTAAGATGGAAGGCCAAACAGTGGCACAAAATTCATAGGGGACAAGGCAATGATGAAGTCGGGAAGGAGTGACTCAATAGTCTTTGTGGCCTTCTGTTGGCAGCCTGCATTTTCTAGCCACACAACTGGCGGCTGCTACACACCTCCCACCAGCCACAACAATTCATGGAAATTAATAAATGCATTTATTGGGAGAGGTCATGGATAAAACAGGAAAATCAGTCCCCCAGCTTCCCAGATAAATACCCTGGGATGGAGTTTCAATAGAAACCAGCAGTCTCCTTCACAGCACTGAGTATTTATAGCAAACAGAAGTGGCTCAAATTCTTAGGTAGTTCAGCAAGGTTAAGTACGGTTCTTGTATTTGTTTAGTTAATAAACGTGTTTATGAGATTTGTTGCACAAGATACAAAATACTAGAAATTCTGGAATATGAGAAGACTGAATTAGTGAGTCTGATTGTCCTCTGAGACTGCAGTCATAGAAAAACAATCAATTTTGCTTAAAATTGACGTGCAGCTCAGTAGGGGTAAGAATGGTCTTTTCAACAAATGTGGCTGGATAAAGTGGTTATCCACAAATGAAAGAATGAAATTCAACCTCTTTCTTATATCAATCACAAAATTAACTCAAAATAGATCATGTAACTAAATGTAAGAGCTAAAGTTATTAAATATTTAGAACAAAACATGAGTAAATCAATGATTGCTTAGATATGACACAAAAACATAAGTGACTGAAGAAAGAATAGATAATTTGACTATATCAAAATTTAAACATTTTATGCTTCAAACGACATATCAAGAAAGTAAAAAGGCAACCCATAGAAAGGATCAAAATTTTTAGATATCACATATCCGATAAGAAACTGGTATCTGGTTTTATAAAGAACTCTCACAAGTCAAAAACAAAAAGACGAGTTACCCAATTTAAAAAATAAGCAAATGATTTGAATAGACATTTCTCCAAAGAAGATATACAGATGGCCAATAAGCACATGAAAAGATGTCCAAAATCATTAGCTATTAGAGAAATGCAATCAAAATTACAGGGAAATACAACTTCCCACTAGGATAACTATGATAAAAAAAACAACAACAATAAATGTTAGCCAAAATATGGGTACATTGGAACCCTCATACATTATTGGTGGAAATATAAATTGGGGAAGCTGATGTGAAAAGTAATTTTGTAATAACTCAAAACAATAAACATAGACTTAGCATATGAACCAACAATTTCATTCTGATGTATATGCCCAAGAAAATTGAAAACGTATGTCCATACATAATCTTGTACATAATGTTCATAACATTATTTGTAATGGCCAAAACATGAAAATAACCAAATATCCACTAATTAATAAATAGCATAATGTAGTCTATCCATATAATTTTATTTAGTTGTAAAATGAAATAATGTACTGAAACATGCAATACCATGGATAACCCTGGAAAATATTGTGCCAACTGAAAAAAGCCAAGTACAAAAGAACACATACTGTATTATTCCATTTATAGGGAATGTCCAGAATAGGCAAATTTGTAGAGACAGAAAGTAGATTAGTGGTTTTCTAGTACTGGGATTGAGCGGGGAGGTGGGAGTTGGAGAAATGACTGCTAATGGTTTTCTGTTTGTGATGATGGGACTATCCTAAACCTAGATCATGGAAATTGTTGCAGATCTCTGCATATGTACTAAAACTGTTGAGTCGTACACTTTACATGGGCGAGTTTCATGACCCATGAACTATATCTCAAGAAACCTTTAAAGTAATTGACATGTAAGTGTGTAGGTGATAAGACATTATGATAAAGCTGCACTGTGTAGGCCGACCATATGCCATGCTCCACTCATCTGCCTCCCACCAGATCCTGACCACACACAGACAAAGAGAGGCCTCTTCCATCTGGGCTGTAAGAAGGGAGGAGCTGTGTTTCTTTACTCCTTTCTCTTACTTGATTGAGTCCTAGAGACAGAAAGACCAAAAGAAATATCCCAGGCATTTTTTTATTACTGAGAAAATGAAAAGATGATCTATTACATTGAAAAGCTAATGTAAATGTCAGTATACCTTTCTGCCCAGAGCTTTAAAGATTTTTTTAATAATAATTTTTAAAATTTTTTAGTTATGTTTAGCATACAATATTGTATTAGTTTCAGGTATACAACATAGTGATCAGACATCTATATAACTCACAGAGCGATCACCCCATTAAATGTAGTGCCCCTCTGATGCCATACACAGTCATTACAATATTATTGGCTATATTCCTTATGTTATACTTTCTATCTCTATGACTTTTGTAATTATCCATTTGTACTTCTTAACCCTTGCCCCTTTTTTACTGACTCCCCTAACCCCCATCCATCTGGTAACCCTCAAAACATTCTCTGTATCTATGAGTTTGTTTCTTTTTGTTTGTTTGTTTCTTTGTTGATTTTCTTCTTTAGAATCCACATATACATGTGATTATATAACGTTTGTTTTCCTCTATTTGAGTTACTCCTCAGCACACTACCTTCTAGGTCCATCATGAAATATTTTTCCATCTCATTACTTTTGATCTGTGTGTGTCTTTTTATCTGAAGTGAGTCTCTGGTAGGCAGCATATGTGAGGGTCTTGTTTTCTCATCCATGCAGCCACTCTATCTTTTGGTTAGAGCATTTAATTCTTTTTTATTTGAAGTACTTGTTGATAAATATGTAATTATTGCCATTCTTTATTTAGACTTTTGATACATATTTTTTTCTTCTTAAAGAAGTCTCTCCAACATTTCTTGTAATACTGGCTTGGTGGTGTAAATTTTTTACCTTTTTTCTTGTCTGGGAAGCTCTTTATTTGTCCTGCGATCCTAAATGATAGCTTTGCTGGTTAAAGTCATCTTGGTTGTAGGTCCTAGGTGTCCATCACTTTGAACATTTTGGGCTAAGCCCTTCTGGCCTATAAAGTTTCTGCTGAGTAATCAGCTCAGTCTTATGGGAGCTCCCTTGTAGATAACTAATTGCTTTACTCTTGCTGCTTTTAAGAATCTCTCTTTGAATTTAACCTTTGGCATTTTAATTACATGTCTTGGTGTAGGCCCTTTGGCTTCATCTTGTTTTGGACCCACTGAACTTCCTGGGCTTGGATGTCTATTTCCTTTGCCAGGTTAGGGAAGTTATCCATCATAATTTCTTCAAATAGGTTTTCAGTTCCTTGTTCTCTTTCTTCTCCTTTTGGTACTTCTGTGATGCAAATGTTATGCTTGACGTTGTCCCAGAGGACCCTTAAACTATTTTCATTTTTTTAGATTCTTTTTTCTTGTTGCTATTCTGATTGGGTGTCTTCTGCTCCCCTATCCTCTATGTTATTGATTCAATCCTCCATTTCATCCACTCTGCTGATTCCCTGTAATGTACTCTTCATTCAAGATATTGTATTAATTTCTGGCTGGCTCTCTATTATGTTTTTCATCTCCATTTTTATGTTTTTTTTAAATCTTTTTGTTAAAGTTTTCACTGAGTTCATCTACTCTTTCCCTAACTTCCTTGAACATCCTTATAATCAGTGTTTTGAACTCTGAATCTGGCATATTGCTTGTGTCCATTTTGGCGAATTCCTTTTCTGAAGTTTTATTATGTTCTTTCCTGTGAGACATAATTCTTTGTCTCCCCATATTGGCTGCCTCCTTCTGAATGTTTCTACATATTAGGTAGGGCTCCTAAGTCTCCTGATCTTAGTAGAGTGGCTTTATGTAGTAGATGTGCTGTGGGGCCCCTTGGCACAGTCCTGGGAGGGGTCCAGCTGTCGGCCAAGTTCAGCTGCAGCCGTTGGCCCCTCCCATGACTGAGTACACTAGGAATTCTGAGGCCTATTCCTGTGTTGCTATGACAGATTACTTTGGCTTTAAGACTCCCTGTTGTCAGCCTTGCTGGAACTTTCCAGACCTACCCTGCAGTCTCCTATCCTCCAACTGTCCAACCTTCTTTCCCTCACAATGTAAGAGAACATATCACATGAGACATTGCCCTTGACTGCTCCTGGAAGATGGACTGTACTGGACCCTTGAACTCTCTCAGGGCTATTGACACCTTTTCAAATTATGATGTTGTTTTTCTAGTCTAGTCAGCCAACCCCTGCCAATGCATTGTGGCCTGTGAAACTGATCCATGTCCTGTGTTTGGCTTTCTGGCCCATTTGCATTCTGACAATGGTGAGACTTTTATTGCAAAAGGCTCTCAACAGTGTGCTGCTAGTCAAGTATCTGTTGGAGTTTCTGTGCTCTCTGCCATTCACAGGCATTTTGTGTTGTTGAATTTTGAAATAGCCTCCTCAAAAATCTACTGGAAAATATTTCTGACTCCCTCATCTTTTCCTGGTCCACAGACCTTAGTGAAGCAGTTTGGTCACTCAATTTGGCAGCCCCCAGAAAGGAATTACCTTCTCTCAGATGCTTAAGATAATGAGGTGAGGGAGGTCATCAAGAACTATGAGGGGTTTATCTTATTTGCAAACTAACAAGTTAGCCCATCGTTGTTTCAGTGATGCTGACAGAAGACATGAAACCCCTGGTCAGAGACAAAAGACTGCCACTCATGGTGAAAGCAATGGCTAGAGTTCTTGAGCCCATTTCCCACAGGGTAATGTAATGAGGGGCAGGTAAAATCTGTGCATGCAATAGATTGCATCCAGGAAAGGAACCCCAAGTTTAAGGGGCCCAAATCTTTAATAGTGGGCAATGAGCCTGCTGTTCTTTTGCTCTAGAGAGAAACATTATTACACTGGAAAGTTAACATAGCTGACCTTTGGTCTGGAGAGAAACATCTTTCTTTCAAGGCTATAGGCCAGCCAAACATTCTGGAAAAAGGAGTCTATAACAAAGAGAACAAGTGCCTTTTCTCACAGGTGTGTGGAGAGACTGGGCATGATGTTTCTTTCTTTCACCAAATAGTAGTTCTAGGCTGGCCTGCTGGTATACTCTCTGGGGGCAGCCCAGCCAAAAAGAAGGCTTAGGGGGTGTAGACTTAATTCTGGTTCAGCTACCGGGAATTTTTTGTTGGATTAACATGGCCCTAGGTCACAAAGATAATGATCACATGGCTGAGTACACTGCTTACCAAATCTTCCTACATTGGCTCACACAGGCCAAAATAAGGGAATTAGTGTTGCAACAGACAAAGTTGTCCCCCCTTCCTAATTCATATGTTGAAGTCCTACCCCGCAATGTGACTGTATTTGGAAATAGAGCCTTTAAGGAGGTAATTAAAGTTAAATGCAGTTATAAGGGTTGGTCCTAATTCAATAGGACTGATATCCTTATAAGAAGAGGAAGAGACACCAGGTCTCTCTCTGTTTCTGTCTCTCTCTCTCTCTCTCTCTCTCTCTCTCTCTTCTCTTTTCCCTCTTCCTCTTTGTGCCCCCACTCCCTCCACAAGTACAGAGGAAAGGCCATGTAAAGACATACTGAGAAACAGGCTGTCTGTAAGCAAGGAAGAGAGGTCTTACTAGAAACCTACCTTGGGACCTTGATCTTGGACTTCTTAGCTTCCAGAACCATGAAAAAAAGATGTTTTGCATAGGCTACTCTATAGCATTTTGCTATTTAGCAGAAAAATACAAGTACCCTTGTCCCTCCTGTACTTGACCCTTCCAGAGAAAGGTCTTGGTGTGAGTAGGGATATATTTGGACAAAGCTTAAGTTATAGGTCCTGGAATGAGCCACATAGATTTCACGTGATAAAGAGCAACAACCCTGGCACCTGTGGTGGTGCCGGGAACACCTTAGGAGATATAGGAAAGCAAGTGACATTAATGATTTTCTACAAGGCATTTTTCAAAAAGGAACATGCCTTGGTGTAGTTCTTTTGCACTGTTGCACATGACTTAAACTTAAGACTGCTGGACCTGCCATCCTCCTGCAGATAACTTTGAACATGATTCGACCATCACTTACCTTAATCTCCCTGAGAAATCTACTGAAAACAGCAGAGGAGAGCCCTCCCATGAAAAACACCCATTGATATCACTGGTTATTTTTTCTATCCCTACTCCCATAGCCATTGTGACATCATTCTGTGGGTGTTAATCAATACTGCTCTGCTGATGGGTAGTATGTACAAATAGAACAGGTTGGATGGATTATGCTTTAAATAGCCATTATAAAATGGGCTCAGTTATTCAAACTGAACTGAGACCTACAGGCCTAACAGTTGGCCATGTCATTGACATTGTCAATCTTTTCACATGCACCCCAATGATGTATGTTTCATTTAAATGGCTCCAAACACTTGTAAACTTCTTTTCAAGGGCATTATGTACACTCTCAGTATGGCATTTTTGGTCTGGAAGCCAGGTGTTGATGTGCTTTTCTTGAGAAAACATGGGGACTTGGCTCCTGGAGGTGGTCAAAGGAGAAGTTCAAGCATTTAAGGAATTCCAGTAGGAGATTGTGTAGCCCTCAGATGACTGTAGAGATCACTTCAAAAGCAGCTACGCTTGATTCTCAAGTGAGCCTCCTGGAGGGATGACTGGCTTACTGCTTGTGTGCACCGTCTGAGAAATTTTGTCCTATGGTGGGAAGCATTCAATTAAAAAATGTGATTTGGAATCTGCCCCTGATTTGAGATGAAGTGATCAATAATATGACCTCATCACCAAAAACCATTTAGGTCAGTCTAAACTCATTGGCTAGGGTTGCTTTGGTTGATATAATTTCCTTAGCTTTCTTTCTTCTGTATCTGGACTAATGCCTAGGGCCAAGTTAAAAGTTCAATATAGAAGTTAAGGAGAAAGCCACTTAGATTTCTAAAGAAGGCCCTAATGGTTTGTGGAATTTGTTCATCTTATTGGATCTAAAACCCTGGAGAGCATGGTTGAGGTAAATACTGCATTCTGGCCTTGTCCTGCTGCTTGGAGTCCTGTAGGTAGCAGCCTCAATAAATGCCCTATGAGAAAAATGGAAGAGGTTTGGTCCTTGCCCCTATTGGTCATATAAATTGGAGTGGGTGACATAGAGGCATACTATGGAAAACCTAGGACCAAGATGGCATAAAAATGAGAGGTGGTTATTGTGGAGAAACACTTCCACATGGGTCTCTTGAGTTTCTGCAAACCTTGCTGGTAGAAGTGCTGATTGTCCTTTGTTCCAGACTAACTTTTTAAGACTTTTATAGAGAAAATGTTCTTGAGTTTCAGGTTTCTTATTTTGAAAATTGGAATAATAACATTCGTTCTTTTGTGCAAAAAACATTTATTGATACCCACTCCAAACTTATAGGCATTTTTCTGTAAGATGGGATACAAGTGAACAAAACAGAAAAATAAATTCATATCCTTGTGAAGCTTGCATTCTAGTGGAGTGAGAACTGATACAGAAATAATTCTCAATTTATGTATTAAACAATACTAGGAAATGGTGCTTATTTATCAAGGTTACTAGCCAGGTTCTATAACACCCTCACCTCAATTTTCCCACAGATTCTAAGTTAGTATGTCATAAATTGTCCAAATCTAGCCAATTCCCCATCTTGGGAGATCATCCTTATTATCACCTAGCTCAAGCCCTCAGCCTTTAAAAATACTCTGCTCTAACTTATCATTTTTGAATACCTCTAAGATTCTGTCAAGGTAGTTTCCTTTCTCATTGTAGTAAATCAAATAAAGTTAACTTTTCTTGTTTTTCTGGTGTTTTTTTTTGTGAGGGGAGGTCAGTGGGGGATAAAAAATATATACAAGGTAAGTAAATTATAGAATTGTCATAAGAGATGAGATGAGAGAAAAGGAGACTTTGCTGGGAAGAATATTTGGCTTTAGTCTGGGTAGGAATGAAAAGAAATTGGGAGGTTTGGGCCAGAGAAGTGACATGATCAGATTTATGATTTAACAGGATAAAGCATAATTTCTGGTACCAGAATTGAGAAATGACAGAAGAGGACAAAGGAGGAAGCCAAGAGACCAATTAGGATATTGGAAGGTAAGAATTGACTTGTCAAGAGGTAGTTTGCCTCTCTGTTCTGAAAAGGGAATTGGTAGACTTTGTTGATGGATTAGATGGAGGTGTGTGAGAAAGAAGCACACCTTTTTGAAGGATGTCATATGCAACACCATGATGCTTGTGATATTCTTACTAATGCCAAGGACTCAGTAATCAGTAAACAAGTTTATACATGTTTCTCCTCTGTGTGGAGTCATGTTTCCCTGCCCCTATCATCTGGTAAACCAAGATGCCACTTTCCCTCAGTTAGACTTAGATGTCTTCTATGTGCATCTATCATCCACGCTCCATTGCATATACCCACTGTAACCTGAGCACTGTAGACTTATTTCGCCTTCCTTGTGTCCCTCTGCAGACAGCCCTCTCCGTGATGCTGGCTTCATCTCCCTTGTCATTATTAAATTCTCGGCACCCAGGAGAAAGTCTGCAACACAGCTGGCATTCAGCCCAAACTTGTTCATTATTATTAACAGCTTGATAATAATCTGCATGGGAAAAGAGAAGAATTCCTTTATCTCAAGTGTGGAGTTGGGGTTCACTAATGGGGGTTCTACTTACATTTAAAAGCCAGTGAGAAATAACTGTCAACCATGGTTAGCTGTAGACAAAATTATGAAATAGCTAAAACCTCATGGATTTTTTGCATCAATTTTAATTTTAAAAATGTTTCATTAAAATTTTATTTATCTAAATTATTGAGTTTTTTGGAGTCCTTGAGAAATTACTGTGTTTTTTTTTGTCTCCTGGAAAATTGCCTCACCCACCTCACCCTAGCCCTGGCCCTGCTGGGGAGGCAGGTAGGTGAGGTGTTGTGAGATGTGGATATAGGACATGACATTTTTTTGAGTGTTACATGAGGAATTTTTTTTTTTTATGAAGTGATCCCCTGACTAGTTTAGTATCCACTTGGCACTATACATAGTTATTATAATATTGACTACATTCTCTATGCTGTACTTCACATCCCCAAACTATTTTGTAACTATTGATTTGTACTTCTAAATCCTTTCATCTTTTTGACTCATCCTCCCAACATCCCCCCCATCTGGTAACCATCAATTCATTTTCTGTATCTATGAGTTTCTTTCTGTTTTTGTATGTTTGTTTGTTTTTGTTCTTTAGATTCCACATGTAAGTGAGATCATATAATATTTATCTTTCTCTGTTTGACTTATTTCACATAGCATCATACCCTCTAGGTGCATCCATGTTGCAAATGGTAAGACATCATTTTTTATGACTGAGTAATGTTCTATTACATGTATGTACCACTTCTTCTTTATCTAAACATCTACTGATGAGCATACATGAGGAATTTTGAAGAGAAAGTCTTAAAGGCTTCAAGCTGGGTTATATATTAGTCAGCTCAGGGTGCCATAACAAAGAAAAATTCCACACGCTGGGTGGCTTAAACAATAGACATTTATTTTCTCACAGTTCTAGAAGCTAAAAGTCTGAAATTGAATGCCCACAGGGTTGAATTCTCGTGAGGCTCTCTTCCCAGCTTATAGATGACTGTCTTCTTTGTATTTTCACATGGCTTCTTCCCAGTGTGAATGGAAAAAGAAAGATCTCTGGTATCTCTTCCTCTTCATGTGAGAACATCAATCCTATAGGATTGGGACCCCACTCTTACGACCTTATTTAACCTTAATTTCCTCCCTAACGGTCATATCTCTAAATACAGTCATATTGGGGTTTAGGGCTTTAACATATGACTCTTGGGGGACACAGTCAGTCTATGACAAGTGGGTACCCTACTTCTATTCCAAGCATGCTGCCTGAGGTGGCAGCTTGGTACTAGAAGACTGAGAATCAGAGTTTGGATTATGGCTCTCTCTCTAATGAGCTATGTGATCTCAGGCTAATTACTTACTGACTCGGAACCTCAACTTCCTCATCTATAAAATAGGTTCATATTTCTTATCACAACAGGAAGATGGAGAGACTAGTCTGATATAGATATAAAAACCTTTAACATAATTCTCAGTAAACCTTAAGTTCCTTTCCTTTGGCAAACTAACTGGAATTCAGGAAGCAGAAATCTGATTTCTAGAACTGCAATTAGGTTAAAAAGGCAGTTCAGCTAATCCATTTTAGGTGGCTATAGGGCTAGAGAGTGGTGTTGTAGGGACTACCTACTATTTTTCTGAATTTCAGTGGCTGCATACCCTTATCCCACACAACATTAGATCTTCAATTGGCAAGAGTCCCAGACCCCACAGATATCCTTAGGTCAAACAGACCTTTCCATGGCTGTCGAGCAGAAGGGAAAAGTGCTGAGTCATGAATTTGTTTCCTTCTGATTCTGTATGGTTCTTATCATGTTCTTCAGGAAACATTAGCACACCCAGCTATTAATAATGATGATGAAATGAAGTTTCTGACTAAATCCGGGGTGGAGGTGAGGGTCACCTGCCTGGCTAACTTATATCTATGCAGGAAGGAAGGAACCTATCTAAAGGCAGGCTGTGAGATAGGAAAGTACATGTGGAGAATCCTCAACTTCACGCGATAGGGCAACCCGAGCCTCCTAAAGGTCGTGGCTGGGCGGGTTCTGGGGTTGTTGTCATTGGCAGATTTTCCCAGCCATTTCTAAAATCCCTTAGTAGGCAGAGAATGCAGATAAGAACGGTACCTAATGCCTTACAAAGAGTGAGATGACGGTCTTCATCATATTGCTGGATGAAGTATTTGTTTAGATGAATAGAAGACTATACTTACATCCTCAAATTGAACAAATGTTTTCTCTGGGGACTTTAATTCTTTATTCCCTTCATCCACCTTTTCTGTTAAAGCATGAGATTTCACCAGTGAAAATTCACTCTTCTTCTACTCCTTCTCCTGCTCTCCCTAGGTCTCCCCAAGAGGCCCAAGTGGTGTTGACAAACAGGACTCATGTCAGATAGTAATTTATATTTTGTGCTGAGAACCTTCCCGAATTTATGGTTATCAGAACAAACCATAAAGAGACATTATTCTATTTTTTTCCTCCCAAAAGGTGAAGAACAGTTAAGGCCATGCCCTTCAGTGACTAGGCTATCTTATGCAATTGCCTGCATTACTGGGTTCAGAAGCTCATTCTTCTATGACAACCTGAGTGGAAAACTTCACTCATGTGATGGAATATATGTTATGATCCCATTTCCCAACAAATTCAGACCTAATTGACATAAGGGAAAGTTCATTTCAACTGTTTTGGTTCCTTTACCTTAGCAAATTCATACTTGATAAGTTTTCACAATGGAATTTAATTTCCAGCATTTAAAGCAAGTTGATGATTAACTCAAGAACACAGGAATAATTCCTGTTGCAATGTGTTACCACAAATAGGGGAGCCGAGCCTATTAAAGCAATAAACTTGGGTAAGTCACTTAACATCTACAATGGTACCATTCACTACAGTAGCCACTAGCTACATGTGGCTCTTTTATCTATCATCTATCTATCTATCTATCTATCTATCTATCTATCTATCATCTATCTATCTATCTATCTATCTATCTATCTATCTATCTATCTATCATCTATTTATTTATTTTACACCTACAACACCTGGTCTTCCTAAGTGGTCTCCCATCCAAGTACTAACCAGTACCAACTCTTCTTAGCTTCCGAGATTAGATGGGATTGGGCTTGTTCAGGGTAGCATGGCCGTAGACTACATATGGCTCTTTAAAGTAAACTAAAATTAGTTAAAACTAAAAGCTCAGTTCCTCGATCATACTATTTATCCTTCATGTGCTCAATAGCTACATATGGCTTGTAACTACGGTACTGGGCAGGCAGATACAGAACATTCCCATTATCACGGAAAGTCCTCTGGGACATCACTGGTTTACTGGCTTAGTTTAATCACCCGAGAGGGACACAATGTCATCTCAGATAACAGATGAAATGGTGCACATGGAAACACAGTGTACACACTGTGAAGTGAAACACAGCAGTGTCATTAGCCTTGACTTGTAACTTAGAGGAATGCAGAGTAGATTCCAGATTTTCTAAAGAAAAGTTTTATAAAATAATCTGACTTTTTGGCATGTATGTCTGATAGTTGTATAAGTCAGCCCCACTTCGCCCATTATAATCAGCAGTGCTGAGTACCTGAGCAGAAAGAGAAGGAGGGTCTCTTTTCAGTCTAACTCCCAATTCCAAGATGGTCTTCTAATGTCTGGCATCTCGCACTGGACAAGCTTTCTAGGATTCCTTTCTACTCCAACCTCTTAGCTTCATATTCTGTAGCAGCATCGTAACTGAGGAAGGGAATAAAATTTTCTTTCCCCAACCCCCACTATCATACACAGACCCTAGAAGCCTCTGCTCCTCACAAGCTCATCTTAGTAATTACTAAGTAGAGATGCATACTGGAAGAATGGGGGCTTTGACATGAAATAGGACTGGGCTGGCTCTCACCTCTATCATTTCTTAGCTATGTGACTTTGGCAAGTTACTTAACTTCCTTGAGCAAAGCTTTTGTTTTTGTTTTCTTTAATTTGCGTAAATGAGCCTAAGGTATTCACTCTACAGGACTATGGTAAAAACTAAAAGAGCCAATGGGCCTACAATGTTTAGCACAGTGCTACCATGCTTATCCAAGAGCTGTCCTCAGTTCTGGAGAAAAATGGTGTTTTTTTTTCTTTTCTCTTGAAAAGCAGTGGAAGACTTTCAAATACTTCATTGTCCAGGTTTAGATCTGTCTAAACATCTGTGGAATGCGACTAAACAACTTCGAGTAAATGTACCAGTGACAATATGCTTGTTGCTCTAAATCCTGTTGATTGTCTACCTAACAGTCATCCTTCCCTGCTTCCCACTTTTCTTCCTTGATAACAGAGTCCAGATTTTATTTCGGTGTCTGTCTGGTGTCCAGGCCTTCCTTCTCAGGTCCAGAGTGTTGAATCTTGACTGGTCCAAACTATCAGGTTAATATTATTTGTTTTGCCGGTGACTGATATAAACAAGGTCATGGGCATAATTCCGATAAGTGACATATAGAGGAAGTGGGAAGAGGGACAGGTTCAAGGAAAAGTTTCTGACTATAAAAGTGAAAGAAAAACAAATGGAAACATTGGACTCTGTTCTCTACCCAGTGTTGCTGTGTCATGGGCAATGACTAAAACCATTGCTCTGTTGTGTCTGTGAGGGGACAAGCTTGAGGACCAAGGCTAACATGCGTAGATGGCAGAGAGGAAAGATGATAAGAACCTGAGTCTGTGATGATATCCTTGGGCTATTATATTAATTAGTCCTAGAATCACCCAATTTATAGACTTCTCAGTGAGATATACATTTTTTAATCAAATTAAGAATTGGAATTTTCTATTATTTGCAGCTGACAACATTCTAAATGACATATAATACAATAACCAATGCATTTGCATTTTTAGTTACTTATGTGTGTGTCTTATAGTCCTTAGTCAACTCCAGGTACTTCTTGGATGACATGCAATGTCTTATGCCTTTGAACACCTCAGTGTCCAGCATGTAGTAAGTGCTTACTACATATTGTTAAATGAACATTGAAGTGAAGTATAGCCTCTGAAATTGCAAGTACTTCCATAGGCCCTCCACCACAAGATATTAAAATAAAGTGTTGGTGGTAGGGAAGGCCTGAAGATCACTAATACTTTTATAGATTCTCTCTTTTCCTACTCCATATGTGATATAGCATCCTCTAGGAACTCTGATTTAGAAATTTAACATTGTCTTTAATTCTTCCCTCATTATTAACTCTTCATATCTGAAGAGCTGCCAAACTTTGGTCATATTACTCTGGCTTTTCAGCTTATCCAGTGTAGTCAGTTTCCAGAGGTAAACTGGCTTTTACTGTTCAAGCAAATGAAATTGGTTTGAGACACAGAGTCATAGTCTTTTTTTCTAACGGGAATTGTGTCTTACCAGGAGAGAAGTCTACAGGGAAGCTAAATCAAGATCAAAAGGCTACCTGGAGGCAGCACGGGAACAGAAAACAAAGGTACCATTACAATGGTGCAATATCCTCATTCCCCTAGATGCCAGCTCCTTATCTGGGCAGCCCTTGTGTCTTCATCCCCAGCCAGGCAACTCTCTGTGTTACTGCTATTGTTTGAAAAAGGGACACAGAGACCTTTCAGGGTGAAGTCTCATTGGGATTCTGTAAGTGATTACATATTTCTACCAAGAAATTTGAGGTCTTTCATCCAGATTAAAGAAGCAAGAAATGAACAAGAGAAAAAGAGAAATGTACCAAGGACAGGAAATAAGGAAAGAGTGCTTAGTGATGAGAAAATAGAAAAGAGAAAGAAGGATAAAGAAAAAAATTGGTTAGTGCCTTTTAAAAGAGTATAAAAGAACCACAAACAATACTGAGAACAAAAAAGTTCACATGTATAAAGAAAACTAAAAGGGTTTACAAACTCAAAAAAACAAAAATAAAAACAGCTAGAGATAAACCCAAGTGAAGAGAATGGTGGTTTAAAAAATAATTGACATCTATCGACTTGACTACTTTTGCTAAAAGCAATTTTTCCTAGTACTTTTTAAGAATGATTTACCACCTAAAAACTTGTAAAATTTTTGTGATATTCCAAATAGAGTAAAATAGCTTCCTTGGTATTGTAAATGATAGTTGTTTGCTATACCTTTCACTATCCTTGTCCTTCTAGAAACTAGAATTTTAGAAGTGAAAGGGGGCTTGGAAAATATCTAATGTTTGATATTTTAGAGAAAAGAAAAAAATCTAAAGATCTGAAGATGTGACTTGCCCAAGTTGTGTAGTTGGTGACAAAGGAAAGAATGACTTGACCTTCCCTAAGCTGGAATTCTGAGCTGGTTTGGTGCCCACTGAGGCTCCCTCTTTCACTCCAGGCCCCGCAATTTGCAGACCTGTTCCTGTCCTGATGTGGTTTATTCTTATTGAGTCTTATGAATTTAAATTAGTAATAAAAAACTCTATATAAGTATCATTCTAATATGAATATAAAGTAGTATTAAAACCAATTACTAAATAAGTAACACTGTAACATGCTACAGCTTCATAACAAATATTTATAGAAATTTTACTATGTGCTAGGTATTGTGCTCAATGTTTTACATGTATTAATTCATTTAATTCTTTAATGAATAACAATATAATATGTTAATAATGGAATTACTGACAACTTAACTAATATTTATAGAAATTTTACACTGTGCCAAGTATTGTGCTGTTATGGGTTAAATCGTGTCCCTACAAAATTCATATGCTGAAATCCTAGCCTTCAGAATTTAAACTTGGACCTCAGAATTTAAACTTGTTTGGAAACAGTGTCATTGCAGATGTGACTAGTTAAACAAGGTCATTAGGGTAGGTCTAATCCAATATAAGAGGTGCCCTAATACAAAGAGAAAATTTGGTCTCAGAAACAGACACAAATAGAGGAAAGATGATGTGTACAGACACAGGGAGAAAACAGCTATCTACAAGCCAAAGAGAGGGGCCCTAACCAACCCTTCCCTTACAGCTCTCAGAAGGAGCCAACACTGCCAATGCCTTGATTATGAACTGAGACAATAAATTTCTGTTGTTTAAGCCACTTGGTTTGTGATATTTTGTTGCAGCAGCCTTTGCAAACTAATACAGGTGCTATGTGTTTTACGGATATTAACTCATGTACTCCTTACCATGAAACCTATGACAGACAGAGAATGGAGGAGATAAAAGTTAAATGCCACTAGAAGGAGGCAATCAACCTACTCCAGAATGTGGAACGTTTCACAAGAAAAAATGATATGGTTTTCCAATAAAGAAATGTTGTGATGTGATGGGTGGGGGAGGGAGAGAGAGAGAGAGAGAGAGAGAGAGAGGGTTGTTACAGACTAAAAGTAGCTTAAGATGCACAGTCAATATTTGAACCTTATTCACATTCTAAGTGAATAAATACACTGTAAAAATACATCTTTGAGAAAATCATGGAAATTGGCTATAGACTAAATATTGGAAGATGTTGAAGAATTATTGTTAATTTTGCTAGGTGTGACAATAGCATGGCAGTGATGTGAGAAAATGCATAACCTAATTAGTCAGAGGCGGGTGAGATGGCATGACGCCTGAGAATTAGTTTAAAAGAATTCAGGAAAAAATGTTTGAGACTAGGTGATGAACATAGTGGTTCATTTTACTATTTCCCTCTACCTTTAAAATATGTTTGAAAATATCCATGATACAAAGAAAAGAAATCTGTGGGATTCTTCTGTGGCTACTTTATAGATGAGAAAACTGAGGCCAGGAGAGGTTTAGTAAGCACCTTGGAAGAGCTGGGCTGTGACTATTCTGGCTCCAGAGTGTAATTCCAAATAGGTATATAAAAATATTAAAATTTAATGACACAGTAATAATATTTCCCTATACATTCTACTTCAATCCTCTTAGATGTACATCTCTATTTGAGTATATCCCTCTGGGTACATGGGTACAATCATCCCTATTTCAGAGGTGAAGTTAGTGGTGATTTATGTAAGGCCACATATTCACTACAGAATGCTGAAACCTAGAGTGCAGTCCAGATTTCTTGACTTGTAGTCAAATGCAAACACCAAATCCCATGGCCCAAGTGCTTCCCATTCAAGAGGAAGGATTTAGGAATGGGACTTCTGGATTGGGTTCCCCTATGGACAGTTTCTCCTTGGTCAGCTCCATTATCCCTAAGGGCCTCCAATGTCCAATGCATAAAATGTAGAGAATGGCCACCTCTACCACCTACCCCCAGCCTCCCAGGTGCCAGCCTCCCAGGGCACTGTGAGGTGCAATTGAAAAGATATGCAGGAAAAGAAGTTGGTTAACTGCAAAACCACCACACAAATGCTAGCCCTTTCTATTTAAGCAGAATGTTATCAGTTGATGTGAAGAGGAAAATGTGGTTAAGGGGACTTCAGAAAAGGCAATTTTGAAGGCAAAATGGGGCATAGAGAGGTTCTTCCAAAGTCATCAGATTTATACTCATAAAATTGCAGCAGCTTGAGATAAAAGTCAGGGCATAGGTGGAATACACTTGGGCCATTCCTGGGAGGTGGCTTGCATTCCTGACCTTTGTCTTGGCATTTGGGTTGGGGATGGTACGCTTTTAGCCCTAACTTCTCAGAAGCAGCCTGAATTATCCATTAGGGCCTGTCCATCCAGTTCAAGTTCACAGTGATAAATCTCGCAGCCTCCAAGGGTCCTCACAAAGGTGGGTGTGGTGTGCTGATAGCATGCATGATTAAGTATTTTCCTGTGTCAAATATAGCTGTAATATACTACAAACAGGCAGTTGAGTTTTATACAAACTGATCTGGCTGCTATCAGCTGCTCTGACATTTTATACTAATACTTAAAATAAATCTAGAAACAGGAAAGAAAGTACAGAATTATTGTTTTAAGAGGCCTGTGCAAGCTTATCTTCAAAGTGGCAGAGGTTCTATTGTATTTGGAGAAACTGCTCACTCCACTGGCATAAAGGTTCCTAGCAGGAACGCCACCACTGCCAGGAGCCAGTTTCCCACGTGAGTGCTGGCTTCACAGTACGGCAGACGTCCTTGGCAAAGGACCCTGTCCCATTTTCATTTTCTTCTTTCTCAACTGAAGACATTTCAGTGCACCTGAAAGCACCAAATATCTTTTTAGAAACAAGTTAGAATTTCTCCTTCAAACAAACCAAACACCAAGATGTTGAGGGTCGTACCTAAAGTCTGAAAGCATCTCCCCTTTTAAAATGTTGGTCTTGAATTCCATGTGCAGTATGTTTGCATGTGTATGTCTCAGAGCTGAAAACAAAAAGAAGCTTGCGCTATTCTGAATTTTCTTTCCTGGAATGAGAATCTGAGGGAGAAGTGTCCCATGATATAGAAACCTAATTTTTGAAAGAGAGCACAGAAATCATCTAGCTCATCCAGTAACATTCAACGATGGTAATGCTGATGAATCACTTGGGGAAGTTTTAAAAATGTTGTTGCCAAGGACCTTTAGCCAGAGTCTAATTTAATAGCTCTAGAAATTTCTAGGGATATTGATATGTTTTAAAATCTCTCTAGGTAATTCTAATGGGCAGCAAGATACAGAATCATTTACTTATTTCAATGGCTCCTTAGACAGATGTGGCATCTAAGGGCCAGAAAAGAGGGGCTGCTGTGAGGAAACCCCCAGGCTGGGACCCAGTGCTCTGTTCAGCAGTCTTTGTTCGACGCTACAATTCATTGGTACCCTTAACTGGAATTCATCTAAGAATGAATTTAATGCTAAATACTAAGATAAATTTGCAGTCATGGAGCTGGGTTTCTTCCTCAATGCTTTATATAATAATTTAAGTTATATATTTTTTTCCATAGACATAATCAAAGGATTTTATTTTTATTGTCTCATTTCTGGAAACTTCTTTATTTCTTGGTTCCTCCTTCCTCTCTTAAATCAACTTTGTATAGATTTGAAAATGACTTTATAAGACTAATGCTCATGAAAGCTTATTATTTCTTCTGGGCTAATGTCTTCATTTTAGGAGATTTTAAGATCGTTTTCTACCAAGTATATGATACAAGCAATTTATGATGATGGAGATTCTACTTCCAGGATTTTCTGGCATAGTCCTATTTTAAATAGCCTATCTTTATAGTCACATAAAAAATAAGAATATCCTGAGATTATACCTGAAGTGTTATAAAAATTCATGGTCAACTCATGTGTTCCAGTTTTTGGTTTGAAGAAGATGCTCACTTTATAGATACTTCCATGATGCTGATGAAACCTGATCAGGACTGTAAGACATAGGTGCTTTCACTGTTAGGCTGGAGGTGATAACTTCTGATCTTCTGGTTGTCTATTTATCCATGAGGAGCAAGCGACTCTTATGGTCAGAGTGATAGCACAGAGCAGAGGACCAAAAGCCGCTGGTCTCATCAGCTTGTTGCAGCTCTCACATCTTGAAAAGATGAAGTAGGAGAAGCCTACAATGAAGCTGCTTTGAATAGTCATGACCCACTCTTCATTCTTCTTCCTCTTCGGTCATGTAGCTTTTCCCACTCCCTGATTCTTCTGATATCACTTCCTCTGCCATCTAAATCCCATCTTCAGTGTCTGGAATTAGGCCTGGCCAGTCACTAACATCTCCGGTTAGCAGTCTCTTCACTGTCTTTCTTGCTTCACCGTTGTTGTCTTTCTTTTCCTTATTCACCTGCAGCACCTGGTCATGCACCTCTCATAATTAAAAACAAAACAAAACAAAACAAAAACAAAAACAAACAAAAGGCAACAGAAAATTCCTTAAAAGGCCCACTCTCTCCTCTACATACTATTCAACACCAGCCCTTAGCCTCATCTTTGGCCTTTCTCTGGCCTCACTCTCTGTGCTCCAGGCCACGGGGTCTCAAGGGTGGCTTTGCTGGGATCACAGATGTTTGTGTCCTGATCCCAGAGATTCTGCTTATTAATTTTGATACAATATGAGCATGGGGACTTTCCCAAGCTACTCAGGTGATTCTAATAGGCAGCCAAGTTGAAGAGCCTCTGCAGCTTGCATAAACAAGGTTCCCAGGTTTGCATGGGCTGCTGCTTCAGCCTGAATGTCCTGCCCCATTTGCTTCTTTGGCTACCTGTCCACAGCTTACTCACAAGAAGAGGCTACTAGAGAGTTCATTGTTAGCCACTGGGCAGGCAGCCAACAGGAGAGTCGAGGGACATCCACACTCAGAGGGTCAGCAAATCATCATTTTGTAAGAATATGAGAGGAAGGGCATTCCATGGAAAATGTGCTTCATCTTTTAATTCTGGCTGGCTGTGGTTTCAAATCATGTTCTCTAATGCAAAGGAAGATTGGAAATAAGCTACTCTGGGGAGCTTATAAAATTCAGTGTCCTCTATATATTCTTTGCATAGTTTGCTTGCTTACATGCAACTTTCTCCCACCTCCATTACAGAGATCTTCAGGCCTCAGATCTGATTTTCCTAATTAGGGGTGGGAAGAGTGGAGGCTGGGTGGAATTATTAAAATATCTTCAGAAACTCTTCAGATCATTCTATAAAGATAGAAACAAACTCAAATTGGCTTCGATCGCCCCATTCTACTTGTATAACAAACAAATAATTCACTTGATTAAAGAAGTTTGAAACTGGTTATTTCCTTCAATCTTCTAATTATATTTCATATTCTTCTTTCCCCAATAAAAATCATAGACATTTTCTTTTTCTGATTCATTTAAGAACTTACAGATTTACCTTAGAGGACTATAAAGGAAATTTAAATAAAAATCCAAGTTCATGTAAATAAAGAAGAATTTTAGGTTAGTCACAGCCCCAGCCCCAGCCCTAATTGTTCTGCGCAATCCCTGGAATTTACAGACGAGATGCAATTCAAATCACTATGAATATCAGCAAAGAACATGAGGTATGCATTCATTCTAATCCCAGCTCCACTGCTTGCTGTGTGTATCACTGAGAATATTCCTATCCTTTCTGTACCCAAGTTTCTTTACTTAAAAAATGAATATGATAATAGCACCTACCCCAAAGTTGGCATGTTAAGCTTGTGATTCCTTGGGAAGAGCTTACCTGGCACTTGGTAAATAAATGTTCATTTAATAAATGTAACTTTTTAAAATGGTTAGAATTTTGTCTTTTTTTTCTGTCAGAGTCTTCATTTTGGTATTAACCATATTATTTTCTTTAAGTAGATTATACTAAATAGTTCTTAAAATCCTCAGAACATGCATTTTAAACCTAGAAGTGATGTCACAGGTCTCATTCCCTCATGAAAAGGCAAATTTCAAACTACAGAGATACCCAGTGATTTCCTGATCACAGAGTTTAGTGGCAGAACTCCAAAGAGGTTTTTGGGTATCATGTTTTCTCAGGACACAGGCTTCTGAATTGCACTGGGCATGATTTCTCTGATCATGTCAGGCCAGGTAATTTACCCCTCACGGTGCCTAATTTAACTGGTTGTCAGAACCATTTATCACTTCTCAAAGGACAGATTTTGAAACAAAATACAGGAGGACTTCTTTGTAAGGACAACTTTGTAAGGACAACTTTGTCCCACATCTTAACATTTACTCCATGAAGAACTTGGGTATAATGTGCAGAGGTAAAAAAATGAGCACTGGGAGTATAAGATAGGAACCAATGTGCTAGAATGAAAGTATTGCACAGTTATTTCTAAAAAATAAACCTGCAAGTTTTTTTTGGATTTAACCAGATTTTCAAGATTATTTCTTGAAAAGAGAGAAATGCTGAGTTTTTTAACTTTGTAGCTTTAGGTATGATGGATAGTGATGTCTCTTAATTGTTCACTGAGCATGTAAAGGGGCTTGTAATTAAATTAAGCAAGCTGTACAATCAGAGCCAGATACATCTAAAACTACTAGGAGACTATTCCATGAAAAAAAAAAAAAAGGAATGCACCAAAAGCAAGTATTGGGTAACTTTAAAGTATTAAAGGTGAATTAGACATATACTAGTATATTCCCTCCCCCACTCACTCACCCTAAGTTTTTTTTCTCTTTAATCAACTCACAAATAAGAAGCGTTGGATGATGACAAGCATGTAACTGAACTGGTCAGTAGATCTACTGGAGATTTTTTTTTTAAATACAATCTCAGATTAGGGTAGGTTTTAATGTCACTTGTTTTTAATCACATCATCACACTGACAGCTGTCTAGTATGTGAAATCTTTGGGTCTAGCAACCATGAACCTCAAGTGTAATCCAAGCTTCACCTGTGAGGTGAATGTAGCTCAGGTGGTCACAATGAACAAACCAGGCCCCTCCCTAGTCGGAATTACCTTTGAAGTTGCAGTAGTCTCAGGCTCTACAAGCAGAAGGGAGGGGCATGGGTGGTGTACCGACAGCATTGTTCAGAGATAGACATTGATTAGATGGGCCCTAGCACTGGGGTCAATCTGTTCAGGTTTATGGGATTGCTTTGCTGTGACACCACCTGTAGAGCCAGGACAATGCTTAATAAAGCTTAGACCTGCCACCTTAAACTGGACAGAACCTAAACAGATAACCTTTGGGAAGAGCCTTAACCTGAGTCCCTCAATACCTGCAAGGAAGTCACTGTAAGATTAGAAAATGTAATTACATCTGATAAGGTGATTGCCAAGACATTGTTTGAAGAGAGGGTTTTATCAGCCCCATTGTGTGAAGGTTAATGGAGACCTGGATCTCTAGCCACTGGTCTCTCACCTCCAACAGAATAAAATCTGATTATATTAGAATGTTTAGAAAGTAGCTCAACAGTCCTTAGAGTCCAACACTTCGTGATTTACTCCATTTGGTATAAGCTAACTGTGGAGCCCCACGAATCTGAACTCACACCACTGTGAGATCTGTCTACTGATATGAGGCCTAAATGACCAGCTAGAGGTTCTCTAGTGCCTTGCATGTGCTCCTCCTACCTAAGCATGTGCCTCGTAGAGAGAGCACTGACCTCCCCTAAAATGGAAAGACCCTTAAAATACAGGCAGTCACTTATTTTGTATTCCCAGAACCTAGCACAGATTTTGTTTTTTAAGAGTAGATCTCCCTGTGCTGGCTGATCCGAACTAAACCTGCTCAGAGGAATCTTGGGTTTTCCCATTGGTGAATATTGGAAAGGTGGGTGAGGATTGAGTGGACCAGAGGGATCCATGAACCTCCCCCCATTCCAGCCCCTGCAATTGGGTTGACTATTTACTAAGCTCTGGAGGAGGAGGAAAGGCTGGGTAGGGGCAGAAGCAGAAGAGAAAATCCCCATAGTGAAAGGATATTGTTTACTCCATTTTTGCACTGGATGGGAACATCTTATCCAAATGCCATGTTTCACAGGTGGGGAAACAGAGCTTGAACAAATCACATGGAGGGAATTATAATTTAACTTATGAATTTTCTGTTATAACATGATGAAGCTTTCATGTGATACCACTTAAGTATTTACTGAGGTTGGTGAAGAGAATACAGTATGTACCTAGAGAGCATACATATTTCTATTCTTCTACAATTAAAAAAGAAAAAGAATAACACTTTAGTGAGTCAGGGCATAGATCTAAAGAATTGGGACTCCAAAACTCTTTAAAAATACATAACGAAGTTAGGTACATAAAATAAAGATATTTGAAGTTGAGAAGATCATAACACAATTTAGACAATGTCATCTAAGTTTTGTTCATCCAAAACTGGGTTCAATCAAATAGTCCAGCAGGAGAAATGTGTATTTTGGTTTATTTCCCAACAAGTCTCCTATATCCCTTAGTCTATTTCTACCTTTTCCACAGAGTTTAGCTAATGGGCTTCCTGCTGGGCCTAAGTTATCAGTAGGTTCTCTATCACCCCAACCCCCATGCAAGAAAAAAGGAAATACAACCTCTGCAAATAGGCAAAGCACTTCTCAAATAGTGTGAAAAAGGAGGGGTGCTAAGAAGAGGTTCACCCGTTACTAATGTCTCCTGAAAGAATTACGCACAGGTGCAGTCTCAAGTACCAATATTCTCTAAGTATTTTTTAATCAACATAAAATATAAATGACGTACTTTTATAAGGCACTTTCACCTATATCGGGTCTCCTTGTTTCTCAACAGTTTTCTAGGAGAAAGATAGAAGAGTTGACACCCTTATTTTATAGATGAAGGAAGGGACACAATAGAGAGGTTGAGTAGTTAACCCATAGGCACCCAGGGAAGGGAAGTATCAGGGCTGGGGTGCTTTTCTTCCAATTACACTTCACAGATTCCCTGACCAGATATAGAACATTTTAGACCCTGCAACTCATCCCTTCTCAAATAAATCAGCCTAAAAGACTCAAGACCAGCCTTTTCTTTCTGTGTACCCCCAAGTTCAGCAGGCATTCTTGTCTTGGGGTCTTGTACCAAGGATAATCTGTTCCAGGATCCTCCTACCCAAACAGAAAGTAAAAGGCAAAGACACAGCCACAGAACACATTGGGAATGACAACGTTTCCTCTTAAAACATTTGGGTTTTTGTTTTTATGCTTCTGTGTAGAAACCATCAACAAGCAATGTAAAACCTCTCCATCTAGGAGGTGAATAAGAAGTAGATGATTTCCAGGCAATTTTCCATCATCTCAATGCCTCCTTATCAACGATTTCCAATTGGCTGGTTAACTACTCCTTGTGCAGTCTGTGGCAATACAAAGATGCCATGTGTAAAAATCTGTGTGCAAGAACACTAGGTAGTCAGCCATATTTTTGTTTTAGCCCAGGGATTTAAAAATCTACTCAGTTAATGCTATATCAAGCAAATAGTCTCTTGCAGTTGAAGTTGATCTTTAAATTCCCTTTAACATGAAAATATTAAACCATCCACTGATTTGTATAAAACCCTTAAGAGCATCTTCCATCTGTATGAAGCATCCTATAGTTCCAAAGGTGGCTTTGCAGATATGCAATAGACTCTGGGTCGGCAATTCCAGAGATAGTTTTTCCCAGGTCATCTCTCTGGAAATACATGGTACAGTCTTTACACTTAACAAAAATCAGAGCAAGGTTGAGAGATTTTTAGTGTCTTTAAACTAGAACAAGAAGCATGTAAACTGTTTTTACTTACTCGGCCAGCAGGATGGCAGCCCTCGGGATCCCAGGCAGAGAGAGCAGAACCATCCTCAGGGGTACAGTCCTGGAGTCTTAAAAAGAGGGAAGAGATCTGGAAAACTGGGATTTAACCAACTGTCTTTGCATTTGCCACAATGGGATATTGTTAGGCCTGGGCTCCACGAAACAATAGTCTTCGATAGGACATAATACCCATTCAGAAGGACAGATTTACATCCTACCTCTTTAAGCACAGCAAGCTCCCTTCCCTTTCCTTTTGCTTTTGCAGCACACAATGTATGCGTAACAGATTCTTTTTACTGTTCTCCTTCCCCCATTCCTTTACTTCTGCTCTCGACTTCTAGTAAACTCAGGGTGGTTTTAATCTCTTAAAATGATATGTGATTTGTCATGGGCCTTCACGCCTGAAATAAGCAGCACTGGTTTTCCTGGACATCTTAAAATTAAATGAATGTACGGCCCAAGTAAATTTTAGGGGCAGGTCCGTTTGAATGTATTTGTACTCCAATTTCTCCAAGTGTGAAATCAGCTCCCAAATCAAATTGCTGGCTGTATGATATGACGAATCTACTATTTGTTAACAAAAGGCCATTTTTATAAAGGAATGCTTATAAATATAAAGCATCAAAGGAATAAAACTATGGCTGTCAAGAGGCTTATAGCATAAACCCAAAAATAATATTCATATCCAATATTATAAAACTTTACAAAGTAGTCTATTCTGGAGCTATTTTATAGGATAATGTAAGAACTGTGCTGTTAAATAAATAATGTCACATAAAAAGGTAGAATATAAATAGTTTAGTTCTTGACAGAAATTATGAGAAATTATGTCTACATGTGAGTGAAGACTGCAAGGTTATAGCTGAAAACAAAACTATTTGTAGTAAAAAGGAAAATTATAGCTCTGTGAAATCTTTTTTAACATTTTAAATAATATTATTAAAAAAAACATTCCAATAATAGGACAATTCCTGTTGGAGTGACAATTTGTTCTACAGATCTGAAATATAGATAGTTGATTAAATAGGAACACTTTGTCTTATTGTAAGTGATATTGGGCTATGGCATATTCTTAGTGGTGGTCAGAGCTGTGGTCCACACCCTGACTTTGAAGTAGTCACCAAGGACTTTTGGAATACACAGTGAAGGGCCCTGGAACAAGAATTGCCTTTTCTTCTTCCTGAGGAGTTGTTGTAAAGGGGAAAGAAGAAAATTAACAGGAGTCAGTCCATTCCAGATAATGCCTTCCAAGCATTATCTCCAATCCAAGGAGTATTAGATATTCATTTTTGATAAGGTAAAATGGGTTCAGATTTTAATTAAATCATTCAAGGTCACTCAGTGAACAAATAGATAGGACAAGCTTTTGACTCCCAGTCTGGGCTTCAAAAGCCATGTTCTTCCCACTAAACATAACATCATTCTGCCCAAAATATGTTCAGTAGGAGCATACCTTCCTGTTGCCCAAATAAAATGTGACTCCAACAGACCAGAGAGGAATCTTTTACTGGCCAAATGTTCCTTGGCCAGTAGAGTGATGCCAACTTGGATAATAATCAAGGCTGATGACTATTCTAAGCATTTTTCATGTTTATTATCATTTAATTGTCACAACTTAGCTATCCCCATTTTACAGTGGAAAATGAGGCATAGAGAAGTTAGCAATTTGCGATAGGTTATACAGCTTGTAAACTGCAGAGCCAAGATTGAATGTCTGGCTCCAGATTAGCATAGGTGCTAAGAACAATACCTATAAAATATATTTTCTGCATTTCTTGGATCTACAGCAAAATTAAAGAAGAAATATATAATCAAGAAACCTAAAAATAACATAAAATAAAAAGACTTCCTAGTTTATTAGTTCTGGTTCACCAAAGAAGAAGGTTTTAAAATGTGGATTGTCTGAGGGAACTATCTGAAATTTATCAGAGAGATAAGCTACTTGTGGCTTTCTTTGTGATTTTTCTTTTTTCAAATCTATCCCCTGCTCCCCTAGTAACTATGAAAAACACAAGGTTTACCCCACTTATTTCCTGGGTAAAATGAATTCCTTTATTTCCATCCTCATATAGATCTTACCTTTTTAATGCAGAATGCTTTGTTTTACTTTCAAATGAAAAGGACTACTCTACCACTAGGGCAGAGGCTTGATCCTTTGTCTGTGACTCATAGTTGAGTACATTTTATATATGACCCAGAATGGAAACACACACACACACACACACACACACACACACACACACACACACACAATATCATGAGACGTAATTTATCATCATTCACTCTAATAGAATTTTTATTTTTTGTTTAAAGAATTCTGATTACCACTCCCTAAATTGATTGCAGGACCATAGATTAGAAAACTGTAGTGAGGAACTCTAACTTCAGGTTCTCACAGCGATTTTTTTTACTGTGCCTTTAAACATGTTTCTTTAGAACTACCATCTCAGTTGTCTTATCTCCTAGCTATTTAGCCAGTTGGTCAAGATAGACTGAACTCTGGAGATGTTTGCTGTACCATAACTTAATTTTTTTTTGCAATCAGTTTTAACAACTTCGAAAAACTGACTGGGGACCTTGTCCAGGTGCAGATCGTATCATACGCCTCCTTTCTCCTCTCCATCAAATACTTGATGAGTAACAGCTGGTCTTTGAGCTTGTTAAATATAAGGTAAAAGGACGTGGGCAAAACTATTGGAAGGTACAAATCTCATATTCAGGGGATGGAAAAATAAGTAGAACATGTAAAAACATGAACTCAGACTTCTTATTAGCTGCACACTCCCTCTCTTTGAACTGCTATAAGGAAGGAAGGTATAGGCATTCTCCTTGGATGGAAATAGGCAGAATTTATTGCATTAACTAGTGCATACTGAAAGGGTATAGGTTGTCTTCCTTTTGTCTTGTCACTAGGGAGTACATGATCACTAAGGAAGGTGTCTTACATGGTAGGAATGCATAATACATTTGTTAAATAATCAGTTAATTTGTTGACTATGTAGTGATGGGAATGCAAATCGTACTGAATTATATAAACAATATCTAAGACTTAGCAATATATAAGATCTTCCTGTTCAAGCCATAAGCATAAGGAGAATTTCAGAGTTGGAAGTTCCTCAAGATCACCTAGTCCCCAACCCATGTGTTAGATATACAAAAGCTGAAGTTCAAGGAGTAAGTTCTCCAAGGTTCTGTACTGTTAAAACTGTGGGTTCTTTCACTTTACGTATGCTGCCTATACTCCCTGGTTTTCTACTTCTCCTGATTTTGTACTTAAGAATACAACATTGTCACACAATGGGTCCCAACTTCTGTTTAGAACATAAGGTAATGTTGTTCAAGCTATTTGAGAGAAGGAAAGAAGAAATGTGAAATTTGGGTAGGAGACACATACTCATAACAACATTGCCATCTTAATAATATACAGACTGTGAAGCTTTCCTATTCTCTACCTTCTAGCAGAATCAGTCACCTTTACCTCTGTGCTGTTACTGGGCAGAAAATTCAACTCTGTGGTTCACTGTTTGATTTTAAAATGGGATATATAGAATGTGTACTATAGGGCAAGAAAAAAAAAAGAATATTTGGAAGAAACAGAATATTTAGAACAACCAGAATATTTGAAATACTTATTTGGAATAAGTAATTCCAGAAAATTCAGAATATATACTCATTCACCATACATTCATTCATTCATCCCACAAATACGCTTTCTGCACCAGGAAATGGAAACGCAAAATGAAAAATGACACATTTTTCACTGAGAGCACAGTAGGTAAATAGGTGATTACAATATAGATAATGACGGTTATAATGAAGGCACTGATACTGACACAGTGCTCTGGGATTTCACAGGTAGGTAACAAAATTTATTGAGAGAGTAATGGGAAGATTTCAAAGGCAATGACATTAAAACTGGGTCTTTGACATAATTGTACAGAAAATCCTAAGAATCTACAGAATAACTATTAGAACCAATAAGTAAATTGAGCAGAGTCATAGGATACAAGGTCAATATAAAAATATATTTCTACATACTAAAAACAAAAATAGAACAATAAAATTATGTTATACCTCATACTCCATCATGAGAACTAAAGCAGTACCACTGCAGAGAGACATTAATGAAGACAAACAACTAGCGAGATATCCATATTTTTGTATTGAAAGATTCAATTTTATTAACATGTGAATTATCCTCAAATTGATCTATAGACTCAATACCATACCAATCAAAATAGCCTAAGCTTTTCATTTTATTTTTTTATAAATCAATAAAATGTTTCTAAAATGTTTGTGAAAATGCAAAGGGTCTAGCATAGTAAGCTACAGTAATTAAGATAGTATGATATTGGTGTAAATAGAGACAAATAGATCAATGGGGAAAAAAAATAAAAACTTCTAAAAACTTCCACTCATCAAATGATACTGCTGAGAAAATAAAAAGGGAAGCCTCAGTCTGAGAAAAATATTTGCATGACATATGTTTGCAGGAAAAAAATGTTTGCAAGAATTTATCTAGACTATATAAAGAATCTTACAGACCAATAATATGAAGAAAAACCCAATTGAAAAAATGGGCAAAAGACATGAACAGACACATCACAAAAGAAAATGTACAGCTAGCCAATAAGCTCAGGAAAGGGTGCTAAACAGTACTAGTCAACAGGAAAATGCAAATTAAAATCACAATGAGGTACACTTCACATTCATTAAGATGAAAAATACCAAAATTGGCAAGAATGAAAAACAACTGAATCATACATTGCTAGTGAGAGTGTAAAAGGATATAGCTACTATGAAAAACTGTTTGGTAGTTCTTTATAAGGTTAAATTTAAATGTAGCTTATGACTCACTACTTCCTAATACATATGAAAACCTATATTTAGAAGAAGACATGCAAAGAATGTTCATAGAAACTTCATAAAACCCCCAAACTAGAAATAACCCAAATGCCTATCAGCAAGAGAGGGGTTAAACATATAGTAGGTTAATTATACAGTGGAATACTAGACCATCATTGAAAATAACAAGAATAGTGGTTGCCTGGCAAGAGAGAGTCTTGATTAATGGGGCAAGAAGAAAACTTCTGAATTGATGTGAAATGTTCTATATTTTGATTTGGGTATTGATTACACAATGTGTATATTTTCCAAATTCATCAAATTGTACAGTTAAGATCAGTTCACTTTATTGTATGTAAAATTACCTCAATCAAAGTAAACTGGGATTTTGAGAATGAATAAAGTTTTCGGATTCAGAAAAGGGGAAGAGAATTCTAGGCAGAAGGAACTATTGAACAAAGATTGATAATTATGATTGACATTTTCTTGTCATGATGAGAGTTTTTATTTTGTTACATTTTGCAACTTGTAGAATTGAAAAGAAGGAGGGGGAAGGGCAAAGTAGTAGACTAAAACTAGATCATAAAGGATGTTTATACCAGGCTAAAGAGTTTATGCTTATTCACTAGTAAGCAGAAAAGTTATATGATCATAAAATTTGGAAGCCTTGTTGGGTAGGATGAATGGCTTGGAGCAGAGGTTGCCAAGCTTTTTCTATAAAGGGCCAGACATTAAATGTTTTAGACTTTGGGGGTCATGTAGTCTCTCTTGCACCTACTCAACTTTGTCACTGTATTACAAAAGCAGCTATAGGCAATGCATAAAGAAGTAACAGTGATTGTGTTCCACTGAAACTTTATTTGTGGACACTGAAATTTTGATTTTATATAATTTTTCTGTCACAAAATATTACTCTTTCTTAAAGAAATATGAAAATCTTTTTTAGCTTGTGGATTATAGTCATCATCATCATCATCCTAGATAATGTTTTTTGAGAACTCACCATATGCCAGAAGCTAGCCTCCCAAACACCCCAGGCAGTGACAATCACTGTGACCTGAACTTTAGAAATGAGGTGCTGATGCCTGGAGAAGTGAAGGAACTGCCTCAGAGCTGTGCATGGACCTGGGAATCAGGAGCTCTTGTCCAGTGGTCTATCAAGCCTCCTACGTTAAAGATCAAAGTCATGATTGAAAAAAATATGTTTGATGTCATGGATTTTTATGTGCTCAGTCACAAAAATTTAGAAAATAAAAAGCTGAAATGGCTAGGAATATAAAGAAAATAGACAAAACCCTAATTATTGTGAGATATCAACATATTTTTTATAGTCAAATTAGTCAGACATAAAAATAATTAAGACTTTGGAGGGCTAATAAATAAGTCATGAGATATAATGCTAACATAGTAATTACAGTTAAAATATTGTATAGCATATTTGAAAGTTCTCAGCATGCAAAAAAAATTGTAATTGTGTAAGGTGACAGACATTAACAAGATTTATTGTAGTGCTCATTTCTCAATTTATACAAATATTGAACCTGAAATTAACATAGTGTTATATGTCAATTATACCTCAATAAAAAAAGACTGTGGAGGATTAGAACATCGAAATCAACACGCTTGATCTAACAGACAAATACAAACATTTTTATTGCCCCCACAGTGTAAATCATGCCAGTCACAATCAATACACAGAGTTCAATGAGGTTAGAAATGAATGATAAAAGCAAGTTAGAAGAAAGAAACATAAACCCAGAAACTCAAAAATTTAACAATATGCTCTCAATTACTCTTGGGTTAGGGAAGAAATCAAAATTTAAATTTAAAAAATTTACAAATGAATAAGTGCTTTACATATTAAAACTCAGCCAAAGCAGCTCTCAGAGAGAGCTGTCTTTAAAAGAGAGAAATTTGGACGCACATACACACACACACAGGCACACACAACACCAGGTGAAGATGGACAGAGAAATGGGGGTGATATCTCTACAAGTCAAGGCATGTGAAGGATTGCCTACAAACAGGAGAAGCTAGAGAGAATCATGGAATAGATTCTCACTCAGAGCCTCCCAGGCACACCCTGAATTTGGGCTTCTAGTCTCCAGAATCACTGGAGAATAAATTTCTGTGTTTAAGCCACCCAATTGTGGTATTTAGTTATGAGAGCCATAGCAGACTAACACACCATGTAAAATTTTATGTCAATAAATTTGAAAACCTGGTTGAAATGGGTGATCACTTGGATAATATAAGTGACTAAAATTGACTCATAAAAAGGTAAAAACTTGAAATGGTGATGAAAAATCAACTCCCAAAAGGTTGAGACTTCATAGTTTTATGGATAAAGACTACTTATTCTGCAAAAAAGGTAAATAATCTCTACATTATATAAAATATTTCAGCACATAGAAAAAATGGGATGCTTTCAAACAGCTTTTTCAGGATTAATATAACCCGCTAACAAAAACAGAGAAGGGAAGTATCTGAAAATAAAATCTCAGGAATATCTTATATATGCACATAAATACAATTCTAAGCAAATACTAGTAAATTCAAACAAGCAATAGGTTAATAGAATAATAGAACCATGGCCAAGCTCAGAGCTCGAGGCTGAGTTAACATGAAGGAATCTAGTCACAAAGTCGAAGGAAAGAAAGTCATGATCATTTTGATAAGTACTAAAAAAAGCCTTTGATAAAATTCAAACAAAGAAGCAAACAATCTCCCCCACCCACACACACACAAGAAAACAACCTTTGTAATTTGGAAATGCAGAAGACCTGGTTGACTCAGATAAAAGACATCTATTGAACATCAAGAAGACAAGAATCACAACCACAGAAGTGAACAACTTTAGCATAGACCACGAAGACAGTGAAATTGTTAAAGATCTTTCTGACCTTGGTTCTGCCATCAATTGAAATGGAGGCTGCAGCCAAGAAATCATGAGAAGGCTGAGACTCGGCAGGGCAGCTGTGGAAGAATTAGGAAAGATTATCAAGAGCAAAGGTGTGTCAGTAGAGACCAAGATCATCCACACTCTTGTATTCCCAGTTACTATGTATGGATACGAAAGTTGACCAGTAAAGTAGGACAAAAGGGAAAAAGTGTACTCATATGCAACACTGTGTTCGAGGAGAGCTGTATGGATACCCTGGGCTGCCAGAAAGATAAACGAGTGGCAAATTACAGCTGAGGCAAAAGTGACAAAACTGAAGCAGTCCTACTATGGGCACATCATGAGAAGGCAGGATTGATTCTTTGGAAAACATACTAATGCTTGGAAAAAAGAAGGCAGCAGGCAAAGAGGAAGACCAAATGTGAGCTAGACTGACTCCATTAAAGAAGCCATAAGCATGAGACTAAAGGAGCTGAGCAGTCTGTCGAGGACAGGACATTGTGGATGTCACTCATTCATAGGGAGTCAGAGCCAACTAATAGCACATGACACACATCAAAGAATTAGTAAGGTGAAGGCAGGAATAAAAAAATGATGCCCGCTGTCGCAGCTAGTATTCAACATTTGTTCTGGAGGTTGTAGTCAATACAATACGAATAAAAGAAATGACCTTCAAGTTTACTTTGAAGATACCAGTTGTGAGACTATTAGAACTAATAACAGAGTTACTTAAGATAAAATCAAGATCAATATTATAGCTTTGCTATACAGTAACAATTATGGATAAGAAAATATTATTGAAAAGTTTCATTTTTAATGATAGACACAAATTTGTAAAACATCTAAGAATAAAACTGAAAAATGTATAAGCTAATGTGAAGAATCAATAAAACTTTATTGGTGGAAGGAAAAGAAGATTTAAATACATAGAAAAGAATAACATGACATAAATCTGGTCTGAAGCATTACCTTCCACCCTCAAAATATCATTTCTTTATGGAAAAAGAACACAGTATATTTGAAACTAGGCTTTTTCCTGGAAACAGAATTAGTTGCCCTTAATTAAATGCCTATTATGTACCAAATGCTTTAACTTATTATTTCAGTTAAACTCTTCTAAGCCTCAGCGTTCTCATCTGTATTATTGAGATAATAAGCCTACCTTGTAGAACTGTTATTTAAAAAGGCAAACATGTTAAAACAGCAAGTCTTTATGCAATGCCTTTCACATAGTAAGAGCTCAAGAAAATTACAGAAAAAAAGTGTTATTTAACAAAGATAATTATATATTTAATTCTTATCATAACCTTGTAAAGAAAGAATTTTTATACATGAATATATTGAGTCAACTCTTGCGTTAATATTTGGAGATTGTTCCATTTGACTTTTAAAGTTGAGTATGTCCCCACATACCATACAGCCATTCAGGATGTGCACTGATACAGTCATAGGGAGGTCAAGCCAATAAGCGTGATGGAGGCTTAAAGAAGAAAGAAAACAGAGACTGAAATCTGGTTCTGAAGAGGAGGTTGATCAACAGAAGCACCCTATGCTAATCCTCGGCTCTGCTCTCTGTCCACAGAGCCAGTCTGATGATCCTAGGTGAAAGTCAACTAAATTGTCCTGCTAATTTAGCCAGCAAAGCTGGAAAGAAAGAGGGAGAGAGAGGGAGAGGAAGTGGGGAAGGGAGAAGAAAAGGGAGGGAGAGGAAGAGGGGGAGAAGAGGGGAAGAGACAGATGGGGAAGGAGGGAGGAAGAAAGGAAGAAAGAAAGGAAGAAAGGAAGAGAGATAGAGAAAGCAAGCAAGCAAGCAAGTAAGTAGTAAAGGTGTTCCTTAGGAAACTAGCAATTTTGTACCCTGAGTCACAAATTCCTCCCTGAGGTGTTCTCTGAACCTACATCCACTGCACAGATACACACACTTACACACTGATTAGACTGAAGTAATTAAAGTAAATCAGCACTGAACATAGTCCTAGGTGCTTAGCAGGTGCTCAGTAAATATTTACTGGGAAGAGAAGAAAGGAAAGAATGATTAAACCTACTCAATGCAAGAGCAGAGAAATTGTCTTTCAGACTTTAGCTTTCAATAGTGACACCCTTGGGAATCTGACCCTTACATTTGTGGTTCTCTCTCTCAGAAACATGATTGTATTACCATTTCTCCTAGCACTGATAAGAACCTTTGTTTTGAACTGAACACTGCCTTGGGGTCTTCCAAAGTCCGGCTTTCCTAGAATTCTCATGTAGAGTTCTTGCCTGTCTCTCCTTCCTACCCCAACTTCTTTGATACCTGGATGGAACTCAGATTTCCACTAGAGCTGACTGGTGCAGAGGGATGGAGTTCCATCTGGATTGAAAATGTAGAGACTTTCCTTTTTCTCAATGTCACATATATTACATTGAACAGTTGTCAGGATTTGAACTCTGTTGAACAGCCTGTGTCTCCAAGATGGGGCTGAATAGTTGCTCTCCCCCTTATTTATATCCCCTAAAATCTGATCAGAGGCTCACAGGAAGATAGGGAAAGAGTGAGAAGTAGCTGCATGCTTTTACGCTGTGTATGAGCACAAGGGTGTGGATTTAAGGTTGGGGTAGAGGAAACAGAAACCACCTTGCCTTCCACCCCAGGGAATCAGTGGGTGGAAGAGACTTTAAAAACCAGGATAGATGCTCTGGGCAGATGGAGATACCTAGACCAGGAGGAACTAAGTGGCATGCAGAGGTGTGCCAGAGTGGTCAGTTACACACTTACTAGAGGCAGAGCCTGAGCAAGACTTGTTTCCACATCCCTGTGACTACAAAGTTGAGTATATTTACCTAGATTGGCTGTCATAAAAATTAAAAAAGGACATCACCAAGATGGCAACACAGATTGTTCTTGAATCCCCTATCCCCAACAAGAAGAATAGCTAAAAACTATTCATGGACAAAAGGCCACTGAGAGAATCTTAGAACACGGAGGTGAAACTGAAGTACTCCCTGCATCACAGAGACTAAACAGACTGGTTTCGAAGGTTCTCAAAATTCCTGCATCTTCCCAAACCTGCTGGAGGCAAATAAGCTACTCAGTGGCAACTTTCACATCTAACTTTACTTGCTTTCTGGGTGTCCCATGCCTTGTCTGGCTCATATCTGAAACTGGATTGGTTTTATTTCCCAGCATAAATGTCAGCAAAAGGATTTTAAGGACCCTTGAAAATCATATTTTGCAATGCTTTAATTTCACAGATGGGGAAACAGAGAACACAGGTTTGAAGGACATTCTAATTTATTAGAATGGAGTTGATCTGGAAACAGTGATAGGAAGATTGTAGTAACACATTTTATGAGGCCAATATTACTATGATACAAAAACCTGGTAAAGAAACGCAAAAAAACTACAGACCCATATCTCTTATGAACACAGATGCAAAAACCCTAAATAAGATACTAGCGACCAAATACAGCAACATATTAAAAAGATTATACACCACAATCAAGTGGGCTTCATCCCAGAGGCACAGGGATGGTTCAATATATGCAAATCAATTAATGTGATACACCACATAAACAAATTAAAAAATAAGAATCATATAATCATATTAATAAATGCAGAAAAAGCCTTCTACAAGATATAGCATCCATTTAAGACTAAAACACTTAAATTTGGTATAGAATTAAAGTACTTTAACATAATAAAAGCCATATATGACAAACCCTCAGCCAACATTATACTTAATGGTGCAAAAACTAAAAACCTTCCCTCTAAGATCAGGAGCAAGGCAAGATGTCCACTATCACTACTGTTATCCAGTATAACATTGGAGGTCCTGGAGAGTGCAATGAGGGAAGAGAAAAATATAAAAGGCATCCTAATAGGAAAAAAAGAAGTAGAACTGTTACTATTTGCACATGACATGATTCTCTATATAGAAAACCCTAAAGATTCCACAAGAACACTACGAGAAACAATAAGCAGATACAAAATCAAAGTCTCCAGATACAAAATCAATGTTCAAAAATCCATAGTGTTCCTATACTTTAATAATAAAGTGTCAGAAAAAAAGTGGAAAAAATAATTCCTTTTGCAATTGCAACAAAAATAATAAAATACCTAGGAATGTTTAATGAAACGTGTGAAGGACCTATATAATGAAAACTATGATACATTATTAAAAGAAATCAAGGAAGATAAAAGAAATGAAAAGATATTTCATGTTCTTAGATTGGAAGAATCAACATAGTTAAAATGAACTTATTACCTAAAGCATACATATTTAATGCAATCCTAATCAAATTCCCATTGACACTTACTAAAGAAATAGAACAAAAGATGATCAGATTTGTATGGAAGCACAAAAGACCTCAAATTGCCAAAGCCATCCTGAGAAAACAGAATGAGGTTGGAGGCATTACTCTGTCTGACTTCAGATTATAATATAAAACAACAAAAATAAAAATTACATGGTATTGACAGAAAAATAGACACGTGAACCAGTGGAACAGAGTTAAGAGTCCGGAAGTAGACTCATATTTATATGGGCAAATATTTTTTGACAGAAAAGCCAAAAACATACAATGGAGAAAGGAAAGCCTCTTCAATAAATAGTGGTGGGAAAACTGGAAAGCTACTTGCAAAAGAATGAAACTAGACTGTTATCATCTATCACCACACACCAGAATTAACTCAGAATGGATTAAGAACCTGAATATAAGACCTGAATCAATAAAACGTATAGAAGAAAACATAGAAACTAATCTCATAGACCTTGGACTTAACAAGAATTTTATGAATTTGACCTCAAAGGCAAGGGAAGTTAAAGCTAAAATAAATGAATGGAACTAAATCAGACTAAAAAGCTTCTGCTCAGCAAAAGAAACCGTCAGCAAGACAAAGACACAACCACTCGAAAGGGAAAACATATTTACAAGCAACACCTCTGATGAGGGCCTAATATCCAAAATATACAAAGAACTATACAACTCAATAACACCAAAAAATCAAATGATCCGATCAAAAAATGGGCAGAGGACCTGAACAGGCACTTCTCCCTACAGGACATACAAATGGCTAACAAATACATGAAAAGATGCTCAGCATCACTAGCTGTTAGGGAAATGCAAATCAAAACCACAATAAGATGCCATCTCACCCTGTTAGAATAGCTATAATCAACAGGACAAGTAATATAACACATGCTGGAGAGGGTGTGGAGAAAAAGGAGCCCTCATACACTGCATGTGGGACAGCAAATTGGTACAGCCACTATGGAAAACAGTATGGAAGTTCCTCAAAACATTAAGTATGGATCTACCACATGATCCAGCAATCCCTCTACTGGGTATTTACCCAAAAGTCTTGAAAACCCATATCCAAAAAGATCTTTGCACACCAATGTTCATAGCAGCAGTATTCACAGTGGCTAGCACATGGAAGCAACCAAGGTGTCCTACAATAGATGATTGGATAAAGAAGATGTGGTGCAAACATACAATGAAATATTGCTCAGCTAAAAAGGGAGATGAAATACTGTCACTTGCGACAACATGGATGGATTTTGAGATAATGGAGCAAAATAAGCCAGACAGAAAAAGTTGAAAACCACACGGTACCACTCATATGTGGGATATAAACCTAAAAGCAACAAATGAGCAGGACAAAGAAACAGAGACTCATGGACATGGACTATAGGCTAGTGGTTACCAGAGGGTAGGGGATAGGGAAGGTAGATAGGGGGAAAAGGGGTCAAATGTGTGGTGACAGAAATAAACCTATGGGCGGTGAAAACACAATGCAAAATATATATGACTGACTGTTGAATTGTACACTTGAAACTTACTGGATTTCATTAATCAATGTTACCATAATAAATTTTTTTAAATATTAAAAAAATTTATGGTCCTGTGGCCCACTTCATACGGAGGTCTACAGATACAGCCTAGAAATCTGCATTATAAACAAGCTCCCCAGGACATTCTTATGCATACGAACATTTGAGAAACACTAGACTGAAGCAAATACAAGTTTTACCCAAAGAAATTCAACTAAGAAAATAATTATTATAATTATAGATTAATAGTGATTCTTGCATAGTTTCCAACATGCAATAGATATTCATTCACAAAGGGCATTTTACAAGTTTAGCATAAGTCAATTCTCCATTAGACTCATATCCTTATTCTTGTTTAAATTTTTTTAATGTGAAACTTATTTTTTTAAGAAATACAATTGTAAAATATACCTTCATCTGTCACTTACTTTGTCTTTAAGACTGAACAAAATTCCCAACCCTATTTTATATCATAATCCTCATACTTGGGAAATCCTTTACACTAGCTGTTAAAATCATTAAGTGTTGTCTTCGATTTAATCTTTAAGGTTGACCAGCCAGCATTGAGTCACTGTAATCTTCTAGGTTAGACAGGAAAAGAATTGACGTCGTTACAAAATACCACTGCGTAAGTGTCTTTGAGAAAATGGAAGCCAATTGTACACAGTTGGGTAATGATATAGGCAACATCCCCTGAGCAGGTGAGCTGGACGGCCTGGCATCTGGCATTGCTCCCTTGTGATGCTCTTGTGTGAGCTGTTGAGGATCCGTGACATACTTTCTCTGACATAACATATCTCAGGGAGATATCAAGATGTTTCCTCTTTCCAGCAAATCAATTGCCTATTAGGTATGATAATTTGGCATGTGCTATGCTCAAGGGACAAATGCGGTAAGGGATGTTTCACACAAAGGGGCTTCCACCGTGAGCCAGCAATGTTGATCTGCAGCTAAAAACAGAGATGCTTAAAAATAAACCTTCAACTTCTCACCCTGAACAATGAAGATGTTTTCCAGAAAACTACACACAATCTAAACAGCCTGAGAGCTAGCCAGATCCTTTCTCCAGCTTTTACTTTTTAAAAAAGAAAAAAATAAAAAAGCAGTCAGCTGACCTAGTTGGTTTATCTTGCTATTCTCTAACACTAACTGCCCAAAAGAGATTTATAATACAAACATGCCCAAACACTCTTGTTGGCTTTTCTCTAGCTTTCAGAAACAAACAAAAATACTATTAGCCATTAATTTAACATCCTAAGTTAATATAAATGCTTCCATGACGGAAGTTAATGTTAGTATTCAACTCAATTTTAAAGATATACCAAGATAACTCAGTTCCAAGCACTCATTTATTCTCTCTCCTCCCTCTCCCTGTCTTTCTCAGCTTTCTCCAATTTAAGTCAAAGAAAGGAAAAACTTGAGATGATTATCTGAAGATGATGGTCATATTAGTCTAAATGGCCCAGAGCCTCTGACAGTATATACCACAGCTCCAGGAACCAGCTGTAGCCCACAATGGTCAAATATTAAGGACAAGGCAAACCTCCAGTTAATTCACATAAAATTTATTTTTTAAAAAAATCACGGACTCTTCCGGAACAGAACATTGATTGTGTGCAGTGTCTGTATGCTGCACCCAGGGTCCTGAGCAGTAAGATAGGAGCCCATGATATGAGCCCATGCCTATGCAGAGAGTCTAAGTCTGCTAGACAATCAGACTTATGCCCTAGTGAATTATTGCACAGGGAATACTGTGGTTAAAGACAAACAGATTGCACTGCCCAAGAACAGGCAAGGCCCAAGTCAAGGAAGGAAGGGTGGGGTAGGTCAAGCACCGAATATCTAGAGCAGTGGGCCCATTTGCTGATCCATGTTTATATAGAACATCCTTCGTCACTACAATCTTTTTCTTAAAGATTTTATTAAGTTTATTGCAATAACATTGGTTAAAAAGATTATATAATCTTAAGGTGTACATTATCATTTGACGTCTATATATTTTATTGCGTGTTTAACACCCAAAGTCCAGTTTCTTTCAGCTACCATATATTTGATCCCCTTTACCCACTTCACCCTCCCCTTAAACCGTTTACCTCACTTATCTTCCCCATCCCCCCTGACCCCACTAGTAACCAACCACTAGTCTATGGTCCTCTGGTAACCACTAGCCTATAGTCCATGTCCATGAGTCTCTGTTTGTTTGTCCTGCTCATTTGTTGCTTTTAGGTTTATATCCCACATATGAGTGGTACCGTGTGGTTTTCAACTTTTTCTATCTGGCTTATTTTGCTCCATTATCTCAAAATCCATCCATGTTGTCGCAAGTGACAGTATTTCATCTCCCTTTTTAGCTGAGCAATATTTCATTGTATGTTTGCACCACATCTTCTTTATCCAATCATCTATTCTAGGACACTTTGGTTGCTTCCATGTCCTGGCCACTGTGAATACTGCTGCTATGAACATTGGTGTGCAAAGATCTTTTTGGATATGGGTTTCAAGACTTTTGGGTAAATACCCAGTAGAGGGATTGCTGGATCATGTGGTAGATCCATACTTAATGTTTTGAGGAACCTCCATACTGTTTTCCATAGTGGCTGTACCAATTTGCAGTCCCACACGCAGTGTATGAGGGCTCCTTTTTCTCCGCACCCTCTCCAGCATGTGTTATATTACTTGTCCTGTTGATTATAGCTATTCTAACAGGGTGAGATGGCATCTTATTGTGGTTTTGATTTGCATTTCCCTAACAGCTAGTGATGCTGAGCATCTTTTCATGTATTTGTTAGCCATTTGTATGTCCTGTAGGGAGAAGTCCCTGTTCAGGTCCTCTGCCCATTTTTTGATCGGATCATTTGATTTTTTGGTGTTATTGAGTTGTATAAGTTCTTTGTATATTTTGGATATTAGGCCCTTATCAGAGGTGTTGCTTGTAAATATGTTTTCCCTTTCGAGTGGTTGTGTCTTTGCCTTGTTGACGGTTTCTTTTGCTGAGCAGAAGCTTTTTAGTCTGATTTAGTTCCATTCATTTATTTTAGCTTTAACTTCCCTTGCCTTTGAGGTCAAATTCATAAAATTCTTGTTAAGTTCAAGAATAGAAGAAAACCTAGAAACTAAACTCAAGGACTATGAATTTAAAATAAGCGCTTTTGATAATTCTAGGGCAGGTGGTTGTGGAGATAGAGATCCCTTAGTCAACACTTACTGTCCCTCTGAATGCTAACAGAAAATGGACTAAATACAAGAATGTTGATGACAATTAAGCCTTATGAACATACCTACTCAGAATATGAACCTCTTGAACAATTTTCACTGCAACTTTTAGCATCCTAGGGAGGCATACAGTTTCCAAAGAAAGGAAATAAAGCCCTGGCATATGACATTTTATTATAGTGCTTTCATCCTCCTGGGTTAGGCAAGCGCTAGAATATTCAATTTAGTTAGCACTGCAAACTGGAAAAGTAGAAATCTGCCTAGATGCTCTGGAAGAAATCCTCAAGAAACCAACTGTAGGGTTAGGAAGTAACAATGCACTTAAAATATCTGCTTAAATCAATGCTGTTAAAAACACAGAAAAAGAATCTAGAGAAAATCAATTAATGTATATTTAGGTAGTGCTGAGCATTCGAAAGAAGTCAGGGATGTTTTAAAGAACAGAAGACAAAATCAGCTTAGCCTGACTTAGAATCCTCAGAGTTGCAGATGAAAATTGTAAACATGGCCTGGTTTAATTTTAAAAATTCTGGACCCTGTAATTGTCTTGCTTATTCATCCAAGTGATATTTACTGAGCACCAAAAATGTAATAAACTGTATGACAATGTTACAAAGAAAAATCAAGGAATATCTTTTTCCCCAGAGACTTTCCATCTAAATGAGACATTCTCAATAATTAGTAAATCAAAGTAACATATGATGAGCAGTAAAATTAATTTGTTATAGCATTTAGTGGAAGAAGAAATAACTGTTAATTGGGTTGATCAGTAAAACTATGAGAGCGATGGGATACGACCTGGGGTTTTGTCCTTTCTATCCTGTGGGCTGGTCACTGGCTCATCCTTCTGTCAGACTACATGTCCAGCAGTGCTGAAATCCACTTGATCCTTGTTCAGGCCAGCCCATCTCTCACTCCAGGCCTTCGAACAGCTAATCCTTACCTTGGAATGTTCTTCCTCCAGCCTTTTTCTTCAATGACTAATGGCTGGGTGCTACCTACCTCACCTTCAAATATGAGGTTAACATACCATTTTCTCTGGAGCCCTCTATGACCACCTGCAACCTTAGAAGGGACATTTTCCCCCTTCAGATAGTAATTTAATATATGCCAGCCAAAGTATTTGCATCTTTATTAAATTTAATTAAAGCATACCTGCATGGTATATTATGTAACATTCATTATGTACACACGACTTAAGCAATGCAAAGTAATTCTAAGAATGCTGATTACTAAGCTGTTAGCACACCATAAGTGAGGCCAGTGATGCCCAGCACAGATTGTCTCCTAAATGTAAGAACATTTTTTTTCTACATATTCTTCCAGCACTCCTGTTTATCTCATTGCATTACTTAGCATGCTGCATTACAACCAGTTCTTTAAACCGTGGACCTCTCGATAGGCTGTGGGCTCCTTGTGGCAGGTTATGCAGAGTTGTGCTCCTAGCACCTGGTAATACTAACGCATGTTGAGTTCACATTAGGGAAGGAGAATGGCAGCAGGAGAATGTGTGTACTTCCATATCTTGGCTATTACTGAATGCTGCCATGGACATACAGTACATGTATCTTTTTCAAACTAAGTTTTTGAAGACTCTCCATACTGTTTTCTGTGGTTGCACTAATTTACAATCCTAATAAAGTACAAGGGTTCCCCTTTCTCTACATACTTGCTAGCACTTGTTATTTGTTAGTTTTTTGTTAATAGCCATTCTCACAAATGTGAGGTGAAATCACATTGTGGTTTTCACTCGCATTTTCTTGATGATTAGAGACATTGAGCATCTTTTTACATCTGTATGTCCTCTTTGAGAAATATCTATTCAGGTCCTCTGCCTATTTTTCAATTGGATTGTTTGTTTTTTGATGTTAAATTATGTGAGTTCCTTATATATTTTGGATATTAACTACTTATTGGGTGTATCAATGGCAATTATATTCCCCATTCAGTAGGTTGTCTTTTTGTTTTGTTAACGTTATCCTTTGCTGTACAAAACCTTTTTAGTTTGATGTAGATCTATTTGGTTATTTTTTCTTTTGTTTCCCTTGTCAAGGACAACATATCCAAAAAGTTATTGCTGAGAGCAATGTCAGAGAGTTTACTGCCTGTGTTTCTTTCTAGCAGTTTTACGGTTTCAAGTCTGGTGCAATTTTACTTTTTGCATTTATCTGTTCAGTTTTCCCAGCATTAACTATTGAAGAGACTGGCTTTACCTCATGCTGTGTCCTTGCTTCCTTTGGCATAGGTTAATTGGGTACATAAGCACAATGTTACAAAGAAAAATCAAGGATCTCTATTCTATTCCATTGATCTATATCTGTTTTCACTCCAGAACCATACTGCTTTGATTATTGTAGCTTTATATTATAGTTTGATATGATGGAGCCTGATACCTCCCGCTTTGTTCTTTCTCAAAATTTCTTTGGCTATTTGAGGTCTCTTTTGCTTCCACATAAACTTTAGGATTAGTTGTTCTAATTCAGACAGAACACCATTCATATTTGCATTGAATATGTATCTCAAATAATGTGGCATACACATATTAAGTATCTACTAATCAGAACAGTTCTCTCTGCCTTGGTTTTTCATTGCATTGGATTTCTTGAAGAGTTTAGACCAGTTGTCCTCTAGAATATCCCATATTCTGGATTTTTGATTTGTTTTTTTTTGCTCCCTCATGTTTAAATTCATCTTTAAACACTTCTGACAAGAATTCTTCATAAGTGCATCACACCAGCAGGCACATAATTTCAAGCTCTCTTACTAAGAGAGCTGTCACTGACAACCCCTCTATCATAATCTGTAAGGTGCCAATTTTAAACTTTATAAATAACATATATCTCTACAACATTTTACCCAGTGGTTTTTGTGTTCATTAATAATTCTTGCCTGAATCAATGATTATAACAGGAGGTGAAAATGGTGATTTAGTAATTCTATCATTCCTTCTACATTGATTAAATGGAATTCTACTGTAAAAGAGAGCTTTCCCTCCCCTCTTTCTTTTCTTTGGAGTAGCACTATGATCCATTAATTTTTTCCCTGAAATTCAATGTATCATAACTCATCATGATCACTCTTTTTTAATGCTCAGATAATCCTGAGTTTGTGTAGTGAGAGCCCCTTTAGAGTGGATCCTCTGTTGAAATAACCTTTTCATCTTTGAGCACTTTTTTTTTTGCTGTCTGACACAGCCCAATGCTCTGGGCTCACATTTTCCTTCCTCCTTCAGAATTATAATACTTATGCCACTACCAACAACAAATGTACTAGGTTAAGATGAATACTTTCTGCAATTTTTTTGTCCTGCAAAAATACATATATCATTAAGAGCACATAATCAGAGCACTGTAATTCAAAAGTTATTTAAAATAACTCTTTTATCTGTGCAGTTATATGATCAATTTGATATAAAGTTAGGGCCATGTGTTTCTATTTTTATTCAGTCTTAAGGTATTATTTTACTCCTTTTTTATAATTTAAATTTTGTTTAAATATACAAATATATATTCAGAATAGTCTCACTTCTATCCCTGTCACCTTCATCTTTCTCTTATCTACTTCCTATAGAAAATTATTTTTATTTCTGCTTTCTTTTTTTGTATTTCTTTAAAAATTAAACATACATTATATGTAGCTTTATTTCCCTTTTTATCTATTATATGCATTCTTTCATACTTTGCCTTTTTCATTTAAAATTGTGTCCTGAAATTGCTCCATATTTGTTTATAGAAAATTTTCACATTTCTTTTTAATGTTGCATAGTATTTCATTATGTGACTGCACTATAATTTGTTCAGTCTCCTAAAGACAGTCATTTAGTTTTTTTCTAATATTGTACATTAAAAACAATACCACAATGAGTAATCTTGGGTATTTGTTGTTTTATATTTAGGATAGAATTTATCAAGGTGAATTTATAGAAGTGGAATTGCTGGTCAAAGTGTATATAGATATTGCAAAATTCTCCTTCATACAGTTTGTACCATTTTGTATGCCTACCCTTAATTTAACAGCATCCCTGTTTTCCCTTAGGCTCACCAAGAGAGTGTGTTGTCAAGCTTTTGAATTTTTAGCCATCTGATAGTTTAGACATGGAATGTCAGTGTGCTTTTTACTTATGAGTTAAGTTGACCTGTTAATTTTCTCCCCTCATTATTTATGGTGCTTTGTAAATCAAAGACCTGTGTCCTTTATCTGTGATATAAAATGCAAACATGCTCTCTCAGGTTGCCATTTGTCTATTGATTTTTTTTTATGGAACTTTCTTATTGTCATTATTATAGAAATGTTTAAAATTTTTTGTGAAATCAAATTTGTGAATCTTTACTGTTTTGGCTTTTAGCTTTTGGGACAACCTAGTATAGAAATAGGCAAAAAGAGTTGAAAACACATTTCATGAAAGAGGGAATCCAAGTTTTGGTGAAGAGAATGAACACAGCCTGAGAATGTGCCCTCGTGAGAACCACAGTGGCAGACTCTTTGATAGGAATGGTTATGCTTAAGGATGCACCTTCCTTGTGACCCACATACACATACACACAGACAGATAAAATTCACAAAGAAGCATATTATACAGGTGTCTATTACTAGTAACCAATAAAATACAAATAAAATCTAATATTATATATATGACATATATAACATATGTATAGACACAAATATACACACACATATCTGCCATAAATTTTAAAAATTAAAATAAATTTACATAAAACACATTGTTGAGAGGACTTTGCTAATATAAATCAAGAGCTTTAACATTACTTTTTCATTTGGTTTTGTAATCTTTATTAATAGTGAAAGATATTACCTTTTCTCATAAATTTGTTGTGTCTGGGAAAGAAAAGATAAAAGTGTATGCTTCCTACCCATTGCTCTGCCAAAAGATAATAGCACATTATAAATATAAATAGCACATTATGAGAAAAGAAAATGAACACCCAGATATCTATAATCCTGTTATTTTGTTTGGCTACCTTATAGTTTTTTTCAAAAGCACATTTAGCTATTCTTTTAACCAAATATACATATAACATTTTGTCGTGCTTTTGTCATATATTATTTAACTGAAGGAGTACTTTTGGATTAAGAAAAATAAATTTTCTTAATCCAAATTATAAAAAATACATTTGCTGAGCACATTACTGTGTATGGGGCATAAAGTGAGGATGATTTTATGTATTATACAAAATACATAAGTTTGATTATGGTAGAACAAAAAAGACCTTTAACAGTGACTAGGGCTGTTAAATTGATGAAGTTAATCAATGCTCATTTATTGAGTAGCTGCTAAGTGCTAGGCCTTTTTCTAGGTGGTGGGGGTCTAGCAATGAACAAAGCAAAGGTCTGATGGATGGAGCCAACATTCCAATGAGGAAAACAGACAGGAAACAGAGATAGATGGGCAGTGGTGACTGCTATAAAAACAAAAACATAGTGAAGAGTTAGAGACTGATAGGGTTGCTATTTGAGCAGACATTAAAATGAAACGAAAGGTGGAGGCTTATGAATAGAGGGGTGAACAGATTTCTTTGGGCAGCCAGAACAGCAGAGCCTGGTGAGGCCGAAGCAGTCTTTGGCTCTCATTCTGTTGAAATAGCATTTTAATTTTATTTAGTTTCAAGTGCATGTTTTGCAGACAATAATATTTATTATAATTTATGGAATATTTATTGTATAAGGTGCTTTACCTATATTTTCTCTAATCATTAAAACAACTATGAAGGACAGATTTCATTTGGTATTTATAGTATGATACATATAAATTTTAAAAATTCACCATATCATTTATGGATAGAAACAACAGTTAAATTATAAAAACATGATGGGGAAGATGCACAGTTGCCAAATTCAGGTTAGTAGTCACCTCTGGGAAGGAGGAAGCGAGTGGAATGAAGGTGGATGAACGGGAATCTGTAATGCTTCATTTCTTTTTAAAAAATTTATGTTGTATAAATTTATAGAATGCTTGATTTTTGTTTCTACTTTCATATGTGTGTATGTGTGTGTCACAAGTTTAGACTCAAATATAATTCAGTCTAACTTCAAACCAGTGCTCATTTTATGTTGTTTTCCTCAAAATGAATAGCCCCCACCAAAGAAAAAAAGCTCACAATAAAAATTACTACTCAACCAACCCTCCCAGCACTCAGCAAAGTGTACGGTGGAAATGACTTCCCAGATCCCATTTACAGGAGAATTCTCTTCCTCTTGAATCAGTCTGACGTCCAAGAACTGAGTCTAATTCATACGATGTGTCAGTGTCATTGTAATGAATGATGGCTTGTTGTATTGCAAGTGAGCTAATGAGCTGGGGACATTCATAGCTGTCATGTAGAGGGAGTCAGCCAATTTCCAGTAAAGGCTGGGAAGCAGTCTGCAAGGAAGGAGGGCCAAGATTTTGAGACAGCAGCATGGCCATGACCTGCTATTGTTACTGTGGAGAGAGCATGCCAGGTGCCCCCGAGGACCATGAGGGCAGCATGGCTCACACGAAAGCTGCTATCTTTTCTTCAAGCCATTGCCTAGAAATTATGTTAAGATAGCAACTGTGCCTCATACTCTTAGGAAAACATTTTTATTCTCCAATACTGTAAGGTTTCTGAAGAAATGTTACATGGATAACTCGATCTTTTCTTTGTTCAAACAGGAGAAGAGTAGATAGAAATAGGCTGAAATGATTATGTGATATGTTGGATTTTTAATTTTATAAGCTAGGTGGTATATTTGATATATATATATATATATTTTAAAGAGATTTCAGGGTGGCAGAATACTATTAAAAGTTATTGCTGGTGAGCAAAGGCGAAGATAGGATGATATTTCATTTGGAAAGTTCTCTTTTGCTTGAATTTTTAGAAAAACATTATTTTTTCTATACAAATAGTTTTAAAAAGAATGACTGAATTTATTTTATAAATAGAGAGTAATAACATCTTATGGTCACTGAAAGCTTTAATTTTTAATAATTTTTTAATTCTCAGAATTACTTTTCGATATGTGTTTTATCCCCATTTGATAGATGGAAAAATTGAAGCACAGCACAGCAGATAACTTGTCTAAGATATCAAGTTACTGATGGAGCCAGAACTAGAACTTGTCTCCTATGTTCTAGCTGAAATATATATACATATATATATATATACATATATTAACTAGATTCTATTTGTCTTTGGGTAACATTAATTAAATTCTTTACCTAAAAAGAAAACACCATAAGAATCTAATGACCCCAGAATTTTATCTGAAACGAATTCCCCCTACAATGTTCTGTTTCAATTTCAACTATATAAGTAAATTTTATTAACATATTTCCCCTCCATGATTTACTGTAATTGTTAAAAAAATTTTTTCTGCATTTTCAAAACCAATTTGATGTGCCATTTACCATTTTTACCAGATGTAAAAATAAAAAAGATTTTTTAGGTCTCCAAGTTTTGATTTTTTAAAAAAGAATTAAAAGGCAAAGCCAAATACAAGTAAACCATGTATAATCCATATGTATTTTGGAATAGGGAATTGAAGAAGGATAGACATTTTATTCTAATTCACTAGATGCAGATTCTAGTTCCAGGTGTGCATTATCCGAGTCTAGGGCTGTCATAGACGCATGTATGCACAAGGTGTGTACTTGTCACAGATTGGTTGCTTAGTTTGTCAAAAGCTACAAAGAAACAGGAAACACCAAACACAAGTACTGCCAAGCATGGTTCTAAGTGTTTAGTATATATTAACTTAATCTTCCCAGCAAACTTCATGGTAGAAACAATTACTCTTCTCATTTTATAGATGTAGAGCTGTGGCATAGAGTGACAAAGTGACATGTCACCACACCTAGGCCAAAAGCTGAAGAGCTGGACTTACACCATGCAGTCTTCAAGCTCCTCTTGACCACTCCGGCATCTCTCATGAAGGGCAGTCTCTGAGGTTCACAAAAGTTTCAATTATTTCGATAATTCTCTTTTACTCATTTTCAGTCATTTGTTTGGCTTCACAATTCGGACCACAGCGACTGCATTTGCAGAGGTCAGGTCCCTGGTTGTAATAGTGATGCATGGCTTGAACACTCTGCTTTTAAGCAATGCTGATTCTCCTTGCTCTCCTAGTTAACTCCTTGTTTATTTTTATTCACTCAGCAGCCAGACCTGAAATGTGCTAAACTGATAAAGTACGAAATGAAGGGAGGCTTTGGAAGGTTTCAAGAGTCAGCCTGAGGCTCTGGGAATGTGCAAGCTCTGAGTTTCTTTTCTCATCCCCACCCCCAATATGAAAAGCACCCTGGATACCAGCCAGGTATTCCCAGTGAGGGCCCAATCAGCTGCAAATTTCTGGTTCCAAGTTAAGATTTTTTAAAATTTTAATTAACTTTTTGTTTTTGCATTATCTATCACCCAGCCTTGAACTATCTAGAGAGACCCTCCACCTCCAAAGAGAAGCTCCTTCATTTTCACACCTACCTACTAGTGATGAAAGCAGGATAAGAGGCCCTTAGGAGCCAGATAGTATGTGTCAGATCTTTAGAACAAACATTTATGGAGGTCTTACTTTGTATAAGGCAACTAACTGCAAAGAGCAGTCTCCTCCCCGATGGGCAGACCCTCTCACTCCCAGGGTGGCAGACTTCTTAAATCCTGCTAATGTTTAACGATGAGGATTAGGACTGAAGGCAGGGAGGGGCGGGGTGGGGGGAGGGGAGGGACAGTGGAAGAGGCTGGCCAGAGGACACTCAATTCATCTTGATTGCAAACAAATTTAGAACGCCCCCAAAGAAAATGCCCTTTGGTTGCCTCAGCCAAGATGATTCCAGATTTGGGTTGTCTAGGCTAATATTAATAACTTAAAACTTTGCTTCAAAGCCTGAAATATCACTTTGCTTAGTTCTTTCAAAGATTGCTTCTCAGCCTGGTTTTACTGCGTAATACACTTGATATCGCGATGAGAAATCCTCAGATCTTTTAAAAATCTCTTGGTCATCTGACCCAGGCTTTAGAGATCTCCATGCCCACAGCCCCTAGAGGCCTGATTTCTTCCATGCCACTCCTCAGTGTCTGGCAAACTGGTTAACTCCTTAAAATGTTAGGAAACGTAAGCTATTAAAAATACAGAACTGAAGGAACCCAGGAAATGTGACTCACTCTGTGTGTCTTGTTTCAGTGTCGTTCCCATGGAAACCTATTCTACCTGTTCCAGGGACACTGACTTTCTGGCCTGTTCCAGCTGCATGCACCCAACACCTGCTGAGGCATGACCACCACCACTGGCCACAGGGTAGATGTCCAGGATCTTGAAGGTCAGTTGTTTCCTTTTAAGCCAGACTTTAGTTTGCCTCAGTGAGGTGTTTCTTAGCTGAGTGTTTGCTACTGAAAAACTTTCGTCACTTTGAGTGAGCGAATATATGTGTTTGTAGGAAACTGTGAGAGAAAGTTTTATTTTTCACAGTACTTGTAATTCTCACCAGTTACATCTTATCCATGCTCAGGTGTTTGTTGTTGTTTTGTTAGTTGAGGTCCATTTTTCTTGGGACTGATATACCTCTTAAACTCAATTGGTATTTTGAAACTGAGTAAATCTTGAAATTGCTTTTAATACAAGTATTTCATATTTACTATAAATGTTAGTAAGACTACTTTAAGTGGAAAGGAAAGGCAAGTTTTAGTCTGCCATGTAAAACCTTGGGAAGCACTGAATAGCGAAACTTTCTTTCTCCCCCATTCCTTTATTTTAATTAGTAAAAATAGAAAGAACATTTTTAATGACAGTGAATTTTTGAAGCAACCTACCCACTTTTAATAAATTATTCTCTTAGGAGACTCTTCTCTCTTTTGGGGAGGCAGTAAGGGAACGTCAAGAAAATGCAAGTATATGGAGAAATTGGAACCTTCGTGCATTGCTTATGGGAACTTAAAATGAGTCTCTCCTGACTTTTCATCTTTACTAATTAAAATCCTCCCTGAACGTTCCTTCCAGTTTGCACTTTTTTATTAGCACATGTTTTCATATCACTTTTGGAGTCTCTTTGGCTCATTAAAAATACTGTCTCCTGGATTCTGGGCTGCCTTCTGAGGGTTGTATTGCCAATATCTATAATGTCATCAGAGCTTGGACAGTGGATCAATGTTTTTAAATATAGCTAACAAAGCCCTTTGCCTCTGATGATTTATTTTGTTTTGTGTTGGGCTAGTATTGAAATTTCTGAAACAAAAGATATATTAGTTACTTCAGTAAACTAACCACATCCATTATAATCTCCTGATTTAGAAAAAATTTGTTTTGGTGCTATTTATTAGTAATTCTCAACAACAATTTGAATGTTTTTTTCATTTCTTCACTTTAAAAGGAAGTTGGAGGAATTGAAATTAGCCTTGGGATACATTCTGTTGTGATTGACAACTTGTCTTCAAACCTATTTTTTTTTATTCTGCATAATAGAGATGGTATTTCACCTTTTTGGTATTGTCTAATATTGCTTGAACTTTTTTAAATAAATTTTTTGGACAGTTTTAGATTTACAGACAAATTGTGAAAATAGTACGGAGTTTCCACATACTCTGCATCCAGTTTCACTTATTATTGACATCTTGTGACACATTTATTAAAATGAATAAATTATTTGTTAAAAATAATAAATACATTATTATTAACTAAAGTTTACACTTTATACAGATTTCCTTAGTTTTAACCTAATGTCCTTTTCAGCTCCAGGGTCCCATCCAAGATACCACATTCCGTTTAGCTGTCATGTCTCCTTAAACTCTTCTCGGCTCTGGCAGTTTCTTGGACCTTCTTTGCCTTTGAGGACCTCAATGGTCTTGAAGAATGCTAGTCAGGTATTTTGTAGACTACTGCTCAATTTTTTTTTTTCCTGATGTTTCTCTCATAATTAGTTAGCATGGGGTTATGGGTTTATAGGAAGACCCCAGAGGAAAAGTGCTTCTTTCATCCCATCTTGCCAAGAGTACATACTATCAACATGACATCACTGTTGATGTTGACTTTGACCACCTGGCTGTAGTAGTGTTTGTCAGGTTCTCCACTGAAAAGTTGCTTTTTCCCATTTCCCATGATGTAGTCTTTGGAGTTTAGTTATCATGCGCAGCAAACACTTTGGGAATGAAGAGTTATTTTTCACCTCCTTATGGGTGGAGTAGCCACATAAATTATTTGGAATTCTTCTGCATGGAGATTGGTCTTGTCTCCCTGATTTGTTTATTTATTGAATCATTTATTTGTATCAGTATGGACTTGTGGATATTTGTTTTATACCTTATATTATAATCTAATACCAGTTTATTTATTCTGTAACTCAAATTCTTCCAGCTTTCGCTGTTAGGAGCTTTTTTATTTGACTCTTTTGAATATTCTAGTCAATATGGAGTTTTTGTTTGTTTTTGTTTCATAGTTTTTTGAACATTTTTTTATTTCCTGATACTAAAAAATCCTCCAGACTTATCTTGTATCTTCCCTGTCCCGGTCATAGAATCAGCCATTTCTCTAGGAAACTCTGGTTCTTGTTATTGGTGAATGGTATTAGAAAACAAGATCTGGGTGCTAGGTGTACTTAATGCTACTGGGTGTCATTGCTTCTAGGCCTTTTTAGCTGAGAGCCACTAATGTATTACAGATATCTACAAACATTTCTATATGTGACCATTTGTATCTATAGTATCTATAATTAAATTAAATATGAGTTCACACCAGTCTCCAATTCAGTACATTTCCACAATGATTATTTTAGTGATTTCCTCTTGTTTCTCTATAAACTCACATTCCTGCAGTGCAAAATATGACTCCCATCATCTGCCATCCATTTGCTTAATTGTTACATTCCAGGATATGTGTATAGTGGTATCAAAGTTGTTAACCTGCAAGCCCATGGGAAACACTAACAGTTGGAGTACAGTACTCATATACAGTTTTATTTGCCTTACAGACCTCCCTCATTTCCAAAGTTACTTAGCTTAGTACCTACACCTCCCACACTCCTCACTAAAGTCGCTTTATCCATTTGTATAAAACAGATTCTCTCATTATAGTCTCTATTCCATTCTGGGACACCCTACCTCTGAAATGACTTTAAATTTGCATATTAAGGATCACTCTATGCTGTAAAGTTTTATGGGTTTTGACAAATGCATAGTTTTATGGATGCACAATATGGTATCATGCAGAATAGTTTCAGCTCCCTAAAAAACATCCCCTGTGTATCACCTATTCAAAGACCTCCCTACCCCATATATAGATATAGTTCTGCCTTTTCCAGATATCATATAATCGGAAGCATACAATATGTAGCATTTTAAGACTGGATTCTTTCACTTAGAAATATGCATTAAGATTCAACTAGGTCTTTTGTGGCTTGATAGCCCATTTCTTTGTATCTTTAAATAATATTCCATTGTATGGAAATACCATAGTTTATTTATTTATTCACCTAATAATGCTTTCAGTATTTGGCAATTATAAACAAAAGTTCTATAAACATTCATATTCAGGTGTTTATGGTAGATATAATTTTCAAATAAGTTAGATAAATGAGAACATGATCACATGGTAAGACTATGTTTAGAAACTGACCAAGTATTTTTCAAATTGCTATGCTGCTTTGCATTCATACCAGCAAGGAATGAGAGGTCTCATTGCTTCATAAACTGGCTAGCAGTTGATATCATTGGATTTAGGAATTTTCACCATGCCTATAAGTATTTTGTGGCATCTCATTGCTGAGGACCTTCCACTTTAAACTTTCCCTTGCTTGAACAGATAAATTACTTCACATAATGATTTAAATACTAATATATGGCAGCCTTTTTGTTAGAATTTTTGAAGAGTTATATTAAAAATATTCTAAAATAAAAATTTAATTATTACGTAAATATATATAGTTCAATAAGTCAAATCTTTACAGTATAAGTTTATTTAGTTGGTGCATATCTTTTTTATGATCTGAAAATTCTAAAGAATGATTAGAAGTGTAATCAATAGTAATTAACTTACCATTTATTGGACACTTTTTATGGAATGGATAGAAAAAATAGTGAAATTCTTCTCATCCAAATTTATAATCTGTATACATATTACTTTTATCATAAATTGGAAGAATCTTGAAAAATAATCCTAAATAAAGTTGATGGTGAAAATACATTTTTTTTTTTTTAGAAATTTTGGGGGAAAACTTTATTTGGCCATTTATTCTCTTTTAAAATACATGATTGGCATAAAAGAATATCATTTTTTACATTCCGTTTTATAGTCTTAAAATAATAGAACATTTAATTCAACAAAATCTTTCATTCAGTGGGACATTTTGGATGGATCTGGACTCCTGCCCTCTCAACCTTGTATTGTTGCCTGGATTTCTGCATTCTTGCCAAGTTAATCTTTTGCTGCTCTTGCAAAGAGCCCCAGGAGCTCATCTATCTTTGCTTGAATGAGAAGGTAATTTCTTAGTACTCCCTGGGATTTGGGTTGGTTGAGAATGATTTATATTGGTAGGTTACTTTATTCACATTTTTTCATTGTTTTGGAAGGCTGAAGTTGAGTAATGATGTAACCTTTAACATCAGCAGGCCTATTTGACCCTACATTTGGTTTATTTAAGTTAATACCATCCGGTAGTTGCCTATTTTGATTTTCCCAAATCTTTGAACTTTGCCTCCTCTTTATTCTTGATAAACCTGGGGTCTGCCCTTACCATCCTGCTTGGTCTCATGGGATTTGCAAATTACAGGTCTGATTTGGTTTAGAAAAGACATTCCTGCACATTTAAAAACCTCCGCCCAGCAATTACGGATATAATCATGAAATAGATTTGGATTTGCCAGTTACAGGATAAAGGAAAGATAAATCAATGGGATTTGTGACTCCCTGTCATGAAATCTAGTTTTTGATACCGAGAGTTAGGAAGCCTGACAGTCACTTACTGCCTTGAACTTGGTCTTTAATTCCTTGTGCTGAGTGTTGGCTCCCACTCTGTTCTGAATGAGCAGCCACAGCATCACCACAGTAACACTGAACTTCCAGGTATTCATGTGGGCGGTGTGAAGAACTGGAAGTATTCCCAAAACTGGATTAATGTTCCATAATCATCTTTGAATCTGATTTGGGGCTGTCATGCAATGAGGCTAGCCCTGTGGATTTGAGGCAAAAATCTGTCAGGTAGCAGAAGTCAAGCTGTCATTTCTGTCTATTTGTAAACCAATATAATCTCAGAGCATATTTCAACTTTAAAGCCTCAGAGGAGAGAAAAGTGAGCTCATTTCCACTGCATCAATCCACAATAATAACTTTTTATTACCACAGAAATAGCATATGATCATTGTGATGCTTGTTCACATCTTTCTAGATATTTTTCTGCATGGACTGCCTTGTGTGTGATTGTCATAATCTATGTATAAGGCAATATTTTAAAACTCTGTCAGCATTTGCCTAGGAGATACTGAACTGACTTTAACCAAACAACAGAACTGATTTTAACCAACCAACACTAATCAAGCCTCACTGAAGACTTTTTCTTGACTAATGGACAATGGACTTGTCTTAACCAATTTTTTCTGAGGACTCTGCCCTATTCAGAGTGCTAATTTTCATTCCTTGTTAACGTAAACACCACACTTACACCCTACCACCTTCAATGCCCTGACTTTTTCCCCTGAGTGAACTACTCAGTAAATTTCTTTATTGGTGTGTTTCCTTGCCCGGCCAAGAAATAGTCACTTGATTTTGTATTGCCTATTTGTTTTTGATCTTTGTGGTCTTTGTTTTATCCTTTGAAACCTACAATATTTAAGAGATTAAATAGTAAGCTCTCTATGGCAATATCAGAATTATTGGGCAGAATGAATTGATCCTGTGGAGATGTATTATGTTAAACCATATGCAGACTTGACCTGGAAAAGGTGGTGCAGGCTGTGTGCCTTGCCTCTCTCATCCAGGGTTCTCCTGGTGCTGGCTTACCTGTTGGCTTCTCTCAAGGGCTGCATGTTCTCAGTGGTCTATTTTATCACATTTTCAATTTGAGGATTCAAATCTGTTTCATTCTGTGTTTCTTTAAGATTGGATAGTTATCTTAACAATTCTTCTGAAGTTTATTTCCCAAGTCTGCAGGTTTGCTCAGATTATTTAGACAAATAGCTGGATTTTTGACCCATCCATAACAATGGGAAGAATTCACAAGGCTTCTTGGGCTGGGCCTCATATGGTATATAATTTTCTGAACCCATTAAACTCCGGGGTCTCAGATTTTGTTTTACAAGTACTTCATTTTAGTTTGACCAATCAATGTCTTAATTTCTTTTTAGCTTTGATGTAAAAAAAAAATAGATTTATTTCTAATTTTTGAAGTACATGTTACAAATACTGTAGCCACGAGTCCTGTGGTTTGGGTGTTCCCTATTCATAGGATGTGCTGGACAAAGTGCTTACCTTTCCTGAAGTCTAGTTTCCTCCTCATAAAATGTAGATACCACTTTCATGAGAGAATTATTCCTACGATTGAAGCATAGAACAGCTTAAATGCATTTATCTGTGGGTATCAAATAAATGTTTTATGGACTGAAAATAATTTAACTTGCATTTTCAGTTATCTTTTAAAGTGAGTTATAGATGATTGCAAGAAATAGTTGGCAGGGCTCCAGATGTGGGGGAGATGAAAGTTGATGTAGAACTTGCACCAGTGCAGAGCTCTTCAGTTCAAGGTTAGTAGGGATTTGACTGACATACAATAGAGACACCGAGCTTCCCTTGAAAGGTAAAAGTGCCAGAGAGAGCCATCTATTGAGATCACTTTTTATTACACATGGAAAATTTTGTATTTCAAATAGCAAAGCTATAGGGTAAAACATGTTGGGAGGAGATAATATTAATAACAATAATGATTATGATGGTAATGACTGTTTTTTGTGTGTTCTAAGTATCGTATCAGGCATTATTCCAAGGGCTTTACATATATCAACTCTTAATTCTTATACCAGCCTCATTAGGACAACACAATTATAATCATTTTGGCTGGTACTTCTTTTTTTCTATTTTACTTTATCTTTTCTATTATATAGTAAAAAACACATAACATAAAATTTATCATTTTAACTACTTTACATGTACACTTCAGTAGCACTAAATACATTCATGTTTTTGTGCAACCATCACCACTATCCACCTCCAGAACTGTTTCATCTTCCCAAACTGAACATCTATACCATTAAAGACTCACTCTTCATTCTCCCCCTCCCCTACCCCGGACACCATCATCTGCTCTCTGTCTCTATGAATCTGGCTACTCTGGATACCTCATGTAAGTAGAACCATATGATATTTGTCCTTTTGTGTTTCTTAGCAAAATGTCTTCAATGTTATAGCATCTATCAAATGTTTTAGCTTCTATCAAAATTTTATTCCTTTTTAAGCTGAATAATATTCCATTGCATACATACACCATATTTTGTTTATCAATTCATCTGTCTGTGGACACAAGTTATTTCTATCTTTTGGCTATTGTGAATAATGGTACTATGAACAAAGGTGTACAGCTATTGTTTCGAGACCCTGATTTCAATTCATTTGGGTATATATCCAAGAGCAGAATTTCTGAATTATATGGTAATTCTATGTTTGATTTTATGAGGATTCACCATTCTGTTTTCCACAACAGCTGTTCTATTCTAAATCCCCATAAGCAATGCACAAAGGTACCAATTTCTCCATATCCTCACAAACACTTGTTATTTTTCAGGCTGGTAATTTTTTAGAATAAGTTTTTATTTTTCAATTACAGTTGACATGCAATATTATATTAGTTTTGGGTGTACAACATCTTAATTAGACATTTATGTAACTTATGAAATGATCACTCCAGTAAATCTAGTACCCGTCTGACACCATAAATAATTGTTGACTATTTCTCTATGCTCTACCTTACAACCCCATAACTGATTTTATAACTGGCAGTTTGTGTATCTTAATCTCTTCCCCTTCCTTTTTCATCAATCTTCCCAATTCCTCTCCCATCTGGCAACTGTAAAAATGTTCTCTGTATCTATGAGTTTGTTTCTGTGTGTGTGTGTGTGTGTGTGTGTGTGTGTGTGTGTAAGTTCCACATATGAGTGAAACCATGTGGTATTTGTTTTTCTCTGTCTGACTTATTTTACTCAGCATAATACCAGCTAGTCCATCCTTGTTGTTGTAGATGGCAAGATTTCATTCATTTTTATGGCTGAATAATATTTCATTGTATATATGAACCACTTCTTTATCCATTCATGTATTTATGGACACTTAGGTTGCTTCCATATCTTGGCTATTGTAAATAGTGCTGCAGTGAACATATGTTTGAATTAGCATTTTCTGTTTCTTTAAAAAATACCCCAAAGTGGAATTACTGGGTCCTTCCCTGTCTCTTGTTATAGCCTTTATTTTAAAGTCTATTTCATCTGGTATAAGTATTATTATCCAAGATTTTTTTTTATTTCTATTTTTATGAAATATCTTTTTCCATCTCTTTACTTTCAGTCTCTGTCTTGAGCCGAAGTGGGTCTTTTGTTTTCTTACCCATTCAGCTACCCTATCTTTTGATTAGAGCATTTAATTTATTTATATTTGAAATAAATGTTAAAAAACACAAAAGCCACACAAAAAGTAATTGTTGATACAAATGTAGTTATTGCCATTTTATTATTCATATTTTTTAATCTTTTAAATATTTTTCTCTTCTTTTTCTTAAAGAAACTTCTTTAATACTTTTTGTAATTTTAGTTTGGTGGTGATGAACTCCTTTAGCATTTTCTTATCTGAAAACTGATTATCTTTCTTTTGATTCTAAATGGTAGTTTTGCTGAGCAGAATAATACTGGTTGTAGGTCTTTGCTTTTCATCACGTTCAATATTTACTGCCAGTCCTTTCTGGCCTGCAAAGTTTCTGTTGAGATCAGCTGACAGTCTTATGAGAGCTCCCTTGTAGGTAACTAACTGCCTTCCTCTTGATGCTTTTAAGTTTCTCCCCTTGTCTTTAGCCTTTGGCATTTTAATTATAATGTGTCTTGGTGTAGGCCTCTTTGGGTTCATCTTTTTGGGGACTCTCTGAGCTTTCTGGGCTTATAAGTCTATTTCTTTCACCAGCTTAAAGTAGTTTTCTTCATTATTTCTTTAAATAGGTTTTCAATTTCTTTTCTGAAAAACTTTTTATTATTTTTTCATTAGTTTCAAGTATACAGTACATTGATTAGACATCTATAAAGTTCATTAAATGATTCCCCCAATTGCTCCCTCCCTCCCCTGACCCTCTACCTAGCCAATGTATTAATGCTAACTGCATGCTTTAGGACATACTCCCCATCCACGTGACCATCTATCAGCTACTAATTTGTACTTCTTTAATCCTTCACCCAATTCTCCCAGATCCCCAAACTTCCTCCCCCCCTCTGTCCGACACCAAATTATCAACTATATTTGTGAGTCTGTTTTTGATTAGTTTGGTCTTTTTATTACTTAGATTCTGCATATAAGTGAAATCATATAGTATTATCTTTCTCTGGCTTAAATACCTTCTAGGTCCATCAAAGAAATCAAATGTAGGAGTTTTATTTACTTATTCTTTCAGCCACTCTATCTTTTGGTTGGAGCACTTAATTCTTTTCCATTTAACGTACTTATTGATAGGAATGTAGTTGTTACCATTCTTTCTTTCTGTTTTTGATACATGTTTTTTCTTCTTAAAGAAATCTCTCCATTTCCTTCACCACGTTAGGGAAGTTTTCCATCATTATATCTTCAATCGTTTGACATCTTGCTTTTCTTCTGTTATGCCAATTAGATGAATATTTGGAGTCTTGATAGTGTCCCATATCCTCCTTAAATTATTTTTATAGTCTTGGCATATTTTTTTCTTGCCATTCTGATTGAGTGTCTTGATTGGCTTTTCTGACTTCTAGATAGAGCATTTGATCCTCTTCTTTATTCACTTTGTTTATTCCTTTGTTTATTTTACTTAATATACTTTTCATTTCAGACTGGTTACCTTTTGTAATTTCCATTTCCATTTTTATGTTTCTTATCTCTTTGTTGAAGTTCTCACTGAATTCATCTACACTTCCCAAAAGTTCATTTAGCATCTTTAGAACCAGTGATTTGAACTCTGCATCTATTAGATGACTTGACTCCAGTATATCTGGATCTCTGTTCTGTTCTCTCATAAGATTTCTGCTTCTTTGTCTTCCCATTTTGGCTGCCTTTCCAAGTTTGTTTCTATTTTCTAAACAAAGCTCCTAAGTCTCCTGGTCTTATTAGTGTGGATTTGTGAAGTAGGTGTCCAGTGGCAGTCTTGACAGGGGTTCAGGTGAATGCCGAGCCTCTACCTCTTCAGGGTCACTTGTTAAGATTCATCAGGTGATCCACAGATGGTGTGTTTAAAGTTGCCTCAAAAGGCCACACCAGAAACTGAGGCCAGCTGCCTCCACCAGTGTGTCTCAGCAAAGATCACCTGACTCACTGAGGAAATACTGGAATGTGGCTTGAGTGAAGCTGCGAGCTGGAGGAGGTGGGGTTTCAGGGAATTCTCTGGGCAGAGCGACCTCTGTTATTCAGTTTGATGATTTCATGGCTATGGTGGCCCTGTGTCTGGCACACTGGCATGGGGGAGGGTTCAACAGGGAACAATGGATGCCGTTGGCACTTCTGTATCAAGTGAGCCTTGCCTCGACCCTTTCTCTGACAATGTCTCCCTATAAGTCCCTGGTGCCCCCTGCGTGCAGCCAAATTGGCACTGGTGCTCAGAGTGAGCAGGTCTGTCACCATGAAAATCTGCTCGTGGATACGGTCCTTTTAAGAGGCGTCTGCCACTGCTGCTGCCACAGCCTCTGTCTCACTCAGCCACTCAGGACCTGGCAGCCCCACGTTCTTACCCCATCCTACCTTCTGCCGTTGCAGGTGCTTTCTTGAATTTCTTCCTTATTGTATGGCTTGTTCATCCCAGGTGATTTTTCCTTACTGCTCTCTCTTTTTCAGCCGTACCTTTGATTTGGTCACCAGTGGGATGAACAGAACCTCTATCATCTACGCCATTTTTTTCTCTCTCAGGTTTTCAATTTCTTTTTCTCTCTTTCTTTTGGTACCCATATGATGTGGATGGTGGCACACTTGATTGTGTGTTGGAGCGCCTTAAACTATCCTGATTTTTTTTGGATTTTTTTTCTTTTTTCTGTTCTAATTGGGTGTTTTCTGCTACCTTATCTTCCAAAACGCTGATTCACTCCTCTGTTTCATCTAATCTATTATTGATTCTTTCTAACGTAGTCTTCATTTCAGTTATTGTATACTTCATTCCTGGCTGGTTCTTTTTTATGATTTCTATCTCCATTTTTATGTTTCCTTTCTCTTTGTTGAAATTCTTATTGAGATCATTGAGCATCCTTATAACTAGTATTTTGAACTTTGTATCGGGTAGATTGCTTGTCTTCATTTTGTTTAGTTCTTTTTCTGGAGCTTTCTTTCATATGGGACTTTCTTTTTTTATCTCCTCATTTTGGCTGCCTTCCCCATGTTTGTTTCTATTAAGTATGTCTCCCAGTTTTAGTAGAGTGGCCCTATGTAAAGTGTCTTGTGGGGCCCAGTGGTGCAGTCTCCTTGTTCACACAAGCCTGGAGCTCCAAGTGTGTCCTTTGTGTGGGTTGTGTGTGCCCTTCTCTTGTAGCTGAGCCTTGCTTTCTGTTTGCATGTCAATGGGAGAGATTGATCCTCAGGCTGTTTTGTTATGGGGGCTGGCCATTACTACAGAAGAGGAAGTGTTATGTAGGGGCTGACCCTAAGGGCCAGCATTTGCTTTAGTATGGCTCTGCTGCCTACAGAGTTTGCCCTTTGTGTGTGCTATTTGTGGAGGTGGTTGTCTGAAGCTGACCACCACGTACGTTGGTTCTGGGGCCTCTTGGGAGGGCTATGTTGCAGTCTGAGGTCACTTGCTGCCTGCGCTCTGCCTGGGGGCTACTCAATATGAGCTGCAAAATAATCTGCAAATAGTTACCACTATGTTTGGCTTGGAGGTACCTGGGAAAGGCTAAGCTGCAAACCAAGGCCATCTGCTGCTAATGTGAGGTTTGGGGCTGCTTAGCAAGAGGTACAGGGCATGCTGTGGCTAGATGCTGCTTGTTTGGAGTTTGTAAACCTTTGAGATATTTTAGGAAAGTCCACAGCATGAGCCAAGACAGGCTGTTTGCACAGAAAAGTCACTAGAAAGGGCTTGGGTGGGCTGAAAAGTTGGGTTAGGTGGAGTCTTAGGGAATCACCAGGGTAGGGTGAAAGGTGTTAAAGTTGATGGAAACTCAGATATGGCACCTGCAGAGTGGGTTGAGAGAGGGCTACTGAGTCCATCAGAACCACTGAGCCCATCAGCGAGAAAGTTTATGTGTAAGCCCTTTAAGAGGACTACTTGGCCCGCTTAGTTCCTCCCAGTCTCACTGTTACAATCTCCACTGGTTTTCACAGCCAGCATTTGTCAAAACTTCTCTTCCTGGCACTGGAACCTTGGGCTGGGGAGCCTGGTGTGAGATCAAGGCTCCTCACTCCTCAGAGGGGACGTCTACAGCTTAGATAACCCCTCCTGGTTTTTAACTGCTACAGGTCTGACGAGCAGGTTCTGTGGCTCTGCCTCTCTTACCAGCCTCAACAGGGCTTCTGTATGTACTTAGAGGACTTCTGTTCAGCTAGACTTCAGGTGATTCTCAATGATGGTTGTTCTGCGGGTTAACTGTAATTTTGATGTGGTTGTGAGAGGAGGCAAGCATAGCGTTTACCTACTCTGCATCTTGACAGAAAGCCTAAGCTGGTAATTCCTAATAAATGCCTAGAAACTTAATGGAAAGGGAATATAATTGAACAAATTTGTGATGTTCATAAATACAAATCCTTAGGTATTGTTCTTCAGCAATGTTTAACTTAGATGGCTGATTCTTATGAGAAATTTAAATTTCTTTAAGTTGGCGCATGACTATTGCCATGAACATTGTTTTTAGTTACTTAAAAACCATCAGTAGGCTTGGAAAAAATACATGAGGGTTATGCTAAAAATGACTTAGAATAACTTTAGTTATTATTCCTACATAGGACTGAAGAGAGTCTATCATCTCAGGAAAAGAGCTAATCTCCTTTTGAAGTCAGAGCTGAATACAGTTTTACAAAATGAAAATTTTAACAAAGAAAGATGTTAAAAGGTTTAAAAAAGGGATCCAAAAGCCTTTCTGGACATTAAGTAACTTGTAAGTCAGTTGACCTAAATGAAATAGCCATACAGTCTACTTTCAGTTCAATTATTTATAGATTCAGTAGTTAAGAGAAAGGAGAGTTAGGCTTCATAAGCAGAGAGACCATGTTTCAGTAATATTTGTCCAGTGTATATATACATTCAGTGTCTATTTTAAGGCTTTTTATTTTCTGTTATCCTATGTATGGTGTTTAATTTCTCCCAAGATGGGGAATCTCTACTATGAATTATTTTAAAACATTCTGCAAAGTAAAAAGTTTTTTCATATCAGCCAACTTCTTTTTCAGAATAAGATGAGTAACATGTGGAATGCTTTAAAATTGGACCATCGAAAGCTAACCAGGAAACTTTTCACTGATCTGCCATCTTCTGTGATTGTAATGGTAATCATGCCTCTTTACCATTTGTAGCAGACTGTGCTCTTGGCTGGTCAGTTTGTTCAGCTTGTTCTGTCTTGTTCAGAACATGGGTGTGTGTTTGCTCTTTCACCTGTTAAACTGATTGTCAAAGAGCCACAAATGTTCAAATGTTCTCTCTTTCCTTCCTATTGCCATCACCTATCAGTGCTGCTGAATTTTTGTTTTGTTTTGTTTGTTTGTGTTTGCTTTTAGCATTAAGGATCAAGGAAGCAAAAGCATCACAATAGTACAAAAAACAAGTACAAAAAGTTTTGTCATAAAAGTCATGCATAAATTAAGAGTAACCCTAATCTGTGGGTAAGGAGAATATAGAGTATTAAAATGTGATGTAACTGGCCTTTCGACTTGGAAAATTCATCCCTAAATTGGACATGAAAAAGACACTAAAAAATAAATGAATATTTACTGTAAAATTACGAAGTGTGCTATTTATTATCTTGGATCTTTGTATAACCACTTTTAACAATCACAAAGGTCCAATAAAGTGACACTATTATCACATTTTATGTAGTAAGACATCTTAGCTCATTTAGAGGATTTAGGTCATTTTCTGGAGGTGAAAAGTATGACAGGATTTCTTTGTACCAAACAGAGTTATTTTCTTTTGAGGTTTATTTTTAACATTTATATCTCAACAAGACCATTCACTGTCTTCTTTGATTTGACCCCCTTCCTTGCTCATTGTTCTGTTTGTGGGTCCTCTGCTCGAGCATTTTTGTGAGTTAATATTTAGGATTTGTCTTCAGAACCAGTTTATCACACACAAAAATAAGTTTATCTGTGTTTTTGACAGTTTTGTTATCTTTATCTTGCTTATCTTTGCATTTTACTGTTGTTTTTTCTTTTTAAGTTAGAGGATATATGTTTTTTTATGATGTAAACTACAAAAAAAATGTCTTTTTCCATGTTGATCTTTTGTTTATAGAGTTTTCTACCATGCAGAATTTTTTTCAATCACATGATTATTTTAATACATTTTTATGTTTTTATGGCTCTTGATTTTGTGCTAATTAAATTTAATTGAATTGTCATATTTAAAATGATCATCATCATTCTGAACTTTTCAAAAAAATTATACTATTACTCTTGTACTTTTTTTTAGAATTTCAATCTTTCTGAAGCTTATTTTGGTATAAAAACTAAGGTAGAGATATGTTATGGATAGAATTATGTCCCTCTAAAATTCATGTTGAAATCCTAACTTCCAATACCTCAAAATTTGACCTTTTTTGAAAATAGGGTTGTTGCAGCTGTAATTATTAAGATGAGGTCATACTGGATGGAGTGGGCATGTAGCCCTACAACATTTATTCATTTTCATTGCTATATAGTATTTCATTGTATGGGTATTCCACAGTTTAATTATCTATTCTATTTATGTTTACATTTAAGTTGTTTCCAGTTTGGGCTATTATGAATGGTACTTCTGTAAACATTCTTACATGTTTCTTGAAGTACCTCTGTTGCATCAGTGTGCATTTATTGCATAATTACCTAAGAATACACTAGCTGGGTCAAAGGCTGTATTCACATTTGGTAGACCAGCACCCTCAAAGAATGGTCCAGAAACCCCAGGGTCCCTGGTTGTCTTGGGGAGTCCAGGATGTGAGAATTATTTTCATAATAATATGGTGACATTATTTGTCATTTTTCACTGTAATGCATTTGCACTAATGTTGCAAAACTCATGATAGGCAAAACTACTATTTCCTTAGCCTGGCTCAAGTTAGCTGCACCAAATTTTAGTGGTAGTCATCGTTACTACTTCATCACTATGCTCTGGCAGAAGAGATAAAGGTCAGTTTTACTTAAGAATGTCTGTGAGGAAGCAGTAAGAACTACTAATTTTACTACATCTCAAACCTTAACTACCTGTCTTTTTAACATCCTGTGTGATGAAGTGAGAAGTATACAAAAGGCTGGATTCCAAAGTATGGTGATTCTCTGAAGGAAGAGTTTGTTAACATTTTATAAACTTGTATCCACCACTGTGAGTTTGGTCAGTTTGCCAATGATTAAAGGCTTTTTGGTGGCAATGATAATAACAAATGTGATTTTAAAAATAACATATGATGGAATGTGTTAATATTTAAAAGATCTGTATAAATCAGTGAACTGATATTTTCCTAATGGCCAATACAAAATCATATATGTTTAAACAATCTATTCAAAGTGCAAATTAGACCAATGAATTTTAACATAACAGTATAAAAATTTCATTGATATGATTTCAGATTCCACATTGAAACTAACTTTAAAAAAAAACTACCACCTTTTGAGCTTTGGTGTAGTATCAAAGACTATCCCAATTATCTGAGGAAGCTAATAAATACTCTTCACTTTTACAAGTACAAATCTAGGTGAGATTGGTGGGTTTTCCTCCTTACATCAGTCAAAACAACTTGTTGCTGTATATTGGGGACAGATGCTTAAGGTGAGCCCTGTGATCCCTACCTCTTTGTATTCAAGCCCTTGTGTAATCACTTATGAGCAAATGTGAGCAGGACCTGTGATAAACAATTGCTAAATTGTTTTCTAAAATATTGTGCCAATTTATACCTCCATGAGCATTCCCATTGTTCTATACTTTCAGCAAAAACAAAACAAAACAAAACAAAACAAAACAACCCTATTTTCAGTCCTTTTAGTTTAAACAATTCTCACTTGAATTTGCATTTTCTTAATTACTTATGAGGTTGAGTACATTTTTATCTATTTATTGGTCATCTAATTCATAAGCACCTCTTTTATCTTGCCTTTTTCCTACTATCTCTATTTTTCTTACCGATTTGGAATTCTTATATTCTTGACACAGGCCCTTTGTTGTTTATATTTGTTGCAAGTATTTTCAACTCTCTGGCTTACAGTTTTATTCATTAATTCATGTCTGTGATAAACAGAAATTCTTATTTTTAATGTAGTCCAATATATAAATCTTTTTTTGTATAGTTTGTGTTCTTTGTGCATTTAAAAATGTTTTTTTACCACAGGCCATAAAGCTATTCTCCTGAGTTATCTTCTAAAAAATTTGTAGCTTTTCCTTTCACATTTGATCTAAAAAAAATTTTTTTTGATTTTTGTTTTATATATGTGTGAGATGGGGTTGAGTGTAATTTTCTTCCCATAGGATATACCATTGCTCTGGCATAATTCAGTGAGCAGACTGATTTCTTCACCACTCTGCAGGTACTCTTTATCAAATGTCAGAGGGTGGATACGTGACTGTCTCTCTTTGACTATCAATTTTATTTTACTCATCTGTTTTCCCATCTTCGTGCCAGCATCACACTGTCCTGATTAGTGTAGTGTAGTTGCATAATAAGTCTCTTTAAGTCCTTAGCCCCCTATTTTAGTTTCTCAAAATATATATACACGCACACACATTTGGAATTTTGATAGGCATTGCATCTACTCTATGGACTGTTTGCGGGGAAAATTGACATTTTTACAGCATTGAGCTTTCCAATTCATGAACATAAAATACCCTTCCATTTATTTATGTCTTCTCCAGTTTCCCTGGATAATGTTTATAATCTTTGTTGTAGAAGTCTTACACATGCCTGTTAAAAATATATCTAGCTACCTGTTTTTTTATTGTTATGTGTAAATACTATATGAAAAAAATATGTTCTAGTTCCTTTCACCGATTTAGAGAATTATAGTTGATTTTTGTCTATTGACCTTTTATTCTGAAACCAAAACTCACTTATTAAAAAAAAACACTTTTTTATTATAAAAATTCCAAACATATATCATACAAGCATTTGATTTACTCTTTTCCCCTTGCCAAAACACACAAAACATTTTTTTGGAGGTGCATCCCTGATGTCCTATTGTTTCGTTGTGTCTATGTCAGTATTAATTGAGTCTGCTAATTCTAAAAATGTATATGTAAATCCCTTTGAATTTTTATCACGTGAAATCATTATTTGTAAATAAAATTTATATTTCTTACTTTCCACTGCATATATACTTTACTTATGCTTTTTCTTGCCTTGCCATCCAGGTTAGTCCACCATTGCAATAGAAGTAGTGATAGCAAGCATCCTTGTCCCATTTCAAACCTGGAAGGTAACCATTCATATTACACCATTATCTATGATGTTTGCTGCAGAATTTTGTAAATACCCTTTGCTTGGCAAAGGAAATTCTTCTCTTTTTTCAGTTTGCTAACATTTTTTATCAAGAATGGATATTGCTTTTTATCAACTAATTTAGTGATTAATTTGTTGGCTGATTGATTTTTGAATATTTAAACAAAGCTTGAATTCATGAAGCATAATTAAATGCAAAGTATTATCTTTTTTTCTATATTGTTAGAATAAGTGTATTAATATTTGGTCTAGAAAGTTATGTGAGATGACACCATAATTTTTTATAATAATGTTCTTGTCATTTTTTGGAATTGAAGTTATACCAGCCTCCTCAAGAGAGTTAAGAGAATGGAAGAATTTATCTTTTGAAGACTATTTCAAGATGTAAAAGAGCAAAACTCAAAAAATTTTTTCATTTCCTTTTGAAAATTATTATGTGTAGTATATAGATAGGCAAAATAAATTTTTATTCTTATTCTTTACATCAAACCTTAAGAGTTATTGGCTCACTGTGCCAGCCTATGAAATAGCCTCTTGGAATGCACTAAAATTTTAAGAAAAAAATAGATCTGCAAAACTCCTAATGTAAGTGTTCTAGACCTCACTTTAAAGTGCAGGTCTGATGATAATACTAGGCTGAATATAGCCATTATTGCTAGTTAAACACTCCAAGAGCACACGCATGCTAGGAAAGTCTTCGGCATAATTTAATGTTTTCTCTTCCTTGGCCAGGAGTAAATACAGATATATTAGATGCCTCAATAATGAAACTTTTAAAAAATTGTGTTAAAATATACATAACAAAATGTACCATCTTAATCATTCTTATGTGTGCAGTTCAGTAGCATTAAGTACATTCACATTGTTGGGCAGCCATCATCAGCATCTATTGCCAGAACTTCTTCATCATCCCATACTGAAACTCTGTACCCTTTAAACACTAACTCCCCATTACCACCTTCCCCTAACCCCAGGAGTAACTACCCTTTTCCTTTCTGTTTCTATGAATTTGATACTCTAGGTACCTCATTTAAGTGGAATCATACAGTATCTGTCCTTTTGTGACCAGCCTATTTTACTTGGCATAATGTCTATAACATTTCATCCATATTGTCATATGTATCCAGATTTCTTTCTTTTTAAAGGTTGAATAATATTCCATTGTATGCATATACCACATTTGTTTATTCATTCATCCATCCCGCAGACAGTTGGATTGCTTCCACCTTTTGGCTATTATGAATAGCGCTGCTATGAACATAGGTATACAAATATCTGTTTGAGTCCCTGCTTTTATTTATTTTGAGTGTATATAACTATTGTTTCTTGAGTCTAGAAAAAGTTATTTTCAGTTTAAGTCAACCCACTATTTAATTGTGCACCTTTGTATGTGCACCATGTCAAGTCATATGTAAAACATCAATAAAAAAAATAGAACAGATTCTGGCATGGGAAAGGTTTACGAGTTCGATGAAAGAACGTTATTCAAAAATGATAATACCTTGTGTTCTTGTTTTATTATATGTACCACTAGTTTTCATTAATGACTTGTAGCATTTTATCCAGGGAACTAGGTCCAACAATAGAATGCATTCTGAATTCTCATTTTTTAATACAGTCATAAATTGAAAGTAGGAAGTGTGCAGTTAGACACTGTTGAGAATGAATGTAGCTCTGTTGCTAATTGCTGTTCCCTGAAGTCATTTATTGACCTCTGTGAGAAATGGACTTGACACTATAGAGTTTGTGCCTTGTGATAGCATTGTGGGATCTGGAAAGTGCCTTTGGCAGTGCGCTGTGCAGGTGGAAGGAACAACCCTGTGGTCTCCACACAGTAGTATGCCATGGAAGCTCCCGAGATTCAGAATTTCTGGCCCTCTCTCTTGAAATCAGAGATGGGGACCTGCTCCTGTCCATAGCACGGGCTGGCTTAGGGATGGAGAGACCAGCCATTTTCAGTATCAGCCCTCTGCAAGGGTTGTTATTTTTCCTGTCATGTTTGTTGGGGTCCAGCTCAAGTTTGTTATTTTTGCAGAAAGGCAGGAAGGCCTATTTGGAACACATACAACTCACATGTCATTGATGATGACTTGGCCCAGAGCTTGGCATTGGCTCCCTGACAGTTAAAAGGCACAGGGTGGGCGAGCCCCAGCAGCTAGCACTGAGGAACAAGGAAAAAGAGGGAGAATGTGAGATTCTTATCTGTGCAGGCCTTGCAGGCCCCTCCATTCTTTCTCCCTGCTCACTCCTCCCTCAAGAGACTTCTGGCTTCAGCTCGCACAATCTCCTGCCTGGAAGGGACCTGCTGTTCAGTGGCCGCCTCAGCTTTCTGTCCACCTCTTCCTCTTACTGAATGCATGAGGAAGCATCCCACCCTAAGGAGGGGAAAGTCTGGATCAGCAGAGATCCATGCAGCAGCCTCCTGGTAGGTAAAAGCAGGAAGAGGGAGAAAGCATTTTCCATTTTGGACCCAAGACAATTGTATGGTTTTTTGAGAAAAGCTTGGTGTTTTTCCATCCACACTTGAGTAGTGTTGGGAGTCACCATATACAAGTTTTCACTGTCTTTAAATATTAGGGTGTTCCATAGAATGGTGTGCTCTTGAACGTATGTGTGGATGCTTGATGACTGTTGTCCAGTCAGTCCTATTGTGGAAAGACCCTGGACATTCAGAAGACCAAATCACAGCCTCACATGTTAGTAAGGGTCATGTTCATTCTGCGGAAACTTGACCGGGTCAAATCGAATATTAAAAATCATACAAACAATAACATTTCTAAAATATAATCTTATTTTCTCAATTATAAGGCATCATTAGTCAGTCTATTACCAAATATTTTAGGGATTCAATATTACTTTTACAGTATTTAGCCCTACTGAGAATCAGTTTTGTCATCTGTAAAATAACTAACGGTAGGGCTTAATTTGCAGGGTTTTGAAAGGATCAGAGATTATACTTAGCCTAATTCCAGCACATCGTAGTCTCCTCCCAAATGACAGCTACTTCTATGATTCATATGTACTCATACCTTCTTTTTAAAAAATTAATGTGGTTATAGTTAGAAAAGAAGTAGGAGTCATGGCTTGAAAGTTATGTTTGAAAAAGTACACTTTACCTAGTGGTATAAGATTAGCACATTAAATATTCAAAAAATATTTGTTGAATGAACTAATACCTTTATAGTTGTTCATCTTCTGCATATTTTATCTTTCAATTATACAATAAAGAAGAAACCTTGTTTTTCGTCTCTTTGAGGAAAAATCTAACTTTTACATAAGATTTTTGTTGGGTTGAAGTTTCTTTTCAGATGGATTTTATACATGTTCCATTCTCCTTTGACATATTTCACTTGCTGATCAAGCCCTCCACGAATCACATGCCAGATGTGGTAGGTCACATGTCCAAAGATACCTGCAGCAATGTCTCCCATCCCATAGCTTTGGTGCAATGTGACCTTGTCACTCCCCGTCAAGAGATGATTTCTCTTTCTCAATGCCTTGAATCTGGGCTGGCCCTATGACTGCTTTGACCATTATAAGGCAGTGGAAGTTGTATTCTGGGACTGAAATCCAAGCATGAAGAGGGACTGACAGCTTGTCGTTCTATTCTTGCAAGTCCTGATAGAAGTACAGCAGGTAAACAGTCTGGCTACTGGGGAGACCCTATAAAGAAGCCACATAAAGAGAGAGAGGTCCTGAAACTGGACATAAAGAGAAGTCCCACTGTTCCACACCCTAGCTGAGCCCAGACCCTAGCTAACTGGCTAAGTAAATGAATCCACATGGGATGGCCACAGGCAAGAGCATCAGAAAAACCACCTGGCCCAGTCCAGTTGCAGAATCATGAGAAAATAAATTGTTGTTATTTCAAGCTAGAAATTTAATTTAATTTAATTTAATTTAATTTAATTTAATTTAATTTAATTTAGTAGCTTATTTTAATATACCAACTTTAGGGATGTTTTGTTATGCATTATCAAAACACAAACTAATATTGAATCTTTTCAAAAAACTTATTTGTTTATTTTCGATTACAGTTGACATTCAATGTTATTTTATATTAATTTCAGGTATACAGCATAGTAGTTAGATATTTATATAACTACAAACTAATCACCCAATAAGTCTAATATCCACCTGGCACTATATATAGTACAGTATTATTGACTACATGCCCTATACTGTGTTTTATATTCCCATGACTATTTTATAACAACCAATTTGTACTCCTTAATCCTTTTACCTTTTTCACTTATCTCTCCAACCCTCCTCCCATTTAGCAACCATCAGTTTGTTCCCTGTACCTATGAGTCTATTTCTGTTTTATTTTGTTCTTTGGATCCCACATGTAAGTCTGATCATATGGTATTTGTCTTTCTCTGTTTGACTTATTTCACTTAGCATAATACCCTCTAGATTTATGCATGTTGTTGCAAGTGGTAAATTTCATTTTTTGGCTGAATAGTATTCCATTGTATATATGTACCACCTTTGCTTTATCCATTCATCTGCTAATGGGCACTTAGGTTGCTTCCATATCTTAGCTATTGTAACACTGCATGAACATATTGGTGCATGTACATTTTTAAATTGGTGTTTTGGATTTCTTTGGATATGTATTGAGAAGTGGAATTACTGGGTAATAAGGTAGTGATATTTTTAATTTTTTGAGGAAACTCCATACTGGTTTTCCACAGTAGCTGCACCGATTTGCAACCCTACCGACAGTTCATGAGAGTTCCTTTTTCTTCACATCCTTGCAAACACTTGTTGTTTGTTGGTTTATTGATGATGGCCATTCTGACAGGTGTGAGGTGGTATCTCATCGTTGGATAAATTTTTATAACAACTTTGAGCATCTTTTCATATGTCTATTGGCTATTTGTATGTCCTCTTTGGAGAAATGTTTATTCAGGTTCTCTGTCCACTTTTGAATTGGATTGTTATTTTATTTGATTTCTTTTTGGTGTTGAGTTGTGTAGGTTCTTTATAAATTTTTGATACCAACCCCTTATCAGGTGTATCACTGGTGAATATATTCTACTATTCAGTAGGTTGTCTTTTAGTTTTGTTGATTGTTTCCTTTTCTGTGCAAAAACATTTTAGTTTGATATAGTCCCATTTGTTTCTTTTATCTTTTATTTCCCTTGCCTGAAGAGATATATCAGAAAAAAATGTTAACTAAGAGCAATGTCAAAGAGTTTGCTTCCTATATTTTCTTATAAGAGTTTTATGCTTTCAAGTTTTATATTTAGGTCTGTAATTTATTTTGAGTTTATTTTTGTATATGATGTAAGAGAGTGGTCTAGTTTCATTTTTTTTTTCATGTATCTATTCAGTTTTCCCAACACCATTTATTTATTAGACTGTCTCTACCTTATTGTATATTCTTGCCTCTTTTGTCATAGATTAATTGACCATATGGACATGGATTTATTTCTGAGCTCTCTATTCTGTTCCATTGATCTATGTGTCTGTTGTTATGCCAGTACCATGACTTTTTAATTACTATAGCCTTGTAGTATACCTTGGTATCAGGTATAGTAATACCTCCAACTATGTTCTTCTTTCTCAAGATTGCTGTGGCAATACAAAGTCTTTTTCAGTTTCATATAAATTTTAGGATCATTTGTTCTAGTTCTGTGAAAAATGCCATTGGTATTTTGATAGGGATTGCAGCGAATTCTAGGTTGTTTGGGGGCAGTGTGGACATTTTAACAATGTTAATTCTTTCCATCTATGAGCACAGGTTTTTTGTAGAATCTTTAGGATTTTCTCTCTATAGTATCATGTCATCTGAATATAATGACAGTTTTACTTCTTTCTTTTCAATTTGGATGATTTTTTTTTTCTATTTTCTTGTCTGGTTGTAGCTAGAAATTCCAATACTATGTTGAATAAAAGTGGTGAAAGTGAACATTCTTGTGTTGTTTCTGATCTTAAGAAAAATGCTTTTAGCTTTTTATCATTGAGTATGATATTAGCTGTGGGTTTGTCGTATATGGTCTTTATTATGTTGAGGTATGTTCCCTCTATTTCCTTTATTTGCTGAAAGGATGGATGCTGTATTTTATCAAGTGCTTTTTCTGCATCTACTATGATCATACAATTTTTATTCTTCATTTTGTATATGGTATATAACATTAATTGATTTGCAGATATTGAACCAAACTTTCATGCCAGGAATAAATCCCACTTGAGCATGGTATATGACCTTTTTAATGTATTGTTGAATTCAGTTTGCTACTATTTTGTTGAGGAATTTTACATTTATGTTCATAATGGATATCAGCCTATAATATTTTTCTTTCATAGTCTTTGTCTGGCTTTGGAATCAGGGTAATTGTGGCCTCACAAAAGGAGGGTAGGAGTCTTGTATCTTATTGAATATATTTTTTAATAGCTTGAGAAGGAAAGGTGTTAATTCTTTTTTGACTGGTAAAATTCACCTGTGAAGATATCTGGTCCAGGACTTTTGTTTGTTGGGAATTTTTTATTACTGATTTGATTTAATTAGTAGTAATTGGTCTGTTCAGATTTTCTCTTTCTTCTTGAATTAGTTTTGAAAGATTATATGTTTTTAAGAATTTATTCATTTCTTTCAGATTGTCCAATTTGTTGGTAAATTATTGTTCATAGTATTTTTCTATGATTTTGTATTTCTGTAGGTCATTTGTCACTTCTCTTTCATTTCTGCTCTTATTTAGTTGGGTCTTTATTTTTCTTGAAGAGTCTGGTTAAAGGTTTATCAATTTTGTTTGTATTTCAAAGAAATAACTCTTGGTTTCATTGATTTTTTTGTATTTTTTAAGACTCTATTTCATTTATTTCCACTCTGATCTTTATTATTTCCTTCTTTCAACTCACTTTGGGTTTTGCTTGTTCTTTTTGTTTTTTAGTTCCTTTAGGTATAAAATTAGATTGTTTATTTAAGATTTTCTTATTTCTGAAGGTAGGTCTGTATTGCTATGAATTACCCTCTTAGGATTGCATTCACTGTGTCCTATAGATTTTGGGTTGTTGTGTTTTGCTTTTTATTTGTCTTCAGGTATCTTTTGATTTCTTCCTTGAGCTCATTGTTAACCTATGCATTGTCTAGTAGAATGTTATTTAGTCTCCATGTGTTTCTGTTTTTTGGTGTTTTCCTTGTAATTGATTTCTAGTTTTATACCATTGTGGTTGGAGAATATGCTTGAATAATTTTAATCATCTTAAATTTATTGAGACATGTTTTCTGACCCAATATATGGTGTATCTTGGAAAATGTTTCATGCGCACATGAAAAAAAGATATATCCTGCTGTTTGGGGGTAAATGCTCTAAAAATATCAATTAAATTCATCTGGTTAATGTGTCATTGAAGGCTATTTTTTTGTCATCGATTTTTTGTTTCAAAGATTTATCTATGAATGTTGATGGGGTATTAAAATCCCCTACTATGAATGTATTATTGTTAATCTCTCCCTTTATGTTGGTTAACATTTGTTTTATATACTTAAGTGCTCCTATGTTGGATGCAAAATGTTTACAAGCATTATATCTTCTTGTTGGATTGATCCCTCTATCATTATGAAATGTCTCCCCCCGCCCTTATTACAGACTTTATTTTAAAGTCTATTTAGTCTGATATAAATATTGCTACCCAAGTTTTTTTTTTTATTTCCATTTGCATGAAATATCTTTTTCCATCCCTTTACTTTCAGTATGTGTGTGTCTCTTGATCTGAACTGGGTCTCTTGTAGACAGCATGTGTATAAGTTTTGTTTTCTTATCCATTCAGCTACCTTATGTCTTTTGATTGGGGCATTTAATCCATTTCCATTTAAAGTAATTATTAATAGGTACATAGCTATTACCATTTTATTATTTATATTTATGTTTTCTCCTTGTCCTTGTCTTCTTCTCTTCCTCATCTTTCTCCTCCTCATCGTCCTCATCCTCCTCCTCCTCTTCTTTCTTCCTTTAACATTTCTGGTAATACTAGCTTGGTGGTGATGAACTCCTTTAGCTTTTTCTTGTCTTGGAAACTCTTTATTTGTCCTTAAATTTTAAATGACCAGCTTGCTGGGTATAGTAATCTTGGTTGTAGGTCCTTGCTTTTCATCACTTTAAATATTTCCTGTCATTCTCTTCTACCTGCAAAGTTTCGGTCGAGAAATCAACTGACAGTTTTGTGGAAGCTCCCTTGTAGGTAACTAACTCTCATTCTCAATGCTTTTAAGATTCTCATTTTGTCTTTAATCTTTGGCATTTTAAGTATGATGTGTCTTGGTATGGGCCTTTTGGGTTCATCTTGTTAGGGACTCTCTGTGCTTCCTGGACTTATATGTCTATTTCCTTTGCTAGCTTAGGGAAGTTTTCAGTCATTATTTCTTCAAATAGATTCTCAATCCCTTGTTCTCTCTGGTACCCTATGATGTGAATGTTGTTAAGACTAATGTTGTCCCACAGTTTCCTTAAACTATTCTCATTAAATAAATATTTTTTCTTTTTGCTGTTCTTCATTGAATGTTTTCTGCTACATTGTCTTCCAAATTACTGATTTGATCTTATGTTTCATCTAATCTGCTGTTGATTCCCTCTGGTGCATTCTTCATTTCAGTTATTATAGCCTTCTGTAAAATGTAGATTGAGAAATTAAGAATCTTAATGCAGAGGTAGATTATAGATAATATTTATGGAAAGAATAGTCTGTGGTGGTGACAGTGAAGTAAACTACCTTTCAAACCATCACCTTAGTCAATTCTCCTTTTTATTTTAGAGACTAAAGGGTAATATCACTCTCCAGGAATGATGACAGTGGCAGTGGAGCAGGTAACTCTCTCAGGATGAAAAGGGAGGAGGGTGGAATAGTATAATGACAAGCTCTAGAGATATCAGTGAGGACTCTGGTCTGATGGTGTCATTGTATATGCCCAGATGGCATCGTCAATCCTGGAATGGTCTCCTCCCAAGTTCAAATCTCTGGCTTCATGTTTCTAGCACCCAGTTCTGAAGTGTTCTCTGAAAGTCATAAACCATCCAGACATCAGAACCTATTTTACCACAAAAAGGTATACATGCAAATTCCTAAGAAAAGTGTTATGATCACTCTTTATTTTGAATTCTTAGAAAACAATTTATCCATAGGCAAAAAAAGAAGTAGGACATTAGAAATTCACAATTTTGTTAAAGTTACTCCTCCCTAAGTACAATACAGTAAGTTCATAAATGATTGTATGATTAGAATCTGGAATCTTTTAGCATCTTATTAAAAATTCATAATAACTATGGTTAATGAGTAAAAAGTACAACATTTTCTATATACATATAAAAGTATTTAGTAGCTTTTCGAAAATTATTTCAAAATCAGGAGGAACCTAGCTATTTTTGTCTCAGATGTCTCCTCAATTTTTTTTTTACTGAAATGGATATATATATATATATAAATAATACATAAATTCTAGATTATAGGTCATATTTTCCTGTTTCTTTGCACATCTAGTAATTTTTCATTGTGTGTTGAGCATTAAGAATTGTATGTTCAGGGGTACTGGATTATGTTATCTTCCTATAAAGACTGTTGAGTTTTATTCTATTGAACAGTTTAATTATTAGTGGGTTCTCTTTATCCTACCAATTGTGTTGATGTTTTGCTCTTAGTCCAAGGGTAATTTTTATTTTAGAGCATGTTTTTTATTCAGAAGGCATGGCCTTCCCAGGTCTGAGTTGAATGCCTACAGTGCTAGCAAAGTCTCTCTACTTTGAATGGGTAGGAATCTAACATCTCCCAGCCCTGAGTGACCTGGGGACCTCTGTGGAGGTTGCAGCCCACAGTAGCACTTCTCTGAGGGGCTGTTAGAATTTGCTCTGCACTGGTGCAGTCCTGCCTTCAGCCCAAGACCATCAGGTGCACCCACTCAGACTTCTGCCATTCTTTCTTCCTAGTACCTTCCCTGACAAATTCCAGCTATTTATCTGAACTCTAGTATCTGCTTCCACAAGTCAAGAGATCAGAGCTCTCAACTTGGGTTCTGTCTCCCTGTGCTGCGATCTGGAGTGTGTCTCTGGGCTGAAAGCCAGGCTGACCTGGGGCATGTTTTATTTCCCTTTTTCCTAGGATTACCACCTTCTGCTTCCTATTGTCTAATGCTTGGAAACATTTGCTTTATATATTGAGTAGTTTTATAGTTATCTACAATGGAAGGCTAGGGCAGGTAGAAGTTACTCTATGAGAATTGGAACCTGAAGTCTGAATTTTGGAAATGGTAGAGTTTGTAGAACAAGACCACTACAGTTCAATTCAGTAGTTTGGTGTAAAAAATTTTTACAATATTTTGTAGAGATTTACAGTCTTCTGTTTACATAAAATGATAGCCTCTTATAGTCTGAAGAATATTTTTATCTCTTACGTTTAAAGATGAGAAAACTGGAACCCAAAAGGGTAGAAATTTGTCAAAAGCTAGGGGAATGACAGAACGAGTTTGCTTTGGTCCTCTTCATTTTTGAATATAGTACTTCCAATGGAAGACAGGATTGATAGTTCTCTCTTCTTATCTTCTACATTCTTGTCTTTGACTCCCATTGGGAGAAAGTAATGAAAACCAGCTGGTAAGGGAGATTGAGAAATATAGTTTTCAGTCTCAGCTAACCTTGGAATCACAAAGTGATTTGGTGGTTCTTTAAAAAATTAAACCTAGAATTACCATATGATACAATAATTTCACTTCTGAGCATATACCCAAAAGAATTAAAAGCAGAGTCTTAAAGAATATTTGTACACTGATGTTCATAGCAGCATTATTCACAATAGCCAAAGTGTGAAAGCAAAGCAAATGTCCATTGATGGATGATGAATGGACAAAACGTGATCCTTATATACAGTGGAATATTATAAAATCTTAAAAAAAAAAGAAATTCTGACACATGCTATGACATCATGAACCTTGAAGACTTCACATTAAATGAAATAAACTACACAAAAGGATAAGCTCCACTGATATGGAGTGACTAGAGGTCTCAAATTCAGAGAGATGGAGAGTAGTATAGGAGTTTTCAAGAGATGGGGAGTGGAGAATGGAGAGTTAGTGTTGAATGGGTACAGAGTTTCAGTTTGGGGTGATGAAAAAATTCTGGAGACGACTGGTGGGGGTGGTTGTACAACAATGTGGATGTAGTTACTGTCATTGAACTGCACACTTGAAAACGATGAAGACAGTAGATTTTGTTATGTATATTTTACCACAATTAGAAGAAAAAGAACTACAGAGCAGATATTGGTGGGGGGGGACTTGGAGGCAAGAGACATTAACCAATAACAAGCATAATTGTTAATAGCTATAATTCTTATGTAAGCTTGCTGCAGTTTAAGATAAAATCACTTCCTTCAACTGTAGTAATATTAATTTGTTACGTTTCCTAGTCTAACATTGTATTAAGCTATGGAGCATTAGAGAATCAGGTCACACTACCTCATGTATTAGGTAGTACTCCCAAGACATAAAAGAAGAAACACAAAATCCCGCACATGTCACTGCGTGTAAAAACGTGCCAAGCTCTATACATATTCTACAGAAACAACCCTGCTTTTTAGATTTCTAATAGCAAACTTCATTTAAATATACAAGGTTAGGGTTATGCAAATATATTCATCCTTTTGTTCAACAAAACAAAACAAAAAAAATGTTTATTAAATGCAACAGAGAGCAAAATAAGCATTGCCTGTCCTCTGAGCACTTCTATTCTTTATTTTCAGGTGAGAAGAATAATCTATCAGCAGAGATGGTGTCCAGTGCTCTGTGGGTAAAGAGAGTTGGAAAGAGGGTGGAAAGGGTGTATGTGAAGGGTAAAGCAATCTTAAAGAAAGCAGGTGAAAAGACCTCACTGAATGATATTCTAGCAAAGACTCAGGGAAATGAGGGGATATTTGAATGCAAAGTCCCAAATGCCCCTGGTTCATTTGAGGAACAGTAGGGAGGCCTGTGAAGTTAGAGTTGTGGGGGTGGGGTTAAAATGAGGTCCCTAGGTGGGTGTGGAGCCACTGAAAAGATTTTGGCTTTTATCTGAGTGAGATGAGAGCCACTTTGACAGTTGTGCAGAGAATAGACAGGAGGCAGGGGTGGAGGCAGAGAGCTGCTAGGGCCATGGTGTGCTGGACCATGGCAGGATGCAGAGATGGGGGAGGTGGTCAGATACTGGATCTATTTTGAAGGTAGAAGCAATGATATTTATTCCCTGGATCAGAGGTGGGGATTAAGAAAGAGAGGCATAAAAGCTGACTGCAAGATTCCTGGACAGTTAACTAGAAGAATAGAGCTGCTGTTCCAGAGAAAGGAAACACTAGGGAGGGTTTGGTTTGGGATATGTGACATTAGTGAGCATACTAAACATCTCAGTGGAATGTAGGTGGGCAGTTAAAGATAGCAGATTGAGTTTGGAGCTTCACATCTAGATAGTGTTTCAGGCCTGGGATAGGATGGGGTCATGAAGAGAAGGTGAGTAGTTGCAGAAAAGACAAGGCCTAAGGTCAGAAACCCTTCTGGCTAACTCCAGGGATATAGTTAGAGAGGCCTGGACGGGGCATTCAAGCTTCAGGGGATGGGTATGTAGCTGAATCTCTCTGAATCTGTTTCCATTTATAAGGTGAGGACAGCAACGCCTGCCCTGCCTGCTATTGTGTTTAATGCAGTGATTCATGCAGGGACTTCGCACCCTAGTGCCCAGTTCTTACCCTCCTAGTGCCAGAGATGTAGCAGGGCCCGCACACCATCCAAATCTGCTGACTGAAAGTAATTCCATAAGATTACAAGGGGAGTGCTTTCTACCTGGCTTAGTTGTTCTCTTTCCGAGTCTTGCATTTTGTCACCCTCAAGAAGCTAAGTCATATTTTAGAGATGTTTTCCTTAGTTGACTGCCTACACTCACCTACCTCGTCCTCTTTTTAAAAAGGTAGCCAGAGTTTCTGTTCCAGTTTTGCAAATACCATTCTCACTTAGGTGCCAAGGTAAACTGTCCAGAGCGTTAATGTGTTAATGGTGCTAGTATTTGATTAACCTTCTTAACCACCTGCAGTCAGGAGCCGCAGGACCCCCTCCCCAAAGTAGATGCTGTCTAAAACCCACTATTTTCCATGGGGAGGAAGAGTGAGAAGAGGAAGGTGAGAAATCAGGAAACTGAAATATTTGAGAGGATCTAGTAAAAAGAACAAAGATCATCTATGTGCTGTGAAGTGGTTTTCACAAACAACTGATAAGTCATGCTGTTCTTGAAATTAAGATGTTGGCATTGAACAAGCACAAATGTAAACTAAATATATGATTGTCCCATGCTGACTAACAACCCAATGGCCCTAACAATAGACCCACACAGTGAGAAGGGCTGAGGTATGCTTGCTCTTGCTTTGCTACAGTTGGGAATATTGTGAAACCTAGTCAATCAACACAAGAAAAATAACTCAAAGGTGAAGTGCTTTTTGATAATACTAAAAACATTCTTCCAAAATACACAGATTTAATGAAAAAAGGAAAAATTTAGTGAAGATAACACCAACATTGAAAAACAAAGCCTGTTTCTAGGGAAGCAGAAATATTTTCCTTTTAATAGAATCAGGATGTAACAATAAACTTGGAGAATTCCAATCATTGAACTCAAGAGTCAGGAGTTGAGTAAATTCTATTATTTTTTTAGATTTAACAAATTAACTGAAGTCTGTTCTTGACAAAGCTTATGCATGCTTAAGTAATAGATTTTGTAGCTCAAAATCTTGAATTTCCTAAATTACTTATCTATAAAAGTCTTTCCTTTTTTTAGTATTATTATTAAAGCAAAAAAGAAAAAGTTCATGCCTCCCATAATTTCAGAAAGCGTAGATAAAAACAAAAAACAAAAAGACTGATGACCTCGCTCTTTCAGTAGATAGATTGTCTATGGACCTGAGATAATTTTGGTTATCGTGTTGATATTTGTCCTTTGAGAATTTTTTTCTGAGAATGTTTTTCATCAAGAAATGGGACAATACCACAGATATTATGTGCATATATGCTTTTTCACTGCACAATACATCTTAGTGTGTTTCCAGGTCAGCAATGCATTGCAAAGTGCAGTACATACTAGGTTTTGTGCCATAACCCAAGTACCGTGCTTCTGGGCTGATTTGTTACCATTAGCAAGATTGACAGGGTCCCTGTCATGAGAAAGCTGATAGCCTAGTGAGAAAGATACAAAAAACTGAAATATAGCACACAGTGATGTAGAAGAACAGGCATTTGATAGAACCAGAGCTTGTTGGAAAGGGATATTTAAGCTGAGACTTGAAATATAAGTCAGAATTAAGCAGGCCAAGAGCGGAGGGAGGCTATTCCAGGCAGAAGGCACACTGGCACAAAGGAAAAAAGCATTTTGGGTTCAAAACTGGTAATCTATATAAGACATTGATTTTGGCTATTTTAAAACATCTTATATGTGTTTTTGTTGTTTATTTTTTTGTGTGTCTGAAACAGAAAGCCCCATTACCAGACAACATTTGGCTTAATTCAAATTACATTGACATGTAAACATATCAAGGTCATATTATGATTTGGATTTTTTCTTGTTAACCTTATGAGCATCCCAAGGTTTTAATGCTTCCAGAGTGCAGAAGGAAAACTTTTCAGTCATTGAAAATATTGTTCTGTCACTTTATGAGTTCGTCAGCATTTATTAATATTCTAGAGGGGCTGGCTTACTCCCACTCCCTATAAGATCCCTTTTTTACTGTATAACCTCTTTTAATTCACAAAGAACAAGGAATGCATAAAGGAAATTTGTTTGTAAGGCTTTTACTTTGAAGGGAAAGGGCTCATATCAATTCAAGTCTGTTTGCAAAGAAAAACTTCAAAGCCTTTAAGAAGGCTCCTCCCTTTAATTCAGTTTGTTAGACTTGTTCCCCTATTTAAAAGGTAAAAAGATGAAAGAAAGTTAATCCTCCATAAATTCTCCCTCCTGTTATGAACAGGGTTTCAGGACAATAGCTTTTTGATTAATAATTCTAACAGTAAAAGATAGGCAAGAGCCAATAATTAGCAAAACTGCAAACTGCCATTGTTTTAACTGGGTCTCCAGACATACCTTAACCTCAGGATCCATATCAAATTCAAATAAATGCTCCTCTTGATTCCCTATTGTCTCATTCTTGGTTATTCTGACTTTTCATGAAAGCACTAGAAGCATTAAAACCTTGGGAGTAATTCTAGAAGCTACGCTGTGATGGTGGCATGAGATTACATAAGACATCCACTTTATATGCATTTGATATGCTTTGGACACATTTTAGTTCTCTCAGGAGAAAAAGAGAATATTTGGATTAAATGAAGCCATGTATGTAAGTAGTCCAGCTCACATGTGTAGGATGAGATTGGAAGTGATCTCATTCAGGAAGTCGCTTGCCTGAGTCTGCTGTCAGCATAGTAAAAGGACCTGTCTGGCCTCACCTTCTCTCATGGTAAAATAAGGGATGTCAGGCCCAGACCTCTTTACAGATGCCAGTTGTTGAATCTTGAAAAGCACACAGTTGCTTACTTGTAGTTGGACTCGGAAGAGCAAGAAAGGATTGGGAGCTCTTTCTGTTGGCTGGGGTCAGAAAGAAATCTGATGTACAGGAGATGGCGAGCATCTCCTGCACCACTGCCTGCAGCCACAGTCTCCTAGTGTGCTCTAGAGGTTGGATGCCCTACGCACAGGATCTCATGCAGGCTGGGTGAACTGAGGCAGCAATCACTCTTGCTAAGCTTGGGCACATCACTGCTAGGTCCTTCAATGGGTAAGGCTTTTGGTCTCCATATTTTTCCCTCATCTTTATCATCCCTCCTCTCCCTCTATGTGTATGTATGCATATAAAATTTTAGTTTAACGCCCTTTTGCTCTAACATTGATAAGATGCCGTAGGAATTTAATTCTTATTTATGTCAATTAGCCTATGGTAAACTGGTTTTTTATAGTTGCTTTGCTGTAGTTTCAAGAAACTGCCAGCAATGTTAAATGAGGACTTACTATGTTCATGGACTGTTGTTTTGTGAATTTACATACTTGCTAAAATTTCCTTGTACCTCAAGATCTATACTTGCTGAACTTCCCCGGTCCTTCATCAGCAGAGGTAGGACAAGGTGGTGTTCTGTCTTCTTGTTTCAACCCTCAAATTGTAAACAAGGGGGCTTTTCTTGCTCTATTCAGTACCATATTTTTGTATTTCTGTTGGTGATTCCATTGTTTAAAATGGCCTGCAGGCACTGGGCTGTGCAGTTGTGTTCCTAAGCACACAAAGGTCCGCTGTGCCTTACGGAAGACATGTGTGTTAGAGAAGCTTTGTTCAGACATGAGTTACTGTGCCGTTGCCATGAGTTCAGGTTACTGAATCATTAATATATATGAAATAAGGGGTCTTCAAATAGAAATGCACAAAAACAAGATTGTATATTGATCAGTTGATGAAAATGTTGTGACCACAGACTCCCAAGAACCTAACTGTATTTCCCTAAGAGCAATTTCAGTATCCATTGATTCAGTGTTCACAGTAATTTTTTAGATGCCAACTACTGCGAATAATAAGAATTGACATGTGTGTGTGTGTGTGTGTGTGTGTGTGTGTGTGTACACACACTCATGTACAAAACACACACACATTAAACTACTTTCAAGGAAAACAAATCTAATCGAGAAGGCAAAGTATAAAAATAAATCAAGGCAATATGAACAGAAGCATTTGAGTGACAACTTAAGGAGACCTCTAAAACAAATTGGTAGCTGAATGGAGAATGAGTTAATCTTGAACTCTTGGTAAATTTTTTTCCTGCCACTGGAATGGAGCAATGACGTCCACTGCCTTTTTTCAGTACAAACAAAGCTGTATTCAAAATAAAGATAAACGTATTTATGCTAATTTTATAAGACTCTTCCTTGTAATTTTCCTCATTTTCCTCATGTAGCAAACTGTTTGTTTTTTTCCTCTAGGCAATGCAATTAAAACTGTTACTTAATATCTTTTGTGCTGGTTTTTGTTCCCTGAAAGGGACAGATCATTCTGCTAGTAATCTACATCTAATCTGTATCTCTGCCAAGTTTCAATTCTTGTTTTTCCAAATTAGCAATGGACCAAAGTGTTCAAGTGGAAAGTTTAAAGCCGAAGTTCGTAATTATCAGATGAAGTTAACTTAAAATGACCATTTTCAGAGGAGAGAGACTGGCATCGATTTGACTTTTCTATCATTTAACATGTCAAGTACTTGAAATAACTTCTGAAATTTTGGCAGAATTTCTGTCAAGGGCCAGTGTCCCCCAACTTCTTTCTTAATTTTCACGCCTGAGACCTGAAGAAGAGAGTCTGCAGCTAAGATACTATGACACATTGAGTCCATTAATTCAGTGTCTTGAACTTGATCATGGACCCATAGACTTTGTTCATGGGGTAAACTCTAAATTGTTTATTCTTTTTCCTTTCTTCTTCTTCCTCCATATGTGGTACTGATGCTACTTCAGAAGTACATCTTAGTTCCCCCTCTCCCTTCATCTCTCTTTCCCCTCCAAGTGCACTGATTAATCCAGCACCTTTATACTGGAATAATGAACCCCAAACTGTCCTGGTTTTCTTCGTAAGTCCAGATTCTCTATTCAACACCTCAGCCCTTTCCAATCAATTCCCAAAGTCATTTTTCTAGGTGAGAGTCCGTCTTTATCTAGGATCATCTGGTCTTAGCTTTAACTAAGGCACTGTCCTGCCAGGCCCATAGTCAGGAGAAAGAGAATTTAGATCAGCTTATCTAAGTTTGGTTATTGTTAAGTGCCCTTGGCCTCAGTTGTCATGACTGAGAAGAGGAAGTCCACCAGCCACAGGACAATGAGCGGGTGGCCTTGGCGAGAGCAACCTACACAATTGTACATTTTCTTTGTGGTTAGCTGCCATTATGTGAATTCAGTGTTATAATAGTGGACTGATCTAGTTACTCTAAAAAAACCCAAAATCTATAAAAAATAATCTATAGAAAAACAAAAAAAGAGGGATTCTTACATATATAAGGATTAAAAGCACTAAATCGAGACATCACACTTTACCACTAAAGTCATTAACAACTGTTTTATACTAGAAGTAGGACCATAACTTAGGCCTACAAACTTCTAGTTTTTAACATTACTTAATCAATAACTGGTGAATCTATATTTGGGTTTCTTCATTAAATTTAACTTTCTTTTGTTAATCAGTATGGTAAATTAGTATAATTACTTTTTTTGTGATGTTTTTCAGTTTCCTTGGAAAAAGATGTTTTTTACAGCTTTATTAAGGTACAATTGACTTACAATAACTGTACATATTAAAAGCATACAACTCGATAAATTTTGACATAGGAGTACATTCATAAAACCATCACCACAAAGCAATTGAATGAACATATCCATCATGTGTTTCCTTGAGCCCTTTTGCAATTCCTGCATCTCATCTCTTTTTAATCCTTCCTTGCCTCCATCCCTTGCTTTTGACAGCCATTGATTTGTTTTCTGTCATCATAGATTAGTTTGTGTTCTAGAATTTTATCTAAATGAAAAAATATAATAGGTACTTGTTTTAGTTTTTGTTTTTTTTTCACTCAGCACAATATTTTTAAGATTCATCCATGCTGTTGTTTAAATCAGTAGTTTTTTTCTGCTTAATTGCTGAGTAGTATTCCATGGTATAGATATACCACAATTTGTCTCTTCACCTGTTGATGGACATTTGGGTTACTCTTTTTTGGGGCTCTAGACACAGTTTCTTAACCTTGGCACTAAACCAGCCCAAGATGGATAATTCTTTACTGTGGGGGACTGTCCTGTGCAGTGTAAGATGTTTGGCAGAGTTTTTGGTCTCTACTCATTATATTCTTATAGTGCCCCCCGCCCCCACTAATTGTGACAACCAAAAATGTTTACGGACATTGCCAAATATTCTCTGGCAAGCAAAATCACCTCCAGTTGAGAACTACCGGGCAACAAATAGTGCTTTTATGAGCATTCAGGTACAAAAGTTTACATGAAACATGTGCTTTCTTTTCTCTTGGATAAATACAAAAGTGAAATTCTAGGTCAAATAGATATATATTTAACTTCTTAAATAATACTGCCAAAGGATTTCAAAAGTGATTGGAAGTTCCCATCAGCAGTGTGTGAGCATTGAAGTTCCTTGCCAACACTTGATATATCAGACATTCTACAGTAGTGAAGTAGTATCTTGTGGTTTTAATTTGCATTTCCCTAAAGTCTATTAATATCAAACATATATCTTTTTTGATGAAGTCTTTCAGGAATCAATGTCCTTCATTACCTGATAGTCAATGTCTTGAAAACCATTGTTGCATATATTTTGTCTATTTTTTGTTGTTTCTGGTTGGAAGGTAGATCTGGTCCCTGTTACTCTGGACTGGAAGGAAGATCCTTAATATCTGTTCATAAATGTTTTTCTGGTAGTTTCTCACAATCACATAACCCCAGCTGTCATATATATATTTTTCCCTTTAATTTCAAATCCTTAGACCTTAATTTTCTTACTTTGGCCTTTGAAAGTTAGTTTGCTTGATGAAGAGTTTTTATCATATGTTTTCTTTTCTTTTCTTATTTGTTGACTTTTGCTACTACATCTTCAAAAATTTCACAGTACCTAAATGATGTTCACAAACTTTAGTTTAGCAATCAGGATACTCAAAAAGAACAAATAAGAGGGATGGATAGAGAGTGAGTATACCATTCCATCCTATATAGTTTTACTTTTGGTGTCCTTAAAAGCTAGAGTAAAAAAAGACAATTGATAAAACAAGCTTGAACAGAATTAAAATTTTTTATTCTTCTAAAGAATAAAATTTAAGAAAACAATAAGGCAGGCCATGGTTTGGGAGAAAATATGTGCAACACATACAACTTAATATAACTTATGCAAGTTATTAATAATAATGGTCAAAAATTTGAACAAACAGTTCAAAAAAGAAAATATGCAAATGGTCACAAAGCATATAAAAATGCTCATCATCCATAGTCACCAGGAAAATGAGGATTAAATACAGTGATACCATGACACATCCTCTAGATGGCTATTATTAAAAGAACTGACAATGTCATATGTTGACTAAGATATAGAGGAACTGGAACTCTCATACATTCCTTGTAGAAACACAAACTTGTATAGTCACTTTGGGAAACATAATGTATAGTTTAATTTATATAAAATCCTAGAAATGGCAATAAAGTATTGTGACAGAAGGCAGAACAATCTGTGTTAGTAATTATACAACTGTATGCAAGTGCCAAAATTCATCAAACTTTACAGAAAAAAAAAAGAAAAAATTTACTTTATATAAATTATACCTCAATAAATCTTAGGAGATGGGAAGTAAACCGCTGATATTTAGATTTGAAAACATGGTGTAACTATTTTCTATAGTAACTGGTGTAGCAGTGCAGCTTCCGACCTGCCATCTAATTTGATTTTTAGGCTTCTTAACATCATTTTTATGTCTTTTTTTCAAACATGTTTTGAAGAAAATACTTTCAATTTTTCATGAAAAGTCTAATAAAAATATTACATAAATCTCTATGATCATGCTATAAATCCACCACAATTTCAAATATATGATTAACAGTTAAGGCTGGGAAATGAAGACAAACTATTGACTCCATATATTTTACTTCCTTTGCTTTAAAAATGCGTGCTCTTGGACTACGACTAAATTTCTTCGAAAAAGCACTGAAAACACACTGAAAGAAAGAACACTACTAAAAATATGTACTTTCCTCACTGAGTAATATTAAAATCAAAGCCTAATGTGACAGCTTAATTGTTGTTGGTCCAATAATTAATTGTGGTGTGTTCAATAACGACCTGCTTCCCTTGGGTCTTTGAAACCTGAGGTTCACTTTGAGTTTTTGAGCCGAAATATCTATGTATGGAAATATTACCAGAATAATACTTTAAAAACATAAGCAGTAAGAGCATGGAAGTGTATACAGAAAGAGGGACCCAAATAAGAAAAATAAATAAATAAACTGGCATTAAAAAAAAAAGGAACCCAAATTGCAAATCTGAGTGGACAGAAAGTTTTTCAAATCACAATTTCTGGAAAATCTCTTGCATTTCTAATCTACAGTGTGGTGCATTAGGCAGAGCTTAGAGAACTGACGTCTAGTAATGGATATCCTTGGAAACAGAGGACATGTACCTGCATTTGAATGTACATTCCAAGAGTCTCTTGAGTCCTGTAAAAATCAGGAGGTGAACTAGACACGTTCATTTATTTGTCTCTCAAAAAAAAATACTAATCACTACACTAAGAGCTGAGGAATCAATGGTGGACAAGATAGGTGTGGTAATATCCTTACAGAACTTATGGTATAGTGGCAGTAAATGCAAGTAACATGCAATTAACTAGGCAAATAAAATAATATGTTGAAGGGAGGGTAAGGAAAGATCTATGGTGCCTAAGTGGATTGGTGGGTGTGAGGGAAGCTTGCTGCAGGAAATGATATCAATCCTAAGGTCAGGTAAGAAAAATCAATGCTTTTAATGAAGGAGGAAAATATTAAGGTAGGGGTAAGGGAGGCAGGGCTATCCTCCCAAACTATGGAAGAAAGAGTATCTCCTAACAGAGAATGTAAAAAGACTGAAGACTGGAGGCTGTGAGCTGAGTGTCGGGGATGGAGAGTCTTAGAAGTGCGATTGGAGCAAGTGCTAGCTCAGACACCATCAGAAAGTATCTGCTGAAGCTGGCGCTTTTAGCAGCTCTCATGGCTCAGCCTGTTCCTGTGCAGGTGCTTTCAGCCTGAGCAGAGGCTGCCCCATGAGGCAACTACTCAACACAGAAAGGCGGCAACCTGGGCCAGCTTATGGGGACCAGTATGAAATGTGACTCGTGCTCTCTATAACTCTCGTTTGGCAAAGCCTGCATTCTTATTTAAACTCAATGAGCCAGATGTTCCCTTAACAATATTCTGACTAGTTCCAAAATAATGAACACAGAGCCCATTCTACTGAGTCAGTGAAATTTTTTATTACTGCTCCAATTCAGCAGTCTTTCCCTTTTCTCTCTGAAAACATGGTAGATAGAGATGTTTTCCTACCTCAATGGATCCTCTACTGTATTTCCTTTCCCTTCAGATTTCTCTGCTGTACAGTTATAAGAAAAGTATATACAAAAAGTATAAGAGAAACATTCTGACAGCATTTTGCATTTCTTGTGGTAGGTCAACAGGATGCTTTTGAATGCATAAACTTTGACCTCAAACGATAAAAGATGAGCAACTCTAAATGAAGAAGTGACCAGGCCTACCTGCCTGGCTTGCTTACTTCTTCAGGGACAGGTGACACACATGCTGGATCTGGACAAATTCCAGTGATTTTTTTTTTTTTTTGGTTTTTGACCTCCAAGGTGATTGCTTTTTCATTTTGAATCCGATATATATTTTTAAAAAACCTAGTGTTCTATTTTTTAAAACATTTAAATTGTAAAATAGAACATAAATATTAAAAGTACAAAAACATTCACATGAAATTTGTATGACACTCATAAAAACACCACCCAAGTCGAGACAGAAAACATTGTTGGTTCCCCAGCACCCTAATACAGACAGCTAAAGACTAGACCATACAGTGCTTGCTTTCTTAAAAAAATAATTTTTACTACCTATGATTGTTGCCTTAAATATTACAGTTTAGTTTGGCCTTTTTGTAATTTAGATATATGGAATTATTATGTATGTATTCATTTATGTCTTTGCTTCTTTTTCTCACTCTAAATTAGTAGAATTCATCCATTCTGCAAGTAGCTATGGCTATTAATTTTCATTGCTATACACTATTCTATTGTATAACACACCACAATTTTTATCTGCTTCAGAACTGATGGTATTTGGTTGTTTCCAATTTTAAATTATTGTAAACAAGGCTGTGGTGAACACTTACATATGGCCCTATGTAAGACTTTCTTCAAACTATATCTGTAGGATGTCATTAATGGGTCACCTTGTGTGCATATATCTACCTACATGATAGCACCAAACATTTTTTCCAAAGAGGCTTTACCAACCTATACTCCTACCAAATTATCAATATTCATCGATCACTACTGTGTGATTTAGGTCTTGAGGGAAAAAACAATGAACAAAACCAAAAAAATCCCTGTCCTCATTGCATTTACATTCTAGTGGATGGTGACATATAAGAAACAATGAAAAGATATTTCAACTGGTAAGAAAAAATATGGAACAATAACACATAACAAGGGAATAGAGAGGAGAATGGAGTACTCCTTTAAACTCCTTTAAAATTGTTGTAAACTCTGCCTTTCTGAGGAGGTCAAGGTCACACTTAAAGAATTATGCCTTTATGTTGGTTTTAATTAATATTTCCTGGATTACTGAATAGATGGTTATATTTTCATATATTTTCTTGGCTATGTGAAGTTCCCATTCGAGTCTTTTGTCCATTTTTGTGTCTTCTCTTACTTTCTTATTGAACCTTTATGAGTGTTTCAGTTTTTTAATCTTTTGATGAACAGGATAAAATTATGTAGTCAGAGTTTTTCTTCATATAGTTGTGCTTCTTGTTGAGCTTTTCTGTGACTTGGTTTCCTTTTTGCAATCCCAGTGCTGGATGTACCAGCTTTGTCCAGGAGGTGGCACACACTCGAATGTCAGTCGGTGGGCTTACAAGGATAGGCCTGAACCCCTGTACCTTTGATGGGTCTGTATTTTCTCAGAGAAAATGCCGAATGGCATATTCTTGCTTTCTGAGCTATTGGTTGATTAGCGCTCTGCATGCTGTATCTGGCATCCGTGCCATTGTGGATGCTGCCCTTTACCTAGAAACACAACTTCCGTTCTGCGGCTTTTCTTCTTTCCTCCCTTGGGATATGCCTAGCCACCTGGAGTCTCTCTTGGTCCCACCCTGACCATGAATTTGGATTATGACCCTCTCATCGGTCTTCTTGTTGGGTCCATTCTATACCATTATCACTGTCCTATTACAATACATACAATGTCTTAGTATCCTAAAAAAGGAGTAAATGTATTAATATTCTATACTGTATACTCTATGAGGACCAGGGCAGCAGACCAATCTTTGGGATTCAACGCCCAGTACAATGCTTAACCTATGATGGACACCCAATAAATGCTTGTTGATCTGGAAATTAACTCTGAAAGCATTGTCAAAGTCATAGGCCTAATGAGTTCTGAAGCTAACTGCATTTTAGACATATTTGTAGACTCATTAAGGTGAGAACTTTCTCTTACTATTGTTAACTGACACTAGGATTTCTTTCCCAGCAAACAGATGCTGGTAAAGGGTTGAGGGTGGAGGATAAAAGGGGGAACACTTAGAAATCAGCTAGGATAACCAGAGGCACTCAGAGTCAGCTGTGGATACTGGATAAAAGGCTATGACCAAACCTTCATAAGCATCTCTGCACCATGTCCCAGAAGAAACAGTTACTTCACATTTTGGGGAGATTTACAATGCGTGGCAAAGGCTAAGATTGAGCGCCTGTGAAGTCTGGATGAATTTGAAGCAGGCACCATGTGGATTTTGTGCTATTTATGCTGTTTATCTTTTAAAAATAGGGCAGTGGTTACACAGCTGAAGCCCTGAGCCTGCCCAACTCCCTGCACGACTCTGCCGGCTCTCAAGCTTGACAGCACTTCCTTCCTGACCTCGAGTAGCTTCCTGCTCTGGCCTTATCGCGCACAAAACTTGACACTGCACTGGAATGCACTTAAAGCCCATACATGGAAATCTCTTGCTTTCTACATTTACAAATCACTGTCATCTACAAAATGCTTTCTTTATTTCCAGACTTATGCCTTCTTTACCATAAGATGAATACAATTTCAAAAGGACAAAGAAGAAAAAAAAACACTTTCCATCTTCATCCTTTGTTTTCACCTGAAATTTTAATCTTTTGTTTTCTGAGCCAAGGAAATAAATAAACAGCATGACATATATGTACGCAGTAGCAAGAGAGAAGTGGCAGGAAGCTACGGTGTTTATAGGGACTTTGGGACATGGCTTTTCCACATAGAGTAAATTATACAATTCACTTTGTCCGATAGTCTTTGTTTTATTATGTCTCCATATTAATGAGGAAGGGTGGGCAGTTTGTGAGCATTGTTATATAAAAACAAGAAATCTCTTAGTACTGACATCTTTGGCTTCCCTTGCACACTTTAAGCATTATAGTCATTACAAAAGCTTTTTTGTTTCCCATCATCTGAGATCGCCTGATGTACTTGTTTCTTGCTCCCATAAAGTTTCAGAGTAGATAAGAGATAATCCTCACACTGAAAATTAAAATTTGAAATGCCAAATTCATCAACGATAAATGGGGCTCACAAAAATTTAAGAAATTAATTTTCTGAGCTATTTAATATTGATGAGGATAGTGTAACAGAAAGAGTTTCAGGGAAATAGAACACAAACTGCTCAACTTTGTAATGCATTAAATTAAAAATTACTTTGAAAATAATTTAAAATTTGGTATGGTGTTGATCTGGAATTTCAAGGGGTTAATGGAGAAGAAAAGTATCTTAAAGAAGGTTCCTGGGAGTGTCTTGGCTTTCTAAATTTAGTTGCTTTCTATGAGCTCATCAACCTTCTTAAGATACTATGATCTTTTTACCCAGGCTGGGGGAATTTCCTCAGATGTGATTAAAGAGTGGGCTGGGCCATGTGTTCAGAAGTCCGAATACTTAATATTGGAAGTATGAACAATCTTGGAGCATTTCCCAATTTTATTTCAGAGGAATTCCCCCTTGAAGAACAACTCCCATGATGGAAGAAGGTGGGGGATAGAGGAAACCTTTTGAAATGGATTTAGTTTTTAATTTGCAAGTCGAAGAGTCTCCTCTACCTCTTTAGAAACTACTTAAATAAAAGTCAGAGGGAGCAGTTTGAAGTCTTTTCCTAGAATGAGTAAATAAAACAAGTGGAGAGTATTTAAAAATACTTATTAAACGTGCACAATCGGAGTAATTTTTTCCAATATATAGGACATCAATTATTGAGGAAGCCTGGTGGATCGCATGTGAGGGTAACTTGGGTTTTTCATTGATTCCTAAAGAATGAGGCAGTTTTCATAAAGCTACTACGTGTGAATGTGAACTCCCCTGTGACATGCGATGAAAAAGTAGAAGTGATAACAGCGGAGGATAGAGGACTGACTGAGGGTTGGAGTGTGAGGGAGGGCTTCTGGGTGTCGGAGACAGTATCTAAGCTGCTGCCAGATGGAAGAGGAGCAGCCTGCTAGGTGGAGAGGAGGGCATGGCTGGGGTTAGAGGCCTGCCTGCTCTTAGCACCTGCCTAGTACCTCTAGGGTAGGGGTAGTGAGAGGGGAAGTCACCTGCCTATGGTGCTGGATCTTGCAAAGCTTCCAAAAACTGTAATATACATAACATATAATTTACCATTTTAACCATTTTTAAGTGCACAGTTCAGCATCATTAAGTATATTCACATCACTGTGCAACCATCACCACCATTCGTCTTCAAAACTTTTTTCATCTTTCGAAGCTCAAACTCTAAACCCATTAAACAACAAGTTCCTATTCCCTCTCCTCACCGCTACAGGCAATCATCATTGTACTTTCTGTTTCTATTCATTTGACTCCTCTAGTATAAGTCATGTAAGTGGAATCATAAAGTATTTGTCCTTCTGTGACTGGTTTATTTCACTTAGCTTTATGTCCTCCAGGTTCATCCATGTTCTTGCAAATGTCAGGATTTACTTTTTTTTTAAGGCTGAATAATATTCTATTGTATGTATATACTACATTTTCTTTATTTATTTCTCAATGAACATTTGGCTGTTGTGAATAATGCTGCTGCTATGAACAACAGTACAGTGCAATTCTGTAAAACCTATACAGCAGTGTCCAAATATCTGTTTCAGTCTTGGCCTTCAAATCTTCTGGGTATACGCCCAGAAGTGAAATTACTGATCACATGGTAATTTTCTTTTTAATATTTTGAACCACTGTAATTCTATTTTCCACAGCAGCTGCACACTTTACATTCTCACCAGCAATGAAGAAGGATTCTTTCTGGTTATTCCACATCTTTGCCAACACTTGTTATTTTCTGTTTTAAAAAATAGTCACCCTAATGGATGTGAAGAAGAGTTTGGAATTCTTAAGTTAAAATTCATTGAATGATTTTAAAGGTAGTAATACAATCTTCTTTAAATAAAAGAAGAAACAATCACTTTTACTGCTTGATGGAGAATGGATTGAAAGGGAGAAGGAGAGAGCAACTGAGATTAATTTTGAGAATATTTTGGTGTCTAGGAAAAAGATGGTGGTGGCATGGACAGGGGCAGCAATTTCGAAGAAGAGGAGTATGCAGATTCAAGGTATACTTTAGAAGTAAAATATATTGGTCTTGAAGATGGATTGGACATGAGGGTGGCTGAGAGGAGAGGAAATTAATAAAGTATTGAGGTTTTTGGAATAAACAACTGGGTGGGTGCTGGTACTATTTTCAGAGATGAGGAAGACTAAGTGTGTGTGGGGTTAGGGGGCTGAGTACCAGGACTGGAAACAAATGCTCATGAAATATTCTATAAAAGTATCAAGAGACAGAAAATTGGATCTATAACATGGAGATTGGGGAAACTGATTCAGAAAAGACAGGAAAGTTAAGTAAATAACTTAAGGTCACACAGCACAGAAGGCAAGTGATAGAGTCAAGAAGCAAAGCCAGGACTGTGTGACCTAAACTTATCCATGCTGTGTCACTGCCTTCCAGGCAGAACACATCAATCTCCAGGAATCTGGACCAATGACAGCATTATTTACTTTGGAAAAATCTGTAGTTTAAAAAGGGAGACAGTAATAATAAGTGTGAAGATTAGAAGCAAACCTTGCATAGCTTTTGAGAATAAATAAAACAATGTATTTGAAACATGATAGAAAACAATGGAAAAGAGCATTTCTTAAAATCATATTAACAGAGTTTAATAAATTCTATCGCCTATTACTGGGAAGCAAAGAATATATTTAATCCTAACCAAAGGACTTTGGAGACAAGGTTGGTGTTTTAACTATGCTGCACAAGAATACCTGACTCTAGTATTGTATCACATACTCAATGCGGAGACATTTGTACAGGTGAAGGAGTGCTAACAGAATAATAATGATGGACCATCAGGGAAGAGTGATTATAGCCTATAGGTTAAGAACAGAGGTTCTAAAATTAGACAGAAATGAATTTGAACTTCATACTGTCCTTGGGCTAGTTATTTAACCTGTCTTATTTTCAGTTTTATCATCTATAAGAGGAAAAAACATGATACTTAGTTCTAAGGAGCATTCTGAGGGTTAGATTAGATGATGCACATAAAGAACCCAGCAAAAATTAGTTATTTTTAAAAAAATTATTATTACAGTGATTGTTGGACATACACTTTATTTCTAAAGAAAGGCTGAGCACCCTAGAGAAAGGATAAGGTTATAACTGAGCATGGGGGGAGGTTAGGCCATATAGGGGATGGCTATGTTTATAGTTAGGGAATGAAATGATGCTTTGTTCCTAAATGTCCAGTTTTCTTGACAAGTCAGTAACTTTTCATCCACTGCTTTTTCATAGGTTTAAATATACATTTAGAACAAATTAGGAAAGCACTATACATATTCTACATATATTTTCCATATAATTCATGACTTCTCAAGCATCAGCTAATAACTTTATAAGCTTAAACATGTGGGATGCTTTAGTAAGGATAGATGGCATGCTTTCTGAAATCCTCCTTTTGGGAGTTGGAGAAGTACAGGCAAAAAACAAAACAAAACAAAACAACAACAACAAAAAACATTGGATTTGTTATCCTGGTGAGGTAGACCTTAGTTTGATGCCCCCTGTTGCTTCTAGTTAGCTGTGTGACCCTAGGGACATTACTTAACCTCCCGGCATCTCTTACTTCATTTGTAAAATGAGGATTGTAATTTCTCTCTCACGGGATTTTGTGGGGGATGTAAATTGGTCAGTTACAGCTCGGTTCATCTTAGGGTATTTATAAACGGTACCTATTATTAATGATAACTATGTTTAATTTTTTTTCTGTATGTTTTCCTCTTGTACTGTAACACAACACAATTTTCTACCAGCTGAAAGGATACAGAAAAAAAAACATTACTGAAGAGTGGCCATCAAAGGTCCCATAGAATCTTTGAGAAATTAGAGATGTCACTCTCCCTATTGAGTCCACTTTCTAATATAACCCCTTGATCATCTATAACCCTCCTCTCTAGAAGTTACAGATGGAAATGAGTGAGGAGTTCAGCTTGTTTCTTACAACACCTGTCTGGTTGCTTTCTTGGCTTTCAGTGTTCCAGCTGGTTTGCTTGTGAAGGATGATCATGGTGAGGTTTTCTCACTGCTCCTGAAAGGTCATGTCACACTGTACAGGACTCCCTGGTGAAAGGCATGGATGTTCTTTTGCTCAGCTGGAAGCAGCTTGACCTTTTCTGACTCTTTCTTCCCTGAGTCCCAGCACAGTGCCTGGCTTCTTAAATTAAAGCGCAGAGGAACATAAAGCAGGATTGGGTGTGGTTTGGGTGCTGATGGTGTTCAGGGAGACTGGGAGGGAAAGGTTAACGCTATCTCACAGGGTCAGTGGCTGAGGGAGTAGGAACTGGTCTGAGAAATAAATGACAAGTTTAAATTCACTGAGCCATCATCAGGTGTTTAGAAGTACAGACTGAGGCTTGTGGAAGGTTCCAGGATTGTGATATATCCTGGGGTTAGATGCATTGAGATGGAAGGTAGACAGGAGACGGTTGACTCACCCACAAGGGAGCTCAGTACAGGCAGAGAAAACTGAACTGACTACACTGTGGAGTGGGAGAAGCAAAAGGAGCTAGTGGCACTAGCACAAAGGAGTTCTCGGGATGTAGAAATCCTGCACCTCAAGATGTAAAATGGGGCTCCGGCTTACCACACCCAAGAGAGGCCAGCCCCAAAGGCACCAGGAGGTTAGGGATGGAGAGTAGGTCGTCGTGGCACTTGGTAGCTCCCAGTAAATGGCGACTCTTAAAGTACCCATTTCAGAGAGTGATGGAGAAATTTCATCCTTACATTGAAAAGAGAGAGGTCATTAACTCGGGGGGTCAGTGAGGTGAAGGAAGCCTTTAGAATAGTCTTCTGGGAGGGGTCTGCAGCAAACTGAATTTGATAATTATCTTTTTTGAAAATTGCCTCAAATTTAGGTACTGTTTTGAGAGATTATACAAATACAGAGTTTTCATAAATGACAGAGATAGACAGTGTCGCTCATACCAAAAAGATTTCAACACTTCTAAAATGTTTTTAAAAACAATGTTCAATTTTCTCCTGTGTTTGAACTTGACCCAACACACCTAAACTAAAGAACTTTTCAACTATTTTTAACCAACTTTTTCAAGTCTATTTTTATTTTTAGTTTTCATTTAAAAAAATAAAATTTAAGATGTCTTTACTGAGTTTGCAGTGTGGGTCTTAATTTTGCTCTATCAGGTGAGTGTTAGCTTTCCCTCATACTAATAATTGACCCTGAAACACTTTTTAATTACCTTTAAGTGAGTAAGGTCCCAGGCAAGAGAGCCAGAGCCTTGCTCTAATTTAGTCCCCTCCCTTTCACAAACTGACACATTACGGAAACTATTAGTTCTTAGGAGGGGAGTTGTTATTTCCAAGATTGAAGAAGAGATATACTGTTTCAAAAGATTCACCTCTTTCCCTTTTATCTATCCTTGTTTATATATGGTACGGTTCATATAAGGAAACCTAGCCTCACAGCTCTTGCCTTTTGAGGGTGTTTGTAATGTTGGTGTGTGCCAAAATGCCTGAGTGTATTAATATGCACTACACATTGTGTTTATTTCTGTTTCATCAAAGTTTTGCCAGATTATGGCCTGTCTGTGCCTGATAGTGGCTGTGTTTGTGTATGAGCACAGGGTCATCTGATAAGGAATTGTCGCATCATGCGATTAAGTGATGTTTAAAATGGGTGTAAGCCAGAAGAGTTTGACTCCCAGCGTACTTTTAGAAGGTCCGATCAACAAAAGAAAGTTCAAGGTATCTTGGAAGAGGTCATTGATTACAACCAGCGTCTTGATCATTTTGGACTTGTTCCTTCCTGCAGAGACACAATTAAAATAATGTTGTACAGTAGAAATGTTTTATTGTTGAAGGAAGGACAATTTTTTTAAAGGTAAATTAATATAAAATTTATCTTCTGCTGAGAAAGATAAATAGTTTTAGAAGCTCACTGAATGAATTGCAGAAGAGTTGATGTTTTCTTACATGCATCTGCTTCCAAATGCTATTTTTTATAATGACTTTCCCTGCCATTGCCAAGGCAACATGGGCAGACTGTGAGCATTGTGGGAGCAAGGATGCTGCTTCATTCACTTTTGTATCCTTGGTATAGTTCTGTGGCACATAGTAAATGTTTCATAAATGTCTGTTGAAAGTCTAGATGAACACTGTAAACAAATCGAGTTAGGAGGCAGGAAAAGTAACTAAAATGTAAACTTTGACTTGTAATATTTGTAACTACATTTTTTTTATTGATACCTAATCTCTGATTTATCATGCTCTAATCAGCTAAAAAGCTGAATTAATCTGGAAAGTATTGGAAAAAAATTTTGTCTGATAGCTAAAGTTTGGGACCAATGTCATCCTCATCACTATTGGTTTTGCGCTCTAAGGAATATTCCAAAATTAACATTTTTTCTTATTATTTTTTTTTGGCCTTAGGTTCTTCTTCTTGATACTATGGGCATATCATCTTATTCAAGTCCTTTGAAAGTTAAGAAAATGTGTAAAAGAAATGAGTATGTGTTCTCTTCCGTAAAGTGGGGTAATTTTAGTAATCCACTGCCCTACAAGATACAAGGCAACTCTGCTTCCTCTGTAGTCTGTTTTTCCTCCTTTCTTTCAAAATAACCTGCCATCTTTCCAAAATAAACATGAAGGGGAAATACATTAGTGGGTATGTAATCACCCAGCTATCTAGAGCAGCATGCCTCTAAAAAAATAGTAAAAATAAAACAGTCATCAGAAATTCATTCTGATTTTACAAAATTTATTAGTGTTCTTGTCTTTTCCTCATAAGCTTTTGAAAAGAAACGTTTATATTCATGTAAAAAGTTTCCCAAAGTGAATATTAAATAGCAATTTGCCTAGAACTTATTATCTCTTAGATTTCCAAGGTTATGATTTTGGGTAAACATTATCAAAATAATTATTTTACAGATTTTTAACATTTAAGAATTACATGATATTCTATTTCTATTCAATATTTATGAAGCTTCATTCTGATCACTTTATCTGATAGCTGTGTTAACCATATAATTGTGTTATATATAAATTTTAAAATGCATATTTAACATTCATTTTTAGATACCTTAAATTTAAAGATAGAATTCTTTTTAATTCTGAAAGGTCTTTGATATTTAAAAATGTTTAGAAAATTATCTTGCTCAAAAGATTTCTTCTGACCCCGTGAGTCTGGTGAATAATTTTACTATTTTCGATTTATGGTTTGGAAAATACAATGACCCCTCCCTTCTTTCTCCTGTTTTCCTTCTTTTCTTCCTTCTTCTCTACTTCATTTGCATTCTTTTCATTATCAACAAATATTTATTTAGCATTTACTTTTATACTGTGCAACGAATTTCAAAGTTTTCAACTACTGCCCTTAGAGTCAAATCCTAACTCATTCTGTATCACTACCATGGCCAGGAACAGACCATTAGAAGTACAGATTTGTTAATGAAGATCCTGTTCTTTGGAGTATGTGACAATTTGTGGAGCTCTAAGCAAAATTATCTACGTACAACCAACCAATCTAGGAAAGAGGGTTTGCCAATTTAATAGCATCATAAGATAACAATGTTTACTTCTCTTAGCAAAGTCTACTGCTTTTGCCCAGATATACGCTTGTGAGACCTGAGGATGCTAATTACAAATCATTCTTATCTTGTCACTAAGGTCTCAAGGAGGTTTACTTGTGAGCAGGCCTTAGTAACCATGGGAATCTTACAGACAAATAAACAAATTACAGTACTATTCTTCAGTTTAAACTGGTGCACCCCCAAATTCCAAATTACCCTGACAGTAACATGCAGCGTGTACAGACCTCCCTTTGAATGTTGATTTATTACAATTCTACATGCTAAAAAGAGCCCATCATTTACTCTCCCATGAGTTAGTTCTCCAGCCAAGACTCTTGAAGGAAAGCCTGTGAGATTGAGCCCACAGCTAAACCCCTCTTTGAGTGAGGAGAGTCAGTTCTGAGGCTGGAGGCCTTGGTAATGGGATGGCGTCAGCCAGCATTCCTAATGGCTCTCTATCTGAAATGGACATTTCTTCTTACTGTAGGGCTAGGGGTTGACTGGGGCTAGAGATGGTGTAGGAAAGACAAATATTCTCTGCCAGAACCCAGGAATTCCACGTTATTGTCCTTTCTCTGAATAGCTTCAATGGCTCACCTTACCCGGTCAGTGGAGGTTGCACAAAAGCTGTCCAGTTCATAAAAGAGAAGAATAGAGAAAGAACAACAGTGCCTGTGTGTACACTTTGTTTCTGTGTATGTGCCCATGCTGACCCAGGTCTAGCAGGTTTCCTGTGGATAGATGACCAACTGGCTTCCAACTCACTGAGTGGGGTTTCCTTGGAAGCCCCGTGAGTCATCGGATTCAATCTCCACGAAACTGACTCATTCACAATAATCATAGCTTAGGTACCTAGATTATGACTAAAGCTCTTGGAGATAAGGGAGAAAAGTTTAATTAAAATGTGTAACCACGCTTCCATAGGGCAGAGCTATGGTAGCATCTCTGATTGCATCTTGGAATTGGGCAACACAAAATGCCTAGTTTTAATTAGAGACACAGAGGTTGGCATTGATGAGCTGATTCTTTTCCCCTCAAATTGCCACATAGGGAAAGTTCAGTGTTAGAATTGAAATCCCAGGCTGAGTCAGCCTGCCTGCATGAACAGAACTCTAAGACTTTGTTTGGGGAGATTATTAACCTGCCACCTTTTTGACATACAGTTGTCCCCTTTATCCAGCAGGACATGTGTCCAAGACCCCTGGATGGATGTCTAAAACCACAAATAGTACGAAACCCTAGATGTACTTTTTTTTTATACATACATACCTATGAAAAAGTTTAATTTATAAATTAGTTACATAAGAGATTAATAAAAATAAGAATAGAACAGTTATAATAACCTACTGTAATAAAAATGATGTGAATGGCTTTGGGGCCATTATTAAGTAAAATAAGTGTGACTTGAACACAAGCACTGCAATTCTGAGACAATTGATCTGCTAACCCAGATGGCAGCTAATGTGACAAATTGGTTAGTGCTATGTGCAGCATGGATATGCTGGACAAAGAGATGATTCAAGTCCTGGGTGGGACAGACTAGGATGGCAAGAGATTTCATCACACCACTCAGAATAGCTTGCAATTTTACACTTATGAATTGTTTATTTCTGAAATTTTCCATTTAATAGTTTCAGACTGAAGTTGACTGAGGGTAAACTGAAACTGTGAAAAGCAAAACCATAGATAAGGGGGACTACTATACCTATAAAATCAAGGATAAGAATAGTGATACTTCAAAACGTTCTTACGGGTCTCTTTTGCAGGATTAAATGTGCTATAAAGTGGCTATAATCATGCCTATTACAGAGTCAATACTAGCATAAATTAATTTAGATCAGCACAGGCTGTTATCACTGCTTCATGTTAGAATGCAAAAACTCTAAATGACAAAGAAAGGAAGGAAGGAAGGAAGGAAGGAAGGAAGGAAGGAAGGAAGGAAGGAAGGAAGGAAGGAAGGAAGGAAGGAAGAAATAGAAAAGTAGAGAAAAAACTTTCTGGCGAGGAATAAAGATAATTTTATATGCATTACTTCACAAAATATTTCCTTTAGTTCTCATGGTAACTATGAAATAAGTAAACAGCTAATATTTTATGAGAGTTGGAAAGAGAACTACTCTTTCCAGCATTATTTAGGTATGATTGACAAAGATCATATGTATTTAGGTTGTACAATACAATTCTTTAATGTGTACTATAGGATGACTTATTATACCTTGTGAAATGATTACTACAATCGAGTTAACTAACACAATCATTACCTCACATAGTTATCATTTTCTTTGAGTGTGTGTATGGTGATAACACTAAAGATCTACTCTCTTAACATATTTCAAGTATAAAATACAGTATTTTTAACTATAGTCACCATACTGTACATTAGATCCCCAGAACTTATTTGTCTTATAACTGAAAGTTTATACCCTACGACCAACATCTTTCCATTTTTACCACCCTTGACCCCAGTGAAATTGCTTCTACAATTTCAACTTTTTTAGAATCTACATAAAAGTGAGATAATACACTATTTGTCTTTCTGTGTTAGGCCTATTTCACTTATTCTCCAGGTTCCTCCATGTTGAAGCAAATAGCAGGATTTCTTTCTTTTTATTTTTCTGTCTTGTTTTTTTATTTTATGTATTTTTCATAATTAATTTTTTTTCAATTATGGTTGACATTCAATATTATATTGGTTTCAGGTTACAGCCTGGTGGTTAGACATTTATATAACTTATGTGGTGATTACCCTGACAAGCCTAGTACCCACCCAGTACATACATACTTAATACAATATTATTGACTACAGTCCCTATGTTGTTCTTTACATCACCGAGACTACTACTACCACTTCTTTATCCAATTGTGTTTCGATGGGAACTTAGGTTGCTTCCATATCTTGGCTATTGTAAATAATGCTGCAAAGAACAAAGGAGTGCATATATCTTTTTGAATTGATGTTTTGGATTTCTTCGGATAAATACTGTGTTGAAGTAGAATTACTGGGTCAAAGGTAGTTCTATTTTTAATCTTTTGAGGAAACTTCTTACTGTTTTCCATTAGTGGCTGCACCAAATTTCAATTCCACCAACAGTGCACAAGGATTCCCTTTTCTCCACATTATTGCCAACGTTTGTTGTTTATTGATTTATTGCTAATAGCCATTCTGACAGATGTGAGGTGATATCTCTTTGTGGTTTTAATTTGCATTTCTCTGATGATCAATGACATTGAACATCTTTTATATGTCTATTGACCATCTGTATAGCTTCTTTAAAAAAAAAAGTCTATTAAGGTCCGCCATTCATTTTCAAATTGGATTGTTAGTGTTTATTTATTTATTTTATTTTATGTTGGTATTGAGTTGTGTGAGCTCTTTATAAAATTTTTATATTAACCCTTTATAAGATGCATCATTGGAAAATATCTTCTACCATTCAGTAGGTTGTCTTTTTGTTTTGTTGATGATTTCCTTTGCTAAACAAAATCTTTTTAGTTTAATATAATCTTATTTGTTTATTTTACCTTTTGTTTTTCTTGCTCGAAGAGATATATCAGAAAAAATATTACTAAGAACAATGTCAGAGAATTTATTGCCTATGTTTTCTTCTAAGAGTTTTATGGTTTGGGGTCTTATATTTAAGTCTTTAAACCATCTTGAGTTTATTCTTGTATGTGGTATAAGAAAGTGACAGTTTCATTTTTTTTGTATGTATCTGTCCAGTTTTTCCAACACTATTGAATATTTTTACCCCCTTGTATATTCTTGCCTCCTTTACCATAGATTAATTGACCATATAGGCATGGATTTATTTCTGAGCTCTCTATTCTGTTTCATTGATCTATGTAGTGTTCTTATGCCAGTACCATGCTGTTTTTATTACCATAGTCTTGTAGTATAGTTTGATATCAGGAATGTGATACTCCTAACTTTGTTCTTTTTTCACAAGATTGCTGGAACTATTAGGGGTCTTTTGTGGTTCCGTATAAATTTTAGAATTATTTATTTTGGTTCTATGAAAAATGCCAATCTATAGGTTGTTTTGGGTAGTATGAACATTTTAGCATTGTTAATTTTTTCTATTCATGATCATGGTAGTATATACCATTTATCTGTATCTTCTTTAATTTTTTTCTTCAATATAATGTCTTATAATTTTCCAAGTACAAGTCTTTTACTTCCTTGGTTAAACTTACTTTTAGGTATTTTATTGTTTTTGATTTAATTATAAATGAGATTCTTTTCTGAATTTCTCTTTCTGGTGGTTTGTTACTGGTGTGTAAAAATGCAATCCTTTTCTAAATAGTAATGTTGTGTCCTGTTACTTTACTGAATTTATTTATCAGTTATAATAGGTTTCTTTGGTAAATCTTTAGGGTTTTCACTATATAGTATCATGTAATCCACAAATAATGACAGTTTTACTTTTCCTTTCTATTTAAATGGATTTTATTTCTTTTTCTTGTCTGATTACTGTAGCTAGGACTTTCAATACTATATTAAACAAATATCATGAAAGTGGAAATTCTTGTCTTGTTCTTGATCTTAAGGAAAACACTTTTAGCTTTTCAGTATTGAGAATAATGTTAGCTTTGAGGTTGTCACATGGTCTTTGTTATGTTGAGGTATATTCCCTCTATTCCCTCTGTTTGCTGAGTTTTTATTATAAATGGATGCTGGATTTTATCAAATGTTTTTTCTACATCTACTGATATGATCATATGATTTTTATCTTTCATTTTGTTTATGTGATGTATTGCATTAACTGTTTTGCAGATACTGTCTTAAACTTGCATCCCAGGAATAAATCCCAGTTGATCTTGCTGTATGATCTTTTTAATCAATTGCTCAATTGGCTTGGCTAATGTTTTGTTGAGGATGTTTCCATTTATGTTCATCAGGGATATTGGCCTATAATTTTATTTATTTATTTATTTATTTATTTATTTGCAATGTCTTTCTCTAGTTTTAAAATCAGAGTAATGATACCCTTGCAAAATGAGCTTGGGAGCCTTCCCTACTTTCGAATTTTTTGGAATAGTTTGAGAAGTATAGGTTTTAATTTTCTTTACATATTTGTTAATATTCACCTGTAAAGTCATTCAGTCCAGGACTTTTGTTTGTTGGGAGGTATTTTTTTAATTACTGATTCAATTTTGTTAATATTTATGGTTTGTTCAGATATTCTGTTTCTTTTGGACTCAGTCATGAACTATTTCTAGGAATTTATTCGTTTCTTCCAGATTGTCCAATTTGTTGGCATATGATAGTTTGTAGTATAGTCTTATAATATTTTGCATTTCTGTGATGTCAGTTGTCACTTCTCTTTCATTTCTGATTTTATTTATTTGAGTCCTCTTTCTTCTCCTACTCCTGCTCTTCCTCCTTTCTTTATAGATTTTGTTTATGTTTATAAATAACCAGCTCTTGGCTTTATTGATCTTTTGTATTGTTTTTTAAGACTCTATTAAGTTTATATCCATGCTGATCTTTATTACATCCTTCCTTCTACTCCCTTTGGGCTTTTCTTATTCTTCTTTTTCTAGTTCCTATAGGTGTAAGGTTAAATTGTTATTTGAGATTTTTCTTTTTTCTTGGGGTAGTATTTTATTGCTATGAATTTCTCTCTTAGAACTGCTTTGGTTGTGTCCAACAGATTTTTGGGTCTTGTGTTTTGATTTTCATTTGTTTCAAGATATCTTTTGATTTCTTCCCTGAGTTTATTGTTAACCCATTTATTGTTCAGTAGCTTGTTGTTTAGCTTCCATGTGTTTGCATGTTTTTCAGATTTCTTCCAGTAATTGATTTCTAGTTTCATATCATTGTTATCAGAGAAGATGTTTGATATATCAGTCTTTTAAAATTTATACAGATTTGTTTTTTGGCCAAACACATGGTCTAGCCTTGAAAATGTCTCACATGCTCTTGAAAAATAAAAAGTATTTCCTGCTACTTTAGAGCAAAAGATTCTAACAATATCAATTAAATCTACCTGGCCTAATGTGGCACTTAAGGCCACTGTTTCCTTGTTGATTTTCTGTCTGGATTATCTATCCATTAATGTCAATGAGGTGCTAAAGTTTACTAAGATTACTGTATTACTGTCAATTTCTCTTTTTATGTCCATCAATGCTTGCTTTGTATATTTAGGTGCTCCTACATTGGATGTGTAAATGTTTAGAAGGGTTATATCCTCTTGTTGAATTTATACCTTTATCATTATAAAATATCTTTCTTTGTCTCTTATTATATAGCCTTTATTTTAAAGTCTATTTTGTCTAATATAAGTATTTCTATCCCAGCTGTTTTTCATTTCCATTTGCATAAAATATCTTTTTCATCCCTTACTTTCAGTCTGTGTGTCTTTTGATCTGAAGTGGATCTCTTTTAAAAACATATGTATGGTTTTTTTTTTTTACCTTGTCATTTGATTGGAGCATATAAACCATTTATGTTCAATGTGATTATTGATAGATATGTATTTACTGCCATTTTATTATTCACTTCTTTTTTTTACCTTTTTCTTTTTCTTTTTAAGGAAGTCCCTAAAATACTGTTTTGTAGTACTGGTTTGGTGCTGATGAACTCCTTTATCTTTTTTTTTTTTTTGTCTGGGAAGTTTTTTATATGTTCTGATTCTAAATGATAGCCTTGCTGGGTAGAGTAATATTGGTTGTAGGTCTTTGCTTTTTATCACTTTAAATATTTTGCATTCTCTTCTAGCCTGCAAAGTTTCTGTTGAGAAATTGACTGACAGTCTTGTGAGAGCTCCCTTGTAGGTAAATAATTACTTTTTTCTTGCTGCTTTTAAGATTCTCTCTTTGTCTTTAACCTTTGCCATTTTAATTACAGTGTATCTTGTGAATTTCTGGGTTCTACTTGTTTGGGATTCTTTGTGCTTCCTAGATTTGTCTGTCTATTTCCTTTATCAGGTTACAGAAGTTTTCCATCATTATTTTTTTTAAATGTGTTTTCAGTTTTTATGCTCTCTGTCTTCTGGTATCACAATGATGTGAATGTTTTTACACTTAATGTTGTTCTTAAACTATCCTTACACTATCTTCATTTAAATTTTTTTTTTTTCTGTCCTGATTGGGTGTTTCCTGCTACCTTGTCTTCCAAATTGCTGATTTGATTTATTTGCTGCTTCATCTTATTTACAGTTGTTTTTCTCTAGTGCATTCTTTATTTCTGTTATTATATTCTTCATTTCTGATTGGTTCTTATTTTACAGTTTCTATGTCCTTTATTACACTTCTTGTTGAAGTTTCACTAAGCTCCTTAGGCATCTGTATAACCAGAGTTTTGAACTCCGGCAGATTGCTTGCTTTTATTTCATTTAATTCTTTTTTTTTTTTTTAGAGTTTTCTCTTTTTTCATTTGGGACATGTTTCTTCTTGTTTGTTTTTGTTTTGTTTTTTGTTTTTTGTTTTCATTTTGTCTGCCTCTCTGTCTTTGTTTCTATGTATTAAGTAGATCTGCTGTGGTTTCCAGTCTTAGTCTTATATATAGATGTCCTGTGGAGTTCAGTGGTGCATTCTTCCTGGTCACCTGACCTGGCTGCTCCCATATCTCTTGTATGGGTTGTGTGTGCCTTCTTGTAGATGAGCCTTGATTGCCCTTGGCACATTAGTGGGTGGAGTTGACCCTTAGGCTGACTGGCTATGAGGACTGGTCACAACCACAGCAGATGAGCTGCTGTGTGGGGACTGACCCTCATACAGCAAGATTAGCCCCAGCAGGACTCTGCCAAGACTACCCTTTCAGTATGCCATTTGTGGAGCCAATTGTGTGGTGCACTGTTGTGATCTGAAGCTGATAACTGTGTTCATCTGGAGTCTCTTGGGAAGGGCCCTGGTGTAGGCCAAGTTCAGCTATTCCTTGTGCCCTGCCAGGGACCACCTGATAGGTGCTATAAAATAATTTGTCAGTTGTTAGCTGCCTATCCTGGGCCAAGAGGCATGTGGGAGAAGCCACACTGTGAGCTGAGGCTGGCTGCCACCACTGCCAGGCCTGGGGCCTCTCAGCATGAGGCGCAGGGAATGTCGAGGTGAATCACTGCCTACGTGGCACCTGTGGACTTTTGAGAGATTTTTGGAAAGTGTGCAACACAGGCTGATGTCAGCTGTTTATGAGGCATAGCCATTGAAAGGAGTCTGGCAAGTGTGCAAGTTGGGTGGTGCAGAGTCTCAGGGAGCCACCAGGGTGAGGTGAGTTAGATTTACCAGGTTAATGCAGATTGAGATTTGGCACCCATCTGCACCTGCAGGCTGTGAGTAAGAAAATCTTAACATAAAAGCAATGATGGTTGCTCTTCCAGTCTTAACCATGAAGCCATACAATTCGGTTTTTCTCAGATATCCTTGGCACCTTTGGAGCTGCTTTCCCTTCACTGGAGCATAGAGTGAGTATTTGTGAGTGAGTGAGTTTTATGTTGCCTTTTAAGATAATGCTTGAATTTCCAGCAGACTTTGTCTCGCCCAGATGGAATCTCCACTGATTTTCATAGCCACATGTTCTGGGGGCTCCTCTTCTCATCACAGGTCCTTTGAGCTGCGAAGCCTCACTTCTCAGGAAGGGGGCTCTACAGCCTAGCTATCCCTCCTAATTCTCAACCCCTATATATGGGTGTGCAACCAGACTGTTTTGTGTCTCCATGCCTCCTACCAGTCTAAAAGTGTTTTCTTTGTGTTCTGTTATAGGAGTTCTGTTTAGCTAATCTTCAGATGGTTCTCCTGGGTGATTATTCTATAACTTAGTTGTAATTTTGATGTGGTCATGGGAGGAGAGGAGCACAGTGTTTGTCTATTCCACAATCTTGACCATGTAGAGGTTCTGTATTATATCACAGTAATCATGCAAAGTTGATACATTTATTCTTACCCTAAATGAGAAATTGAAGTTCACAAGACTTACCTGAGGTTATACAACTTGTATCTGTCTGACTTGAATTCTGCATTCTTGAAACTAAGCCACATAGTCTCAGAGAGAAGCAGTATCTTCAGTGGCAGCAAGAGAGTTGATCTCTGCTAGAATTTTTTTTATGGCCAAATAATATTCTATTGCATATATTTACCACATTTTCTTTATCCATTAAGAACTTAGATTGTTTCCATATCTTGGCCATTGTGAATAATGCTGCAAAATACATGGAAGGAACAGATATCTTTTTGATATCCTAATTTTGTTTTATTTTTTGGATATTTACCCAGAAGTCTGAATGCGGATCATATGGTAGTTCTATTTTTAATTTTTTGATAAACCTTCATATTGTTTATAGAATAATAATTCACTTACTACTGCTGGAATAAAAATCCTGGGCCTCTTTGAAAATATTCTTTTGAAATAAAGGGGTGTTGAGACTGCACCAAGAGCATGGATATACCCTGTAGGCAGACATCTGTTCTGCTCCTAAAGAAGCTGGATTCTGAGTCTCAGATACTTGTGTTTTGCTTCATTCAACATACTTACTAAATACTCAACTGTGTTCCAAGTACTAGCATGTGGCGGTGAAAATGTTACTAAAGCACAGTCTAGAAATATACACTTTGGTGGAAAGACAGACATGATGCTTATAATTAAAATACAGGGTAGTAAATGCTCTTTGGAGATTGCTCCTGTCCTCAGTGCTTGTGGGGGTCCAGAACTGAAGCATCCCAGTCTGTCTGGGTGTATGAGCTGAGTCTTTGATAGAGGAGAGAGTACTTAGCTGGCTGTTGGGGGACAAACAGGAATGTGCCAGGCAAGAAAAGGAGAAAATTCTAGGCAGAGTGTAGCATGAGCAACCATGAAACTGTGAAAATAGTCTCCCTGGTCTGAGTCGGCAAATGAAGAAGTGGGCCAATTAAAGAGGGAGAGAAGTGGGAAATGAGGCTGGAAGGTGGGTTCTACCTAGACTATTAATGACCTTCTATGTTAAGTTTTTACTTAAACATTGCTGGCTTCAAAAATGATCGAGGATTGTTCAAGTGTCTATTTGTTTTTTGTAGGGACCCAGTAGAGGTTTGACAAAGAGCAACATGACCATTGTTCCTGCAGCTGGCCGTACAGCCCCTCTGGTGGCAGTGTGAAGAATGAGGTGCAAAACCTGAGAACGCCTTGGACGTAGGCCACAGAGATGGAGTTCAGAGTGGAAGGAGGATGTAGGGATGGAGAAATGCTGCTAGAATTGAGGCATGAGTGTTAGGATTTGGTGACAGGCTGTAGGGTCAACAGAGAAAGGAATGAAGGCTAACATCAAGGGTTACTGACCAGATAGTAACTGGACACATTTTGGATTAAGTGGAGAATTAAAGCTTAGTATAGGCATAAAAACCATTTTCTAAGAACTCTTATTCTGTTTTAAAATAACTGAACTTACCTTGTTCACTACAGTATCACCTTGCACCAACAAGCTAACACCACATTGCTTCTGTCACTTATTAGTTATGTCATCAGCTAATCATTCAGTTCTTGAGACTCTTCATTTATAGATAAAATCTGGATAACATCTATTACTATAGAAATGGGAATTCAATTTTTAATCTATATGAATAACCTAGTCATGATCCAGGAATTAGCTGAGTTAGTATATATTACTTCCCTTTTATGGGAAGAATTTTGACTAACAGAGAGAGATAATCAGTAAGTGACCAGGGTGCCTCTTCTCCTGCCTTTCTTCCTCTTCTTCCTCTCCCTGATTTCCTTCCTCTCATTCTCACTGCTCTCCACCCTCCTCCTCCTCTTCCTTTTCTTCTTTTTCTCTTCTCTCTCTCCCGCTCCACCTTTCTTTTCCTAGCTAGAGTCTGCAATTCAGGAAAGCTAAATATCTGTTTTCTTGTAAATAAAATTATATAAATAAGCCATTTTTGGACTTTTACTTGTGGGTCTAGAAGATGATTCCAAGAGGAATGGGAAACATGTTCTAGCTTACTGAACAAATTTGTATTTAAGTTTTAATATTTAAGATCACTGTTAAACTGATCCTTTGTCTCCATTGAGCTAAGTGCTTCTGGTTTCTATCTTCTCATTAGTTTCAGATCATTGATTCTCATTGCACTAGAAGTGATGCCCAAGTGGCAAGGAGGACTCAAATGTAATACCATGCAGAGGAATGCTACACTGTCTGCTCACACTAACCTTCAGGCAGGGCCTTGTCCCGCTCCCCCAAACCTTTTCTGCTCACCTGGCTCCAGCTCACCCAGGCTTTCATTCTACAGGAGCTGGAACCAGAGTTCCCAAACACCTCTCTCTGCGTGCTGGAACTTTCAGAAAGGTAAGGTGACTCTCCTAGGCTCTTTGTCATTCTATACATTTCCAGATCATAGCACCCCAAATTACACTACTGTTTAAATATCTCTTTGCTTGCCCTTTCCCTTACTAAACCTTGAACCTCAAAAGCAGGAATTTTCTTCTATTCATGGCTTTATTCCAGTTTCTGACACAAGAGTGTGTACAAAGCACTTAGTGAGTAACTGTAGGGCAAGTATGTGTTAGTCATGTTGGTGGAGATAAATCTACTTCTACACTACTCCCAGGGAAGACTTTGGACCATGTGGAACTGAGGTTATTCATCAGACATGTCTCTATAGGAGACCAAACCTTGGGGGGAATTTGTTGTTGCAATGGGCACTGGATAGGGAGAATAAGCTATGGGACCTCTGGTCTTTCCAGGCTGGTCTCCCAAGTCCTTTCAAGTAAAAGTTCTGTGCAGATATTTTATTATAAGAATGAAGCTCTTTTAAGGCAGAAGGAACATGAAACTACCAAAAGGTTCTCCACTGTCAACCTGGACACAGCAGCATCCTATTCTTTGCCTACCTGATAAAGTTTAAAGTGTTGACACCCTTAGATTATTGTATTTTAACAGGTGCATATTGAGGAAACATTTGGGACTTGGTGGGGAGGGGAGATCAGACCCTCCCTGAGTTTGTGTAGTCTCCTTTCATGGGGCCTAGAATCTGATGATCTCCTTCCTGTGGCCTAGGCTAAGCAATTCTGTGCCCTCTTTCTGTGGGCTTCTCAGCCAGGGTATTCTCTCAGAAGCAGGAGAGAGGAGAGCATCATTGTGCTAATGCTGATGTCGCTCCTCCTGGGAACAGCTTTATCTCTGTCTTTCTAGCACGTAGACTTTGTAAATAGACGGGAGTCTCAACTTCCCTGCTTTGTTAGTGTGTGCTATCGTCAGGGCCTGGAGCCACTAAGCCTTTCTGTCAAAGACACTTGTTTATGTGTTGTCTAGAAAGCCAACTATTGCCCAAAGGGAGGGTCAGCTTGTCTGGGGAAGTGTGTCTGGAGTGCAGGCCAGAGTGTATCTTGTCTCCCTTTTGGAGTTTTTGGCCTGGCAGGAGCTCAATGTTATAACAAAGTAACATTATAAGTCAAATTTCCACAAACAAGAGAGATGCTAAATTGCTTCTAGTCTTCTGGTAAATTACCATGTTTCCCATTCCTCTCGGAATCATATTCTAAACTATGTTCTATAATTAATATTTAAATTAGGTGTTATTTCTCAGACCAGATACCACTACCAGAAAAAAAAGGGGTGGGGTAGGGTGGATAGGGAAGATAAATATTTTTTTAAAAAAAGAGGTACCATCAGGCTGAACAGGGTGAACTCCAAAGAAGACAGAATCAAATTTTCTCTTTTTTTTATTGTGGTAAACTACACACAACATAAAAATTCATTATTTCAACTATTTCTACGTGGCACTTAGTAAATTCACAATGCTGTACAATCATAACCACTATCTTTCTACAACATTCTGATCATTCCATTCACCCTCTCTTTTTTAAAAGCTAAGATTCTGTCTGCCTAATGAAGAAACCATAATAATTTTATTCAACCAGTGACTGTAGTAATTAATTCATAAAACATCTATATTATACATAGACTATTCACAGGGAATTATAATTTGACTAACCTCTTTGATATGGACTATTATGAAGAGATTTAGAAAAATACATACTGTACAGATATAGGGCAAAAACTTGACATGTAAAATATTTGAAGAAATATAATTTTATTGCTTTTATGTTCATAGACTGTCTCTACTAACAGAAAACAGAAGGTATAAATACATTTAATCATTTTACTTAATAACAGTAAAGAGGTAGGTAGGTGATATAGATATACAGTAAAATTATTATTATTACCCAATAAGAAGAAATCACAGTAATTATCACATTAATTAACAGCATGTGGTTTAAAAGCAATATTTGTATATAATGATTTACTAGGAGCTTCATGTTCATTGACTTCACTTTCAAGCAGGCTACACCTTTGTTTTGGTTACTTTAAAAAATTTCTCTAGCAAATACTTTCACAGGAAATGCATGACAAATTCTGACTTATTAGAACCTCAAAGTGTGTTTTATTAGCAAGTACTCTGCAACCATTCTCATTAGTTCTAATTTGTACTTCTTTAGCCCTTTATTCCATTCTCCCAGCCCCCTCAAAACTCCTCCCCACTGACTCATACCAAACTGTCCACTATATTTGTGAGTCTTTTTGATTAGTTTGTTCTTTTTATTCCTTAGAGTCTGCATATAAGTGAAATCCTATAGTGTTTATCTTTCTCTGTCTGACTTAAATACCTTCTAGGTCCATTAATGCAATGTCCTTTTCCAACTCCTTTTTCCTATGTAGGGATCTTGTTTTCTTATCCTTTCAGCCACTCTATCTTTTGATTGGACCACTTCTTTTTCATTTAAGGTACTTATTTACAGAAATGTAGTTGTTACCATTCTTTCTTTCTGTTTTTGATTCATGTTTTTCTTCTTAAAGAAGTCCCTCCAGCATTTCCTGTACTGCTGGCTTGGTGGTGACAAATTCCTTTAGCTTATTTTTGTCTGGGAAGCTCTTTATCTATCCTTCAACTCTAAGTGATAGCTTTGCTAGATAAATTATTCTTGGTTGTATGTCTTGGGTCTTCATCCTATCAAATATTTTTTGCCAAACCCTTCTATGATGCATAGTTTTTTGTTTGTTGGTTTTTTTGTTTTGAGAAATCAGCTGTCAGTCTTGGGTTTTCCCTTATATGTAGTTGTTTGTTTTTCTTTTGTCGCTTTTAATATTCTTTCTTTGTATTTAACCTTTGACATTTTAATTATGATGTGTTTTGTTGTGGACCTCTTTGGATTCCCAATTTTTGGAATTCTATGAGCTGACTGGGGTCTTATGTCCATTTCATTCACCCGGTTAGAGAAGTTTTCCATTATTAGAGCATGAGTCAAAGGCTTTAGATTTTTTTAATTGCAATTAGAAATCGATTTCGTTAACTTTGAAGCTTAAATCACATCTTCTTTTATGTTTATAGCTTACTTGCAGTATTACCATACAAAATGGTTTTCCCACTGCCAAAAATTAGGTTAAACTTGTTTCTCCTCATCTCTTCCTGAAGATTATGTCCAGCCTTCAAAGTTCATCCTGCTTTAGGATGACTTTCCACAGCCCGAACATTTCTTGCCTTGTGGTCTTGATTCTCTTTTAGCTTTAATAATTACTTGCTCTGTGATCTTAGTCCACTTACTTAAACTTTCTAAGATGTGTCTTGTATTGAAATAAAGATAAGAGCAGAATCTAGCTCCTAAAATTATTGTGAGGATTAAAAGAATTAATGTACATAAAGCACTTAACAGTTTCTGCCAAATGGTCAGTGCTCCCTATCGTTGGTTCTTGTTACTTGTTATCTGCCTTAAGAATATAGTTATTTGTCGACTTATATGCTATTAAACTATTTAAGGGCAGGGGCATTATATTACTTCATAAATAAGCTCTTAAAGAGAGATTTGTTAACTAAACTGGTACACAGATTCACAAATTGGACTGTAATGAAAATGAAAGGGTAATTAATGATAAAATTTATAATTATCAAGTCTTCACATTGAAATAGCTCTGAAAAGCCAAAAGTAAGACTTTAGTGAGAGATGACTATGAACTGTCTATGACAAGCTGTTATGATTTTGGAAAGTCTTTGTATTTATTTTAATAAAATAAAATTTACTATTTTAACAGTTTTTAAGTAGACAATTCAATGGAATTAAGCACATTCTCATTGTTGTGCAACCATCACCATTATTTGTCTCTAGAACTGTTTCGTATTCCCAAACTGAAACTTTGTACCCATTAAACACTAACTCCTGCCTACCCTTCCCCCAGCCCCTGGAGACCACCATTCTACTTTCCGTCTTTGTGAATTTGACTATTCTAGATACCGCCTATAACTAGAATCATACAGTATTTGTCTTTTTTATGACTGTCTTATTTCACTTAGCATAATGTCTTCAAGGTTAATCCAAGTTGCACCATGTGCCATACTTTTATACCTTTCTATAGCTTAATAATATTTCATTTTATAGATATACCACATATCTGTTCTTCCATTGATGGGCTCTTGTGTTGTTTCTACCTTTTGGCTATTGTGAATAATGCTTCTATGAACATTGCTATACAAATATCTCTTCAAGACCTTGTTTTCAATTTTTGGGATACATACTTAGGAATGGAATTCCTGGGTAAAATGAGAATTCCACACAACTCTGTGGATAATCATCCTACTATTTTTCATAGCAGCTACACCATCTTATTTATTATTATTATTATTTTGGTTTTTCATTCAACATTTATATATTTTGTAAAGTAATCACCATGATCATCATGATAAAGAGATCTGTCACTATTCAAAGTTATTAAGGTATTATTGATTATATTCCCTGTGCTGTAATTACATCTTTGTGATTTATTTATTTTATAACTGTAGGTTTATATCTCTTATTTATTCCCTTTTACTTTTTTGCCCATTCTCCCATGCCCTTCTCCTCTGGCAACCACCGACTTGTTCTCTATGCCTGTGAGTCTGTTTCTATCTTGTTTTATTTTGTTTATTCATTTGTCTTGTTTTTTAGATTTCACATGTAAATGAAATCATATGGTATCTGACTTTCTCTGTCTGACTTATTTCATTTTGCATGATATCCTCTAGGTTTTTATCCATGTTGCTGCAAATAATAAGATTTAATTCTTTTTTATGGCTAAGTAATATTCCATTGTGTGCAAGTTTGTGTGTGTGTGTATGTATGTATGTATGTATGTATGTATGTATGTATATACATACGTATATATATACACATACTTTACTGATCAATGGACACATATGTTGCTTCCATACCTTGGCTACTATAAATAATGCCAAAATAAACATAATGGTACATATATCTTTTTAAAATAGTGTTGTATTTTCTTCAGATAAGTAGCCCAGAAGTGGACTAAAACTTCTAGGAGAAAACATAGGCAATAAACTCTTTGACATTGATCTTAGAAATGTTTTTTGGATAAGTTTTCCCCAAGAAAGGACAACAAAAGCAAAAGCATACAAATGGGATTACATTTAGCTGATTACATCAAACTAAAAAGCTTTTGCACAATAAAGAAAATCATCAACAAAACCTAAAGACAATCTACTGAATGAGAGAAGATATTCACAATTGATATATCTGATAAGAGATTAATATCCAAAATGTATAAAGAACTAGTACAACTCAACATCAAAAAATAATCCAACTGAGAAACTGGCAGAGAAACTGAATAGGCATTTTTCCAGAGATACAGACAGCCAGCAGGTACATGAAAAAATGCTCGAACTTACTAATCAACAGGGGTAATTCAAATCAAAACCGCAGTGAGATATCATCTCACACCTGTTATGTGGCTGTTACCAAAACAAAAACAAATAACAAGTTGTTGGCGAGAGAACTCTTGTGCACTGTTGTTAGGGTTGCAAAATGGTGCAACCACTGTATAAAACAAGTGGAAAGTTTCTCAAAATGTTTTTAAAAAGCAGCTACATCAATTTCTCCACATCTTTGACAACACTTTCAGCAAATCTTTTGTCTTCTAAGTGTCTCATGATTGATGACTACTAGAGGGAAACAGAAATTACCACTATTTTCATGTGTTAAATATTAAAATATTATGAAAACATCAAAAGCAATTTGATAATTATCAAAGAAAAAACATGAGAATTAATGTTATGATGGTGTTAAGCCCAGTTTTGTAACTGAATCACACCTCTCCTTGAATTCTCAAATTCTGGCTCTGCATCCTTCAGCTATGTAACTTTGACAAGTGATGTGACTTGTCTGCACCTCAGCCTACTTACATATAAACTGAGGATCACAATACTTAGTTCACAGGGTTGTTATGGGACATAATGAGACAGTCATTGTAGAAGAACTTACACAGTACTATTTATGTAGATCTTAAATGAAACCTTCTTTATTGTTTTTGAAAAACTTTTTTTCTTAAGAAGATGATTATTTAAGAATGTCGTCTTTTGCTAGTTCAATTAATATGTATGTTATTTCAATTTTGGAAATATTTCTTCATTCTAAAAATTTATATGTGCACACAGACACTTCAAAGATTTGATTTTGATCTGATCTGGAAGACAAAATTTTGATATGAGATTGGAGTAGGAAACAACTTGACTTGAGAGAAATTATTTGCCCTGTTTTGAATGGTGAAAAGATGGGACAGAAGTAAGATTCATGACAAGCAGAAGATCCAGTAGAGAAGGCAAAATCTAACACAAAGATATGAGGCTCAGGAAACCTAAATTCTGTATCAAAGAATAGCACAGGCTGGCCAGGGCTTTTGAGTCCTTTATTTTCTAGGTTCTCAATTTAACTACCTTTAAAATAGCCATGGAAACATTTATTCCTCTTTCACATGACATTGCTCCCCAGGGAGTGAATCAACAAAAGTCATGGTATACGTGGATGCCAAATGTAGCCACAATACTGATCAAAAAGTCCCAACCCTTCTCATGATACCAGTTTCTAATACTGCACCTTGCATCTGACAGTGGGAATGTTAAGCGGACCTGTACGACTGAGTTCCATGCTACTCACCTTGGTGGCTTGGGAATGTCAAAGGGCCTTTGAGAGGCACTAAATATTCTTATAGTTCTTGGCAAATGGCAGATTTTTGAAAACTCAGATATCACTAAAGAGCACTTGAATTAGTGCCCAGTAGTGCCAGACCCAGGGGACCATATCTTTGGCAAAGTCTTTATCAGGAAACACCCAGTACTGGTTTGTGTCTTTTATTCTCAGAAAAGAGAAATTCTGTTATTGTTTTTGAATATTTGATTAGGGTCCTACTGGCAGCCAAGTTGGACTGTGGCTCTTGTGCTCCAACCTGTGGGATTTTAATGTCACTATAAGAATAGCAATGTTGGGTGAGGGGCTTTGCCATCAATGACACTGAAGCTAAATATGGATTTCCTCACTTTGAGACAAAATATTACTTCTTTTCTTTGGTAGGAGAAGTAAAGATGATCTAAATACAGAACAGATTATACATTTTAGGAAAACTACATAGACAGAATATTGTTAAACAATGGTGTGAAAGCTCAGACAAAAATTTGTGATGACCCTGGAAAAGGGCCCGGACTTAGATGGGAAGAAGAGTTCATTTTAGGAACACTCGAGCCAACTAGATTCAGAAAGAGGAACTCCAGTGGAAAGACAATTCAAAATTCTTTGATACTAAGAATAGAATGTTAATTTTCCTTTTCTTAGGATCATTGTTAGTTCTTCATATCATTGAATAATTATAGAGAACAGACATCTCCACATGAAGAAATAGGAGGAATAATAATCTAAATTATATCTCAAAGCAGTAAATTGTAGACCTGGCAAAAGAAATAAAACTTTTAATTCCCAGCATAAATTTGGTCTTATTTTTGCTATTGTTTTTTAATTTACAACGATTATGTAGTGTTTTTCTTTAACATAGGATTTAATCATTATTGTGTTTCATATAATACATATGAATGTTTTTAAATAAGTAAAACAAAATTCTATTTTCTAACTTACATAGTATTGTAGAAAATGGAAATGAAATACTAATAGAATTGTCTTTAAAATGTCTTCAGGTTAAGTATGTTATTGTTACACTCAAACTCACATGTGCATATGTACAAACGTGTATTAGCCTTTAGGCAAGAAACACATAATAACATCTCCTAATGTCTATTCTTCATCTCAAATTTTAGAAGTGACAATAAAGCTACAAATATTTCTTTTTTTTGCAACAATAAAACTAAAAATATTTTTAAAAACATTTTTAAAGAAAGTTGGAGGATGATTTTATTCTGGAAAAGTAGAAATTAAAACTCATATACTAGGTTCAAGAATTGTTTGTTTGCTTGTTTGTTTGTTGTCTTTAAATCAGTGTTTCTAGCTCCAAAAGTTACCTAAACTTTGTTGAAAAAGATCACTATAAGGAATTTTTATAATATTCCTGAAGGTGCTGTAAGCAAACTCAGCACTCAGCCTTTGATGACTTGAAGCATATCTATGATAAGTACAGGTCTCATTGACCCAATGGGAAACTACAGATTGATACTTCTTTTGTTGAACAGGCTGTGACTTCATTAATTTCATTGACAGTAATTCTAAGTGAAACTTATGAAGGCCACAAAGTAGAGTTAGTGAACTGCATGAAATGTCAGCATGCCCACTGTGGACTCTGCGATCTATATTTTTCTCTTCCCACTCCCACCAAGACTGTTTGCTTTGCCAGGTAGCTTTTATCTAATCTAATTTACAATGTTTCAACATTGTAAATGATCTCACTGGAGCTTCGTTACTGATAGTCCTGGAAGGCCTCTTTGATTCTACTGAGCACCATGGGTGTTTTACTGTGAACATTCTGTTTTCTATGTAGGCACCACACTTCCCACACCGCACATACTACATACCACACAAACACACCACACATACACACCACACACAATGTCTCAGAGGCAGCACCTGAAAAGCCAGTTTCCTATTACACCAGATGGATCCTTTTACACCTATAGTCATATTGAGCTACTGTTTCTCTGCCTAGTCTACTTCCCTCTGTTTAATGAAACAGCACCCACGACAGTCATGGTCCATTGGCCTAGTGTCTCTTTCTGGCCCTAGTACTAGGTTCAGCAAAGCTAGGGAGACCCAGTGCTGGGGCTTTTCCTAGAGCAGTTGAAGGAAAGCTGGTTTTGGGGTTGTGAGTCACAATTTGGAGTTGCTAGAAGGGATCTTGCCACCATGAGAGGGACGTTTATTTGAGAACAGAGCCAACACAGAGGCAAGAAAGACTGTGACAAGAAGTTCAGGCCTGGATCCCCTGTAAGTTCCCCTTCCAACACTTCCCTTTTACGACCATAAGGCTTTGTATTTTTTCAGTTTCAGTTGAATTTTTTTGTTTTGTTTTGTTTCAGTTGACTTTTCTGTCATTTCCATTCTGAGAATTCCTAACTATTTAAATTTTTTAGCAAAAGTTAGTTTACCTTTTGAGATACTTTGAATCCCCAGTATTCTTCTAGGGCTGATATCTTAATTGGTGTGTTTAGTAAACACCTTTTTCTACCAATAAAACACAAGGCAAGTGGCATAAACTTAAATCATGAGAATTAAAACTAAGAGTATTATGATGTTGTGGTAGTAATAATAAATAGAAATATTGCTGTTTTGATTAATATGATCTTTGGTTAGGCATAAAGATAAACATATAGGCATTAATTAAAAAAATAAAAAACTTAAAATATTTTTAATTAGAATGATGAATTATTAAAGACAAGGGACAAATGCTACCTAACTGTAAATTAACAAATCAGACCTATTAACATAACAATGGAATAGCCAAAGTGTGAGAAAAAATAAAATTTTTAATGTATACAATTTGTCAGAATTTTTAAAAATAACAATAATTACAATAAAGCACTACTGAGTGTTTAAACTGATATCTAATATTATCACATCTATACTTTCAGTAGTTTTGTACTCTGTGTGGGGTGTATTATATATATATTTTTAATGAGAATAGAAGCACTGCAAATTACAAATTAAAAAAAGTTAACAATGCATCACAAAAAGATCACCAAATCCAAAAATTTCCACACATTTTATGAGGTAATGTTTGCCGTTTCTCTATAACACTTTTCCTATGCTTTTTGGTGACATACTCTTTAATTGCCTCGCTATATAACACTGAATTTGTAATAGGAATTTTTATAAAGAGAATATAAAGATGAATTAGTCTTTTCTTTAGCCCAGTTGACAGATTTTGTTTAAGTTTTGATAGTGTGGACATGGTTTTTCAGTTTTACAACTTTTTATTGGCAACATCATGTAAATTTTAACAATTATTGTCAAATTTAAGAAAACTTCTATCAAATTTCTTTTACATATGAATTTCTTTTTATATTTTTCTTTTATACATCAAGTTTTTTTTTTTTACATATTAGGGCATTTCAATTTTTTTTGTGTGTGAAGTAACTGCTTTTAAATGCTGCTGGAATAGACAACACACAATCAGTTTTTCTCTAATGTTCTTTTTATAGTGTTGTCTTATGAGTTGCAGATTACGTTCACTGATGTCAACATTTCAGGTAAAATAATAGGCAGATGTAAAATGTGTAAGACCATGCCAATACTATCTGATGAAATGTGTTGGAGTAGAGGCAGATTGGAAAGAGACAGATGTCTTAACTGATCATTGTGAAACATCTTATTTTTTAAAAAAATTTTTAAATATAAGTCCAATTTAACACTAAATACTTTACTTAGAGTTTTGAGATGGGCCCATATAAATGGGGATCCTAAAACCTAACTTCAGATAAATTCACCTCTGGGCAACACTGAAAATTAGACTGAATTGGACTAAATCTCAGTTCTAGTCTACTTATTAAAAAAATGAAACTTACTCCTTTGCTCAAATATTTTTCTAGAATCCCTAGGAAAAAGACCAGTATACTTCTAGTTTACATAAATACAGTAGGAGAAGTAATTTCCTGGCCACTTGACATGAACTTTGGTCACTCCTTGAAGGTGAAATAATTCTGATACCATGTTGGTTCTATTAGTTCCAGGAGTTGAAACTGTGAGATTCACTTCCTCTTTGGCTATGGCAAAAGTGAATCATGTCTCAAGTGTTCCTGGAAGATCTGGTTTTCTCAAGCTTTTGTGATTACACAGCAGAACTGATATCTCAGGGATTCTCTAGGATTCTGTTTCCTTATTCTACCACCTAACTACCAATCTTTTGGTAGCCATCAGCACTAGGAACATATAGCTGAGGGGTTCAGAGTATACCAGACTGATCTTTTTGTAGTCTTGTGATTTCGGTCATTTATTTACTTAAAAATGGTAAAAATTCTCTCTGAGTCTCTTGTTTAGGGGGAAGGCAGCTGCCATGTTGTAAGGATACTTGAGCAATGCACAGGGAGAGGCCAGAACCTATTCAACAGCCATGTGAGAAAACACCTTGGTAGTGGACTCTCCAGCCCCAGCCAGGCCTTCGGATGGCTGCTGTCCTGGCTGACACCTTAATTACTACTTTAGGAGAATCTCCAAACCAGAACCAGCCTCTCTACAATTCTAATCTGCAGAAATTGTGAAGGTAAATAATGTTTTAAATTATGAATTTAAAAAATGTTCAACAGCTTTATTGTGATATAATTCATATCACACAACTGACATTCAAAGTGTACAATTAAATGGTTTTTTCGTATATCCACAAAGTTAATGATAGACTTAAAAATTATGATAAAATACATTTAACATGAAATTTACCATCATAACTATTTTTAAATGTACAGTTTAATAGTGTTACATACATTGGCATTCTTCTACAACCAATTTTCAGAACTTTCATATTCCTAAACTGAAACCCTATACTCCTTGAAAACTAATTCTCTGTTATCCCTCCCCCAGCCTCTGCCAATCACTAGTGTATTCTCTATTTCTATGAATTTTATTGCTTTACTCTATTTACCTCATATAAATGGTATTATACAGTATGTGCCCTTTTACTTTTATCACTGTCTTATTTCAATTAGCACAGTGTCTTCAAGGTTCATGCATGGTCTCACATATGTCAGCATTTTATACCTTTCTATAGCTGAATAACATTCCATTGTATGTACCTACCCCATGCTTTTTATCCATGGATTTGTTGATGGACACTTGGGTTGCTTCCATCTTTTAGCTGTTGTAAATAATGTTGCCATGAGCATGAGTATACATATATCTCATCAAGACATATACTTTCTAGTGTGTACACAGGTATAAGACAAATTCTATGAAAATTTCTGATAAAACCACCATCATACAAAGAGTTATCAATTGTTTGTTGTTCTGTATATTTCTGAAGTGGCTCAGTGTCTGAATATCAGATTCAATACATCTTAGACCTTGCCAAACATTCTGAAAACTACTCTCTTCTTTCCCTCTCTTTATGATGGCTATCTACTGGAGATCAGTTGGCCAGTATGAAACTCTTGATCTGCAGTCTGGGTCTCTTCATAAGAAGAGAAAGCAAAGTTCTGAAAAAAATAAAACAAAATTATTTTATTTCAATATATGTGAGAGTACATACCCATGTTTACATTTTTTTAAGTAAATTATTAAAAACAAGTGCAAAAACCATTGAGGATGCCTTAAAACAGTCTCTTCAGGGACCCAAAACAGTGTAAGATAGGGACCCATCTGTCAGAGGAGGAACTTCAGGATCTGAGGTCAGCCTGAGGTTTCCAGAGCTGGACAGTCCAGAGAATAGAAGGAAATCTATTGCCTGGGCTGAATCTTTCACAGATCTTCTCCACTCAACAAAAACATTCTGGATGGAACCTAGTGTCTGCACCTTATCCACACTGTACAGTGTGCCAGCAAGGTCATTATTGGGAATCAGAGGACCTGCTGATGGAGAAAGGAGCTGCTGATGGAGAAAGGAGTTAGTGGGCCTTTGTGTTTCAGGGAGGAAAACCATGAGCTGAAGAATACAATAACCCATTACTTGGTGGTGGCAAGCAGTTGGGAGTGGAAAACTATCAGAAAGCAGGGCAGGTGAAAATGAGGGGCCAGTGCATTTTTGAACACTTAAGATATTTCGTTTCCTTTTGTCTTTGATTCAGACATTTGTTCATCACCTCCTTTAAAAGATAAATTTGCTCAAATGGAATTTCCATATTTCCTGCTAGAAAAAGCATAGTATTCATTTAAAGGAAGAACATTCTTTCATTTGAGCTTCCATAGCCTGTTACTGAGAATATTTAAAGTGACTTTGAATACTTTTCCATAAATATCTCAGGTTCTACTTGCATTCGTGGGTGGTCCCCACACACCTCTCTATGCTGTTGGTGAGAGGTGACCTTCCATTCTGGGGTGGCATGCCTTCAGAAGGGCCTTCAATGTTTCTTCGTGACTCTAGTCGAGCTGTCAGGCAAGGAAAGTGAGTACATGCAAAAAGAAGTCCTTTGAGTATCTGCAATGCTGGATGTCAGCTTGGGGAGAAACTGTCTTAATATATATTTGTAAAGTTAGGGGCTTATATTACATAAAGTCTACTGCTCACCACATCTCAAATTCTAGTAAGCTTGGTTAATCCAGGTCAAAGCTTGGTTAATTCCATGTCCAGGCCCAAGTCCTGCATAAGAGCTACACTCAACCTGTTCATCAGGACTTACATCCTTCCCTTCTCTTATTTATCTGCCTTGTTCACTAGCCTGTGAGGCTTTGGGGACAAAGAACTGTGTATCTTCATCTTTGAAGCTCTGAAACTTACACAGTATATGGTATAAAATACATCCTCAATGACTGTTCTTTGAATTTCAATGTTTAAAACAAGATAATAGACTATGATTGTATCTCCAGCTAAACACCTGGCCCCTAAAGCCAAGTGCTTGTACTTGTAATGCCCCTAGTCTCCCAGTGCCACAGATCAGAGACCAAATTCACTAACAACTTGCTCTAATATGGCTTAGTTTTTGACTTTACTTCAGGTACCCTAAGCTAAAATATGAGAATCTTCTTAGACCTCTGCCTCTCTTTCCTTCATTATCCCTTATTTCATGATCCAATGTCCTACTGACTCAGTCCCTAGAGTCCCTTTTGTTTGACACAGGATTCTCAATGACTAGCAATATAGCGCCTGACTCAGTGGGTGCTCTATGATGTTTAGGTGAATGAAAATGACATTATTAAGGTATTGGAGGAATCTCGTATGCTGACCATCCTCAGTAGTGTAATGAATTGTCATCTGTTTGAAATGGTCTACGTTTACAGCAAATAGTGAAGAGAATGAAGCATGCATTTCTGCATATTTCTTTACAGTGCTCTGACTTGATTTTCTGGAGGGGTTCTTCATGTTTTCCTCAAGGTATATGAAGACTGTGCTCGCCAGTCTCAAGCAGTCAATTTCCTACCCCCAGCTTGCATGTATGCTCCAACCTAAAGGAGCTGCATCCTTTTCCACTTCCACCTTCACAGAAAGTCTGACATATTGACAAGAAAAGGGCATTCCACTGTGATACATTGCCTCAAGTTGCAAAAATCTGAGGCAGCAAAAAAAGACACCATTTGAAATATTGTCTCCTTTAACCAAGTTAACAATTCTACCTCTGCGTTTCATAAAGAGATACTCCTTACAAAAATTTACCTTCCTATTTAATAATTATTTATCAAAATTGGAAAAAGGGCTCAATTATAACCTAGCAAATGTTGTATTAGTTATTCCTCCAGGGTACATTTTTTTTTTTTTTTTTACATTTAAAACCATTTGGTCACAGGAATTGTTAAAAATATTAAATTTTAATTTACATACATTTTTCTAGGGACAAATAATGAGTGATCAATAAAATAAATTCAAGCATATGCATCTGTTACCTTAGGATAAAATTCTAACAGGCTTGTGAAATGGAAATAGAGCTTCTGAGGAGAAAATGAGTTGATGTCAAATTTCTGAGTGTTTATTAAAATCTTATTCTAGTACTTTAAACAGATAATAGTAGTTAACAAATAGCTATGCTACTAGTATTCGCCTGAATTCATTTTAAAGTAAGATAAAGAGTTTTATTTATAAATTTAAATATTTCTAATACACTGGAGGTCACATCCTTTGCAATTATTTAAATTTAAGAGAAGATTTTTGGATGGCAGTGCATCAGTATAAAAGGGGGGCAGTTTTTCAAAATCTTAAAGTAGATGGGTGCTTTAGTCATTTTGTAGATGAAGCCATAATACTAAAGAAAACATCCCTCATCATTCAGTTTAACATAAAACTATAGAAAGTTGCCACTGAAGAACTAAAAATAGAAGCGCCCCTGCAGTCATGTTGCCATAGCATAGGTGCTATTTAGAGCCAGGAAAAGTGAAGCTCTGTTGCCATACAAAAGACCTCCCCAATTGTGTATTGCTTACTTCCTCACATTGTGGGCCTCCAGGATCTACTGGCAAATGCAGGGGTGAGTCAGGCCTGAATGACTGATTCCAGGGCCTAGATAAGGCATCTGGAAATCTCTCCATGAGTCTGAAGAGATGGTGAGGCAACCACCCATTTTATCAAGGTTGCTTAGGGTGGTGCCAAGGGCACGGTCCTACTGGGTCCGGTGGTGCCTACGTGAAGGCAGCTTTGGGCCATTCTATAGTGAATCTGCACAGCCTGACACCAGGATACATGCTGTCGGATGAAGAACCCAGCCTCAGGAAGGAGAGTCTGTCCACAGGGCAGTTCTCAGCACTTAGAAGGAACTAATAAAAGTTCTGTGTATGAATTCCTTCAAAGCAACCTTAAAGATATATCCTTTAAGGTTACAACCCAGGCAATACTCTAATAGCCTATTATTTCCCCTAGAAATATGCAAGCAGCAAAAGAATGAACTAAGCACCTCACTAAACCTGTGTTATGAATCTATTGCCCAATTGGTTCAGCCTGACATCTCTATAAATTTTCCTCTCTTGGGTGTTCTTCTTACCTGAGAGTCAGGTAATGGAGACCCAATGCCTGTTGGTGATTCAGCTGGAACGTTCATAGGCATCTTCAACTCCACGGCTTCAGAAACACACTCCTGCATCTCAGCTAACTTCCAGAGCTCTCTTTACAGCCGTCCCCAATTTATTCAAGTCCAAAATGCAAAACCACCTTCCATCTCTCACTTTTCTCTGTGCCATATCTTAGTTTGTTGCTTGTTTGTTTGTTTATATTATAGTAAAATATATACATTTTCTTGCCAATTTAATCATTAAGTGTATAGATCTGTGGTATTAAGTATATTTACATTGTTGTGCAACTATCTCCACTAGCCCTCTCCAAAACTTCTTCACCCTTTTCCTATTTAGAAAAAAAAAAATTTATAGCTTGCTGCCAGCATTCATTTACATCATGTGTAGAAATGTTATATTTTCTAGGATTAGACATTTCAGCTATGGAACTCTAAAAACAGAATGCTATAAATAGAATGATGTTATTTGTTTCCAAAGACTACCCATATACTAGAGAGATGCAAAAATAATAATAAAAAAGATATTTCATGGCAAACTCTGGGAATAAGGTTAAGGCTGTAATCCATGAGTTATCTTGGGGTAAACGCTGCAGCTGCGAGTGCCACCAGTGAGTATTCTTGGGGCAAAAGGAAAAAGTGTTCATCATTCCAAGCAGAAACTCTATATCCATTAAACAATAACTCTCCATTCTTCCCCTCTTCCTCTAGCCCCTAGTAACGTTTAGACTACTTTCTGTTTTTATAAATTTGACTACTTTAGGTACCTCGTATAAGCTGAATTGTAAAGTATTTGTCCTTTTGTGTCTGCATTTCATCAATGTTGCAGCATGTGTCAGAATTTCCTTCTTTATAAGCTGAATAATAGTCTATTGTATGTATATACTATATTTGTTCATTAATCTATCTTTCAAAGACATTTCTAATAGTTTTCTGATCTCATTAAATTCTATTTTTATCATTACTCCATTACTCTAGTTGACACAGAAGTTCCTTAATTTCCTAGTTTGTCTCTTCATCTTAAAATCCTCCTGTTTTCAATCCTTCTCATGCACCACCTAACAATTTATCTAACATTCCTAATAATTGCTCTGTTCTCCTGTGTATCCTAGTTCCTCGCCTCCAGATGGCCTAGGCCCAGCCAACCCCTACCTCATCTTACTGCTTTCAATGAAGCCTCCATAGTCACCCTTATTAAGACAAGAAACTGTTGTTGGATGAGTCCTGTGTTTGGGGGACAGAATACAGCAGGAAGTCAGAAAATGCTCTAGAGGACACGTCCATCCTGGAAAGCTGGAGCATGGCTGGGAACCTCTCACCTGGCCTCCCCCACAGCTCCCTAATTGCTGCGCCACCCACCACCTGTTCTCTAGACTGTTCACACCCTTCTTCACATGCCCCGTTTCCCGGTGCAAGGGGTGCTCTAGGTGACTAGAGCACATGCGGTTATGAGTACGAATTTTGGAGGTAGAAACCTGTCCTCAGCCCCCAGCTCTGCTATTCACAAGCTTAAACCCTGGGATAAATTCATATTCATATATCCTGTGTTATAGTATAGTGTTATATTTGTTCTATTTTAGCATTATTGTTGTTCATCTCCTACTATACCTAATTTATAAATTAAACTGTATCATCAGGACGTATGTATAGGGAAAAAAACATAACAGATATAGGGTTCAGTACTATCCATGGTTTCAGGCATCCACGGGGGGTCTTGGAACGTATCCCCTGCAGATAAGGGGGAGCTACTATATTATTGCAGTTACCTTTCTGTGATTACCCTCAAGTGTAAACTTTAGCTCATTTGTTAGGTTTCTACTCTCTCTTAAATATCCTCAAATGCCTAGTTACGTGTTAAGCATGAGGAGTGTGCTGGTAACAGCAAGACATCACCTCTGCTCCACAGGGGTTCCCAGTATGTGTTTCTGCTTCTTTCTAGAGCCCTATGGTGATACACAGTGTGTTACTCTCCCTCCCTCTTCCCTTCCTTCCTTCTTCCTTTTTCTTTCCTTTCTTCCTTTTTTCTTCCCCCCCTTCTTTTCTTTCCTGTGTTGGACACTGCCCAAATGCCAGAGACCCTGCAACAACAGGACGGTCACTCTTTCATTGAGAGCACTAATTAATGGAGAAGACAAATAATAAATACATAAGTGAATAAATAATATGATCCAAGAGAGCAATAAGCACTCTAGAAAAATCGAGAAATGTGACAGAAATGGGTGTGTTGCTTGATGCAGTTCTGTTAAGTGTCCCTCTGAAGAGACATCACCTGAGCAAGACCTGAAGAAAGAGGTGTCAGCTCTGACCAGACCTTCAGGAAGAACAATACAGGCAGAAAGAATAGCCAGGACCCAGAATCAGGGCTGAGCTGGGTGTGTTTGGGTGAATGGAGCCAGAGCAGGGCAGAGGTGCTGCAGTGGGAAGTGAAAACAGAAGCGGTAAAAAGAGATCATGGTCTTGTTGGTTCTCAAAATATGTGGTTTGGGGCTTGTAATTTTATCCCAGGTGTAATGATAAGCCACTTAGAGGGCAAATGACATGATTAAGTTGGCAAATGACATGATCCAACACGTACAAGAAGCAAGAAGACCAGGTGGACTGCCACTGCAGAACAAGCATAGCAGGCGGGCACAAATACCTGCTGAGCAAAGCATTTGCTGGTACTGACTGCAAATACAACCCTGAGTACCCGTCTCTAGCTTATGCCTTTTGATTGTTAAAAATCAAATAAGAACTAAGCAGATGTTGTGTTCTATGAATCAGGCCCCCGGAATCTTAATCTCGTGCTAATTTAAAAAGTGAATTTATTCAATTTCTAAGTTCAAGAAGAAAATATGTTAAAAAATGTAAATACATATTTCCCATGGGAAAGTTTATATACCAGAGATGGAGGAGACAAATTCAGTCTTTTCATCCCTCTTTGATAGAACATAAGTGTTGATATAATTTTAAATATCTCATGGGGTGCGTTTTTATTGTTTCTTAAAGGCAATTTTTTCCATATTCCAAACATTCTTCTATTAAGAATTTAAATTGTAATCTTTTTCTATTTTAAACTAACAAAGAGCTAGTGAGAGTATATTTAATATAAGAAGCAATGAAAGAGAGTTGACTGAGGTACAAAAGGTTGTAAACACAAATACTTTTTGAATTATTTTTTTAGAGCTGTTCAATTATGTTGGCCAATTTAAAAGAAATTCTTGTCTTTCCTGTGAAATTATTTATTTCAGGTATTTGCAGGTTACTAATCTTAATCCTTTACTCATCTCCTGTCCCCTAATCCATGTCAAAAAGGAAAAAAGAATCATTGATTAGCTAGCTAATCATCAAAGGAATGATCTTCCCCATAAATCAACCCCCCAGTCTCTTAATTGCTTTGTTGATCTCTCCCAAACTTCCCCATTTATCTATTGAACTTCTTACTCCTAAAGCCTCAGGTTTGTTGTCAGAAATTCTTCACTTGTTTTTTTGTGACAAGTTATTGTCCAACTAGTGATGCTTGGATAATAGAGTAGTCCTGCCCCCATGAACGGCACAGAGATATAAAGTCTGAGAAACTCAGCCACTTCTCATCCTGAGCACTAAACTGACTAAAACTGAAGGCTCTCGGTTCCCTGCTTTTTAAAAAAGGGCCTTCATATCCCAATGATCACAAAGGTAATCGGTTTGCTTTTGTCGTTTTCTTCTTTTTTAAAAACAAAATTAATGGGATGATAACCTCCTTCTCACCAGACCTGAGTATTGATTTCTGCTTCATTTTTTAGCCCCTCTTCTAAGTTCTGAAGACACTACCAAATGGGGATATTGATCAGCAGGACACAAAGGACACAAGCCCTGTTACCTTCATGCCCCAGAACAGACCTAAAGGTAAAGGGTCAGAGATGAAAGGCTTCTGATTAGTTCTTCTTTGTAATCAGCCTCCCAGGAAGCGCTGAGACTCTGTTTACACCTGTCCTTGGAGTTTAAGATGGAAAACTTTTACTCCCCAGTCCAGGCATGGATGTAGGTGAAGCAGAACGCTTATCTTTCTCAATTTTCTCACTGGGAGAGATAGATTGTTTGTTGTGAAGGCAGGTTGCCTTTTTAGGTAGAAAGCCTATGTTTCCTGAGCTTTTCATTTGTTACCTGCTCTTCCAAGACTTCATCTGTTATAGGAATTCCAATGCTTTGATTAAAGAACACCCAAATAATTTCCCCTGGAAAAAGAGCATGCAGGCCCTGAAGGACTCTATTTTCTTTCCTTGGTTTGCAGAGATGCCATTGATTTCATTGTTAAACCAGAGCAGAGAGGGTCAAGGGAGTTTCAGGAAGCAAAGAGAAAGAATGCAAGACAAAAGTCATTACTTATCCATGTTCATGGAATGGCCAATTAAAATTCAGGAGGGCAACTCTGAACCATGTCCTGGAGAACAGAAGTTTTCTAAAGTGGCCTTAGTTTAATCCTCTCCCTTTATAGTTAACTCAATAACTAACCTTTAAAAACAAGGTCATACCATAAAGTTCTGGTAATCCTTTGTTACTATTTCATGTATATCCTCTCCTTTCCAGGTCTAGATTATTACCTTAAAACAGGCATACATTTTTCATTGGAATTATGCCCATGTTCTTTTCTATTGTCTTTGCTTTTGTCACGCCCTAGTCATTTATATTCTCACTCCTCAAATAAGGGAGGTTATTTTCATGCACACCCCCTAAGTTCTCTTTATTTTCTAGAATTGTGAACACATGACTAAGCAATATGTCCAATAAGCTACAAAAAAGGAAGAAATGTGCAGAGTCTAGTTTAATAATCAAAGTGATACTTCAGGCTTCAGGTCATTTTTAGGGGGTGGCATGAAAGGTGGACATAGTGCTCTTGGGATTTGGGTCGAGAACAGCCCTCTTTCCCTCACTTTGCTTCCCTTCTCTGCTCTCTTCCCTGTCCCTTCTCCTGGTTTTTCTGGTCCCAGAGCAGCAGCTGTTGTCTCCTTCTCTTTCTAGAACCTGCAAAGCTATCTCCCGAATCTTCCCAGACTACTTCCTAAGCCCTAAGGAGCCTCTCTTCTTGCCCTCTCACATTCTGATATGGAAGCCAGGGAGCAGGCTTATTTGGGGCTGTGTGTAGCTATACCTGGACCCAGTTTAGTTGGAACATTCACTGCATTGCTTTGCACCCCAGTTAGAATCCCTGTCTGCAGGAAATATAATTGGAAATTATTTTCACAACTGGCTGAGTATAACTAATTATAAATACAGGGCACCTCTTTTTGTCAATGCTCAGTGATTAACTTTATGGACACGGGTGGCCATCACATGGCTCTAGAGGGGAATGAGAATTGCAGATTTGCTGAGAAGCAAATTTCCCTGAAACTATTTTTTTTCATGTGTACATTCAACATTCCTAAATTTCATTCATTAATAAAATGTAACTTATTTTTTGGAAAATTTCGAAAGGAATGATTGACTCTTTGTCCATATTTCAGATTGTGACAATCAAACTTCGCCTTACATAGGACCAACAGAAGTCCACAGACACCTGACCCACAAGGCAATGTTGTCTTCTCTCTGCTCTTCTAGCATATATTTAATTCTGTCATGAAAGAAGTAGAATGGTTTTCAGAGGTTTATCTGCAAATGACAATCTTATCATGATAAGCAAGAAATCTAGGTGCTGTTTGCTTTAGAGTATTTTTCATCAACTTCCAGCCCAGTTGCTAACTCAACTTGTGTCATAAAACAATTCACATAGATACTGGGATTAGTAAACCTTTGAAGACAGTGTCGATCAAGATATGGTCACTTTGTACCCTGCTGCTTCTAAAATCTCCTGAAGTTTGGCTCCTCCTGTTGTCCGGCAATTCCTGATCACTAATTAACTACATTTGGGCATGTGAACACTGCTTTCTCAATGAGTATATGATGAAATTTATACATTACTAGCCAGTAAAGTGCTCTTTAGAATTAACCTGATGTGGTTGGGTTAAGTGAATACGACGCTTATTGTTTGCTTGTTTAATTCTTGTTTGATCTCCACTACAGATGATATCTGGGCAGTTTTTTTTTTAATGTTCAAGGATTGGAAGCCCACCAAGGAAAAAAAATCCTTGGGAAAACTGAAACAAGAAATAAGAGAGGAATTGGTTTTAGAAGACATTGAAAAAGATCCACCTCTAAAAAGAATTTAGAGCTAGTCGTACTTTCTTATTAACTATTTCTGCGATATAGACATGTAGACACCCTGGCCACGTTTCTCTCTATTTAATAATAAGATTGAACTAGATATATTCTTTAGGTTTCTTCTATTAATTAATTACCATATTAATTGATCAACTGGCCTTCTGGCTGTTCCTCCAGCCTGCAAGCTGTTTCCTGCCCAGTAACACTCATATACTCATGTACTCACATTTTTCCAGGCTGGGTGCTCACCCCGATCTTTGCACAGCTGGTTCTTGTCACCAACAAGACTTGCTCCAATGACAGTGCTTCCCAGAAACCTTCCCGACAACCCAGCTACTTGCAGAGAGTCCTCTTGTCTCCTCTCTGCTCATTTGGGACATATCACCATCCTAAGAGAGTGTATCACAGTGAGGATCATGCATACTTGTGTTTGTCTCTCCCTTTCTCTCTTGTTCATAGCCACTTCCTAACACCAGAGAAGCACTGGTTCTCACTGGGACTCAGTAAATTTTCATTGAATAAATGTTCAAAGAATAAAGGTGTCACCTCTGTATTCTACAGATTGTTTGTTTACCTGTGCTATGACTGGCGTCTTGGTTGTTTTTCAGAATCCATGGGTGTGTGCCTCTTTTGAATTATTTTGGCTTTGTTTTTAAAAGCTTTGTATTGCAAATAATATCAAGCATACAGAAAATAAAATCAAACTTATTGTACTAAGTATAGGTTGCTTGTCTGCCCTTTCCCCAAATTTATCAGAAGTCATTTACTATAAACTAATATTGTGATATCCTGAAAACCTTCATGTGCCTGAAAGAGGTGAATGATTCCCTCAAATGTACTGAAAGTTCAGTTTGTCAATTATATTTGTATTTTGAGACTCTGTTTACCCAAACGGAAAGGGATAGTGAAACAGAAATTTCAATAGTTAATCAAGGAAAACATACTGGTTTCCCTTTTCTTCAGCAGCCAAGTTTCCCCCATGCTAGACATACCATTTTGGGGCAGTTTCCTCAACTTCTCATTGTACACTTTGGGCATTTGCCAACAGTCTAGTGCTGCCTCTTCCTGGACATATTTGCTCCTTTATCATCTCGGTATATCTTCTCCCCCATCTTTCCAATTTTTTTAGCAGAGAGTTGCCTGACGGAAGCAACAAGTAGACAGAGTAATAAGAAAGCAACTGACCCATTTAATTCTTAAACCCTTTGGAGAAAACTGAAAAGCCCCTGCAGTGATCCCTAGGTCAGCTCCTCTAGGGCATGGAGGGCAGTGTAACAAAGTAAAGAGCCGGCAGCCAGGGCAGAAAGCAGCCTGCTCTGAGCTGGCTGCTCTGAAAGGCACAGAGATGTTGTCTGGAGGTCATGGCCATCGGTAGCTCCCTTTCCTGAACCTAACAGATAGTGTGCCATCGTTGCACATCACCATTGTTTGTTTCACACTATTGATACAGAAAGATGAGCTGCCTCATCGCCTACCTTGTGCAGAAACTGCCATTTCCTCCCTCCTGCACAGGCAAATATTTACCAGCTCTGTGGACATTCAGGTGTATCAGCATTAAGGAGGCAAGTGGTGACGTGTGGCCAAGTCAGCCTGGGGTCAGACGCCAAGGGGCACAGGGGCTGGGCTTCTCCTTGCTGTAATAGCAGAGAACAGCAGAGAGGAAGAGAGGCTTGAACTTTGGGGGATTCCAGTTTTAGCCAAACTGGTCTTGAAATACTGTTGTCATTTGATCCCCCACCAGATTAGTCTTGAAATAACCTTGGTTTCAGGTACTGACTTATAGACTCCATGAATTTCTTCATTGTCAACATCAAGGCCTATAAACAAAAAAAAGACAAAAAAAAAAAAAAAAAAAGAAAGAAAGGAGAAGAAGAACGTAGAGAGGAAGGGAAGAAAGGACCCTGCAGTGGAGTGGCTGGCTGAGTGATGGAGATACTTCTTTTTACTAACATTTCTGGACCTCAGGGCTGTGGTTTGCTTCCCAGTCCAAACTAAAATACAGGCACAGTGGGGTCTTACAGAGAGAATCAGACACATAACAAGGTACATTATTACATTCTTTTTGGAAGCACCAACTTACCTTTTCATAAGGATCTAGGACCCAGATAAAGTCCAGAGCTATAAAATATGTGAGATCAAAAGTTAGGAAAGATTAAAACAATTATTGAACCAGGCGTTACAGCTGTCCTTGATTCTTAATCCTCGAAAGCATCATGAAAGAATGGTATTTTGATCCCCATTGGATAAGAGAAGCTATCTCAGTCAGAAAGGGTTAGTGACCCACCTAAGTCCACACAAGAAGTAAATGATGGGGCCAGGGATCCATTATTGTTCTAACTCCAAATCCTACCCTCATTTCTCCACAGAATCTTTACCTACACTTAAACTGAGAAAACAACAGATGTGGGCTGGAAACAAATCTAAAAGCAAACAGCACAAGGCAAATGAAACTCAGTGAGAAGCAGCCCCAGCTGGCAGGTGGTTCGGAAGAAGGCACCGAGGGCTGGGAAAGCCGAGAAGGAAGGCCGCCTGGGCGCTGGCTGGTCCCCACTCCCACATGGCCAGCCCTGTCTTATGAGCAGATGGTGGCACGCGTTTCCTCAGATTTCACATCCATTGTTCTGCCTTTATTACATGGTCTCACTGTCTATCATAGACGGAAATGAAATTGGTCTGGAATGGTTTCCTCTTCCCACAGTCTTCTCGGTTCCTTACTGATAGATGACTTTTATATATAATATCCTTACAGATATGAAAATTAAGTTCATCTATCCATTCAATGGCCAGAACCATGAGAGCCTTTTATTTTTTTCTATTTTAACAGGAGATACAACAAATTCACCTTTTTCAGTCCTCCAAGATTTCCTTACCATACTACAGTCTGAAAATGTGACTTTATTTTCCTGGGTCATCCATCCGACCAGTCAGTTGGACACATGTGATGTCAACACTCGGCACTGTCCTGTTGGAGCTTGGTCTCCCCTCTCCCCAGTCCCAGGCCTTTGGCCAGGTAATTACAGGTTTACAAAGGTGGGTGATGAGGAGCGAGACCCTGCTTCTCCTACTCCTCTGCTTGCCTTCTCCGCTGGCCCCATTTCACCTGGTCGTCTTCGTGGATTTTCTATAATCTGTGGACCTTTTCCATGCCACTTTCTGTGTCCCCTACAAGGCCCATCTCTTTTTGTGCTTTGGCTTTTTGATTATGATATGCAAACCTCACACTGTTCCTGTTTTCTCTATTTGAAGCCCGATGTGTCTTTCAGACCCTGGAGAGAGAGTGTTCTGCTTTTGCCACTGTCTCTTTCTGTCAGTATAATTAGTCATTTCTGTGGCCCGAGAAATGTCTGTGAAAAGTACATTCCATTTTCCTTGTAAAATTTATCCCTAAGATTTTCTTTTCATCAGGTTCTTTCTGCTCCTATCCAAAGCATATTCAAATATACTTTTCTGACAACGCATGCTGACAATGCTTATTTTCCTTAATGCCACAAATACTATTACCTGGATAATCAGCATTTTTATTAGTGTTTATGATGAACTTTTTGGAAGAACTCTCTTACGTTAACACGAATTATCTCATTTAATCTCAAATAACCCACAAGGTACACACTAGGACACTCTCCATTTTATAGATGAGGAAACTGGTTCTGAGACCTGCCAGATAATTTGGTCTCATCCCACAGCTCATAACCAGCAGTGGTGGGAGATGCTGGGAGCAATGAGAGCTGAGCCTGTCCTCCTGTGGTACGAGGCCACTGCCCATGAGGGTTCTACTGGGGTCTGGTAAAAGTCTGAGAATGAACTGATGAAGGGTGTGCAGAAAAGTCCCCTGGTTGATGCCACGTATTCATTCTCACCTTGGGAACCACTGATCTCAGGTATAAATTCCACCACTTTTTCCTTTGCTTCCATTATTAAATATAATTCTTTTTCATTGTAAAAAACAAATCTAGAAGCCAACCTATCTGAAATGACTTTTCGGTCTTCTGTACTTAAAAATCACATGGAAAAACGATTAGCCAAAAGCTTATATTTGCTTCCTAAAAGGCCATTCTTTCTCACCCCGAAGCACCTTTTCACTAGAAGAATCTGGCATTCAGTGTCATATTTGGAACTTCTGAATTGGAACTGAAGTTTTATACTGTTTATCATCTGGTGAGGGTTTTAAGGGGGAAAGTATCAACATAAAATTGGAATTTCCTGACTTCTGCAGATTTGAGTTATAATCTTGACATGATTAGAAAGGAAATCTTTAAAAAAATATTTTAGAGTGTTTTATTGTGGAAATGTCCTCAAACATTTTCATCCCATTTTCCCAGAGAAACCTGACAGCTTCGGGAGGGGAGGAGAGGGGGGAGAAGAACAAAACCCGACACCACATCCTTGAACTCTTTTGTGTGTTTAGAACAATGTCCAGTTAAAATCAAACAATATTGCTGCTAAATCCGTCTAAAATAGTCCTTGGTAAGTGCTCTTGCCTGATGGAGGAGTTCTGCGGGAAGTACTGTTTGCAGAAGTGATGAGAGCTAGGGCTTTTCTGAAGAGCTAGGGTCCAAGGCTGACGGTGGAGGCAGCTAGGCACAGCAAGATACAGTATCTTTCCAATAACCCTGTCATCAGCTCGTTTACTGCCTGGGACTTTAAATCCTGATCTGAGCACAGAGTGAATACCACCACTGCACCCAAGTGGAAACAAAAGTCCGGGCGAGGGCTGGGGGTGGGTGAGACTCATAAAGGAGAAGTCATGAAGTCTGGCTTTCTGGCCAGATTTCCTCTGGAAGGTGAGGTGTGGCCGGCACTGTGTGTGTGGACCGCCTGGGAGGGGACACACACCCTGCCTTCAGACGGCAGGACCTCAGCCTGGCCTGCAGCCAAGGAGCCAGACGCCAGGCCCGACTCTCAGCGGTGGGAGCGGTCGCTGCGCCTGGTTATACAATGGTATTATCTCAAGCCAACCACTGCTGCAGAAACTCGCAGTGCTTCCTGTCCTTGCATTGCAGCACAAACTGTCCGATTTCCAACTGCTTTCGGACACACTTACTGGCCCTTGGTTGCCAAGCTTGGAATATAAATGTCTAAAGCCACCTCTTCCTTGGGAATTGCAGACGCTGCAATGCCGTAATCCATTGTATTTTTATCCCCTCTGGAAGGATTTACAAGACCATGAGTCACATGAGGAAAGGGATTAACTCTCAAAACAGTTTATGTAATGTAGGAACTTATAGTAGGGGAACACAGAAATGTCTTTAAAGTAATCTGACCAACCACCCACAACATGATGGCCCATCATCTCATTCTCATCATACCCACTTTTTAATCTCTGGACTCTTTCTGTACAAGGAAAGCAAAGAGCCTGTGACAAGTGGGGGGAGTCTGGGTGAATGTGATGTGAGGAGCTTGCTTTTAATATGTAGTAATTACTTTTAATATATTTTGAATTTGGTCTAAACCGTAATGTCCTCTCAAATACAGCCTTCGGAATACATTAAAGACATTTTAAAAACTGTTAAACCCTGGTAAGAAGCAATGTGTTGGAAAGGACAAGACTAGGTTCTTCTTTTTAAAATTTGCTTGGTGCTCTGGGCTTTGGAATATTGTGATTATGTTATTAAAATCTGATGGAGTCTTTCAAACTACATGCCTATGACACGAAGTTGACTTTTTGCAAATTGCTACCAGAAATCAGGGGTTTAATCCAACAGTTACCAGAAATGCTCTTAAACCTTCTGCTTCCGGGTCAGGGAGTTTTTGGCAGACCTTGGACTTTGCTACAGGCTGTGCTGCTTAAGGAGTGTTGGACCAGGCTGGATTTCAGGATTTGGGGCAGGGATGGGGATGTGGCACCTTGAAGGCTTCATGCTCAATGGCGAGTCCTGCTACTGCAGGGCAAACTTTTCAGGAGAACTGGGCGACAACGGCTCCAAATAATGGGGCTCTTGGTTTACCTCGAATATACCTGGAAAGCTTGTGCAGGAAGATCCCTCTGGTCTTTGCCTTTGAGGCAGTGGGCAGGCGTTTTCAGCCTGGGCTGAGCAGCATGCTGGCAAATGTTTAACCTCGCGCAACAAACAGCCCAGCTCCAAGGCATTGGTCAAGGCCTTTAATGAGACAGACTTAGAAATGCAGACCTTTTCAAACTGTGCGCTATCTCAGGCACAAAGAAGAATATAGGGAGGGAGTCACGCAATCAATGCTTAGGCACTCACCTGACAACTTTGATGACATCTGAACATTTTGTGATATTTCCGTCGTTTAAAGAAACCGAGGACCGCTGAGTCCCCTCGCTGACGTCCTCCCCCTCTCCCTGCACAGAGATAATTGCTGTCTGAACTTTGGCGTTCATCTTTCCCCTGCCTCCAGGACGGATATTCTCCAAGCGCTCACTGCGATGTGAAGGCTGGCATCTATTCTGATGAGTCAGTATGAGTTTTTCAATATTTTGAATACTACCCTTGACTGCTTGTTTCCAAATGTGTTTGTATGCACAACAGTAATGCTATTTTGCATGTTTTAAAATTTGAATAAAAGTGGTATTGCAATGCATATAACTTTTTAGATAACTTCTATTGAGATATAGTTCGCATACCTATACTTCATCTATTTGAAGTACAATTCAATGATTTTTAATATATTTTAATAAAAATTTAATAATATATTTTAATTAAAAACTGTGCAATCATCACCACAAGTAATTTTAGAACATTCTCATTACACTTCTCCAAGAAAAACCTGTGCCCATTAGCAGTCACTCCCCTTCCTCCCACTCACCCTGCAAACCTCCCAGACCTAGACAACCACTAATCCGTTTTCTGTTTCTATGGATTTATCTTTTCTAGTCATTTCATGTAAATGGAAACATACAATATGTGAGCATTTGTGTCTGACTTCGTTCACTTGACACAGCCTTTTTATGGTTCGATACGTTGTAGCAGATATTGGTACTTCATTCTTTTTTATTATCTAATACTCCATTGTATGAAAGTATTACATTTTATTATTTATTTATTTATTCATCTATTGATGGATATTTGGTCCCCCTGCCCTATTTTTTGGCTATTGTGAATAATGCTGTTAAAAAATTTCTATACAAGTTTTTGTGTGAACACATTTCCTTTCATGGGGGTGAGGAGGAGGTGTACATTCCAGAGTGGAATTGCTGAGTCATATGGTAAACTATTTTAACCTTTTGAGGAATTGCTGGACTGTTTCTCAAAGAAACTGCATCATTTTACCTTCTCACCAGCAGTGTAGGAGGGTTCCCATATCTCTGCATTTTTGTCAACATTTGTTATTGTCTGACTTTTTAATTATAGCCATCTTAGAAGGTGTGAAGAGGTATCTCATTGTAATTTTGATTTGCATTTCCCTAATGACTAATGGTGTCAAGCATTTTTCATGTGCTTGTTAGCTATTTGTATATATTTTTTGAAGAAATGTCTGTTCAGATCCTTTCTTCAGTTCTTAAAATGAATTGCTTGTCTTTTTATTATAGACACATAAAAACTCTTTATACTAGATATAATTCCATTATTAGATATATGATTTGCAAATATTTTCTCCCGTATGGGCTGTATTTTTACCTTCTTGATGGTATTCTTTGCTGTACATAACCTTCTGAAATTGTTTAAGTTAATAAACTTGCATAAAATAAAATTACCCAGTTAGAAACATAGAACACTGGTACATTAATTTCAATGTAATAGTATTTTATGTAATAGTATTCAACAGTATAATTATTGTGTATTAAGTTATTGATCCATTCTCTGGGCAATGGAAATTTGGTCTATTTCCAGTATTTGGCTCTGACAAATAACGTCACCATGACCTTTTTTATATGTATCTCCTGAGGCATGTTTTCAAGTGTTAATTGGGTAAAATACCTGAGTAGAATACCTACGGATTTCTGGGGTCTGAATGCATACCTTCAGGTATTAGATGTTGTCGAGTTATTTTTCTTTCTTACGAACAGTGATTTAGAAAACTCATTGTGGGACATCTTTGCTAATACTTAGTGCTGTTCGACATTTAAATTGTAGGTGTTTAGATGGATATGAAACTGAATCTCAACACTATGTTAAACTGTGGCCTTACTACTTGTCAAACTTTGGAAGCCTGTGAAGGAGCGATAAGCTGCTGGTGCTGTTTTGTTATTTGTATCAGGGTGAAAAAACTGTGGCAAAACTATGTTCTTGTGTATTGATAGCTCTGGAGACCTCCATATAAATAAGACAATATTAATAACTGTGCAGAATGTTTGTGTAGTTCTCTGTACAGCTTTATATGGCTGTGTTACTTTATTGATTATGCAGACTGTATTTAGAGTGGAGCATATTTTAAGTCTGCAATGTGAAATTTTGTTATTGATTAACAAAGTTTTAGAATTTTTTAGTATAAGCCATTTATAAATCTTTAGCCCTAAAAGTCCTGTAAAAGCAGAATACATTCCATTCCCATTCTTGTTTCTCAGTCTTCACTTAGCCTTGTTGCTAATAATGCCAGTTCCTTTGATATTTTCTCATGTAGTTCAATGCAACTCTCTAGTCTTTTAGGAGTTGATGTTTTAAAAGTTACTCTTTTCTATACTACGTTTGTAATACATATATAACTCTGTTAGGCTTTCAAAATTAACCCCACTTTTAAGGCAAAGATTAAATAAATAAGACCACTATGGTGTTTCTATTCAGACATTTTTGGTACAGTGAAATTCAGCAGATAGCCTGTATTGTAGATATTCCATTAAAATTATACTTAAATTGATGTAATATAATATTTTGCAAAGAAGAAACTTTCAATGGCAAAAAAAAGTTTCTTTTTTCCTTACTAGAGTTTGATTCAAAAGGTGACTAAGCAGAAGTTTTAATTTGAATTTTGAGAACTTTAAAACTGGAATAATGTCTTTTTCAGCTGAGTTTCTCAGGTGAACATTGACCTGTTGTTTTGATATACATAGATAGAACCTATAGATTAAAGCAAGCAAACCAAAAACTAATAATAAAGTTAGGACTCTAGTGGGAAAAGCTTTATAATCCTTATTTTCCACTGCATACTTTTTTAAGGCATTCTTGAACAGATGGGTTCTCCTACAGAATGTTTAAAGCAACACTGTGCTCCACCTTTCACGTGTATTCATTATACCACTTATTTTTCTAAATGTAGGAGGCAGGCATTACTCTGTTCATCCTGGCTTTAGTTATTTGCCAGAATCTTCCACAGATTTAGATGGTGATGTTAGGTTAGGCTCTGAAAATAAACTAAACTTTAGAGTCTTTAGATATTTCCCGCCAGCAAATTTTCAAAAGCCAAGAAAGTTCAAGAGTTTAATTAAAAATGGTTGGTCCTTTTAGCTGCACCACGAAGCATTCTCCTTCAGAGTAAATGGTAACGTCAGGAAATCCTGAGATGTTCTATCTAAATTCTACTCCTCTGAAGTGGTGAAAGATTAAAGTTCAGCTTCAAAGTTATTTTTCATTGAGAGTTGGGCAGACTCCAGTTTGTGCCAGATTTTCTTGGCCAGACTCTCTCATCTCTCTCATCACACAGCCCAGGGCTCTCTGTGTGGCTGGTGGAACCTTGCCCACAGAAGCCCCTCAAACGGAGCGATGGAGAGTGTGGGGCAGGGGAGGCTGTGAAGTCTGTCTTCAAGCCATTGACCCTCCAGTGGTTTCAAAAAGATTGTGAATGTGCTGTTGGCCAGATGTGTAACTGTCATAGCATGGGAGACCAGAAAAATGAAAATGTCCTATTTTATAGGTCCTGCAGGTTTTCAGGAGGGACCTGAATAAGATCTGTTTAGATGTTAGGTTTGTCACACATTGTCTCTGTGTTACTTAAATTCTCTGTGTTTTCCTTGTCTACAAATTAGGGTTTATAACAGCATTATTAGCCCAAGGGGCTAACATGAGGATTAAATGAGATTATAAATGTAAAATGCAGAAGAGTGCCTGGACAATAGGAAATGCTCAATAAACGTTAAATAGAACTATGATTGTATTATAATTAATGATACAGCCAAGTAAGTCAGGGGATAATAAATTAATTCTGGATATACACAAAAATTATTTGGCTAAAATAAACTTTTTACAAATCATTTAGGTGTATTTAATTAGATGCAGAATCAATGTAGGTCTTCTTAATGCAATGGTCAAATTGAACTTAAAATAAAGAAATTAGTAAAATTTACATGCCATGTAAAAATGTAGCTTTTGTAGGTAATCTTGTATATTTGAATAGTTTTTCTCGTTTCAGGACACATATAAACACAGATATAGTCTGCAGATTTATTTTAACATTAAAAACCAGAAAGCGCATATGCTATTATATCAACATGGCAGATATTTTGGAATATCATAAAAATTAAATCTAAAATTAATAAAACAAAATATGATTTTACTGAATGCAGACTGCAAAAGAAGTTCATCTTTAACAGTCTGAATTTCTAACTTCCTGGCTACTTTTTGACTCACACAATTAAGAAATGGCCAAGTCAACATTTAATAAATAAAGTTGTAAACAACTTATGATTAATTTTTTCTTATTTTTATCAACCAAGAGAATTAAGAGCACATACCTACACAATCATCCCAAATTAAGACCTGTTTGGATAGTGTCCTTTCAGATTATAACTGTTGCAAATCAGAGTTTTATCTAAATAAGTAATTTTCTATAATTAGTGTGTTACATAATTATGAACCTTCACCAAAACTTACATTGTTCAAGAGTAAGTGATTTTTCTTTTTAAGAGGTGACTTATGAATGTTTTCTTAAGTAAATTATAATGATAAATCAGCAGTAATATCTTAAGTAAATATCTTCTAACATTTTCCCTTGATTTCCATGCCCAAAGTACACAATTTATTTCAGGAGGATTATTTCTGCTGACAAGGAAGTTAGAAAAAAATTACTTAGCTGAAGGTTTCCTGATAATCACAGAATCTTTGAAAGCTTGGCCCTGGACATCACTAGGTGATGGTCTAACCTTGGGGTCCCCTTGCTGAAAGGAAACCTGGATGAAAACCAAGTCTCCTCATCACTGGAGGGCATGCCTGCCAGCACAAACCATTTGGGAAGAGGGAAACCTAAATACAAGCAGAAATAGCCACCGACAAATTTCAGGAAATAGCGGTCAGGAGGAGTCACCCAGGTTGTCAAATCTTGGGTTTTTTGATTTTGTAGGCAAGATGAAAAAGTAGGAACTATCCTTTAGCCCCTCATGAAATAGAAATATCTTCTAATCCAACTAATGGAAAAACACCATGCTTCAAAAATTTCCAGAGAGTAAAAATGAAAACTATGATTTTGCTAGGTTTAAAAAAACCTTTACATATAGAAAAGAGTACAAATCATAAATATACAGCTTGATTTCTTTTCTTTTAAAAAAATTGTAGTAAGGTATACATAGCACATAATTTATCATTTTAACCATTTTGGGGTATATAGTTCAATGGCATTAAGTACATTCACGTTGTTGTGCAATCTGCACCATCAGCCACATTCAGTAGTTTTCATCCTCTTATAACAAAACCCCAGGCTCATTTAAATGACAACTTCCCACCCCACTCCCCCTAGGCCTGGACAGCTACCATTCTACTTTCTGTCTCTGAATTTGACTACCCTACGTATAAGTCATATAAGTGGAGTCACACAACATTTGTCCTTTGTGCCTGGCACTTAGTATAATGTCTTAAAGGTGCAGCGTGATGAATTTAATCAAATCGAACTCACCTGTGTAACCAGTGCCCTGATCAAGAAACACAACGTTACCAGCACCAAAGAAGCCCCTTGTGCCCCATTTCCAGTCAGTACCCACGACCCTTGTATGGTCATGAGGGTCACCATGTCCTTCAGTCAATGAGAGGAGGGAGGTAGAAGAGGAAAGACCAAGGCTTCTGCTTCTGTCCTTACCCAATAGAAGAAACTTCACGTTTGATCTGTTTTGTAAATTAGGCTTTGGCCCACTTGCCAAGGAAAAGCTTGGAAACTGTTGACGTAGGAAATATTCATACATCATTCTCAGATTCTCTGGATAAGTGACTTGAGTCTGCCCTTATCCTACTATCTCCCATTTTTGTAACTGTTTAGGCAGCATCTTTTGCAGGAAGCCTTCTGTAAGTATTGTTGGTGTCTTTCCACCAAAATGTGATATAGAAAAGAAAGAAATTCTGTCGTGTGCTATAATGTAGGTGAACCTACATCTTGCTTATCGAGGGCATTATGATAAGCATAATAAGCCAATCACAGAAAGATATACACTGCATGATTCCACTCATATGAAGTATCTAAGTAGTGAAACTCATAGAATCAAAAAGTAGAACGGTGGTTGCCAGGGGCTGTGGGGAGGAGAAATGGGGAGTTGTTTACCAGATCCAGAGTTTCACTTTTTCAAGATAAAATAGTTTTTAGAATCTGTTGCACAACAATATGAAACTATTTAACATTACTGAACTGTACACTTTAAAAAGGCTGAGAGGATAGCTATGTTATGTGTTACTATCAAAAAAAGTTTTTTTAAAAAAGTTCATTCTGAACTTTTCACAAATTCTGAAGCTGTTCACCATTTCACTTTTCACTCTGGGACTCTTGTAAAATGAGAAATGTTCCACAATATTAACCTGCCTGAAAGTTTCTATAAATACGTGCAGTCAGCTCTTAGTTAAACAGAGAGTATCACACTGTCATCATAAGAGTTAGCATGCATATTTTCTTCTCTTATTTATCTGAATGAAATTATTTAGAAATCTCTTCCTTTAATGAAATCACATTTGCTGATTTAGATATAAAAGATATCATAGTCTAATTAGACAAAAAGTATACAATATTATATATATTGCAATATTACATAAAAATACAAGCCAAGATTTTTTTAAAGCAAAAGTAAGTTATAATAGGGAAAAATATTTTTTTTTTCATTATGAATGTTTGACTTTTATTCAAATCCCATTCTCTAGTTTATGAGGATTTACATTATGTTCTTTTAATCAAGATTGTGAGAAAACCTTGAAACACAAAAGCCAGCATTGAGTGGAGTGGGAAGACGCCTTTGCTACTCCCCAGATGCCTAGAAGCAGGTTGCTTTCAGATGGTGTCTTCGCATCTTATGAAATGGGCTTCTTTGCACTAGCTATGGAAGGAGCTATGCACACAGCTAAGGGAAAACCCCAAATCTGCCTTTTCTTTAACTTTAGATTGATAATTAACAGAAAAGATATCAACTCAGATAAACAGGCAAAAAATATTGAACAGACTACTCATAACTATACTTAGAGCCATAATAAAAATAAAAGAAATTCACAATTTAAATAATATAGTTATTTGAGCCCTATGAAATTACAAAATATTTAAAACTTTCACTAGAATTATGAATGATTTTTTTGTTTCTATTTGTCAGATTTTTAAAAGTACTAAATACACACTATTTTAATAACTATGACACAATATTTGAGAGTATGCTAGAAACAAATGAACACACTCTATTACTCATGTTCAGAAGATAACACAAGAAATGAGAAATGATACAGATTCGCCTGGCTTCTAGGAAATGCACAAATGGTCTAGTGAAAGACAGGTCCAAGGAAAAGAACAAAAACAGAAACCGAACAGATGAGGATTCAAGTCTGATTTTCACCACAATCTAATGGAGGAAAATAACAGCGAACTATATGAGGTGTTGTATGATTATAGCTTTAACCTGGGAGAGCACAAGAGTGGTGCATTCCAGAAAGAAGCCTCATCCAGGCTTGGACTTGGGAAATGGGGATTCAAGAAATTTTGCTGGAAAAGGAAGTGCCCAACGTGAATGGACAGAGGGAATAACAAGTGAAAGTTCCAGAGGTAAGAGGGAGCAGGCAAGTTCATGGAATTTAAGTTTCCCAGTATGACTGGAGGGGACAACAAGGCATGATCAAAGTGGAGCATCTGAGAAAAGAAAGATGGTCATGGACATGTCTACTGTGGTCAAGAGATGGACTTTATCCACCACTATAGAGAGTCCTTGGAACACATTACCCAGAGAAAGAACACAATGACATTTAGAGGGAGCACCCTGACAGTGACGAGGAGTGCTTAGCAGATGAGAAGCCCATCAGAAGTCAGGGCGCTCCTGGGTGGTCAGTCCTGATGGCCTATTCAGCAGAGGTGGATACTTACACTTTGGGGATGGCTACAAAGGTATTGGATGGCACCTCTCCCATTTTGAATGAAGTGCCACCACCCATGCTGGGAGGAAACAGTACTGGAGAGAGAGAATATTGAGTCCCATTTGGGGTGTGTTGGGTTTCCTGTGTCTCTGGTGGGTTTTGCCATAGGATAGATATTCTGGAACTCCTAAGAGGGCTCTGAGGGAGAACAAAATAGGAGAAGCATGAACTTTAGGCAGAAATGAAACTCTGGTAGAGAACAAGTTCTCTCAGAAATAGGCCATCAAGGGGGGAGCTGGCCTGGGACTGCACTCTTAGGAACAAGGAATGTTTGAGGCGTGAGAAGAGGTGAAGTCAGTGAATGAAGTGGATGAAAAGGAGATTAAAAGCTCGGTTGAGGAGGCAGGAGAACACAACTAGTGGGGTCAAGATGAGCTGGAGGCTTTTGGTTCTTCCCTGTCATCTCTGGAAGACTGGGTTTTCACACGCCCTAGCAATGGCAGAGGTTGGGGAGGGTAAGGACTGTGGTCCAGAGGCAGGCTGGATGCTAGGTCCCGCTTGGCTTGCTTCAGCACGCCCACCTCTGAAGCCTGGTGCTGCCAACCCAGATAGAGAGCTGTTCATTGCCTTGTGCCCATCACAGCCTGGCTGTGAGGCTGCCAGGCTTTAATCCCTTATGCGCATACCAGGGCCTGGCAGGACATGCTCATTCAGGAAGCCTCCACTGGTAATACTACCAGTACACATGGTTGTGTTTTAGGAGACTGTTTCATAGCATTGGGCCTGGAATGTAAATTCCTATTCTATTTGGCTTTAAAGGTAGTCATAATGCTTTATATTAAAATTAAATAAGGAAATGCACAATCTATTTTTCTCAAACACTGGAGTTGTTTTTTTTTTAAAGAAATATGTCCATTTTAAAAAGTAGCATAGATTTTATTTTTACTGCATTGTTCAAAAGTGAGAAAATCTAATCACCTTTATTTTAACCAAGTGAAGTAACATCTTAACAAAGTTATATTAAAATTCAGGAATTCTGAGCTGAATACATTTTCTTCTTTAAGTGGTTACATGGCTTCATTTCTAAACAAGATAACTACTGAACTTTAAAGTGAGGCACAGAGACAATCCAACTTCCAAACAACACAGCATAGAATAAAAGAGCTACGTTATTAAAAAAAATGGACTGTAAAATACCTTGGGAACTATTTTCATTATACACATATTGCCTTTATCACAGCATCTCTTATAACAGTCTGACCTAGAGAGATGTTTATGCTATTAAGATAAAATTCAAAAAAGAAAAATGTAAATGATTCAAACCCTTGCAGTGGCAATCAGTGACATATTTAATCTGAGACAACCTTTCCAGTAGTGTACGAGGAACTGGCGGTTTGGGAAATTCAGCCTCCTCATATCAGTGGACTCCCAGAATGCTCTATTGACAGAAGGTAGTTTTTTTTTTTTTCTTAATGAATTAATAAGTAAGACCCTTAGGCAGAACTAGACTCTTACCCATGTAAATAAGAAAGAGAAAAATACAGATGTCAATAGGGGCCACAGTATAGGAGACTGATAAAGCACCAGCCCAAGTACACAGCACATTCCATTTCTACATAAAAGCTGAACTGGTGTCAGGTCAAAAATGAAGAAAGACGAGGGGCTTGGCGGGATGGGATTGTAATGCAGGTGAGTCCAGTCTCCCTGAGGAGATTCCATACGAGGAGAGAGAGTGGTGGGCAGTGCAGTGGAGGGGGGCAGGTTTTTGTGAGCAGCTGCTACATCCCACACATGGTGCTAAGTGCTTGACAATTCCTACCTCCTGTCACCCTTACTAGGGCGCTGAGTAGAGCATTTCTTGGGAAAGAGTGCCATATTCCCATGGCTGAGTAACAGATAGAAACATACCGGAAAGCTTGGCATTAAAATTATTTTTAAAAATTATCTTAAAACTTCTCCCCTTCCCCTCAGAGTATTAGCAGGACCTTGAAGTTTAATAGCTGAAACCCGGATGCCTAACGTCCAGTTTCGTCCTGTGCCTGACTCACTGCATGGCCTCAGTGAAATCAGTTTTCATCTCTGAGTGCATTTCCTTGCTGTTAAGGTGAAACTAAAAATACATATTGTCTTCATGAGTTATGGTAAGAACTCACTGAGTAATCTTTGCTAAGAAATTGTACCTTTTTCAAGATAAAAATTAAAAAGGAGAAAAAGATGTATTTCCTCATAGAGGAAATCTGTTTGGGAGGTTTCTGGTTCTAAATTGATATAATATAAAATTAAAAAAACTTGCTTCAACCTCCTCCGTTAGTTAGACCTTGAGACAAAAACTGGCTTAATTCCTATGCCTTTTGATGCTGCTAACAAAACGGCACAGTTGCACTGAGCAGCTTCCTCACTCAAGCCAGCCTCTGGAAGACGCTGTGCTCAGGACAGAGCAGCAGCTGGAGCTTTCTCGGCTGCTGTTCACACCACACTGTGGTCCCCCGCAGAGCTGAGCCACTCAGGCCAGTCTCTCCTCTGCCTGTGGGCCCAAAGCTCACTCTCTTCCAGGTGCTAAGTGCACCAACAATTTTTCTTTGGACTTTCTATCACTCTATTTTTTGATTTCATACAAATCTAGTTTTCTAAGCAGTGAGTTTTCTAATTTTAAACAGGAAATTCTGCTCTACTTGCATTTTTTTCTAATTATTTTTTTCTCATTAACTTGAGTGACCAATTCTCATAACGAAGAAAGGTTCACGAGGCAGCTCAGAATAGCAGAAAAAGCCTGGATATGGAAGGCAGGAGATGAATCCTGCTCTTGTTACAATTCTTACAGTGCTGGACACGTTACTTACGTCATCGAGCTTCAGTTTCTTTGATGGTATGATGGGGAGAATGATACGAACCCTGTAAGGTTGTTGTAAGAATTAGGTATCTTTCCTTTACATGTTTCATGGGACAAACACATACTGAGTAGTTCCTTACTTGGTAGTATGGCTGCAGACAAGGCAACCTCCCTGCTCTTACGGAGCTAGCCCTCCCAAGGGTGCTATAACTAAAGTCACCAGGGCTGAAACGCGTTATAACAGGCAAATAATCCTTAGATGCAGTGGGCACCTCTGTCCTGGGTGCCAATAAGCTCTTCCTTCATCCTCCAAGCATAGGACAGAGGAACGCTTTGAGGGGCCATTTGGTCTCATATCGTTTTCATTTTCACTGCTTATTCGAGCAACACTTACTGAGCACTTGGTTCCCAGGTGCAGGGATGTGAGCCTGGCACTGGGAACACTGTGGTGAATCAGATGGAGCCTCATTTTCAAGGGGCTGGCAGTCAGGGAAGAGATGGACACTTAAACAGGGAATTACACTTCAGTGGGGACCTTGGGCATGGGAGAGATGCTTCTGAACTGGATCTAAGAAACAGTCCTGCAAGGTGAAGAGAAGTTTTTAAAACACAGCAAGGGGTGATGCAGTTGCAAAAGCAAAAAAGGGAGAGGAGTTGGAGACAGAGAGGACCGAGGCACAGGCTTGAAGGGGATGAGTGTGTGTGAAATAAAATAGTTCAGTTCAGTAAAAGGCATAGAGGTCGGAGGGGTGGGTGGAGAGGTAGATAAGAAGTGAGGGTGAAAACTAGGTAAGTGAGAAGGGGTCGACCTTGTATGTGTGCTGAGAATTTTAAAGCCTCTTTTGTGAGAGGAGGTGGGGGTTGCTTAGTTTTGTGTTTTAGAGAGAAGACAGATGAGAGACTCAGAGTTGAGAGCGACTGGAACCTTGCCCAGGGTGCTGGTAACTGGGACAGTTAGGAAGTGATGCCTGAGGGAGGTGGACGAAACAGGGGTGAAAGATTGGGGTGAGGAGTGATGAGAGGAAGAGAAGTGAAGGATGAGACCTGGGTCCCCCCACCCCACCCCAAAGGATGGTGGTGCCACTTACCAGGGGAGGCAGGAAGTGCAATCTGAGGACAAAAGCCACTTCTAGGCTTGGGAAAATTACTTAACTGTTTGTGCCTCAGATTCTTCATCTAAAAATGAGGATGATGATAATAGAAACTCACGGTGCTGCTTTATTGTGCGATTAAATAAAATAACTCAGCAGAGCACTCAGAGCAGTACCTGGAGGTTCCCAGCTCCACTGTATATGCACCAGCTATTATTCTTAGGGGCACAGGAAGATAGTCTTGGAAGAAAAAGAAGGTTTAGGAGAAACAGAAGGTCTAATCCTGTTTCAAATACGAAAGACTGCCTCAAAGGCTTTAAGAAACCATTTTGACCACCTTGTCAAAAGAAGTTGAGCCCTTCACAGCTATGGGAGCAAACCCAAAATAACTCTCTTCTGAACAGACTTAAGAAGTCTGGGATATGTGGAAGAGTGGCTCCCACATTCGCTTCAGGGCTGGGACAAAAGAAAGGAAAGTGGACATGCTAAGGCGCTGGCCCCTCCCGGCTGCCCAGTCTATACCGTGCCTGAGACAGCTGAATCCCATGAGACTGCAAGTGGGTGCAGTTTGCTTCACCACAAATGCTACTGACTTCTCTGATCTTTTCCAAAAAAAGCTTTTCCTTCTAGGTCTTTTCATAGCACTAACAAATATTAAATTTTTAGTGGACAAATTTGAAAGTATATGCACCCTAAAAGGGAAATTAACAAGCAAGGTATTTCAAGGTCAGCTTGCAGGCCCTCTCACTCACCAAACAATTGAGCTTTAAAAGTTAGAATGACAGAAGGCTTAGCTAAGGCCTTTCCTAGACACTCACCACTGTTCATTACAGACTCTGGAACCTGATTCTTCCTCTTCATCCTAATGTCTGTCTCCATTCTGGACACATCCGACTCCACGACCCAATGACCTTATTCTCTTCTGGGCCCTGGCTTCCCGTTCTCACGGTGCAGACTGTGAAGTCTGAAACACGTTATCTCTCAGAATTGCTCCACCTCCAAAATCACAAACTCAAACATCCTCCTTGCTGGCCACGAAGCGCCTGTCACTGCAAATTCTTGTGCAAAGATTCCCACCACAACCATTCTTCTACCTCTAGTAACTTCCACACCTCCCTGCTTTCTCCCTTTTTATGGATTCCTCCTCTATGAACTTGCCCAATATGCAAGTTGGATTTGGGGGCCCATCATGCCAACCAGTTTCTGGAAAGCACTGTAATCTCACAGGTCCTGCTTCTGTTGCACATTCCTGGCAAACTCTAATCTGAATGAACTCAGCTCTACTCACTATCTGTCCTTGTACCAGGCTTCTAGGCACTGCTGCAGGAAAGTCCCTTAGACAGGCAGGTTGGTATCACTGTCAAACTGATCGTCAAACACACGGGGTGCTCCCTTTTGCTAGCAATCTCATTATGCCTTCTCTGATCTGCTTATTCTCTTGCCCTCTGAAAAAACTTCAAATATTTTCTATCTCCTATAAACTCAGATTTGTTCCATCTCTGCCTCAGTGACTTTGCCTCATATTTAAAAGAACAAAACAAACAAAACTCAGAAATACCAAATAAGACCTGCTTGATTTCATACCACCAAACCTCCACCATTTACCTGCATCTGCCCTAGTTTTCCCCTCCTCTTGATACAATGGAGTGGCCGTTCCCTCTTTTAAAAAAACTTATTTTCCATCCTGCTCTGAACCTGAAAATACTTAGAAGTGGTTTATGGTTGTAGCAATGTGGAGGTCATTGCTGATGCTAATAAAAGCCACATTGAAGTAAAATGAGAAGGAACGAGATGGTGAAGAAAGCAAAAAAGACAGCTACAGACAACTCATTTGAGAAATCTGATAATGAAGGGAGATAATGACTTACTGGTTTCTCCCAGACCATGGGCTGTCAGTTATTACCTTCATCTTTCCCTTCTTCCTCTCCCCATTCCCTCTGCTCTTGAACACACATGCACAAAAACTCTGTCATCTTCGCAATAGTAGCACTCGCTAGACAAGCAAGAAACAAAAAACCTGCCCTTCAACTTTACATCTCTCAACTGTTAGCCACATTTTTCCAGTGGGTTTTCTATAGCTTTCTTGTTGCTTTGCACACCTTCTAGTTCCTTTGAAGTTCACTTTGCTATGGCTCTTACTAGTGTACCAGTGACTTCCAGATTGCTGGAACCCAAAACCACTTCTCAGTCTCCTGAGGCAGTCCTTCTGGCAGAGGCTTGCAGGATTGGGAAGGGAACTACCAAATTAACAAATCAATTCCACATTTATGACTGCATACTTTGTGTGAGGCACTGAGTTAAGTAATAGGACTTCACAGTTGCAAAAGACACAGCTCTGTTCTCAAAGGCAATTGGGCTTGCTCTGCAAAAAAGAATCAGTGATGCACGGAGCTACATAATCGGGTCCAGGGAGTACAAAGGAAACAGGAAGGGTTAACCTTCTCTTTGGTGGTCAGAAAAGGAGGTGCTGAAGCTGAAGTTTGAAAGGTAAATTGTAGCAGTTGAAAGGTGGGTGAGTGCAGTCCAGGCAGTGAAGACATAAGTGAGGATCTTATTGCAGCTGTGCCATGCACGGAAGGTCACATCATGTGAGACTGCAAAGCCGGGGGTGAAAGTGATGATGGAGTGGGGAAGACAGGTGAGGCTGGATAGATGGTGATCTCTGACGAGCAGGGCACAGGTGCTCACATCAAGGATGCTACTTCTAGCCTATTTCTCTAGTCCCAAATAAGAATCACTTATTTAATGTAAGTACCTTCTTACTTAGTCGGTGTTAGTCGGTGCTGAATAAATGAAAAATAATAGACTATTTCAGTTCATAAAACTTGTCACATTATTTGTGTTGTTTAAATTAAAAAGTGCTAATGCATCTAATTTGCTTAGAACATGGTTAGGCACAGAATGTAAGAGGCAGTGGAGCAATGATTAGGGCACCAATATATAGGACTAAATTCTGGCTTCACTGCTTACCATGATTTCAGCCAAGTTATTTAGCCTCTTCGTGTCATTTGTACATTGTGAATTCACAAGGTTGTGAGGGCTAAATGAGTATTGAGAAAGGCACCTAACTCAATGCTCTGTAACAATTGTTCATAATTACAATTAATAATAAGTGTGGCTAACAATTATTTTTAATAATTTAAATTATGATTGAATAATCATTGATCATTGTGATGAAATCTGCCAAGAGCTCTGATTCCTAAAGCCCCTCCCAGCCCCTGCCATTGCATTCTTTTTCTGACACATTCATATCTTTTGCAGACTTAGGATTCAGATCACTCATCAAGTATGTCTACCAGCTGATGGAAGAGGATTAACATACTAGACATCAACTTGAGAAATTAGTAGCAACCATCATGATATTCCAAAGTCTACACAGTCCTTCTTCCTCATTTAAAGTATGATTGAATAATTCATGTATGAACCAGAAGGTATGCATGGAAATATGTTCTAGAAGGCCAAAGAAAAACATAACTGCTCTAGGTGTGCACTCTGGAGAGTTCACATGACATTCTCCCCATATTGTTTGTTTATTGTAATGTCAACTTTCAGATTTACTGTTCAACTAGTCCAAAGAGCATGTTTTTTTTTTCTGAAAAACTGTATCAACCAACAGTGTACAACAACAGAAACTGTTTGCAAAGCTTTCACTTTTAAAGAGTTTCCAAGCACCCTGCCCTTTTCCTAAAGGACTCTTTTCCCTTTTATGGATGAGCACCAGGCTCCAAGACAGTGTAAATAGAGCTTCCTGTTCCAGGGAAGTGCTGGCTCCTGCAGGAGCCCAGGGGTCCTTTGGGAAAAGTTGATAGGAACTATGAGCTGTATGTGACCTGAGGCCCAGGAGTCAGCTGAGCCAGCAGGGAGGGAAACACATTTAATAGCCCCTTTGTGCAGACTGAGGTCCCAGAAGCACTTCTGGGAAAGTAAGTCTGGTGCCATACACACAGTCCTTGCGAAGAATGGCAGGGAAGCTGGCTGGGCTGGAGAAGGACGTTCCCAGATGAGACGCCCAAATCTTTGACCTAGCTGTTCTGAAGAACCAAGATATGTCTGGAATTGCCATAATTCAGGGATCTTGTGCTTCACATAAGTGGAGATTAAAAATCAGAAAAAAAAATTGATTTTGCACAACTTCATCCTAGTCCAATAGCAAATATTTCCCAGGGTGCTTCGTATTTATAAACTAAGAACACAAAAAATAAAGTCTACTTTCCTTCTTTATTAACCATAAGATTTCCCCATACTTTTAAATGATAACAATAGAAGCATTATTTATTTGTAGTAGAGTGCTTATGTCATTTGTTCTGATAATTGTGACCTTTGACTTTTGTGTGCTTCATTATCTCATCAGTGGTGGACAGAAAATAAACCAAAAAAGCATAACTAATCCTTTAGACTTACTCATAGTGATATGATGACAATTATAGATATTAATTTAATGAGAGCTAACATTTACTGAGCACTTTCTATTTGCTAAGCAGTGAATTAAGTCAATAGTCTCCATCAGTAAAAAATTATTTGAGCATAAACTGACAAATCATGTTTGCTAATTTAATGTAAAGTATGTAAATATACCACCATAATATTATATTATGCATACTTATAAAATATAAACAAAAACAAATCAAAGGAGTAATAAAAATTAACAAATGGGAGTGCTCACATTTTCTTTTTACACCATAGTATTTGTCTACTAATGGAGTATAGGAACCCCAGTTTGGAGACTATTCTGCAAACATTGGATAAATTGTTATTATTTTCATTTTAAAGATGAGTAAATTGAGGTGTACAGAGGTAAAGACCTTGCCCAAGTTAACCACGGTATCACTTGGGACAGGTTATTGGCTTCTGTGTGATCTCTGTGACCTCATGACCTCTTTCATTTCTGTACTTACTCTAGCTGCACTTCCAGGAAGCTGTACCATCATGCTAGTGTATTCATATTTCTGGTCCTTCTTAATCTGAATATTAGATGCATGTACTTAAACAAGATGTCCAAATGTGTTGTAGCTTTATCGTCTGATATTTTAAAAACACACTGGATCAAATTTGTAACTTTATATGTAGGTCAAATATATGAATGTCAGAATGAATTGAGATTTCTTTGTTTGAAGCTTTCTTTCTTAATCAAGAAATGAAGCCCAGATATTGGGTTTGCTATGGTTAAGAGTAAGCATGTAACTGAAAATGGAATTTATAAAATTCTATTTAGAATAGCCTTGAATAATGATAAAATGTTTGGGAATAATGAAAGCAGTACAAAACTTGTATTCTGAAAACTATAAAACACTGTAGAAATAAATTTTAAAAGTTCTAAATAAATGAAAAGATATCCCATGTTTATGGATGGATAACTTACTATTGCTAAGATAGCAATACTCCTCAAATTGATCTACAGGTTGAACTCAATTCCTATCAAATCCCAGCTGACTTATTAGAAGAAGTTTACAAGCTGATTTTAAAATTTATATGGAGATCCAAGAGAACAAAAATAGCCAAAACAATCTTAGAAAAGAACAAAGCTGGAATAATCACACTTCCCAGTTCAAAACTTACTATAGAACAACAGTAATCAAGACAGTGTGGCACTGGCATAAAGCTAAATATAAAGATCAATGAAATAGAATTGGGAGTTTAGAAATAAGCTCTCATAATTATAGTCAATTGCTTTTTGAAAAGTGAGCCAGGACAATTCAATGGGGGAAATTATAGTATTTTCAACAAACAGTGGTAGGACAACTGGATATCCACATGCCAAAAATAAAGTTGGACTTTTACTTCATGTCATATAAAAATTAATTCAAAATTGATCAACTACCTAAATATAAGAGCTAAAACTATAAAAACTTAGAAGAAAACATAGGTTTAAACCTTTGTGACCTTGAATTATGCAATAGTTCTTATATATGGCACCAAAAGGACAAACAACCAGTGGAAAAGACAATAAATTGGACTTTATCAAAATTAAAAACTTTAGTACTTAAAAGTACACTATCAAGAGAATAAGAAGGCAATCCAAAAAATAGAAGATAATTTTTGCAAATCATATATCTGATAAGGAACTTGACTCTAAAATTTAAAGGACACTTATGACCCAATAATAAGAAGACAACAAAAACTCAAAAAAATAAAAATAAAAAAACAATTTAAGAATGGAAAAAAAAAACAATTTAAGAATAGACATTTCTCCAAAGAAGATACACAAATGGCCAATAAGTATATGAAAAGAGGCTCATCATCATCCACCATTATGGAAAAGCAAATAAAAAATAGAGTGAGATAATAATTTATACTCATTAGGATTGATATTATAAAAGACAAGCAAATGAAACAAAACTAGGAAAAAGCAAGTGTTGGTGAGGATGTGGACAAGCACTGTTGGTGAGATTATAAAATGGTACAGTCACTGTGGAAATGGTATGGTAATTCCTCAACATGCTAAACAAAAAATTACAATGTGATGCAGCAATTCTGCTTCTGTGTATATACCCAAAAGAAATGAAGGCAGAAACTTGAACAGATATTCTCACAACCACATTCATTGGAGCATCATTCACAACCGTCAAAGGCAGCAACAACCCAAGTGTCCATTGACAGATGAGTGGATAAACAAAATGTATTATATTCACACAACTGAATTTTCCTCAGCCTCAAAAAGAAAATTCTGACATGTGCTTCAACATAGAGGAACCTTGAAAACATTACGCTAAGTGAAGTAAGACAGTCAAATAATGTGTGATTCCACTTATATGAGGTATCTAAAATAGTCAAATTCACAAAGACATTAGGCAGAAAAGGTGGAAGGAGAGAATGGGAATTTATTTTTTAATGGATAGAGTTTCAGTGGGGAAGATTAAAAAGTTCTGGAGATAGATGGGGGTGATGTTTGCACATTTTAAATATACTTAAGCCTCAGAAATATATACTTAAAGTGGTTAAAATGATAAATTTTATGTTCTATTTATTATATTAGTGTAAAAGAGTAAATTTAAAAATAATAAAAAGACAACCCAATTAAAATACGAGTAAAGAATCTGAATAGAAACTTCTCCGAAGAAGATATACAAATGACCAATAGGTACGTAAAAATACACTCAGTATCATTAGTCTTTAGGGAAACACAAATCAAAACCACAGTGAAATGCCTTTTTACAGCCACCAGAATGGCTATGATCAAGAAGACAGTAATAAATATTGATGGGGATGTGCAGAAATTGAAAACCTTATACATACCAGGTGGGAATGTAAAATGGTCTAACCACTTTAGAAAACAATTTGAGATTCCTCAAACGGTTAAATATAAACTTCCATAAGACACAGCAATTCTACTCCTAGCTATATATCCAGGAAAAAAATGAAAACATATATTTACACAATGTTTGAACATAAATGTTCATAGCAGTATTGTAATATTCAAAAAGTGTAAATAACCAAATGTCCATCAACTGATGAATGAATAAATAAATGTGATATTTAAACAATAGAATATTGTTAATTAATAAAAAGAAATAAAGAACTGATCCATGCTAAAACATGGATGACCTTTAAACACATGGTAAGGGAAAAAACAGTCACAAAGGACAATATATCGTATGATTCCATTTATGTGAAATGTCTAGAGTAAGCAAATCTATAAAGACAGATAACAGATTTGTGATTGCCTAGGGCTGAAGAGTTGGTAAGAATAGATCACTATACACCTAATAGAAAGGCTAAAATCAAACAGACTGACAATACCAAGTACTGACAAAGATGTGTAGAAACTGGGATCTTAATACATCGCTAGTGAAAATGCGAAATCATGTGGCTATTTTGGGAAACAGTTGATGGTTTCTTAAAAAGCTGAGCATATGCGTACCTATAACTCAGCAATTTGACTCAGGAGCAATAAGAAATATATCCACCCAGACTTTTACATAAATATTCATAGAAATTTTATTCATAATAATAAAAAAAAACGGAAACATTGCAAATGCTCATCTACTAAGGAATCAATGAATGAAAGTGTATATTAATTCAATGAAATATTACTCAGCAATTAAATTAAAGATCTATTGATATATGCAACAACACAAATCTCAAAAACATTACATTAAGTGAAAGAAACCAGATTCAAAACATTATATTGTATGATAAAATTTATGTAAATTTTTTTAAAAATCAGAAGTATAGAGACAAAAAGCAGGTAAGTGCAAATGAGCATCAGAGGACATTCTGGGGAGATTAAAATATTCTAAAACTGAATCGAGAATTTTGGACTACTATATAAATTTACACAAAATCAATGAATTATAAACTTAAAATGGATGGATTTTATGGTATATAAATCATACTTTAATGACATTTTTTTAAAGAGAAGGAAAAAGGTAATAAAATCCTATACCCTCATTTTATTTCCACAAGTAAAAGTAGAATATCTCTTCTCACTCAACTGCAAGGAATATAGCCTCAGTTTTTTATTTGCATTTCTTTTGTATGTGTTTAAGAAGAGAGTGAGATTAAGTAATTCGTTTTACTAAAATTATTCAATAAGCGTTTACAGGTTGGTACTTTAGTCATCTCATAAATATATAGTAAGCACACTGTACTTGCTATTTTGGTTTTTAGCCATTTTATTGAAATATAATTCACATACCTAACACAATTCACCCATTTAAAGTGTACAATTCCATGGTCTTCAGTACATTCACAGACTTGCCTTCATCACCAAAATCCATTTTAGAATATTTCATTAACCCCAAAAGAAAATTCTATGTTTTGGAAAATGCAATTATTTTTCACAAAAAAAAATCCACATGTCATTTATGTTGCCTATAATAGATTTATTATTTTTTAATTCATTAATGACTATTTTTAGTCATTAAGTTCTCAGTTTTAATTTCCAATACAGTTACTAATGATAAGTATAACTCACAAAAACGAAAGCTTCTTGGAGTTCTCAATAATTAAGTGTTCTCAAGACCATACATTTTGAGAAATGCTGGTCTGTTTACCCATTACAATAGTCCCCCCTGATATGTTACAAGACTCAGTGGATGTCTGAAACTGTGGATAGTATTGAAGCTTATATTATGATTTTTCTTACATACATTTGTAATAAAGTTTAATTGATAAAGGAGGCACAGTAAGAGATTAACAAGAACAATAATAAGGTATAGGACAATTATAACAGTACGCTGTAATAAAAGTTATGTGAACATGATCACACATTTCAGGGATCCCTTGCTGAAGTCTTCATGTAGTCTCAATGATTTCTAGTGTAACATGCTACCATTATTGGAAACACGTTTTCTCTCATGTCACCCTCCCACAAATTTAATGCCTTTTCCATCATAATTAAGCTCTTATTACACATGGTGACCAAAACTTTTGCAGTTTGAAATGCGACAACAAAACTAGCATGAATTTCTTTTTTCTTCTTCACAATTTCACATATAGAAGATTCATCCTTCCTGTAGATCTTAGCAACCTTAGCATACAACTTTTTTTCTTTATAAAGTCAAGAACTTTCACCTTTTCACTTTAAAAAAAAGCACTTATGGCTTCTTTTTGAAATATCTGAGTTGCCAGCATCACTATTGCGCTATGAGGCCATTGTTAAGTAAAATAAGGGTGACTTAAAAATAAGCGCTGTGATACTGTGACAGTTGATCTGATAACAGAGAAGGCTAAGTGACTAACGGGAGGGGAGACTCTACAGCTTGGAGACACTGGACAAAGGAATGATTCATGTCCCAAGTGGGACAAAGGGGATGAAGAGAGATTCATCATGCTACTCAGAACCGTACACAATTTTAAACATATGAATTGTTTATTTCTGAAATTTTCCATTTAATATTTCAGAGCCGAACTTGACCATGGATAACTGAAATCATGGAAAGCAAAACCACGAATGGGGGTCGGGGGCTGACCTCAACCTGACATCCTCAGGTCCCACACATCTCTCAATGCCCTGGGATGTTGGTTCCTTCTTCCACGACTTTTCTGAACCTTTCATGGCAAGATTACCTATCAATTCTAAATTTCAAAATCCAGGTCAATTTTCATTCCCTATCTTATGTGACCATCCTTAAGCCTCCAACATTGCTTTCCTCTCCCTTCTTAAAAATCTTCCTGTTGTTGATGTTTGTGGCACCATCCCTTTCACTGACTCTTCTTACTTTTCTGCCTTTCACTCTCCTCTGTTTGCTTTTTGCTCTTACAGATCGTTATTCTCAAGTTTTCAATCTAGATTATTTTTCTGACTGCTCTATGTATTTTCCTGGGATGTCTCGTTCAAATCTTTGGCTTCAGTTGCTGCCAGTATAGCAATGATTTCCAAATCTGTATTGCCTTCCTGGGCTTGATGGCCCAATTTCCAAATGCATATTAATGTCCCATGAGTATCTCAAAGCAAATAGATCAAACCAAAACTCATGAACTTCTGTTTCCCAAACTCACTCTTTTATTTGGGTTAGTACTATTCATTTATTTGAAAACAATAAAAAAAAAAAACCTCAAAATAGAAATTAAAAAAAATAACTTTTAAAGTTATCTTTGAGTCTTTCTCTTTCTAAGTCCTTCACATGCAGCAGATCCCCAAAGCAACTCTAGGTCTAGAACAGTTCTCATATCTATTCCTTGTTTATCCTCCCTTATTTATGCTAACGTCATCTTTTCCTGAACTATTGCAATTGTCTTTTTGATCAGCTGGTCTCATCTTTCAGAGTTATCTCTCAAACATGCACATGTGTCCACTGTCACTTTCGTTTTTTAAAATTCTTCTATGCTTCCTCCTCACCTACAGGGTAATTTATTGCTTCTTAACAAGGCTAACGCATACGCAAGTTCTTCATTATTTGGTCCTATTGAACTTTCCAGTTGTGTCTCCTGCCACCCCCAATTTATGACTCATTTCTTAGGCATGCTTTGTGGTGCAATCGTGCCCTTGCTCAGGTGGTTCTCTCTATCTGGAGTGTCCATATCCTCTCTGTTAGCAGAACTCACCCTGTGGGTCTATTTTTCTCTGTTGTGTTTTCCAGGTCTCTTAAAAGTCATGTCCTCTCTGAGATCCCTCTCTCTTTCAGCCCAAGGAACACTTGCTTATTTTATTTTGGAAACTCAGAATTCATTTGAATAGCCCTTATCACATCTTACTGTATTGTAGATATTTGTTTACATGTCTCTTTTCCACCAAACTGTGAGTGTGGGGCTGTCTCCTCTGTACCTTGCAGCTGTCCAAGCTCACTAAGAGGTGTGTAACTGAATTAGTTGGGTGGGAGGACGTCAGAACAGTGCTCCTTTGTCCCTTGTTTTTTATTCAACCACCCTTAAGCTTCTGACATCGTTGTACTAAACCGAAGCAGAGAAATTAATTTCTCTTTACAGTTAAATCAAGTTGTACTATTGAATTGCTTCATCATGAATAAAAATAGGCACAAAAAAAAATAAATCTGTTAATACGATGAAATGATGCTTCTCTTTCTCTGAAGAATCAAAGACTACTCCCATAGTTTCATCATTTGCCTCTTCTCATAGATTAGCAATGTGGAAAAGATTTTACAGAGAAGAAAAGAGGCTGAGATGAAAGAACACAAAAAACAGGTGAATTACTTGGAGAGAAAAGGTACTAAAAGGGGAATGAGGGAGTTAGAAAAACAAAAAGAGAAAGCATTGTGGGAAAGAATGTACAGAAACAGTACCAAAGAATAGTCCATTTGCTGCCAATAAGGAGCTACGGGGAACAAGAAATACAGGAATGAGAGGAAACTCTGACAGGATGCAGCTTCACAATTCTTTTCAGAGCTGGAGCTCATGCCGGCTTCTTTATATTGTCTCTAAAGTGTGACTCTCAGATTCATGACTCTCAGATCCATGCAGGTTTTTCTCTGAAAGGTGCTTCTAGGTCAAAAGGCCAGAGCCCCCACATTAAAATAGGAACTGTCTTTTCTGGATAAATGTACCATAGGAGTAACAAAACCAGCTGACATCCAATCATTCAATGAACCAATTTCAATAATTGTAAGTTTGGTTTAAGATATTAATGAAATATCTATGGAACCCCAACTGTTATATTCAATTTCTTCCATCTATTGTGTTTATATAGAATTTTAATGAGTTCCTACGTCAAATTTTAAAACTCTTTGATGTCAAAATTAAAAATAACTTGTTTAAAAAACTTTTAAGAGATCAACGGTACAGTTGGTAATTGCTTTGATTGAAGAGCAACAGAGCTATAAATTTAATCATAATTTTAAAATTGTACAGAACAAAACAGAGCTTATAAATTCCTCATTTTGTTAAGTGAAAGCTTTCTCCAGAATTGTAACTTTTTATTTCTTTAGTAATAAGCTACATATTAAATGAAATGGATCCAAAAGTTAAAAAGTATTATGCAATAACATTTTAAAAGTAAAATATTTTCTGGTAAACCCACTTGTGATACTTGACTGGTTTTGAAAGATAACACCACATCTAATTATTTTAAAGTGAGCAGAATATATAAGAAACTAAATATTTTGCAAAGACATTATTATAATATCCTTCATTTTAAAGTACTCTTCCAACTATTATTCAGGCCTATAAAAAAATCTGTGTATATATACCCTCACATCAGAATTATTAGTCCCCATTTATTTTAGTCTTCTTCAAATACCAAACTGTTAACAAGCAAGTATTTCCAGGTTCTGTCACTCAAATAAGATTTCATCAATTAGGCCCAATGAGCATCCATTGTGGGGGAAATGTATTTCTGGGTAGAAAATGGGGGCAGAAACATAACACTTCTATAGAATTTAGTGCCTAGGTTAACCTTTTCTTTAACACTCTGAAATCTCTCAAACCTTGTACCATGAGATTATAGAGTATATAAAGTATATATATATAAATATAAATGTAAATTTATATATATATAAAGTATATATAGAGAGTATATAAAGTATATAAAGAACATAAAGGAAGTGGAGAGACCTTCATCTGATACATCAGAAAATTGAGGCCAGAGAGGGGCAGTGACGTACCCACGATTACTCAGCTGGGCTAGAGAAGAGCCACAGGGTCTTCAGGGTTCCCAGATCAAGCATGCTGCTCTGTCACATCACATCACCTGCTTCTCTGCCCATAGAAAAGATTGTACCTGTGGCATTCATCAAAGTCCAGGACATATCTTCCGATCCATGAGCCAATCCAGTTTAAGAGAATTGGAGTTGGCTCCCCATGTTAGAACAGGCTATTCAGCAATCTTTTGTATATTTTTATGAATGATGAGAGAGAGGGAGAAGGTAGATGGGCACAGAGTAGGATAGTATAACACAGAAGCAGGTTAGCTTAGTTAAGAGCAAAGGCTGGCCTCACACTGCCGGGACCCCTCCTCCTCTGGCACATACTAACTGCGTGACCTGAGGCCAGTGCTGGGTTTCTCTGGCCTGTTTTGGAGTTTCTATGAGGATTTGGAGTTTCTATGAGGATTAAGTGAACTAAAGCACTAAAGTGCTTAACGCTGAGCACTGAACGTGTTAGCTGTTACAAAAAGTATTAGATGGAGCTTCTTTTTATTTAGAGTTGCTGAGAACAATTTTGGTGTAACCTGAAGGTGTTATGTATAGCCACTCATCTGCAAAGACATGTGGTCTTTTCAGTTCTCCCCTGGTGGGGCTCTGCTAAGTTCCCAGCTAGGTAACTCCTGTGCAGCTTAAAAGTTGCAATTCAGTGTGAACCTAAGAGATCCATTTGGGAATAAAACCTGTGATCTTTTAAGGCCTATAAAGGAGCCAATTTATCTAACACAGAGATTGTCTCAAAGGTAAGACACCACAGCTTTCTAAAAAGCTAGCAGTAGAAGTTACCTTATTTCAATCAGTATTCCACACATTTGTTAGTTGAACCTGAAAAGGAGATTCCAACCTTCAAATCAGTTTGAGACAGAAGGACTCCAAGGAGGTCAAGAAGAAAAACTGCTTAAATCACCCAAAGACCTTCCCTTTCTCTCCATCCTCTATGACAACATTTCAGGTTTATTAGACAGTTTGTCTGTTAACAGTTTTCATGTGAAACAAAACCCTGGGTGTGTGCTTTTTGGAGAACCATGTAAGTCAACAAAGCTATACATAGAACAGAGTGATTTGCTTAGCAGCCGAGTTCCCCACAGATAGCAGTTATACAGATCTTGCCGAAGAAAGGAAGTGCTGTGCTTCCTTATTTTTCTAGCATCCTAGGCTATACACATCCTCCATACAGTTGACTACTCAAATAAATATTGACAAACTATACTGATTATTATAAGAGTTTAGATTTGCAGAATTACTAGTAATAATAGAGATTTTTTCCTGAAATGTCAATATTACATGTACTTATTATTTCAGAGGTAATTTAGAGGTAATTTTAGAGGTAATTTAGAAATAAGATATCTAAAAGTTGTCATTATTTAAATTAATAGTGAATTAGCAAAACTAAAATGTCACTTACGTATACTTTAAAAAATTATACATGCAACCATGGTTTAATCCGTTTGAATGGTATCTAAAAACAGACAAATTAACAGGCATGCATGCAATGCTAATGGCTTTCTCACATTTCCTTAATGATGTTATAATCACCTATGGAAATACAGAAAGCCATTTCCCATCTGCCCAACACAAACATGTTGCCTCCTGTTTTGCGTTTCCTCACAGTGACATTCAGTACCTCTCCGGTTTTCCGGACAGTCCTCAGTCCCGAAGTAGAGATTGTTTTTTTACTTCTCCTTAGGTTATGCTCCATTGTGCCTCAGACATCCCCGGCTGGTGTCTTCTTGGAGACTGAAAACAACAACGATTAGTATGGAGCCCTGGGGTCAAATCGACCACTTGACGTTCTTCAGTTTTTGTAACGCCCTCCCAGTGCTCCTTCCTATGTGTCTCTCCAGAGTCCTGACACTGCCTGTCTCTCTTCTCTACTGTCAACCTGTGACCAGAGTTCAGATTTACTCTGATGTCCTTTCTTAATCTTTAGGTGGAAATCTGAAAGGAGAAAGCAGGGTTTAATTTAAGTAAGATTCAGAAGTACCTTACAGGTCAGGGCCTTTAGACACAGGAGCTCATTCATCCAGGGATGTTCAGGTGCCTGTTCCCGAAGGGAGATGTCAGAGCACTTTCTGGATCTTTATGTGGAATTAGTAAGAACATGGAATTCATGAAGTCCAAACTTTCAGATGTCACTTCCACAAACTACATTCCTAGCCACAATCGACTCAGTGGCCTGGTAAACACACAATCCTACAGGGCTAGGGCTGTTTTCCACCACCTATGACAGAGGCCAGCTGCCAGTTAGATTTATTTTTATATATAGACCAATTTAATAGGAAAAATAAAGATTTCCAGATAGCATTATAACTCAGCAAGTTAATTTATTCTGTCTCATCACCTCCTAAAGCATTTTGCCTCTGACTAATCCTCCAGTTTTCAACATGAAGAAAGTTTTCCTGGTTCCTGATATAACTCTAGGCCAGGGTAGGAGGTCCCCTGTGTCTATCCATATTCTAGCACTTTCACTCTCTATCATCCCTTGCCCCATGACTTATAAGGTCTTTCAGAACCGGAAATAGGTCTTCTTTGCCATTCCATTTTCTTGCTTAGCAATGCTCTAACCTGAGCTATCAAGCATTTTTTTTTCAAGTTAGTATTTTGTTTGTATTTATTCTTTTATTTCTTATAAATTAATTTATTTACATTAGTTTCAAGTATATAGTACATTGATGAGACATCTATAATGTTCATAAAACAATCCCCCCAATTGCTCTCTCCCTCCTCTGGCCTTCCACTTTGCCATCATATTAATGCTAACTGCCATGCTCCCTGTGCTCAACTATCAACTACTAATTTGTACTTCTTTAACCCTTCACCCTATTCTCCCAGCCTCCCAATCCTCCTCCCCTCTATCACCAAATTGTCCACTATATTTGTGAGTCTGTTTTTGATTAGTTTGTTCTTTTTGTTCCTTAGATCTTACATATAAGTGAAATTGTATGGTATTTACTTTCTCTGTCTCACTTATTTCACTCAGTATGATAACCTCTAGGTCCATCCATGTCGTCGCATATGGTAGGATTTCATTTCTTTTAATGGCTGAGTAATTAATATTCCATTGTATATATGAACCATAACTTCTTTATCCAATCATCTTTTGATGGGCATTTAGGTTGCTTCCATAGCTAGGCTATTATAAATTATGCTGCCATGAATATTGGAGTGCACTGATCTTTATGAATGATTATATGGGTTTCCTTTGGATAAATATCCAGCAGTGCAATTGCTGGGTCAAAAGGTATATCCATTTTTAATTTTTTGAGGAACCTCAATACTGGTTTTCATAGTGGCTGTATCAATTTGCAATCCCACCGACAATGTATGAGGGTTGCTTTTCTCCACATACTTGCCATCACTTGCTGTTTTTTAATTTATTGACGATAGCCATTCTGACAGGAATGAAGTGATAACTCAGTGTGGTTTTAATTTGCATTTCTCTGATGATTACTGACCTTGAGCATCTTTTCATATGTCTGTTATCCATCTATATTTTCTCTTTGAAGAAGTATCTGTTCAGGTCTTCTGCCCATTTTTTAATTGAATTGTTTGATATTTTGTTGTTGAGTTGTATAAGTTCTTTATTATCAAACATTCTTTATTTGTAGTGACACTATCTTAATTTCAGCAACAATATGTTAGAACATGTTGCTTCCAAGTCAATGTCTTATCCTCAGTGCTGCTGCCTTCCATCGTTTTCTTCACCAGGAATCTTTTCTTGCATATAGTTTGGCGGTCCCACTGCTCATTGGAAAGAACCCAGCAGCCTTAGTATGGTTTCATGGCCACTGCTCTTTCACCTTGCCTATCAACCATTCCTCCCACCTCTGGTCATAGTGCCTGACTTCCCTTGGGGAACCCCTTTCACCCTCCCTTTCTTTGCTTTGATTCCCAGCCCTTCCTCTCCACCTCCTGCTAAGCCAGCTTCAGTGCTGAGATGCAAGGGAATAGGGGCCCTCTAACAGTGACTTGGATTTATTCTTGTCCATTTGCCTCCACCAGCCCAGTGGAAAAAACAATCTTTGGATGTATTGATCAGGAAGCGCTCTTTCTGTTGGGTTTACATCTTACAGAATGTGAGCCTGGAACCAGTGGTGGCCATCTAGACATGGACTCTAAACCTGCCAACAGAGGTGGGCCAGCAGAGCAGAGAATGAAACACATAGACCTCAGACATGTCAGAGCTCTTGGATTCAGGCTCACTCAAACTTAACCCCACTCTTTTCAGTTAAGCAGGCCCTTTTTTGTTTAAACCCATCTGAGTTGATATGTATATATATATATTTTTTTAAACAAAAGAGATTTGACTACCACAGACGACCATAAAGATCCTTAGTGATAGACTTCTCCTTGTTTTTTGAAGACTCCTTAAGGTCCATGCTTTCTCTTACTTCAGACATTTGCAAAAGGTATCTCCTTTTCTGGAATTATTTTCTTTTTCTTTGCTTGCATAATGTCTATTTATTCTCCAAGAATCAGCTAACTCTTTACCACTCCTCTCCTGACTCCCCAGGTTCCCTGATCATGACTGTTTTACAGCACTTACCACGTGACATCTGGATTGACTGTATACTTTCTGGAGGCTCCTTCTACACTACAAGCTCCCAAAGGCTGGATCATGTCTTTTCATTGTTGTATCTCCAGAATCATACATAAAATTAAAATTAAAACTAAAGCCTGAAAGGGAGATAAAAAAAAATTATCTTGGTGTAATTTAAATGTGATCCTGTGTATTAGAAAGTTAATTCCTTTTGCCTAGATCATAGGGAAGTGACTAGATAAGGGCAAGAGTGGCAGTATGGAGACCAGTTATAGTCCTTAGGCAAGAATGATGGTGTCACAAACAATAGAGTGAGTGGGGATGTAGAAGAAGTAATAGGTTCAGTGTATTCAAAGATATAAAGGCAAAAATTGAGAGAATGTGGGGTGAAGAGAAGAAATCTAGATGACTCAAGGTTTCTTGAGATAGGAAAACACACAAGGAAGAATTTTAGAGTTAGAGAAATTCGTTTATTTTTTTTTTGAACTTCTAAAATTTAAGATATAATTCATACACCATAATATTCACTCTTTTAAAATATATAATTCAGTAGCACTTAGTATTTTCACAAGGTTTTCCAACAACCACCATTGTTTAATTCCAGAACATTTCATTTTTCCAAAAAACCCCAGTTTCAATAGCAATCACTCTCCATTGTCCCATCTCCCCAGGCCTCTGACAATGACTAATCTACTTTCTGTCTCCATAGATTTGCTTATTTTGGGCATTTCATGTAAATAGATTTGTATAATATATGGTCTTTTGTGTCTGACTTCTTACACTTAGCATATTTTCAAAGTTCATCCATGTTGTGGCATTTATCAGTACTTCATGCCTTTTTGTAGCTGAATAATATTCCACTGTATGAATATACTAAAATTTCTTTCTTTTTATATTTTTATTATTTTATTATTTTTTTTTATTTTTTAAATGAGGCAAAAAATAAAAAATATATATATTCCAAGGACCTTGTCAGCTTATAATTCCATAGTTCATTCATTCATTCATTCATTCATTTTTATTTTTTATGCCTACAGCACCCAGTCTTTGCAGGTGGTCTCCCATCCAAGTACTAACCAGGTTCGACCCTGCTTCCGAGATCAGACGGGATCGGGCTTGTTCAGGGTGGCATGGCCATAGACCCATAATTTCTTTAACCATTCATTAGCCGGTAAACACAAGTGTTTCCACCTTTGGGCTACCGTGAATAATGCTGCTATTAACATGTGGTAACTCTATGTTTTGAGGAACTGCCAGACTGTTTTCAAAGTGACTGTATCATTTAACATTGCAACCAGTAATGCATGAAGTTTCCAATTTCTCCACATCCTCTTCAACACTTAGTATTGTTTGTTGTTTTGATTATAACCATCCTAGTAGTTGTGAACTGGTATCTCATTGTGGTTTTGATTTGCATCTTTCTAATGAATAGTTTTTGACAGTATTTTCATTTGCTTTTGGAGATTTGTATATCTTCTTCGAAGAAATGTCTGTTCATCTGCTCATTGTATTTTTAAGATGGAGAACAAAATGTTATTCTAAACATAGATTTCAGCAACAACAAAACACTAAGAGATGCTAATTATAGTAAAAGGGAGAAAAGTTAACAAGAATTTGTTTACATTTTTCTAAAATATGCAAAATTGTCACTGTAATATACTGCAAACTATTTGTCAGTAGTTTGCAGTATATTACAGTGACAATTTTGAATTACTCACTTTATGAATTATCTAAGAAAAATTTAAAAGCATACATTGGCTACTATCTAACATTTAGATTACTTTTAACTTAAAGTACATACATTCCCAAGGTTTAGGTTTTTGAACCATTTAAAGTTAATTAAAGTTTTATATATGGTGTGAAGAAGAGGTTCAGCTTCGTTCTTTGGCAGGTGGATATTCCCCATTATTTGTTGAAAAAAAGTATTTTTTTCCTTAGTGAATTGTCTTGGTATCCTTGTATAAAATCAATTGACCATAGAATACACAGGTTCATTTCTGGACTCTTAGTTTTACTGTAGCTTTTTTAGCTACAGTAAGCTTTTAAGAAGTTTTTAGAAGCAAAGTGAACTTTTTAGAAAGTTGGGAAGTTGGGAAATTGAGTCCTCCAACTTTGTTCATCTTTTCCAAAACTGCTTTGGGTGTCTGGATACTTTGAATTTTGGTATGCATTTTAGAATCAGCTGGTAAATTTGTGCAAATAAATTAGTTGGATTTTGAGAAGGATTGTATTGAATCTATAGACCAGTTCAGAGAGTATTGCCATCTTAATATTGTCTTTAAATTTATGTTTTATAGTTTTTAAGTTTATTCCAAAGCATCTTATTATTATTGATGGCATTGTAAATGAAATAGTTTTCTTAATTTCCTTTCAAGATCATTTATTACTATTATATAAAAATAAACTATGTTTTAAAAAATTGACCTTTTATCCTGCAATCCTTACTGAGCTCATTTATTAGGTCTAGGACTTTTTTGAGTGCATTAGTTCTGTTTTTGAAATATTAAATTGTAGGAGTCTAGCATGTTGTTGAAAAAAAAAAGGTCTAAGGATTGAGATAGAGTCTGAGATGGTTTGGGGAGTTCTTGGCACTCATGAGAGTAATTCGTGGGAGTAGATGAGATAGTACAGGGAGGTTGGGTAGAGTGAGAGGAAAAGAAGCCTGTGCCAGACCCTTAGAGACAGGCAAAAAAGAAGTCTCTGAAAACCAACACATTTATTTTATTTTCATCTAACAAAATTAGAAATTTGAGCTTTCCCCCCTAGTTTTCTTATATATTTCTTCTAATTCTAGTGAATTCAGATGAAGAGCCCTAATAACTTTCATCTCAACACTTTTTTTCAAATAATATATAAAAATATTTAGATAAATATTGCTAAATGTTTTGAAAGCTAGCTTTACTTCTTCATATTATTCATTATTGATGGTTACTATGAATATTTTAGTACAAACGTAAGAATTGAGGTCATATAGCTATTGATCTTTCTAAGTATCTATAACCAGATTTTTATTTAAGGAAATGAAAAACTGGAAATATCATCCTAGAATTGTTTTTGAGGCCAAATTTAAAAAAATAACCTAATTAATGGCATGCTTACAAAGAGGTAGTAGGATTTGGAAGTTTCTATCCCCATTTCCTCTTGATTTTTTTCGTACTTGACATTCTTTTACTCTCAGTGAACAAGCTCACATCTTCTTTGTGTTTCACTGTTATTGATATGGATGCTCCAAAGTCAACAGGTGTTTTCTGATATTAGAAGTCTTTTGTGTTTCCTTTGGATATACTCCAATGCTGGATAAAGACATGTTTGGCCGAAATGGCTTATCTCTTTCATAGGACCACTGGCTAGAAGATGCCTGAGACCCTGTTGCTAGGGAATTCTCCAACAAAGTTTGTCCACATAATTTATCAAACTTTCAAGCCTGAGTTCCAGGTTGTGTATATTGTATGATGAACATTATGGCAGAGACTATATGGAAACTGACCAAAACATTTTGATTCAAAACTTTGGTCTTTAGCAATATATACAAATTGTTTTTAGAAGAAAATAGATACAGCACATGGTAGCCCTTTTTTCATTTCTTATTAAATTTTTGGTCAGGAGAGCCACTGAGAATTTGAAATTTGAATATATATTGCTATGGTTAAGGACATAGTACAAAGCACAATATTTAAATTGTTCATATTAGAAGAATATGTGTTGGAAGTCACCCAATTTATTTATTTCTATCATAAGCCAGTCATGTTGAAAGAAAAAAAAAATCTTAGATCTATCAGAAAAATAAATAATTAAGATATTTAAGTATGTTAAGACCTGCGTATTCACTGAAATTATTTCTTGTGCTAATTACCTATTTATTTAAAAAACACGTTTGAATTTTTACTGCCTGAAGCTTCATTGCTCTAAAGTCTTAATTTAAGTCATAGATTATATTATTCTCCTTCTTCAAATCATTAAAGATCTTTCCAAAGCAGAAAAAGGTGTTTTGTGTACTCTTAAAAGTAAAATATGGTCTGTCCACAAAAATGATAGCGAGAATTTAAGTATTTTTTTCATGCTGTAAGTGGCCAACCCCGTGTGAGCTCAGAACCCCAACCTCCCCTTCACAACAGAAATTATTTTACTAAATTGCTCAATGATGATCAAATTGGTTTTCCTTTCATAAATATAATCAAAGCCTTACACTTTTATTATATCAAAATTAGAATGTATTTAAAAGCCTAATTTCATAGGCTCTGGCCAAGATTTCTCCTAAGAGCACAAAGAGAACTGGACTCTTCTCCCTGGATATTTGAGCTAAAAAGAGGTAAGTCCATCCACACATTTGAACTGTGGCGAACAAAACTAGGCATGGAAGGACACTAAAATGCTTATAGTGTACCCAGGTCAAATCAAAGGACATCCATAGGGAAAAAGTCAATATCTTTGTATAGGTCTGTCTCTATCTGGGCTGTCTTTAGAACAAATCATTAGAGAAAGCAAAAAGGGCCCCTGCATTCACTGCTGATCTCGGTGACTGATCTCCCTCCTGGCCTGGACGCCTTTCTGAGTCACAGCGCAGTGCACCTACATTCTGCAGATTTCCCTCCCAGCTCGGCTGCTCTCACCTTTGCCTGCTCTTATCGGCTATCTATGCTGGAGTAGGCCAGCGCCTCTCATGAGGGCCCTTTCCTCAAAGAATTTAGGGACTGTGGCCTCCACCCACCATCCCTCCTTCTCCCATTCCTGTGTGTGGCATCTACCACACTTCCATGGCTTTAGATGGACTGCAAGGGTCCTGCCTTCTTTTAGTCTTAGTAACCTCCCTTAGTCTTTTTTGTGACTCGTCCTGTCAGCATCTGTGCCAAAGTCTGGCAGTTTACTACCTCTTGGAACTCTAAACATTCCTCAGATTCACTTTGATTGTTCAGAAAATCTCTGTTATCATCCAACAAGCTCAGTAGTGCAACTGGGCTGGGCTGGATTGAGATTATCTCTGCTTGCTTATTTTAGAGAAAGTTGCTCATACAGTAGTAGAGAAATCCGCCCTTGTTGGGTGGGGATTGAGATCCTCAGATTCTGAGCTACCCTTAGCTTTTACCATTGAAAATGATGAACACCAAGATGTGGTTGCTAGTGTTCCTCAGGTGTGATTCAACTCCTCCCAGGAATAGTTTTCAAGCACACTTGCTACTCTCATCTCCATTCTGTGTTTTGATTCATAGACATGGCCTAGCAGGCACATTCCAAACTGTCACTTTTGTTCTGCCCCTTTCAGGTATAGGAAGCCCCACTCTCTAACCCACTCCATCTCTCTGAGAAAGGGAAACATTCTGATTTCCACAAGCTCGGACAGAGTCAGGCAAGAAGAAAAAGCAATTGAACTGTATGGTCATACTGTGATGCCTGGCAGGCAATGGAGACACTCGGAAGCAGAAATTGCAGTTCTTGCAGAATTCAGCCTTTTGTGACCACGATTTCTTCCTTTCTTCTTCCAAACTCCTTTACCACCAAATTTATCAAATTTTATACTCTACAACTCCTGACTTGTATTGCCTTTTGAGAAATAAGACTGCAAAAAGTCTTCTAAGAAACTACTGGACTGAATTTCCCTATCAATAATCCTTACCAGCTCAGATGTCAATGTTCTCCTGACAGAATTTGCATGTTTTCAGAACATGCTTTTTCTTTTTGTCTTAGGGTGTAGATTTTTGTCTTATGGTGCAGGTATTTAAATATATGTGTTTTTCCAAGTTATTTTATTACCTAGTGTTTATAATGCATTATTAATTGAAACTGGAAAGCTCAGGAACTGAGTTGCTTCTTACAGGACATGACCCAGAAATAGGAATGATGGAAAGATGAACAGAAACCTCCCTATTTCCACCTACAGTCTAGATGCTGGCACCCCCATGGTGTGGGTGGCTGAAAGCTGATTTAGCTTTTCTCCTCCAGATCCCCCATCTTGACTGAAATACACACAATTAAATCAAATTTGATTGTTCTGGCTAGTAGTTAAAGAACCTGCATCTTTGGAATTCTTATAAATTACTAGCCCGAGGCACCAAGAAGTAACTCTCTCAAAATCATGTAACTGACAAGGGGTAGAATTTATACATGCCCATCATTCTTTAACCATAATTCTGAAATCCACAGCTCTAAAATCTACCAACAAAATCTGAATTGATGTGGTTACAGTCTTTATATGACAATGTAAAATTCAAGTTGATATGGCAAAAAAATCCATGCTCGTCTCCACTTTAATGGGTTTGAAGGCTTCATCTGTTTTTGATGGGCCTACTGACTTTACCCATGTGGTTGTCCTCCATTTCATGGCTCTTTTTGCTGAATATTAGTAGCTTCCTGTGATTGGAGGTAGTTGAGGACAATACAGTCTCTTTCATTCAAACTTGTGAATCTTGGGCCAAATCCTGCTAAATGTGTAAACACAGCTAAAGTACTGAAAATCAAAATTACTTTTATATCTTCTTTGTAAAATTTGATGTTGAGAGTTCTTTATCACTTCATTTATCCACTGAGTGCAATATCCATATGTTTTGTGCCAAATTTTTAATGTGTTTGCTTATAAGATGCTATCCCAGATTTCTCTTGGTTATTAATTAACCATGTGACATATGCATTACATTCTTTCTAAATAGTCCCCAAGATTTTGAAGAAAGGATTAAGATCCTGTAATTTGTTCACACATGGAACCCTTCTAATATTAGTAATATGCTGCTTGTCAGTCTTTCTTCAGTGAAATTTCTGATTAAGGTACTAGAAATGCTCATTAACCACATCTGCTATGCATATGAAATATAATTTGCATAGGAATGATCATCATACAGACCCTATAAAATTGTAAGCCCTGAAGTTTTAAAGAATGTCAACTACTTGTTATGGAATTCTTTTAACATTTATAATAAACCTGCACATATTTTAAATTGGAAAAGTTTCAGTGATGTTTAGAAAGCACTAAACATCATTTAAATTTTATTTGAAAATCCACAAGAGTATGATTTCAAGAAACAAAAAAGCATTACAAAAAGGTAGTTTCTTTCTCCAGTATTTTTTCGCTCTTCATGATTAATGGTGTTGCTTGATGTTGTTGTGCATAAATCACAAATCCAGGCCTGAGCACTGAGACTGAAACTGAGTGTTCATGATTTGCTACAAGATGGTTATCCTCATGACTGAGAAAAAAATATACATGTGTGTGTATGTAATATACACACACATATCAAAAACAAAAACCTGAAATCATGAAAGTGTACACAAAACCTTATACCCTAAGAATGTCTGGAGTTTTAAGGCCCATGAACTCTACTTTGAAAAACACTACACAAGCATATGAATTTGTTCAGCCTACCAAAAACTCTTCTGTCTTCTAATAGCTTCCTGTGATGTGATAAAAATATAAGTATACTTGACACCTGATGGAGCCCTGCCAAGAAGGGCAATAGGGCAGTAATATTCCTGTATTATTTATAAATGCTACATAAATTACCAAACCTAAATTGCTAAAGATGAGAAGTAAATTAAAAAATGAACCAATAAAATTTTTAATAAACCAATAAAATCTTAGCATATTTGATTGGAATTGAATTAATTTAGCATTTTAAATGCCTAATTTTTATCACTGGAAAGAAAAAATTTGTGAAGAAACCACATATTTCATTATCTGGAACTATTAAAAGACATTTTGCTCATCCTATCCATACATTTTCTATTTAGTGATTGTAAACATAGTTGACACTTTCTACTGTAAAATGCTATGACTGATATTATTCCAAATGGTGTGATGTGTGTGTGTGAGGGTGGGGGTTGGGAGATATCTAGCTTGGTAGCAAGTTGAAATTTAGAAAAGACAAAATAAAGAATGCAGGTGTTTTTACCCTCACCAAGTATGCTGAGAAGTAGATCAAGAAAGTTTGCTGCTTCGTAGAAGCTGGCAGTTTAACCTTGTAATAGGTCATCTGCAAAGCTGGGCTGACTAGGACTAAGGTGAGGTTCTAGGACCAAAGAACAGTGGGTCATGGGTTCAGCATTTGCTTCAGGACTCTGGGACAATTTGTGTCTTAGCCCAAGGCTACCCAGAGCCCCCCCCCCCCTCAAAAAAAATCTACAAAAAGAATTGAACAGGCTTCTAGGGACGTGTTGGTTTTGTGGTTTTTATCTACCAATAAGATTTCTGTTTCCTAGGGTAAATTAAGTGATAGTATGAGGCTCAATTTTTTTTTTTTTAAAGCACAATCCTGCCTATAATACATCTGATAAGGTGCTGATATCCAAAATGCATAAAGAACTCATATAACTCAAAAACAACAACAAAAAACCAAACAATCCAATTAAAAAATGGGCAGAAAACCTGAATCAGTATTTCTCCACAGAAGAAATACAGATAGCCAAAAGACATGAAAACATGCTCAAGATCACTAATCATCAGAGAAATGTAAATTAAAACCACAATGAGCTATCACCTCACACCTGACAGAATGACTACCATCAATAAATCAAAAAACAAGTGTTGGCAAGGATGTGGAGGTAAGGGAACCCTCATACACTGTTGGTGTGATTGCAAAATGGTACAGCTACTGTAGAAAACAGTCTGGTGGTTCCTCAAAAAAATAAAAAATAATACACTTTTGACCCAGCAATTGCACCTCCGGTATTTATCCAAAGAAAACCGAAAAGATCTATGCACCTATGTTCATGGCAGTGCTATTCACCATAGCCAAGATATGGAAGCAACCTAAATGCCCACTGATAGATGAATGAATAAAGAAGTTATGGCTCATAAATACAGTGGAATATTACTCAGCCATAAAAATGAATTCTACTATTTGCAATGACATGAATAGACCTAGAGGGTATTATGCTGAGTGAAATAAGTCAGAGGAAGATAAACACCATATAATTTCATAAGCAGAATCTAAAGGACAAAGGAAACTAAATGAAAACAGACTCATAGATACAGAGGACAATATGGTGACTGCAGGAGGGGAGGGAGGCTGCAGGGGTGCGTGAAAAAGGTGAAGGGATGAAGAAAAACAGATTCATAGTTACAGAATAGTCAAGGGGACACAGAATACAGCATAAGGATTATAGTCAATATTATTATAATGGCTGTGTGTAGAGCCAAATGGGTGCTAGAATAATCAAAGGGATCACTTCATAACCTATGTAAATGTCTAACCAATGTACCATATATCTGAAACTAATATAAAATAAAAATTTTTTTAAAATTTAAAGTATAATCCCTCAGTAGTAGAAGGCATCACAAATAAAAATGAAGTTGATCTAAAACACTATTTTAAATATATAATGTTTCTGTAATGTGCAGGTTTTTAATGTAAAAGACCATTTTTAAATTATTTATATTTTCCAATATTAATGTAACAACAATCAGTTAGATATGTATGAATGTCTATATATGAACATAGACATATATGTAATATTGAATTTACCAGTGATCGTATTGACAACCATTGTAACAATATAGAAAATACATACAAAGGAGCAAATGCTGTCCTATTCTCAATTATTTATTTATTTGATTCTGTAGCTATCTCCCTGGGGTCAAATGTAGATCTCTCTCTGCTGTAATTGCATTTTTTTCTTTTAAGACTCAAAGAAATAAAGAAAAACACTTCCAAAGTTTTCCTGGCTCTTCTCAGTGGATCCCAGAGGGTCTGATTGCATCTTTGATCTCAAAGGCCATCTGAATACTAGTAGCAAGGACTTTTCATATTAGATGTTAGAGCAACACAAATCTGTAGATATGTCCCTTTGATATCAGTTTGATTGAAACTTGTCTTCACTTATTGTCAATTTAAATGTAACTATGTAACTAAGAGAGCCCATTTTCCCCCAATGATTTCATGTCTACTCTAGAGATTGTTCCTCTTTTCCTGTGGGACACTTTATAGTTATATTATGGGCAAAATAAAAACAAATAAAATCCTGACTAAATGTCTAGCGCCACCTATTGGTAGTCAAGTATACATTGATTTTTTTGGTGAGTGACATTCCCACTAAAGAAGTGATTTTGATCATTCTTATTGCCAATTTATATGTCCATATTCATACTTTAAGATAATTATTATATTTAAATATAACAATGCTAATCATAATTATTAAATTATTCTAAGGAAGAAACAATAACATGACATCTTCACAGTGTTTTTCATTCTTGTCTTGAAATACATACTGTCCCCCATAGCACAAAGTATACTGATTATGCACTGTCTTTTAAAATGGCCTTTGCATTTTTCCCTGACTTTTAAGAGTTTGAAATAATACTTACTTAAATGCAATTCCTTATCTGTGCTAAGGCTAGATGTACCACAAACAGTGCTGAGACAACTGGATTTCCACATGAAAAAAAATAAGGTTGAACTCTACTTCCACCATGACAACAATTAACTCAAAATTGAACACCTAAAAAAAATATGACACAAACACACATAGAAGAGTATTCAGCCTTAAAAAGGAAGGAAATTCTGACATATGCCACAACATGAATAAAACTTGAGAGCATTATGCTAAATGAAATAAGTCAGTCCAAAAAAGGTAAATGTTCTATTTTAGTAGGTTCATACCTATTAGGATAGCTATAATTAAAAAAGGTCAATAATAACAAGTATTGGTGAGGGTGTGGAGAAATTGAACCCACATATTGCTGATAGGATTTTAAAATAGTGCAGCCACTTTGAAAAACAGTCTGGCAATTCCTCAAACGGTTAAATATAAAGTTAATTTATGGTCTAGCAACTCTACCCCAAGAGAACTGAAAATATGAGTCTGAATAAAAACCTGTACACAAATGTTCAGAGCAGCATTATTCATAATAGCAAAAAAAAAGTAGAAACAACCTGCATGTCTATCACTGAAGAATGGATAAATAAAACATGACAAAACCATACAATGGATTACTATTCAGCCAACATATGCTACGTACTAAACATGAATGAGCCTAGAAAACATCTTGCTAACTATAGTAGCCAGTCACAAAAGACCAGTAGTGCATGGTTTCATTTATACAAAATGTCCAAAACTGGCCAAACTAAGAGACGAAAAGTTTAATGATATCTAGGCTATAGAGATCTGGGGTGAAATGAGGAGTGATGGCTAAAGGTTTCCTTTGGGGGTGATGAACATTTTAAAATTGGTTGTGGCAATAGTTGCAGATATATGTAAATATATTAAAAGTCATTGAATTGCATAGTTAAAAAGGGTGAATTGTATGAAATGTGAAATATATCTCAAAAAGAATTCTAAATAAAAAAAAGTGGATGAGTCTATACTAGATCCACCATTACTAAATTGTGACATTGATTAAAGATTTATAATGGGTCAAATTAGAGAAAAGGTGAATATCCTTAATGGTATTAAGGCACATAAAATAATTAGAGTTCAGGTTTAATAATGTGAAGTTATTACCATGCTTTATAGTTTGAATATTCATTTTGCTAAAGTAAGTAATTTGCACTAAAATTGAAAAGACACTTTGTTCTTATAATTCTTTATCTCTCATACCCATTCTTTACAACCAGCAACATGAACAAGTGGCTTAAATGTAAAAACTGTCCCCCAGCTATGACTAAGGCCCCTCTTCCTGGGATTGTCTTTTATATATGTTAATTTCCTATATGCACAAGCTGTTATTTTCATTCAGAATGTGAAAAATACCCCTAGGTAAACTCATTTTAAAAGTGTCGATTTTCACATCCTCCTTCTGCATTAGAACTGAACCTTCAAAAATCCTGGAGGCATGGCTTCTCCAAACCTGGTCTTAAGAACCATCCAGGGAAGTTAGCTAACACAGCCTCAGGTGATTTTCATGCAGACTAGAATGTGGAGATTTAGAAATATTCTACGTCCCTACTTCATCAGAGAGTTGGGTGTTTTGAAATCTCATTGCCAGGTGGAGAATTACAGAATCCCAGAATGTAAAAACTGAGAGACATCCAAGAGTCATCTTCTATAGCCCTCTCATTTTAAGGAAGAAACAAGATGATTAGCCTAAAACTATACAGGTAGCTCAAGGTTCAGCTGGGACAGGATCAGGTTGATTAGGCATCGGGGGAGAAGATCTATTCACCAACGCTACATCTACTCACTATTAGGTGGAAATTTATATCTTAATTCTAAATATAAACAGGGTAATCCAGAGGGGGGAAAAAGGAGAGGAACGGCATGAGAAAGAGGTCACTGTAAAGATGAAATACTCATTTCCTCTGTCACAGCTCTTCTGTACTTAGCCACATAAATTTAAAGTTTAATATTTAGTTTCTAGGAAGATTTCATGCTGTCTCTTAAAACATGCATGTAAGAAAAAAAGCTTATTTTGTAGAGTTGATTATTTCCCTTTTTCTTGTTGGGCACTTGTGGCTCCCTATTAAGAATTTGCTAAATGTTGAGATCCTTCAATTAAACAATTTCACAAGACAGTTTCGCCGCTGTCCGCCTCCCCCCCACCCCCCTCGCCACCTCCCTCCCTCCTTCTGGTCCTGGAAATTGGCCAGCAAGATTATTTATGGCTCTTAGTTCACATCACACCTTAATAATAAACAGAAGCAGTTTCCTTTTGTTTTCAAATTTCAACACTAAGGTAGTTAAAAATTGGCTCCCTTCAGAAAAACTCTTTCTCCAAGTCTAATGTTCTATGCCATGTGTATACATGATTAACCAGTACAATACATACAGCAAAGAAACCAGGTGAGAGATTTATTGATTCTGGCTGAAACAAATTGAAAAGTAACCTTGAACACTGTGAAGTTCATGAGTCCCACAAATCAACTTTGGAGCCAGTTTAGCATGTCCATTTAGTGGAGGTAAAGAGTCTGTGTTTGATCTAACTTAATAAAGTAATTCCAGTGTAGAGAGTAGGTCCAAAAAATGACATTCTAAAACTCAACAACAACAACAAAAATTTACCAGGAAAAATGCATTTATTTCAAATAGGTTAATGATTTTGGTAACAGATGATATTTTGTTAGATATTTTGGGGATACCTTTTACTAACAAATACTTTGTGATAGATTTGTGGGATGTATGAATGTCCCCATTTCAGAGCTGATTCCAAGTAAAATTCAATGACTTGGACCACCTAGAATATTTCTTTGACAGTATTAAGAAGAGATGTCTTCTTAAATTAAATGTAAGCTTTTAAAAAAAATCTGAATTAGATAGAACAGTATAGAGCCAATAATTATTAAACCCTCTTCCACCAATTAACTTTCTGAAATCAGAAATGGAGATACTGTGTCACTATAAGCACATATAAATAATTAAAATAGTAGAGACACAATTTAAAACTCAATATTATTGTTGTTTATGTTTTTTGTTGGTTTATTTGTCTTGCCTGGGAACCATAAAATGAATCTGTCTTTCCTTGCATCTTAAAATTCTATTAATGTTTTTTGTTTATGTTAGCAATTATCTGGTTCTATAGAAATAAAGAATTCCATTTTTATGAGATGACCAGGAGTAGGAGAAAGTGCCTAAAAGGTAAATCATTAATTTGGCTATCGAGAAATCTGATTTTTTTTTTTATAAGGCTGCAGCCTTTTTTTTTCTGGCCCAAAATAAAAATGACTGTTTTCCAAAGTGTGGGATTATAAAAGGACCAAAAATGAATAAAAGTTCTTTCTGACTACGATAACTACTTGTTTTGGTAGAAAAAAATCCCCACAGATTTCAAAACCGAATAGTAAGACCTTGATTTATTGCTTACCAGTGGAAAACTCAGTTTCTTCTCTAACGAATTTTTCCAAACAGAAAACTTGCCACAATCAATTTTAGAGAACTATTTCTCTTTGAGGCAGGAAGGACAAATAAGATATTTAAACAGCAGCTGGTAAAAGCATTTACTAACCTTCGGTGTGGGAAAAGGTGGCCACGTTACTTGCACCCAAGTTGCCTAGCATCACGATGAGCCAGTGAACCGACAGTGTTCTTGCACCCAAGTAAAATTCTCTAGTGATTTCCATGTTGCAACACTCTTGCTTCAGTCTGAAAACACTCGGGTCACTACAGAGTTCAATTTGTAGAGAAATAACAATTCTCTTTGTCATTTTGAGTTCTAAAGCGGCTAAGGAATTTTCACACAGAACATTGTGTCGTGCCTTTTAAATCCAGTTGTAAAATTATTTGACTCTTAAGTAAAAAGATAAAATATTCACTACTCATAAAAATTTCCTCCTATGCAAATGTTTTTTGTTTACTTAAGCCCAACCTTACTCAATATCAATGAACATTAAGCAAAATTTTCTCTAAAATATTTCATCAAGTCCCAAAACGAACAAGTGAGAAAATACCTGATAAAAATACACTAACGAACAAATATTAGGGAAATGAAGGAGGGTTGTATGTTAAAATTTCCTTCCCATTCCTACAATTACTTAACTGTCATTTTTAACTTGATTAAGGTATACTTATCTTTTTTTAAAGTTCAGCAGTATTCCTGCCACAAATCTTAAATGCCATTTAATCTTAATAAGGCAGGAAAGTGGGAAGAGAGGAAACATCTCATTTAGGATTCTAAAGCAGATTTGTAGAATGCTTTAAGCAAAAGCTCTATCAAAAGTATCCATGGATTCAATTTTATATTAGCTGCTCTGGAGAGAAGGTAATCCATTTACTGCCAATGTGAAAATGTGCCTGAGTGGGGGAGGGGAAGGGGGACCGAATACTGTCCTGATAGGTGTTATCTAAAGTAACTGCATCTTCCAACAAGGTTTCAATTTCAGATAAAACTTTCAATATCTATGTTTTTTCTATGTTGTCTCTGATTTCCATTTTTTTAAATAACAGTTTTATTGAGCTTTCATTTACATACTATATCATTCACCAATTTAAGTATACAATTCAGTAGTTTTCATTAAATTTAGAGTTCTGCAATTATCATCACAATTTAGTTTATAACATTTTCATCACCCCCAAAAGAAACCCCATAACTTTTAGGCTTCATTTCACAGCAGCTCCTCTATACCCCACATCCTTAAGCAATTAATAATCTATATTCTGTCTATAAGTTTGTCTATTCTATATGTCCCTTATTCATATTCATCTATTAACAAAAAGTTTTCAATATCTTCGTTACTGCAGTAAAAAATTTTTTTAAACTACATTATATTTATGTGATAACTGTATGTTTTGCTCATAAATAATTTGGATCACCAGTCTGAACCTTCCTAAAACTTCTTGAAAACCAGAAGCTAATTCTATGTATTTGATATAGGCCAGTGGATTTTTTATAAGTGCCCAGCAACGCATGAAACCTTAAGACGCTAGCAACTGAAGTGAACTGAAATAAACACATGGAAAACAGCATTTAAGAAGGCCAAGAGATACCAAGTACTTCTCCATCATTCTTATCAAATTGGAATTAAAATCAATTAGTACTTATTAATCACCTTACTTTGTGTCTTAAAGTGGTATAAAGAGGACTATGACATGTGGTCAATTTTAACAAAAATAACCAACTGCAATATACCGTAGCATGAACTCTGTTAACAAAATTATTAAAAATAGCTATGAAATGCATAAATAATTAATCTTTCTGGGAAGAAGACACTATGGGAATCACAGAAGGAGATGTACCTCAAGAAAACTCTGAGTCATCATATTCGCTGTTTGGTGAAAGGCATTTAAGGCTACATTAGTTTTATGAAAGAAAAGAGTGGTAAGATGAAATTAAAAACATCCTTTCCTCTGAAGTTGTTTATTACTATTATTATTAATTATTATTATTATTTCACAAATAATCAGGAGCCTAAGAACTTAAGGTAGCTTTTTCGCTTGTTTGCTTTGTCTGTCTGTCAATTGATAGTTGTCATGGCACTAATTCAGTGCCAATAGGTATCCTCAATTTGGTGTATAGTGAAGAAGGAAACTCTATTCAGTAGAAACGGCCCAACTGTGCTACAGCATGGCTGTGAGGTGGCCCTGGTGCGAGGGGACTCTGGGGGGAGACGGCTCTCTAGCTGGACAGCTCTGATCTGCTCTGCTTTACCTGTTCCATTTCTCCTGCTCTGCTCCTAAGAGATGTCTTGGGTTTCAGCTCTAGCTGCGGAAAGGCAATCTTCAGTTTTTGGTGGAAAAGGAAAATGCTGGAAAAGGAAAGTGTTGGAAAGTGAAACTGTGCTCCCTGAGCCCAAGAGGAGCTGATTTGTACAGAGAGAAGTCTCTGCCCCTGGTCCTTGTTGGCCCATCTTCATGCAAATAAGAACTCCGAATCCTCATGGTTTCATTGGTCCAAAAAAGCACTGCCCTGATTGGTCAGAATGGAGTTGCTCTGATTGGTCAGTGAGGATGCTAATAGCTGCACAGTCAGGGGAAAGTTTCGGTCTTCTTGGTTGAACCACAATTCCAGGAACTCTTTTATAAGGCCTGGCTCAGAAGGCAGGAATATAATTCAGGAGGCAGTTCAGAGCAGGCTTCTCCCTGAAGTGCCCTTTGCGTGAAAGGCCCCTATTTAGAAATGGCTGCCAGGCTCTGCTTTTAAATTTGAGCCCAGTTAGCCACCAGGAGCCCTTCTTGGTAGGTATTTTCTTTCTCAGGGTCCACAGCTTTTTTGGAATAATAGCGCTCAGGGTATCCTAAATTTAAACTAGCATACTTTACACTGTTCTTCTTTGGCACAAGAGTTTTCCTGCATATCATTAACAGTGCACGACTTTTAATATATTAGAGCAATGTTTTCCAGCCGTGGCTAGGAAACAGGATCACTGGGATACTTGTAATACACGTTCCCAGGGCCCTCTCTGGATTGAGTAGAATCTCTGTTGGCGGGGGTCTGGGAACTGTTTGGGGCATGCTCTCCTAGAAGCTGATGATAATGAGCTAAATTTAGGATACTGTGTTACCATACTTGTTATTGAAGCTTAGTCTGTGGACAGAAAGTATTACTGCAAAAATATCGAATAAAAAGCACATTATCCTAAGTTCAAGCCAGGCCAAAGTGTTCATAGTACACTAAGGGAACTGGAGTCCTTCAAGCAGTGAAAGAATAATATTGTGGTTAATAGGAAAATGTTAGAATAGGCCTTTTTGCATGTGCCAAGCTAAGTTAATAGCGAGAAACAGTAAAAAAAGCATAAATTATGGAATCAAAGGATCTATAAAGGATCTACTTCTTCCTAGATTTGTGACTCTGGTGAGTTATTTCTTTTCTCTTAACTTCATTTTCCTCTTGTGAAAAAAATTAAGGAAGCAGTAACTAACAGGGTTACTTTGAGGATTAAATTAAAATATGTATATAAAAGTACTGTATAAATATTATATTTTGTAAAACAACAAATCATTTTTCACTTGCATATCTTAAAAGCAATACCAACTTAAAAAAAAAACAACATACAACATACCATTTTAAATGTATTTGGCAAGTCCATTATATCTAAAAATAAATCTACAAAAGATATCATTTTCTCCTTTGTGTATTACTCTATGTTGTAGCAATTTGATAGTGTCACAATTTTAAATCTCTTTACAGAAAGTTCTTGCTCTAAAAGATTTGAAGATACTTGCTAATGCCTGGCTTAGAGAAAACCTACAGATATTTAAAATAGTGAAATAAGGTAATTTGAAGAGCATTTGAATAAGATCATCTGAAGACAAGTAAGCTATTTATAAAGAAATTTAAAACTGAGGGAATATAACTAGAAAACTTAAGCATCTTTGATAGTACAGCTAATTGCAATTTAGAATAGAAGGGTATGTGCGTAAACAGTTCAAATATCTGCCTTGAAATACATTTTCACATCAATTAACAATTTAAAACCTTCTCTCTGAAGAAAGGCCTTAATGTGGTAATGACATATAAGTTATATATAAAAAATGATATTTTATTATATGGATATATTCCCTATATATAAAAACTTGCAACCACAGTTCTTTGTTGATAGTGATAGGAAGACAAGAAGAGGGGAATTAAAGGAATATTTGGCAGTTAGAATTCCAAGCATACTTAGAAAGCTAGAAGCTAGGATGAGTTGGGGGACGGTGTGAGGAGAGTGTGGCTAAAAAGCTAGATCTGATAAGAGAAAAGTGCCTCACAAGTCTTGGAGAGAGCCTATACCACCTGCAAAAGGAGTACATGTAGGCGTGTGAATTGTCGTAGCTCTAAATGTTTTAGGTAAAGAACCGAATCCTTTAGCTTTGGCTTCTGGTACCAGATTCCCCAAACTTCATTGGTAAAACAAAATATTTTGTACATGTATATGATGTGAGAGGCTGAAACCTGAGGTCTGAGGCTTTCAGGGTGAGACTGTAACCTGTCTGTGCTCAGCCTGCAAGGGAGGGAGAGAAACTGCAAGTAAACTGGTTGGCACTTTGAGAGTAATTTGATGTCTGCTGAACCTTATCCAAAAATATGAGCTTGTATTTTGCATGAATTAGTTATTTTTCTAGTGATTTATTTTTATTATATTTTGAAAGTCACAATGTATGGCAGATCAGAAATAAAGTAAAAATCTGATCTTTCTCCACAGATAGTTTGAGAATATTTCATTTTGATCAGTGTTTTAAATGGTCATTTAGGAGTCATTTTCTCCCTAGAAATAGTGATCTGGGAGTAGAGAGAGGGGGTGGGGAGAGGGCGCCTGTCCTCAGATCTCTGGGTTGTTTGCCATGGGCGTAGGGATCTTTCTTAGTCAACCTGCAGGTGGCTTGACAGGGATTCCTTCTTCCCAGCTCCTGGCTCCAGGTGATAGCTGTGGTCTCATCCCCTTTGCAAACACCTTCAAAGAGCTGGCGGTAGATATGAAGTGAGCAGGAAGATGGGCTCTCTCCAAACACAGAGAGATTGTGGAGAGAGAGTAGGTGAAAATCATATTCTTAATCACAAACAAACACAATTAACTGGCAACTGGATTAAGATATCTAATCAGCCAAAATTATTTGGAGACTCTTATAACTATCACCCTTCTTTTGGAAGTTCTTAGTTCTCTGTGAGATAATACTCTGTTAATAAATACAAGTCCATCCTTTTAAAGTGACATGATGAAGTTTCAATAAAAGCAATAAAAGTTCTAATTGAGAAGGATGTTTAAAAGAAAAAAAGATAAGACATGAAAATATATAGTAAAAAACTAGCCAGCAGTCAAAAGCATCCCCAGTTTTGGTCCAGCCAATGATAAAGGGGAATCCTTTAATGGGCTCAGTGTCAGGTGATCTTTCATTCTTTCAACCAATCTGTTGAGGTCTGATGATGTACATGCCAATCACCATGAGGATACAGAAATGCACATCACAGAAACTGTCTTGGGGAACTAGCATTTTAATGGGGCGAGGGATATACAATAAACACATATAAAACATAATGACTGCTAAGAATAAGTGCTTTAAGAAATTATAAAGCAGGCGAGAGACCAGAGTGTGACAAGTTTGTGGGGGAGGTGGCAGCCATTGGCTATTTTAGATAAGATGGTGGCTCAGAGTAAATGTCATTGAATGAGGGAGCTAGCCACAGAAAAAAAACGTTTGAAACCTTGGTTATATGCAGAAGAAAGAGAACATAGGTTTTGAGGAGGAAAGAGCTTAGCATGTTTTAGGAACAGCCAGAGGCCACTTGGCTAGAATATAGTGATGGAGGCAGAGAGTAGTGAGAGATGGGAATAGAGAGATAGGAAAAAGCCAGTTTATATGGGACCACATAAGTTACCATAATGGGTAGAATATTTGCATGTGACTCAATTGTTATGTTATGTTATTCATGTGCATCAGAAATGTTTACTTATTAAAATGTACCCAAATCAAATGGTAGGCAAAAGTGTTGGAAAATATTAACATTAATTATCTTTACAGATATGCTATTATAGTTCATTTGTTAAACAGAATAAAAAAATATTTTCAAAAATCAATTAGCATAGGTTGTTCAACTGTTAAAGACCTAAACTGCTCAAAAGTTAAAGTTTCAATTCAAACAACTATCCTAAAACCAAATTGGCCTATTAGATCTTACTACATACAATGACCAAACCAGTTAATAAATACACATGTAATTAATATTTGTAAAATCACTCATGCTTACAGATTTTTCTTAACCAGAGGCTGTTCCTTCTAGCTCTGGGATGTTTTATCATTGCCCTTTCTGTAGAAATGGCCTAGTAAGATTTTCCTCTTTTAGTCTTAGAAAGGGAGGTTTGCCGAGGAGAGAAGAGCCTGTGATGTTTCCTAGGCTGTCGATTACAGCTGGACTTGTACCTGCTCGGTGTCAGAGCTACTGGGGCTGCCTGCTCTCTCTTTCCTGAGCTGTGCTGTAAGAAAGCGGCCATGGAAGATATAGTTCAGGGGGGAGCTGAGCTTGGTTTGGAAGCAAGCTCAGTGGTTGGTCTTCGTTTTAATATAGTTCTACTGAACTTTCTCTCTCACATTAAAGATTGAAATGACTCATGGGAATTCAATCATGCATAGAAGCTGTGTAAATTGGATTGGCCAACCTCTGTACTTTGGGCAAGTCATGAAACCTGACTTGTTATACATTATTTTTTTTTTCATTTAAGATCATAGAGAGCAATGTGTGTGCATGTGTGGCTGACAGAGGGGAGAGGCAATGTGTTTGTGAAGTACTTTCTCAAAGCTGCCTCAAATTCTATTAACACTTCTGGAAAATACTATTTAATACTCTTTCTTCCTTACAGCTTTAGTAAAAGAAATTCTCCTCGATCAAGTCAGTCTCTACTTTTGCTTTGGTCATAACTGAAAGCTGAGGCACATTTTTTTGGTCTTAAAGGTACAATCTTATCATTTTGAAAGTATGGGTGACCCCATCAAAAAAATAAATAATGCCTTGTAATTTTAAATTTATACCTGAGGATTTTTCTAGCAAGTAAAAGCTGTGAAGAAGTAAACTTCAATATTACAGTTTATGGTCACATTTTAAAATTGAGATAATTTAAAAATAAATTTAAAGACATAATTATCACTTCCCAATATGGGAAAAGTGGAGTGCTGGATAAGATCTGCACAGAGATAGTAGCATGCCTGGAAGCTAGTAAAAAGGGGGCCCAAGAGCAGGCAGGTGGAGTATTTGGAAGATGATTACACTGAGCAAATAAGCAGTATAGTGAGGGTAACGGGGGCCAGGTTTCTTACTGTTGGCAAAGGGATTTACAAATGTGGAAAGGTAGTAGAGTAACATGAGCCTGTGATGTTGGATTGGAATCAGAGGTATCATCATCATCAATTAACTCATGGTTTTAATAGTTTTTATAGGTAGGTAAAGAAATAGTTACAGATATATGAGTGTATGTGTATATGTACACATATACATGTTTCCTACCTCTGTCTGCTGAGAGTATTCAGAAACAGTGATACACCATTCATGATGAGAAGCCAGGTCTTGGTTTCTCAATGCCATCCTTCATTAAAAGGTCCTCTTGACTCCTTGGAGAAATGACTGATTAAGGGCTGAGGTACAAAAAGTACAAGATAAGCCTAGAATATCTTGTTTGCTAAAATGTAAGGAAATAGCCAAAGAATGACAAGGGCATATCAAAGGATATATAAGCCAGCTTGAAAAGGTGCCCTGCTAGCTAAATCTGTGACAGTTTGAGCACCCAAACAAATAATATTGGTACGGATGACAAACCATTGATAAAGAAGGGATCCATGAGTCCATACTGATATAAATAAATGAATAAAAGAAGAAAAAACTTCCTTAGGGAAGTTAGTCTTACGTAGGGAGACTAATATAGAAGTAATGATGAGTGTAGAAAACCATTTGTCACTCATCTGAGTGGATGCTAAGGCAGGTGAATGCAGAGTTCCGGCTCTACAAAAAAATATCAATTGCTCAGGGGAAAGTGGTCACTTGAAGGAAGAGGAACTGGGCAAAAAGCACCTTAATCAGGTAATCCAGGTTAATTTACCAGTGGTGATAAGGGCTGGCCTCTCTCGTCATAGCCCAAGAGCTCATCACCTGCCAAGAATGCATGAGCTGATATCAGACACACCTAGCTGTGGGACAGACATCCTTTGGAATGAAAGCCCTGAACTCTTCAAAATGATAAAGATTAGAGGAGATTGGGAAAAACTGAGGAATAGTTCCAGATGGCAGTCTGAAGAGACGTGGTAATTAAATGCAATCTTTGAACCAGTATTGAATGTTGGACCAGAAAGAAAAAAAAAAAAAGACTTTTTAACAAAATTGAGTGTGTGATTTGGATAGTAGTGATGCATGATAGTAATGATAATTTCCTGATTTGTTTGGTTATTTGATGATTATATGGGAGAGTGTCTTATGAAGTACTTAGAATGAGTAAACTATCATGTCACAACTTACTCTCAGGTGGTTCGGAAGAAGACTAATGACATATATACATACATACATGCATATATGTTTTAATATACAAGATAGAACATAATATATTTATGTATTATATATTTATGTAGTATCTATAATTTATTAGAGTGTTAATATATATTATATGAAAATTAAAATATGTATTAATATTAATGTCATATATTTATGTTGTTCTATACATTTATATATTTTTAGAAGGGAGTAGAGCAAGTGTGGAGAAATGTTTTGTTTACTCAGAGATGGAGCAAAAGTGATAAAATGCCAACAAATTGGAGATTGTCAGCCAAGGTGACAGGTTCCTTATACTGCTCTTGCAACTTCCTTGTAAATTTGCAATTATATCAAAATAAATGATTTAATGACAATACCTGTGCCCTTATGTAGCTGTATCAGTAACAAATGCTTTCATATATTAAATATGTCATATTTCCTGTGTAAGACATTTCCATGTTTTCAAACTCCCAATAGGATAATTTTAGAGAGCGTAGAAAACAAGTATGGGTTACGCAGTCCTTTTCACCCTGAGAATTCCATAAATGTCAGGTGAATTCCGGGGATATGTTACATAATAAGAAAGTGTTGCAAAGAAAGAATTCTCTATTTGTCTCCAAATTCTAGTTTTAAATTAACTACTGAAATAATCTATTAGCTTTACTAAAATAAAAGCTATCTAGTAAATCTATGGTCTTAGTTCATAAAAAAATAGAATGTGCTTTGCCCTAGATCAAAGGTGGAAACTTCTGGGCAGTAACTAGTTAATTTTTTTTTTTGCTCTAAAAAGAGCACATTCCATTATAACCCAGAAGTATAGTCTTCTTTACAATCCCTACTTCATTTTGCTTCAATTTGTTATTTTTTTCTATACAAAGAATTTTCTCTAAATGTATATAGACCCAGAAATCCACAGGCACACATGCTCACACACACACACACACACACACACACACACACACACACACACACACACACACTTTTACTTAGCATTTTAACTTTGTAAAAGTCTTTGTGATTATTTCTTCACTTCTTTACCTGGAAAAATCAGGAAGAAATCAGATATTTTCCCCTCCTTTTTTCTGACTCACAGTTTACCTGGTAGCAAGTTATTAAACAACAAAGACTAGAATTTAGAATCTTTCATAGTTACACTGAATGGTCTAGGCAAGGTTTGTATATTTGTGGGTTAACTCTTCTTTAAAATACATGTGTATCAGGCCTGTTTATCGAAACTGAACTTTGTCTCTATGCCTTTAGGAGAAGAATCTAGTCCTACCCAGTTAGGTACTGATTACAAGCTATGCCTTTCTACTGCAAAGATACTTCTAATGGACTATTGAATGTTTTACAGCTGTGAATATTTCTCCTTGCCAGTCGTAACAGAGTTTTAGAAGGTTGACATTCATAAAGCAAAGATTTTTTTTATCAACAAAGTAAAAATTTTCACATTCAAATGTAATTAAAAATGCACAATAGTTTGCCAATATAATAAACAATTCTGATTACAGAATGACATTAGTTATTATTAGTTATAATAAATGCCATAATATTATGAAATTCCATTAATTTTTTCTTGGAAACATTTATTTAGTTGTTAACAATGTTTTTACCTTCAGTAGTAGGGTAGCTTTTTCTTATTTATTCTCCAAACATGTTCATATGCTAACAGGCATAAATTTTATTATTAAATACCTGTGTAGCAGTTACTATGTGCCAGCCCCTATTCTAAGCAGTTTATTAAAAATTAACTCTTTTCATCCTCATAAACCTCTGAGGTCATTACTTAATTATTCTCTACTGAGACTGCACAGAGAGGTTAATATGCTCAAGTATATACAATTGGTCAGCTGTAGAACTAGGATTCAATCCCAAGCAGTTCAACTCCCAAATTTCAGCTCATGACTACAGTACCTTGCTGCACTGAGCCTCAGACTTACAGGCACTGAAGAATTATTTGTTAATTAAATAGATTATTCTCTTGTCTCCTACACTATACTGATTCAGAAGCATTAAGCAAATTACCCAATTGCTCTGTGACTTAATTTCCACTTTGTAAAATAGAATTGATAACATTTGCCATTCATTTTTCTTCCAAACAACAAAATGGAGAGAATTTATCTATCTGCTATGTATATGTTTTATGCCTTAAAGACTAAGTTAGCAGTAAGTCTAGAGGAGTCTAAAAGCAATAGACATTAAACTTATGATGAGACCACACAACTCAGTATAACTAACAGTCTCTTTCAGCCTAAATGAGTATGAAGTACAGGGACAGAGCTTTGGAGACTTTGGCTTCCTTATATATGAAATTTATCCTCATATAATTTTGAACTGCTTTTATTTTTCAGCTGAATTAGAATTTGTATGAAATAATTTTCCAAATAAATGACATGTCCTCTAGGGTTTAGATTATACGACCTAATTAAAAATGTGTAATTGTAGATCGTCTAAGTGAAATGCTTTCTTGTTAGAGCCCTGCATCACTGATATTAATATGTTACCATGACCTCATTAGGGACAACACTGGAACGTTCTGTGCCAAGAGTTCTTAATCCATCTCTACCTATCCACTGCTGTCCCTACAAATCCTAGTAGGTCTTTCATTAGCTATAGACATGACATGGAAAGAAATTCAAAACAAGACCCACCATTGTTACTAGCAAGGGCAAACAGGTGGTCCAAACATCTATGTCATGTGACCTTGAGCACATCACCATTACATTTTCAGTCTCAATCTCCTCTTCTAAAACATGAGGATAATAACAAAGTCTGCCTACCTCTAGGGCTGTTCTGAGGATCAGATGAGTTAATGTATACGAACTGCTTTGTAAACTGTACTCTAGGATATAAAGAAATTAATACTAAAGGTTCTGGCTTTTAAAAAACCCCAAAGGTAGAAATTTGCTTGTGCACTATATCAACATGCAAAAATTTCTGCGTATGCTCTTGGCCTGTACTTCCGTGTCAAATGAGTTGGAAAAACAATAGAACTTGAGTTAATCCTCAGAAGAGGGTGGGAGTTTGGGTACTTAACGACTAGAGAGACTGAACTTCTGGAGAAGGCGAAGGTGAGAGAGAAGGTGCAGGCCTGAAGTCAGACGTCTACTCCGTCTACACAGATGTGTCTCAGATGAGAAAGGAGTCGTTGCTGAGGTTTATAGAGATAATTCTTAGTGCCTTTCCTGGAAGCAAGATGACCCAATGATTCGTACAAGAAGGACAACTATTCTAGTATCCATGAACATTTATTAAATACCAATGGACTGTGTGTGCTCTGAACCAAAAACCCTGCGTTGCTGTTAATGAGTATTGACAGTCATTGGCAAGGTCCAATAAATGGATAGAAAAGAAAATTCAGGTAATAGAGGTCAACTGAAGACTTTCTGCGAAGGATGCCTAATACTTTCTCTCTTGTTTAGAAAATTTGGAAACCGACGCAAGTACTGTTTCAAAATCTCATACGCTTGTGGCTAAAGCAGCACAGAAGAGCAGATAATGAGAGCTGTAGGGAGTGGCCAGTCCTGTGACCTATTAACTTTGATCGCTTTCATGATCACAGAATGCACACCTTGCCCCAGTCAACCACTTAGCAAAATGCAGCGCTGCTGACTTGGGAAACTTGGCAAGCCAGAGCGTTCGGTGTGGAAAGGCAACCTATTACCTTTATGAGAAAAATTATCTCAAAGAGCTTGGCCTACTGATGTAAGCGTCACCTTTACATTCCAGGAAAAAATTAGTACGGTAGAGCAAACCCCGAACCCCAGCTGGAAGTGAATAAATCAGGGAGGAAGACTAATCGGTGCTGCACTGTACATTCCTCTGAGGCAGGGGCCGTGTCTGCTCTCCTTTGGTTGGGAGTGCAAGTGGACATGCTGCTGATAAGGCTGTCTGGTCACTTGAGGATACAACTCTGCAAGGAAAGCTCCGACCTCTTCTAGAGTGTGAGGAAAGTGGGAGTTGGAGCTCAGCAGACATGGGTGCAAAGAAACCGCTTTTGAAATTCCCTTTGCAGCAAGACAGATATGAAGGGGGCGGGCAGGACGTGTGTGTGTGTGTGTGTGTGTGTGTGTGTGTGTGTGTGTGTGTGTTGGGTTGGGTTGGGTTGGGTTGTCACAGGAGCTGGCCGCCTCTCCCTTACTTCCAACGCCGCCCATCCCTGGGAGTCTGAGGTTCCCTAAGACACTCCGGCCCGCGGCCACAGCAGAGGCTGCGGGGCGGGTATCGAAGAAACACCCCCGCGGACGAGTTTCTGAGCAGGGAAGTGGACCGGGAACAGCGCATTTCCTGCTTCGCCTGTGCAAACCCCAGGCGGGGCCAAGCGGGAACAGGGTTACGGTCGAGGAGTCGCCCGCTGCCAGGGCGGGGTTCGGGGGTGGCCGCGAGGGGCCGGTGGGCTGGAGAGGGAAGCGAGCGAAGAGGATGGGGAGGACGTGAAAGCAGAACGCGCGCCTCCCTCGGGTTTTTGAAATAGGCTTCCCCAAAGCCCCTCCAGCAGTGGCCCTTTTCCGGTCCTGGCGGGAGAGGCCGGAGCAGCCGCGGGGCAGGGTCGGGCGCAAGGTGCCGGGGCCTCCGGGCGCGGGGTGGGGGAGGGAGCGCCGCGCGGCGCCGGCTGCGGCGGGGAGCGGGTGGCCGCTATCTTCCGGACCACTCCTTCCTCCCCACCTCTCCCATTCCGCCAGCGACCTTCGACCTCGCATCCCGGACCCACGGGGGACAGGCGCAGGGACAGGGAGGAGACGCGAAAGGTATCCAGAGACGCGCCGCCGCCGCCCTGTCGGCGCCAGGGCGCGCGGTATGAATCGGGGACGTCCGGCTGCGCGGCCCTACCTGGGAGGTGCGGTGACAGCACCGCGCTCCGCCGCCGCACGCTGCCTCCCGCTCGGCTCCCCGAGGCCGCCGCAGGCGCACCATTTATAAATTCAAAGGCCTGCTTCTTTGTCCCAGGGACACCATTGTCTAGTTATCGGCGGGACGCCCCGGCGTTTCCCCGGAGGTTGCGGCATGCAGTCCCTTCCCCGCCCCCACGGACCTGCTCTTCAGAGCCAACCAGGATCCATCCTGGTGCCCATGGCCTTCCCTATCGACTTTAGTGCCCTTCCTCCGGCTCCCGCTTCCCGAGCATCAAAACCACAAACGCCTGCAGGAATTCGCCCAGCCTTTGCCTGGTCACTCAGGAACCTCGGGGAAAACGTGGTTTGACTCGCGGTCTGAACCACAGCTCGCCACCCGGGGTAATTTCTGCGCCCGCTGGCCTAAGACCCCAACTGGTAACGGGCACAGCTTCTTGCTACTTTAGTCGCTTCCTCACCCGGCCTTTGGAGCCTCGGGTCTAGCCTGGGGACCATGAGTGAGTGACATGAGAAACAGGAGCCCAGAGATCCTGGACAGTGCGATGCGAACGCACCCGGCCAGCGAGCGGGTGTGCAGGCTCTTGCTCGCGAAAGTTACTCGTATCAAGTCACCCCCTTTCTGGCTCCCCGCTAAATCTCTCGTGTTGAGAAAAGCAGGGCTTGCAGGAAGCCACTCCGGATGTTTGCTGCTGTTATGTGGCATTTATGCCTGCCTCAGATAACGTCCTGAGCTCGACTTCCAACACCGCGTTTAGCAAAGAGACTGAAATAGAAGAGTTCATACACCCGGACTGGCCTGCAGCGCCTTCGCTCCCTACTTCCCCCACCCCCCAGATGAGAAATGAATGATAATTAGAAGAAATCAGATCTAAATTTTAAATGGCATATGAAACGGACCACTCTTGGAAAGGCAGCACAATGCCTTCCTGGTAACTATGAGTGAATTGATGCTTTATAACTCCTTGGGAAAGTGTTGGGGTTAGGGAAGGACGCTAAAACCTGAAGCTTCAACTGCATCCTAGCGATGCTGTGCTCTCCTCTGAAATCTCAGTATCTCAGTAATCGTACTCAATGAAAATCAGTAATTAGTCTCCCAAAACAAGTGCAAATAATAATGGGGAACCCTTAGGTTGTTTTCACCCTTCACTTCCTCGGCTCTCTTGAAAGTATACAGGGCAAATTCGTGTATATACATTTTTTTGTATTCACACCTAGGTTGTGTTTTATTATCTATGGGATTAGTCAAATAGATTAGACAGATACGATGGATTCTGGAACAGGAATTATTTTTGTTTAGTATTCAATCTTTATTCCAAAAAAAACCTATTCATTGAAAATTTGCACTAATTGAAAGTTCTTCATTGAGATCTTTGAAAAGACATTTATTACTATCCAGAAAAGTTAGAGATCATCAAGAAAACATCAAGGAGCCAGGCACTAGGGGATTAATTTGTTCTCTCTACTCCTATAGTGTCCTTACTTACATAACTATTTGCAATGCAATTATGCTCAATTTTCAGACGAATATTTTTTTTAGAAAAAGTAAAACTTTAAAGGAAAAGTACGTAATCTATTAAATTTCTTTAAGATCAAATGCCCTAAAGCCACCAATTAAAAATAACACTTCTCTATAATCACAGGGAAATCCCTCAAGTAGATTAATTTAATTTTTCTTGTTTGAACATCAGATATCCAGGAACTAGAATCACTTTCTCAATTTGTCACCTGTACGAAGACTGGCTGTTAAAGATTGTGGTAGAGGTGGCAGCCAACATTTCATAGACCCTCACAGAGTTAAAGCTAGCTTAAAACAAGTCTGTAGGACTTCTTTGGGGAACTGGCAACGTCGGAGAAACTGAAGGGCAGGAGTTTCCAAAGCTCTGTGTTTCTTTGTTTTTATGGGTGCCACTAATAAGCAGCCTTGATATATTACTGTGTCATTGTAATATCACACAAAAAAGCTGCAGCATTTTTCTCTCAGATTCTGGGAGTAAGCCCTAGTTTTTCATCACCCTTTCACAGTAAACAAAGAAAATTTGTTCTAGAGATTGATGTATTGATTCTTGCACTGTCGTCTAATTATGCAAAAAATGGTTGTGTTCATTGCCTTAGGAAAAAAACACAAACACACGAACACAGCAGCTTAGTGATTAAGAGCTCTGAAGGCAGACTGCTAGAGATGACCTTAACTTCTGCGCGCTGTAAACTCCAATGAGGTCCTTAACCACTGTGTCTGTTTTCCCTTCTGTAAGATATAAGTTGTCCACCTAATAGCTTATAAAAAGTTTGTTTGGACAGCTCCAAGAAAAGTGCATGGCATGCGGTGCCGTTTGAGTGCAATATAAGGGATTGTTCAAAAATCTCGCTGAAGAGTTTCCTTTCAGGTTTTCATTTCGGTCTAAAGAAACGTGGAGGAATCCCTAATACCTGCCAGGATAACCACCTTTACCTGCCCCTAGGAGCTATAGTTATTTTACTGCTCAAACGATTGTGGTCTTTCCTGGAATAGAAGGGCATTTTGATAAATACTGCTGCTGTTTTTACCACACTTTAGAAATCAAAACTGTCTTGCTTGTTTCACTGAACACATATGAAAAAACTTGACTATACCTTTCACGTACAAAATTTCAAGGGTGGATTCATAGTTATGGGGGGGAGGCTTTAAATTCTTCAGGATGATGGTATATTGGCTACTGAACGTCCTTACGTATTTAACTTTGTTTTAGAAATAGGAATTTACCTCGGACACAGCATTATGAATATAACATAACAAGCAAGTTGAGTCCTTGGGAGAGAGAATGTGTTTTTTATTTATTATCAACAGTGTCTACTGCATTCAAAAAAGCACATTTGAAGAAGACGCCGGTGAGGTTCCTTGGAAAAAGCTAGATCACTCACCACTGAAACATCCTCAGCTCCTGTAATAAAGAGTGGATACTTGGTGTGATCCCAGTTACTTCTATCCAGCACCCCAGAAGGTTTTTCAGGAGACCCCCTTCCTGGGTTGGAGAGGACTGGCGCCAGAATCTGGCTCCAGCCAGTTTTCCTGGGTGGCAGGTGTAGTCTCGGGTGAGGGGCCAGGGGAGGAGGAAAAGGGCGGGCGTGGGGTTGAGCTAGGACCGGGGACTCGGATGGCGGGCTGGGCGTGGGCCTGGCCCGCCCCCGCTGCTCTATTGGCCACAACGTTGCAGAAAAGGCCCCGCGGCTCGGAGGTGCCCGCAGTGTCACTGGGCCAGCGGGGGCGCTGGCTGTGTGGTGGGTTGGGACTGGCCAGGAACGCTGGTGGCCGGTTCGGGCCCGAGGGACTTGAGCAGCTCGCGTGGCGTTATCCTTCTTCGCTCCCCACTCCCTCCCCCGCGTTGGGGGAGGCGGCGTGTCCCGGCGAGGGTTGTGGGGTGCGGGGCAGGGCTGGAGCGCCATGAGCAGCCCGGATGCGGGATACGCCAGTGACGACCAGAGCCAGACCCGGAGCGCTCTGCCCTCGGTGATGGCCGGGCTGGGCTCCTGCCCGTGGGCCGAATCGCTGAGCCCCCTCGGGGACATGAAGGTGAAGGGCGAGGCGGCGGCGAGCAGCGGGGCGCCGGCCGGGCCAGCGGGCAGGGCCAAGGGCGAGTCTCGCATTCGGCGGCCGATGAACGCCTTCATGGTGTGGGCTAAGGACGAGCGCAAGCGCCTGGCGCAGCAGAACCCGGACCTGCATAACGCAGAGTTGAGCAAGATGCTGGGTGAGTCTGAGCTGGGGGCCCAGGGTGGTGCGAATCGCGGAGCCGCTGGCCTGAGCCTAACGGGGTACGGGCCCTGCGCGCGAGGCCAGGGGTGCGCTGGCTCCACTTTCTTACTGGGGACCTTACTCTCCTCTCCCGCTTTGCGCTCTCCAGATTCTCCAAGTAGGCTTTAGACACGGTGGCTGGATTACCTGGGTGACCGGGGATGTGGGTACTACGACTCTGGTGATGGGGAGGGGGCGGCTCCTTCGTGTCTCAGCCGCAGCGAGGGACCCTTAACGCCGAGCTGGGCTGGTCGTGTCCGTTCCCCGACTCCTTTCCTGGGTAGGGGACGTTTTCCGTTCTTCGAACGACCAGGAGCGAGTGAGCGGGGCAGCCACTTCTAAGAAGCTAAAAGCAGGGAGTGATGATACCCTTAGAAGACCCTAGACCTCTTGTCTTCTCCAAGGCTCAGACTCTCTGCGCCCTCCGGAGTTCCATCCTTCCACTTTTTAACTTGATCCCCTTTCTCATTTAGCTTCACAATTCAAGGGGAGAGGGGAGAGGTGGGGCCAGGTGAGGCCAGGTGAGGCCTTGGAGCCGGAGCTCAAATAGTAAGCCCCGCGCTCCTCCCCACCCTCCACGCCCTTGCAGGCAAGTCTTGGAAAGCGCTGACCCTGGCGGAGAAGCGGCCGTTCGTGGAGGAGGCCGAGCGGCTGCGCGTGCAGCACATGCAGGACCATCCCAACTACAAGTACCGGCCGCGGCGGCGCAAGCAGGTGAAGCGGCTGAAGCGGGTGGAGGGCGGCTTCCTGCACAGCCTCGCGGAGCCGCAGGCCACCGCGCTGGGCCCCGACGGCGGCCGCATGGCCCTGGACGGCCTGGGCCTGCCCTTCCCCGACCAGGGCTTCCCCACCGGCCCGCCGCTGCTTCCCCCGCACATGGGCGGCCACTACCGCGACTGCCAGGGCCTGGGCGCGCCCCCGCTCGACGGCTACCCGCTGCCCACGCCAGACACGTCGCCCCTGGACGGCGTGGAGCCGGATCCCGCCTTCTTCACCGCGCCGTTGCCCGGGGACTGCCCGGCCGCCGGCCCCTACGGCTACCCGCAGGCCTCGGACTACGCGGGGCCCCCGGAGCCGCCCGCCGGGCCCCTGCTCTCCAGGCTCGGCCCGGAGCCCGCGGGCCCCGCGATGCCGGGGCTGCTGGCGCCCCCCAGCGCCCTGCACGTGTACTACGGCGCGATGGGCACGCCGGCGGCCGGCGGCGGGCGCGGCTTCCAGGTGCCGCCGCCGCAGCACCCGCCGGGCCCGGGGCAGCCGTCGCCCCCGCCCGAGGCGCTGCCCTGCCGGGACGGCGTGGACGCGAGCCAGCCCGCCGAGCTCCTCGGGGAGGTGGACCGCACGGAATTTGAACAGTATCTGCACTTTGTGTGCAAGCCCGAGATGGGGCTCCCTTACCAGGGACACGACTCCAGTGTGACTCTCCCCGACAGCCACGGGGCCATTTCCTCCGTAGTGTCCGATGCCAGCTCTGCGGTATATTACTGCAACTACCCTGACGTTTGACAGGTCCCCTATCCAACTCAGCCTGCCGGCCAGAAGCACAGTGTTACACACTTCCTGAAGGAGCTAAGGAAATCCTTGGCTTCATGTTGTGTTGTTTTGTTTTTAAGTCGCCTTGGCATATAATTTATGGTAATTTATTGTGTCTGCCACTTGAACAGTTGGGGGGAGAAAATTGAGGTGGTGTTTTCAGATTTGGTGAGCTACTTATTTCCTGTAATGTCATTGTCAACACCCCATTTCCAAGTTCAAGTTTACCAGTTTTGAATGTCCTAGAACTACTTGCTCTCTGTTGCCCGAAAATTTATTGATCAAAGAAATTTTGTCTGGTGTGTTTTTTCAATCCTTGAAGAAATAAAATCTGGAATCCTACTTTTTTCACTCTGCAAGTGCCTCTGTCGTAAAAGCCAATTTTCTGAGACCCATGTAAAGTATTAATAGGATTAGGCATGTTTTAAGGGTGACACTTCACATATAGATACTGTAAATTTATCATTTTCTTATAATAATAGACATAAATGACTTCAAGGAAAAGCCCCCAAAATAAACATTAGGATATCTAAATCTGATGTAATTGTTTTTGCTAGGAAAAGAAAAAAACTCACCAATGAGCCTACATTTTAGGTGATCTTAATCTCTAAAAAGTAATGGTTAACCTTAACACTATATACTTTCAATTTTAATATATCACTTAAACCAGAGGAGAATGTTCAAGTAATTTTGGTTTCCTAGTTGTTGAATCTTGAGACCTGCTTAATGAGGCTTGGGTTTTTAACCTCTTATCTGTGTTTCACCAGTAGTTTATATTCTCTCTCCACACTGAACTTTAATAATCCTCATATGTCTACAGCTTGGGAAGTAGTGTCGCTGGGTTAAAAATAATTTGAGGGAGTCATAGAAACAAATAAAATATGCACTGTGACCTTAACTTTTTATGAACCTTAGCATCTGTAATTTCATTAGGATATTTTGGTATTATGGGCTAACTGTGCATGTGGCCCATTGCATTTCTTGACACTGGTAGTTCTTAAGCTTTGGAGGGGTCAAGAGATGACTTGTATGCAGTGTGTTTTGCAAATCCAACTAAAACTACAGCCCTAGGGCATCACTCTCCTTCCAGTATAGGGAAGAAACTGAATCTCAGCATTATAAAGTAGGGGGTTAGCCCCAGCTACTTGCTGCAGTACTAACTGCTGTTACCCTTACATCATATTTTGCAGATTGAGACATAAACAGAAAACAGATGACTTGTAATGGGCATTTCCTGTGCCAGGTGCTTTGTCAATGCTATTTGGTATAGAGTTTGAACATGATCAAGCCTGTGAACTTAGGTGCGAGTCTCCTCATTTTTCATGTAAGGAGACACAGAGCCCTCACCTGCCATATGTATAGTGAAAGCTTGGTGTTACAAGTTCTTAGAACATTTGTTCACTGCTTTCCTTTGTGCCAGGGCATATCCGTGGGCAATGGGAGGACTTGCTTTCTGTGCAAGTTCTGAGAAACTATATAATTCTCCAAAGTGTTGAGAAATTATGTAATTCTCCATACTGATGAATTTCTACAAGTAAAAGGAAGGGGTAAGAGGATAGCTTAGCATTTATTTTGAAGAGGGATACTCACTGAAGTGGTTCTCTGGATTCTCCTGAGAAAAGGCAGGGTGTATGTTCTTTAGAAAGAATTTAGGATAGAAAATTTCGGTGGGAAAGGTATGTTTAAATTGTTAGGTGTAACAGAGGTTAACTTAAAAAAATTGAAATTATTAACTTTGCCCCAGGGTTATATCTATTAAGGGTTGTTGTTTTTGTTTTTGTTTTACCTCCAGCTCTCTATCTTCTTCCACATTCATTCTGTCTCCAACTCCAGACAGGTTCTGCTTCCAGCCTGAGTTCCTTTCCCAGGAAGTCTCAAGAGTTCTTAATAGATGAGCAGAGGCCTCACTTGCTCAGGTTCAAGGTTGAGTCATCAGTTCAGGTCACACTGGACATTTTAACATACTTGGTTGGCCCAAGAAGATTAAATTGTACCCTTGGCTGCTACCTCTCGACTAAATTAAAATAATAGGGAAAGAGGAAAGGAGAAAAGAAAGATTGCTTTTAGGGGTAAGAATCAAAAGTCCTGTTAAATTACATTCTCAAGCACTCACCAGGTACAGAGGAGAAAATAATAAGTGGAAATTTTAGACATTTCCAAAGCCTTCCATCCCAATGGAGGGTAACTAGTCTTCATAATAATTCTTGGGGGCAGAAGCATCCATCCATTTCTTTTTCCTCAAACAGACTCAGATAAAGTGACCTTAGGTATCAGTTAGCGTGATTCCTTTTTACTTTGGAAACACACAAAAAATACACATTGTTTTCCTTCCAACTTTGCTTCTGAGATACTTTAGAAGTATGAAGTATATCAGGTGGTAAAAATCTAGGGCAGCTCTCACTGAGTTCTAAGCACTCTTTGATGTCTTGTGTATTTGAATTAACCTTAGATGACAGTCAGAAGGAAGCTAGGAATCCCCTCTCTAGGAGTGTGCACACATGCACATACACAGTATTTTAGGCATAATTTTAGGCAATTCATGACCCATTATAACCCATCCAAGGGTTGTAGGAATCCAAAGCCCTCAGATTTAGAAGCCCTGATGGCAAAGGTTTATTGGGAAGCATGGCATCCAAGCATTTAAGCAAAAAAGCAGTTTGCCTATATTTGAAAGCACAATAGGATAGCTTAAGAACTCATGTTACTAAGTTCTCCCTTCTTGAGACGTGCGGATCAAGGAACATGGGGGTAGTAGTATGTCCACCCTTCCAAGTGTAAAGGAAACTCATGATGCCTTGCCAAGGTGAATATATCTTTTCCTTTGTGCAGTCGTGGTACTGATGGTGGCTAGTCTCCAAGTGTGGCCCTGTGAACCATATGTTGGGTATTTACATCCTTGTATAAACTCCTCCTACATTGAATCTGGGTTGGACTTGCTACTCTAATATTCTACTTGCTACTCCAATAGAATGCAGTAGAAGTGACGGTGCTAGCTCTGGGCCCAACCCTTATGAAGGCTTGGCAGATTTGTTTCTTGTACCCCTGGGAGTCCTGAGCTACCGTGTAAAAAGTCCAGTTACCGAGATGGTGAGACCATGTGGAGAGACCATGTAGAGAGGAGAGGCCCTGTGACTACCTTCGAAGAGAGGGCTCGGCCTTCCTGACAGCTGATCCCTGCCTGCTCTCCTGCCACCATCTGATTGGAATTCAAAAGAGGCCAGAAGAATAATTGCCCAGACGAGCTCAGGCAATTCACAGGTGGGGGAAATTTAAAAAAAAAAAAAAAAAAAAAAAGATTGCAGTTATAAGCCATAATATTTGGGAGTGTTTTGTCGTATAGCAACAGACTATTGAAACAGTTGTTCTTAAATAACCCGTTCTTGTTTTTAAGTATAGGAATGTGGACACTGGTGGTAAAATCAAGAAAAGGGCTTTGGGGCCTGTCGGAGACACCAATATAGTTTTAAAGTGAAGGACAGAATGTAAAACTTGGACTTGAGTTTAGCTGACTCTGCAGTATCACCAAATGCATAGACCCCCTCTTTCCTTAAGCAGGCCAAGATGGAATGACCACAGGTGCCAGCTAGCAATTGTTTCTTCAAGTATTAATTTGTGTATTTTTTGTGGTTTTATTTTGGAAACAATACTTAAAGGGTACATTGCTCCCCGCACCCCACCATCTCCACTTTTGAGGTATACTTTAGTAGTGTGTCATGAGGTGGGGATTCAGCCCTTTCATGGCTGAGCTATCCTGACTGATGCCAGCATAGTCTACACATTTCTGAGGGATCGTGAACAATGATTAAGAGAGCATTTTTCTTCCCATTGAGACACAGACTACTTCTCTGTTAAAGTCACCAGGATGGTCTGACAAATTTCAAATAAACTTGTAAGTTACTTATTATACAAGTGGCTAAATGACGATATCATAATGAAACTATATATTTGACTTATTCTTATCCTGGAATATTATTGTACTTTTAATTTGAATCGTACTACAGAAGACATCAGCTTCTTCAAACTTGTGCTGGTATCAGGAAAAGCGCATACAAGAAAAAAGAATTCAGAGAAAATGGAATGGGGTGTTATGAACCAAAATAGATCATCTCTTCTGAATGTTTTTAAGTATCCTATTTTATTTTGTTTTTAGTGTTCAGAACTGTGCCTGTCACACAGTAGAAGTTCAACATTCCCTTCCTCTTCCCATTCCCCTTTGATTTCTTTTGACAATTCTGGACAGGTAGAGAAATTTTGCACTCATTATTTCAGCATAGATTTATTCTTCCTGCTTAAAAAATGTTTCCTTCTGAGTCCAGAATGTTCACCTGAAGAAAAAAATGGTATTTATATTTCTACCCATCCTCATCTGGAGTAAGATGAGGAAAGTCAGGCTCCTTTCCTCTGCGGGATGAGCCTATGGCAGACAGAGCATTTTCTCAGGTAGCACCTGTCCCTATCTCTACCTTCCTTCTAGTGAGAAAGTTACTGTGTTTTTTCTTCTGAATTGTTAGGCAGCTTTATGAGAACCAACAATCAACTTGTACCTTCCTCCTTACACACACACTGAACCCTCGCCACCAGCAACTCACTCAGCTTTATTCAAAACATTGGATGTTAAAAGTTCTTAGTGCCGTATAAAATAGTATTTAAATAGTAAAATAGTATTTCCCAGTGCTTAGCACTAGTGTACAGCAAGTGCTAAATATATTGTTGCTGTGATGATAAGGATGTTCTTGAATGTCAATTTTCTCTGCAGCTCAGGTCCAAACAATAATTTGGGTGAATGAAAGAAAAAAATTTAATCACATTGTTGCTGATGACATTTTAGCTTTTGAGGGTCTTGTTTCCACTTTAGCCAGAGTCTTAAACACTTTGACAAAGTAAGACTCATAACAAATATTCTCCAAACTGATGCTCAGAAAGATGAATTGTGGAGTCATAATCTTTGTTTGGAGACCTAGATGAACATAAATAAATAGCAGTAGGTGTGCTGTGGATCCTCTTTTTTGTCCCCCCCCCCCCCCCCCCGCTCCCATCCCCCTGAATCACGGCCAATGTGCATTCTGCTGAGAATCAATGTCCTCCCACATACCTGATCTCCTGTTAGGTAGGGAAAAGAACAGTGTATGTTGGGCAGTTTTCTGGTTGGCCTGATTCCTCTGACAGGGAGAGATCGGTGAAGGTCTGTTTTTAGTTTGTATCACCTGACTTGGTACCAGGTCAAGTGCTCAGAAGATGGAGTAACTTGTTTGGTTGTTGGTACTTCAGTTTCCATTGGTGATTCCTGAAGGAATCCAAGGAATGGCAGTGGCGGTGGTGGAGTGGTGTTCCTGCTTTGCTTTTCTTCTATTCGAGACAATCACCAGTGGCTATTACTTCTTTCTCTTGAATAATGAGTCTGAACATCAAACTTAGTGAAAGTATAAGCTGTTAGTGTGAAGAATAGAGAGAGGCCGAATAATACCAGGAGTGGCATCATTCCCACGGAAGAAAAAATCTCTGCAGTTTGAGTCAGAAGTTCCTTTGGTGCAGCAAGTTAGCTTTGTGAGTTTGAGAAGGCACCCATCTTTTTCTGAATGGTCTGCCTATCTGTAAAAAGTAGGGATAAAAACAAAAGCCCTGTCTCTCTCACTGGACGGCTGCAGTCAGTGATCACATGAGATTGTGCTTAAAAGACTGCTTCAGTGCCACAGAAAAGGCAGTCGTCTCTCTCTCCTTCACTACTTTTTGATTTGATGTATTTCTCTCTATCCCAGCAGACCTTGGGGGGAGGGGTTAATTTCATTTTTTCTGTTGGGAAGGAGAACGGTAACTCACCTACCCTGGTGTTTGATTAGTGGACTGAAAATTTTACAGCCTTGTAAGATTGTTCATCTTAGCTGGAGAGCTCAGCCTCTTTGACTATAAAATGAGACTAAAAATAGTGCAACTTGAAGAACTTCATATAAAATATTTCAGCTCATATAAGTTTCTATTTTACATGAAAATCTCAAGGTCTTTATACAGTGACAATTAATTAGGGCACACTAAATGCAATATCAAGTCTGCTAACATTCTCCTTTCGGTCCATCCCTTCTTTCTACCAATCATAGTTTCTCATGTCTTAAATCACATTTCCATGTCATTCATTTTTTTTTTTTTAGGACTGAGGAGCGTTGGGATTCTTGAAGGCAAATAAGCAAATTGGAATGGGCAGCGGGACAGCAAATTAGAAATAATTTCTAGCTTTCAGAAGTTCCAAGTAATGCTGAAATTTGATACTCTGGGTTTTTGAAACAGTCTTCAGAAGTCATTTCCCCAGATGAAGAGAAAAAATTTTGAAATAAAAGAATAATTTTATAGTTGTTTCCTATGCAAAGGATTCTTTTGCTTACTTTAATAAATCCATTTGAATGGTTGAAAACAATAGTAGGGATTGCAGGTGCACACACATACACATACAAAAATATTACATTGAAAAGGGCTTTAGTGAGATTATCAAAGAAATAGGGAAATAAATTAAGTTTGCAGTTTCAGTAGAGATCGTGGATATGGAAAGTGTATAGATTTTATTTATTCATTTAAAAATAATTTTAAAATTTTAAATAATGAATATATTTGCCAAAAAAGGCAACATTGTAGATGGGCTTGTAATATAAACTAAGAGTTGTAGGAAAATTCGACCCTCCCCCAGCCCAGTTTCCGTTAGTCAACCCCTTCCCCCCTTTTTTTCTCCCAGTTCTTTTGGGTGTTACTTAATTTAACAACACCGTCTCTCTCTCTCTCTCTCTCTCTCTCTCTCTCTCTCTCTCTCTCTCTCACACACACACACAATTAGTATGCCTGAGCAGCTAATTCTCTGTTTATCAGTTTTAGACATTGACTTCCTGCTATAATAGCTAAGCATTTCCTGTGCTCCTCTATCCACTGAAGGTAGTTAAATCCTCATTGCCACTTCTATTTGTCTTTGCTTTTTAAAGTACTAGAATTACACACCCTTTTTCTTTATCTTATCTCGGAGAAGGTGAGGATATTGGTGTTCTCATCCTTCCTAGCGCCATCCTGTCTCTCTTCTGCGAAGATGTATATTTTTTTGATATTTTGGGGGGCGGAAGGAGAAGGGATGAGGGGAGAGCAGATGGAATACTGATGCACGCGTTGGATGGAAAGATCTATTTTCTTAGCATTTCAATCAATCTCGAACCAATGGGACTGCTCACCACCGTGGTTGGGATTTTAAAATCGCTCACTTCTTAAACCCACGAGGAAAGAGAAGTGGTGTCCCTAAAGCTTTTCACAAAGGAAAAATAAAAAATCACGTAAAGGGCAAACCCTAAGCTCAGTGGTCGGTTTCCGTCCCCCTCCTGATCTCTTTTAGGTCGGGAGAGGCGGCGGCGTTTCTCTCCGGTGCAGGTGTCCGGAGCAGAAGAGGCGCTGGAAGCCGAGGGCTCGCGCGCTCCTCGCCAGGAGTGGGCAGTCAGTCGGGTACAATGAACTCAGAGGCACCGTTGAACAATACTCTGCAATGACTTTGATTTAGAAGGTAAAAGGTCTTAGGTCTGGTGTAAACAAAACGAACAGACCCCCCGCCCCCCCAAAATAAGGAAAATCGAGAATGGGTCAAGGAGAGCACGGGCAGCAGTGTGGCCCGCCCGCGCGCGGCCACGCAGGTAACAAGGACGGGAAGACTGCGACGTCGCGCTCGTGCTTCGAGGTGTTTGGAGCCCTAAGCTTTGCGCCCCGGTGCCCTCTTGGTGCCGGTAGACACAGCTTGAAACGAATCGGACTCAAAGGTCAGGACAGGGCTTCTTTTTCCCACTCGTTCAGGAGCCTGCCTGCCGCGCGGAGACGTTAGAAAGTCCATACGTGACATCCGGGAGTGGCTGTCCTCCGAGGAGGGGAGGGGATTTGGGTCTCAGCGGGTTATTTTCTGTTGAATGAAACCCAGTAACCCCAGGCTGCGCTTCAGAGAGCGAGTGGCTGCGCGTGGTGATGCTCGGCGCCTGAGTTCTCCGCCGCGCAAGTGGAGCCGGGCGGCGGGAGCGGCGGTTCTTCACGGGTCACATCCGTGCAGAAAAGGCCCCGGGGCGGCCGCTGTGTCACTGCCCGGCGGACCGCTGGCCGCGCGGTGGGCTGAGACTGGCCAGGTGCGGGTTCGGGCTCGTCTGTCTCCCTCTCCCTACGCCCTCCCCTGCGCGTCGGAGGAGGCCGCGCGTCTGGTGGAGGGTTGTCGAGCGCCGGCAAAGCTGGAGCGCCGCGAGCAGCCAGGATGCGGGGGACGTGACGCCCAGAGCCAGTCCTGGAGCGCGCTGTTGGGCCCCTGGCCCTGATTCGAGTCGCTGAGCCCCCTCGGGGACATGAAGGTGAGGGGCAAAGCGGCGGCGGGCCCGGCCAAGGGCGATCCTCACGACCAGCGTCTTCAAAGTGTTACTAAGGCGCAGTGCCAGTGGCTGGCTTCGGACCCCCGCCGGCAGGATGCGCCCAGTACCGGGGGAAGCCGAGGGTCGGGGTGGAGTGTGTGTGTGTATGTGGGAGGCTGGGGTGGGTGCCGGGGGACGGCGGAGGCACAGAGAACTACGGAGATTGTTGGAGGACGGGTTTCTGCAGGGAGACGACGGGCTCCGGGAAATTCCGCATTGGCAGGCCATTAGCTCTACCTCTGAGAATTCGCTCGTGGGGAGTTTTGCCTCTGGGGAAACAATTGACCGGCAGGTGCAAAATCCTCTTAGGGGAGGGAAGTGAAATTAAACAAAAAGGTTTAAGACCAAATTGTTAACCATCTCCAGGTGTAAATGATAACACGCAATTTTGTAGTCTTGGGAAGGGTTTTAGAGGTGTCGGTTTAATCAGGCAAGGCTGCCTAAAAATAAAACCCAGGAATGTGCTTATTCCAAGTTTTAAAAAGGGGGCTGGCTTCTTATTTCTCAGGTAGAAAATCGAGAGACTTACTACAGATAGACTACTCAGCATCAGTGGAGTTGGAAAGGCACTCAACACCACCTTTCAGAAAAAGGTGCAAATCTTTAGAATTTCAAGCGAGACAAACGTCAGTCTTGTGATTTTTAGAAAAGCCGGGAGACGTGGCCTCAGGTTGTGAAGAATTCGAGCTCCTTACTCTTTCACTCTTTTAAAGTCGAGGGAGAGTTGCCTTTTTTTGTTTAAAGAAGGAATAAAGTGGTCAGACTATTTTCGTCTTACCATATAAAATAATTTGTCTTTGAAAATAGCTTGATTATTTTTTTTAATTTCCTATTTTTTCCCATAAAAATTTAAGCAGCTCATCAAGGGAAAACTAAGTTGTCACTGACCCAGTCTACTAAACTTCAGAGCTAGAGACTGATACAAATCCTGTTTTCCTTGCAGACATTTGCATCTACCGTGGTAAAGAAAGATAGGATTTTCTCCCCATCCCACCACCAACAGCATCACATATTTACTACTATTCTACAGCTTGCCTTTTTCAGTTAGCAGTGTATGTCTGGTGGTCCTGTATTCCTTGGAGATGAACCTCTGTTTACCTGATTGGTGATCCTCTCCACTCTTCCGTGGGGTCAATTGCACTTGTCCCACTTCCAGTCCAACTTATATTTTTATCTTGATTTAATCCTTTTATGTGCAGTTAAGACTCCCTCACACATGCTAACATTGACTTTGTGCACATCAACAGAGTACCACACTTAAAATATAGGTGACTCAGTGGAGGATGACATTTTCACCTGAAAAAGGGGCGGGGGCAGAGACTGTGCGAACCCTAAGAGCGACCTTTAACAAGACCAGTTTATGTATCCTATCTCAGGGGTGCATGCAGCCCAGCGATGGGTAGAAAACGCCACTGGCAGTACTGTCTCCTGGAGACTGTCCTTAGGTTGCCCACTTTATCGGGCCGTTGTTGGCCTGCCAGTATGCATTGCTGAAACTTCCAGTACCCTATATGACAAGAAGCTGACTCGTGGAGGTGGTGAAATCTAGCCAATAATCACTGGCTGATGAAGTAAGTCTCTGGTGTTCCTGTTCTGAGAGAGTGGTTAATATTTACCTCCACTATCACGTTGTCTTCGTTTAGACGGTAAAATGCGTGGGGCACCGCTTTGCGGGCTTCCTACCAGCTTGTGAGAGGTTCATGCTCTAAGAGCTGGAAAGCGAAAGATCCCCAGTGAGGCGGGGCGGGCACGGATCAAGGAGCGGCCTTCCTGGAGGAGGTGGCGCTGCGCTGGTCCCCTGCAGTACCAGCCCAGCGACTGGGACCGCTTACCACCCTCTCCTCCCCTAACCAAACCTCCGTCCTTAGCCACAGGCGGCCGGTGGCCATGAACGGCCTGGGTCTGCCCCTTCCCGGGCCAGGATTTCCCGCGGGGCGTGCACTGCTGTCCCTGAACATGGGCGGCCACTACCGCTCGACGGCTACCCACCCGCTGCCCCCGCCAGACACGTCGCCCCTGGACGGCGTGGAGCCGGATCCCGCCTTCTTCACCGCGCCGCTGCCCGGGGACTGCCCGGCCGCCGGCCCCTACGGCTACCCGCAGGCCTCGGACTACGCGGGGCCCCCGGAGCCGCCCGCCGGGCCCCTGCTCTCCAGGCTCGGCCCGGAGCCCGCGGGCCCCGCGATGCCGGGGCTGCCGGCGCCCCCCAGCGCCCTGCACGTGTACTACGGCGCGATGGGCACGCCGGCGGCCGGCGGCGGGCGCGGCTTCCAGGTGCCGCCGCCGCAGCACCCGCCGGGCCCGGGGCAGCCGCTGCCCCCGCCCGAGGCGCTGCCCGGCCCGGCCGCGCGGACCCGAGCCAGCTGTTTCTTCCCGACAGCTCGGACTCCTCCGCTCTGTCCTCTGAGCTCCATGGCCAGTTTGCCGTGAAGAATGACTGTCATAATGCATGACACTTTCCTATCTTTCTCCGCATGAACATTCCTGTAAGAATAACGGTTAACATTGTTAACATCCCCAAACAAGGCAATGCGAAAATGTGCTCTGCTGAAACGTATGCAAGGTCCGTTTTTTCCCCCCATTTTATATATATATGCACATTGCTTTTACATTAAGGTTTGATTGTTTTTATAAAGTGAAAATCAACCTTGGTAGAAATTACTTTTCTTTCTTCTTCAAAAGTTATCTCATTCCAGCTAGTTTTAACTAACATGAAATGTGTGTCTTTTATATTTCACATAGCTATTTCTAAAGTTCTTAGTTATTGACATCCTTGAAATCTGGAAATAAAGCTTGTTTTAACTTTTTTTTTGCGTACATGGAGATTTTATAATCTACAAAAGTAAAAGAGGTGTGTCGTGTCAGGGTGCCACAGGAAACAGGTGCTATATTTAAAATCGGCGTATGCAGAAAGGCCAAGGAACAAACAGACTGTTTATAGGAGGGAATCTGTGGGGGACTGGAGTCAGTAGCTCAGAGCATCATCAACAACCATGACTGGAAAGAAAGAGGCAATTTCTGGAGCCGAGGGTAATGGAAGCTTTAGGGGTCCTGCCAGCTGGGGCTGAGGCCTTGGAGAGAGGAATGAAGCTACTGCCAACTTTGGCGTAGGAAAATAGGGCTAGAAAATAGATCCTGGACAAAAATCGCGTTGCTCTCTTGACTTTCTGATGGTGCCTTTCATTGGCCAAAGCTAACCAAAAAACTAGAGGACAGAGGGCTTGTGGATGCTGCCTCAGAGAGGAGGGGGTGAGCAGGTGTACTGGGAGAGAAGTCCAGGCTTTCCCATGAACAGCTCCACAGACTTAATTGCATAAAGCTGACTTCCATACTATGTGTGTGAAATATAATAGATGGTAGGAAGGAATCTTAACTTCTGCTCATGAAATTTTGCTTATGAGGAGGACAGCCTGGAGGCTACTGACTGGAACATGGGCATGAAGCCATCATAACAAGAGATAGGGCAGGGACATGACAGAACCTAGTTTTCAGGTGACAATATTTGAGCCTGAGAATCATAGCTCCTGGCAGGTGAGCCATATCTCTGACCTCTTCAATTATGTAAGCAAATGCAAGTTGTTTACTGTGTACATCCTTCCAAATTAGTTTTCTTCTCATTTGAACACAGGGATTCATAACAGATAAGCAGGGATAGAGCAGAATATAGACACGATTGGTAATTCCTTTGGCTGCCAGAGGGAAATAATAAACGTAAGGTGTCCTGGGATCAGCTACATTTGCATTGCCTTAGAGAGTGTGGGCCACCTCAGCACTGCATCAGATTCTGGTCCAGATCAGTGCTTCTCGAATTGAATTTACAAAGGAATCATCTAGGGGATCTCGGTAAAATGCAAATTTAGATTGAGTAGGGCCAAGATTCTGCATTCCTAATGAATTTCCAAATGAGGCTGACAGACTACACTTTGAGTTCCAGACTCCCTATCTTTTATCCACACTGACTTCTTAGGAATCATTTTGACCTAAAAGAAGCCAAGGTCGTGAACAAACACCATAGAGTCATTTCAGAAGAGCCACTATTCTAGACAGTTTTGTGTCATCTTTGCCTGTCAGCTACATCTGTCTTGCTTTTAACCCCCTCACACCTCCCATCCCAACTTGTAATTATCTTACTTTTCTCCAAAGTTCTGTTAATGCTAAAGTTAGAACCACAAGTGTGATAGCATTAGGAAATTACAGTGTTCACTGAAAGGATGAACCAGGGAGATGAACAATGAGTGTCTGGACTTTGAAAGCTGCGAACCTGATGGACTTGAGCCTGCGCAGACCCAGTGTTGGTGCCAGAGGGCAGCCATGGCCTGTCCCCTTCCTCCTCCATGGGCGTTTCTACTGATCTCAGCCCAACTTCATTATTGTTTAATGTTTCATGAATCTATTTCTTGTTCGTTTGTCTCTCTTACCAGATGACAGTCAGGCATTTTCTGTAATACAGCATATTAAAATTGGATACCTTCTAAGTCTTCTGAATATCACTACCTTCCATAAGCCAGTGATTCTCAAAGCTGCACACTACAATCAGTCTTTAAAACAACACTGAAGTCTGGTCTTAACCTGAGATTCTGACTTAATTGGTTTGGTCTACAGTCGGAGTATTTCAAATTTTAAAATCTCTTGAGTTGATTCTAATTGCAGCCATTAAATAGATGAACATATTGATACCACAGTTATTGAGAACTAATAAGTCATTTATGTATTTCTTTCATCGAATGTTTATTAAGCATCTATTATGCCACACACTATATTATTTCCAAAGATGCTCAAGGCACATTCCCTGTTCTCAAGGAGTTTGTGGTTTTATATGAGGGAAAGGCATATAGATAAATAATCATTACAGTACAAATAGTATTGTTCTGGCAGAAAACAGAGTGATGGATTCTATGTGAATGGGCATGGAATAAAAGATAATAATAACTGACATTTACTGAACACTTACTATGAATTGAGACGGCCCCAGGGAAGAGCCGATGCCTACCTGAGGCCTGGAAGGAGGAGAGAGCCCAATGGGGACATTTGGTGGGGTATGGAGAAGGTTACTGTGAGCTGAGATTGAAGGATATAGTGGGGAGAGGGTGAGGAAGCTAAGGGAAGTTACTTCTGTTTTCTTTGTAAGATCAGGGTGGAGTCATGACCTGAGAGAGGATGGTGGGGAGCAGTGGGAGAGGTGGAGCCTGGAGAAGAACAGCTCCAGAGGGCCCTTGGTGCACTGTTGAAGGCTCAGGTGAACTTAGATTAAAAATATGTGTGTGTGTGTGTGTGTGTGTGTGTGTGTGTGTGTGTGTGAATGAAAGCTACCAGGCAATACCCAGAGTGTTCCAAAGAAAAAAAAAGTTGAGCGTTTTTGTGGTAATAAATACATTATTGGGAAGAATCAGTCCTGCATTCTTAGCTTCTGGTTTGGTCCAGATGGTGCTCTTCCATGTGGCCAGTGGTCTGGACAGATGAACATTCATTTTTAGTTCTTCAGAAGTTCTATAGTGTGTATATATCTCCAAGAATTGACATACAACTGAAAAGTTTAAAAGTTCAAGTTCCCAGAATAGTTAAAGTAAAATAAAATTGTTTTCTTCATGTTAGCGACTCCATTTTGTTTCTTACCTTTTTCTCAGGTAAGAGTCATAGAGGCATATTATAGGAGAAAGCTGAATCAAATTGTTCCAAATAAAAGCTAAATTTCTCCTGACGTGTTTATGGGAAGAGCCTTTTTCCCGTTCTAGGGGAAAGAAAGCTACTTCAGTGTTATGGGTTCATAGACTGGATTTAATCCTCAGGATTGCATGCTTAGCAGCTCCAGTGTTGAAATAGAGAGATGAGACTGTGGGATTCTTTCAAATCTCGGCTTTAGGATCATTGGGGGAAGACAGACAAGAGAAACAGGGAAGTTTAGTGAGATTTTGGCTCAAGGGTTTAACGGATATGGAGGTTAAATAGTTCTGGAGAGAACTGTTAGGCTTGGAAAAAACTGGAGGGAGAAACCAAGATAATAGGAGAATGCATCAGAGGGAGATTCTAGAGATGAAGTGGGTCAGGGTGATGATAATGTGCAAAGTGTGGCTGGGGTGGGGCTGCTAAAGGGGGTGAAGGTGAAGGTCACTAGAGTTGTACAGCCAGGAGACAGGATGGATTCCCTATGTGAATACTGAAACCCCTATGGTTGGAAGAGGGGAAAGGAGGAAGACTGCAATGTCCTCTGGGCATATTTTATGAGACTCCTCACTCGCCAGGGGGAGTGGATTTAATCAAGTCGTTCAGGAGATGAAGGAATGGAGTTGGAACAGAAAGCGAGGGGCATGCCATTGAAATGCAAAATACAGCACTGGTGAAACAGGAAAATCCCACTTAGAGTGGAAAATATTGAGGAAGAAGTGGCAGGAATTTTAGTAATAAAAGGAAGTTTTACATATCCTTCTGCTAACCTGGAGATAGGTTTTCTTAGTTTAGGAGTAAAAGCTCTAGAGTTTGGAAACTTTGTTGCCTGTAACAGCAGCTCAAGGCCAAGGAAGAGAGGGTCTCTTATCAACTTTGTAATCAATGGTAGGGTTTACAGATAAGTGTTATTAGCACTGCCCTGGGTCTGAGAACTTCCTGTTTGAATTAATTGTTCTTGGTCCCTAGGAGCTAAACTTTAAAAATCATTACTAAAAGAACACATTTTCCCCCCTCTAATCAGCTCATTCACCTGGCATTAGTGAGGGTTCTGCTCAGCCTGGAAGGGTGCCTGACTTCCCATGCTTGACCTTCTCCACCCCTCCCCCAGATCCTAGGGCTCCTCTTATCCTAATATCGACCAATATTGATTAGGGTCCTTATCCAACAGGCACAAGGACAACACCCTACATCAACAGGGTCACTATCTGACCCAAGTAGTAAAACTGGAACTCAAAAAGATGGCTGGCTTCCTCAGAATTTTTCAAGAGGAAAGGAGAGCTGCACATGGACATGGAAACATGGGTGCTGGAGTCCTCCAAGAATCCTCCTTTTCCAGAGAAGTTTATCTCCAAAATATAGCTATAAAGATGCTGCAAAGTGCATCTCTTACTGAAAGAGACAGAGCCATTCAAGACCTTCGAAGACAGAAGCCACATTCCACAAATCCATGGACCCCTGAGCATCCTCAAACCTTCTGTTGCCTGGCACTTGTGTGAAGGCAGGAGTTGGTTCTCAGAGATCATTACTGATGGCTGAGACATCCAGGTTTGCGACGGAAGGGAGGCCTTCCTCTTCCCAAGTCGGCTCTGCATCCTGTTCCACTAACACCACTCAGGAGAATCCCAAAAGGGCAAGATGGAGTCCGCGACTTTTCACCAGCTGTCCCCAGGCAGTATCGTTGGGTCGGGTGCTGACCAATAGATCCTAAGAACACTTGGGGGCAGATAGACTCTTTATCCCTTTGAGGGAGTCTCTAGGTCTGGCTATATATAGTGAGTCCCGCACACCCTCTCTCATTACTCATTTAGTTTGGCCCGGGTTTAAAGCATGAACAATCTCTTCCAGGCACTCCCTGTTTTCACTTCCCTCTGACCAGAGGGCCCCTCCTCTCGTCTGACCCGTGGGGGTCAACATCCTTTCTAGCTGATCCACCCCACTTCCTCCCTCAGCCTGAACTCCAGGCTGTTTTTCAGCTTCAGGGGTTCCTGGAGAAGTGTTTCCTTTGACCCCTTCCAGTATCACATCAAACTCCATCTAGGAAGGTGGGCAAAGCGTGCTGCCAGAAGCAAGGAGAGAGGCAGGCAGGAGCTCCTCTGTTCTAGGATCAGTGGAGAGATCAGCCCCGGGGTTTTCAGAGAGGGCTTCGTAGGAGCTCAGAGAAGAGTTAATGCAAGCGGCATACTGTGGTGGAACAGGCATGGGCCATGCAGGCAGATCAACCTGGGTTCACATTCCAGAGACATCACTAGTTGGCTCTAAGACCTTGGGCCCTCACCCAACCACTCTGAGTGTCTGTTTCCTCATCTATAAAATGTAGGTAATTGTAACTCCTTGCAGGGTCATTGCAAGGATTAGATATATTTATACAGTACCTAGCTGAGTGATGGCATTGGGAGGAAGGCTGTGTTCCTCCAGCCTGGTATGTGCGTGGGTGTGTGTAGGGGGGAGTTTCTGTCCAGCCCCAGCCTGCAGAGTAACCAGTTTAGTGACCACTGTAATTCACTGGGACATGATTTTGTGTTTCTTTCCAAGTATGGCTTTAATTATGCTCTTAAATCTCTCTGTCTTGCTCTTTAATACACACTTGGGAAGAGTTTATTACTTTCTAGTTACTTTTAGTTGTTAAAATCTAACTCATTTTATTTATTTTGAAAACAAAGTGTAAAAAGTCGATTCACTGTAAAGCTTCAATCTTAGTTTAAATCTTATCTTTTCCATTCTCTTCCCTGAAGTCTTAAGCAGGGACACTATCTGCTAGTCCTGGAGGAGGCGGACAATGCTTGTCTCACAGATATCCCCTTGACCCTCCTTCTTTAAGATCTGCTCCTGCTGTGTGTGTGCGTGTGTGTGTGTGTGTGTGTGTGTGTGTGTGTGTGTGTGTATTTGAGGGTTGGGATGTGGAGGAAGGAGCAGAGAAAGGAGCAAGTGTCTTTTTACTTACCTGGCCACTGTGTTGTTCTCTCTGGTGCTTCCTTAGAAATCATTTTTTAGCTTAAAAGCCTCTATGTGGCAAGATCTGGCGCTCTCATGGGTCACATGTGATTGCCTTAGGAAGGCATTGTGTGACCTCCATACTGCCCTATTTCTTCTCTAAACTACTGCTTTAGGCAGTAAACCCACAGCCTCTGTGCTGATGTGCCCTCGTGCCCTCATGGGGTAGGGTGGCTTTCTTAGTGGTGCAGCAATGAGTAGCTGAAGCCCTGCCACTTTGCATGATGTCTTCTTGTCCCCTAGGCTGCATTTGTGGAGGTAGTGAGATTACCCTGGGCTGTCCAGTCTCCTTGCCTTTTGACTTCCCCACCAATTTTCTTTCCTTTTTTTAAGGTAAGATCATCAAGTCTGATTCTAAGCCAGATGTCAAACCTCAGACCATAATTTAACTCACTTTTATTACATTCTTGCAACTTCCATCTTCCTTTATAAAACGTATTTTACTTAAAATGATTATGTAATATATATGGCATTCAGAATTACATAATATAATAGTTTACATCAGATAATAGATACCTGTTCCCCACCATGCATCATAAGAAGCAAAACAAGACAACAAGTCCTATTGTATGAGTACTTTTCAAGTTTGTGTTTGGGTAACACTGGACATAGTTTTGCCTAGTTTATAAATAATTGGAATTCAAATCAGAATTATAGTAGATTTGTATCTAACTTTTGGATTTACATTTTTATGATGGATTTTTATCCAATATTGCCCAAATTGATCTACAGATTCAATGCAATCTCTATCAAAATTCCAACTGTCTTTCTTATAGAAATGGACAGGTTGATCCTAAAATTTATATGAAAATGCAAGTTCCCAGGCAGCAAAAACAATTTTGGAAAAGAATAATAAAGTTTGAGGAATTACATTCCCTGACTTCAAAATTTGCTATGGTTTGGTACTGGCATAAGGATAGACTGATAGATCAATGGAATAGAATTAAATCCCAAAATAAACCCCTATATCTATTGTCAATTGATATTTGAGGAGAGTGCCAAGACCATTCAATGAGGAAAAAAAAGTCTCTGAAACAAGGGGTGTTGTGACAAGAGTTTATCCACTTGTCAAAGAATAAAGTTGGACCCTTACCTCACACTGAACATAAAAATTATTTCAAAAACGGAATAATGACCTAAGTGTAAGAGCTAAAACTCTTAAAAAAGGAAAAATAGATACATTGAACTTTTAAAAATTAAATTTTTTTTGTACATCAAAAGACACCATTTGGAAAGTAAAAAGACAACTCCAGAATCCATGTTTGTTTTTTGTTCACGGTTGATCCCCTAGCAGTTACATGGACATGTAGCCAGCACTTTGTAAATACTTGTTGAGTGAATTATTTGTAATACTGCTATAGGAGTTCTATTCTGTTCTTTGGATTCTATTTTCTCCTTGGGTTCATTACATTTTTATGGCTTTTTTCCTCTTTTATTTTTATTTTTAATTATTTTTATTTTTTCTATTTTTTTACCATAGACCAACATGTTTGCATAATTTCCGTGACATTTCTTTTATTCTTGTTCAGGTTTAGGTAACTCTGTTCAGACATGTTATTTATTTTACTGTATAGTAATTTTTAAAAAATAATTTCCCTTAAATGTTTCTAAACCTGACCATCTTCCTCGTGTGTAACTGTGTAACAGGTGAATGTTTCATGTTCATTTTTATTTGTGGAGTCTGAGGGCCTCCAAACACACAGGAGAAAGAAGAGAGAGCTCAGTTGAAACTGTGTGTAGTTTTACTATATTGGGTTCACTCCTTTTTACTTTATAATGCAGAACTTTTAATGTATAAATTTCTTTGTTATTAGATATCCTTTAAGTTACCTTTTTTTTTTCCCATTAATCCATTTACCTATTTTTGTACCATTATCATGTAGTTCTAATTAGTCTTCCTTTACACTGACTCTTGACATGTAGTGGGCAATTTCCCTTATTTTGTTCTTTTTCAAAATTATTTTGACTATTTGTGTCCCTTTTACATTGCATATGAATTTAATGATTAGTTTGTCAAATTCTAAGTAAAACTTGTTGAAATTAAATTTTTTAATTTTATTGAGAAACTCTGTACTTTAAGTTTACAGTTTGATGAGTTTGATGAAGATTCACTGAGCCTCTTCTTAGTCAATTCTTTCCCTAATTTTGGGCCCAGGAAACCACTGATTTGGTTTTATGTCAAGTCTATTAAATTAATTTTTTTCTAAAGTTTTACATATGCAGAATCATATTAAATGTATTCTTTTGTGTCTGGCTTCTTTGCTCAACGTAATGGTCTTAAGATTCATCAGTGTTGTTTTATATATCATTTATTATTTTCATTTTTTGCTGGGTAGTTTGTATTCCGTTGTATAGGTATACCATAATTTGTTTAACCATTTATCAGTTGATAGACATTGGGGTTATTTGCATATTTGACTGTCATAAAGAGACCTTTTATAAACATTTATAATTGTTATATGGACATATTCTTTTGTCTCTTGTAAGTAAATACTAAAAGTGGAATTGTGTGGCTTGTATAGTAAACACATATGTTTAACATTTTAAGAAACTGCCAAACTATCCTCTAACATGTTTGTACCATTGTACATTCTTACCACACATGTATAATAGTTCCAGTTGGTGCAAAATTTCATGAGCAGTTGTGGCATTTTTTAATTTTAGCTTTTCTAATGGGTGTGTAGTGATATCTTATTGTGGTATAATTTGTATTCTCTGATAACTAATATGTTGAACTTTTTTCATGTGTTTATATGGCATCTCTGTATAATCTTTTTTATGTGTCTATTCATATCTTTTATAGCCCTTTTAATTGAGCTATTTTCTTCTTATTGTACATATTTTCTCCTAGCCCATGGCTTGCCTTTTTATTTCTTAATGAAAGGAATGGTGATGGTGCTGTGTATATGGATGTCTTTTGAAGAACATACATTTTTAATTTTGATGATGTCCCATTTATCAAGTTTTTGCAGTTTGGATTTTTACATTCAATCTAAGAAATCTTTGGTTAACCAAAGCTCACAAATACTTTCTGTTCTTTTTTTCCTAGAAATTTTATAATTTTAGGTTTTACATTTAGGTTTCTGATCTATTTTGAGTTAATATTTGTTTATGGATGATGTTTATTGTTTTTACATGTGGATGTTCAATTTCCAAGCACTACTTATTGAAAGGACTATCTTCTCTACATTTAATTGTATTGGCACCTTTGTCAAAAAAATCAATTGACTATATGTGTGTCCAGTCTATTTCTGGACTTTTCATTGTGTTTAAATGATCTGTAATTAATCAATACCACATTCTCTTAAATACTGTAGAATTATAGAAAGAGTCCTTCAGTTTTGTTCTACTTGATCAAAAAATGTATTAGATACTCTAGGTTTTTGCTTTTTCCATATAAACTGTAGCGTACAATTGGTTGATTTCATTGAAATTGTGTTAAACCTCTAAACCAATTGGGGAGAATTGACATTCTGTTATTATTGAGACTTCTAATCCATAAACATCTTTCTTCATTTATTTATATCTTTGATTTCTCTCATCAGTATTTTTTATTTTTCAGCACTTAAATGTTTCACATATTTTGTTAGATTTAACTATTTCACAGTTTCTGATGCTACAATAATTATTATTACATTTAAAATTTTAATTTCTAATTGTTGCTAGTTATAAAATTATAGCTGATTTTAAAAATTATTTTTGTATCTTGTGGCTTTGCAATCTTTATTAGTTCTAGTAGGAGTTTTTTTGAGGGGTAGATTATTTGAGATTTTGTTCATAGACAAGTCCTCTGTGAATAAACATGGTTTCATTTCTTCCTTCTCTTCTCTTCTCTTCTCTTCTCTTCTCTTCTCTTCTCTTCTCTTCTCTTCTCTTCTTTCTTTCTTTCTTTCTTTCTTTCTTTCTTTCTTTCTTTCTTTCTTTCTTTCTTTTTCTTTCTTTCTTTCTTTCAAATTTGTATGCCTTTCATTTCTTTTTCCTGCCTTACTGCATTGGCTGGGACTTTCTCTATAGTGCTGAAAAGAAGCATCTAACTTTCTTTCTTCCTTCTCTTGTGACATGACTCATTGTCAAATCACCTTCAAAGAGGGTGACATTGTACTTCCTGCCACTTTTGCACATTGGGAGATAAATTGGCTTCAATTTAATTTTTGGAAATGAAATAAATGAAAAGTAGTTGAATTCAAAGTGTTAAGGGTTTGTTTATATTAATTACAATGAGTTGAGGTCAGATTATAGAAGCTTTTTAAAAATCAGGCTGAAGTGTTTAAACTTTATTTTTATAAACAAAGCAGAATTATTAAATATTCTCAAAAAAGAAAACAACAGACATGTACAATACTCCATGAGCAACAGTATATTAGTGGTATAGTATTCTTACAGGTGAAAAAGCTTATCATGTGTGTAGAAACATGGAGGCTAAGGCAGGTAAGTCCTTGGCTGGAATGACAAGCCTATTTAGAGTGGAGTAGAAAGTAAGATATAAAGGACTGGGAAAGAAAAGCCCTGAGTGACATTTCTTAAAAAGAACTTTGCCATAGTTAGTTAAAAACAATTCAAAGACCTGAACATATTTCCACTCTTTTCCTTATCGGACTAAAAAGTATTTCAGTGGATATTTCTTAGAGTTATCAAGGGAATAGACTTATTGTTCACACAGAGGGTGGCAGCCCCATTTACCAAGGAAAAACTATTTAAGAACCCACAGTCTTGGGCTCTTTCCAAGACATTGTAAAATTATTTTACAGTGTCTTAATTTACACTAAAGTTTCTTGTTATTGCAGTTTAGAAACAAAATTTATCCTGTACACATCCTGTTTAAAACAAATTTTCTCCTCTGTTAAGCATAGATAAAGAATGTAAGAGTATGCATTTTATAGCATTAGTTCACTTTGATATTAGATGAAAATGAGAGCTGGTGCCCTAAATGATCAGGTTTGACAGAAGGGGGCACAAATCAAATACACAAAGTGTAATTTTTTGTTTTGAGTAATTTAATAAAAACGGCAGTCAGTTCTCAAGAATATGATGAACATGAAACTAGCCACATTCAAGCCAATAGAAAAATTGGAGACACTTTCTCATCATAATTTCCTTCCCTCCTCAGCACCATATGATTGGAAGAAAACACCAGCTTTCCCTGGAGAGGGAAGAAAAGGACTGGACTGTATGTCCAATATTCTGATTTTTCTGCAGACTGCCATGGTACTGGTTTCTGTTTTGCCTGAATCTTAGTGCTGACAGGAAAGAGCCTCAGGTTGAGAGAACTGAGAACACAGATGGAAATTTTGACTAGCCTGCAAGTGCTCATATAACTCCTCTCACCAGCTCAGTGCAAAGTGAATAGGAAAAAACCTTCCAATCCCAGCTTCTCCCTGGGGAGGGAAAGAGTTGAATCATGAGTCCAATATTCCTAATTTTATGGGGGATGACTAAGGGACTAGTTTCCTTTTTGCCTGTCTTGGAGCATTGATGAAACTTAGTATACTTTATATGCCTGCAGGTCATCAGGAACAAAGGCAAAGATTTAGGCTCGTGTATAGTCACCTGCCAGAGCTTTGCTCTCAGTCATTCAGTACAACACCATCAGCAAGGCTTCTAGCCCCTGGATGGTCTCTGGGGAAAGAGAAGATTGAAACTAACTCTTAAACATTCAGACTTTTCAGATGGCTGCCTGAGACTGATTTTATTCTTGACAGTATCAGAATGCAGATGGGACCTAGAATATTATAGATGCCCAGGGGCTACTGAGAACAAAGAAATGCGGGAGATTTGCTACTGCTTCAGAATATCTGTTGTATAGCAGACACAAGAAGGAAATTAAAGTTTGGGGTGGGTGGGGGGAAGGAAACTGGAAAATCCCTAAAATTGGGAATTTACAAGCACAAACCCAGAGAAGACACAAACACAGAGGAGGCTTGAGAGGCCTCCATAATCTTGGCCAGGCTGATTTTGGAGGGTCTTTAATTTAAAGTCTATCTGTAAAAATGAGAAGAAGTGACTGTTTTCTCTAATGAGCAGATACTAACACAAAGAGTCAAATGAAGAAACAAGAAAACATTCTCCAAATAAAAAACAAGATAAAGTTCCAGAAACTGACCTAATGAAATAGAGGTATATGAATTACCTGATAAAGAATTGAAAATAACTGTCATAGTGAATTCAAAAGAAAAATGCATGAGCAAAATTGGAATTCCAAAAAAAATGTAAAAAATATTTTTAAAAGAACAAAATATCTTAGAACTGAGGAATACAATAATTGACCTGAAAAGTTCACTAGAGGGTTTCAATAGCAGACTAGATCAAGCCAAAATATCAGCAAACTCAAAAATAAGCCAATTGAAATGATCCAGTCACAGTAGTAATGAGAAAAGAAGAATAAAAAAGAGTGAATAAAGCAGAAGGGACTATGGAACTTCACCAAGCAGAACAATGTGCCCATTATAGAAGACCCAGAAAGATAAGAAAGAACTGGAAAGTTATTTCAAAGAAATAATGTCCAGAACCTCCCAAATCTGCAGAAGGAAATGGACATCCAGAATCATTAATCTCAATGGATCTCAGAAAAGATGAGCCTAAATAAATTCACACAGAGACAGTTACAATCAAATTGTAAAAATCAAACAAAAAGATTAGAAAGCAGCAAGAGAAAAGTTGTTTGTTACATATGCGAAAACCTTCTTCCACCCTGACTATTAGTAGAGTTCTCAGCAGGAACCTTGCAGGCCAGAAGGAAGTAACGTGGTCTTTTCAAAGTGCTGAAAGAAACTGCCAACCAAGAAAGTAACAAGTAGCAAAACTGTTCTCCAAATATGAATGAGAGATAAAGACTCTCCCAATCAAAAGCTGAGAGAGTTTATTACCACTAGACTTTCCTTACAAGAAATGTTAAAGGGAATTCTTTAAGTTGAAATAAAATAATACTAAGCTGCAACATAAAAACATATGAAAGCATAAAACTCATTGGTAAAGATAAATATATAGACAAATACAGAACACTGTAGTATTGTAATGGTGGTGTGCAAATCAATTTTAACAGAAGTACAAAAGATGAAAGACAAAAGTAACTATAAAATATGTTAATGAATGCACAATATAAAAAATTTTAAATTGTGACATCAAATGTGTGTGAGAAGTAAAATTCTGAATTGTATGCAATACAAAGGAAGGCAGCAAGCTAGAAAGAGAGACATTCAAGAGCTGCTAGGTAGATAAAATGAGATTACCAAATTGGCAATAATTCCTTTCCTATTAGTAACTACTTTAAATGCACATAGATTAAATACTCCAAACAAACAAATGATGGAACACATTAAAAAAAATAAATAAAACAAGATACAGCACTATGCTGTCTATAAAAGACTCACTTTAAGTTTAAGGAGACACTTAGGCTGGATGTAAAAAAAATGGAAAAATATATTCCATACTAATATAACCAAGAGAGTGTAGAGGTGATTATACTTATATTGAACAAAATAGCCTTTAAAAACTGTCAAAAGAGGCAAAGTTAACATGTAAGGATAAAAGTGTCAATTCACTGAGAAGATATAACAATTATATATCCACAAAACATCAGAGTCCCTAAATGTATAAACAAACATTGACGGAACTGAAGAGAGAAATATTCAGCAATAAATACCCTATTTTCAATAACAGATGGACCGTCCAGATAGAAAGTCAGTAAAGAAATAGCAGACTTGAAAAACAATATGCCAAATGACCCTAACAAACATATACCGAACAATTCATCCAAAAGCAACAGAATGCAGAGTCTTCAGAAGAACACACAGAACATCCTCAAGGATAGATTTTATGCTAGGTCACAAAACAAGCTTTAACAAATTTAAGAATATTAAAATTACACTTAGTATCTTTACTAATAACAATGATATAAAATTAGAAATAATAGCAGAAAGAAAAACTGTAAAATTCACAAATATGTAGAAATCAATCAACATACTCTTGAACAACTAATACATCAAAATAGAAATTGAAAGGGAAATCCTGAGACAAACAAAATTGAACACAATATACCAAAATTTATGAGATGCAACAAAAGTACTACTAAAAGAGTTTATAGTAATGAACATTCACATTAAAAAAGAAAAATCTTAAATAAAAACCTAACTTTACACCTTAAGGGATTACAAAAAAAACCAAACTATACCCAAAGTTAGTAGAGAAAAGGAAATAATAACAACTAAAGCAGATAAAATGGAGCTTAAAAAATACAAAAAAAAAAAATCTGTGAAATTAAGACTTGGATTCTGAAAAGATTAAAAAAATTGAAAAACATCTAGACTCATAAAAAGAAGACTAAAATAACTAAAATCAGAAGTTAAAGTAAAGACATTAAAAATAATGCCACAGAAATGAGAAGGGTCATAAGAGATTAGTTTGAATGATGTTACACCAACAAATTAAATAACCTAGAAGAAATAGATAAATTCCTGAAACATACAATCTATCACACCTGAATCATGAAGAAATAGAAAAATCTGAAAAGATTTATAACTAGGTAGGACATTGAATCAGTAATCAAAACCTCTTAAAAGTCCAGGACAAGGTGGCTTCACTGGTGAATTCTACCAATCATTTAAAAAAGAATTACCACCAACCTTTCTCCAACTCGTCAAAAAAAACTGAAGATGAAGAAACACTTCTAAACTCATTAATGAGGTCTGGTTTACCCTTAAACAAAAGATACTACAAGAAACCTAAGCTACACATAAATATACCTGATGAACATTAATGCAAAAATCTTCAACAAAATACTAGCAAAATTTACAGCACATTAAAAGGATTGTACACCATGACCAAGTGCTATATGTCTCAGGGATGCAAAAACGGCCCAACATACAAAAATCAGTTATTGTGAAACATCACATTAACAGAACAAAGGATAAAAATTTTGCCATCATCCTAATAGATACAGAAAAAGTATTTGTACAAATTTAACATAATTTCATGATAACAACTTGTTATCATGAATAGAGAGAATTACTGCAACATAACAGAGGTCATATATGAAAAACAAATAGCTAACATAATAATGATGAAAGAGAGATTTTTTTCTAAGATCAAGAATAAGATCAAAATCAAGAACTTCTGCCACATCTATCCAACATAGTACTAGATGTTTAGCCAGAATGATTAGGCAAGAAGAAGAAATGAAAAGCATTAAAATAGAAAAAAATGTAAAATTATCTCTACTTGCAGGTTACATGATCTTATATGTAGGCAATCCTATGGACTTCAAACACACATGACAAAAAACCTGGTAGAGCAAATAAATGCACTCAGTAAAGTTTCAGGACTTAAAATCAACATACAAATATCAGTTGCATTTCTGTATACAATGAACTATCTGAAAAGGAAATCAATAAAACAATCCTGTTTACAATAGCTTTGAAGAGTAAAAGTCTTAGGAATAAACTTAACCAACTAAGTAAAAAACTTACACATTGAAAAGTACAAAACATTGTTGAAAAAATTAAAGATATAAATAACTGGAAAAACATCTGTGTTCATGGACTGGATGACTGAATATTGTCAATATGCTCACTCTACCCAAAGCAACCTACAGATTCAATACAATTTCTATCAAAATTCCAATGGCATTAAAAAAGAAAAAATCAGAAATAGAAAAAGCAATCCTAAAACTCATATGGAACCAAAAAGAACCCCAAATAACCAAGACAATCTTAAGAAAGAAGAACAAAGTTGGAGGCATCACACTTTCTGATTTTAAAATATATAATACATGCAGGAACCAAACTCAAGGACCTTGAACTTAATGAGGATTTTATGAATTTGACCTCAAGGCAAGGGAAGTAAAAGCTAAAATAAATGAATGGGACCATATCAAACTAACAAGCTCTGCACAGCAAAAGAAACCATCAACAAGGTAAAGAGACAACCATCCAAATGGGAAAAGATATTCACAAGCATCACTTCTGATAAGGGCCTCATATCCAAAATATGCAAAGAACTCATATAACTCAATAACAACAACAAAAAAACAAACAATCCAATCAAAAAATGGGCAGAGAACCTGAACAGACACTTCTCCCTAGAGGAGATACAAATGACCTATAAATACATGAAAAAATGCTCAACATCAGTAGCTGTTAGGAAAATGCAAATCAAAACCACAATGAGATACTATCTCACACCTGTTAGAATGGCTATAATCAACAAGACAAGTAATAACAAATGCTGGGTAAGATGTAGAGAAAAAGGAACCCTCATACACTGCTGGTAGGGCTGCACATTGATGTAGCCATATGGAAAACAGTATGGAAGTTCCTCAAAAAACTAAGAATTGATCTACCATATGATCCAGCAATCCCTCTACTGGGTATTTACCCCAAAGTTTTGAAAACTCATATCCAAAAAGATATTTGCACACCAACGTTCATAGCAGCATTATTCATAGTGGCCAGGATATGGAGACAACTGAAGTGTCCTAAGATAGGTGGTTGGCCAAAGAAGCTGTGGTACATGTATACAATGGAATATTACTTAGCAATAAGAAGAGATGAAATACTGGCATTTGCAACAACATGAATGAACCTCGAGAAAATTATGCTACACGAAATAAGCCAGACAGAAAAAGTTGAAAACCACATGATATCACTTATATGTGGGATAAAAAACTAAAAGCAACAAATGAATAAGACAAACAAAAAGAGACTCATGGACATAGACTATAGACTAGTGGTTACCAGAGGGTAGGAGGTAGGGGTGGGGGGAGGTAGATGAGGTAAAGGTGGTCAAATATGTGATGACAGAAAGACATCTAACTATGGGAAGTGAACACACAGTGAAAACATATATATACCTTACTGTTAAAGTGTGCAGATGAAACTTATTGGACTTCGTTTTATCATATTTATATCCAAGTATTTCACATTTTTGAGGCTATTTTAAATCAATTTTTAAAATTTAAATTTAAATTTCTTATTTTCTATTGCTAGTATGTAGGAACAAAATTTATTTTTGTATATTGATCTTATAAACTGAAATCTTGCTAAACTCATTGGTTCTCTTAGCTTTTCTCTAAATTCTGTCAGATTTTTTACATAGATGGCTATGTCATCTGTAAAAGAAAATTGTACTTTTTTTTTAATCTAAATTATTTTTATTTCTTTTTCTTGTCTGATTGCACTGGCTAGAACTTAAAGTATAATGTTGAATGGAAGTAGAGAGTGCAAACATTCCTGCCTTGTCTCTGATCTTAGGGGAAAAACATTTTGATTTTTACCATTAAGTATGATATTAGCTGTAGGCTGTTTGTATATTTCCTTCATCAGATTAAAGATGTTCCTTTGTAACCCTAATTTTCTGAGTTTATGTCAGGAATAGATGTTAAATTAAAAAATTTTTTTGTTATCTGTTGAGATAATCATACAGTTTTACTTTTTCAGTGTGACAATATCATGAATTACATAAATTGTTTTTCAAATTTTAAGCCAGCCCTGTATAACTGGAATAAACCCCACTTGGTCATAATATATGATTTACTATATTGTTGGATTCAATTTGCTAAAATTTCACTTAGAATATTTGCACTATGTCCATGAGGGATGTTCATTTCTAATTTTATTTTTATTTTTTATAATGTCTTTGCCTGATTTTGGTATTGGGTAATAATGACTTCATTGAATGAGTTGAAAAAAATTCCTTCTTCAATATTTGGAAAAAGATTCTTTAGAATTTGTATTATTTCTCCTTAAATGTTTTGGTAGTGAAGCCATTTGATTATATATTATATAATTCACCAGTGAAGCCATTTGATTATATACTTTTCTTAGTGGGAAGATTTTAAAGTGCAATTTCAAATTCCTAAAATATTTAGGGATATTTAGGTAATTTATTTCTTCTTGAGTGAACTTTAGTGATTTGTGTTATATAAGAATTTTGTGTATTTCATCTGTGTCAAATGTATTGACATAAAGTTATTTGTAGTATTTTCTTATCTTTTTAATAGAATTTGTACTGATATCACCTCTCTCGGGATTGGTAATTTGTGTGTTCTCTCTTTTATTCTGATTAGTCTAGTTAGAGGCTTATCTCTTCTACTTACGTCAAAGAACAAAATTTTTGTATCATTACTCTTTTCCTGTTGGTTTTCTGTTTTCCCATTGTATTAGTATCTACTTCATTCTTTTTTATTTCCTTTCTTTTGTTTACTTTTGGTTCAAGTTGCTCTTCTTTTTCTAGTTTCTTAAGGTAGCAACTGAGACCATTGGGTTGATATCTTTCTTCTTTTCTAATGTAAAAATTTAGTGCTATACATTTTCTTTGAGTACTGATTTAATGGTCTTTTTACAAATACAGTTATGTTGTGTTTTTATTTCATTCAATTACATATTTTAAAATTTGCCTTTTGATTTCATTTTGATCTATGAGCTATTTAGAAAGGTGTTATGTAATTCCAAATATTTGGAAAATTTTCCAAGGATCTCTGTTATAAAAAGAATGGTATAAAAATTCCTGACTACAATAGTAGATTTATTTTTTTCTCCTTATTGTTCTATCAGTTTTTACTTCATGGGTTTTAAGCATTCTGTTATTAGGTGAATTCATATTTGGAATTTCCATGTCTTCTTAAAAATCAAACCCCTTTATCATTATGATATGACCTTCCTTAGCCCTGATAATATATTTTTCCTCTGAAACTGACTTAATCTGATACTCATAGCCTCTGCAGATTTCTTCTGACTAATGTTAGGATGATATATTTTTTCTACCCATTTATTCTTAACCTGCTTGTGATTTCATATTTAAAGTAGATTTCTTATAAGCAACATATAGTTAGTCTTGCTTTATATTCAATCTGATGACCTCTGCCTTTAATTATGGTGTTCAGACCATTTACATTTAATGCAATTATTGATAAGATTAGGTATGAGTCTATCATCTAATTATTTGTATTCTATTTCTTTTATCTATTTTTTTTTTACTGCCTCCTTAGTTAAATCTATTTGTTTTTATAATTTTATTCTATCTCCTTGTTTGGTTATTAGCTATAACTCTTGGTTCTTTGACAAATTATTTTTTTTATTGTGTGCACAACATTGTAAATTTTTTGCAAATTGTAGAAAAAATTTGAGGCTTAACTATTTTTTTTTTTTCTCTTAGAAGCAGTTTAAATTGCTTTCTTTAGTCCCTTGGGTGAACTGGAACTTTGAGACCATGTTAATCTAATTTCAAGCATTAAGATAATTTGAACTGAACCTTTGTAACTCCTACAGGCTCACAATTTAGCTTCATTCAGAGTGATATCTTTGAAATTTAAACCCAATGCATAATGGTGGTGGTGGAGAGCAGGATTCACTAGAACCTGAAAAAGCCTGGACTCTAATGCTATTCTCTCTAACCCCAAAGCCTTTTAAAATTGCAGATCAACATTTCAGCTTCTCAGGATTTCTTTTGAAATTGACAATTTTCCCTCCAGAAGAAAGTTTCCAACACAGGGCTCAACTCCCTGGTTCTTCAAATTTGCTTGGTTTCTAACTTCGAAATTTTACCCTATCTTAGCACTCTGTTACCTTCAAGTAGAAGTGCTGTTTCCAACTTAACTAGCCTGTGATTATTATAAATGAATTTCCTAATTGCTCTCTTGCCACATCTAAGACTTAATGTATTTGAGGGGTGAGCCCTTTAGGTTTCTGTGTCTTGGGAAGGAGTATTGGAATTAAATTTCCAGATGATAAAGAGTGATGGACTTGTCTGATTAAAGCAAAAGTGGAGATAAAAGAGAAATTTCAGTTGTTGATGACCAGAAGTTCTGGCAGCTCTTCCCTGCAGAAAAGAAGAGCGCAACCTACCTGCTCCTGGCTGGAGCCAAGCCTCTGTTAGGCATAAAATTTTCCATTTATATAGGCTCATGGTTATAGAAGAGAATTTGAATGAAAAAATATTCTGAAAGCTGCTGCTTGCCAAATTTTATTAACAATGAGAGAAACTTGTAGAAAATTTTCAACCTAGGTTCATTGTTCAAGTCACCTGCCTTTCTGATTCTGATTCCTCAAAGTACATGTAAAAGGTGATCTGTCCTGAGTCCTGACTGAGGAAGGGTTAGATGGACTAGAGGGGTGAGCACATAAGTCAACAGACTTTTGAGATCTACTCCAGCCCTCATATTTTATGCTTCCGGGTACTAGGGACCACACTGAGAATTGCGTCTGCTAAGATTTAAGAATTAGACCTTACAGAACTAACAGATCTCAGATGCTTGAGACTTACTCTCTTCCAGCCATTGCCACATTGTCCAAAGCTCCTGAATAAAACAAGGAATATATATGTATGTGTAACTTTGTGTGTGTACATGAGCATATATTTATATAGTGGCATACAGTAATCATTTATTATTATTGTTGTTGTTGTTGTTGTTGTTGTTGTTGTTGCTAATATCTTTTACAGTTCTGAGGATGGGGTACACTGGGCCCAGCTAAGCAGGTCCTGCTCTAGGTGTCTCATGCAGAGCACAGGTGGCCAAGGCTGGAGTTATTCTGAAGCCTTCCTCCTTCACATGTCTGGGTTGTTGTTCAGAAGACCTAAACTGGACATCTCGAAATGGCTGGAAAGAAGCATACATTTTTACCAAGCCAACAGGATAATTCTATGTAAACTAGGCAGTGGTTTATGATTACTTTAAAGGATTACTGGACAATATGAATATTTTTGTCCTTTAAAGTTGCAAAATTCTAGAATTCAAGTCATCCCTTTTCTTTTGACATAAAGAATATCTTCTAAGTTAAGAGAACACAGGTGTTTCTCACAGGAAAATGTCATCTTACAACCATATTTCCAAATACAAGATCAGAAATACTAACAAAAAGCTAACAGAGTGCTGTTCAATATAATTTTATTTATTCAGTTGGACATGCCTTTATTGTATTTTCTCCATGTACAAGATACTGTTCTAAGAGAAGGTGTAGACTTGAATTTATTTTCATGGCTGCTAACAAAGGTTACACATTATTTGGAGTAGTAATACATTCATACTGGTTCTGCATTTCCTTGATACTCAAACTCCTACTGCTGCCTGTGGAAATTGTGAGTTTGGGGCCGGAGAGAAAGCAAGAGCTGTGATATAAAATGGAACTTCCCCTGAGGCTACCTGCTGTGTTTGGTTCATGGACTGCTTTGTATATTAGGGCAAGACTGGAGATAGCTATAAAATCATAAAGTGTGTTTTCTTTTTAACATTGTAGCGTGGAGCACATATGACCATTGCATTTATAAATTTGCATCACCCACCCAACAGGAGTGTTTCACCATAATATGATCGTAACTGCTTTTAGAATTTGGGTCTAGTTAAACTCATTACTGGATATACATTATGTAGTTTTCTAGAAAACATTTTCAATTAGTCCTAATGACATATCATAAGGCAAAATATGGTTCTTCATTGGGTCTTCTGGATGTTTCAAGCATTATATATATATATATATATAACTATATATAACTATATATAACTATATATAACTATATATAACTATATATATATATATATATATATATATATATATATATATAGTTAGGGGAGCTTAGTAATCAATTGTTACTTCTCATCTTATTATCATTTCCAAGCATGAGTTGATGACAGATGTCATATAATTATTTAAAAAAGATAGACAACCCCCAAATGAATTCTTACTGAAATGAGTTTTTAAAAAGAGAAACTATAAATTTCTTTATATTAAATGAAAGTAAGCCAACTTAGTAAAACCAAAATAATGTGGAGTGATGAATAACAATATTATGATATTTCATGTAAACAAAGTACTCTTTTGTTTAATGCTTCTTATTTTCTAATTTATACTTGGTAAAGTATCCAGGAATTCTTATTTTCTGGCATAGAATGAGAATTGTTTATGGATTTTCATGATTCATTTTAAAGCAAGGAGAAATATGTTTAAGACATTTTCCTTGAACATTCTACTTCAGGGCAGGAAGTGTGCAGTGTCAACTAAAAATGTGGCCATCCGATGGGAGGAAAACCTGCCAGTGTGACAAAATATCACCTCCTCTACTTGATGTGCTTCTTCTTCTGTTGTGTGTCTTACTTGAAACTAAACCAAAACTCAGTGACACTTCAATATTATAGAGAAAGCAGGTCACACTATAGCTGAAAGAGATTAGGGAGGAAAGTATGTGCACAGAACTAGTCTAAGCCCTTCTTACTGAGATAAGAGCTTTAGGAGCTGCCTTCCTTTACAGAAATAAAAGACAGCTCCATCCACTGAAGAAAAGGTCACTCTATTGCTAACTCATTGAGTGCCCTTAGGTAAATCTCATCTGAATTTTCCACCTTTATAATGAAGATAATGACACTAAATTTTTGTAACATTAAATGAGCTAATGTATTGGAAATTTTCTTAAATTCTCAAAAAATACTGTATACATCTAAGACAGTGGTACTAATGCCATCTTAATAAAATGCGTTTCTACTTTATTAGGTAACACTACCCATATTTGCGAAAATTCCATATATATTCAGGTCTCTGAAAACAATACAATATCTGAGGACCCCAGTTTGAGTGGTTTATTTGTATTGTTTTGCATCCTTAATTATATTTCTTCATTAGTTTTTTTTATTGTTAAAAATACAACCATTCATTAAATAATGATTGATTGCTTACTATGTAAAAGGCACTTACAATTTTTTGTGGGGCACAGGAAAATGATAACACTATCCCTGTCCTTACTGAATTTATACTGTTCTCATTATCTTGGAAATTTACATTTTAGTATCATTAGACTGATTTGTAGATTTTATAGTCATGATTCCTGATAATAATTCCTTGTTCCATAAACAAAATTGATCATTGCTTGAATGTCAACAGATATTTTCAGTGTTAACAGCTTTCGTCAGATAACATAACGTGTTTCTCAGAAAGGAAGTTCAAAAGGACCAATTCTGTTAGATTGCTGACCTTGACCTCCTGTGGCCAAAAATCCTGTTTCCCTGTGTTTTGAAAGGAAACACGTTTGAGGAAAGCTCTCAATCCTAGATTCAGTGGTTTTCCTTAAAGCCTGTTTGGAGAGACAACAATGGAATTCTGGGAGAGATCTGACATAAGCGGATTCATCTGATCCCTCTCAAGAGAGAGAAGTGTTTGTTTACTTTGCTCAGAGTGTTATATTTCTATGCATGTGCTATTATTAGAATCCTTTGAAGTAGAAAAGTTATATGTCATAGACCTCCTTCTGATTAAAAACTTTAAGGCTGTTTATCTGATGTGTATGCAGAGTACACAGAAAAGAAAAAACACCTGTTTGTTGAAAATGAACTCTGAAGAATTAGGGAGCAGAAGTTTGTAACTTTTGATTCTCTATACAATGTCACATTTATTTTCCTTTGAGGGCTGCTTTTCAAGAGTTTTCAGAAAGATGGCTTTAAAGAGGCAAGTACGACTGCATCTGGAACCCAAGTAATTTATAGAGAAAATTGAGTAATATCTAGAAATTGTGTTAAACTAGAAGTTAAATGGGAATAATGCCTACCCTAAATATATATATTGTGAACATCAAGTGCAATAAGCCTTATGAAATTGCTTTCAGAGCACACCTATTGAAAAACTAAAATCATTTTTTTTGGATCAAGCATCACTTATTTATTTTTAAAAATCTTTAAAAAATTTTAAACAGAAAGAACAAAATATTTTTTAAATGATATACAATTTAATTGTTTTTACCCCATAGCAATATATCCTAGATTTTTTACACATAAATATCTCATTTGAAGTAGTTACATATGATTTTGTTGTGTGAAAGTGAAATGTAGATATTTAAATGAATTTATTGAACTACTAAAAAGAAAAAAACATGATGAGCATTCATGTTATGTATTTTTAAATTTATGCCCAAATCTTTTATTTAAAGTAAAGTGTGTGAAACAACAGAAAAGACACACAAGATGAAGTCCTATTAAAGATGTAAACTAATTATGTTTCCAATTATTATGACATAAAATTTTACTTCAGGCAAGGAGAGAATCAACTATAAGAGTAAAATCATTTCAAAATTGTAAAAGACACTCCATCTTGACTCTTGCCTCAGGAAGCTGGAGTACACAACATTTTTCCTATTCTTTCTGCTAACTAAAAGCACTGGACATTATATATAAAATATTAGAAGGTACTGAAAGATGAACAACAGAAGGAGACTGGGATTAAAGAATAGAAGGTAGACTGGGGACCTTAGGACATAAGTTTTGTTTTGTCTCATGTAACCAAGATTGGGCATTAGAAAAATTGGCAACTTGAAAATACTAATGTACACAGACTGCAAATACCCCAAGAAAAGTCTGCAGTCACTAGCCAAAGGAAAAAGAAAAGGGCACCTTAGTGAGAAAACTTTTATTTATTTGCTCAACTCCAAATACCACAGAAAAAACTACGGTCTCATCTCTCCTTTAGCATCCTGCCATCAAAAGCAGAGACTTCCACCCTTGTCATGTAGTACAAAGGTACTTTCACCCTACCGATGTTACTTCATTGAGGGCTGAGTAGAGAACTGGAACTTTTACCCCCATGCCCACTCTATAATGTCAGTGGACACAGCATGGAATGACTGAACTTTCGCCTCCCCTTTCTGCTGTGGTGGTGTCAGAAGAAGCCAAGTGAGAGCCAGGGCTCTCACTATTGCTAAATAGTAATGAAGCTTCCCTCCACATTGTGAATGGAGACCACATGGGGAACAGTAAATAAGAGCCCTTTTCCTGGGTTTCAATAGAGGTCAAGTGAGAAACCTGGTATGAATGAGTGGCACCTTCCTTCCTACACCTGCATGGGTCAAATGAGACCTGCTAAAACATAAGATTTAAATAAGATCTGGATTTCATAATATAATACTCAAAATATTCGGATTTCAACAGGATATCACTCATAGCAAAAACCAAACCAAACCAAAACAAAACAAAACAAAACTCAACTAGAATAAAAAAAGGCAATTAATAGAGGCAAAACTGAGATGAGACAGATACTAGAATTATCTAATAAAAATTTTAAAGCAGCTATTATAAATATGTTTCAAAGAGAAATTACAAACACACATTTGAAACAAATGAAAAAAAATAGAAAGTCTCAGCAAAGAAAAAAAAACTTGAAAAAAAAAAAAAGAAAATATAAAGAAGAACCAAATGTAAGTTTTGGAACTGAGAAATATAATAACCAAAAACAAAAACAAAAATAAAACAAACAATGAATGAGCTCAATAGCAGAATGGGCAATACAGGAATATATGACTTTGAAAAAAGAATAATAAAGATTATTTAATCTGAATAACAAAGAGAAAATATAATAAGAAATGAACAGATACTTAATGTATGTAAAACTATAATAAAGATCTAACATTCATGTCATGAAAGAGAGAAGAGAACTCAGGTGAGGTTGAAAAATGTACAACAAAATAATAGCTGACAAGTCCCATATTTGGCAAGAGGCTTATATCCTACAGATTAGAGGAGCTGAGCAATCCACAAACAGGATAAACTCAAATATTTCTGTGCCAATACACATCATAGTTAAACTTCTGAAAAATAAAGACAAAGAAAAAACTTGAAAGCAGGCAGAGAGAAATGTTGCATTAACTATAGGGAAAAAATAATCCAAATGATGATAGATTTTCCCCCAGAAACCATGAAGCCAAAAAGAAGTGGCATGACATTTTCTTCAAGAGTTAATAGAAAACTACTAATTTAGAATTCTATATGCAATAAAAATATCCTTCAGGAACTGAGGGGAAGACACAGGAAAAACCACTGCACTCAAGATTATAGTGACAGAGAGATGAATATAGAGTTTCACATCTTCCCAGACTTCAGGGCTGGGGTAAGAAACCTGCAATGTATATTAGAAAGTTGCTGGAGGTTAGGTGTTGGACAATTCTGAGAGTTAAAAAGTCCAGGGAGACCCACAGTTTTGCGAGATTTACCTCCAGGAGCTTGACCGGATTCCCATAGCGTCAAACAAAAATCCCCTGTGCTTATAGAAGTGGAAGGGAAAAAGAAACCATTTAAAAATATGCCAGAGCATTCTGTTCTGAACAAAGCCTGCCTTCAGGGGAAACTAGTTAACTAGAGCCTAACTTGCTGGGGCAACATCAGAGGCTGACTAGAAGAAGGGATATATATTAGAAGGAAAGCTAGAGATAAAAAAAAAACAACAAAAAACAAAAAACATTATAATAGAAATGAAGAATGCCTCTGATGGGCTTATTGGTAAATTGGATAAGGCTGAGGGAAAAATTTCTGAGCCAGAAGATATATCAATATAGTCCTAAAAACTAAAGAGAAAAAAAAATAAAGATTGAAAAAGAACAGAACAGATTGTCTAAGGATTGAAAAAGGTATAACATACACTTAATGGGAATACCAGGAGAAGAAAGACACAGAGAAACAAAAGAAATATTTGAAATAATAATGATTAAGAATTTCCCCTAATTAATGTCAGACACCAAAGCACAGATTCAGGAAGCTTAGAAAACACCAAGCAGGATAAATACCAACAATAACAGCACAACAAAACTATAATGTCATTTTGAAACTACATAAAATCAAAGATAAAAAAAAAAGATTCTGAAAGAATCCTGAAGGGAGAAAAGTCCTCATTCATAGAAGAACAAAGATAAAAATTATTTTAGATTCCTCAGAAATGATACAAGCAACAACAGGATAAGGTAAAATATTTAAAGTATTGAGAGAAAGAACTCAACTACCCTAGGATTCTATACCTTGTGAAATTAACCTTCAAAAATGAAGAAGTAGATTTTTTTAGACAAACAAAAATTGAAGGAATTTCTTGTCAGAAGACATAACTTGCAAGAAATGTTAAAAAAAAAACTCTTTAGAGAGAAGAAAAATAATATAGGTTAGAAAAAGATCTACATAAAGAAAAGAAGACTATTGAAAAAATAATGAGTGAAGGCAAAATAAATTTTATTTTGTTATTCTCAATTCATCTAAGAGATAATGGTAGTTCAAAATAATAATAACGCTGACAATATATTAATTATGTGTGTTTATGTGTGCTTATTTATATATAAATGAAATAAGTAACAGCAATGATAGAAAGCGTAAAAGGAAAGAATTAGGGTTACTTTATCATTATAAGGTACTTGCACTACGTGTAAAGTGGTGTAGTGTTATTTGAAAGTTAATTTGGATTAGCTGTTTATGTATATTGCAAACTTTAGTGCAGCCACTGAAAAAAATATAAAAACATGTATAACAAATATGCTAAGAAAGCTGAGAAAATGAAATCATATAAAATTCTCAAATAAAACCACAAAGGCAGAAAAGACAAAAATAGGAATAAAAAGCAAGGACAATAAATAGAAGATAATAATGAATAGGATAGATATTAATCTAACTATATTAATAATCACTTTGAACACAAATGGTCTAAATGTAACAACTGAAAGACAGAGAGATTATCAGAGTGAATCTACAAGTATATGTTGTCTCCAGGAAACCCACTTTAATTCTAAAAAAATGTATAGGTTAAAAGCAAATGAATGGAGAAAAACATACCATGCTAACACTAATAAAAAGAAAGCAGAAATTGCTATATTTAGAGCAGACTTCAAAAGCAAGGAAAGTTATCAGGAATAGAGGTCATTAAAAAGAAGTTAATTTCCCCAGAAGACATAATAATCCTTAACATGTATGTATCAAACTATGTGAAATAAAAACAAATAGAATTGGCAAGAGAAATAGATGAATCCACTGTGATAGCTGAAGACTTCATAATCCCTCTATCATAAATGAACAGATCTAGCAGGCAGAAAAGCAATAAGAACATAGTTGACTATAAAACTGACATCTATAAACTACATCACTTAACAAAAACTGAATATGCATTCTGTCCAAGCTTACATGGAACATTCACCGAGATAGACTACATTCTGGACCAGAAAACACACCTTAACAAATTTAAAAAATGGAAATCATTCAATGTTTGCCCTCAGACCACAATAAAATTAAGATAAAAATTAATAAAGAAGGATAACTGGAAAGTTCCCAAGTACGTAGGAAAGAACCAAGGGACGACACACCACACTACACTACACAACCACCGACTCCTCCCCCAGTGAAATGGGGGAGGAGCCGGTGGTTGGGTCAGTGAGATTTAGAAAAAGTAAGGTTTATTGAAAGTACATTTAGAAGGAGATGGGCCATGTTAAAGAAGTCTTCAGCCCCCTGGAATTTGGGAGGTGAAGAGATAAGACAGAATGCGCCCTAAGGGAGGAGTAGGTTTTCAGCACGAAGAGCTGTAATAACACAGAAGTAGGAAGGTCTGTATATTTGGGCCAAGAATGGGAGGTCCTAGATGATTTGCATGTGAGCTTACCTTGACTGACAGCTGGCTACTATATAATACTTTGCGTACTGCACATGTGCTTACCCAGAATTAAGTCTGTTATATTAGATTCATGAACTTCCAGGCATAAACATAGTGTTGTAATGACAGCATAATGAACATTAGATTGTGAGCAGACTACGGTAGTACCTTCCACACAGGCATCTGTGGCTGGATTAAATAAACTATAGATTCTCGCCCTCCTTTCCTTTGTCTCTGGGAATGTGGGAAGGATTCTATAATTACCAATACAGTATTTTTGGGTGGTCTCTAGGCTGGGCCTCCGTTCCTTTGTTCCCCTGTCATTCATGTCTGACTAGCCACCTAACATTTGGAGATTAAAAAACATACTTTTAAATAGCATGTCAAAAAAAAATCTCAAGAGAAATTTAATAATGTTTTGAATAAAATGAAAATGAAAATGAAAACAAAACAGCAAAATTTGTGGGATACAGCAAAAGCAGTGCTTAGAGGGAAATTTATAGTACTAAAGTAAGTATATCAGAAAAAAAAAAGAAAAATCTGAAATCAATCATCATCTAAATTTTCCTCTTAGGAAACTAGAAAAGAAGAGCAAATTCAATCCAAAGTAACCTGAAGAAAAGAAATAAGACTTAGAGCAAAAATCAAGGAATTGAAAAGAGAAAATCAATGAAGAAAGTCAATAAAATTAAGAGTTGGTTCTTTGAAAAGATTAATTAAATTGATAAGCTTCAGCCAGGCTAAGAAAAATAAAAGAGAAGACACAAATTACTAATATCACAGATAAAAGAAGGGACATTACTGCAGAACCCATGGAAATTAAGAATGAGAAGGGTATATGATGAATAATTTTATGACAACAAACTTGGTAATATAAAAGAAATAGACAAATTCTTTGAAAGACAGTCTGCCAAAACTCTTACACAAAGAAATACATAATCTGAATAGACTTATATCTATTAAATTAATCTAATCAAATTAATAACTTTCTAAACAGAAACACCAGGCCCAAATGGGTTTTAGTGAACTTTATAACAAACATTTAAGGAAGATATACCAAATTCTCTACAATTTCTCTTATAAAATAGAAGCAGAGGTAATACTTCCCAACTCATTCTATGAGGCCAGTATTACCTTAATAGCAAAACCAGACAGAAACATCACAAGAAACATGAACTACAGACCAATATCTCTGATGAACATAGATGCAAAAACATCAACAAAACATTAGCAAATCTCATCAATCTATCAAAGAATTTATACACTACGACCTAGAGTATTTTAGGTATGCAAGTCTGAGTCAAACATTCAAAAATCAATTAATGTAATCTATCACATCAATTAGGTAAAAATGAAAAATCACATGATCATATGAATAGATACAAAAAAAAATTTGACAAAATTCAACACCCATTTATGTTAAAAACTCTCGATAAACTATAAACAGAAGAAAGTTTCCTCAACTTGGTAAAGAATCTCTACAAAATAACCTATAGCCAATGTTATACTTAAATGTGGAAAATTCAGTGTTCCAAGTAAGATGAAGTGCAAGGCAAGAAAGTCCCCTCTTACTATTCCTTTTAAACATCATATGATAAATCCTTGCTAAAGTAATAAGGCAACAAAATAAAATAAAAAATATAAAGATTGGAAAGAATAAATTAAACTGTCTTTCTTTGCAAATGACATCATCAACTATGTAGATAATTTGAAAGAATTAGCAAACAAAACAAAAAATTAATAGAAAAACCCCCTCCTGGAACTAATGTGACAATATCAAGATTGCAGTATATAATGTTAATATAGAAAAATTAATTGCTTTCCTACATATCAGTAATGAAAAATGAAATTTGAAATTAAAAGCATAATACAATTTACTTTAGCACTCCCCCAAAACCAAATTTATTTTGTATAGCATCTATGTGAGGAAAACCACAAAACACTAACGAAAGAAATGAAAGAACTAAGTAAATAAAGAGAGATTTCTTGTTCATGGGTAGAAATATTCAATAATTTCCAGCTCAGTCAACAAATTTATATGATTCCAATAAAAATCCAGCAAATTATTTTGTGGGTATCAACAAACTGATTCTAAAGTTTATATGGAGGAGCCAAAGACCCAGAAAAGCCAATACAGGATTAAAGGAGAAGAACAAAGTTATAGGACTGACATTACTTGACTTCAAAATTTACTATAAAAGTTACAGTAATCAAGATTGTCTGGTATTGGTGAAAGAGTAGATGAATAGATCAATGGAACAGAATAGAGAGCCTAAAAATAGATTCTCATAAATAGAGTCAACTGACCTTTGACAAAAGAATGAAGGCAATACAATGAAGCAGATAGTCTTTTCAACAAATAGTGCTGGAAAAACTAGACATCCATATGCAAAAATAATAATAATAATAATAATAATAATAATAATAATCTAAATATACACCTTACATTCTTCACAAATAAACTCAAAGTGGATAGCAGACCTAAATGTAAAATGCAAACCTATAAAAATCTTAGAAGGTAATATAGGAGCAAACTTAGATAAGTTTGGGTAAGGTGATGACTTTTTAGATAAAATACCAAAGGCATGATCCATGAAAGAAATAATTGATAAACTCATCTACCTCAAAATTATAAACTTCTGCTTTGTGAAAGACAACATCATGAGAAATAGATGGCAAACCACAGACTATGAAAAAATATTTGCAGAAGACACATCTGGTAAAGCACTGTTATTCTAAATATACAAAGAACATTTAAAACTTAACAGTAAGAAAAATAAAAACAATTAAAAAATGGGCCATAGACCTTAACAGCCACCTCACCAAAGAAAATATACAGATGGGAAATAAGCATAAAGATGCATCATATTACACATCATCAGAGAAATGTAAATTAAAACAACAAAGAGATGCCACTACACAATGATTAAAATGACCAAAATGTATAACTCTGACAGTACCAAATGCTGGAGGGGATGTAGAGCAACAGAAACTCTCAATTGTTGCTGGTGGGAATGCAAAGATAGTTTGGCAGTTTTTTTTTTTTTTTTTTTTTTTTACAAAACTAAACAAACTCTTACTATACAATCTAGCAATCAAGCTTCCTGGTATTTATCCAAAGTTGAAAAGATGAGTCCACACAAAAACCTGTACGTATATTTATAGCAGCTTTCTTCATAATTGCCAAAAGTTGGAAGCAACCAAGATGTCCTTCAATAGGTGAGTGGGTAAACAAACTGTGGTAAATGCAGAGCATGGCATACTGTTCAGCACTAAAAAGAAAGAAGCTATCAAGTCATGAAAAGACATGGAGAAATATTAAATGTGTATAAGTGAAAGAAGCCTGTCTGAAAATGCTACATACTGTATCATTATAACTGTATGACACTCTGGAAAAGACAAAACTATGGAGACAACAAAAATATCATTGGTTGCCAGGGTTTTGGGGGGATAGAGGGGTGTTGCGGGAAGGAGTGAATAGGCAGAGTATTTTTTAGGATACTTTTTAGATACCAAAATGATGGACACATAGTATACATTTGTCCAAACTCACAGAATATAAAATACCAAGAGTGAATCATACTGTAAGCTATGGACTTTGGGCCTTTATGATGTGCCATTGTGACAAATTGACTTCTCTGGTGGGGAATGTTGAGAAAGAGAGAGGCTATGTATGTGTGGGGGCAGGTGCATATGGAACATCTCTGTACTTTCCTCTCAATTTTGCTTTTGAATCTAAAACTGCTCTAAAAAATTAGTCTTAGTAAAAAATAGAGTCATCATTCAAGACTCAGGGATTTTAAATAAAGATTCAGATCTTCAGTTTCTCTTTATAAATTGGGAAAGTCTGATAACACTGGGCCAGACTTACGCATAGCTACAGTCAGCTGAGTAGTAGTAGTAAGTGTCCCTTTAGAAAGGTCTGTTCTGTTCTGTTCTGTTCTGTTCAGAAAGTCCCCCACTGGCTTTACCCAGTTCCATTTCTTTCTTGGGACTCATAAGAGAGACACCCATCCTCTAAGGATTATAAACAGGTTACCCCAATTAGAACTCAGCCAGAGAAAGCACAGCAGGAATTGTGTTGTCAGAAGTAAGTGAAAGAGAGACTGGGTGGGGGCAACCCAAGTGTCTATCAAAAGATAAATGGATAAACAACATGTGGAATAAACAGAGGATGAAATGTTATTTAGCTTTTAAAAGAAAGGAGGTTCTGACACAGTGCGAATGAAACTTGAGGGCATTACACTAAATGCAATACGCTAATTACAGAAAAACAAATACTACATAATTCCACTTAAGTGAGGTACCTAGAGCAGTCAAAATCATAGAGACAGAAAGTAGAATGGTGGCTGGAGCCAGGGAATGGGGGCAGTGGGAAGTTAGTACTTAGTAGAACAGCTGTTGATTTTTCAGCCTGTTGAGCATTTTTTAAACTTGTTTGGACAGAGTGATAACTTCCAAGCTCCTTAAGTGCAGAACCAGAAATTGGAAATCAGAAACTCTTGCCTCAGTTTTAGGAAGTACTGACCAAATAAATGAATGTACAGGTCTTATTTGGCTCTCTGTCTGTGCTTTGGCATTAGATGTCAAATCAGGCCTGATATGGGCACGGATGGATTTGCTTAGTTTCATTTCCTGGTTGGAGTGTGGAAGTTAAGTCTGATGCTTCCTCCTGGATTCTCTCTTGCCAGGCTCTGACCATGGCAATGAGGCCCACTATCGTGAAAAGATAGACTTGGGGTCACCCCTCAGCTCTGGCATCGTCTAGGGGCTCTGAGTGGGCATTGTGGGAAAATGAGTGTGAACTTTGAAGTCACATAGAAGAATCTTCTGAAAATAATGTTCTCAAGATTATAAGTAAAAATGCTTAGCTCAGTCCCAGATACTTGGAAAGCAGTATGTTTAAAGAGACTATGGTAGTCATTTTCAAGGCTGGGGTGAGGAATACATGAGGTCGTATGACAAGAAGTCTCACATGCCATGTATGTGACATAACTCACGAGTTCAAGAGAAAGATCAGTCGTCTAGTTTTCCTCTATTACTTACCTACTCAAACTTCCATTGGTTGTTAAGCCCCTTCCTATCTAGGTTCTAGCACTGAGCCCTGAATGAATACATTGTAGGAATTTGATACATTTCTGAACAGAAAATAAATAATTACAATAGTAAATAGTTGACTTTTTCAAAAGAACTTAAATTCTTAAAAAGGAGATATGACTTCAATGAATTCATACATATTTATTGAATGCCTACTGTAAGCTCACAACTATGATGATAAGGAATAATAAAATGCTAATACATAGTTACAAGTTTAGGTGAAGGGAGAAAATATTACATATAAGGCACTTGATGAACAACTCAAGTAAATATATAGTGAATCTTTCTTATCATACAATATTATATGGATTTTCTATGCTTTCTGTATAACATGAGAGTTTAAGAAATTGTTTGTAACAATTGGCAACAACCTTTTTATTAATAAAATCAGAAACATTCTTTCAATTCTTATGCTAGATTATAATATGACTATTCAGATGAGGCCCTGTTAAATATGACTTGCATTATTGTTTACATTTGGGAGAAGGTAATTTTTTTTTCTTATTGAACTGTTAGGTAACAAAGGACAAAAAGCTAATAAAATATTTAAAAATTTTGACTCAGAATTTGGTATACACCTTATTTTTATGAGTATCCTTTTAGTGGTCATATAATATTTCATAACATTGTTATCACATTAATTTATTAACCATTCCTCAATTACTTACTTATAGGTAGTTTCTAGTTGTTGAGTTAAGTTTTTATATTGTTCCTGTTAAAATGTGACTACTTAATATATAGTTTAATATATAATAAAACTAGATAGGGTTTATAAAAAAAAAGATTGTTCATCATTAGAAAATATTTTAACCTTTTTCATTATATTAATAATTTAAAGGAAAAACCATGATTGTGTAATAGATGATAAAAAGCAAATAATTATGTTTAGGAGCCAATTCTAATTTTTTTTGTGAAAAGCTTTAAGTAAAATAGGAATCACAGAAAATTACCTTGGAAAGAAATAAACATTTATTAGTTGCAGATGATGTGACAGTATTTCTAAAAATCCAGTAAATTTTTCAGAAATTGTTAAACTATTAAGAGAACTAATAAAGTAGCTATATGTAAGATGAAACAAAAAAATTATTCTTTTTTATTAGCTTTGAACAATTAGAAACTCAAATAGAAAAATCATATTTATGATAATGTCAAAATTAGTCTGTAAAACACCTAGGAATTACTTTATAAGAGAATTATATATTTTTATTAAAGACATAAAATATGACTAAAATAAAGAGAAAGACATATTATGATTCCTCATGGAGAGACTAAATAGTGTGTAGATGCTATTTCTTCTCAAACCAATGTGCAACTATAATGCAAATCTGATGAGTATCCTGAGGCATTGTTTTGAGGAATAACCATGCTGATTGTAAAATTTGTTTGGAAGATTAAGAGTTTGAAAAAGAAGAATCATGAAAGGAAATTTGCTCTCTAAGATGTTAAATGTGTATTTACTTTAATAAAAATAGTTGAGTAATGGTATAAAAATAAATAAATCGATAAGTAGTATATTACAGAGATTACAGAAACAGACTTATTTATATATGTGGGTTTAAGATTATGATAATGAAGGTATTTTGAAAAATATAAAGTTATTCCCATCTTGCCCACTGTTAAAAAAAGTATAGATTAACTGAGCAACTAAATGTACAAAAAAACTATACTGTATGGTTCTGCTAAGGTAACTATGTTCAAACAAAAGTATCTTAGGATCACAGTAGCTAAACATAAGAAGGTGTCTTGATCATGCCAAGTCTGAAGTCGTCTGGAGACTCCCCAGGGCAGACTCCTTCCAGGTGATGATTCAGGAATTGAGGCTGCTTTTATCTTGCTACCATGCAATTTAGAACATTTGGGTTTAAGGTCTGTTCCTGAAGGGGAAGAGAGCTGGAGGGTCAGACAAGGGTAGAAATGACATAGACTGTGTCACTTCTACCCACATAGAACTAGTCATATACTAATAACCTAATTCGAAAGGAGGCTGGAAAATGTGGCAGAGCACATGGAAGTTCAGTCAACATTAAATATCTCCATCAAAATAGTGTCATGGTCAAATCTAGATACACTTTTTTGTAAACTCATGGGTGGGAAAAATTTCTTATCATTGTCTAGAAAAGAAAAAGCAATAAAAGGAAAAATAGATTTGAGTACAAAAAAGTTTAAAGGCCATAAACAGTGAAAGATACCTAAAACAAACTTAAAATGCAAATGACACAGATTGAGAGAAGGTATTTGCCACATGTTTACACAGCAAAATGTTAACAAAATGTTAATATGCAGAATTTCTATAAAGAAAAAATGATAAACAAACCAATAAAGAACACTGTAAAGACTACTAAAAGTTCAAAAATATAGATAATCAGTCACATATGTACAGGGAAGTACATTACAGTATTGTTGGTAATGGTATAAAATTGAAGACAATTTAATTTTCAATAGGAGTCTGATTGAATCATATATGGTGTGTCTATATAACAAAATGCTATGCAGTCATTAAAAGAGAACAAGATAGATTTCAAAACTGACATGAACAGATGATGTATAAATGGAAAAGAGGAGATGTATATCACTACAGTCAGTATGACCACACGTTGGAGAAAAATTAATTAAAAAATTAATGATATAAGTAGATAGATGATAGACAATAGAGATAAATTAATATATACTATAATAATATAATGTAATTAATATAATATAATATAATATAATATAATATAATATAAATGACAAAATAGAAAAGACACGGACAAAACTGTTAGTATTGTTTTTCTCTGAAAAGCAGAAGAGGTGATATTTACTTTGTAATTCATACACTTTTCAAAGTGGTAACTTTTATTTTTTTGTTTTTCTGCATTGTTTAAATAAAAAATTAATAATATTGATTAATTAAATCATTCATTCATTCATTCACTCATTTTCCCATCCATCCATTCATTCATCCATCCACACATCTATTTTTCCATCCATCCATCCATCCATCCATCCATCCATCCATCCATCCATCCATCCATCCAACATTTCATCTATTTATTCTATCATATACACACACATTTAATAAGTACCTCTTCTCAGATATTGTGTTTTCCATGCATATTATAATTAATATTTAGTTTAGCTCATCTTGGTACAGGAAGAGGGATGCATAATGTTTTTTCCTCCTAGTTTACAACTTATTTAAAAACAAACCAACAAAACATAAAGAGTCTGGCCCTAGGCTTCTTGAGTGCACCATCTGGCTTGGCTTCCCTAGCCTCTGGCCTTTGTCTGCCCTGTAGATGACAGATTAGTGGGAACATCCTTTATAGTAGGAAATGGAGGTCAATAAAATTTGCTTTCCAATTTAGTATCATCCCAGTCAGGACATCCCAAAATAAAATTTGTTTCAAAAATAGATCTAGGAGAAGAAAAAGTTAGGATTGAAAACAAACAATTAATCCTCTTATGTCATTGATTTTGTGTGAGAAACCAGATTTTTTTTTTTTTTTTTTTTTAAATAAAGCAGTTTCTTGTTCAGGTGCAATGATACTGCTGTTAGAAAAAAAGCACAACAAAAATAGTGCAGTCAAAGAGACCAGTGTGATAAACGATACTATGGAACAAAACAGGAAGTTGTTCAATGGAAGAGAATCGACCTCAGGGCCTGAGACATGAATAGATCCCTGGGTGCAAAGGTGTTTGCATTTGTGAAGTGCTGTATTGATGCTTTATTAATCAGAATTGAATTTCACACCATGTACTGTTTTGTGGCAATCCATTGGCTTATCTGACAGGTGAAGAGAGAGCATCTGCAATGTTGAATAATAACACATTCCAAGGTTGCTACATAGGAAAAAGAAGCACATGTTTCTATTCTAATACATGCCTTTCCATATACACATATTTGTGTGTGCACATACATATGTTCATAAAGTTTTATACTATAGGGATTTTAATTGATTTCTTGTGCAATTGGACAGACATCCCAAACTCATCTAAATTTTTTTATGCTATAATCTTAAAAAAATAATAGCTTCATCATAGAAATAGAAATACATATGTATATATATGTATATTTCCTACTTTTTTCAAACTTTTAGGAAATGTACATTCAAAAGATACTGGCTCAAAAGGGAGAAAAGTTTTTTCCTTCATACTCCATAATTGGTTCTTCTTATAGTGCTAAATCCGGGAAAATGTCAGTCTAGAGCAGTTTCCTCTCAGAGAGTTTGTCTCAGTGCCAAGAAAATCTGTTGCTCTTAAAAATTCTCTTCACATAGCTATCAAAGAGAATTTAATATTTTAAATCCATGCTCTGATAATTCAGTCAAAACTCCTTAAATGAAGCAAAGGAAGCTTAGGTGGGAGGCTGCTATGAGAGGTTTTATTTTTATCTCCATTCTGATTTGAAGGGAGGAAACCGTCGTAATGCTCAATGAGATTCTGCAACTCTTTCAAGATGCAGCCAGTTAAGCCACCGAGCTGATCTCACACCAGAGAACACCAGCCCCTGAACACCTGCAAAATGTGCTTTTTCTGTAAGACCCAAAAAAGTCTATTTATGAGTTGGTGGATTTGCTGTCCTCTGTGATCTTAGCTGTCTGTAGTGACAAGCTCACAAGCAGCTCTGACTGTTAGCAAGGAAATGATTCCAGGTTTGAGGGCTTGGGGTCCTTGGAAGAGAAGGTTGTTTTGTTTTGGTTTGTTGGTTGTTGTTCTCCTGGAATAGGCCCTTGTCAAGACTTTCAAATACCTAGAGGCTGTTTCCTCTAAGTTGGCCCCCCAAGGTCCCTGCCTTTCCAACCTATTTTGCTGTGTGGACAGAGCTTTAGAGCTTCTGCAGGAGGGGGAAGGGAACTGGTATCCCTCAGGACCTGCCCCGTCCAAAGAGAGAAAGCCGAACAGATGACAGCTGACACGTAGAGGGCATTTTGTAGGAATGTTGTCCCTGAGCAAGCTTCCTGAGCTGCAGTCCGCTGTCCCTCCCTTGCCAAGGCAGCCCAAAGGGATCTGATGACCTGGCTTGGGACCAGTGGGCTGGGAGCCAAAGGGCAGTAAATCAAAGTAAAAAAGAGGTGATATTTTAAAAGCAAACAATGTTTTTGTTTGTTTTAGAGGATAGAGAGGAGTAAATTATTATAATGGTAAAAGGGTAGGAGATATAAAACAACATTGCTGTGGAATAATTTAAATCTGTCTGTAAAAGCTCTTTCTTTAATGAGTATGCTCTATTCTTATTAAGCAAGATTCCTAATACTTTTTCTAGATGAGGTTGGGGAGTGTGTAAATTCTGGTCTTACCAGGATTAGTGAGGTTCCTACCACTTTAAAACAAATAGCATTCTCTAGTTTATAATTGCCAAAGGAGTATTAAAGTGTTTTCTATTTAAAATTTCTGGCACCAAATCTTTTCCTCTTGTCTTAATTCACATTATGTTTCTTCTGTCCACCTAGATAGTCAAACATGAAAAAATGTTTCTAAATTCTCACCTCCTGCAATCAGGTGAGAATGGCTCTGTGTCTACAAGGAGAGATTCTTGGGGAAGTCAGAACTGGATCTCTGAAAGCAGTACTGGGAGAACAGAGACCAGAGGCTGCATTTCCACAGAACCCAGGGGACATCTAGGCATTTGTTTATCCTGATCATATGTTTAATTGTCTTTACCTATAAGTATGAAATATTTCAGGACTATAAAAATGCACAAAGAATAATATGAACACCCAGACACCGACCACCCTAATTAAGAAATAAGGCATTACACTTTAATTATAAGGGGAAAATGCCAAATCAATAAAGCATATACTGAAAGCAATATATAATAGAGTAGAAAGGATGCTAAGTCTATTGTTCCTTTAAACTTCTTAGCAACCTTTATTGAGCTCCTGTTTGTGACAGGTGCTGAGGTCGGAGAAATGAAACACACCCTCACTGACCCAGATGTGATGGGACACTCATTAAGATAAAAAGAAAAAAAAAAAACCCTCACCACAATACACTCCAGGAAGTGCTATGGCAGATAGAAGTATAGGAAGCTGAGAGACCACGAAGGAGAATGTAACTTAGAGTGGAAGTTGGGGATGGGGGTGAGTGGTCAATAAAGTTTTCTCAGGGAAAGTGATCCTTGAACTGCTTCTGGAAGGACAGGGTTGAGACAGGCACCTGGGAGAGAAGCAGTGCATGTTAGGCAAGGGAAAGAGGCATCTGGGTGGCCAGTGCAATGGCATAGAAGGCAGCAGTTGAAACTTTGGTTGGCTGGAGTAAGTTGTGATAAGAGCTGGGACTTTCAGGAGGGATTCAAATGATCACATCTGCTTTTTAGAACAAGCACTGTGCTCAGAGACAAAGGTGGGGGTTCTTAGCTGGAAGTAACTGAGGAAGGCTTCAGGGCATCTGTGAACCCTTTGAAATTGTATGCAATATAGGGTGTGTGTGTGCGTGTGTGTGTGTGTGTGTGTGTGTATGTATTTTCCTCTAGAAAGGTCCATAACTCTCAAAAGGGGTAAAAGGATAAAGAGGGCTACAGAGGTAAAGAGTGCAGTCAGATTGGAGGGTTATTGCAACAGCTGAGATGACAAGGCATGAAATCCTGGATTGAGAAGTTACTCTAGGGGTAGAAGGAAAGGACAGTTTCAGGGACAATTAAAAGATAGTGTTGACAGGGTTTGTTATCTAATTGGATTTGCAAGGGGAGGTGGAAGGAGTAGTCTAGAGCAAGGCTTCTCAAACTTTAGCATGCATATGAATCACCTAGGGATCCTTTTAAAAAGCGGATTCTGACTTACAGGTCTGGGAGGAGCCAGAGATCCCACATCAGTAGCTTGGTCCCAGGTGATGGTGATGGTGATGTGGTATGCTGAGATGCTTAGGGACTATATATTGAGCAGGTAGGGTCCAGGTAACATACTCTAAGGCCAGGTTTTTCAACCTCAGTTGTTCACATTTTGTGCCACATCATTTTCTTTTGGGATGCAGGACATCCTATGCATTGTAGGATGTTTAGCAGCATCCAAGGCCTCTGGCCACTAGATGACAGTATCACTCCCTCAGCGGAACAAACATCATCTTCAGTCAGCACCAAACCGGGTGGGGATGGGGAGCCAGGTGTGTTAGAGGGGCACTGCTCTCTAGTGGTTAACAGCTCTGCTAAATGATAAAATCATCTGAACTGCTTTAGGAACTATTAATGCCTGGCCTCACCCAGACCGATTATACTCTAATCCCTAGTTGGGGCGGGGGAGGATGCGTCTGGCAGCTTTAGGGAAACCGGATGCGTAACTGACTTTGCTGGTTTGACCCTGCAGCACCTGGCCGGGTGGTAGACCTGTGCATTGAGCGGGGATCTCTGCAGGTTGAGGAGCAGTGTGGGTGGGGCGGTGGGGTGAGGGGTAACGATAAGATTCTGGATTTAAATGTTGATAAACTTGATATGCCTGAGGGGTCATTTAAATGGAGATGTTGACTTTGATTTTTTTGGTCACTGACAAGCTGTGTGTCCTTGGGCCAAATATATTTCCAGATTTTTAATTTTCTTATCTGTCAATCCTGATAATATCTATTTTAAGAGTTGATAAAAAGGAAAAATTCATTAATGGATGTGGAAAAAAGTATTAAGCTATATCACAACATACACACACTCAGCTAGAGGTCCATCTTCAGAATTTTATTTGAAAAACCATATTTTGAAAGTTTTGGAAAAAGTGGGACAACATTTTATTACATCGAGGCAGGGAGTGATTTTTGGGAAAACAACAAACAGAAAGCACAAGTCATAATTGATAAATTCAAGTAAATTAAAAAATTTTAATATTAGTACATGAAAAGTCACCATCAGCAAAGCTAAAAAACAGACTGGAAAAAAATATTTTTACTGCATAAATTGAAAAAAGTTTAGTACAAAAAATATGCAATAAACTTCTAAAAATCAGGAAGAGAAAGACAAAGAACCCAGAGGAAATAAACAGAAGATATAAATAGGCAAGCCACACAAGGGGAGTTGGAATGGGCAATAAACATAATACAAGATGCTCAGTCTCCCCAGTTATCAGGTAAATAAAATCAGTTGGAGCTGCAGTGGATATTATTTCTCACTCACCAGGTAGGCAAAAATTTACTGGAATGATGATGCAAAAGAAACCCATACTTTTAGTGAGGGTATAAATTGTTACACTACTTTCTGAGCAATTTGACAATATTTAATAAAATTTTAAAAGCCCAGTAACCTATAACATCATAATTTCTTTCTTTGATGAGATATATACAAAGATGCAACTTTGCAGCAAAGATGTGCAAAGATTATCTTTGCACCTCTCTTTCCAAAAGTGAAAATTGAAAATGGCCAAGATTCATCAATAGAAAAATGGACAATTACAATTGATAAATTGATAAATTTCAGTCTCTTTGCTATTTCAAAACTTCCAAATATTGGATGTCTCAGGCCATTGTCTTTAAAGTGCTCCTGTATCTACATGCATTTGTTATTTGTCAAATTTAAAATATCATAAATAACACATAAGTCAACAGAGAAGTGAATTATATGAAATATCTTGGCTTTCAATCTGTGTACCGTATCATTATCATAATGCTGAGACCTAAAGTATTCCCAGAGAAAAATTAATGGCCGATTTTTTATTATGCTTTGGATAATGTCAATAACAGAAATGGCAGTACAAGAGCTAGATTTATATAGCAAAGGCTTCAGAAAAACCAGTACCCCCACCTCTAACTGATCCCATCTCAAGTTATTGGGCAGCTTAGGAGCCAGAAGAACAATAGGCAGAGTTCAAAGCACTTGAATTCATCAATTTTACCTAGAAGTTAAGGGTAGGGAGGAAAGAGAGTATTAAATGAGACTTTTTCTAAATATTTGGGATACTGTGTCTTATCCCTCAAGTTAAATAGCAGATAAAAAGCTTGGAATTTATTAAGCACTATTCCAGTTGCTGGGGATACAAAGCTAACAAAGTAGCTGGAGTTAGAAGGAACAGATAATAAATAGATAAATACATTTGTAGTACATCAGTTGATAACTGTGAAGAAATAAAGTAAATCATGGGATACAGCATGAAGGTATGAAACTGTTATTTTTATGTGGTGCTCAAAGAAAGACTAACCATGATATTTGAGAAAAGACTAGAATGAAAAGAGGTTTGAGATACCCATTAGACAACCACATTGAGTTTCAGTAGGCAGCTTGACATACACATGTGGTTGACAGGGAGGGGTCTAAGCTGGAAATCCAGATTTAGGAGTTGTTGGCACATAGCAAGTATTGAAAGCCTTGGGGCTAGATGAGGTAGTCTAGTGAGTGTGCAGAGGCTGAGATAAGAACAAGGCCTCCAAGAGAAATGTAGGGAACCTTATGGGATGTACCCCAACACTAACTAAGAGGGAGGGACTAAGCAGGGAGGTGGGAAATGGAGGTGCAGTATCAAGGAATAAAAAAGAAAAAAGTGTTTCAAGATAAAGGGCCTAATTAATATAATGCATGTTTGCTGCTGTGAAATCAAGTAAAGCAAAAATTGTGAACTAGCCATTATGGTAGATAGCTTCAAATATGGTCCCCATCACTTTCTTCAGCCATATACACTTGTTGCTTCTTATATCAATAGGTGGAATTTAATTTTTCTCCACTTCAATCAGGGCTAGACTTATTGACTCACCTTAACAACAGAATACATAACAATGAGAAGACTTGTGACTTCAGCCTGAGTTTCTGGGAGCACTTACTCTTGGGAAGCTCCCCTTGAAGCCAATGCCATGCTGTGAGAAGTTGAAGTCACATGCAGAGGCCACATGTGGGCACTTTGATGGAATATCCCAATCAATGTTCCAGACAACAGCTAGCATCAACTGCCGACTTGGTGAGTGAGCCATCTTAGTTACCCAACCCTCCTGAGCCTTCAGATGATTGCAGCTGAAACTACAACTTGTGAGACATTTCACATGAAGCCACCTGGATGAGCCCAGTTGACCCACAGAGCTGAGAGATGGTATTATTTTAAGCCACTAAGTTTTGGAGTATTTTGTTGCTCAGAAATAGATAACTGGCAAAATATGGCAACTTAGAAGTTGCTGACAAGAGAAATCTCAATGGACTAGTGGGGACCTGAGGGATAGAGTTAGGAGAGATGAAATGTGAGAACATGAAGATAATAACCATGGACAAATCTCTCAAGAAACTTTACTGTTAAGGAAGCCAAGAAATGGGTGAGAGCTCAAGCTGGATTTGGGGACAAAGAAGTTTTATTTGGTTTTGTTTTTTAAGGATAGGAAATTCTAGAGCATGTTCATACAATAGAGGAGAAATAGATGATAAAGATTGTAAATGGAATTCAAAAGTGGAAAAGCACAAGGCTTTTGATGGAGTATTTCATTGATAACAATAGAATGGAGCTCATAGCATAGGTTCAGAAGCAAGTGGACTGTTCTTTGGTAGATGGAAGATGAAGGCTTTCCTATCTGATGGTTTCTATTTTCTCCTGGGGGCAATGTTAACATGTGATAGAGAGGGTGGTGTGCATTTTAATAAGTTTTGAGCCAAGGGAAACATACAAAAAGAAGAAAAATTTTAATTCCCCCATTTTATTTTCTTTATATGACTGCTCAGGTTCATAATTTATTAGTGATTATTTTTATATCAAAGATATTAGAATTTTGAACCAGAGCTCAAATATTTTTTTCTTACAATTCCACTTAGCTAAATTTTTTAATTTATTTCCCTGTCCTTCAATCTCATTTATTTTTAATTTTTTATGTTCAATAAAAAACATGTAAATATAGTTTAAATTATCATGTTATTAATTTAAAATTATTAGATATAGTTTATAAGAAATTACCACATGAAAGTATTTGTTATTTATATTTAAAATCTATAACCCTAGACCTTACTATTCTCCATGTTTGAAAGAGAAGTAAAAACTATTTTACTTGCTATGGACCTGTTTGAAGTGTATAAAGGAAATATCCATGGTTTACCAGTACTTAAAAAGACTGTGTGTGTTGAAATACCACTGTCTCATCTAAAATATGCTATGGACCATTAAAGATGTCTTAAGAGTATTGCTTTTTACTCTTTTGTGGGATTTGAGATGTAGATGTTTGAGCACTGGTAAGACCAGTCAGAGTATACAGTGTCAAGGTAAGGAAGAAAATGTTTATGAAACAATATATTCAAACCCTTGCAAATTTATTTTCTTTTTCTTTTTTAGATAAGTTTATTAATAAAGAAATTTAATGTGCCTTATTTTGGAAAGAGGAAAAATAGAACAAATCAATTTTAGATTTCAGTGAGTATTCATAGCGAGGGAGAGTTTTCTGTCTGAAGTTTCACAGCTGTGGTCATCAAATGTACCACACAGTAAAGGGCTGCAGCTGTGTCTGATCCTAGCGGCTGATCCCCAGTGGGCATCCTGTTATTCTCCATTCAGGGATATCCACATGGAGGTCTGAGGAAATCAGATTGGACTTAAGTGTTCTGAGCGGTTTTTACTGCTAGAAGTTCTAAATGTTCTAAAGTTTGTTTTTCCTAGAGTTAATTTTCTGGAGGTCAGGAGGAATGGGATGTGATATTGCTAAGCCACTTTGTAAAGTGAGGAGGCAAAACTAATCTCCCCTGTCTCTTCCAGTTCTGTGATTCCAATCCTGTGTAAGTTAAATTACACATCATCCACGTACAAGAATTAACTAACAAAGTTACTCTGCATTTGCCAGTCTGATTTTAAAGTGTCACACTAAAACACTAAAACCCAAAAGTTGTTGAACGATAAAGTATTTGAAATAAAAAAGACAATACTTGAAGGGAGGGAAAAGATACCTTGACTAGTTTTATTAGGGCAGCTCTAGTATTCCATTTTTGTAGAAGATAAAAGTATATAAAATAATGTCTCATTGATATTATTTTATGTTATTTTGAATTAGCAAAATCAAAGAAGGACCCTTCATGGCTGACAGTCCATGTGCCTAAATATGATGTATAATAAGCTTTCTGTTTAAGAGAAGCAATGGCTGTGGCTCTCACCAGACACATGAGTCAGTTATTTATAATTTAAATTTTACAAACACAAAAACTCGAGGAAGCCACTGATACTTATAGTGCCTCTGTCTTAACATTGCAATTAGGAGGATTTCTTTGTATACTACATAATTATGTCTTTATTTTCTCATGAAAATTTATAATATTGGTACCTACTTCTTAGGGCTACTTTGAAGATTAAGTGAATATGCTTTTACTATAGCTAAAGTTTTTAGTATTAATATTCTTTATTATTATGGCCCCTTCCTGAATTCTATTTCCTTCCTTTTCAAAGTAATGTGTATAATTGCATCATTTTTGTTCAGGTTTTTGTGTACCCATAAATAGTATGTGTGTGCTTTAAAAGTATATGTAGTTGTTATTACACATTTTTGAAATAACTTTTCAGTCTGCAAAATGTTTTTGAGATTTCGTTGTGTTGATATATATGCATCTAGTTTATTGATATTCACTGATGTTTGACATGGAATTTACTCATTGCCATATTTTTTAAAATTAAAAAAAATTTATATTATAGTGACATTAGTTAATAAAATATATATATATTTAATATGTATTCAACACCTATAGTTAGATTTTTTTATTATAGTGACATTAGTTAATGAAATATGTATATACGTATGTATATTTAATGTGTGTTCACCACCTATAATTAGATTTCTTTCTGTCACCACATATTTGACCCCATCTACCTCCCCCAACCCTCTTCCCCTCTACCTTCTGGCAACCATTTGTCTGTTGTCCTTGTCTGTGAATCTCTGTTTATTTGTCCTGTTTGTCATTTTTAGGTTTATATCCCACAAATAAATGATATCATGTGGTTTTTCACTTTTTTCTGTCTGGCTTATTTTGCTTAGTATGATTATCTTGAGGTCCATTCATGTTGTCACAAATGGCAGTATTTGATCTCTTTTTATGGCTGAGTAATATTCCATAGTACATCTGTACACAGCTTCTTTGGCCAATCATCTAATTATCCTGGCTACTGTGAATAATGCTGCTATAAACATCGGTATGTAAATATCTTTTTGGATATGGGTCTTCAAGTCTTTGGGGGTAAAAACCCAGTAGAGAGGTTGCTGGATCTAATGGTAGATCAATTCTTAGTTTTTTGCGGAACCTCCATACTGTTTTCCATAGTGACTATACCAGTTTGCAGCTCCACCAGCAGTGTAGGAGGGTTCCTATTTCTCCACATTCTCAACATTTGTTATCACTAGTCCTGTTGATTATAGCCATTCTAACAGGTGTGAGATGGTATCTCATTGTGGTTTTGATTTGCATTTCCCTAATAGCTAGCGATGTGGAGCATCTTTTCATATGTTTGTTGGCCATTTTATGTCTTCTTGGGAGAACTGTCTGTTCAGGTTCTCTGCCCATTATTTGACTGGATTTTTTGTTTGTTTTTTTATTGGGTTGTGTGAGTTCTTTGTATATTTTGTATTTTAGGTGCTTATCAGAGGCTTTGCTTGCAAATATCTTCTCCCATTTGGATGATTGTATCTTTACCTTGTTGACAGTTTCTTTTGCTGTGCAGAAGCTTTTTAGTTTGATGTAGTTTTATTCATTTATTTTAGCTTTTCCTTCCTTTGCCTTTGAGGTAAATTCATAAAATCCCTTTTAAGTTCAACGTCCCTGAGTTTAGTTCCTATGTTCTTCTATGCAATTTCTTGTTTCATGTCTTATATTTAGGTCCTTAATCCATTTTGAGTTCATTTTAGTGTGTGGTGATAGACAATAGTCTAGTTTCTTCCTTTTGCAGGTGGCTTTTCAGTTTTCCCAGCACTATTTATTGAAGAGGCTTTCCTTTCTCCACGGTATGTTTTTGGCTCTTTTGTCAAAAAGTATTTGCCCATATAAATATGGGTTTACTTCTGGATTCTTGATTCTATTCTACTAGTCTGTGTGTCTGTATTTCTGCCAATACCATGCCGTTTTTATTATTGTCACTTTGTAGTATAATTTGAAGTCGGGTAGAGTGAGGCCTCCAGCCTCATTCTTTTTTGTCAGGATGGCTTAGGCAATTCAGGGTCTTTTGTGCTTCCATACAAATTTGATGATCTTTCTTTCCATTTCCTTAAAAAATGCTGATGGGATTTTGACCGAGATTGCATTAAATCTATATAATAATTGAGTAATAAGGTCATTTTAACTATGTTGATTCTTCCAATCCAAGAACCCAGAATATCTTTCGATTTCTTTGTATCTTCTACAATTTCTTCTAATAGGGTCTTATAGTTTTTATTACATGGGTTTAGTTAGATTTATTCATAGGTATTTTATTCTTCTTGTTGCAATTGCAAAAGGAATTATTTTTTCCACTTATTTTTCTGACAATTCATTATTAGAGTATAGATTTTTTAATGTTGATTTTTATATCTGGGAACTTTATTGTACTTGCTTATTGTTTCTAGTAGTGTTTGTGTGGAGTCTTTAGGGTTTTCTATATAGAGAATCATGTCATCTGCAAATAGTGACAGTTTGACTTCTTCATTTCCTATTCAGATGCATTTTATATCTTTCTCTTGTCTGATTGCACTTGCTAGGACTCCAATGTTATATTGAATGATAGTGGTGATAGTGGACAGCCTTGTCTTAAAGGAAAAGTTTTAAATTTTTTACTATTCAGTATAATGTTGGCTGAGGGTTTGTCATATATAGCCTTTATTATGGTAAGATACTTTCTTTCTATGCCAGTTTTGTTAAATGTTTTGCTCATAAGTGGATGCTATATCTTGTCAAAGTTTTTTTCCTGCATTTATTATGTGGTGTATCACATTAATTGATTTGTGTATGTTGAACCATCCCTGTGCCCCTGGGATGAAGCCCACTTGATTGTGGTGTATAAATTTTTTAATATGTTGTTGTATTCGGTTTGCTAGTAACTTATTTAGGAGTTTTACATCTGTGTTCAGGAGAGATATTGGTCTGTAGTTTTCTTTTTTTTGTGTTATCATTACCAGGTTTTGGTATCAGGGTAATATTGGCTTTATAAAATGAGTTAGGAAATATTGCCTTCTCTTTGATTTTTTAGAAGTGTTTAAGGAGAATAGGTATTAAATCTTTGAATGTTTGGTAGAATTCACTAGTGAAGCCATCTAGTTCTGGACTTTTATTTTGATATATATACACACACACACATTTTCTTTCATGTGTTTCCTATTTCCATTCCCCTTTGTGATACTGAATCCTCCCCTTTTCTGTTATTGTCTCAGTTTCTCCCTATGTAAGCTGAACATTCATTACCATCTTGCAATAGCAAATCTGTTCTAATTGTTTAAGCTTATAATTCCCCATTTTTAATAAGGGTTGCACTCCTCTGCTTATATCTGCCTTCTGTGTGCCTTACACCTAGTTATATATATATATTTTTGTTGTTCTTATTTCCTTTTAGGTGAGCTGACCCCTTTCATTATTTCCTGTAATGCAGGCCTCGTGGTGGAAAATTCCCTCAATTTCTATATGTCTGGAAAGGTCTTTATTCCTCCTTCACATCTAAAGGAGAGCTTTGCTGAATACATTACTCTTGGCTGGTAGTTCCTTTCACTTAATAGTTTGAATATTGGATTGTTGGGAGCCAAGATGAAGTGCGATCCTTGATGAATGGGGCACGCAGCCCGCACGCACTCCACTTCCTGATGAATGGGGCGCGCCGCGAAAAGCCCACGCGCGCCAACTCAGGGCACCACCCCTACCCACCCCCACTTGCATCACGCCATTGGTGCGACAAATGACATCGTGCCACGTACCTCTCTACGTCAGCAGTCCTGCCCCTCTTTGTTCTTTCTGTATATAAGCGGTTGTGAAAAAAAAAAATTTGAGGCTTAATCAGAACACTGTCTTGCCTCCGCTCCTTTTTCTCGCCCGTTTCTCTTTCAGGCTGGACCCTCTTCGAGCCCGCGAATAACTAGGTCCCGCAGGTCAGGGCATTGGATTCCACTCCTTTCTTACTTATAAGGTTTGTGTCGAGAAGTCAGACGATAAATGAATGGGTTTTCCTCTAGAAGTTACCATCTTCTTTTCCCTGGCTGCCCTGAGAATTCTTTCTTTGTCATTGATTTTTGATAATTTTAATACAGTGTGTCTTGGCGAAGGCCTTTTTGGGTTGAGATAATTGGGTGTTCTGTTGACTTCTTGAATTCCAAGCTCCAGTTCATTCCTTAGATTTGGAAAACTCTCATCAACTGTTTGAAAATTATTTCTATTTCCTGCTCCTTTTCCTCTCCTTCGAGAATGTTCATTGTTCTTCTGTTTCCTTTCCTGATGGTGTCAGCTAGTTCTTGTGTTTCTTTTTCATTATTTTCTTCTTTAGTTTCTCTCTTCTTCCTTCTGATTTATTTCTACATTTCTGTTTTTGATATCATTGATCCTTTCCTCCATTTGATTGACTCTATTTCCCAAACTTGCTATTTCATTTTTCATCTCTTTCTGGAGATGAAGATGTTCTTCATCTCCAGAAGTTCTTTTTGGTTCTTTTTGTGGTTTTCAGTCTCTTTGATAAAAAACTCATTCTGATGACTTAGTTGTTTTTTAATTCCAAGAATTGTTGATATGAATTATTTTGGACCTCACTGAATTCTTTTCAGAGGTACCACTCTGAATTCTCTGTCATTTAAGTTGCACATTTCTATGTGTTTAAGCTTATTTTCTGGAGATTTTTCTCTTTCTTTCTGGGCTGTCTTATCGCCTTGGTTTTTCATGGTGTTTAATGGACTATTTCTCTGCCTGGGCATGAATGAAAGTATATTTTACTTTTTTTTTCAGAAAGAAAAAAAGACCTTTATTGTATAAAGGTCTCTCTCTAGCTTGTTGCTGAGATGGTGTTTTCCTTTTGCTTTCCAGTAGGTGGCGTCTAAGCCTCTTGGATCCCTGCTTTATATAAAGTCTTAACAATGCCTTTTTCTCTTATAATATTCAATCACACTTGTTACCTTCTGTCTCAGTCCCTGTCAGTATTAGCGATAGTTTCAGTAGCATTTGCTCAAATTCCCCTGGGATTCCGAGGTGTTTGATCTTGGATAATATGGTGGGGAGGAACTCATTTCATTTTTCGCAACTGCGGCTGGTAAAAATCAACTGCTGCTTCTCTGCTGTCCCCACCTCTCTACTTTCTGCCCTGATCCCTGAGCACCACCATTATGTGGAGCTCACAGCTCTCCCAGGTGGGGCTGTTCAGGGAACGTGCCATGCCTTCTTCCTTCTCCTTCCTCCTGCTCGGAGCTCTAGTTATGAGAGGCAGTTTCTTTATTTCTCTCAGTTTACCACCTGACTTCCAGGGTTCTGACCTGTGGTAGTTTTTATACACAGATCCCTTGCTCAGTCAGACATGCTTGTGTGCAGGTTGGGTGTTTTTTTTGTTTGTTTTTGTTTTTGTTTTTTGGAGTTTTAGATATTCAGCTTATTGTTGTTTCAAGGGGAGAGACATGAGGACATCTTTCGTTCAGCTATATTTCTCATGTCCTTCTCATTGCCATATTGATGCACATTTAGACATTTCATTTTTTGGAACTCAAAGAGTACACCAGTGAGTATCCTATATATTTTTAATTGAGCTCTCTAAGGTGACCATGTAGAAGCAAATTTGTTGGGTCATAGGAAATGTGCATTACCATCGATAACAGATACACTACATTGCTATCCAAGTTAATCAAACAAACTTACAATTCCAACAATGCATGTATGAGAGTTTCATTCTCTCTACCATTTTGTCAACATTCATATTGTGATTTTGCTAATTTTTAGGTCTGAAAAGGCATGACGTGGTTTTACTCTGCATTTTTTATTAAATAAAGAAGCTGCGCCTCTTTTCACATTTCAAGAAATATGAAAGTATTTTAAAAAAAAGATAATACTTGGAATGAAGGGAGAATATATTAAGTTTCTTCTGTGTCTTGCCTCTTTGTATGCTTTGCCATTTTCTATTAGGTTGTTAGTCTTTTCCTTTGATTTGTAAATTTTTATAAACTCATGAAAGTACAGTTAATTCTCATTATTCTTAATAGCTGTGTTCTAATCCATATTCACTGTGAACACCAAATTTAGTGAATACTGAACTATTGCTCCTAGGGAAAATACAGAATTAAGTTTCTGTGAGCCTTTGCTACTGAATTTTGTCAATCAATCAATATATAACTTTGTTTTACTTGTGTTTCTATTTAAAGAAAGCTTATGTATTATATATTGTTGATTTATTTCTTAATACTGAGCTCATGACCAAATGCACTATAACTCATACTTGAATGAAGTTTCTGTACACATGTTTTTTCTCCATAAGGCACATCAGAGCCTTTTTGTACTCAGAAATTTCAAGCAGCATGTAAGCACTAATCTTGGGGGACATTTTAAACAATAAGATCACCAATAAACACAACAAAACTGGGAAAATGTGGCACTAAATTGTCCTCAAAAGGAATATTTGTTTATAGTATGAGAGCTGAAATAAGAAGACAAAATATAGCTCTTTTTAGCCTCAGCTGGAAATGTGCATGTTAGGTGATTCAAAAATTTTGCTTCTCTGTGCATGACCATGAATAACTGTGGAAGTGTCACAAATATTGATTTTGGGGTTACAAGTAAATTTTAGCAAGTAGATATGTTCACAAATATGGAATCTATAAAAAATGAGATTGACTATAATTGTTTGTCCACTGTACAGAATTTAAATATTTTCCTGCAGTCTGTAATTTGTCTTTTAACAATGTTTATGGTGTCTTTTGGAATATAGAAGGTTTTAACTTTGTCCATTTTAATAATCTTTCTTTTGTATGATTTATAGATTTAATCTTGCTTTAGACATCTTTTCCTACCCTGATGTCAGGGAAATATTCTCATTTATTATCTCTAAAAGTTTTATAGTTTTGCCTTTCCCATTAAGATCTTTAATATACTAGGATTTTTCTTTTTGAGTAAAGATATGATAAAAATTGGATAAACAATACTACTTCTGTTAAGTACTAGGTCCTCATATATGTAATGCTTTGTTTCTAGGGTCTCTATTTTTCCAACTTATTTGTGTATTCTTTCATCAGCTCTACACTTTTAAAAATTATTATAGCTTTAAAATAAATCCTAATATTTGGTAGGGAATGTTCCTTCCTTTTCCCACTTTACTCTTCAAAATTGCATCTTATTTTTTAAAATAAGTTATAAGGCTTGTCAACTTCTTAAAAAATATAGTTAGTATCATGATTAGAATAGGGTCAGATTTACATGTCTATTTTGGAAGAAATTACCCTTGTTAGGATACTGAATTTTTCTCGCCACGAACACAGTATTTTTCTTTATTTAATTTTTTTTATAATAGCCTTCAAAAAGTTGTGATAAGTTTTCTCAACATAGGTCTTACACATCCTTTATTAGATTTATTTCCAGGTACCTTGTAGTTTTGGTTGTACTTTGGATTAGATTTTTTAAAGCTGACATTTCTAATAGATTTTTGCAGGTTTGTAGTAAATAATTAACTTTAGTCTAGCAATCTTGCTGATGAACTAACTCATTTGTTCTAATAGTTTGTCCCTATATTCTCTAGATTTTTCTACAAATAATGTATATCACCTGTTACTAAAAATAATTTCATTTCTTTTTCATCACTAAAAAAATTATTTTTTAATTTTGTAGTTTTTATCTTGTTGCAGCTGTGCACTTGTACTGTATCAGCTCTATGTCTTCAAATGACCAATTGGAACAAAGTTTCTCTTCCATTCATAATCTGCATTGGCCTTATTCTTACAGAACCCTGAAATGCTGCCTGGTTTTATATTATGACAAGTTACTTAACTACCTGTGCCTTAGGATTCTGACTGATAAAATAGTCATAATTATTATTTATCCTCTTGATAAAACTGGTTTGAAGACTAAATAAGTTAGTACATATAACACTATTTTAATGGAGAGTTGTTATTCTATAAGTGGAATTTCAATTATGCTAGAGTGGTAAGTTCTAGAAATCTGCTGTATGACATAATACTTATAGTTAAAAATATGCTGGTGTGTACTTCAAAATTTGTTAACATGGCAGGTCTCAGGTTAAGTGTTCTTACCAAACATACACATACACATAATAAAAAAAACCCAAAGAACACAAGAAAACTGGGAGGTGTTGGATATGTCTGTTACTTTGATTGTGGTAAGGATATCATGGGTGTTTGTATGTGCTCAAACTCACCAAATTTTATACATTAAATATGTGCAGTTCTTTGTATATCAATTAGGTCTTTATGGAAAAACTATTAATCAGATGTTAGAACTCCTGAATTTATCCTTTCAGTCTGCTTATTCTTTAGTCTTTCTTATCCTTTCTCTCTAATTTTCTATCATCCTTTTTTTGTGTGTATATATGTATATTTATGTGTATAATATTTATGGATTTAAGTAAGTATTTGTGTGTATACACAAATGGGCACAGAGGTGGTGGTGAAAGAAATAAATATATATTACTTTCATCCTGACTTAAATATAAATATTTAGCTATTTTTCTTATGATCTGTACTTTGAACCATGAATTACTTAGAAATGTGCTTGTAGTTTCTAAAGTGTGTGTGTGTGTGTGTGTGTGTGTGTGTGTGTGTGTGTGTGTGTGTGTGTTTGGGGATGTTGGCAGTATTTTTGTTATTGATTTTTAATATTACTAAATTTTGATCAGATGTGGTTAGTATGCAATTTTTAAAACATTTATCGAATTTCCTTTGACCTAATGTGATTTAAGTTTCCTAATATATCATGTATACTAGAAGTAGAGAAATATTTTCTATTTATTGGGTACCATGTTTTTTATGTACTTGCTTTAGACTAAGACTATTGATGGGACAAAATACTTGACTAATATTTTGCCATCTTGATCTCTCAGTTTTGGGGACAGTTGTGTTTAATTATCTCAGCCTGATATTGTCTTGTGCAGGCTTTTTAAAATCAGCTACTCCTTCCACCCTTAACTTCTGATCTGTTTTCTGTGTCTGTACAGTACTGCCTTTTCCAGAATGCCATATGAATGGGATCTTACAATATGAAGTCTTTTAGGACTGGATTATTTCAATTAGGAATATCTTTTAAATTTCATGTTGTTTCATGAATCAATTGTTTGTTTCTTTTTATTGCTTAGTGGTGGTATTCTATCATAGGAATGCACCATAATTGCTTATCCAGCCACCTGTTGAAGCGCTTCTGGGTTGTTTCCAGCTTGGGAATATGAATAAAGCTGTTACAAATATTTACATAGATATTTTTAGATAAACCTAGGTTTTCAGTATATTTGGGTAAATACTTAGGAGTGGGATTTCTGGTCATATGGTAAGTATATATTTAATGTTATAAGAAATTGTTAAACTGTTTTCCAGAATGACTGGATCATTTATATTTCCACAACCAATAAATGGGCATTCCTGTTGCTCTGTATCCTCACTCTTGGCATTGCTAGTTTAAAAATTTTAGCCATTATAGGTATGTGTTGGTACTTCTTTGTGGTTTTAATTTACCTTTTAAAAAAAATTTAGCTTTGAGTATACAATACGTTGGTTAGACATCTATATAGTTCATAAAACAATCCCCCCAATTGTTCCCTCCCTCCCCTCATCCTCTACCTAGCCAAAATATTATTGCTAACTGCATTCCCTATGCTTAGCTCCCCATCTCCATGACCTACTAATCAGCTACTAATTTGTACTTCTTTAGCCCTTCACCCCATTCTCCCAAACTTCTCTCCCCTCTATATGACACTGAATTATCCACTATATTTGTGTGTCTGTTTTTGATTAATTTGTTCTTTTTATTCCTTAGATTCTACATATAAGTGAAATCATATGGTGTTTATCTTTCTCTGTCTGACTTAAATACCTTCTAGGTTCATCAAAGCGATATCTTTTTCCATTCCCTTCCTTTTTATGTGTAGGGGTCTTGATTTCTTACCCTTTCAGCCCTTCTATCTTTTGGTTGGAGCACTTAATTCTTTTACATTTAAGGTATTTATTGATAGGAATGTAGTTGTTACCATTCTTTATTCCTGTTTTTAATACATGTTTTTTCTTCTTAAAGAAGACCCTTCAAAATTTCCTGTACTACTGGCTTAGTGATAATTCCTTTAACTTATTTTTCTGGAAAGCTCTTTATCTGTCCTTTAACTCTAAATGATAGCTTTCTTGGATAAAGTATTCTTGATTGTAAATCCTGGGTCTTCATCCTATCAAAAAAAAAAAATAATAATCCCTTCTGTCCTGCATAGTTTCTTTTGAGAAATCAACTGCCAGTCTTATGGGTGTTCCCTTATATGTAATTATTTGTTTTTCTCTTGTTGCTTTTAATATTTTTTTCTTTGTATTTGATCTGTGACATTTTAATTATGATGTGTCTTAGTATGGGCCTCTTAGAATCCCTGATTTTTGAAATTCTCTAATCTTCCTGGGGTTTTATGTCCATTTCCTTTACTAGGTTAGGGAAGTTTTCTATCATTATTTCTTCAAACTGCCGTTCAACATCTTGATTTTCTTCAGTTACACTGATCAGATGATATTTGGACCCTTAGTACTGTCCTATATCCTCTTTAAATTATTTTTATAGTCTTGGCATCTTTTTTCTTGCCATTCTGTTTGAGTGTCCTTGGCTTTTCTGTCCTCTAAATAGGGCATTTATCCTTTTCTTTATTCACTTTGTTTATTCCTTTGTTTATTCCATTTACTATACTTACCATCTCAGATATTGTGTTCTTCATTTCAGACTGGTACTCTTTTATAATTTCCATTTCCATTTTTGTGTTTTTATCTCTTGTTGAAGTTCCCATTGAATTTATCTTCACTTTCCAAAAGTTCATTGAGCATCTTTATAACCAGTGTTTTGAACTCTGTATCTGTTAGATTACTTGACTCCATTCTATCTGGACCTCTGTTCTATTCTCTCATATGGTTTCTGCTTCTTTGTCTTCCCATTTCGGTTGCCTTTTTGTGTTTGTCTCTATGTACTAAGCAAAACTCCTAAGTCTCCTGGTCTTATTAGTGTGGATTTGTAGATAAGGTCCAGTGGCACAGTCCTGAGAGGGGTTCAGCTGCGGGCCAAACTTAGCCCAAGTCTCTACCCCTCTGGGGCAGATACAGCAAGCAATCCAGAGATGCTGTGCTTATAGTTGCCTCAAAAGGCCACAGCAGAATCTGAGGCCAGCTGCCTCCAATGCGCATCTAGGCGCTGCTCAGCAAGGAGCACCTGATTTGCTGAGGATACACATGGATGTAGCTTGGGTGGAGCCGTGAATTGGGGGAGCTGGGGTTTCAGGGAATCCTCTGGGTGGAGCGACCTCTGTTATCCAGTTTGATGACCTCACAATTATGGTGGCACTGTGTCTGCACACTGGGATGGGGGATGCTCAACAGGGAACACTTCTGTACAGGCCGAATCTCACCTTGACCCTCACTCTGATAATGTCTCCCTGTAAGTCCCTGGCGCCCCCTGTGTGCAGTTGAATCTGCACTGGTGCTCAGAGCGAGTAGGTCCATCACCATGAAAATGTGCTTGTGGACACGGCCCCTTTAAGAGGCATCTGCGGCTGCCACAGCCTCTGTCTTACTCAGCTGCTGGGAACTGGGCAGCCCCATGGTCTCGCCCCATCTTACCCTCTGCTGTTGCAGGGTGCTTTCTTAGATTTCTTCCTAGTTGTATGGTTTGTTCATCTAGATCCCAGGTGATTTTTCCTTGATGCTGCTCCTTGTTTCATCACAACTTTGATTTGGTTGCCAGAATGAACAGAACCACTATCATCTACACCATTTTATTTCTCCCTCTAATTTACTTTTCTTAATGACTATTGAAGTTGAACATTTCTTCATATGCTTATTTTCCATCTGTATGATTTCTTTGAAGAACTATATTTTTATGTATTTTGCTTATTTTTAAAAGGGAGTTGTTTTTTATTGTTGCACTTTAGGAGTTCTTTATATATCCTACAGGAGTACGAGTTCTTTATCAAATATAAGATATATATATAAGTATTTCTCTCCAAGTCTGTAGCTTGTCTTTTCACTCTCTGAGCATTGTCTTCTATAGAGCAAAGTTTAACATTTTTTTTAAAATATCCAATTTATTAATTTTTCTTTTATGGCTCATGCCTTTAGTATCACATCTAACAATTTATCACCATACCCAAGGTCACACAGATTTTCTCTTTCATTTCTTCTAAAGGTTTCAAAGTTTTAGATTTAAGGTTTATGTAAATGCTTAATTTTAATTTTTGGGTAATGTATAAAATATGTATCAAGGTTTTTATTTTTTCTTCTTTTCATATAAATACACAATTGTTTCAGCAATATTTGTTGAAAAGATTAAACTTTTTCTATTGAATAGCCTTTGCATCTTTGCCAAAAATCAACCGTGGGCCTATTTGTGTGGGCCTATTTCTGGGTTATTTATTCTGTTCTCATGTTATATGTATATATCCTTTCAACAATGTTATAGTGTTTAAATAACCATAGCTTTATTATAAAATTTGAAATCAGGTAGAGAGTAGTCTTCTAACTTTGTTCTTCTTTGCAGAGTTGTTTTGGTTTTCCATATAAATTGTTTAGTTTTTCTATACAAATTTTAAGATCAGCTCACCTATACCTATAAAAAAGTTTGCTGAAATTTTGATTTAGATTGTACTGAATTAATATATCAATTGATGAGATGGATATCTTAAAATATTGAGATTTTTATGCCTTTTTGCAGCTGAGTAGTATTTCATCTTCTTTATCCATTCACCTATCGATAATCATTTGAGTAGTTTTTATATCTTGACTACTGTAAATAATGTTGCAGTGGACATAGGAGTGCATATAACTTTCAAATTAGTGCATTTAGTTTCTTCATATAAATACTCAGAAGTAGAATAGCTGGATCATATTAAATCATATCTTTAATTTTTTGAGGAAACTCCATACTATTTTCCATTGTGGCTGCACCAATTTACATTCTACAGCAATTAATTTTTGAATGTTGAACCACCTTTTTATTCCTGGGATGAATACCAGTTGATCAAGATGTGTAATCTTTTTTTTTTTTTTTTTTTTTTTTTAATATTAGCCCTTTCCGATAATGAGGTTTGAGTTTGGTTTGGGAAAGTTATACTCCCGGTACTGGTTTTCCAGGTAACTAGCGCTCTGCATTTTTCTTATTGCAATTTTCACCTCTCTTGTACTATACTCAACACTGACAGGTTCTACATGTGCACACCTGCCTGATTGATACCCTCCAACACAGATTGTTGTCATTGAAGATGTGCCTGACTGTGTGTTTGAAATATCTCCTGTCTGGCCTGCTTTGCCCACACCTGGATCCTACCTCCTTTCTAGTTTTTTTCTAAGATGCAAGACATGTGTCATGATAACGTCAGTCCTTTAAGATTGTGAGGAAGCTGCTTGGCCAGCATAATGTTGTCTTCCTCTTTCTAGATGCCTGCATTAAATCCAGGATTCTTTAGGGATTATTTCCAAATAAAGAGCAAAAGAAAAAGGAATTTTCATTTCAAATTTACAACTATAGATGGAAGAAAATATTTTACAAGTGTGTTGTTTACATAGCTCGTATGTATTTTTTCCCTGAGCCATTAAATAGGCATGGTGTTACGTTTATTTAATTCACAATGGTGAACAAAAGGAAGAGGACGAGTCTGATTTTTACTTTGAAATTTTAGGGGGGAAAAAAAGGATTCACTGTGCAGGTTAAAGAGAGGGGTGCAAATACTCTCTAAGCACCACGTGATATTATGACCTACTTTTTGTACGTGCCTTTTTTTTTTTTTTTAAATCATTGAGGTGCACTGATGTTTGTGCACCACAAGATGGAGCCTTCAAAGCAGTTTACTTCCTAGCATTTTCTCTCTATTTACTTTCTCACTTGGGAAGTGAAGGTCAGGGCTTGTGCATGCTTGGGACAGTGAAACAAACACAGTAATGTGGAGGCACACAGGCCTTGGGGGCATCTAGAGCATTGTTCTAGTCATTGTTATACTGAAAGCCTATCTGTCCTTGGCCCTATCCTGATTAACCCTGTTATCAGCATTTTCCATGAAGATGCAAATGACATCCTTAGCAGGTGTGTGGATGACACAAAGCCAGGGAGGATAATAGGTACATTTGAATAATATCTTAAAGATGCTAAAAGCTTTCACTGGGCTTAAATCTACAAGATGAAAATGAACAGGGTAAATGTGCAAGTTTACTTTTGATGGAGTAGTGAAAAAAGCTTTGGACAATGAAAGAGATTTGAATAGGGATCCTAGATAATACTAACCATGATCATGATGACTGTCATGGTTATAGCAAAGTCATCTAACACGATTCTACTTCATTGGCAAACTGCTTGTTTCCCATCCTCCTGCCAGGGTGTCAATGATCTTTATCACAAAGTACATTGTTCAGAACAATCTTTCCTAGTAAAGGAAGCAGGGCATCAACTTACATTCCAGCCTGAACCCTTGGTGCCTTGGAGGGCTTGTGCTTTGAGTGACATTAAATTTTAAATGCTCCTTGGTGTCAGTAGCAAGTACTTAGTACTAACTGTGCTAAGTACTTTGAGTGTTCTATCACAGTTTATAGAGGCATAGTGTATCTAGGGTCAGTGTACTGGAATGTGTTTGTTAGTACAGATGCCTGGACCAAACTGCCTCAATTTCCTCCTTTGTTGAATAGGCAACAATAAGATCTAACACAAAGTGTTGCTGTGGTGAAGGTCATAAGGGTATTTCAGGTAAAGTTCAGATCACGACTCCTGGATTGTGGTATGCGCTCAGGACATGGAAGTGTTAGTGTTTCTCCTTAAGATCTCTTTGGGGAAAATACTGTTGTTCTCCCCATTTTATAAATGGGAAACAGAGATCAGTTTCAAGGGAGCTTAATAGAGTCCAGTGATCATGCAATTCTTAAGTGCAGAGAGCCCAGACTTAAAACCAGGGATTCTCTGGCTCCAAATTTCAAACAAATGCTAATTTATTATAGCATGCTGCTAGTTTCTGGTTGGATGAGACCAGTAGCTTTTAAACTTTTTGACCAAAACCAAGCATGATCATAACCTAGAATACACACACATACACACACACACACACACTCATACACACATATATAATCTGAAACAAAAGTTCATGAAAGAGAACTTGGCCCTTCATAAGTGTAATGCATTCTTACATATATTTTTAATCTAGCTTATTTCAATTTTAAAGGAAAAGCTAATGGTGACCTATTAAATTAATTGCATGGCCCATGAATGAGCTACAATCTATAACTTGAAAACACTGTACCAGCAATTTCTATGGATTCTTCACTTCTAACATTTTCTGATTCTCTTAAAAACAAAACACAAACTAAAAGCCTTCAAACCTAATTCTCTTAATTCAGATCAGAAGACCTGAACATGAGAGCAACTCATGTGAAAAAGAAGTAAGGATTTTAGCCAAGTGAACATGTGGAAACACTGCAATGCAGGGACAAAAAGTAGACCTTGCAGAGTCCTGCATTCCCTCCTGGGTGCCATATTTAAGAGAAATCATCAACCTGAAACACGTTCAGAGAAGGACAGTAAAGGTGGCAAAGGATTTGAAATAATTTAAGGAATGTTTAATCTGATTTTGAAGGAAAAGAGACTCTAAACAGTTTTTTAAAATGTCATGATAACATGTCTCTAAAGTAGTAAAATTATGCTTCAGGACTAGACATCTGGGCCCATGTGATGCCTTATTTTACATAAAGCTTATTTCTGTTCAATTTCTAGAGTTCGGCATCTGAAGGAAGAATCTTGCAAAATGATTGTTACTCCATCTTCCCCATTTGAAAGACAGGCAGGAAACTGCCCTCCTAGGGTAAGTGGAAGAACTCTCAAGCTTGGTGTTGGCAAGACTTTTGAACAGCTTCTATGGGATTTGGAAGGGGGGCTGAAAATCACTAGCCCAGGCTGTGCCTTGGAACACAGACATTCCTTCGCATAGAGCCTGGCCAGGCCTTATGGGACAGCCTGCTTCTGATACTCTGTGCAGTAGGAAGCACTTGCCCGGTCATTTCCCTCTCTTGTCAGCTCCAGCTGGGAGCCGGTTCTTCATGTGAGTCAGGACTAGAGGGAGTGAAAGGCTGGAGCAGTTCCTCTCCAGGTTTCCTCGGGGCCTCCAGACCAACGCCTGGAGCTGGAATTCCCCTGAAAGGTGGTTGCAACAATAGGGGGTTGCACTAGAATTGCTGAGGTAGGGCATTGTAGTGGAATAAGCAGCAGAGATTTGTTGATAGTTTATTAAGTTCAGGAAGGAAAAGGGAGAGAGGAGTCAAGAGCAACTCATAGGTTATGTCGTTGAGAAATCTGGAGCAAATCAGAGACGCCAAATGAAGTGGTAAAACTGAAGCAGTATAAATAGTGGAGAGAAAAGGAAGATACTTTTGATGGTACTGCATTTGTGGCTTAGAGTCAGAGCCGAAAGTTTGAAATGAAGCTGGAATGTTTATAATGTATATATATATTTTTGCTGCTCAACTCTGTGGTATCCAACGTTAAATCCAGATACTGGGAGCAAAATTTGATCCTGTTTGAGAGTGAAGTGATTCTTAAGGATGTTGGAACCTCACAGCAGTCCTGTGTAGCATGTTCATCCATTATCTGTTGTCATCTCAGATTGAGTTTAACTTTAAGAATATAATCAACATGTTATTTGGGGTGATTCTTTCAGTAGATGTAAAATAAACTGAAAATGACTATTTTTTTTCTGATTTCTCAAATGGGTTGAATCCGACTGTGCCCCAGTTTTTGTAGATATCTAGTTGCTTGAGGTGATATTAAAAGAGGGGCTGCTGAAACAGAGGAAGTTTTGTGCATGTTTACCTTGAGGATGGAGTGGGGAGAGAGAAACTGATAAAATATGACAATGAAAAAAACAACAGTTAACGTGTATTGGGTGCTCACTATGCACTAAGTGGTATTCTGAACACTAACTATAATTATCTAATTGTATTTTTAACAACAAAATTAAATAATTACTGTTAATATTCTCCTTTTGAATTAAGGAAACTAAAGCACAGAGATGCTAGTGATTTGCCCCAGGCTTCAGAGATGGGATGGTCTGGTCATCAGGCTGTACCCTTGACTGGCTTGGTAACCTGGCACAAGACAAGTAGAGGAGGTAAGGAAGCGTTGTGCCCCTTCCTGGACCTCATGTGTCCCTTTCATTTGGCTAGTCCTTCTGATTGATATCATTTTATAAAAACAAAGTGTAGCTGCAAATACAGAGCTTTCCTGAGTTCTGTGAGTTGTTCTAGGAAATTACCGAACCTGAGTAGGTCATAGGAACCCCTGAATTTATCACCAGTCGGAAGTGTGGGTGGCCTAGGAACTCCTGAGGTGCAGCGGGCATCTGAAGTAGGGCGGTCTCATTAGTGACTATTCCCTTGGGTTTGTGGGGTCTGTGATAACTCCAGGTGGTTAGTGCCTGAACTGAATCATAGATTTACCAGAAGGAATTGGCTCACAAGATTTTGGAGAGTGAGTCTACGGCCATGCTGCCCTGAACAAGCCTGATCCCGCCTGATCTCGGAAGCTAAGCAGTGCTTGGATGGGAGACCACCTAGGCAGACCAGGTGTTGTAGGCATAAAAAACAAAAAATAAAAAAATAAGGAATTGTAAACTGACAAGGTCCTTGCAATCTGTGAGGTCAACCAAGGGTTGCCTTGCCTAAAAGAAAGAAAAAAGAGACCCAGGCCAGCCAATGGTGTAGTTCCACTCTGAGTCCAAGTTTGAAGGCCAAAGACTGGTGGCCCAGGTCCAAGACAGTTAGGCAGAAAGAATGAATCCTGCTTTTCTTAGCCTTTTTGTTCCATTCAGGCCTTCACTGATTTGGATGAGGACCACTCACGGGGTGAGGGCAGTTTGTTTTACTCATGCTACCCATCCAAATGTTCACCTTACCCAGAGACACCCTCACAGACATACCCAAAATAATGTTTACCCAAACATATGGGCGCCTCATGCCCAGTTAAGTCGACACATGAAATTAACCTCCTCTTTAGGCAAATAAATCAGTTTTTTGGTGCTGCTATAACAAATTACCACAATCTTATGGCTCAAAACAACAGAAATTTGTAATTTTATAGTTCTGGAGGTCAATAGTCAAAAGAGTCTCAGCGACTTAAAATGAAGATGTCCCACAGCTCACAAATTATGACGTACTTATTATGAGAATATTGTGAATGTTTTTAATTTGAAGTTCTGTACAAAATGTAGTCTGAGCATTGCTTTATTTCTACTATCTCCCCCTAAGTATTATAATTTTGAATCCTGTGAAGATATCAAGACCCTTTTGCTGGTGAAGACTGAGGCCAGGCTGACATATATTAACTATGCAAAAGCAGGATGAGGCTGACAGTTTTTTCAAACATCAAATTTCTAATCTTCAAAATGTTTGTATCTAGTCAAACAGGCCCTTGATAAATGTTTGTTGATTGAAGAAATAAAAATAATTCCCTTGCCCCCATTGTTTACTTAGACCTTGAACTTAAACCTGACCTTGTGGATACAGCAGATACCTCCCAGGGATTAAATAGTCAAAAAGTTGAGTTTGAGTGATCAGATTCTGCTACTAAAGGGTATTTGATCTCAGGAAAATGCTCTACTTCCCCGGGCCAATGTTTGTATCCCTGAGATCAAGTTCCTGTTTGCTTTGACCTTTGTCTCTTGTTATTCTTTACCCCGCCAGCTCATCAGTGATGCTGCTCACTGCATGTAGCTGTGCAGGGCCTGGTGAGCTTAGCACGGGAGCTGTCGTGTGACTTGATTCCAAGGAGGGTGGAGAGAGAGGCATATTTTTGGTATCTGTGTGGTTTCATTGCTTGCCGGGAATGTTTTCTGTTTACATTGCATTACTCTTTGTTGTGACATACCATTGAGAGTCTGACTTTATTGTCTAGTGATGTCACTATTTTTTAAAGTAAGAAGTTATGCTTTTTATAAGAGCATACTAAGATATTTTACTAGAAACACTTTCAAATAATCAGCAATTCAATAATGATTTAGTAGGTTTATATACCCTTCTTATACACCAGTACTGTTCTGGGAGCTTTCAATTATATTGTTTAAGAATTAGGGGGAAAAAATCTCACAGTGAGGGGAATATTAGCCTTGTTTAAAAACTGACACTTAGAGAAATTAAAGGCATTGTTTAAATTTATATACCGAAAGAGACAAATTTCTGATCTATATATGTGATTTCTTTAACAAGAAGTAAAAGAGATAAGTAGCTGAATAAATACATACATAAATAAAAGTATGTTCAGTACCTAATACTTATTAAAATATTTTTTGGAACATTTCTGGCAGATAGCTCAGAAATATTTTTTTCTATTCCACAGTTTGTGGGACATTTTGAACACAGTAGAAATGAAATTGTTTGCCTATCAATAGAAAAACTGGCCATTCTTCTAGTAAATTAGTAATATTGTTTTGGACAGAGCTCAGTGTGCCAAGTGAAATAAAACAGGGTGACGCTGTATGCAGTGACTGGGGCAGGGTGAGCCTGCTTTAGCCAGGGTGGCTTCAGAAGGCCTCTTAGGAGTGACATAAGAGCTGAGAGTTAAATGAGGAGGAGAGGAAAGCCATGTGCATCTCTAGAGAAAATGCAAGCCCCACCCCCATCTCTCACCCCAAGGGTGTGCAAAGCCCTAGAAGGGGTCAGAACTAATAAAGGAGAGGACATGAAGGACAGTGGTTGTTTATTTGTAGCACTTGGCACTGTCTGAAACAATGTTGTAAAAGTACTTGTAAATTGTCTACTATCTCTGCAAGAATGTAAACTCCAAATTGGCGGGGTCTGTGTTTACCCTTGTTTACTGCTCTATTCCAGCATCTAACACAGTGTCTAGCACATAGTAGGCATGTAGTAATATTATTGGATAAAAGTCAAAATATGCTAGATGTAGAAAAGTCTAGCTTACCCATTTCCTGAGTTAATAGACACTCAGCAGAGCTAAAAAGACTTCCATCAGGAATGGGTCCTAGGTTTCTGGCTGGTGGGCCTCCTGATTTTTCCCCTGCATCATTCTGCCCCCTGCTGCTTAATTTGTCAAGAACTTGTGTTTCAGAAAGCACAGGTTCCTCCAGATGGAATTGCTTGCTTTCTGGATTTCACATTCTAAGTTTATGTTTGAAGAATCTTTGCTTCTTGTGTGTTCCAACTGAAAAACAATATTTTCTGTATTAAAGAGAAAGACAAACAGATTGTGCCTTTGTTCTAGGCATTAGCTCGAGATAATCATGCTAAGTGAAATAAGCCAGACAGAAAAAGTTGAATATCACATGACATCACTTATATGTGGGATATAACCTTAAAAGCAACAAGTGAGCAGGACAAACAATCAAAGACTCATGGACATGGACCATAGACTAGTGGTTACCAGAGGACTATAGAGTAGTGGTTACCAGTGGAGTCGGGGGAAGAGAAGGGAGGTAGAAAAGGTAAAGGGGGTCAAATAGAGGGGTAGGGGAGGGTGAAGTGGGTAAAGGGGATCAAATGTGTGGTAGCTAAAGGAAATTGGACTTTGAGTGGTGAACACACAAGAGAATATATATAAGTCAAATGATAATGTACACCTGAAAATTATATGATTGTATAAACCAATGTTACCCCAATAAAGCTTAAAAAAACAACAACAACAACAATATGAGGCCTCCAACCTGGGGTGCTGGTGACCAAAATAAAGATAATGATGATGACAATGATTTAATACATTTATCACCCTCTGGGGCCCCTACTTCCCTGGGCTGATGGCATTGCTCAGAGGCTGTCTCTGCTTGGTCTGAATAAGTTCTTAAATGGTTGTTAAAAAAAAAATCAGTGAAAAGTGAAGATAACATGTGAATATTGATAGTTCACTGTGAACTCTTGGAAGTCAGAGGGTTTTTGTTGTTTTTGTTATTGTTATAGTTTTTGGCAGGCCCAAGTCTTACAGGTAGCAGACTAATCAAATGTCTGTCGAATTTAACCAAGTTACTTTGTCATGGGGACTTGACCTCTACTTCATGGTATCTAAGTTATAACACACTTTTTAAGACAAAAATGTAAAGTATCAACTTCAGAATAAGGTAAAAATCTCATCTGTTCATGTCACATTGTATCTATATGTCACAAAAGGTCTATTCATTAGAATAAGAAAATAGGTTATTTTGTTGACCATTTAATAAAATGTAATGTTATTTAGAATAAAATTTTATTTATTTTGTTGGCTATTGTATGTAACTGGAAAGACAAAGAAAAGCTGTTGTATGTTCTGTAGTCTGTATATTTCTTTACCAGATTGGAGGAATCTACTCACCTATACATAGAAACAGTTATAACCTCAGACCAACACTATTTTTTGTCAATGTGTCATTTGGGACTTAAGTGAAATGTTTGTTGTAGTTACAGGTAATAAAGGTGACAACGCAAACATCGCTGTTCCCTTTGACCACAAACAGAAGCCAGGTTTATCTCTAAGCCCCACCTAAGCAACAGGCTCCCAACAATGCCAGGCCCTTGGTTTAATTATTCTGAATGTTAGCCCTCTTGATTAAGCCATTCAGAAGGCAACTGAGGAATTTCTACATACTTTTTAGAAATTACAGGTAAACTGTACTTTTTTCTCCTTGCCTTTTTTTTTTTTTTGGTAGGGAATGATAATTAAGATTTTAAGTTTCATAATTAGGTTTTTAAAAGGAAGGATATTTAACTTTTATTTAAATGTGGAAATAGCTTAATGGTGTAGAAAATACGTGAAAGTGAGTGAACTTACTTTTATTGCAGGGGCATCTTTGCAGATGTTTCTAAGATATTCTAGCTTGGAGAGGTTTGGACAATTATCTTCATGATTGATAGCCTGTGGGCCATATGTCAGAGTTGGGATTTGATCCTTAAAGCCCTGGGGGACCACTGGAGAGTGTTAGGCAGAGAGAAGAACAATATGATCCGTCTTAGCTTTTAGAAACAATAACTAACTGTTATTTATTAACTATGGAGGCAAATAGGAGAGAGGCTCACAGTGGGACAGGATCAGAGATCAAAGAATATGAAGAGAAATATTCAAAGCATGAGATGGAGTGTGAATACACAGAGGGACTCAGTTCCTGAATGGGAGAAAGAGGAGTTTAATATGGCTCTGTGGTTTCTAACTTGGATGACATTAATTTCTCATAGTCTTGCGTTGCAAAGTTTATGTTCAGTTAGTAACATTCAAGCTGAAAATGTATCCCTAGTCTACAGAACCAGTAGGTTGAGAGGAGAAGTTTGGGCATCAAGGCAAGAACACAGGATGTGGAGTCAGAGGACGTGGATCTGAGCCAGAAGTGGCTCCTCAGATGTGTACCTCAGAGTTCCCACATTCTGAGAACTCGTGCTACATGAATGTTATTTCTTGTCTTAGATTTATTTTCTTACTGGTTCAAGTGTAAGTTTGGTTTCTATTTGATTGTTAACTAGCTGTTTTGGGTGCTGCAGAGCTGAACAGAGCTTTGGGAACCCACTGAGTTCTGGCTCATTTTCGACTTGAGACAGGCCAGAAGTCCTAGAGTAGGTTCCAGGAGAGTGCAGGTGAGAAACCTCTGTCCTAACTCATGCTGTGTTCTCTGTGCATACTCCTCCAAATGAAAAGAATGGTACTGTCCCAAAGGTTTCTGTATGGAGGCAGCACTGCGTGGTGGTTCAGAGGGCCTGCTCCCAGTCCTCCACGCTGCGTGAGTTCTCTCACCTCCCCTTCCTGTTTCCAAAATCTGTAAATTGAGAATGATGATGGCAGGGCTGTGTAAAGCCACCGCAAACTGTGCTTGGCATTTTGTGAGCACTCAATATATAAACAAATAGATAGATTTGTTCTGGGTGTGACATCCTGATCTTGTCCCAGCAGGTAGACCCACTGCCTGTGGAACATTTGGTATCCTTCTCTATGTGGGTGGCATTTCTATGTGGGACTAGAAGTGGAGCTCCCATGTGGAGATGTGGGCATGTGGCTGGCTCTCATAGTCCCCTCCGCATTTTAAACTGGGCTACTTTGCAGCCTCAGGAAGGGTGCTACAATATTTGGATGCTAGAGACAGCTCAGCTGGATGGGGGGAGGCAAATGCAGCCAGACTGCTTGAGTAGTGGGAAGCATCACAGGATGGATGAGCCACGCTACTCTGGGAGGTGGGGTTCCTCAGATGAGGGTTCAATCTTTCTCTCCACAGACTGAAAACCAAATTGAACAAAAGCTTCTACTACTGAAGCTTCTTACTAAGTCTTTGACCTCCTTATTTCATTTGATATATTTAAAATTAATGGCATAATATTTTCACAAGGATATACTATGAAATCACAGTTTTTCTTCCTTTGGGCCAATCAGAATTTATATATTTAAAAATTTTGGTATAGATTCTGTGTACTCAAAGCGATTGTTTAAATCACTTGTCTTTGGCACCATAGCAATAGGTATTCAGTTTTATTTTTATTTACTTTATTTGGTTTCCTAGAATCACTTAAGAGAAACATGCCGTACAAGTCAAAAAGCACCCTTGAAAATGTCTAAACACAGGGAAGAACTGGGCATTACTGCAGCTGAAGAATTCCTTAAGTTTAGGAAATGCTAGAGAGGTTTGGCAGGCATTATTTAGCTGATCAAGATGTATAGAAAGCACTGCTGGTCAGCTTTGAAAAAAAATACGTATGGCTTTTCAGGTGATTAACAGGCAGAGTGTGTAAATGCTGGCCATCACATTATTTTATTCTAGGTTGAATTATTTAGTCACAAAAGAATTTTAGTAACTATCCAACAACAAAAAAAATCTATAAAAAATATTGACATGTTACAAGTAAACTTCTACTTCCCATGCATGTCTGATGAATGCCATATTCCAATTAATTCTATATCCTGATGATTTATGAATTAATACCATGATATCAAAATACAATAATTATACTCAAATACTGGAAATCTACTCCAATAAATGAGTGTAATTTTGATTTTCCTTTGAGAAGATATTTCAAAAATTTTATAGCATTTCAGGGAGCTTCATATAAATGTTACCTATCACAACAAAGTAGTATAGCAATAGAAGGTATCTGAGATTGGCTGTCAAATGAATGGGGATGGGTCCCTAACTTGTCTAGAGAAATATGAGATGCTGATAGTTAATATAAAGTAATTAAAAATGAATCTTCCTAAAAAAATCCAGCAGCTTTTCTATTACTCAAATGATTCAAAACTCAGAATTTGAAATTTCTTGTGTTGGTTATGTTAATATGTGAAACTAGTAAATATAGATGTGACATTTTTTTCTTAAGAAAATGAAGACTGACTGACAATTAAAAAAAATTACATGATTCACATCTGAAATTACCTGATGTTTCGGAGAAGGTATTTCTGCAGAGAATGTGGAAATGATAACATTTGTCTATGATCTATAATCTAGTCTCTGGAATAAACAATATTTTTATTAAAAATATTAAAAGAAATATTTTTAGTAATAGGGTTGGTGAAGTATTATTATTATACATTTATAATTATCATCTAAGATTTCAATATTTTTAAATAATTTTTTATTTTTCAATTACAGTTGACATATAGTATTATACATTGTACAGATGTACAACATAGTGATTAGACATTTATATAACTTATGAAATGATACCACAATAAATCTTGTACCCATCTGCTACTACACATAGTTATTACAACATTATTGACTATGTTCCTTAGGCTGTACTTTATATCCCTGTGACTGTTCTGTAATTATCTATTTATACCTCTTAATCTCTTCCCATTTTTCACTCATTCCTCCCAAACCTCCTCCCATCTGGTAACCATCAAAATGTCCTCTGTAGCTATGAGTTTGTCTTTCTATTGTTTGTTTGTTTGTTTTCTTGTTTAGATTTCACATATAAGTGAAATCATATGGCATTTATCTTTCTACATCTGACTTACTCCATGAGCACAGTACCTTTTAGGTCTATTTCTGCATGTGATGTAGATAAAATACCTCTCTTATAGAGCTGAGTTTTAAGAGCCAGCACATTTTCAATGCCTTACTAGTGCTAGTTAGTATTATAGTTATTAACACCCAGATCTTCACACCTTGGCTCCAAGGTCCATACATTTGTCTAACAAATGGAAATAGTAGGAAAGGACTAATCTATAGGCAATAATAATGGTTATTCCAGTAGAAATGTGAGTAAATTTATCCCTGGTAGAGCTACTTCAAGTTATGTTGATGTGATAGACTTGGTGCCAGGGCTTTCCTCTCAAAAATAATGACTCTTTTGAGAATGTTCTAGTCCGGGTCTCCTCTGGGTGGGGCTTGCAGCTTCCATTCTTGTCCTTGTATTTATGATGACAGGAACATCAGTATTGGTCAATGCAGGGAACAGATATTACTCAAGAGATTTACAGCTATGATCCCCAACCTCTGGGGGCCTGTTTTCTTAATGTAGACTTTTTTACTAGGAGGATTTCTACCATTTGGTCATTACAGTGTCTGATGGTGACACGAAAATGAATGCCACTAAAATAAATGGGGTGCCAGATGCCAAGCTCATTTTATGACTAAGGGATGGGGTGTGGACTCTGGAGCCAGGGCCTGGCTTGAATTTGAAACATGGATCCATTACTGCATAGTACAAACATGGGCAAGTTACCCAAGCTCTCTAAGCCACTGTTTCCTTCTTGGTTAAACAGGGAAGAGAAGTAGTATTGACCTCAGAAAAAAAGAAGTGCTCAGTAATGGTGCTGTTGCCACCATTTCATGTAACCCTCATGAAACCTTGGTGGTCATTGTGTTAGCCCCACTTCACAGACCATGAAATCGTGTTCAGAAAGAGCTAAACTCATGCACTCACAGAGCAAGTGGAGGGGCTGTGGTTCAGGGTTAAAGGAAGATTAGAGCCACTTTCACTTGGAACCATAGAATTCTGTTTTCCCCCAGTTACCAACATCATCAGTTTTGAGCAAGATTTTATTCGACTTGAAGCCCAGCACAGCTGACCACTTCCTTGTGATGAGAGCTGCTGTGCATCTTCTAGTGCAGCCTCCTTGATCAGGGAAAACTCTGTGAGACAACAGGAGAGCTTGTAAGTTGTTTATTCCTCTAGTGTGTGAGTGATCACCTGTGGGATCAGAAGGAAGACATGGGGGAATCTCCAGCTTCTCAGGAGGATGGTGTTGACAGACATGAGTGTGTCAGTTGGATGGGATTACAGGTGGCAGAGAATTTTTTGTGGAGTATGAGCTCTTAGATTTGTCTTGGAAAGAAGAGTGCTTACTGTGATCCATTCAATGTGTGAGGTCTTAGGAAGACTGCAGCATACGAAACAGATAGGCCCAGTCATGGAGCTGACCTCCAAGCAGCTAAAACCTTAGCAGGTCTAAAGCCCTTGCAGAGTAGGCCCTCAAATAATGTATTTTCATGCAATGTTGTTTTGTTATAATCTTGACATAGGTAGGAACTTAATTCTTATTTATACCAAATAGCCTATAGTAACACTGATTTTGTTATATGTCATTTCACTTAAAGTTACAGAACTTATTGATAATGTTAAGTGAGAACTTACAGTACTGGTTCATTGTAGGGACTTTATCCAGACATCAGGGTTGCCTCATTCTTCCATGTGTGTGCATGATAAGCGAGAATTCAGAGTCCATTAACATAAGACATGTCCTTAAGAGTTTGAGAGAAACACTGTGCTTCACTGTTACTCTCTGTGGGGTGAGGGTGGAAGGCTCTGGGCTCTAGACAGGCCTGATTACTTGGGGTTGTTCAGGGCTTTGTGCTTTGTTAGGTAGACACCTTCTATATTGGTATTCTAGTGTTGCCCTAACAAAGCACCACAGAAATTTATTGTTTCACAGTTCTGGAGGCTGGAAGTTTAAGATCAAGATGTCAGCAGGGTAGGCTCCTTTGAGGACCTTGAAGGAGAATCTGCTCCATGCCCTGTGTTCGCTGGAAATGTTTGCTGTCCCTTGGCTTGTAGAAACATTACCCTAGTCTTTGCCATTAGCTCGCATGGCATCCTTCCTGTGTGCTTCTGTGTCTGTATCCAAATTTCCCCGTTTTAGAAGGATATCAGTCATACTGGTTTAGGGGCCTACTCCAGTATGAGCTTATCTTTCTAATGACATCTGCAACAGCCTTATTTCCAAGTAAAGTTACATTTTGAGGAACTGTGGTTAGGCCTTCAACATATGATTTTGCAGGAGAGAACACAATTTGACTCAATACACCTTTTCTTTTCCTGGCAATAATCTTTGACTCCTCTCAACACAAACTTAGTTGATGTTGTACTCTGAAGAGAGAGGAAGATGGGGAGACTTTAATGCCTGCTCCAGAAGGCACTTGCTCCAAGCTGTCCTAGAGGTAGGTCAGGATGCTGAAGTTTAATAATAGGTTTTCTGCATTTCTCTTTTCAAATCATTCAAAATACAGATGATAGCTTTTCAGTCTGTGTCCTCTGAGGAGAGTGAGAGACCTCACAAAGTAAAGCCGCACCCCTCCTATTTCCTTTTCCACCTCGGGGAAGGGCTAGCTAGAGCAGGTCCCGGTCAGATCAAAGCATTCAATTGGAGAATCTCCACCCGGTAGCTGCTTTATTCCAGCTTTTCTTCTTAAGAGTTATTTTAGCTCAGTTAGTACTTTCTTGCTTGGGCTCTGGTTTTATAACCTGAGGTGGGCCCTGGAGAACTGTGGGAGTGGGCCTTTTAGAGCCAAAGCCAATCTCAGAGCTGTTTCCATGTCCGCAGGCTCTGTGTTTCCATCAAATTTGTTCAAAAGCGAAATAAAAGGAAAAGAGATTTAATGCAGATAAATTATTTACAAAAGGCTCAACTCAGCAACTACTACAAGCCACAGAGACAAAACAACCTTATAGGTTCAAGTAAGGTGTGCTGAATTAGCTATAACTAACTCAGTAGGAGGGTTCTTGGGGTCTGACTGCACTGTGAGGCAGAGGTAAGTGGTGGAGGTAAACTGCTCAGAGGCTCACCCTGATCTGACCTCTGCTTGAAGCCAGGAAATTACCTATTCACCTGCAATTCCTGGCTGCAGCTCTAGACCCTCCTTGCGTTCCTTGATTTGAATATTTAAATCCCCTGTAGCTCTAAAGGCAATCTGACTTTTGCTTCTCCAAAGACAAATTTCTAAAGGAAAAATTCTTCAATATAGGCAATCATTTTGTCTTCTTACATCTAAATGCCTATTTGACATATTTTATCAAACTTTCTTTTAGTCACAGAATGTACTAATGTTATTCATTGGTTAAGGTCTTTAGAAATACAGAGGGATACCTACACTTCCATTATGTTCTGGTAAAAGGACCAAATTAATAAGAGTATCAATATCTTAGAAATTTTTTTTTTATAGCCCCAGATCCAAACACCTTTTAGGAAACTATAAAAGGCTTTATTTTTACAGCATAATTCAAAACTTACCACAGTCACAGGCATTTAACTTATCAAGAGGCTGCTTGAGGAAAGGTAAAATAAAAATATAAGCATGTAGGCTTCTATAGCTTTAATTTTTAACAAGTGGGATGGAGAAGAAAAAATGATCCTACTGGTTTTGATGTAATTATTTTCAGTGTATGGTCTTTAAATGCAGTAAGCAATGGGAAGGCCCATTACGAAAGACTTCACTTTGTAGATTCAGGAAAAAAGATACCACTCTCCATGGGAAAAATATCAGTTATAAAGTCATGAATTTGAGAATGTTTCATAAAATTTTGGGTCCTCTAAAGCATTTGTAAAAAATTTTTAGAAGCAATATTTGTGGCTGGTAGGATCTATTTGTGATTATTGCATTGCCCAAATACCCAAACTATTTATTTTCTTGTTTTTTTGTGTGTGTATTGGGGTGGGGAAGGTAGAGGGAGATTTGTTTCTAGACTAATGCATGGCACATAGTAGGTGCTACTCTCAAATATTTTGGGTGAGCATAACTGAAACATGAAATATAGACTTAACTATATTTCCTTCTTATTAAAAAAATGTGAATATACAGTCCAGGCCTGGCATGTTGCATCTACAATGCTGAGACCCAAGATTCTTCAATCTTTTCACTTTGATGTGAATGGCTACCATTCCCAAGGTCACCTTGTGGTCCAGCATGGTTGCAGGATCTCTAGCCATTGAACAGCATTTTAGGACAGAAGGGAAGAAGAAGGTAAAAAAGGAGCCCTTCCCTATTCAGGAATCTTTCTGAAAGAAATATGCATTACTGCTTCCACTCAGTGGTTAGAACAGTGACATGGTATCAGATGGCAGCAACAGACTGGGAAATGTTCTTGGCCTACAAAAAAAAAAAAATTCAAAATCCTTTTATTAAAAGGAAAGGAAGAATGGATTTTAAGGTTCACATGGAAATCCTTTCTGTATGGCTCCAAGGACACTTGTTGATTTAATTGGACCAATTGCAGAATTGATGTTCATGAGATATTTTTTTGATTGATCATGATTGGGTAGGAAGCTTCTATACCTCACAATATGACTCATGTGGGACTTGAGACAGAGAATGCTGGTCCTTATCACTTCTTGGGCTGACCTTACTGTGGGAAAGGACATTAAAATCCTTGTGCTCTTTTATCCTTCAGGACAAATACTTTCAAATTCCATAAGATTAAAACCAAGTTCTCTCATGATGAATGAGAACCATCTGAAGACCTCTCCAGTTTTCTCTCTATGGTCAATATGTGGGATAAAAGCTAGGGAAGACCTCAGTTTCCTCATGAATTTGGAAATCATTGACATTTTAAGTTATTCCATCATTTATTTTCTGTATGACTGAGGATACCATGCTAAGCCTCAGATTTCTTATCTTTAAAGTGAAGACAACAAAAGTCCTTTTTTTCCTGGGCTGTTGTGAGGATTGAGTAAAAATGAATGGAAAGAGCTTTGCTTAGTGCCCAGAACATACCAAGTACTCAATAAATATTAATTACAATTATTATTAATGCAAAAATCAAAATCAAAATCTTATGTGAAAAAGGTTATATGGAAAATCCAATGTCTCAAATGCATTTATTCCTGAGTTGTCTTGAGGGAGGAAAGAGAAAAAGAGGAAGGCTGGTACACTTTACAATATTAATCCTTGCAAAATGTTGTCATCATTTTTCAGAAACCAACTTAATAAGTATTTAGTGTTCTATGTATCTTTCCTTTTGTATAGTTTGAAGTATTTGTCAAACTGTTCTTAATTATTTTCAAACAAATAAGCAAACACACACAACAGACCTTCTCACAGAAACCTAACAACCAAAAAGTGTTGAAAAGGAAAATGAGTTTTGTGATCTAGATTAAATAATAAAAGCTGATTCATAATTCGTTTTCAGCCTGCTAGACTCTATATTTTAAATAGAAAACAGAAAGAATGTCATTAGGCCCAACAGAAATCTAAATATAACTGAAGTTTGGAGGTGGCTCTTGATGTGAGTCTTAAAGGATAAGATTTCTTTGAAACTTGTGCTACTGCAGCTGCTGTCAACATTACCTCCTCAGCCTCTTGCTGCCTTGATGGGCTGTGGCTGGCTGCTGTCTCTGGGTTATGGAGGACATGTTTGCTGTTTGCCAACCTTTCCTTCTCTCTTTTCTGTCTGTCTAGGCTATCCATTCCTTTAGAGAAAGATCAGACTGTGAGAGCTCTGTGTTGGTCTTGTCTGTAACATGCACATTGCCCCTCCCACCGTACCTTTCTTTGTTGGATGCAAATTCCTCATCCTCATTCCTGTCTCTCTGTAAACACTGTTTTCTCGTGGAAGCTTCCCCTGGCCCACAGACTAGTCTAATTTTCCCAGGGAAGTCTTGGCATTTCCACAGCACATATCACAGTTGTAATTACTTGTTTAGACCCAATTTTTCCTGTGAGACTTGAATACCAGGTCACAGGGATCGTGCCTTTCTGTTATGGCGTGTCCCATGCCCAGCCTAGTGTCAGATGCAAAATAGTTGCTTAATGAATATTTGTTTGTTGTCTGAGAGATGCAGCTCCTCCCCACCCCTCATTATTATAGATAGGTTCCCAGGCCAGGGTGGACTCAGAGCCTCCAGGCAGTCCATGCCTTTGTGGAACCGCAAGTGTTAGGCCTGAAGGGTTTGTGAGATCAATTAGTTTGTCCCCTCCTTTTTCAGATGAGGCAACAGTACTGGTTTTCTAAATCTTCCAAAGTACCACAAACTGGGTAATTTAAACAACCGAAATGTATTGTCTCACAGTTATGGAGACTAGAAGTCCAAGGTCAAGGTGTCAGTAGTGCTGGTTCCTTCTGAGGGTTATGAGGGTAGGTTCTGTTTCCTGCCCCTCCCCTGGTTTCCAGAGTTTTATGGCAATCTTTGGCATTCCTTGAGTTGTAGAAGCATCACCCCAATCTCTGCCTTTACCTTCACATGATGTTCTCCCTAAGGGCATGTCAGTGTCCAAATTTCCCCCTTTTATGTGGACACCAGTCATATCGGGATTTGGCCCATGGAAAGGATCTCATTTTAATTTGATTATCTGCAAAGGTCCTATTTCCAAGTAAAGTCGCATTCCAAGTTATGCAGGTAGGACTTCAACATTTTTTTTTGAGGGAGGGGGCACACTTTAGCCCACCACAATGAATAAGTTAGTAAACACATTCTCCTCTTACTAAAAGATATTACTTACCTATAATCTTTAGAACATAAAAATTGTGTTGTTTTCCCAGTTCTAGTCTTTTTTATTATTTTTTTATTATTTTTTGTGATCAAGAGGAAAAGAGGTCACATTAAGAGACTGTGTTGCTTGGGTAAGGGAGCTTGTTTGCTAAGTTTGGAAAATTGTCTCACATAGTGTTTTCCACTGGCTGACCTTAGACCCACTTGGCTGCATATCCACCAAGGAGCACAGTCACAGGAGTTCATTTATTCTCATAAATCAATAAACAATTATATACAGAAAGTGACTTTTCAACAATTTAATTAAAGTCACCCAACCTTTGAAATTAGAAATAATTCTAGTTTTGCCACATATTAGCTGTGTGGCCCTAGGCAAGTCACTTAATTGTCTGGACATCAGTGTACTATCTGTAGAGTTTTGTCACAGAATTAGCTAACCTCTAAGGACCCTTCTTGCTGGAACCATTTTTGGATTGTGTGGTTCTTTTAGTGTTCAAAGTGAAAAAGCCCTCTACAGAACTGAGCAGTGCAAGTATTAAAAGGAATCAGTTGTCGAAGCACTTTTTCTATTCATTCTCATCAGGAGATATGAGGTGGTTCTACCCTCAGCACAGAAGAAAGAGGTTTGGTCCCTGCCTTCACTGACTTTTATGTGCTCAGTGTCTCCTCACAGCATGCAGATCTGCCAACAGGGCTCACTCCAGTGAGCACGCTCTGGTGGGGTTGTGGGGTCAGAATTCACATAGGTTGAGTGTGTCATTTTCATCCTCAAAATAACTAATTTTCCCAAGTTATTTTTATGAATATCTGATAATAAATTTGAGAACTGAATCAGTTTTAGTCTTTTTGGTGTATATGCTCATTCTTCATAACCTTGGCATAAAAAGTCCTGCTAATAATAGCATCTTTACTATAAATAGAGATTATTAGATGTCCTCTCCTTCTATTGTACTGCCTCTTACAATGCTCAATGTATCTTAAGCCTTTTTCTTTATTTTGTCATAAAACTATGACCCCTGATTGTGGGGAGGATAGAAAATAGACCAGATGTCTTAACCATGTTTAGATAAATCAGTCATCACCTTCTTTTTTTCCAAGAAAAATGAGGTATAGTGGCTTGAGTGAGGTGTAGAGTCTTTCCATTCAGTCTTTCCAAAGCAAACAGAAAAAAAGTGTAAAGGTCTGCTAACTGTGCCATGTCAGTTGTGTGGCACTCAGTTTTAAGGATGTAGCCATCAATATAGTAAAAAGAGAGAGAGTTTGAACTGTCAGTGTTTTGTCTCCTTTATTATCGAGACCAAAAATAACCTCAGGAGAAAGAGGAATGATTAATAAATTTAATTCTAGTTTAATGTTTGATAGAAATATAAATTAGATATAAATTTAGGGAGGTAAGCTATCAATATAATAGCCTTTCTCTCAAATTTAAGAATGCTTAAATTTACATTTAAATAGTATGTGATTTCAGAACTTTGCTTTTCATAAAACAACAACAACAACAACAACAACAAAAACTTACTCAACAACATTACAATGAGACAAGGAGTGTATTTGTAGCAACATCACAATAGAGTCAGTCATCAAATTATTTTATTCCAGCATTTTAGTCTGTGTATTATATCAGTCACTAGGTTAGTTGTTGAACATGCATGATGTTATTAAAAGCAAAAATAACCTCATTGGATTGGAACAACTCCAATTTACAGATGAAAATAACATAACATGGTGGGGTTGGGTGTGTTAAATAGTCTGCTCAAATTCATCCAATTAAAAAATAGTATACTTTGGATTCCAGCATGGTGCAGGACCATTTGACTCAAGCCCTGAGCTCGTTGCAAAAGCGCTGCTGTCTTATTAATAGGGACCTGATTTGTGTAAATGTTATTATATAACTTTCCAGGTGTGAATTCAGGTGAATACAAAGGCCTTATTCAGACACTGATTCCTATGGTGTCATCCATCAAGGCCAGGCCAGCACTGGTGGAGTTAGAAGGAGAATTGGAAATAAGTACTAAAGGGCATGCCGAGATGAAGGAAATACAGTTTCTGAGAGAACTTTTAGGTTTTAGGATGATCCTGAAAGTGCACACCATTGTTATGATAAAAGAGAAAATAAAAGGGCCATGAAAAGGCTATGGAATAATGCTACTGGAAGCCTAAGGAGGCAGAGATCCTGGTATGCAAAAGCAGTTCTGAATTCAAATTCACACATGACTATGATGGTGCTGGGTTCTATCACCGATAAGAGGGTAAGGGAAGACCTATTAGAGGAAGGAGCACATGAGATGGGGCTGAAAGAGGGTAGGGTTTTGGTAAGAAGAAACTCAAGTGGGTGATAGCATTCCAAGCAGAAGAGATGAGAGTGCCATAAAAGTGGGAAGGCTTTCTGTAGAGTAGTGTCACTTGGAACCATTTTGGGGAAAGCAGCCCTGTGTTTGTAAGATTGGGGCCTGGAGGTGTTCCAGTCCAGGGATTTCAAACTTGGTCTCATAGCTCTTTAAGAAGCTTAGAAATGAGCTTCACTTAGTCTATGAAATTTTATTTGAAACTTTGAGTTATGTATTTGTGTTTTAGTTATATACTGCTGAACAACAAACCACTCCAAAGCTAATTTAAAAACTAACCGACTTAAAACAACAATTTATTACTTCTGTTGATTTTGCAATTTGGGCTGTCTCAGCCAGGAACCAGAATTTGTCCACAATTTCAGCTGGGTATTTGGGGCCCTATCACCTATTTTCAGGCCTCTATTGTGTTTAGTGTCTGCCCTCTCTACTGAGAGTTTGAAATAACAGCCTATACATCAAGGATTTCTCCAGCAAAAGCCACCTTGGGGACATTTTCACAATACATATTGAAACTCCTTTTTCTGTCCAGTACAGAACTATACAAAAGAGGAGACATCCTGAGGACCAGTTTGACTGAACATAAGTTAGAACTTTCTTATCTCTGGTGCTGTCTAACTACAGGATTTGTTGTAAGCCAAAGTATCCTCCAGTTTCAGATTAATGAAGTAGTGGATGCATAACTGCGACTCAGGGATTCTGCAAAAGCAGTTCCTTCAGTCCAAGACTATTACACTAGATGATGGCCTTATGATGATTTGGAATTTAAAGGTCTTGAATTAGTTGTTCCCTAATGTAACACAGCCATTGAGATGGAGAAAAATCAATGAGGTGCCTGGAAAAGCAGAGTGCTTGATAATTGAAAGCATTGAAAATGCCCATTTCCATGGCAGCATGATTAACTGGTGAGGGTGTTCTTGCTCACCCAGGGCTGTGAGAAGAGAGAAGGAAGACACCACTTCCTCCATTCTTTGCTGCTTTAGAAAGTTCTAGACCCATGTGCTATTTACATGTCTGAAGGAGAAAAAGAATGAATTGGTCTGACTCTTACCACTGGTTAATGCTGGTAATCAGCCTAGCAATAGCTGCTCACTTAACAACTTTATTAGCAGATGTGGAAGGTATGTTTCTACTTCTCTGGCATCACTTAATGGTGACCTAATTTACACTAGGTCTCTTCTCATGTTTTAAAAATATTCTTCAAAGGTATGTTAGATATAAGAAAAGTCATTGCCCACTATGTTAAAAAAAAACAACAAAAAACAATACCACATACATCACAATGAAGAGATTCTAACCAACAGGCTTCCATTTTAATTTGGGATCAGAGTGCAAGTCATCATCTTTGTTACAGACATAACAGTTGTTCATATCCAAAACTACAGGGAAAGTGTTAGAATTCTAGAAGTGAAAATACTGGGAAGTGATTTATTTCAGGGCAAAAGTTAATCTTGTTCCACTTTGGGTCCGGAAATTCATGGGCTTTGTTTCCTGGATAAGACTCTCTACAGCTCTGGCCAACAGGGATGTGGTGGTGAGGCAATGCTGGGTGTGGACGTGTTATCAATAGCCCAAGGTTAAATTTGATAGACTTTTCTGAAAACCTGGCTTGATTACATTGATAGATAAGAACATATTTTAGATTTCTTTGTAATGCAGTTATAAGTAGTTGCTTAATCTACTTTCTATAAGTTTAAATATGAAATGAAAACTTCTTTAAATAAGAGGACTGAGATGAAAGACTACATTTCATAAGACATTTGAATTATTTACATGTGACTTCCATATATGGGGGAAATGTCAATGTCATTGTATTAAGTAAAAGATAAATGCTAGAAATAATAAATCTGCATTCAAAGTTTATAGTCTATGTGCTTTTCCTTGTATGAGTAAATACATTTTGCATATATAATTTTGAGGAAAATATATTATTAAATTCATATTCCCTTTTTATGTAGTAAGTATGCCATGGAGCAGTCAAATGTGTTATGAATTGCTTATTAATAATAATTATAGCTAAAATGATTTCTTATTAGGTGCTATGCTACTTTATCTCAATTAATCCTCAAAATAATACTATAAGACAGATACTTATAGTATACTTATATTTACAGGATAATCCCCATATTGTGGATGAGGAAATGGAGACTTAGATTATAATTACCCAGGTCACATAACTGGAAAGTAGGGGTTCAAATCCAGGTGTGTCCATTGTTAAGCCATACTTTTAATCAGTGTGCTCCACTAGCTTTTCACGTGGTGCCTTGACAACCTCAGACTTGAATAAATTTCATTGATGAGAAGTTTGATAGACATTTTCAGAAAGAAGAAATATTATAAATATTTTCCAGTTATAAAGTGAGAAATAGCTCAGAGGAGTCAATTTCTTAAAGAATATTAGTTGACAAAAACTAGTTGAAATTTTACAAAAGCAATTTTGTATTTCATTTCTTTTACTTCTGATTTTTGCTCAGGAAGTGAGATATATTTTTTTCTAACAAAGGCCCCAAAATGATGTGGTGCCTTTAAAATAAAAATATCTTATATAATGGCTTCCCAAAACGAGCTGCTGTATTCTTCTGTTGTTAATCAAAGAAAGGACTCCAGCATTTGTTAAACACAAGACATTGTGCTAAGCAAGTTACTTGATTTAATTCTCACAAGCACTATGTCAGCTGGATATTAGAACAGCCTTTTTTCAACTGAGGAAACAGTTTCAGGAAAACTAAGTAGTTTATAGAAGTTGTACATACTTTAAAGTCACAAGGCTGAAATTCCAATTCCTATCTGTCTCATGCCCTCCTTAGAAATAGATTTATTCTCCCTTGAAAAGTGAGGAAAATAAAATCATTTTAAAAAATAAGCAGATTCTTAATTACCTTCTAAATCTATTTGTTCCAATGCTCCTAGCTAAAGTTGGATTATATAGTCATTATGAGTTCCAATCCAAAAGGTGCTGCAAATTTAAAAAGCCATTATCAGTGTGTTGTTTCAAGAACTGCCAGTCTAATCAATAGAGCTTTTGCCTAGGAAACTGAAATCAGAGGTCTGAAGTGTCCAGATTTCCACTTTGTGTTATCTCAGTAGATAGACAACTGCAAATCAGTAGCTACAGATAGGCTCTTTTGATGATTCTTAACATTTCCCTCCAAATGAGAGAGAAAACTAAGTAAACTGATGATGAATCTAGTCCACACATTTTACTAATAAAGATCAAGAAGCTGAAATGTAGGAACTATTTGAAGGCTGAAAAGCAAGAATGTATTAATGACTCACCTTCCTGGGCAGATCTGCTCCTTTCTTGTCTCTTGGTTAAGGAAGGCTTTGGTGTTGGGTGGTATTTCATTACTTTTTGTTAGTCTGGACCATTTGGGATGACACAGTTAGCTACAGAAATAAGTCCTGATATTTTTCTTAGGATCTGGGTCAGCAGAAGTCTGGGTCAAGTTGCTTATAATGCCTGGTCCCATAGGTCTCTTCAGACCCTGACTCAAAGCCTTGGATGGGTCCAGGATTGCTAAAGCCACTGTGGAATGGTAATCTAAATGTGATTGCTGAGTTTCAGAAGCTGCTGTTCCTTTTTTTCGCTCACTCTCTAGTTAGGGAAGCTGTGACCTTTCTATCCCACTTCATACCCTGATATTCCTCTAGCTTCTGACTCTGGGTTCCTCATTCCTGCAAGTTAAGTCCATTCACTAATTATTTCCTCAAACCAATCTGCATACTGTACCTGCAAAATGCACTCACCTACTTCTCTCAGAGTTTGTCTTCAGAACTCAGAGGCAGCTTATTTTCTGGGAAGTGTGGTTGCTCTGCTTCATCCTTCTCACATTCTGCCTGGGTTGGGAGACACTTTCTCTTTGAACTTGGAAAGCTCCAAACCAGGTACTCACACTCTCTGACAACAGTGCTGTAGAAATGGCAAAGGGCAGCAGAAAAAGGAAAGGTTTTAGCTAGATGGATGTGATGGAAATGTTAGCTCCAGCACACATTTAACTAGCTGTGAGACTCTAGACAAGTATCCATTTTGTCATTTGTAGAATGAGGTGAATAACTGCTGTGCAGGGTTGCTTTAAATTCAGAATCATTATATAAAGCCTGGTATAATGCCTGGCAGGTGTTAGCCATTTTATAATTGATGGTGTAATAAACTATTTGGACAGTGGAAAGAAAAATATAACTTAGTCTTTCTTAAACCTCTGGATACTTTGTCATATTGAATCAGGACTCCAGCTCTCCCATAACAGTCCAGTGATCTTTTGAAAATGCCTATCTTGGTTTTAATAAAATCTCATTTTCTTAGGTATTGTACAGATAGATCTGACAGGGAAGAGAACTTACTCCTTCTAGTACTGTATCTGAACATCAAAGCCAGAAAAGGCCAAGGAAACCTTTGAAACCTACTGGAAACTTAAAAATTTAGGCTGAAGAGCTAGAAATTTTGAATGAAGTTTCATTAAACGGCAGAATGGTTTTACAAATGAAGTGCCTGAAGTCAAGGCTCCTAGGTCATCAACAATTAGAGGGGACAAACACTTGAAAATGAGCTATGCTGGCAGGAAAATGGACAAAGTGGCCTAAGGGCTTTTTCCATTCTGATTTCTGTGAGTCTACGGAAGGAGTCTTTCTTTTTTATATTTTCTAATGTATTTTTTTCTTTAGCTTTCTTGACTTTTGTAAAGATATATTTATAGAATCTACTTACACAGTTTAAAACCACAACAAAAATGTCATTTTACATACTGCTTAGTCTGTTTTAAATCCCGTCTTACAAATTTCTCTTCCTACAAAGCAAAGCTATCTAGTTATGTCTGTTGCTATTTTTGAATTATATTTACAGTAGGGTTAATCCACCTTTTATAAGGAATTTAATATTCACTGGCAGGTCAACTTGTGACTTTCTGTTGTGAATGTAGTTGCAAGTTATGGAGCAACTTTCAATTTGTTATTCTTTGGGATAAAAAGCCAGTCCAAACGTAGAAGAAAATTTGTGCTATAAAGATTAAAGAAACAATCTTAAAGAAATAATGCTTCTGTGGTGGATAATGCTTTCAGGATGAAATGTCACTGAAGAGTACAATTGGTTTTGAACATATGGAAGGCAGTTGGGTGTGAAAGAGAAAAAGCAATATTGGGGAAGTGTTAGGAGAGACCAGTATGGGATTGAGAGGGACCCAGAGAAAGTTAATCATGGCACTGAGGTTCAAAGTTAGGCTTAGAATCCGGACTGGTGCAAAAAGATTAGAGCAAGCCATTTGAGAAAAGTAGCCACAGTATTAGGATCTCACCACAGTAGAAAGCAGAGCCCAAGAAGAAACAGGATCACAACAGGCATTGCAACGTAATAGGCTTTTGGACACTAAAGTGACATTTCAGTTTAGCTGAAGGTTTACAATTGTCATGTTAGGCCAGAAGCTAGTGTGAGCCTGAAGCTGGGGTATAGGTAAGTGAGACTATTTAGGGAAAATGTTATTGAATGAGATTTTCAGGAAGAAAGATTGTCGTGGACTTGACATTACCAGACATAGGTCTACCTTGATTTCAGTATTCCTTGATTTTCATCTTTTCTTCAGATATTGAATCTTCTATCAATGAAGGAAAATGGAAAGGAGTGAAATACTTCTAGAATGTCTACCATTTAAAAAGTACTTGGCTAGGCACTTTGCATATGCTACTCATTAAACTGTTCCTGCAGCCTCTGAGATAGTTATTTTTTTCTTTATTTTGCAGAAGATGTGGAGGCTCAGATAGATAAGTAACTCATCCTAGTGCACTCAGTTAGTAAGAAGTGTCCTTTAGATGCACTTACAGGTCTGTGTAATTCTAAAGTCGCCACTCTTCACTCTACTGTGCCCCCTCCTATGTGACTCTGTTGTCTGGGCCTGCCATACAACAGCTTTCAGTAAGTAGTATAGGTGCTATTGACTTCCTCTCTGTATCTTTCTCCTCCTAAACTCTTAAAAATCCATTCTTTCTTTTTTTTTCAATTATTTAAAATAATTATTTAAAGAGAAATTTATGCTCACAGCAGAATTGAACAGAAAGTATAGATATTTCCCATTACTAACTACCTAACAAGGCTGCAGCTTCTCCTCCTTCTGTTCCAAAATCCACCCTCTTCATAGTGACCAGAGTGATCTCTCTAAAATATGATTACCTCACCAGAATAAACTCCAGCTCCTTACCACGGCCTAGAGAATCCTATTTCTTTGGGTTATCTGCCTTTATTTTGTAGTCTGTTCATATTTTTCAGCCACATTGGCCTCATTCCTGTCTCAGAGTCTTTTCACATGCTGTTCCTTTTGTTTGGATATATTTCTTCTATATCTTTGAATAGTTTTTTCTCCTTCTGATTTAAATTTCACCTTAAATGTCCCCTTCTCAGAGAGGACTTTTCCTGAGAAATTGAATGGCCCTTATCCCTTTCTACTAAATTACTCTATTTTTTTCAAATCACTTCTGTACTTGAAATTATCTTATTTACTAATTTTCTTGGTTTTTGCTGCCTGTAATTCTATCAGTTAGCTTTTATGGCATAACAAACTACCCCAAACTTAGTGGCTAAAACAACCATTTATTGAGCTCACCATTCTTTGGGTGAGTCAATTGGACGGGTCTAAATGAATGATCTTCTGTATTAGACTAGTCTTACTCACGTGTCTGTGGTTAGGTAGGCAGCTTTGTTTGTGAAGGTTGGCTAGTCACCTGGGGTGACTGGGGCACTTGGACTAAGTTTCCATCTTTATCTAGCTGGCCAGTCCAGGCTCATGCATACAGTAGATAACAGGATTCTTAGAAGAAAAAAGTATATCCATTCTCTTGAGGTTTAGTTTTGTTGCTGACATAATGTCACTTCTGTCTCATTCTGTTGGTGAAAGCAGCCCAAATTCAAGGAGTGGAAAACAGACACAACTTTTGATGGGAGGAGCTATGGATCACACTGCAAAAGGGAATGAATATAGGGAACTGATAATTGTGATCATTTTTGTAAACAAACTACCATAACAGTGTATATTTGCAACTCAGTTTAGATTCTTAGCATATGAATCTCTTTTTGAGTTAGGGAGGTTACCCACCTTATGAATAGAGCAAAGGATATTTCTTCCATGGAAAAACAAATAAACTATATATTTTTCTTTCCATTTTTTTTTTTTCATTAAAGGCAAAGATACTTGTGCAGGTTGAAAGTGAAAAAGGTGAGACAGCAGGCTGCCTGTGAAATTGATTTTTTGGTTAGGATGACAGCAAAGGTGACTAAGCTAGGTTTGTTTTATTTGAAGTACAATTGTGTTCCTGTTGCGAAAGTGGCAAGGGTGCAAACCTGAGCACCTTGGGCTCTGTGGCATGTAGGTGACTCCTCATCAGGCCAGTTCTGTGAAAGGTTTAGTATGTTGTTCCTGGAATTTTAAGTTTCAGCCTCATTTTTTTAGACCTCTCAAAGATTCTGTGAACTACTCAATATTCTTTTAATAGACTTCTTTACTGTATAATCCCCCAGGGTCGGATTTGGTTGCTTGCCACAAAGAATTCTGTTCCAGCAGTTGGTGTCAGGAATGAGGTTAATTTTTCTCACACAACAAGAAGAGTTCAGTGGTTGCCAGATTAGTCCAGCTGCTCGTGCAGCTATCAGGACTCTTCTTCCATCTTCCTACTTCGCCATTCTAAGTGCATTAATGTTTTGTCTTCACATTTATTGCCTCTTAGTAGTTCAATGTATTACTTCTATGTTTTAGGCAGGTTGAGGGAAAATGGAGTGGCAGCAGGTGTGTCTGTTTCTTTTATTAAGAAAGCAAACATTTCTCAAAGTGCTCCTTTAGATATTCCCTTACATAGTCTTGGCTTAAACAAGACCACCTAGACCACTGACAGGAGACATTGGAAGGTGAGAATCTGGCTTTCTAACATCTTTGAGAAAGGTGTGAAGGAAGAAAGCTTGAGAATGTGTGTCAAATAAGGTGATGACCAGTGCCTATCACATCATTGGTTTTTTCCCTTTAGAATGATGGTCGCTGGAGGGCAATGGTTGTGTTTCATTCATTGCTGTCTTTCGAGTGCCTAGAACAGTGCTTGGCAAATACACATCCTCAAAATTCATTGATTGATTGACTGATCTTAATCCTCTATTCATAGCTGAAGATTTTTTTTCTTCAGAATATGTTTTATCTTTTGCTTTCACCACAGAACCACCATTTTATTCCAGGCCAATTACTAAGATTTATTGTCATGCTATATTTCTCTCCCCAGTTTTGTTCAATCCTCTGCCTACATTACATACTGCTACTAGACTATCATCTTAAATAGCACTTTTGTCTTGTCCTTTTCTTTCTCAAAAATCTGTATTGTTCTGTAATGGTAAATCTCCATCTGTCAGCCTGGGATTCAATTTCTTGCATTAGCTATCTGTTTCCCCACCCCCAACATCAGCAACTTGATTGGTAATTACTCACAAATCCAGCTTATCTCATGGCCATCTGGTATACTCTGCCATATCCAGTATATACAGAGTAATAGGCTGCAGTGTTCACTGGGACAAAGGCAGAAGGTTGTAATGTGAAGGGAATAAGTGAGACTGGGTATAGGGAATACCCTTAACATAGGACAGACTGCATGCTGCTCTGATGAAAGGAGTAGGGGCAGTCATCATTCTCTTTGAACATGTGTTTAGTCTGTACTCTCATTGGTAGAACTCACATCAGGTAGGGGGTCTGGTTAGGTTGAAGCAGGAAAGGGCTATCTCAGTCCAATCAGGGGAGTCCTCATAGCAGTTGACTTTACTCCACAGAAGTGGAGCATAAATCAGTATGAAGAACAGCAGACTGAAAACACAGACTGGCTCATAGAGCACAGGGTACAGGGGAAGGCTTACATTTAAGGGTATGTGGGTATATAGGGGCTCATTGTCCAGCTGAGTAGAAACTAAGCCATTCCTAAATCCCTAGAGAGGGTGGGACCATGGACAATCAGCCTTGGCTCTCAGCAGTTTGAGACTGGGAATGCTGAGTCTATATGTTGTAGGACCTCAGTGTTGGCTGGCGGACCAGCTTTGATCAGACAAGAACTGGCAGCATCATCCGCTTGCCTTTTTTTCTCTGCCTTTATAAGTGTTCTATTCTTCTTATTTTATTTTATTTTATTTTATTTTATTTTATTATTTTATTTTATTTTATTATTTTATTTTATTTTATTTTATTATTTATTTTATTTTATTTATTTTATTTTATTTTATTTTATTTACTTTTTTTAGAAAGATGTTTTTTGCTGGTATGCTTAAACAAAGATTTTGAAAAACCATGGTGGGCAATTATGATACTGCTCCATGAAAAATCATTTGAATCATTTTTATAGTAAAATAGGATAGACATAGGTAAAATTGGCATGCTGTTTTTCAGACAAAATTAAGACTTAAATTTTCAACTTTGATTAAAACTTCAGTCTATAATTATGTAGTCATTCTCTTCTTTCATTAGGGATCCTTGGATGAAAAGAATTAAAAAAACAAACAAACAAAAAACAGAATTCTAAGACAAATAAATGGCCATTAGAAACACTATAATTATTATGAAAGCTGTTCATTAAAGATACAAGTTATAAAAATTTAAACTAGAATTCAGATATTTCCATTTTTAGAATGAATTAAATAGACTGTATTTGAGATTTAAAAAAATATTCTTTAATGGGGAAAGAAAGTTCTTGATTATAGCATTTATGGTAAAAGTTAGAATAAAATAGCTGTTTGGAGAGAATATCCAAATGTCTTCTTTTTAAAGGTAAAAATGTCATCAGTCTAAAAAAATTTCAAGGTGTTTTTCTCACTTTTAAAAAATAACCTACATCTTAAAATAAGTAAATCCTTCTGCATAGTGCACTTTTATTCAAAGATGTCTATTTCCTCTAAGTAATAAGGGTCCTCTAAACATTTTAAGCTAACGACTTACTCTAATCATATGGGTCTTTTCATAGCAAATTGGAATCTTTGAGTATCTAAATATTTCCCTGTGGCAGTGTGCTAAGAACATACCAGGTGGGATTTCCCCCATATCACTCTTTTTATTGGCTTCTTCCAATAATTGATTTGAAACTCCAAGAACTGCTTGTTAGTTGAGAGATGAGTATAAACCTAGTGTCTACTTATCTGATTCTGAGCAGAAATTTTGCTTTAATTGTTCTGCCATGGTATATAGGAGTAATTTTATGGATTGACTTGTTTCAAACTTAGCTCAGTTATATATATTGAAGATAGCTGCAGAGCTGAATTTTCTTTCACTAATAGTAAAGTTACTGCTTTTTATGTTAAAATAAAATATACTCCTTTATAGTATTTTGAACACTTTCAAAGATTTTAGGGAAGAAGTTATTTATCCATGAAAGGCAAACTTTTTTTTTAAAGAAACCCATTTTTTCCCATTCTTTCATTTAGTAAATACTTATGAAAATCTGACCATGTGATTATAACTCAATACTTTGTCCTGAATTAAAAATAAGTATTTGTCAAACAACAGGAATGATAAATTTTAATTTAGGACAGCTTAATAAATTATTGAGGTATATAGGATTTTACTTCAATCATATTATTTCTTCATAAGACTATAATAGACTTAAAGATGTTTTAATCAGAATCATTTTAGGTTAGAGTACATTTAAATCAGTTTCATCTGATCAGCTACTAATGGAAATACGACATTCCACTGTGATTTCTGGGTCTTTTTGCTATTTTAATATAACCTAGACTATCTTGTCAATTATAGCCCTTATTCATATCACAATTGTAAATATATAATATCTAGAGTTGGCTCATTTCATTACATGAAACTAATATTCACCCCTTTTACAATTCTTCCAGCAATCCCAAGACACAAATTACATCCTGTACTTGAATGTCTCTAAAATCTCTTTCTGGCTCAGATCTCTCCCAGTCTTCAGTATCATATTAATAATTGCTTTTTGGATAACACCACTTGGATATCTTTCTATGACCTCAAAGCAAGCATTTTAAAAATGGAATAGATTAATACAATTCATGACCTAACAGTCTTTTTTCTTATGTAATCTATTGTTAATAACACAATTTTGTCATGCTTGAAAAAATTGTTACCCATTTAAACAAGGACATAGCAAGTATTCAATAACAGTAAATTTTTGCTGTCATCTTTGCCTGTTTCATGCAATTTTTGCTGAACTCTGTGCTGAAGTTTTAGTTACAATAGATTATTCATTTAAAGAATTAAATAAATCACCTATCTCCTTGCCTTCCACAATTAACCAATTGTTATTTTATTTTGAGTCTATCTCTGAATTTTTTGGGGAGAATAATTTCCTTCCTACCTATTCCTATTCTCATTACTCTAAATCAAGTCCTAAAGAACTCCTGATTTAACTATTTTTAGAACCACTTTACCAGTTTCCTTCTCCAAATCATCTGATGTAGAAACATCAGGGAAATGTCTAATTCCAATGTCATTTCCCTGCTCAAAAATCTTCATTTCATTTCTGTATTCTATAGAATAGAATCAAAACTCCTTAGCCTAGCATTTTCAATCCTCCACAGTATGCCTTCAACATACAAACATGCGTCAACACTTGATAGTTAAGAGACTTCACTATTTACTAATTGTGTGTCCTTTGGTGAACTATTATTCCTTTCTTAACGCTAGTATTACTGCCTGGAAAACAAGAATAATAATAGTACATACCTCATAGAGTTCTTGTGAGAATTAAATAAAATAATTCATTTAAAACATTAGGCATGGTACCAGCACAAAGTAAGTAATTAGTACATTTTGTTGTTGTAATGATTATTGCACTGCTAGATAAGTAGATAAATATATGTTGTTTATTCATGGAACTTGTGATCAGTTTAGTTCTATAATTTCTCATGCATTTTTCACTAGCAGTTATTTCCAGGTGAAGGAAATGCTTCATCTTGTTGTGTTGGATGGAATTTGTTGTACTGGATGGAGTACGTTAAAAACTGTTGTCACTGCTTGTCTAATGAGATTAGTCATAAAATCCAAATGTCTATCCAATTGGTAAATGGATAAACAAAATATGTTATATCCATGTACCAGAATACTATTCGGCAATAAAAAGCAATGGTGTATTAATATAGACTAAAATATAGTCGAACCTCAAACACATTATGCTACATAAATTAAACCAGACACAAAAGACTCCATATCATATGATTCTATTTATATAAGATGTATGGAATAGACAAATTTATAAAGACAGAAATTAGATTAGTGGATACTTTGGGTTATGAGTGGAAATGAGATATGGCTGCAGATGGAGACAAAATGTCTTTCTGGGTTGATGAAAGTGTGTGTGTGTGTGTGTGTGTGTGTGTGTGTGTGTGTGTGTGTGGTTTTACATTGCATGTGTAGCCACCATCACAATCAAGATACAGAAATGTTCAGTCACCATACAGACTCCCCTCGAGCTGTACCTTACAGGCATACGATCACTCCCAAACACCTCCCCTAGCCTCTGACAACAACCAATCTGTTCTCCATCTCTATACTTTTGTCATTTCAAGAATTTTATATAAATGAAATTATACAGTATGAGACCATTTACATATAATGTAATTATCAATATCTTAGGGCTTAAGTTAGCCATATGATTATTTTTTTTCTGTTATTTCTGTTTTTTCATTTCTGTTTTCTCTATGATACCTTCCTGTGGGATACTTGAACAGTTCTTAGAGTTCCATTTTGATTTATTTATACTGTTTCTTAGCATATCTCTTTGTGTATGTTAGTGATTGCTCTAACATATTTGTCACTTTACTGATATAGACAATTTATCATTTTAAGTACAGAAATTTTAGCTCTCCTTAACCTCCCCCATTTATAATGTTTTAATATTCCCTCTACATACATTGAGACCATATAAAAATATTACATATTTTGTTTTACCTATAAAGCATAATTTAGAAAATTCAAGAGAAGAAAAGTCTATTGGATTTATTTATATTTTTTTGGCCTTTTTGTTGCTCTTTCTTTTTTCTTAGTTTTTCTAAGATTCCTTATTTTATAATTTAATTATTGATTTTTTTAGATTAAGTCAGTTGGTGAAAAATTCTCTTAGCTTTCTTTCTTTTAGGCATGTTTTGGTTACTCTTTATTCCTCAAGAATACTTTCATTGGATATAGAATTCTAGTTGACAGATATTTTGTTTTATCACTTGATAAATTGTTGCAACTACCTTCTGGACTCTGTGATTTTTGATGAGAAATCTGCTGTCACTTGAATTGTTTTTCTCTTATAGATATAGAGAAAACCACAGGCCCAATAGGGCATCACTCATGCTAATAACTATGATACCAAACCTAAACACCAAACCTAATTGTAGTATCACCTCCTCTCAGAATGTAATCTTATTAGTCAGTCTGGAATTTTCTGATCAGCACTAAGAGAGTAATCTGTCAGTCGGACCCTCTCTTCTCCCCAGAAGTAGAAGAAGCAATCTGCCTGATAAAACCCCTATCTTTCCTTTTCTCCGAAAAGATGATGTCCTGGACTAAAACAATCCTTTCTTTTCTTTATCTAAAAAATTTCCTTACCTCACCCTTCTTCCTATGAAAACCTTCCATCTTGTACAACGCCCTTTCAGTTGCTAGATGGAATACTACCTGATTCATAAGTTGTTTAATAAAGCCAATTAGGTCTTCAGATTTACTGAATGGAATTTTGTTTTTAACATAAGTTATGTGTCTCTTTGACTGCCTTTGAAGTCTTTTCTTTGTTTTCAGTTTTCTGAAGTTTGATAACAATGTGTCTTAGTGTGAATTTCTTTGAGTTTGTCTTTGAGATTCAATCAGCTTCTCTTTTGCAAAATTTGGGAAAATTTCAGCTATTATTTTTGAGAATATATTTTTTTCAGCTCCTGCTTTCTCTTTTCCTTCTGAAACTCTGATGACCCAAATATTAGCTCTTTTGTTATAGTCCTAGTGGTCATTGAGGTTCTTTCTATTTTTTTAAAAATCTATTTTCTCTCTGTTTTTTAGGTTGGGTAATTTCTATTGTTCCGTTTTCAAGTTCCCTGATTTTTTCTTCCATTTTCTTTATTATGCTTGGGACAGCCTATTGGATTCCTAAATTTCAGTTATTACATATTTTCAGTTTTAAGATTTCCACTTGGTTCTTCTTTACATCTTCTATTGCTTTGCTGTGGATTTCTATTTTCATTTGTTTCAAAAGTGTTTATAATTGCTTGTTGAAGTATTTTTATAATGACTGCTTTAACATTGTTGTTAGATAATTCCATTCTCTGTTCCATGTTGGTGTTGGCATTTGTTAATTTCCCTTTTCAGTCAAGTTGATATTTTCCAGGTTCTTGGTATGATGAATGATTTTTTAGACATTGTATCTTGGACATTTTGGGTAGTATGTTATGGAACCCTGGATCCTATTTCAAACTTGTGTTTTAGTAGATCTCCTTTGACACTATGTGGGCAGGGGAAAGGGAGCACCCTTTTTTTTCCAGTTGTGGGAGGGAGTTCATATTTCCCACTTTGCCTAATTAGACACCCTGGGGAAAGAGGACCTCATTACTTTTGTGTGGAGGTGAGACTGCAGGTATAATTTTGGTCTCACTCACCAAGGGGGCAGGGTGGCCTCATTACTGCTAAATGGTGATGAAAGCTCTAGCTTCCTAGATTGTTCCTTTCCTGGACCTTTGGCTAGAAAGAGCTGACTTCTGTTGGGGTGTTTTTTATCTGCTCCCATTTATGTCTGTGGGTTTCTGGCTTCTCCAGTACCCAATTTGGGATACATTAGGCTAAAAGACAACCCAGAGAATGCATTTCTGTGTCATTTTTTGGGTCCTGAGATCCCTAGTTCTTTTGTCTCTTTCTGTTTCTTTTAGAGTAGTTGTTTTATTTACAATGTTCAAGGTTTTAGTTGTACTTAGCAAGAGGAATAAAAAGTAATCTACTCCATCTTAATTTGGTATGTAAATTCTTATCAATTAATCCTACCATTTTGCTTTGCCATTCTGCTTTATAATGTGAGTATTGATTTGCATAACCTATAAACAACTTGTATAATGACAAAACAGGCAAGTAATGGGGTTTATGAAAAATATATTATCTCCACAACAAAAAAAATTAAGCATAAGTAAGCAAGGTAAATAGAAAGAAAAACAAAACTACTTTTGACATGTGGATATGTGTAATTTTTTTTTAAAAAAGATGTGGTAGCATCCAAGACTTGTACATAAATGTTTATAGAAATATTACCCTTAAGTACTAAAAACTGGAAACAAACCAAATGCCCTTCAACTGGTAAATAGATAAATTAAATAAAACAAAACAATTTAAAAGTTCATAAAATGGATTATTATTTAGCAATGATGAAATGAAGTACTGATACATGTTACAATATGGATGAAGCTCAAAAACTACTCTAAGTAAAAGAAGCCAGTCACAGAAGACTACATACTGTATGATTTCATTTATACGAAATGTCCAGTACAGGCAGGCATCCATAGAGCTAGAAAGATTTATGGTTATCTACGAGAGTGGTGGGATGGGTACAAAATTTCTGGGGTGTTCTAAAATTAGATTGTTTTAAATGTTCTAAAATTATATTATGGTGATGACAGAAAAAGAATATTTTATTGAATCATGTACTTTAAATGAGTTAATATTATGGCAAATAAACTATACCTTAGTAAAGCTATTTAAAAACATATGTGATTGTGGTGGCATGCTAAATGTACAGAAGCAAATAGAAACATTTTGTGCCTTCTGTTTTCATTCTAGGCAGCTATTTGGCCTAGCTAATTAAAGGTTAGATGCCTTGGGTAAAAGAATAGCATGAGGTAGTTTTGTGTATACACTGACCATGATTCCATTTCTATCAAATCTCCAAAGCAGGCAAATCCTATTACAAATATTTTAAAACTAGGCAGAATCTAGTGAAAATTAGAAAGTCTTAAATATAGTTAGTATCTTAATAAAAAATATCATGACTACAACAATCTGTGTAGACTCAAATCATTGCTAAGGTATCTCTTCCTTCCAAATGCTATTTTGACTACAACATTCTGGTTAGTAAAGTATACTTAGGCTGAGTTTAACTCCCTGTTAGGCCGTAAGCATCCTGAGGACAGAAACTGTGAATCTTGTCACATTTGCAGGATCTAGCACAAAGTAGAGATCAGGCTCTTTTATTTGGTTTCACAGAACCCTAGACTGCAGACAGGCAGGCTAAGGTGTGAGGAAAGCCCTGTAGTTGGGCTGGGAACACCAGGTTCAGCAGTTGTGGGTACAGGCAGTAACCTGTGATTGAGATCTGTCAATCGAGGATACAGACCAAAGAAAGGCTCTTTCCATCAGATCATAGCAGATCAGTTATGCGTAGTGTAAGTCAATTGAATTGTATACTGTGGCCAGATGATATTGTGTGTGGCTTGGTGTCATTTTATACTTGTGACCCCAAACCTGCAGCAGTTCCTCAGTGCAGCCTGCAAGTCCACAACACTTCTTTGTCCAGTTACTCTTCCACTCCACTGACTATGCCGCACCTTCTCTTTTCTTATCAGATTCACAGCACTTCTCCTCCTCACTTGCACCTTTAGTTGACAGCCATTCATATAAGGTTGCTGAGGGCTGAAAAGTGCTCAGAAGGGAAGGTCACCACCAACTTTCTCCCTATGTTCCTTCCTTTTATTAGAGATGACTTTTTATGTAATCTCCTTGACGACCTATACCTCAATTATGCGTTAGATCCTATGTTTCTGTTATCCCCTCAAGGACACTGCTCAGGGAGCATTTTTTCCCTCTTTTACAACAGCATTAAATCTTCCCTTTTGACTGGATCATTCTTGTCAGCATGCACACACACACTACATTACATATAATATTAAACAAGAAAATCAAGCAAACCAGAACTAGCAAAAACAAACAAACAAACAAACAAAAACCAAAACTCCATATTCTGGTTCTAATTTCTTTCCTTCCAGTTTTCTCTTTTTTCTACGCCAAGTGAGATTTTTACCCTTGCTGTTTCACCCATGGCTAATTCTAAGTACTCTTCTGACTTGACATATAAGTACCATTTGACACAAGTCATCACTACCTGCTTTTTGCAACTCTCACTTCACTTGGCCTCCAGGATACCACTTTGTTGATGCATCTTTTCCTCACATACTACTTTGTGAGTTCTTCCCCATTTGTGTCTGTTATACTTTGGAATGCCTCATCCTCTAGTCTTGGATCATTCTCTTCCCTTACTTCTTAGAGTTTTCATCCAGACTTATCCTGGCTTTAAATATCACCAGTATGCCAATGACTCCCAAATGTATACCTTCAGCTATATGCAATTCACATCCAATCCATCAGCAAATGCTGTCAGCACTACAGTGAAAATGTCCAAAATCTGACCATTCACACCTTCTCCATAGCAGCCATTTTGGCCTGAGTCATCTTCACTTCTTTCTTGGATTATTACAATATTCTCTTAATTGCTCTACCTGTATTTTTTTTTTAACAATCTAATTTGAATTTATACCAACTTAATTTCAATAGCATAGAAAATATCTGTTTCTATACAGTTGTTTCTCTTTTTCTGTTATTAACATCATAAATTAAGGTTTTATTGTGTGCCCAATGACATTAATAATTGTTTTATGCATTTTTAGTTTAAGTAATGTAGAAAATAAAAACTGAAGTCACAGACAAAAATTATATAAGTTTTTATAAATTGCCCATTTATTTACACCTAAAAGTATTTACCTTCACCAGAGATCTTTATTTCTTTTTCCTGATTACTTCACTTCCTGTGTATTGTCTAGTGTCCTGTCATTCTCTTTTAAAAACTTTTAACATTTTTTTACAGAGCAAGTCTGCTGGTAACAAATTCCCTGAATTTTTGCTTATCTGGAAATATCTTAATTTCTCTTTCATTTTCGAAAGACAGTTGTGCTGAATATAGAAGTCTTGGTTATTTTTTCTTTCATCTCTTTGACTATATCGCCATTGCATTCTGACCTCCAAGATTTCTGATGGGAAATTAGCTGGAAATCTTAATGAAGATCCCTCATATGTGAAAAATTCCCTCTCTCTTGTTGCTTTCAAGATTCTCTCTTTGTCTTTGGCTCTGACACTTTAATCATAATGTGTCGGTGTGGATCTCTTTGGGAATATCTTAAGTTAATTGAGCTTCTTGAATTTATAGATTCATGTATTTAATCTAATTTGGAAAGTTTTCAGCCATTACTTCTTCAAATAATTTTCTATCAGCTGAGTCACCCACAATGACTATATTTGTCTACTTGATGTCCTACAGATCCCTTATGTTCTCTTTATTTTTCTTTAATTTTTTTTGTTTCTTTCAGATGCAATAATTTTAATTGTCCTAGTTTCAAGCTCTATTTTTTGCCTGCACAAATCTGTTTTTGAACCACTCGTGATATTTTTCATGTCAGTTATTTTTTTTCAGTTCCAAAATTTCTTTTATAGTTCCTTTTAATATGTTTTATCTTTTTACAGATAGTCTTATTTTGTTCATATATAAACTTTCTGTCTTTGTTAAAGCATTTTTTTGCTCTTTGAGCATCTTTGAGACAGTTGTTTTGAAGCTATTGTTAGTATTTGGGCTTCTTCAGGGATAGTTTCTGTTGATTTATTTATTTATTTATTTATTTTTTTGAATGGGCAGTATCTTCCTATTTCTTTGTGTGCCTTGTGATTGTTTTTATTGTTGTTTTTGTTGTTGTTGGAAACTAGATTTTTGGGTCTTACAATGTTATAACATTGGAAATCAAAATTTTCCCTTTCTCCAGGGTTTGTAGGTTTTCTTTTTAAATTGTACAGTATCTGTTTGCTAAAGATCACATGGATGAAAACTTAACATCTTTTCAGGATTTTCTAAGCCCTCATCTTCCCCAAGGCATGCAAGAGGACTCTCTAAATTCTCCCATATGCACAGTTGCTTTTGAATGTCCTACTCTTTAAAAGCCTGCTCCTAAAAGGGGAAAAAAATGGGAAGAAGAAAAGAAAAAAATCCAGGTGCTGTCTCTTTAAATCCCATTTGCCACTTCAACCAGTGGGGATTGCAACAATGACTATACCTCAATGATTAGAAGCAGAAATCAGCAATCAGACCACAGAATTCCAATAGAGTAATGTCATTATTGCCCATTCTGACTCCCACAAGTTGCTCCAAAGATTCAGGCTATTGTCCCCATAGCTGCTTGTCATGGGGCTGGGGTAAAAGCAATAGGAAACCACTACTGTGCTAATGGCAACTTACCAGCCAAGCCTTCTCCTGGAAGCTGCAAGCATTCAAATAGTCTCCAGAGTTCCAAAAATTGTCACTTCAGACAGTCTCTACCAGTTCAATCACTGCCCAAGAATACAGATTTCTAGCACTTTTTACTCCACCATTTTCCCTTTTGTCTACCAGTATTTTTAACTTCAATTTTAAACAGATTATCCAACACATCTTGCTTTGAAATGTAAGTCAGTTCATTACTTCTTTTCTCAAAACCCTCCTTTAGTTTCTCATCTCAGTTAATGTCAAAGTCTTCATCATGGGGTACAAAGCCCTATATAATTTGGTGCCCTGCCACTCTTGCAAATACTTGCCTCCAAACTTTTAAGATTTGAACTTTGGTTTGGAACTGCTAATGATGCCATTTATTCCTATTGCTACCCTGTGAATGTCAATTTCTTTATTGATTAATAGCCTTGTCTTTGTGTAGATACCAATGATTGTAAATGGAGGTTTGTATCAACGTTAAACACTGTTGTTTCTCCTGTCTACCCCTCCCTGTCTCCTTTCTTCTTCCTCCCTTTGTCTTTCCTTGTCTCTCCCCTTTCCTCTTTTCCTTCCTTCCTTCCTTTTTCTTTTTTCTTTTTCACTTTTTAATAGGTGACTTGTTAACAAAGTCAGCATTAGGAGGCAAACTGTACGATTTTATAATCTTTTCCTTTTTGTGATCTGTTTGGAAATAACTTTTGGGAGCACATGTTTGAACCTGATCTTTCCTTCCTTAGGACCCCTTACCTTGTTTTTGTGGTTAGAGCTGAGGTAAGAAACATGATAAGAAATCTGATTAGCTGAGGTATCTTCAAACAGATTATAGAGTACAGGTTGCCATTAGTGGCAGCTGGGTGTCATCTGGGGACTTCATGTGTGACAAAGTCCTGAAACATATTCAAATCTCATCTTGATTAAGCAAAACAGTAGAACAGTGCTGTGTATGCAGAAGCATAAAATTAATTGATTTCATTGTGTTGTGTCTCTCTCATTTCTCTTTTGTTTTGCTGAGTAGCCAAATTGTTTACACTTTTAGCCATTTTCATTAGAACTACACTGATGTGGTAACGATGTGGTAATAGGAGTACTTAAAAACAGAAAGGCTTAGGTCTTTTTCTTTCTTAATGAATAACATGAGCAAATATTGACTCAGAATTACTTATCAAAAAATGATAAAATGCCAAAGTATTTCACTTTTGGTAGCATAATAACTTTTTCTCTTTAATATAAATAAATGAGAAGTTAAGGATGTATGGAAATGCTTATGAATTAAGTATTTTCTGTTGAGAATGACACTAGGTAAGCAAGATAATGCAAGAGAAACTCTAATTAGGATTTCAGAACTGTGGAGCATACTAGGAACTGGTTTGTTTCTGGCTGTGGTCTCCTTTAAGGTGAATCCTGTCAGGTAATTAGCATCATCTTGGATTAAATTAATTGGCTATACTCAATCCCTGAGTGGATACGTAAACAATAAATCCAAAGACATGAGTTTCTTTGCAAGAAGTGAGCAGGTTATATAACCAGTAACTTTTATGCGAATTATCCAAACAGCTTCAAGCATTATTTTTTTTTTTTTCAAATAAGAAAATTTCAACTTCCGGTAAGTACAAAATTATTTGAAATTCTTATTTTGAAAATAATCTATGCTTAGCTAGTTGCACTTAATTTTCCATTTGATATCTGGATTGCATATTTGTGTTCTATCTTTAACCATTAGAAAAAAAAGAAATTTTGCTAATAATTATTATCTTTTACCCAAATATACCAGAAATCTTCATAATATACTGATATTAAAGTAGAAGGAAATTTTAGTTTCAGGAAATCAAGAAATTCTAGTGTATTCAAATATGAGTAAAGTTTTTTTCTGATTACAAAAACACTATTTAATGATTAGATAAATCTATGCCCTACATTAATGAAAAAGAAAGCTGCTTGTAATTCAACAATGCTGTGACTACCATAGGGGACAATTGGTGTAAAGCCTTTCTGAATCCCACCCCCAATCCCACTGTGTAGAATTATAATAATCTATGAAACAAACTAATTTTTCTTACAATATTAAATTTCTGAATTGCCACAGAACTAAGATAAACATACTACTTTTCTTATTTCATCTTCTATGTCATTCTTCTTTCTGAATTGCCTGAATTCCTACTTCATGGAAGAAATTAAATTTAAAATATAATTAGTGAAATGATACATGTTAATTTTGTAAGTCTGTCTGTCATCTGTTTTGTCAAGTGAGTGATGGAGAGAAGATACAACTGTCTTGGTAGACTATTTAGTTCTGAGCAGCACAGATAATTGAGACCAGTGATGACACAGATAAACATAAGTATGGTTATACCTAGGGAACCGAAGGGTGTTAAAAAATCTGCTTAATCTTAAAAAGCAATGCAAGTGTTCATGATAGTTCCATTGTCTGACTTTAGGTAATGAAGAGAATGCAGAAAAGAGAAGATTTTGGTAGCAAGCCCTTGAGTCTTTAGAAGCAGATTTCAATATAATTTGGGCCAGAGGCAAAAGATTTTGTTAAGAAGGTCCTTTGCTACTTTTAGGGAAGTCGATAGGGAGGAAAGTGATGAGCCTTAAGATTCTGTGGTTTCTCTTATTACCTCTTTCTACTTCTACTTCTCCTCCTTCTGCCTAACCTGCTGAGAGAATTAGACTGCTTTTGGCTATTCAGTTTGTTTGTTCCTCAGGTAGCCCCTAAGTATATTCCTGCCTTATTCCAGTTTCAGAAGAAATAGAATTAACCTTATTATTTAAAACATATGTTAAAAGCATTTTAAAATTTCCATCCAAAATTGATTAATTTTAAAGCTGTTTAAGAAAGGTGCATAGTTGAGTCAGGGTAACTAAAAGATGTGGAGAGCTGGAAGCTCTGGTTTATGAAAGGAGATGCTGTTTCATATGCCTGGTCTTGCTCCTATGTGCTGGGAGATCCTCCCTAGTTCCTAGCTTCTCACTGGTGGACATCTCCACTACTCTTTGCCTTTGACATCTCAGCTTCACATAGGCTTTCTTCTGGATACTGCTATCTCTTCCAACCCTTAGCCCCAATCCCTTAGGCTGGGCTATACATCCCTCATTGATATTCTCATGGTACCCTGACTCTTCCTCAATTGTGTTGAATTACTATGTGAATGTCCCATGGTCACTGTAAAAGATACATATGATTATATCAAGTCTAAGTCTGAAACACTTATTCTGAAAGGAATTTGGCTTGCACTCTTCCTCAGGGACGATATTGTGCACTGAATGCACACAGATCTTTTTATTTAATGGTAATACTGAATCTTTGTCATGGTATGCAATGTATAATATACCATGTATGCAAAAATCTTAAATCTCACCTGCATGTATGCAAAAGTCTCAACATTCTCTAAAGCTTCCCCTAGTGATTCTAAGAGTTTCCAGGATCCTCTTACACACAATGAGGACCATATACATTTGTATTTTTGTTGTTTTTGCTACTGCCTCCTTATCAGGGTGCTGGCAAACACCCTGCTGCAGCTACTTTCTTTGCAAATGCTCTTTCACTGCTGGGCATCTGGCATCTTCCCAGGGCATGGAACTTTCAACTTCTTGCCTTTATGCATTGGCTCAAAACCAGTGCTCAGAGATGGGCTAGGGACAATGAAGGGGGCCACCTTTTCCCTCCAATAATCCTTATCTTCCATGTTCTCCATTCTGGTCCCAGTACAAATCTTCTTACTCTCTATTTTAGTCACTTTCACAAACAAACAAACAAAAACCCTTAGCTTATCAGCTCACATAACTGTGTTCTCAGCATGATCACCAGGTCAACAGCTCTTCAAATAGTGAGATCTAGGCAGAAAACAATTGAAATTAAAAGTCCCACTATGCACTAATATAGATAAACATAATTTTCCAAAGTTAGGTAAAAAATATATCTCAAATACTATTCATGTAAAATATTTTCAAACATGTAAATAAAGCAACCTAAAAAGTAATCAAAGGCAAAGTATTCTGAAAACTTTTATTTAAATACTGAAAGAATTCATCTCTTTTCTAGTTGGTGAGGACGCAGAGATTAAGCAGATTACCCAAGGTCAGACCATGGTTTATCAGCCCGAGGACGAGAAGAGGTTGCAGTTTTGCTGACTCCATTGCAAAGCTGGATTCCCCAGCTTCTGATGCGCATGCCTAGTACAGCTGCCTTTATTTTCTTAAGTACTATAATTACTTAAAACCCTTTGGGGAGGGGGAAAGAGGGACATATCTAATTTCTAGGCTGATCTTTGAATTCATCTTCCTATATATAAGCATAATTTACAAAATTATATCAGAGATATATAAAGAATCTTAGATATCAGCTTGAAAACATTTAGCTTGAAAGCATAATTTTGATTTGGGTCAGAATTATTGCTAATTTATAGTGAAAAAAATGCCTTTTTAATCTCTATAATACTGATTACATTTATTTAGTTTGTTCACTTTATTTTGTCTTCAAGACTGCAGGGCATTCTTACTGTGTCAAAAGACACTAATAATTACATTGATTTAAAGCAATAGAAAATAACCATGATAGGATATAAATGAAAGACAAGTCCAGAACCACTGAAACCCTTCCTCAAGATGCCTACTTATCAGTGAAACTCTAGCTTTACTGGGAGGTGGAAGAGGCAAACCTCAGTCATTGGCTGAAAATGGCTCTGAAATTCCCTACTGAAGTTTTCATTTTAGAACCACTAATGTGAGCAGTACTCAGATTGCACTATTTTCAGCAGCACATAACAATGTTGTCATTCATTTAAAAAATATTTTAGTGGTTTCCCAAAGTAACATTAGATAATTTATCTGCATTTTCTACAATCTATAATAGAAACATCTTACACAACCTTAATATGGCTATTATTTAAGACTCTATGTGATATATCCCTTCTAGTATTTAATGTCAGGAAACATTTTTCTCTAGATGAACTAATTTGGATCCATCCAACAGACAATTTGAACTTTATAAACTTTTCCCATTTCCCCCTTTTTCCCTTGACTGTCAGGACATGCAGAACTAATTGTGAAACTCTTCTCACATTGGATGGTTTCTGATTTATGTCTTTTATTATTTTTTAATTGTTAAGTAATATTTGTTAATTTTAAAGGTTCATGACATTTAGCAATGTATTAAAAAACACAAATATTATCTCTAGCTCTGCAATCCAGAGAGAACCACCATGAACACTAAATTGTATATGTTTTTGGACTTTTTCTGCTTGTATTATAAATATGTACAAGCAGGACCTCAGTATATGTTCAGTACAGACGCAATCATTATCAGCCTAACTACACAGTATGTCAGCAAAAAAGTAAAATTACTTTTTCAAATATTTTCCATTTATGGTTAGTTGAATCCATGGATACAGGGGCCAACTGAATACATTGGTAATGGCATAAGTATTTTGACAAACTGCTTTTTCACTTAGTAATAAGTCATGGCCACTTTTTATGCCAATAAATATGGACCTATAAAGCCATATTTAATGGTTGCACAGCTATTCATTGCATGAAACACACACACACACACACACATATGTAATTTATTGACCTAGTCACTTATCTGTGTCATTAGGTTGTTTTTATGTTTACCCTTATTTAACTGTTTATGTCTTTTTATTGTAAGCTCTTTAAAATTATCTTTCAAAATAGCCAGGTGTAATGAATGAATACATAAATGAATGAAATCCTAGCAATAGCTTTGCTTTAGTATTATCGTGTATCCTTTTATCGTGTATTATAAATAATTTTCTTCACTTTCTAGGTCTCCGCCAAAATGAGTGAAACTCCTTCTACTAGTTTTTCCATGATTCATCGTTCTTCTTCTGAAGGTCACGTTCCTTCCCTTCGCAATACGAGAGTCACTCATCCTGTTGTGGCCAAAAGGATCAGCTTCTACAAGAGCGGAGACCCACAGTTTGGAGGGGTCAGGGTGGTGGTGAACCCTCGTTCCTTTAAGACATTTGATGCTTTGCTCGATAATTTGTCAAGGAAAGTTCCTCTACCTTTTGGGGTGAGGAATATCAGCACCCCTCGGGGACGACACAGCATCACGCGCTTGGAGGAGCTGGAGGACGGTGAGTCGTACCTGTGCTCGCACGGCAGGAAGGTGCAGCCGGTGGACCTGGACAAGGCCCGCCAGCGCCCCAGACCCTGGCACAGCAGCCGGGCCCTCAGTGCGCACGCGCGCCGCGTCCCCGCGGCCGCTGCTCCCGGCATGCTGCGCGCCCCGCGGAGGCTTGTTGTCTTCCGGAATGGCGACCCGAAGGCCCGGCGCGTGGTCCTGCTGAGCAGGCGAGTCACGCAGAGTTTCGAGGCCTTTCTGCAGCACCTGACAGAGGTCATGCAGTTCCGCGTGACCAAGCTGTATGCTACAGACGGGAGGAAGGTGAGCGTGCTGGGAGCTCCTCATGTCTGGGCTGGAGGCCTGCGGGACAGTGCTCCCCGGGGTGGGAAGGCTTTGCGCACACGAGCCTGCTAGTGGTTTTGTGCTACTACCCCCCTGGGAGGTCTCTGATTCACCTGGGTAGATGGTCCCTTTGTGGTCGAGTCAGAATCTGACCAGACTTCCACCACGAGGACCTCTTTTTTAATCCCACGCTCTGTCCCCTGTTCTGCCTCCCCTGAGCACTGAGTTATATAATGTGTTGACACAGATTCTGATCTCGACAATATTTCTTCAAAAGGAGGACCAAAAGTGATATTCTGTTAGGTAAAGGAAACGTTTTCCTGGGATCCCTGATGCAGGGGAGAGTCTCCCTCGCAGCTGCCAGTACAAGAGCTCACTTTCCTGGATCTGGTGTCTCCACCAGAACCTTTGTTACGTGGTTCAGAGAAGACGTTTGGCTACAGCTGGATACTTTGGAAGGGAAGGCAGAACCAGTAGTGCAGACCTTTTAAATATTTCTTTAGTGTAACAGAAGACCCGTCTGTCTTTTTCCAGCTAATAGCTAGCTAGGCTCAGTAAGAGTGTTAGTTTAACTCAGCCCCAATGCTTTGTTATTTTTCATACATCATTTGTGCTTAACAAATGCTTAGTGATTATTTCTTTCTAGCTCAGGAGGTTGTTGAATTTATCCAATCAATTATAAAATTATCATATATAAAGAACAAAACTTCATGTTGCTTATATAAGGACCATAACTCTTTGTTTTCTTCTAGGTTCCCAGTCTCCAGGCTGTGATTCTGAGCTCTGGAGCTGTGGTGGCAGCAGGAAGGGAGCCATTTAGACCAGGAAGTTATGACATCCAAAAGTACTTGCTTCCTTCTAGATTACCAGGGATCTCTCGTCGTGTGTACCCCAAGGGAAATACTAGGACAGAAAGTAGAAAGAGTAAGTCACTTAAATATATAGCCTTTATAGATAGCCCTGAGATTTTTTTCTATATCATCGACAAAAAAAATCTATGCTTACATGTTAAATGACAAATTGTCTTCATAGAAGAGAAATGAGGGGATCGAAAATATTTCAAACTGAAGTTGGTTATAGTTATAGTTGGAAAGACTCATAGGGATTATTTCTTTTAGGTTTTTCCAAATCAATCAAGAGATATATCTGTTTGAATTGATGAGGTATGGTTTTCCCCCCCATATAATGCCTAGATAAAAAATCAAAATACCAGCATTTATTGATTTGGAGAGTATTTTTATGGAATATGTAAGTAACATCTCTGGTAGTTGCAGTTTTCTCTAAATAGTACTGTGCAGTATTATAGCTGAGCTCAGTAGGTGTGTGATTGTATTTTAAAAAATCTCTACATACATACTCTGCTTACTGAAGTTATTTCAGTAAAAACTCCAGGCCCTTAAATCCACTTTTTATTTTTTTAAAGAAAAGGTGCGTGTAGCCAATTTATGCTGGTAAACAATAGGTCTTTAATTTCTTAGAAAATGCTGTTCAGTGTGACATTATCTTTTGGATGGGGAGAAGGAAGGCATAGGCTATAAATTCCCTTTGCAGGCATGGCTAATCTCTTTATTCATTGTGCTCAATACTTTAGCTTCATGCTAAAGTATCGATTGCCATTTATACTTAAATTTCAGTTTTTATTTTTTTAGACATGGAATAATACACTTTTTAAGTAGTATTACTCATTACTAAAGTGGGTGAAATTCATCTGTTATTGTTATTTGGTTATTTTATGGATATACTCAATAGATAATTATAATGCTTCTGTTTCATAGGCATTAGCTGCTGAATATCTGTTATGCATATGTTAGTATTATTTTAGGTTGGTCAGTGTACTAAAATTATTTCATTAGTTTGTATTTGATATAGGTTGCAAAGTATGGTTTTTAATGGTTTCAGGGAAATCTAAGGGCTTCCTTAAGTTTTACTTTAAAAAATTATTAGTGAGGCATTTTCATTTACAGTTTTGGTAAAAGTACAGAGAAATAAGGGAAAATATTTGAAAAGTTAAAAGTATTTAATTGATGGCAAGCATATGAAAAGCTATACAAATCACTAATAGGAATTACAATGAGTGTAAGAAGCATGAGTGTCAAGGTTATCTCTAAAGACACACATTACAATAACTAGATGACTGGACCTTATGTCTAGCTCTGTTCTCTTTTGTTCCCTACGTACATTAAATCACATGTATCGATTATACAAAATGAATGATAAATTAATAATTGTTATTTGACTAATATAGCCTTTAAATTATTAAAATGTTTTAGCTTTCCTAATACTATAGATGTTTCTCTAGAATATGCACAGATGAGAAAGTAAATACCACTCTAAATTATTACTTGCCTTGTATAGGTGAGCAGCACTTGGTTAGGCTCCAATTTCAGTGCTGGTAAACAAAATAAAACAACAGAATTAAACACCACAAAAATATTTTTGCTAGAATAGTTAGCAATTTGTTTTATACTTATTATAATTGCCTTATTAAACTCAACTAAAATTTTGTGACTTATTGAAGAATTATAAATTCTTTGTTAAAGAATAGTTTGTAGAAGTGTACTAGATATTATAGTGAACTCAAATAATTGCTGAATACATAAAGGCAAAAAACATATTAATAACATCTTACTATGAAATCAGAAACTACTGTATTTTTCATACTAATTATTTACTTTTTTCTTTTCTTTCTTTGCTGCCTTTTCTGTTGGATATATTTATATAATGCTTCTTCTACATTATAATTTGATGTGGGGCATCTTTCACTGTTAAAATCTTGAAAGTGAGCACTCATGTGCCTTCAAGCCCAAGATCCCAGATTTATTCTGCTTCTTCTGACAAAATGCATATTAATGATTGCTCCTCAGATCATTCTTTTGCTCCTGAAAATTACTTGGCCTTAGAAAAAAAGGATTCTCAGAATTTATTGATATATCCTTCAGAAGATGATATTGAGAAATCAGTTATTTTTAATCAAGATGGTACCATGACAGTTGAGATGAAAGTTCGATTCAAGATAAAAGAAGAGGAAACCATAAAATGGACAACTAGTGTCAGTAGAGCTGCTCTTTCTAATAATGATGAAAAGAGTGAGATAAGCAGTTTTCCAGGAAGAACAGATGATCTGTCATCTGGTTTAAAGATTGCAGCATGTTCATTGTCTACAGATGTCTCACCTCTGAAGAAAGACAGTAATCAAGAGGACAGTTTGGCAGAGGAGATAAACGTTCAAATGACAGAACAAGAGGCTGAAACTTGTAGTTCTCCTAGTTGGGAGAATGCTACTATAGATACAGATATCCAGGGAACTCAGGATCAAGCAAAGCGTCATTTTTATAGGCCCCCTACACCTGGACCAAGGAGAGTAAGACAAAAGAAATCTGTGATAGGGAGTGTGACTTTAGTATCTGAAACTAAAGTTCAAGAGAAAACGATTGGACAGTTTTCCTATAGCGAAGAAAGGGAAGATGGGAAAAACAAATCTGAGTATCACATGTTCACACATTGTTGCAGTAAAATGTCATCAGTATCTAATAAACCAGTACTTGTTCAGATAGATAACAATAAACAGATAGAGTCAGCTTTAGAAAGAAAAAAAGAAAGCAGACAACTCAAGTCAATTGCAGTAAGTGCTGGGGTTATAGAAAGTCAGAAGATGTTAGAGATGTCCCATAATAATGGCTTGCCACAGACTACATCAGGAAACTTAACTTTGGAAGAAGGTATAGTTGATAGTACAACATTGGACAACAAAACTAGAATTAAAAACTTAAGAACTTATGGTAACACCAATGACAGGTTCTGTCCTATTTTAGCAGATGCATCTCATTCTTTAAGCAACAACTCTGGAACTAACAAAATAATTTCTGAGATTCCAACTTCAGTAGGATCCTCTACTATTACCACAAGAATTGATGGACTAATTAATGAATTTGCCCAGTGTGGTTTAACAAAAATTTCAGAAAATGAAAAGCAGATTTCATCATCTGTTGCCAGCAAAAAGAAGATGAAATCTCGGCAGCAAGTAATAAATTACAGACATCAGGATGAGGGAATTGCAACTAAAGGAATGCCCAGTAAGAGTAAGAGAATGAACACAAGAGGTAGAATCGCACGGGAAACCATGTTGCATCATTCACACAGTTCCATTAAAGGAGAGTTACTTTGTGAGGAAGACTCAAGTGATATGGTAATTGAAACAAATTGTTTTTCTAAAAGTAATCTCAATCCTGTGAATTCCAGGAATTTTCATAGAAATACATTAAATTCTATTCCGAATCCTAAGGTTCAAGGACTTTTAGCTAAAAGAAAACCCAGACCACTAAACAAAGTAAGCTTAAGAGGCACTACAAAAAGAGAAATTGGCCAAGTAGCTAAAGTATTTCCCCATAATGAATTCAGATATTACAAAAATTCTTATGAAAATCAAAATTTATTTCATGTATTTAACTTTCTTGAGCAAAATCCCAAAGCTTTTTGTGGACCACAGGCTCAAGCAGAAATAACATCTTGGTATTTGAGAGGAATGGCAAAGAAAAGTTTAGTTAATAATTCACACATAACTTTTAAAAGCCAGAAAAAACAAGAAGGAGATAGATTGAAATCAGGTACTATCGTAAGTAAACACCATGATACAACCAGGGCAAATTCTTTAGCTTCTTTGAAAAAAGCTGTTTTTCCTGAGGATGTCACTCATCATTCAGTTCAAAATTATGTACAGCGATGGTTGGAGAACATAAGTCCACATCCAACTTTACATTCTAGAAGATCAGCTCCAATACGCAAAAAGAAAAGTGTGGTAAATGGTTTTCTGGGAAATAATTCCTGCACAAGTTCTGAAAAAGGAAATTATTTTGTCATGGAAAGTAATAAGCATGTAACTAAAAATGCCAGCTTGACAGGAGATAGTTTAGGTAAAAAGGTAGGTAAATCTTTTGACAAAAATAGCAGTGAAGAACTTACCAAAGATCTGTATAAGAACCAGGTTGAGTCTTTGAATGATGCTTACTTGCTTTCCCCACATGAATGTAGTACTTTGTCACAGTCAGCTATTGATAATCATAATACTAAAAGTCAGGTATCTGTTGAAAAGTCAGGACCAGAGATAAGCCTTGTTTACCAAGAAACAAACCTAGCTACAAAAGGGCAAAGTGTAGAGGCTGCCATTCAAGTAGATCCAATGGAAGAGACCACTCCAAAAGACCTATTACCAGTTCTGTTGCTTCGCCAACTGCAATCTTTAGTTCCCAGTATTCACAAGACACAGAATGGTGTTCATATGCCAGGTTCACTTGTAGATGTTTCTTTCCCTTCCCCAATGAATAATTCATCCACTAGTGTCCTTCTAGCTTGGCTCCTGGTGCTAAATCTAAGGGGAAGTGTGAATAGCTTCTGTCAAGGTGATTATCACAAGACTACCAATAGGACTTCAGAAATACTTGCACTGTTGGAAGTTCTAAAGCACATTGCCATCACAGAGGAAGCTGATGACTTGAAGGCTGCTGTTGCCAGTTTAATGGAGTCAACTACCAATCCCTTTGGACTCACTGAGAAAGAACAAGACATGGTTCCAATAGGTCTTTCTGCAAATGGTTCTACACTCAACATTCAGAGAGTTCCTAAGTGCATTGAAAATGAAAAAACACAGGAAATCTCTTTAAATAGAAACAACTTTCTCAATGAGGACTGTGCTCCTGAGGTCTTTGTTTCAGAGGTGACTTGCTCTCCACGTGAGATGTGCATTGTGAGTAAGATTTATCCTTCAAAAGAGTCTTGTAATCTTAGTGACATTTTTTCCCCTAGCGATGGCTATACCATGGATCAGACCTCTATGAATAAGGCTTGTTTCCCAGGAGAGGGCTGTTCACTTACTGATGCTGTGTCTTCCCATAAGGCTTGTGCTCATGAGGAAAACCATACCTATGAGACAGCTTGCCCAACTGAAGAGGTTTGTGTTCCCATCAAAGTCTGCAATACCAGTGATTTTTTAAATTCCAAAGAAAACACATATACTGATAATTTGGAATTGACTGAAGAGTTAGAAATTGCTGAAGTTCAGAAAGACCTAAATATTTTGGTAGACCCTGGGTATAAACATGGCTTTAATATACTGGTGTCACACCAAAGTAGCAATATAAGTCACTGTGGCTTTTTTTTAAATGCAGCTGAAACAAAATTCGATGATAAATATAGTTCTCTAGATGGATTTAAAAATGGTTCATTAAAGAAATTTCAGGATAAAAATACATATACATCCTTTGATAAGGAGGAATCAAAGACTTCTGAAGAACCAGGCTCAACCAACAGTATGACATCAAGTGAAAGAAACATTTCAGAATTGGAATCTTTTGAAGAATTAGAAAAGCAGGACATTAATTTCTTTCATACAAATGTGAATGCAGGAGAGCAAGCCACTGAAGAATTGACCCAAAAAGAATTAGAGGCTAGCCAAAATTTGGAATTAATAGAAGACTCTAGCAGGAACATTACAGAAGAAAGAAAGAATGGTATAATTTGTGAGACAACCAATGGGAAGCTGATACCACCACCATCTTTAGTGTTTTGCTACGATTCTAAGCAAAATATTGAAAAGGAGCTCAATGATGTAGAAACTAAAATGAGAGTAAAAATGATGGCGAAAAGCATGGAAATTGGAAGTTGTTCAGAGTCCCCTCTTGATTTTAAAAACTGCTTCAAAAGACCAGTGACTTCTGGTTGGTCAGACTCTAGACAGGATAGTAAGAATGATCAGCCATGTAAAATATCCAGCGATGGCCCCAATGATAGTGGTGAGGAGTTTACTCAAGAGAAAGAATACAGTAAAGGATTTGTTAAAAGGACAATAGAAAAACTTTATGGTAAAGTGGAGATTGTTAAACCATCTTTATTTCCTGGGTCTACACACAGATCTCAGGTTTCTCCTTACAATTCTATTGACTTTCAGTGTGCTAGAAAAATAAGTCTGTGTGATTCTGAAGGTAAGTCATTTGTCTCTTCTGAAGAAGTATCTAGGGATTCATCTGTTTTGCAGAAATTTCAAGAGGAAAGACAAGATAAATGTGACTTTAATGACGTAAGGGCCAATTATCATGGGGGAAATGTAGAATATAGTACAAAACAAAATGATCATAACAGAATCCTCAGGGATATAGAAGAAGGAGTGCTGATTGACAAAGGCAAGTGGCTCCTGAAAGAAAATCATTTGCTAAGAGTATCAACTCCTGAAAATTTTGGCATATGTGGCAATGCAGACACCACATCAGTGGATACTCTACTTGATAATAACAGCAATGAGGTACCATATTCACATTTTGGAAATTTGGTCCCAGGACCAACCATGGCTGACCTATCCTCTTCAGAATTGGAGGAACTGACTCAACCCCTTGAATTGAAATGCAGTTATTTTAACATGCCTCATTGTAGTGATTCTGAGCCTTTTCATGAGGATTTGTTAGATGTTCAAGATAAAACTTGTGCCAAGGAGTCAATATCAAATCACCATGCAGAAAAGGGTAATCCTAGGTCAGAAAAAGTATGTACTACTGTTACTCATGGCTTTACAACTGCTACCAACAAAGTCCATCCTATCTCTGACGATACTATTAAAAACCAGCCATTGCCTGGAAATAATATTCATGGTACACTTCAGGAAGGTGACTCTTTGGATAAACTCTATGCTATTTGTGGTCAACATTGTCCAATATTAGCAGTTACTATACAACCTATAAATGAGGAAGACCGAGGATTTGTATATTGCAAAGATTCTGATATTGAAAATTCCTTGGGTCTCTATTTATGGAAGAAAATACACCCATGTTTATCACAGTCAAACAAAAACATGTTTAGAGATGAGAACAATAAAGCAAGCAGTAAAAAGGCATTTATTGATAATATGATTGATGATATATTTGATCGACTTTATTTCAACACATTTGACTTGATGAGTAAAAGAAGAAAATTAAAAAGAATTAAATTCTTGGAGGAAAAAAATAATTTGAAGAAATTTCAATTTTATTTAAGGAAAAGGTTTTGCGTGAATTTCTTGCACACATCGTTAGTTGTGGATGATGTGAATTCAAATACACAAGACCCCAGCAATCAGACAAATGAAATCTTTGAAATAGTTGATGAGAATAACAATTTATTAAACAACAGATTACAGAATTCCAGGATAAATCTGAACCAAGTAATAAGTGAAAATATTAACTATTATTTCTCTTTTGAAATGCTTGGTCAAGCCTGCCTATTCAGCCAAGTTGAGACATCCTTAAATATTAGCAATAGAAGTAAATTAAAAATATTTTATATTTTTGAAGATGAGAATCTCTTCATTTGGGAAGAAGGAGACCAATTTAACTGTTTTTGAAAGCAGAGATGAGCAGGAAGATTTATAATTTCAATATCAGCACAGCTTTTCTTCATCATGGCATTTTTTTTTCTCATAATAACAGGGAGCACATTAGATAGATATGGACTATATAACCTCTAATAATTTTCCAGTTTTGTAAAATGAGCGTATCCTAGAAAGCTTGCCCTTTAGTTATTTGATTTGACTTTCATCATTTCTCTGTTCATTTTTCCAATTACACACTTAGTTTCTGTTCTGTTATCTTTGAATTTTCTTTTCCTTTTTTCCTAATAATACATAATATCCTGTACCTGTAATTTTTCTCCTAGGGCACCATAAATGCCCTAGGAAAGGAATTATATCTTTTTCTTTTTTTTTTTAATGTTGTTAACCCAGTTCAAAATGCTTATTGAATGTGTTGTTGAGTAAATGAAATAGACATAGCCTCGAACTACTTTATTCACTTTACTAAATCTATTATAAGGTCTATTTGTAAGATTTCTATAGCAATCTCATACATTTCTTGTGCCAAATGTGTTGAATCTAGTTTTACTCAGAATATCTGTTAAATGAACTTGCAAGCATTTTCATGAGACTAGATTCACCATTTTTTTCTCATAATTAGAAAAAGATGCTCTACTACTAAGCTGCCTCTCCAGTACTTTGCCTAGAAATTATAATCTTTAAAACAGTAAATGTCAATAAATTTAGATAGGTCATAAAAAATGGAAAAATTTAAGGCATATTCTGTGAAGAAAATTAAAGAAGCTGAAATGATTTAACTTGGAAAAGAACAGAAGCGACTAAATTTTTCAGAATTGAAAAGGTGCTGCTGTGAAGAGGAACTTGACGTTTCTTTGTATGCTAACCTGCATTAATAAAACATTTAACTGGTTTTAAGTAGATACATGTTTCCCAGAAGGATAAATAAATTTAATTAGACTATGAACCATAAACTGTTTTGAATACTTGTGGTACTTTGCCTGGGACTTAACTGGGAAACATTTTAAGATTTCTTCCCCTCCATGACTATGTGGTGGTATAGAAACAAGTCTTATAAAACACCAAAAGCTGTCTTTTGACTGCAGCTGACTCAAAGTAGAACGATTAATGTTTTAGAGCCACACATGGAGGTGCTAAAATAACAAATTTAGTATTGGGGAACTAAAAGGTAATTACATAAAGAATACCTTTGGTTTCAGTTCAGCATGAGTCGTAAATCCATAAAACATTATGAGTTGCTGTTTATTTTATGGGGCGAAGACTGCCTCTACATGGAGTATGCTTTTTCTACATTAAGTAATTCCTTCTAATTGAAATATGTAAGTTGTAATGTTATATTATAAACTTCTGTAATGAGCACTGAGAACTTTTGGTGAAATAAAAGGGCTAAAATTGTGGAGAAATAATAGAAAGGGGAGAAAAGTTAATGTTAATTGTGTGTCTACTGTATACCAAGGACTATGGTAGTCTTAACGATTTATTATATATAATCTTTTCTTATAAAGACACTGTTCAGCTTTGTTATTACTTTGCAGATGAGGCAACCTAGAAGCAAGGACCCAAAGTGGTCAGTGGTGCACAATAGGTATCATGACAGGGTCAGAACCCAGTCATTTCAGGCTTGAAAATCAGTGCTATTTTTACTACATCCATTATTTTCACATGAGGAAGAAGTGACAAAATGTTTTAAAAAATAATGTAGCACTCTCCCTAGAGCAGAGAGACAAATTATTTTTCTTTTTAATTTGAATAGAATGTGATACTTAGATATATCTAGAAGATTGGGGAAATCACTCATAACAGCCAGGAGTTTTTAGAAAATATGGTTTTTAGTAATACTACTAAATAAAATACGTTAAACAATGTCTTAGGAGGCCTAGGTGATATTGGGAAAAAAAATTCGGAGTGAACCTTATACTGTACTTCTTATTTAAAATAAACATGTTCATATGCTTTGAATTCCAGCTATCTTATTCATGGTTATATCCCAGATCTAGCTTATTTCTTGGGATATGGTAAGCACCTACTAGTAAATGTGTGTTGAATGGATGAGAAGTGCTTTTGAATGCTGTTTATATCTTATTAACTTTGGATCCATACAGGAGAATATACAGAGAATATACAGAGATGCAGCAGTAGAACTAAATTTCTTGTATTTTGTGCAGCAACATTTCCATCACCTTTAAAAATGTCTATGAAAAATGATATATTTCTCTTTTAAACAAGTGGTTCTTAAAAACTTTTCACAATGATTAAAGTTTTTTTGTAACTGAAATTTAGAAGGCTAAATGAAACAGGAAATTTAAGACTGTTACACAGACCTGGTTTTTGCTTTAAGGATGAAATGCTGGAAGGCTGAGGAAGGGGTTATAGCCTATTGCGTTCAGGGGCACAGACCCGAGTTCAAGATCTTGGATCCCAAGTTGGAGTGGTGCAATTATTGTTTATACCCACCAGATGTCACCAGTGCTATGCGCTGCCCTAAGTGCAAGCATCCCAGAAAGGAGGCTTGCATGACTAAAGGACGTACGTACCTCAAGCATTGGGACAGTCTCTGGGTGGGTTGCTTCTTCTTCAAAGAAAGCTGAGGACCTAGTTGTGCAGGCATCACCAAATCTTAAACTCCTAAGGTATAGCAGTGTTAAGAATTAAAGGAAATATACAGTTAGTAGCAAGGAGCTGAAGTTCAAAAGTAGAATACAAAGAAAAATACTTTTAAGAAGCATTATTGATGATCCCAAGGAAAGCTGAATTTGGGAAGAATGGGAGCAACCAAAAATCCTGACTTAAGTTGAAACTAAGTTAATGAGTCATTGGCTTAGTGGGTAGGGTTGATTTTTACACCAAGCTTTCAGGTATTTTTATCTCTTAAACTTTCAATGACACAAAAATATATGCACCATTTCCAAAGTTTAAATTGTACTGAAACTGCTTTCCATGTTCTTAATACTCATTTTGTTAGTTTCTGTAAAATGGGGTCACCACATCTCAGTCATTATGAGAACCTAGATCTTTATAAGAATGCTGCAGGAAGTTCACTTGAGAGAATATTTTATTTAACTTATTAACTAGGGAACCAGTAATGTATTACGGTGGGTTCAAAAGATTTAAAATATCATACAAAAATAGAAGAATGCTGAAATGAATATGGGTCTGTCAGGACAATAATTAATTGCATTCCCTTTGCAATTAATTTATATTTCTGTGGACAAGAATAAGTTACATTATTTTTTATTTTTATTTTTTTACAGTTCACTGGATTTTAAGATAATTAAGAGAATGAAAAGCAGATATAATCCCTGACACAGCTTAACAAAGCATTCTATTTTTTGGTCCATTTCAGGATGTTTCATATTTTTTCATATAAAGGCTTTATTTTCCAGTGATTTAAGTGTTAAGTTATTAAGTAAATATTTCCAAGTAGCAAACAGTGTATGACTGGAAAAGCTTTTGAAAACTAAACAACAAAACAAACCCTCTAAAAGGGATGTCTTGGTATAGTTGGTGGTTTAGGCAGATCTGTTCACCCTGTTGTTCTGGAACTAAGCAGTAAACAATACTCAGCATAGATTTTAAATGCAATATATAGTGACAAATTTTAACGATTGGAATTCTTGCTAATGGATATACACATTAGCCTTTTTTCTATGTATACATATTTTTAATACCTTATCAATTTTTATATTATGATTCATGCACAGTGATTATCATAACAATAACAGAAAAAGAAAAGCAATAGAAGTTAAAGTCATAAAATCATTTAACTGCTTTCTCTCTTGAGAGTAGTTTTTATCTTTTTTAAGACCAATTTTTTCCCTGGCTTTTTTGAGATATAAATGCTATATAACATTGTATAAGTTTAAGGTACGCAAGGTGGTCATTTGATACACATATATAATAGGAAATATTTACCACAATAAGGTTAGTTAATGTATCCTTCATCTCACATAATTACAGTTTTGCTGTTGTGATTAGTGCATAACATACTCTTCAAATATACAGTATAGTATTAACTATAGTCAACCATGCTATACATAAGATTTCCTGAAAGTTACTTATAACTGAAAGTTTTACCTTTTGACAACATCTCACCATTTCACCCATTTCTCGGCAGCCACCATTCTACTCTTTGTCTCTATGAGTTTGATGGTTTTAAATTCCACCTATAAGTGAGATCATTTATCTTTATCTATCTGGCTTATTTCACTTAGCTTAATTCCCTCAAGGTCCATCTAAGTTGTCACAAATGGCAAGATTTCCTTTTTTTTTATATGGCTATTTCATTATATTTATACACGCGTACATATCTTCATGTTGATGAACGCATGTTGTTTCCATGTCTTGGCTATTGTGAACAATGCTGGACTGAACATAGAAATGCAGATAACTCTTAGAGACAGTGATCATCACTTGTGCATGTGTGTGTGTGTGTGTGTGTGTGTGTGTGTGTGTGTGTGTGTGTATCTGTATATATATATATGTATATATATATCTCCAGAAATGTGATTGCTGCATATATAGTAGTTCTGTTTTTAATTTTTTAAGGAACCTCCATAGTGTTTGCCATAGTGGCACTACCAATTTGCATTCCCCAAATCATTGCACCAGGGCTGTCTTTTCTTCACATCCTTGCCAGCATTTGGTATCTCTTGTCTTTTTGGTAATAGCCATTCTAACATCTGTGTGGTGATATCTCATTGTGGTTTTGATTTGCATTTCCCTGATAATTAGTGATGCTGAGAACCTTTTAAATAACAGTTGGCCATTTCTGTGTCTTTGGAAAAAATGTCTTAAGTGCTTTGCCCATTTTTAAATTTGTTTTTGGAGTTGAGTTTATGAGTTCTTCATGTATTTTGGAAATAAACCCCTTATCAGATATATGGTTTGCAAATATTTTCTTCCATTCTGTAGGTTGCCTTTTCATTTTGTTGATTGTTTCTTTTGCTATGCAAAAGCTTTTTAGTTTGAGGAAGTCCTACTTGTTGATTTTTGCTTTTGTTCCTTGTGCTTTTGGTGTCATATACAAAAAATTATTACCAAGACCATGTCAAGGAAATTTCCCCTTAGTTTTCTCTGAGGAATTTTATAGTTTTAGGTCTATGTTTAAGTCCTTAATCCATTTAAAGTTAATTTTTGTGAATGGTATAAGATAGGGGTCCAGTTCCATTGTTTTGCATTTTGATATCCAGTTTCTCAGCACCATCTATTAAAAAGACTACCTTATCTTCATTAAGTATTCTTGATTCCTTTGTCAAATATTAATTGACCATATATGTGTGGGTTAATTTCTGGGTTCTTTATTCTGTTTCATTGGTCTACGTGTCAGTTTTTATGCCAGTACCGTACTGCTTTGGTTACTATAGCTTTGTAGTAAAGAATGTGTAAAGATGTGTATGTATATATACATACATAGAATAGAATCAGGAAGCATGATGCCTCCTGCTGTGTTGTTTCTTAAGATTTCTTTGGTTATTTGGAGTCTCTGGTGTTTTTATATGAATTTTAGGATTGTTCTATTTCTGTGAAAAATACTGGAATTTTGATAGGAATTGCACTGAATCTGTAGATGACTTTGTGTAGCATGGACATTTTAACAATATTAACTCTTACTCTTCTAATCCATGTTACCTCAGATTTTTTAAAATTCAATTTATTTATTCAAATTTATTCAATTTCTTTTATTTGTGTACTATAGCTTTTGGTGTATAGATATTTCATGTCCTTGTTTACATTTATTCCTAAGTATTTTATTTTTATTTTTTGGTGCTGTTGTTCATGGGATTGTATTATTTTTTTTTTTTTTCCCAGATACTTCGCTGTTGGAATACAGAAACTCAACCGATTTTTGTATGTTGATTTTGTAGCCTGCAACTTCACTTTACTAGTTCTAACAATTTTTTGGTGGAGACTTTAGAATTTTTTCTCTATATGATCATATTATCTTCAAACAGAGACAATTTTGCTGCTTCTTTTCTGGTTTGGATGCCTTTTATTTTACTTGCCTAATTGCTCAGGCTAGGACTTTCACTACTACATTGAATAGGGGTGGTGAGAGTGGTTTTTTTTGTCTTGTCCCTGATCTTATAGGGAAAGCTATAAACCTTTCACCATTAAGTATATCATTAGCTGTGGGTTTATTACATATGACATTTATTAAGTTAAAATGTGTTTCTTCCATACCCACCTTGTTGAGAATTTTGATTAAGATAGTATGTTGAATTTTGTCATATACTTTTTTTTCTGAATCTGTGGAGATAATCTTAAGATTTTTGCCTTTCATGCTATTAATGTGGTATATCTTATTTATCAATTTGTGTATGTTGAACCATCCTTGCATCTCAGGGATAAATTTTACTTGTTCAGTTTACTTGTTTGATCCTTTTAATGTGCTTTTGACTTTGGTTTGCTAATAGTTTTTTTGAGAATTTTTGTATCTATATTCATCAGGGAAAATGTCGTGTAGTTTTTTATTATTTTTTTCTGGTCATGTCCTTAATTGTCTTTGGGATCAAGTTGATGCCTGACGTAGTAAAACGAGTCTGGGAATTTTTTTCTTCTTTTAAATTTTTTGAAAAATTTGAGAAGGATTGACATTAAGAATTTGAGAGGTATTGACATATCCTCTTGGTGAATTGACCCTTTCTTTTATCATTATGTAATAACCTACTTTGTCTTTTGTGATAGTTTTTGGCTGGAGGTCTGTTGTGTCTGATGTTAGTATAGCTGACCCTGCATTCTTTTGCTTTTCATTTATGTGGAATATCTTTTTATATTCTTTCACTTTGAGCCCATGCATATCTTTAAAGCTGCACTGAGTTTCTTATAGGTATCATGTTGTTGGATTTTGTTAATTTTATTCATTGAGAGACTCTACCTTTTTAAATTGGATTATTTAATCCATTACATTTATTATAATTATTGATAGCTAGGGACTTACTAATGACATTTTGTCAATTTTGCTCTGGTTGTTTTGTAGTTTCTTTCTTCCTCTCTTGCTGTATTCCTTTGTGATTTGATTTTCTGCAGTGGTATGCTTTGGTTCTTTCGTCTTGTGTGTATTTACTGTAGACTTTCATTTTATGTTACCATGAGGCTTATTTGGAACATGTTAGAGCAGTCATTTAAACTAATTACAATTTGATTGCATAAAAACTATTTTTATTCCCTCCCCACCACCAATTTATGCTTTTTATATCACATCTTGCATCTTTTTATATTGTGTATTCATTAACAAATTATTATCGTCACAGCTATATTTAATATATTTAGCTCTTATAATAAAGTGGTTAAAATGGCACCATATTACATTAGAGTATTTTGAATCTGACTGTATAGTTACCTTACTAGTGTGTTATGTATTTTTATGTTTTTCTGTTACTATTTAGTGTACTTAAATTTCAGCTTAAAGAACTCTTTTTAGCATTTCTTTTAAGGCAGGGTTAGTTGTGATAGACTCCCTCAGCTTTTGTTTTGTTTATCTCACTGTTGTTTCAGAAGGACAAATTTGCTCAGTAAAATATTCTTGATTGGTAGTTTTTTTCTTTCATCACTTTTAATATATCATCTCATTCTATTTGAGAAGTCTACTGATAGACTTATAGGGGGTTCTTTTATACAAAATAAATATATATTTTTCCTCTTATGACTTTTAAAATTGATCTTTGCCTTTAATTTTAGAGTGTGTTTAAGTACATGTTTATAGGAGTTCATTCAGTCTTTTATTAGGATTTAAAATATTATTTATTTTAACTAGTTTTAAGTATACAGTACATTGGTTAGACATCTGTATAGTTCATAAAATGATCTCCCCAATTGCTCCTCCATCTTTCAACCCTCCACCTAGCCAGTTTATTAACGCTAACTGCATTCCCTATGCTCTGCTCTTCATCCTTGTAACCATTCATCACTACTAATTTTTACTTCTTTAATCCTTCACCCCATTCTCCCAGACCCCCAAACCTCCCTACCCTCTATCTGTCACCAGACTGTCCACTATATTTGTGAGTCTGTTTTTGATTAATTTTTTTATACTCCTTAGATTTTGCATATAATTGAAATCATAAAGTGTTTATCTTCTCTGACTTAAGTACTTTCTATGTCTATCAAGGCAATATCTTTTTTCATCCCCTTCTTTTTAGTCTGTGTATGTCTTTTAATCTGAAGTGAGTCTCTTCTAGGCAGCATGTAGGGGTCTTGTTATCCATTCATCAACTCTGTCTTAGTTGGAGCACTTAATTCTTTTCCATTTGAGGTACTTATTGATAGGAATGTAGTTGTTAGCATTCTTTATTCCTGTTTTTGATACACGTTTTTCTTCTTAAAGAAGTTCCTCCAACATTTCTTGTAATACTGGCTTGGTGGTGATAAATTCCTTTAGTTTATTTTTGTCTGGGAAGCTCTTTATCTGTCCTTCAAATGATGGCTTTGCTGGATAAAGTATTCTTGGTTGTAGATCCTGGGTTATCATCACGTTGACTATTTTGTGCCAAGCCCTTCTGTCCTGCATAGATTCTTTTGAGAAATCAGCTGTCAGTCATATGGGTGTACCTTTGTAGGTAACTAACTGCTTTTATTTTGCTGCTTTTAAGATTCTTTTTATTTAACCTTTGGCATTTTAATTATGAAGTGTCTTTGTGTGGGCCTCTTTGGATTCCTCTTTCTTGGAGCTCTCAGAGATTCCTGGGGGTTGTATGTCTATTTCTCTATCAAGTGAGGGAAGTTTTCAATCATTATTTCTTCAAAAGGCTGGCTGTTCAACATCTTGTTTTCCTTCAGGCACTCTGATCAGATAGATATTTTGACTTTTAATAGTGTCCCATATGCTCCTTAAATTATTTTTATAGTATTGGTGTCTTTTTTCATGCCATTCTGATTTAGTGTCCTTGGCTTTCTCATCCTCTAGATAGGCCATTTCAGCTTCTTCTTTACTCATGTTGTTTATTCCATTTAATATATTTCTCATCTCAGATAATGTGTGCTTCATTTCAGACTAGTTCGCTTTTATAATTTTCATTTCCATTTTTATGTTTTTAAAATTTCTTTATTGAAGTTCTCCCTGAATTTATCTACACTTCCCAAAAGTTTATTGACCATCTTTATAACCAGTGTTTTGAATTCTGCATCTGTTAGATTATTTGACTCCATTCTATCTGGACCTCTGTTCTATTCTCTCAGATGGTCCTTCTTTGTCTTCCCTTTTTGGCTGCCTTTTTGTGTTTGTTTCTATGTACTAAGCAAAGCTCCTAAGTCTCCTGGTCTTATTAGTATGGATTTGTGAAGTAGGTGTCCAATGGCACAGTTCTGAGAGTGGTTCAAATGCAGGCCAAATTTAGCCTATGCCTCTGCCCCACTTGGTCTACCTGTTAAGATTCATCAACCAATCCACAGATGCTGTGCATATAGTTGCTTCAAAAGGCCACACCAGAAACTGAGGCCAGCTGCCACCAATGTGATCCCTTATGTTGCTCAGCAAGGAGCACCTGACTCACTAAAGATACACCTGGGTGGGGCTTGGGTGGGGCCATGAGTTGGGAGAGGTGGAGTTTCAGGGAATCCTTTGGGCGGAATGACCTCTGTTATCCAGTATGATAACATCTCTACTATTACTGTGCACTGGGAACAAGGAACAATGGATACCACTGGCACTTCTGTACAGAGCAAGTCTTGCCTTGGTCCTCCCTCTGACATGTCTCCCTGTATGTCCTGGGTGACCCTGAGCACAGCCCAATTGTCACTCCTGCTCAGAGTGAGCAGGTCCATTGCCATGAAGATCCGCTCACAGTTGTAGCACCTTTAACTGGCATCTGCCACTGCCACAGCCTCTGTCTGAGCCGCTCAAGACCTGGCAGCCCCGTGTCCTCACCTCGTCCTACCTTCTGCTGTTGTAGGGTGATTTCTTAGATTTCTCAGATTTCTTTCTAGTTGTATGACTTGTTCATTGAGACCTCCCACCATATCTGCTTGGTTTGATCATGGGTATATGGCAGTGGAGGCCAGTGTCAGAAGTTAGGCTGGGAACATGTAAGTGTGTAGCTGGACTGGCTGGCTATAAGTGGTTCAGGACTATGACAGGAGATGGGGCCAGAGTCAGGCACATAAATGGCAGTGGGGGCCTGTCTGTTGGTGTGTACCACCGTGGTAGCATTTGGGTGCACAGCTGGTGGGACTAGCTATAGGTGAGCCCAGTGATTAAAGCCAGTGACTGGTGATAAGGCTGAATTTGGGCTTACAAGCAGTTGTGGGTACTTTGCCTGTCAGTGTGCATTTCAATGGCTATAGAATCTCACCATGACTGTGTACATTGCTGTAAAGGCTGGAAACAAGAGAGGCTGTTGGAGTAGAAGTACACAGATGGAGCATTGGCCTTGACTGCAGGGGTCTAGGCTGGCACCAGCCTCCAGCAGGTGCAGTTTGGAGGGTGCAGGGAGAGAGACTCAAGTGGCTGGTGTATTTGAATGAGAATACCTGTGGGGTAAAAACTTGTGAAATCATGAGGATGAGGAGCATGGCATATGGAATAGAGTTAACGTTAATATATTAGCTAGATGGAAAACCAGAAGAGAGAAGGAGCAATTAAGGGGATTGTTTTATAAACTATATAAATGTCTAACCAATGTACTATATACTTGAAACTAAAAAAAAAAAAATCACTGTTCAGAGTTTTTGTTTTAATTACCACTTGGAACCATGTAAATATTGTTCCTAAGTTGAACCTCTAGTGTATTCTGACTACATTTCCTTTCTTGAGCTACCTTTTGTTTTTCCTGATGTTAAAATTGACTATCACTCATTTATTACTAAATTCTTGCCCATGTAAATCTCTGTCAGCATAGAAATGCATATCAGTTCTTCTATTGGACCTGTTCCTTCACCTCAAGCTGTCTGGGAGGCATTCTTCAAAAAACTCCCATCTATCTCATTCCATCCCATCCCTCCTTATCCAAAATAGACCTTTTGATCTGTAAGCCTGCTGCACAGCTGTCATCCAGAGCTTTCTTTCAGCAACATTCTGAGACCTCCTTTTCCTCTCTGTATTGGATGTCCTTTTTTTTGAAACTCATTTCTTATTATTAGGTTAGGCCTTAGTTTTGATGGAGAAAATTCTCTGATAGTCTATAAGAAAGAGTACATGGGAGGTAAACCTTTTGGGATCTTAAATCTATGAAACTACTTTTATTCTACTTTCATGCCTAATTGATAATAATGATGTAGCCTTATAGATTGGAAATAACATTATAAAAACTTTCTTTGTCTTTCGTCTTCCAATCCTAATGTGAAAAGTGGTAAGCCATTCTTATTTCTGCTTCTACATATGTGACTCTTTTACCCACCCTTTATCAAAAGCTTTTAGGACCTTTTGTTATTCTGGTATTCTGAAATTTCACAAAGACACATTGGAATAGATATTTTTTTTCATTCGTTATACTAAGAATTCAGTACCCATATTCTTCAGTTCTTGAAATTCATTTTATATTATTTCTTTGATTTCCCCCCCCTTTTCTATTTCTTCTTTTATTTTAGAAATCCTAATATAAATATCATCTGAAGAACCTCTGGATTAATTTCTTAATATTCTTTTCTATTTACTTTTTTATCTTAAAAAAGTAAACCTTATTTAGATATAATTTACATTCAATACTCCCCTAATTTGAAGTGCACAATTTAATGAGTTTTGACAAATATACGTAGTCACATAACTTCCACTATAATCAAGATATAGAACCATTACCACCTCAAATCCTTTCATGCCCCTTTGCAACCAGTCTCCTTTGTAAACAGCTGATTTGTTTTCTATAGCTATAGTATTTTTTTCTAGAATTTCATGTAAATGGAATTAGGCAGTATGTAATCTTTGATGTATACTTCTGTTACTTAGCAAAATGCTTTTGAGATTCATTAATGTAGACTGAATTAGCAGTTGGTTTTTCTTTATCACTGAGTGATATGCCATTGTATGGATATACCACAATTTGTTTATCTCTTTACCAATTAAAGGACATTTAAGTTATTTTTAGTTTTTGGCTATTATGAATGTGTTATATAGATACTCACATAGAAGTATTTTTATAGGACATATGTTTTTATTTCTCCTAGGAGTGAAATCACTAGGTCATATGGTATTTGTATATTTAACTTTATCAGAAATTGCCAACTGTTTTCACTAGTGGCTGTATCATTTCACATTCCCACCAGCAATATATGAGAACAGTAGTTGCTCTTTATTCTTGCTTTACTTGGTATTATAACTTTTTAAGTTTTAGCTGTTCTAGTGTGCTTTTGTGATAACTCTTTGTATTTTAATTTCCATTTTCTTAATAACTGTTGAGGTTTGTCATTCATGTTTTTGGTGGTATAGTGTTTTTCAAATATTATTTTCATTTTGGGTATTTGTGGACCTATGGTAGTAAGATGACTTTATATATGTTTTATACATATTTTCTCCCAGTCTATAGTTTGCCTTTTCATTTTTTTCAAAATTATTTTGTTTATTTTTTTTAAATTAAAAAATTCAATTACTGTTTACATTTAATACTATATATTAGGTTCTGGTATATAGCATAGTGGTTAGACATTTATATAATTTGTGAAGTGATCCTCCCTGATAAGTCTAGTGCCCACCTGGCACCATATGTGGTTATTACAATATTATTAATTATTCCTATACTATACTTTACATCCCCAAGACTATTTTGTAACTGTCAATTTGTACTTCTTAATCCCTTTACATTTTCACCTAGCCACCAAACCCTCACCCCTCTATCTGGCAGCCAAAAGTTTATTATCTGTGATTCTGTTTCTATTATGATTGTTTTGTTTTTTAGATTCTACACATAAATGAAATAAGATTGTATTTGTCTTTATCTGACTTATTTTACTTAGCATCACACCCTCTAGGTACATCTACAATCACAAATGATAAGATTTCTTTATTCAATTGTCTATCCGTGGACACTTAGGTTGCTTCCATACCTTGACTATTGTATCAGAAATGTCTTTTTTTGTCTTTTGTTGTAGCTCTAGTTTTAAAGCCTGTTTTTTTTCTGATGTAAGTATTGCTACCCAAATGTTTTTTCCTTTCAATTTCCATTTGTATGAAATACTTTTTCCTTCTCTTTACTTTCAGTCTGTGTGTCTTTTGGTCTGAAGTGAATCACTTGTAGGCAGCATATACATGGATCTACTTTTCTTACTCATTTAGCCACCCTTGTCTTTTGTATTGGGAATTTAATACACTAACATTTAAAGGAATTATGATAGGTATGTGGTTATTGCTATTTTAGTAATAATTTTTGATCTTTTTTTCCCCCTTCTTTTTAAAGAAGCCCCTTTAAAATTTCTTGTAATACTGATTTGGTGGTGATGAACTTTAGCTTTTTCTTATCTGGGAAGCTCTTTGATTTTAAATAATAGCCTTGCTAGGTAGAGTAATCTTGGTTGTAGCTCCTTGATTTTCATCACTTTGAATATTTCCTGTCAATCCCGTCTGGCCTTTAAAGTTTCTGTTGAAAAATCAGCTGACAGTCTTATGGGAGCTCCCGTGTAGGTAACTAACTGCCTTTTTCTTGCTGCATTTAAGACTCTGTCTTTGTCTTTAACTTTTGCCATTTTAATTATGATGTGTCTTGGTGAGGGTCTCTTCAGGTTCATCTTGTTTGGGACTCTGTGCTTCCTGAGCTTCTATGTCTATTTTCTTCACCAGGTTAGGGAAATTTTCTGTCATTATTTCTTCAAATAGTTTCTCAATCCTTGCACTCTCTCTTCTCCTGCTGGTATTCATGTGACATGAACATTGTTACACTTGACATTGTCCCAGAGGCCCCTTAAACTATCCACACTCCCCCCCATCCCCTTTTGCTGGTCTAGTGAATTATTTTCACTGTCTTGTTTTCTAAATTGCTGATTCACTTCCCTGCTTCTTCTAGTCTGCTGTTGGTTCCATCTGATGTATTCTTCATTTCAGTTATTGTATTCTTCATTTCTGACCATTTTTTTTATGATTTCAGTCTTTTTGTGTAAGTTATCAATGAGTTAATCTACTCTTCCCCTATGTTCCTTGAACTTAATTATAACCAGTGTTTTGAACTGTGTCTCTGTTAGATGGCTTACCTCCTTTTTTTTTAGTTCTTTTTCTGGAGTTTTATATTTTTCTTTTATTTGGGACACATTTCTTTGTTTCCTTATCTTGGCTGTTTTCCTGTTTCGCTTCTATGTATTATGTAGATCTGCTATATTTCTCAGTCTTGGCAAGATATCCTTATGTAGTAGGTGTTCTCTGGGGCCCAGTGGTGCAGAATCCTTAGTCACCTGAGCTGGGTGCACCAAGGGTTTCCCTTGTGTGGATTATGTTAGCCCTCTTTTTGTAGTTGAGCCTTGATTTCTGTTGGCACACCAGTGGGTGGGATTGACCCTCAGGCTGGCTGACTGTGAGGACTTGCCATGACCAGTGGATGAGCTGTTGTGTGGGGGCTGACCCCACAGAGCATGACTTACTTTAGCAGGGCCCTGGTATCTCTTGAGTCCACTTTTTGGGCACAGTTTTTGTGGAGCTAATTAGCTGCAGCTCTGGTGTGGTCTGAAGCCAACCACAGGGTATGTTGGCTTTGGGTCCCCTTGGGAGGTCTGCCAGTGCAGGTCCAGGTCAGCCACTGCCTGTTTCTTGCCTGGGGCAAACTGGTAGGAGCTACAAAGTACTCTGCAGTTAGTAGCTGCCTGTACTGGGCTTGGAGGTCCCTGATAGAGGCTATACTGGGAACAAATCCATTGCCATTAGGGTTAGGTGCTGTTTAGCAAGAGGTACAGGAGATGCTGAGGCTGGCTGCTCTTATTTGGGGTTTGCGGAACTTAGATAGATTTTAGAAAAGTCCACAATGTGAGCTGAGGTCAACAGCTTTTGGGGAACAGCCTCTGAAAGAGGTCCAGGCTGGTGTGTGAATTGGGTGAGGTTGGGACTCAGGGGATCACAAGTGTATGGTAAACAATGTTAGCCAACATAATAGAAACTTAGATTTGTGCCTTAATGCACCTGCTGGCTGTGTGGTGGGAAGGCTCAGCAAAGGAACAGTGGTGCCTGCCAGTGCTTCTTTCTGGGGAGGAGCTGCTTCTCCAGTTCTCACCCTGAGGGCAGACAATTCAGTTCTTTCTCATATGTCCCTGGCACATTTCAAGCTACTGTTCCTTTGTGGGAGCTTAGTGTGAGTATTCTTGAGTGAGTCTTTGTGTAGGCCCTTTAAGAGGATGTCTGGGTCTCCTGCAACTGTTCACCTCACTTGAAGAGAATCCCCACTGTTTTTCAGCCAGATGTTATGGGGAGTCCTCTTTCCAGCACTAGTGCTCCAGGCTGGAGAGACCATGTGGGGTGTGGACCCTTTGTTCCCTAGCAGGGACTCTGCAGCCCAGATATCCCTCCTGTTTCTTAACCACCACATGTGGATGTGTGACCAGCCCTTTGATGTCTCTGCCTCTCCTACCAGTCTTGACATGGCTTCTTTATATTCTTGGTTATAGGACTCCTATTTAGCTAGCCTTTAGGTGGTTCTCAATGGTGCTTGTTCTGTAATTTAGTTGTAATTTTTATCTGCCTTTTCAATTAATGATGGGACTTTGGTTGAGCAGAAATTTTTAATTTTGGTAAAGTTCAATTTTATTTTTATGATTTATGTCTTTCAGATCCTATGAAGAAATCTCTGCCTAGCCCAATGTCAAGATTTTCTCCTATGCTTGCTTTTAGAAATTTTATAGTTTTAGTTCTTATATTGGGTCTATTTGACCCATTAAAAGTTATTTTGTGTATATGGTATGGGGTAAGGTCTGAGATTCATTTTCTTTCATATGGATAACTTATTATTCTATTACTCTTTGTTGAAAGACTGTTCTTTTCCCACTGGAATATTTTCAATTGAAAAGTATAGTATTTTGTTAAAAATTAGTGAACCACACATGCATGGGAGTATTCCTGCTCTATTTTATTTTATTGATCCATGTGTCTATTTGTGTCAAATCACACCATCTCGATTACTGTAGCTTCATAGTAAGCCTTAAAACCAGATAGTATAAAATTTTCTAACTTTTTTCTCTTTCAAAATTGCTTTGGTGAGTCTTATGTTTTTTTTTTTGTTCTCTTCTTCTTTAAATTCCAACCAGCAGCTGGACACCATAGCCCCAAGTGCCTGGTTTGTGGTTCTCCCCTATTGCTGAGTACACAGTCAGTAAAGTAGCTTTGGGCTTTCCATTCCTGAGTGAAAATAGAGACCTTAGAAAGATGCTGGAGTCAAGTCAGCCTAGTGCTGAGAAGCAAAATGCTGAAGACTGCCATGAACAACCACACAAAGTGACCTTGCTTGTTTAAAGCAGTCCATCATTGTATTAGACTCTCACATTGGCATTTTGCTATTTTAGGAGGAAGAAAGCCAAAAGGAAGGTTTTTTTTGGAGTGATTAGAGAAAGAGTTCACTTCCATTAGTTCTGTACCTCCTACTACTCAGAAATTATTTTATGGCTACTTCTGATTTCACAGAATCAATCTCCTTCAAAAATAGTAACTGAGATTAAACATTCTCTGCTGTTGTCTTCCTTGGACTAAGTTTTCCAATGGTTTAATTCCAAGTATTTGTGATTTATATTTGTCTAACACCCACCAATATAAATTTCCTTACAGACTCCTCTGTCATCCAATGGCTAACTATATCCTGGAGACTGGTCTCTCTTTCTTCTTTCTTTTTATTGCTGCATATATGAATTGCAGTCATGCAGATGTGTAGACTGGGACAAGCACTATTTCTCAAATTTTATACTTCATGAGATTAATTTTTATTTATATGAATATTTTATTATTTGAAATTTACAAAATATAACTGTGTATGTAATTCTTAAGTGTGTTTTTAGCCTAATTCACTTTTAAATGTTTCATTGTTGTCTTCTAATGAGATAAATTAAATACTAAAGAATAATATTTTGTTAGTTAAGGTTAAATTTAGAAGACCTATGAACCATTGTAATATTTAAGCTTTTTGCCCTTCAAGAATTAATTTTTCTCCTTTAGGAGTGATAGTGGCCCTGTTGAGATGCATGGTCTAATTGATAGAAAAAAAGTAATCCTATAGGAATTACAATGATAATAGCTTCCCTTTATTAAGTGATTTTTGTGTACCAGATACTAGTATGTGCTCAGCAAATGTTATAACTCTCATTAAAAAATATATGTGCATAATTTTCATTTTCTAAATGAAGAAACTGAGACAGGCTACTTTTATCTAAAACCAAATTTCAACATGTATATTGCAAGATGGTTGTGTGTAGACTTCAAAGATTTTCTCTTTCAACTTCACTCCTTATAATAATAAAACTTCAAATTAATCTAAAAGTTATGACATCCTGTGGCTAGAAGAACACATTTATTGTAGCACTTAAAGTTGCAGCATATTGACTTCTAGAAATTGTTCATTTCTTCCTGTTTTACATTGTTTGTAGATCATCAAAGATATATATATTTTTTCTGAGCTGCTTATAATTTACTGGGAAGAACACCTGGCAAGTGATTATAAGGAACTTTGGACATGTCAAAGGATAATTCTACAAAGTATTATCACAAGGTGAAAATATTATTTTGTTTTGGAAGAACTCAGACACAATTTTTTAAAAATTGTGATACTGCTAAAGAGCTCTTCATAATATGTAATTCATCATTTTATATCTATATGCTTATTTAAAAAGTTAAAAGTAATATGGCACATAGCAAAAATTATATAGGGTAGGCTTAAATAAAATGAAAAGTTATCCTTTCCTCAGCTCCACCTTTTAAACTCTTTTGAAATACATATTCAATTTTTCCTCTAAATTTCAAATGCATGTGTCAGCACATGTATCTATGGATATGCTTTTTATTTACAAAATTGAGATTACTATATCCAAATTGTCATATTTTGCTTTAGTCATTCTTTTAAAATTGTTGCATTGTATAGTTCATTGTGGCTGTTTCATAATTTCTTTGACCCATTTTGTGTTAAAAGATACATTGTTTTATCCAAATATTTACTATTCAAAGGAGTCTCTTGAAGAATGTCCTTAGTACACATAGTTTGGCATCTTTGTGAGTATATTTGTACAGTAAATTACAGAAATAAGACTGTTAGATCAAAGGGTATGTGCATTGTACATTTTCAAAGATGTTTCCAAATTGCCCTTCAAAACAAGTATAGAAAACAACACTGATGCCAGTATAGTTTGAGGAGACTACACTGTGTAGATTTTAAAGTGAGGAGACCCACTCTCACAGCACTAGATACTTTAAAACTAAAGATTTTGTCAATCAGGTGAAAAAAAAGGTCTTGTTTTGATTTGCCCTTCTTTAGTTATAAGAGTTGTTGAACATATTTTGTTTCTTTTCCAGTTGGGTGTTTTTTAAATGAATTACTTATTCATATTTTTGTCTATTTTTTATTGTGAAATCCATGTTTAGTTTTGTTTTATTGATTATATGAGCTGTTTGAAATGAAAGAAATCAGTCCTTTTTTCATTTTTGGCTTTTCTTTCCCCCAGGTTGACCATTTCAGTATGGCTTTTACAAATTTTTATTTATTTGACATTTAAACCGTCAATTGAGTTTTAATTTTACATAAATAAAATACACACATTTTAAGTTATAGTGTGATGAGTTTTCACAATTAAGTTCACCTGTATGACTACCACTTTAATCAAGACAGAATAATTCTACCATCCCAAGTAGTTTATTCATACTCTTTGTAGATATTTCCAACACCTGGCTCTAGGAAAGAACTCATTTGCTGCTTGTTACTTTAAATAAATTTACTTCTCCAGAATGTCTTATGTGAAATCATACAGTATTTGGTCTTTTGTTAAAAGGATTTTGATCAGCATAAATCTTGAAATTTACCCACATTTTTATGCCAGTAGTTTATGCCTTTTGATTGCTAAATTGTATTCATTTATATAGCACCATTTATAAATATAGTTACCTTTTTCTTAGTTTCCTTGAGTGTACCATAGATAGGCTTGGATACAGGAATTTATTCTCTCAGAGTTTTGGAGGCTAGATGTCTGAAATCAAGGTGATGGCAGCATCTTGTTCTCTCTAAAGGCTCAAGAGGAAGAAACTTCCTTGCTTCTTCCTGGCTTCTGGTGGTTGCAGGCAATCATTGGCATTCTTTAACTTGCAGCTGAATATTTCCAATATATGTCTACATACTTCTCTCTGTCTCTGTATCTATTTTCCTCTTACTATAAAGACACCAGTCATCATTGTCCTAGTCTGCCCTACTCAAGTGTGACTTCATTTTAATTAATTACATTTGCATGACCCTGTTTCCAAATAAAGTCACATTCACAGTTATCAGAAATAAGGACTTGGACATATCTTTCTGAGGACACAGTTTAACCCACAACAGTTCTTCTGGCCCTGGTAAATTCATGTCTTTCATGTGCCAAATGCATTTACCACATCTAAACATTCCCCAAAGTCTTAACAGTCCCAGCTTCAATGTGAAGTCCAAAATATCATCTATATATCATCATCTGAAAAAATTTGAAATCTTACCTTTGATATGTAAATCATGTATGGATGAGACACTGGGTATAATTCATCCTGGGCCAAATTCTTCTTCATCCACAGACTTGCAAAAATCGAAAACATATCTGTTTTAGGAATACAATAGTGGGACAGGCATAGAATAGACATTCACATTCTGAAAGGGAGAGATTAAAAGAAAAAAATGTTGCATGTCCCAGCAAGTCTGACACCCAGTAGGGAAAGTACCATTAGATTTCAAGGCCTGAGAATAATCATTTATGTCTTACTTTTTGTTTTCTTGGCCTTCCTAGGACAACAGCCCTGTCTTCTTGTCCTCCCAGTGGATTGCGCTGCTCTATCAGCCCACCAGTGCAGTGTCCCCACCCTTTTTGGTCCTTAGAGCCTTCTCTCATTTCATTCCATTTCTGTTCTTTTTACCTGCTGGATAAAATTTTTGAAAACCTTGTTGGTCTTCTGTGTATGTCACAGGGATCTACATCAATAGACATAAGACTTCAGAGCCTTTCTGAATTACTTTGTCTCTACCTTTGGCTTCTGCTGAGATGGTTGATTAGATCTATAAATCACATGCCTAATCTCTTTAGCAAGTTTTCCTGCCATGCCCTTGACTTTTTTTTACAGAAGATGTTATTGGGATAGGTTGAGAATTTTCCAAATCATTAAGTGCTGGTTTCTTTTTGTTTAACAATTTCTTCCAGAATTTTTCTCTTTCTTAGGTTTTTCCATAAGCAACAAGGAAAAACCAGGCCTACCTTTCACATTTTTGAAATCTCCTCAGCTGAATATTCAAATTCATCACTTATAAGTTCTATTTTCATCTCTGAATAATAGAGCACATTTCAGCCAACTTCTCTGACACTTCACAACAAGGATTGCCTTTACTTCACCTTCCAACAACGTGTTTCTCATATCCAGCTTTTCCAATAATGAGTTTCTATTATGAACAGGTATTTAATTTTGCCAAATTCTTTGTTTAGAATTTATTGGATCAGATACATGTTCTTCCATTACGTTAGTATGATAAATTACATTGATTTCTAAATGTTAAAAAGGTTTGCATTCCTGGGATGTACCTGAAGACTCTGGTTGACTGATTATTTAATATTTTGTTGAGAATGTTTTCATTTTATATCCATGAGGGTTATTGTTCAGTAGTTTTTTTATTCATTTGTCTGGTTTTGGTATGACAGTAATGCTCATCATACATGATGAGCTGGAAACTATTCCACAGGGTTTGTGTAGGATTGATATTTGTTTCCTAAAGACTTGGTAGAAAATTCGCCATCTGGGCCTATAGTTCTTTGTGAAAAAAATTTAGCTATAAATTTATTATTTTTAGAAGATATGGGGGTATTCAAATTTTTCTAGTTATTTTGCATCTGTTAACGGTAATTTGAGTGTTTCATTAAGTTGTTGTCTACTCCCTGCATCCTGTTTTTCTCCAGCCCATTTACCCCTTCCACTTACTCTTTTACAGATAGGGGTTTAATGGGGAATGAATATTAAGATGGTTTTTAGAATTTTATCTACTCATCTTCTTACTCCTATAATGTTGCTGAGCAAGCTGGATTAATTAAGCATCCTACAAATTTCTGAAATCTTATGTGTCATTTTTTCTTTGGGTTCTACTTTACAAAGATTATGACACAAGATTTTGCACCTTCTTCATTTAATTTCTACTGACTTTTTTGGAAGTTCTTTTTTTAAATTAAAATTTTTTTTCTTATTTATTTTGTTAGTTTTTCTGTTACCCGTCCTTACTACACCATATCTTACATTATGAATGTTCAGCCGGTTGGCACCAATGACAAATCCTCCAGAAAAAAAAATCAACAAGGAAACAATGAGCCTAAAGAACACACTAGACCAGATGGATTTGAAAGATATTTTCAGAGGATTTTACTTCAAAGCCTCAAAATATACATTCTTCTCAAGTGCACATGGGACACTTTCTAGGATAGACCACATGTTAATAAGTCTTAATAAGTTTAAGATGGAAATCATATCAACTGTCTTCTCTGATCACTATGGTGTGAAACTAGTAATCAACTACAAGAAAAAACTAGAAAATACACAGACACATGGAGGGTAAATAACATGCTACTAAACAATGAATGAGTTAATAGTGAGATCAAGGAAGAAATCAAAAGATACCTAGAGACAAATGAAAATGAAAATACAACAACTCAAAATCTATAGGAAATAGCAAAGCAGTCCTAACAGGGAAATTCATAGCAATACAAGCCTACCTCAAGAAACAAGAAAAAGCTTAAATAAATAATCTGATCTTACACTTAAAAGAACTAGAAAAAGAACAGCAAACAAATTCAAAAGTAAGTAGAAGGAAGGAAATAATAAAGATCAGAGAGGAAATAAACAAAATAGAGTCTAGAAAAGCAGTACAAAAGATTAATGAAACCAAGAGCTGATTCTTTGAAAAGATAAAATTGACAAACCCTTAACCAGACTCATCAAGAAAAAAAGAGGACTCAAATGAAATCAGAAACAAAAGAGGAGAAATAACTACAGACTCTACGGAAATACCAAAGATCATAAGAAATACTGTGAGAAATTATACACCAACAAATTGGACAATCTGGAAGAAATGGATACATTCCTAGAAACATACAGTCTCTCAAGACTGAGTCAAGAAGGAACAGAAAGTCTGAACCAACATCAGTAATCATAAACCTACCAAAAAAACCAAAAGTCCTCTACCAGATGGCTTCATGGGTAAATTTTACCAAACATTCAAAGAGGAATTAACACCTATCCTTCTCGAATTATTCCAAAAAATTCAAGAAGAGGAAAAGCTCCCTAACTCCTTTTATGAGGCCACCTTTACATTGATTTCCAAACCAAACAAAGACATTACAAAAAAAGAAGACTTTATGCTAATATCTCTTAGGAATATTGATGCAAAAATACCCAACAAAATACTAGAAAACCAAATTCAGCAATATAGTACAAATATATATAGTGATCAAGTTGGATTTATTTCTGGGATGCAAGCTTGGTTACAATATCCACAAATCAATCAATATAATATACCACATTAACAAATTAAAAGGTAAAAACCATATGATTAAATCAATAGAGGCAGAAAAAGCATTCAACAAAATCCAGCATACATTTATGATAAGAACTCTCAGGAAATTGGGAACAGAAGGAACATACCTCAACATAATAAAGGCCATATATGACAAACCTATAGCTAACATCATACTCAATGGGGAAAGGCTAAAACCATTTTCCTTAAGATTGAGAGCAAGACAAGGACACCCACTTTCACCACTCCTCTTCAACATAATATTGGAAATCTTAGCCACAGGAATAAGTCAAGAAAGATATTTCTCTTTCTTTGAAATAAAAAGTATCCAAATTGAAAAAGAAGTAAAACTCTCATTATTTGCCAAGGACATGATACTTTATATGGAGAACCCTAAAGATTCCACCAAAAATCTGTTAGAACTAATCAATGAATTCAGTAAAGCAGAAGGTTATGAAATTAATATTCAGAAGTCAGTGACATTTTTATATACCAATAATGAACTTTTAGAGAAATTAAGAAAACCGTCTCATTTACAATTGCATTTAAAACAGTAAAATAACTGGGAATCATATTAACCAAAGAGATAAAAGACCTGTTTGCAGAAAATTATGTCATTGAAAAAAGGCATTGAAGAACATACAAATAAATGGAAGCATATACCATGCTCTTGGGTAGGAAGAATCAAAATCAGTAAAATGGATATATGCTTAAAGCAACCTATAGATTCACTACAATCCCTATGAGGATACCAATGGCATTTTTCAGAGAGCTAGAACAAAAAATCCTAAAATTTATATGAAACCATAAAAATCCTTGAATAGCCATGGAAATCTTGAGAAAGAAGAACAAAATTGGAGGTATCACATTACTTGATATCAAACTATTCTGCAAGGCCGCAGTAATCAACCAGCATGGTACTGGCATAAGTAAGAACAGATACATTGATCAATGGAACAGAATAGAGAGCCCAGAAATAAACTCATGCCTATATGCTCACTTAATATTTGACACAGAAGACAAGAATATATGGTGGGGTAAAGACAGTCTCTTCAATAAATGGTGCTGGGAAAGTTGGACAGATACATGCAACAAAAAAATTGGATCACCTTCTTATACCATATTTAAGGATATACTCAAAATAGATTAAAAACTTAAATGTAAGACCCAAAACTATAAAAGTTCTAGAATAAAATATAAGCAGTAATCTCTCTGATATTGCTACTAATAATTTGTTTTCAGACATATATCTCAGGCAAGGGAAAGAAAAGAAAGAGTAAACAAATGGGACTACATCAAACGAAAAAGTTTTTGCAGCACAGCAAAGGAAACTGTCAACAAAATGAAAATACAACCAACCAAATGAGAGAAGATATTTGTTTATGATACATCTGCTAAAAGTTAACATCCAAAATATATAAAAAACTTCTAAACTCAACAACAAAAAACCAAACTGTCCAATTAAAAAATAGGCAGAAGACCTAAACATATTTCTCCAAAGAGGAAATACAGATGGCCAATAGACATATAAAAAGATGCTCAAGGTCACTAATCATCAGAGAAATGCAAATTAAAACCACAACAAGATATCACTTCACACCTGTCAGAATGGCTATCATCAGTAAGTCAAAGAACAACAAGTGTTGGCAAGGATGTGGAGAAATGAGAACCTTCATACACTGTTGGTGAGATTGTAAATTGGTACAGCCACTATGGAAAACAGTCTAGAAGTTTCTCAAAGAATTAAAAATGGATATACCTTTCGACCTAGTAATTATACTCTGGGTATTTATCCAAAAAAAAAAAAAACCCAAACAATAATTAATAAAGATCTATGCACCCCCTATGTTCTTGGCAGCACAACTTACAATAGCCAAGGTATGGAAGCAACATAAATACCCAACAACAGACAATTGGATAAAGAAGTTACAGTTCATATGTACAATGGAATATTATTAAAAAAATGAAATCTTACCATTGTCAACAACATAGATGGACCTAGAAGTTACTATGCTGAGTGAAATAAGTCAGAGAGAGATAAATACCATATGATTTCACTTATTTGTGGAATCTGAGGAACAAAAAGGACAAACTAATCAAAACAGACTCACAAATATAGAGGACAATCTGGTGACAGCCAGAAGGGAGGATTGTGGGGCTTCGTGAAAGGGGTGAAGAAAGGTTAAAGAAGTACAGATTAGTAGTTGATAGATAATCATGGGGTTGGGGAACATGGCATAGAAATGCAGTCAGCATTAATGTAATGGCTAGGTGGAGAGCCAGAAGAGAGAAAGCAATTAGGTGGATCATTTTATAAATGACATAAATTTTCTGTCTAGCTAATGCACTGTTACTTGAAATTAATAATAAAATAAAAATTTAAAAATAGAGTATTTCTATTTTTTTACTACATTTTTGGTATGTTGGCCTTACTACCTCATATAGATCAGAAGCCAATAGAGGACAACGACATTTTATGTTTTTCATCTACTCCTGCTCATGACACTGGACATCTAGTAATGACTCACTGACTTGTTGGCTGCCAATTGATTGAAGTATGAGTTATCAACTAAAAGATGAATCTTGGTTCGTGATCTTTAGAGTCTTCTCCAATTTTTCCATTATTCCCTTCCAAAGTTAAGATTTTAATGATTTAAAGAGGTACAAAGTGCCATGATAAATATATCATTTTTTATTATTTTCATTTTTATTTCTATTCCTATGCCGTTTATTCTTTTTCATCTTAGTTTTTGAAAAATGTAATTTCTTTCCCTATTGATTTGATCTTTGTACATTTAGCAAGTATTGATTCTCCCCTGAACTCTTTTGATGCATTTCTAAGACAGCAAAAGCTGAAATGCTTTATTTCATTTTATTCAAAGAGGCACTAACATATCAGTTATTTTATATAAAATAGAAGTTTCCAGTTAATAACTTAATTTAACTGCTTTTTCATTGTTAAATATGGCCTATCTTCCTCCTTCAATTTGTTAAAAGGATGTTTTTATTTACTGTTGATTGTTTACCAAGATAATTTAGTGGCATAATGCAGCTTTTTAGCATGTGTTGGAAAAATAAAGTAGAATTCCCTGTTTAAAGTAGATTTTTCAAAAACAACATTATTTTAAAATTTGTTGTACCATATAAGTAAAATTTAATTCTAGAATTTGATTACTATTTGAAGGATCAAGATGAGAAATACTCTGGTTCAAACATGGGCAAGAGGAAGTTACAGTCTAAAGAGTAAAATGTTATTTAACTCCATAGTTTTGAAATTTATTGCCTTATATTCTTGTTGCTATACTCTCGTGTATATTTCCTAATATTTCACTATTTCAGTTTTCTTATCGATCAGTTTTTAATGTTTGCACTAAAGAAACCTGGTAAAATTAAACTGAAATCCTTGAAAGTAGTATCATACCACTATCAATGTATAATCATGTTTAGTAACTGCAGTTATATTCATCATGAATCATATATTTTCTAATACTGTTTTTATTTGTTTCTGGGGGATACAAAATTCACTTAAAATTTTTTGAACTCAGTTACTTCATCTATTATTTAAGGATACTTTAAGCAATCAGTGAAAAAATCATACCAGATGACTCCTCAAATTTCTTCTAACCTGTTTCCAATTTTATGCTTATATAAATTATTACATATTTTATTTTGGAAGATAAATATCTACACTGAAAGTATCTGGAAATATACAATTATGAATGTACATATTACATTATAGAACTAAGAATATTGGTGATATTTTGTCAAATGTTGGTAACTCAGGAGAAGTTATATTAGTGACTCTCTTTGAATCAAGGATAACCATCCCAGGATAACAGTGGCTCTCTAACCTCATTTTTAAAAATCTTCTAGGAAATATTCTCACAGTTATGTTGTAGGACACAGTAATTTTATTGAGTATTTTAAAAGCCCAGTCTAAATACTGTGTTATAAGTTTTCCTGGAGAAGATGGAGAATAGTGTTTTGTCTAATTTGAACTCAGTTTTATGATGACCTGCTGTTCTGAGTTTCCATTTTTATAAGTTGCTGTAACATTGTGTGTTACTTGTGCTTCTATAGGTGGTAACTGGAAAGTTTCCATAGTCACCAGTGACTTGCCAAATGCTGGGACCAGCTCACAGATTTATATTATACTATATGGACAACATAGAAGTTCAGCCCCCATATATCTGTATGGAACAGATAGAGCTCGATTTCAAGATGGCCATGAAGACGTATTTACTGTAAGTAATAAAATTGAGTAAAACCTGATAATATACTAGTAGGTAGTTTGTAATGAATTAAATCTATTGGGTGCTTCCTATTAATCTATATGTGTCCTATAGAAGATCAACCAAAAATCATGGCAATTTTGCTCAATCATGCTCAAGTAGATTAAACACAAATAAAACTATAATATGATAAGAGACAATAGAACCACTAGCTGTCCAACATTTGTTGTTTTTATACTTGTGGCCTGTCAGGAGCAAGGGCTTGATTTTCTGGTTGAGGCTCCAATGGATAAGGCTCAAAGTCAGGACCAAAAAGGCAAAAATAAAATTATCGAATAATTTTTATTATCAAATTACCATGTTTTAAACAAAAGTTACAAAGATGAGCAATCAAAAGCAAGACTTGAAAAGAGTCAAGAACCTTGCACTTTATGTAAACATATCTATATATACATATATATGTATATACATATATATATATTTAATATCTGTTAAATCAATGACTAGATATATAGAGAGATTGTTTTGAACTGGGTAGAGAATAAAATCAAAATCAGAAAAAGAGTGTTTAAGTATCTAATATCCTTACAGGATACCTATTTTCATGTGTTCTTGAGTGTTTGGTTTACTACAGCCTGTGTATTCAGCCCACAAATATCACAGGAGAGGTTGAATTATTTGGAACCAAACTAATAGTTTAGTTTGAGCTGTCTCTTCCATATATCTTATATAAGTTAATATTAAAAAAATTCAGTGGTCACAAGTAAAAGTAAATGAAAACTTTGTCATTATTTTGCATGTGTAAGAAATAGTTTTAGAAGTGACTGTACAAAAAGAGTTGTTTTTGTTTTGATATTTTATTGTTTCAAATTTACTGTTAAATCAAATTATACCTTCACATTATGTATAGGGTTAAATTGTTCTGAATTCTGTAGTAAGAAATGAGTGCCTTTAGCCTCTCATTGTTATTTCCTTCTCCAACAGGAAATCATTTTTATAGTTTAATGATTTTTTTTCTGAGCATTGCTAGCTACATTTCAGTACTTTTTCTTGTCTTGCTTCTCTCTTGTTTGAGATCTGGAATTGATACATTTATATCTTGTTTGTAGAGGTGATGGCTTCAAGTTTAGTAATTTGTTGTTGGTTTTGATCTCATTTTTATTTGTTCTAATGAATTTTTTTTGTAAGGGTTTTTAAGTAGACTTTTGTTTTCCCTTCTCCTTTCCTTTTTCCTTACAGTTTCTTTGTATAGATCTTTTATTTTCTTTGTTATTGTGGTAAAATCCACAAAGTAAAATTTACCATTTTAAAGTGTACAATTCATTGGCGTATACTACATTCACAGTATTATTCAACTATCACTGCTATCTATTACCAGAACATTCTAGTCACTCCAAAAGGAAACCTCATTGTGTAGTCACTTCCCATTTTCTGTTACCCAATTTCTAGCTATCTCTAGTTGGCTTTCTGTCTTTAAAGGTTTGCCAAATCTGAATATTTTCTCTAAATGAAATCATAAAATATATGGCCTTGAGTCTGGCTTCTTTCACTTAACATGTTTTCAAGGTTTTACCATGTTATAGCGTGTATCACTAATTTCTTTTTATGGCTGAATAATATTTCATTTTATGGAAATACCACATTTTGTTTGCTATTCATTTGTTGATTGTTATTATTTTTTTTTACTCTGGCTATTGTGATGTGCTGCTGTGAACAATCATGTACCAGTATTTTTTAAAATACTTTTTAAAATTTATTTTGAATATATACCTAGGAGTGGAACTTCTGGGTCATATGGTAATTCTTGATTTTTTGGAGGAGCTGCCAAACTGTTTTTCACAGTGACTGTACCATTTTGTATTCCTAGTGGTAATGTTTGAGGATTCTAGTTTTTCCACATCCTCACCAACACTTGTTGTTGTCAATTAAAAAATATTCTAGCCAAATCTTGTGGGTGAGAAATGGGATCACATTTTCATTTTGATTTACATTTCCCTAATGATTATTAATGATATTGAGTATCTTTTTATGTGCTTGATTATTCTCCATTGGTACATCTTCTTTGGAGAGTTATCAATTTAAAAACTTGGCACATTTTTTAATTGCATTGCTTTCTCTTTTTGTTGTTAAGCTGTAAGAGTTATTCATATATCCTGAATATTAGATCCTTGTAAGATGTATGATTTGCAAATAATTTCTCCCATTGTCTTTTCACTTCTGAGAGTATTCTTTGAGGCACAGGAATTTTGAATTTTGATGTTCACTTTATCTATTTTTTCTTTTATTGCTTGTGTTTTTGGTGTCAGGTCTAATAAAACATTGACAAGCCTAAGGTCATAAAGACTTACCCCTATGTTTTGTTTCTCTTAGTTCTTTGATCCATTTCAAGTTAAATTTTTTTTTTTGTTGTATGAGGTAAAAGTCCAGCTCCCTTCTTTTGCATAAGCATATCTACTTATCCTAGCACTGTTTGTCGAAACGATTCTTCATCCTCCATTAGTCTCATATCCTTGTCAAAATGCAAGTGACCATAGATATGTAGGATTTACTTTTGGGCTGTCAGTTTTGTTCCATTGATTTATATGTCTATTTTTATGCCTGTCTGACACAGTTTTCATTACTGTGGGTTCATAGTAAGTTTTAAAATTAGAAACTGTAAGTTCTCCAACCTTGTTCTTATTTTTCAAGATTTCTTTGGCTATTTGTGGCCTTTTGCAATTTCAAATGAACTGTAGGATCAGTTTTTCTATTTCAGCAAAACAGGCCATGGAGTTTTAATAGGGATTTCATTGAACATGATGTGTTTACATTTATTTTAGGTCTTCATTAATTTATTTCAGCAATGTTTTGAAGTTTTCCTTGTATAAATCTTACACCTCCTTGATTAAGTTTATTCCTAAGAATTTTATTCTTTATCAAAGTATTGTAAATATAATTATTGTATTTATTTTTCATATTGCTTATTACTAATGTATAGAAATTCAACAGATTTTTGTCTGTTGATCAGTATCCTGTAACTTTGCTGAGTTCATTTGTTTGCTCTGATAGTTTTTCTTTGTAGAATTTTCCAGATTTTTGTATATCAGATCACATTACTTGTGAATAGAAATAATTTTATTTATTTCCAATTTGTATGTTTAAAAAATTGTTTTTCTTGGTTAATTGCTCACTTAGCACTTTCAGTATAATGCTGAATAGAAGTCATGAAAACTGGCATTCTTGTCTTGTTCTTGAATTAGGAAGAAACTTTGTCTTTCACCTTTGAATATATTATTACCTGTGAGTTTTTTATAAATTCTCTTTATTATGTTCAGAAAATTCACTTTTATTTCTAGTTTGTTGGATATTTTTATCATGAAAGTGTGTGTGCTGCCAAATGCTTTTTTATTTTTCATCAGTTGAGATGACAGTGTTTTTTACCCTCTTCATTTTTTTGTGTGGTATATTACATTGATATTACATTGAACCACTCTCTATTCCTTGAATAAATTCCAGTTGGTCATGGTGTATAATCAATCCTTTTACTATGCTTCTGGATTCAGTTTGCTAATTTGTTAAAGGTTTTGCCTCTATAAATTTCAGGGGTATTTTTGTTATTAGGGTAATCCTTGTAGAATGAGTTAAGAAGTATTCTCACCTCTTCTATTTTTTGTTTTTTGGAAGAGATTTAAATGACAGGGGTAATGTCCCTATTTTTATTTCTGATTTTAGTAATTTGAATTCTTTTTCTTATCCTTTAGTCTAGCTCAATGTTTGTCAATTTCATTATTCTTTTCAAAGAACCAACTTTTGGTTTCATTGTTTCTATTGTCTTTTGATTCTCTACTTTATCTCCATTTTAAGCTTTACTATTTCTTTTCTTCTACTAGCTTTGCATCAATTTGCTCTTCTTTTTCTAGTTCCTTAAGTTGTAAAGCTAGGTAATTCGTGATTCCCTCTCTCCTTTCTCTTTCCTTCTCTTCCTTCCTCCTGTTCTTCCATTCTTCCCTTCTCCTTCTTTTTGATTAGAGTCTCTTGATTTGTTAGATCAGAATCTCCAAAGAAGTTTTCTCTCACAACAAGCTTGTCAATCTAATGGATGAGCACCCATCTGAAATGATTTTCTCACTTAAGTACATTCAAGTTTTTTTGGAATTATATCTAAAATTTTTCTCTCAGTTCTGCTTCTATTATATTCCCTATGTTTTATATGTTACTTAAAAAAATTTATCTCACAGTATTTAAAAATTTCTCTCACATTTTCTTTGTCTTACTGGTTGCTTAAGAGTATGTTGTTTAATTTACACATGTATGGATTTTCATTTTTCTTTTTGTATTGATTTTGTTTCACTTCACTGTAGTTATATAGTCTGTATGATTTTCAAAACTTGTTTTGCAAGATACCATATAGTGTATCCTGGAGAATGTGCAATGTACACTTGAGAAGACTGTATTCTGCTGTTATTGAATGGGTTGTTCTATAAATGTCTGTTAGTTTAGTTAGTTTACAGTGTTGTTCAAGTCCTCTTTTTCTTTCTTGATCTTTTGTCTAGTTGTCTTATCTATAGACTATTTCTCCATTCAGTTCTGATCATTTTTGCTTCATGTATTTTGATGTTCCATCATTAGATACATAAATGTATCTAATAAACATGTATTATTTTTATAATTCTTATATCTTCTTGATGGATCAAATCCCTTTATCAAAATATGATATACTAAGATTAGCTGTTTTTAAAAGGATTTTATGAAGTTATGTTGAACAACTGGTTCTTTTGGTTCCTTTATAGATCACAGTCGGAGACATTGGAACACTCTTTAAGATTCGTATTGGACATACCAACTCTGGACCCTCCCCTTCCTGGTGCTGTAAAGAGGTTAAGACATATCAATACTCCCATTTTTTGTAAATACTTTGCAAATGCTATTCAGGAATCAAAACTCAAGGGGTCATTTCATGTCTACTGTGAGCTGATGGAGTCAAATCTGGATGTTTTCAGTTAGTGTATTCTTTAAGGCAGTAGTATCATATGTTATTATTAATAATTTAATTACTAATAAATTGAAGGAAGCATCCTCAACCAAACAATCTTTTTTAACTTCTTTGCAAAGAAAATAAAATACTTAAGACTCTGTATTAATTCACATCACTTCTTGATATGGTTGCATTAATGCTACCAAGATGACAAAGTGGACATTATTTGCTTTGGAAGAGTTGTAAAAATAGACCATTTGCATTGGTGAAATAATAACCTACTAGAACTTGAATCCAGCTCTCAAACTTAGTCTGCTCATGCTAACCAAGATAATACTCTCTGAATACTTTTAGGAGTAAAAAAGGGCTTAAATTTTCTACATTGTTTAGAATTAAAAATTTTACTTATTGCTATGATTAACAATAAATACAGGTTTTAAAAATCAGAAATTATATAGCTTGTCATCTATTTACATATGTTGTGTGTTTCTGTTTTTTGTCTTTTCAAAACATAGTCTTTAACTAAATGAATTCTTAAAATAAAGGGAACATCTAATCAAACTCCTGATATTCTTGGCAAATTTGTTCAATAGTCTTATAATATGTGAGAAAAATAATGAAAAATTTATGGAAGAGGAACATTTTTTTTAATGTCATCTTTTTAGTGTTAAAGTTAGAAAGTATCCTGAGGCTGAATGAAAAATAAAACTCACTTCATGAAAATACACAAGGTAGAAGTTAGATTTCACAATTCAAATTACTGCCTGGCTTTAATATAAAATAATTCTTTTATGTGATATAGAGCTTTTACACTGTAATATTTAAATTGATACTTAAGTGTCCAAATATAATATTTTACATTTTCTCTCCTAATTAACTAACTTATGAATATTACTGTTAATTCTCCTGACATCTTATCTGATTGATAACCAATAAGCAATATTACATTCATTATGAAGTTGGAATGCTAAGGCAGTAGTTAAATGGTCTGATAAGTTTATATAATATTGCAGAGGCAAGACAACAAATCAGGCTGAAAATTCCTATTGTCTTTCTCTCTATGGCAAGTGCTTCCTCACTGCAAGGTAACTTGTTTGCCTGAGGTTTATGCTACCTGTTTCTTAGTGCCAGTGAAGGAGAGAGATATTCTTGACTCAAAGTTTAGTTTTGAGTATATCAAGCCTGTGTATAATTTACTCATTTGGCAAAATTAAGATGCTAGGTAATGGGTTGGGAATGTTTTGTTCAATTCTTATGATACAGTTTAGAGAGTGAAATTTAAAGTTTTAAGTAAGCCAATTTGTGCCTATAACTTGAAGGGATTTGAAAGAAAATATTGTCCATTATACCAATAATAAAACATTTTCAGAGCCCATAAAATATTCACATTGCTTTTATGAACTTAATCTTGATTCTTTTAAGTTTAGTTAAGGAAGATTACAAAATAAAAAGTTTAAAATAATAATTTATTTTGATTTCTTAAATGATTTGCCTTGAGCTTTAATTAAAATGACCAAATCAAATACTGGTGGCACAGTAGTAGCTTTGCAAACCAGTGGTAATTTTGTGTGGTTCTCAGAGAGTCTTTCTAAAAGTGTGATTATACTAGAATAACCACTGATGTGAATTTATGAATTCAAATTTGGACCTTACCAAGACACACAGAATTAGAAAATTTAGGTATAGAAAATCTCTCTTTATAACAACATAATTTCTTCAGCTCATTAACTTGAAAACCTCTGATTTAAAGTATTTTAAAGACAGTAAGATTAATTTAACAGATAAAATAACACCTCACTGATTTTTTGAGAAGAATAATAGTATCCTACTCGTGAAAGACTATATTTTAGAAACAAAAGACATAATTTTTTACTTTTAGATGATTTTTAACATTCATTTGACTCTACCAGAATGTATTAACATCTTTGTTTAACTCCAGGATAAATTGACTGTGTATAATATAATATGGTATAATAAATATTCAAACAATTATTGTTTGAATTTTGTTCATTGCTAAGGACCCAAAGGAGGAATTCTATCAATTTGAATCTGTAGTGCATGAAATCTAAGTTTATGTTAATATTTTACAAAATCACTTTAAAATAAAAAATTTATTATTATAGGGTTGGAATAGGAAGGTGATAGATTTTTAAAAAAATTGTAAACATCTCTTCCTAAATAGGAAAATATTGATGACACTTAGAAAATCTGGGGAGGAAATTGGCATGTTTAGCATTTCAATAGAAAGAAATAAGAAATAGAAAAATTTCAAAATGGAGAAAAGAAATGACATTGTGTTAGAAAGAAATTAGCACTTTTTCTGTCAAAGTATACAATAACTTCTTTTATGAAAAGAAAGTAAAATGATCTCTGAGCTAAGTGTCAGGTTTGGATGAAAACTTTTATTTGACTTTTTGATAAAGTATTCTTACTTAAAAAAAAAAAAAACAGTACTGTTACTATTGTAGATACAATTGTGGAACGTGAATTCAGGAAAACAGTTTTATATACCTGTGCAACGATGGATGGCCCGAGATCAAGAGGATGGAGAAATCTGTCGAGAATTTCCTGTTTTAAACAAAGGACAACCCATTCTTCCAGGTAGGGAAAATCCAACTCTAGGCAGCACAACTAAATCTGTTTTACTAAATGCTGAAAGACAGGGAACTTGATAAATACATGTTGAGTAAATGAACAAATGAATGAATGAATAGGGAACTACTCATTTCTTCTCAGTTATCCCTGCTGGTGTTGTAGCTGCATCTCTTTAGATTTTAGTAGTTTCATGTACTGGCATTCAGGAATACATTTTTTTTTTGTCAACAGTTAACCTTGTAATAAGGTCAGCTGAAATGCTTCTTTATCAGAACAGGAAATTAATTCTTGGAAGGTCATAAGAAAATTGAATGTCTAATGAACTTATTCCATGGTTAAGCAATGCAAGTCAGTGTATGCTTTTCCCAACAGTCTCTGCCTTTCAGATTTTTTTGAATATTTATCTATTTGATCAGGAAATGAGCAGAACTGCCCAATGGCTTTCTAAGCTTTTGGTCAAAAGCAGAGATATGTTCAAACTTTGTGTAAATATGGCTGAGAAATAAACTCTGCTCAAGGTTAGACTGTCACTGGTCACTGCCATAAGGATTCAGGGTGACTTTTCATAGAAACTTTTTGCTTTTGTGTTTGCTTGCCTCTTTTTTTGAAAGAGAATAGGAAAAGAGCACATGAGACCTATAAAACGGGCAATTAATAAAAATAGGTTTTCTTTAATCCAGAATAATTTCTACAAAAAATATGATATCTTGGTTTTATCAAGAAATAAATGGTAATAAATATTATGTGACAATTAGGAAGAGCTACACAATGGCATATAATCTAGCATTAGCCTTAGGTACATGATAACGTGGGTAACTTTTAGGGAGCATAGTGGGTTTTGTGGGATTGATGATTCCTTTTTGGTTTGTAAATAAGGTGTAACAAATTGTTAAGTTTCTGAAGGTAAAATATTTTTGAAGCAATATGAATAGTTCCATTTGCTGAAAAGTGAAGGCTTATATGAACATTATTCTTATCAGTCTTAAGTATTCTTTTCAACATTCTTCCTCATTAGTCCATTCTCTTCACCTAGAAGGTGTATGCTAGATTCCCTGTTCTACCCACTCTTAGCAATGATGCCAAGGTCACTTTTTGCTTCTTTGACTCTCATTTTAATTGTATAATTCTGCTAACAGGAGGCATATTCTGAAAATAAATACTGATTTCCTTTGCCTTTCCTGTAGTACTTGGTACTATGGTTTATTAATAAACATTTTTATTTTCAGTTTCTCCACATGGCTTGGAGAAACCTCTCATGTTATCTTTCATGTGCTAGCTATATCCTCTCATGTGCTATTTATAAACTTGGTAAGACTTTAGTTATATAGGTCAGTGGCAGATATAGCAAATGATGGCCAACACAGCCATATTTTTGCCTATTATTCTAGCAGATTGATGCTGTGTATGAAATGATGTCATTACAGACAAGTAACAGCATTGAGTAGAGATAGAGAAATTAGATCAAGTGGTATAATAAGGAAAAGCTGGGTTAGTGTCTTTTATTTTTATTTTTTTTCACTGTACTGTACTTTTGAGTACATAAACAGTCAGGTCTAAAGGTTTTTGCCTAGTGGAGAGTTCTGGTCAAGATGATAGAGTAGATAAACACTGTATTTGCCTCCTCTCAAGACGACATCAGAATTACAACTAAATTATAGAACAGCCTGGAGAATCATCTGAATACTAACTGAACAGAAATCCTTAACTAAAAATATAAAAAAGACACATGGAGACTGGTAGGAGGGGCAGAGACACCAAGCTACCAGAAAGCAAAAGATAAAATGGCTATAAGAAGACCTCATATTTCAAAAATTACCCTAAATGTAAATGGACCAAACTCACTAATAAAAAGGCAGAGTTGCAGAATCAATCAGACAAACCCCAACCATATGCTGTCTCCAGGAAATGCATCTCAGCACCAAGGACAAATACAGACTCAAAGTGAAAGGCTGGAAAATAATATTTCAAGCAAATGGCATTCATAGATAAGCAGGAGTAGCAGTGCAAATATCAGATGAAGTAGACTTCAAAATAAAAAAAGCAAAGAAAGATACCGAGGGATACTTTATAATGATAAAGGGAATCATGCACTGAGAAGACATAAAGTTTATTAATATCTATGCTCCTAATCAGGGAGCCCCAAAATATGTAAAGCAGTTACTAACAGAATGAAAGTGAGAAACAGACCAAAACACTATCATAGTAGGGGACCTAAATACCACACTGTTGGATATGGACAGATCATTCAAAACAGAGAGTCAATAAAGAAATATCATACTTAAATGACACATTAGACCAACTGGATGTAATTGACATTCATAGAGCCTTTCAACCTAAAACAGCTGCTTATACATTCTTCTCTAGTTCACATGGAACATTCTCAAGTGTTGACCACATACTGGGACACAGAGATACCCTCAACAAATATAAGAAGGTTGAAATCATACCAACCCTATTCTCTGATCATTATGCTTTGAAACTTGAAATCAACAGTAAAGAAGTGGGAAATCCACAAATACATGGAGAATAAACAACATGCTATGGAAGAATAACTGGTTCAGAGAAGACATAAAAAGAGGTATTGAGAGATACACAGAAATGAATGATAATGATAGTACAACATAAACATTTTTTTGGGACACAGGAATAGCATTCATATGATAAAGTTCATATCATTACAGGTCTAAATCCAAAAACAAGAATGAACCCAAGTAAACACCCTAATGCTTCATCTTAAAAAACTAGAAAAGGAAGAACAAATGAAGTCTAAAGCCAGCAGAAGGAAAGAAATAATCAAAATTAGAGCAGAAATATATAACATTGAAAACAAACAAAAATTATATAAAAATAGATGCAAGAAAGAACTGGTTTTTTGAGAAGATTAATAAAATTGATAATCCCCTGGCTAGATTCACTGAAAAACAAAATAAAGAGAAAAGATACAAATAAACAAAATCAGGGATGAAAGAGGGGAAATTATGAAAGACACTGCAGAAATACAAAGGATCATAAAAGAATACTATGAAAAAGTATAGAACACCAAATTTAGTAAACTAGAAGAAATGGACCAGTACTTAGAAAAATACAACCTCCCTAGACTGAATCAAGAAGATCTGGAAAATCTAAAAACATCAATCAGCAGTATGGGAACAATCACCAAAGATTTACCAAAAAGTAAAAGTCTAGGACCAGATGGCTTCTCCAGTGAATTCTACTAAACATTCAAAGAAGATTTAATATTTACTCTCCTCAAACTCTTCCAAAAAATCAAAGAGAACTCATTTTATGAGGCTAGTATTACTCTGATACCAAAACCTAGTAAAGATAATGCAACCCCCCCAAAACAAAACAAAACAACAACAACAACAAAACCCAAACAACTACAGACCAACATTTCTCATGAACCCAGATGTAAAAATCCTAAATAAGATACTACTGAAAAAAATACATCAATCTGTTAAACAGATTATACTCATGATCACGTGGGCTTCATTTCTGGGGCTCAGGAAAGATTCAGCATACACAAATTGATTAATGTAATACATCATGTAAACATATTAAAAAATAGGAATCATACGATCATATCAAATAGTTGCAGAAAAAGCCTTTGACAAGATAAAGCATCCATCTGTGATTAAAATACTTCTCAAAATTGGTATAGACGGAAAGTACCTTAACATAATAAAGACTATATATGACAAAACCTTAGTCAACATTAAACTTAATGCTGAATAACTAAAACCTTCCCTCTAAGATCAGGAAAAAGGCAAAGCCATCCACTATCACCACTGTTATTCAGTATAACATTGGAGATTCTGGCAAGTGTAGTCAGGCAAGAGAAAGTTATAAAAGGCGTCTATTTGGAAACGAAGAAGTCAGACTCTCATTATTTATGGATGACACAATTCTCTACAGAAAACCCTAAAGACTCCATAAGAACACTATTAGAAACAATAAGTAAATACAGTAAATTTCTGGATACAAAAACAGTGTTAAAAATCCATAGCTTTCCTATACTCTAATAATGAAGCATCAGAAAAAAAGTGGAAAAGATAATTCCTTTTGCATTTGCAACAAAAATAATAAAATACCTAGGAATAAGTTTAATGAAACATGAAGGACCTATATAATGAAAACTATGACACATTATTAAAAGAAATCAAGGAAGATAAAAGAAATGGAAAGATATTCCATGTTCTTAGATTGGAAGAATCAACATAGTTAAAATGAACTTACTACCTAAAGCATAGATATTTAATGCAATCCTCATCAAAATCCCATTGGAACTTTCTAAAGAAATAGAACAAAAGATCATCAGATTTGTAAGGAAGCACAAAAGACCTCAAATTTCCAAAGCCATCCTGAGAAAACAGAACGAGGTTGGAGGCATTACTTTGTCTGACTTCAGATTATAATATAAAGCAATAAAAATAAAAATTACATGGCATTGACAGAAAAATAGAGACGCGGACCAGTGGAACAGAGTTAAGAGTCCAGAAGGAGACTCATATTTATATGGGCAAATAAATTTTAACGGAAAAGCCAAAAACATACAATGGAGAAAAGGAAAGCCTCTTCAATAATTGGTGGCGGGAAAACTGGAAAGCTACTTGCAAAAGAATGAAACTAGACTGTCATCTATTACCACACACCAAAATTAACTCAAAATGGATTAAGAACCTGAATATAAGACCTGAATCAATAAAACATACAGAAGAAAACGTAGAAACTAATCTCATGGACCTTGGACTTAATGAGGATTTTATGAATTTGACCTCAAAAGCAAGGGAAGTAAAAGCTAAAATAAATGAATGGGAATCCATCAAACTAAAAAGCTTCTGTACAGCAAAAGAACCCATCAAGAAGATAAAGAGACAACCATCTGAATGGGAGAATGTATTTATAAGCAATGCCTCCAATAAGAGCCTAATGTGCAATATATACAAAGAACTCATACAATTCAATAACAACAAAAAAGAAAATGATCCAATCAATAAGTGGGAAGAAGACCTGAACAGACACTTCTCCCTAGAGGACATACACATGTCCAACAAATGCATGACAGGATGCTCACCATCACTAGTTATTAGGAAAATACAAATTAAAACCACAATGAGACACCATCTCACACCTGTTAGAATAGCTATAATCAACAGGACTGCAAATTGGTACAGTTCTTCAGAAAACTAAGAATTGATCTACCACATTGATCCAGCAATCCTTCTATTGGGTATTTACTCCAAAGAAGTGAAAACCCATATCTGAAAAGGCATTTGCACACCGATGTTCATAGCAACATTATTCATGGTGGCCATGACATGGAAGCAACCAAAGTGTCCTACGATATAGATCATTGGGTAAAGAAGCTGTGGTACATATATACAATGCAATATTACTCAGCCATAAGAAGAGATGAAATACTGCCATTTGTGACAACATGGATGGACCTTGAGATAATCATACTAAGTGAAATAAGCCAGAAGGAAAAAGTTGAAAATCATGTGATATCACATATTGATCTCAGTTTTATTTTTATTCTATTTGTTTCTCTGCAAATTCATTTTTGTTACTCTTCATTTTTCATGTTCAGGTTTCCTTCTGGTATCATTTACCTTCTCTCTGAAGAATTTCCTTTGAAATTCTTTTAGAGCAGGTCTTCTGGAAAGGAATTCGCTTAGTTTTCATTCATCTGGGAGTATCTTTATGTCACCTTCATTCCTGGAGGATATTTTTGATGGATATAGAATTTTGTGTTGACAGATCTTTGTTTTCAGCCCTTAAAAAATGGTGTTGAAGCCATGCTTATATGAACAGAAGTGAAAGTACTTTTCCCTCAGAGGGCTGGCTTTTATGTGCTTCTCTGCCCAGACAATGGATGTGAGAGAATGGTGAAATTAAAGAGAAAATAATGGTAGAATATCTGTACCTACTCTATGTGTTACGTACTCCCTTTACTGCTTCTTAAACCAGAGTGAGAGGGCTTCTCCTGAGCTTCCTGTGTCTGAGCTCCAGTGCCTACTTCCAGGTTTCTGGAACACCGAGTCTCAGCTAGGAGATAACAAAGGGTGCAAATGAAAAATGGTAAGGTTTCTGCCTCTTGTTGATACTTTTATTTCTGGTCTTCTTTGCTAATCCTCTTGTTGCTCTTTATTTTTCAGAGTCTTCAGAGCTACATAGTTGCTGCATGCATTCTGTCAAGAGTTTATTCAAGGGGGAGAGACTGTGGAGTGTATGATGATCCATCTTACCTGAAACTGGAACTCTTAACTATATATATATATATACATACATACATACATACATATATATGTAATTTTTCTATTATATAAGTAATGGTTGACATATAAAGCTTATTTTTCTTTTGTTATCAGTGACAGTATATGAAGTGCATGTGGCAACGGGTGAGCTTTGGAATGCTGGGACAGTAGCAAATGTCTTCATTTCTATCTATGGAGAAAAGGGAGATACAGGATCCAGACAACTATTCCGATCGAAGAACTCCTTCAGTTTTTTAAGAGGACAAGTAAGTGATGAAAAATCCTTTGATTGAAAAAAATTGTGGTAAAAAGACATAAAACAAAATTTACCATCTTAACTATTATTAAATACACGGTTCATTAATATTAAGTATATTTACATTTATACCAGATATACAGAAATTTTTTATTTCTTAAAAGTGAAAATCTATAATCATTAAACAACTCATTTCTCCCTCTTCCAGTCCTTGGTAACCGCATTCTACTTTTTATTCTATAAATTTGAACTTTAGATCTCCCATATAATTGGACTCATACTGTAATTGTCTTTTGTGACTGGTTTATTTCACTTAGCAGGATCTTCAAACATACCAGAGTATTCTTTTCTGTTCTCATTATCTTCCAAACTATTCTGCCATTACTAGAAGTTTTCCAAGTTAAATGAGAGATAAATCAGTTCCTTGCGAGCCCCAGAGAAGTCCGAATTTTATATGCCTGGTTTATTCCTCTGTTTCTGTCCCAAGAGAAGATCTGGGGTTAGAAGGTTTCCTCTCAGTTGTGCTGCACTATGACAATTGAGGGAGGATCATGGGACATCTGTAGAGTCACAGACATTTCTACCTCTTTAATTGAAGTCACTTCTTTATTTCTTAGTGGATTGGGTGCTGCAACTTCTGATCTGGTATCTAGACTTTTCACAGAAGTTTTCAATCCATTTATTGTTGTTAAATGATGTCTCCATGGGGGAGTGAGGGCTTAGCTCTGCCTAGTTCACCATGTTGCTTATGTCATTTCTCATTGTCTAGTTTTTAAACCTACCTTTATTTTGTTAAATGAGGATTATTATATATAACAACTTATATTACATTATTTTTACTATTAATAATAAGATGCAAGTAATACTTATTTTTTTTAACTGAGTATGGCATAGAGGATTCATTATATTTTAGTTATCTCAGCTTTTCTGATGACCCAATAAAAATTTAAGTGAGTACGTCATTACGTTCTTTTTATTACACTTCCTTTATTTTCCTTAGCATTCTTTACATCAGTTATCATAAATACTGTAACTCATAGTTTTCCCTGCTAGTATTTTCTGTTATCGTGTAGAAATATTTTTTCCCCTAGTGGATCTGTTTCATAGATAAAAAGATGACATTATTACGCATTAATCTGCAGCAGGCACAGACAGTACTTTTTTTGTAAATGAATGCTAATGGCTTTGTCTATTTACATTATTTATATGCCTCTTTATGTGAGGCAGAGTGGTTACAAAAAAAAAGTAGTAGTATTTCATATCAAAGGAATTGAGCTCTAATCCTCCTTTTGTTCTCTTCTTATCTGTTGAATGGGTATATTTTTTTCTCACTGAGGATAAAATAAAAAATATGTGAAAATACTTTAAAATGTATAAGACACTATACAAATGCAAAGGTTGTTTTGTTTCTGATTATTTTCCAGTTTATATGCTACATCATGTATTTTTGCTGCATTTTAACCTGTATCATTATTCTAATTTTTATTAAAAGAAATTTGGGCTTCTCCCTTTTACACATATTTTGAATATGTAAAACACTAGAGCTAAAACATGTATAGCTTTGTTTGTAATAGCACACTGAAACAATGTCATAAATTTCTAATAATATTGCATCAGTATTGTAAGATTAGTTTAGAAACATTATGCTTGTGAATGTCACATAAAGATTGCTAAAAATATTTTATCTCAAGACAGATAAAAGTTGGTCGTGTTCAAATGAATGGACACGTTTAGTATATATTTTATAATTATTATACTTATTTGTCATTACATGAAAAATATATTTATAAAGAGTCCCCAAATTAATTCTTTTATAATGAAAAATTGGCAATGAAGAGGCGTACAACAGATTAGAACACTTGTTATGTTCTATAAATTAATATTATTGTTATACCTTTACTTGCTTAATTTGGACAGATTTGAATGTTTACTGAGTGAAACTGATTATTTTTATAATTTTTACTGTGTCTAAATTTATATTATTGTTAGAAATCAAATTCAGAGTCTAGATCTAACTATGCTTTTTGATTTGTTACAGACTGACACTTTCTTCCTTGAAGCAGTGCACCTTGGAGATTTGTATAAGATTATCATAGGACATGATGGGCTTGGTCCAGGTAAGAGTCTTCCATAGGTAGATATTCAAGGTCTGATTCCATTCTACTCATGTGAAATACTATATAAATTTAGAAAATAATTGTATAAAACTTGTAATTAATGGATCTTTAAGTACTGAGTATCTGAAATTAAATTATTATCCCCAAATATTCTTTACATTTAAGTAGATATAATTTTCATTAAAATGAGATAAGTCTTGTCCAAGTGAATGCTCTGCCTAAAATGCTAGAAAAATTGATGCATAAATACTGGGGGGAATAAAGTTCTCTTACCAATATATAATGAACATGTATTTAAATAAGTAGTGAGGTAATCAGCAGGGTAACAGAGCTGGTTCAAAGAGGTTATATGATACTGAAAAATGTATACTTGTAATCAGTGAAAGCAAGAAGAATGATGAATAAGGTTGATAAATTCAATAAAAAATATGGCTTATACCCTAAGATAATAAAACATAACTTTCAGGTTGTCTTCTTTCTTGGACAAAATTTATTTGTATTTTGACTAGACTGAAATCTTTTGCATCTTATTTTTCTGTCAGTTGACAGGTAATTTTACATAGCCTGAGCCCTAATCCATGGTAAATGCTAAGTCAAGTAGCAGCACACTCTGCAGGGAGTCATTGTTTCTCAGGCAAGTATGTTAGATAGCACTCTAGAACAACATTAAAAGGACATGCTAATATCCCCAAACTAATACTTACAAACCCAATTTGGTGGATCTATAATGTATAAAATGCTATACTGAGTGTTTTCTATAGTAAATACAAAAATGACCCAGATGGAATGTCTGCCCTTGAGTTCACCAAGAGCTTAGCAAGATGATTTTAAAACCTAAAGTTAAGATCAGCATTTTGTTCTTCATTCTGGTTGACAGGTTATGTTTTTTTTTTTTTTTTACCCTGCAAATTCTGATTTACGAAGTTTATCCTCTAATTAGAATTTCAGTAACTGAGATATTGCTTTGGTATAGTGAAGAGGATGTTAGAATACATTTCAGCTACACAGATTTGAATCGAGGCTCTATCACTTGTTGACTTTTTGATCTTAAGCAAATCATTTAACCTCTCTGACCTTCAGTTCATGCTCTCTAAAATGAGAGAAATACCTCATGTGGTGGTTGTGAGGATTAATGAGTTTGTTTATAAATGGAAAAGCAGTGTACATTTGATAGTAGATTATCAATATATAATCATTGGAATTTTTCTTTAATTACATTTCTTAATACCATTTGAATATGTTATTTTTGTAAAACTCATCTATTTTCTTTACAGATATTTTAAGAAGGAAACTTAAAACAAATTCTCTTATAATCATGATTTCTTTAACTTCTCTCCATCTCTTTAATTTTCAAAATCAGCAGATATATCTAAGAACGCTTTTGGGAGTTCTTGGTGTTAGAAATGTCCAGAGCAAGCAGAATTAGATTTCAGACTTCTGCAGGAAAATGGAATTAGGCTATTTCACAGAAATAGATCAAACAGTTCTAAAATTTGTACGGACCTACAAAAGACCCCAAATAGCTGAAGTAATCTTGTGAAGAACAAAGCTGGAGGCACCACACTCCCTTATTCCAACTATATTTATTACAAGGCAATAGTAATCAAAACAGTATAATATTGGCATATAAATGGACATGCAGATCAATGAAACAGAATAGAGAGCCCAGAAATAAACTCATGCATATATAGTCAATTAATTTACAACAAAGAAGCCAAGAAGATTCAATGAGGAAAGGACATTCTCTTTAATACATTTATTGGTGTTGGGACAACTGGGCAGTCATGAGACTGGACTACTATGTTATACCATACACAAAAATGAACTCAAAGTAGATTAAATACTACAACGTAAAATCTGAAATATAAAACTTACAGAAGAAAATATAAGCAGTAGGCTTCTTGACATAATTCTTGGTGATTTAAAAAATTTTTGATTTGACACTGAAATCAAAGGCAAAAAAAAAAAAAAAAGAAAAAAGAAACAAGTGGGACTACATCAAACTACAAAGTTTCTGCCTAGTAAAGTAAACCATCAGCAAATGAAGAAGCATGTTACTGAGTGGGAGAAAATATTTACAAATCATATATCTGATAAATGATCAATACCTAAAATATACATAGAATTCATAGAACTCAATAACAAATGTCCCCACCAAACAATATAATTAAAATATGGGCATAGGATCTGAGTAGATGTTTTTCCAAAGAAGACATACAGGTAGTAAACAAGTACATGAAGGGTATTCAACATCACTAATCATCAGAGAAATGAAAATCAAAACAACACTTAAATGTAACCTCACACTTGTTCGAATAGCTATCATGAAAAAGGCAAGAGATAACAAATGCTGGAAAGAATGTTTAGGAACCCCTCATGTATTGTTTGTGAGAATGTAAATTGGTACATTTGCTTAGGAAAACAGTATGACAATTCCTCAGAAAATAAAAGTACAACTATATATGATCCAGCAATCCCACTTCTGACTGTATATCCAAAGGATATGAATTCACTCTTTCATAAGCATAGATGCACTTCTATGTTCATTGTAGCATTATTCTCACTAGTTAATACATGGAAACTAGCTGAGTGTCCATGAACAAATGAATGGATAAAGAAATGTGGTCTATGTATGGAATGGATATTATTCAGCCCTAAAAAGGAAGGGAATCCTGTGATCTATGACAACATGGATGAAGCTAAGGGCATTATGCTAAGTGAAAAAAGTCAGGCAGAGATGTGTGTGTGTGTGTGTGTGTGTGTGTGTGTGTGTACATATACATACTATATGATCTCACTTATATATGGAATATTTAAAAGCCAAAAATCACAGAAAGGGTAGATTGGTGGTTGCCAGGAATTGGACAGTGCAGAAGATGAGAAGATGTTGGTCAGAGGCTATTAACTTCCAGTTATAAGAGAAATAATGTTCTGAGATCTAATGTACAGCATGGTGACTCTAGTTAACAATACTATTGTATAATTGAAAGTTTCTGTCAGAATACATTTTAAATGTTCACTCCAAAACAGCAACAACAAAAGGTAATTAGGTGATGGTTAAGGATGTATTAACCGATGTTGTTATGGTAATTATTTAATAATACATACATGCTTTAAATCAATAACTAGTACATCTTAAAATTACACAATGTTATATGTCAATTATATCTCAACAAAGTTGGAGGAAAAGTTATCTAAGAAGAAAAGAAAAACTGAGAAAAATGTGATAAAGGAAATAATAAAGATAAAAATAGAAAATAAAAATGCAGAAAATAGAAAAACCGAGAATTGACATTACTTACATGGATTGATTCTAAGGACAGAACATAGTCCCACACATAGTAAACCAAACATGAAAAGTCTAATAAAAAAGAGGAAGAAAATAAATGCCAAAATGAGTGTAATTGCAAATGCATATTAGATTAAAATTTTGAGACTTCTGTATACAGTTTTGAGCTAATAAATTTGAAGCTTTGCATGAAAGAGATGATTAAGAAAAATTGACCCAAGAAATTTGGCCTAAGAAGTTATGAATGACCTAAAGGAAGAAAATTTGACTCAATATCGATTCAAATAAAGTAGAAAATAAGAATAGTCAATGACAATATTTTTTTTAGAAGGCTAATCTTTCAAAATTTATGGTTCTTTCTCTGAAATGTTCATGAAGCAGATGTTTCCAATGCTGTACCGATATTTCAGATTATGGAACTGGAAAGCTTTTGAATAGACTTAATGATATCAAAACTTAAAAATATGCAAAATATAGGACTATGATTTGGTGCTTATTACATTGTCCTCTAATATATTTCTGTAGTGATCAGGAACACCTATGGACCCCAGAGAAGCTGTCTTTTGTTTTGCATATTCATTGTTTATATTCAAAATTCAAACAAATAATTTTATTTGATAACTTTTTCACATTTGTTTAAAAATATTTGTAATGGTCTGAATGTTTGCATCTCCTTAAAATTTATGTGTTGAGATCGTAATGCCTGGCATGTGATAGTATTAGTAGGTGGAGCTTTTGGAAGGTGCTTATTGGGATTAGTGCTCATATAAAAGAGGCTCCAGAGACATTTTTGACCCCTTCCACCTTGTGAAGACACAGTGAGAATGCACTGGCTTTGAAGCAGGAAGAGAGCCCTCATCAGAAGATGACCATGCTGGTGCTTTGATCTTGGACTACCTAGCCTCTAGAACTATGAGAAAAAAATTTCTGTTGTTTATAAGCTACCTATTCTTTGGTATTTTGTTTTAGCTGTCCAAGCAGACTAGGGCAGCATTTTAATTTGACAGTTAAATTTCTCATTTCCCCTACCCACATATTCACATGGGATTGACATTATGTTATTTCTGAAGATTTTTACAGTCGTTGGACAATGTCATGTATTCCATAGAGTATGTTCTTCAAAAAAATAGTTTTAGATCAGCCTCATTGAAAATGCACATGCAGATATCCTAAGTTAAATGTGTACAGAGCAAATCAAAAAGTGTAATTAAGGAATAATTCATAACAACTAAATAGGGTTTATACCAAGAAGCTGAAAGGTGATTTGATATTAGGAAATCTGTTAATAGAATGCATTACCTCAGAAAGTTGAAACAGAAAAAATTTTTAACAGTCAAATAATACTATACTTAAAAATTCTTCGAAAACTTGAAACAGTAAAATAATTTAAAATCATTTAACTCGACTACTTAACCAGTGAAATTTATTAAAATTAGAACTACAACAAAGATTTTCTCATTATGATGTAGTCAGTCTTTGGAAAGCAATATAATACATTTTTTAAAGCAGTTGTAATTTTGGAAAGAAAAAGGTAAAATATTGCTTACATGTGATAGAAATATCTATTAAAATACAAAGAGTATCAATTGACAAATGAATAAAAGAAATGAGTATAGAGTGACTAGAAATTAAATCACTATAAAATAACTGGAAAATATGAGACATAAAAGATCTTAAGATATATAATAATTAGCATCAACCATAAATAAAACATGTCTATCTGAATTATTAGACTGGCCTTGTCTGAAATACAAATTGAGAAATTATAGGAAACTCAAGAAAGTTTGACTTAAAGGTTCTGTCTCCTTTTCAGATTACGTGAGCCTATTTTTTCTTAATGATTTATTTACCAATGATCTCAGCTGGCTGTGTGAGCCATTTCTTGTTCATGGTACTCCAATAACACTATTTTTCTGTTTTTGTTTTTGATGAGATAGGTGAAGGTTTTGTGATTCCAAGTATATAGTTTAGGCCCCAGTTGCCTGTGTCTGTGGTGCACTGGCAGTAAAAGGACTTTAGAATTTTGGTAACAAATTGCACCCAGGTCTGTTCATTTGGTTGGGCAAAACAATTGCCTGCGAGATTCATTTTATGTAAGATTTCAGATTACAGTGGAGAGAATCAGCTATCATGGTTTCTTTATAGAAAGAAGATTGGCTACTCCTAAGTCAAGTGGAGGATCAAAAGAGAGGAGTTTATAAGAGAATTGGAAAGAGGTGGGATAATAATACATAGATATTTCTACTAATTTTGATCAAGAGACATCACAGACTCAGAGGAGAGAAAGTCTTAAATACAGTTAATACAGTTAATCTAAAGGAAGATTCTGAGACAGAAAGCTAACTTCCATTTTCTACCCTTAAGTAAAATAAGCTAGTTACAAGAGACACATAGTTTATGATTTAATTTGTGTGAAATCTCCAGAAGAGGCAAATCTATCTAATTGGAAAGTAGATAAGTGGTTTCCTAAGCCTAGGAGAGGGGAGGCTGGTTGTGGTTGGGAGTAACTGTGAATGAAGTATAAAATTTATTTTGGGGATAAAGAAAATGTACTGAATTTGGGTGATGATGGTCACACAACTCCATGTATATTACAAATGACTGAACCCATTTAAATAGGTGAACTTCATAGCATGTATTTTTCAACAAAGCTATTAAAATTTTGTTATTTGGAAAAATTAAAAGGACACAATAGCCTATAATATTTTGAAAAGATTAACAAGAAAAGCTCTCAAATTAATATGTTTTAAAGATGACAGTTTTTAAATATAGTTTAGTGAACATCATACTGATAGGAAGACAGATAAATTAATGACAGGAAAATAAGACCTGAGCTAGATTTTAAGTGGGTTTAACAGAAAAATGAGCAATGGATATTAAAAAAGCAATTCAAAATGGCCAAAAATACATTTTTATTACTCAAAGAAATAAAAGTTTAAAAACTTAATTATAAGATACATTTTAAATTTAACTTTTTATTTTCAGATAATTGCAAATTGGCATGTAGTTATACAAAATAAAGCGATAGTCTGTAATTTTAAGCCAGTTCCCCTCACTGGTAGCATCTTGCAAAGGTGTAGCAGAATATTGCTACCAGGATACTGACATAGAAGAGAATCATCACTACAATTATTTGTCATGTCTCCCTTTTATAACCATATCCACCTCCCTTTCTCTATTTATTCCCCAAATTCCCTGTTCTTGATTTCTGGTAACTAGTAATCTATACTACATACTTATAATTTCTTTTCATTTTAAGACTATATAAATGAAATCACACATTGTGGAATCTCTTGAGATTGAATTTCTTTACTCTGTATAATTTTCTAGAGATTCATTCAAATTTTGTGTGTCAGTAGTTTGTTCCTTTTTATTGTTGAATAGTATTCCATGACATGAATTTCTCTCACATTTTTTGTCTTTATTGAAATATAATAGAAAATTAGTTGCTTGTATTTACCATGTACAATTCAGTGTTTGTTAAAAAAATTATAGTTGGCATACTGTTATATACCAGTTTCATTTATATAGCATAGTGATCAGAGATCTACATAACTCAAAAACTGATCACCCACTAAAACTAGTACCCCTTTCCCCCTTACATAGTTATTACAACATTATTAGCCATCTACCCCATGATATACTCTATATCTCCATGTCTATTCTGCAACTATTTGTACTTCTTAATTCCTTTGTCTCTTTTTGTCCCCCCAACCTCCCTCCCACCTAGTATCCCTCTAAATAGTCTCTGTATCTATGAGTTTATTCCTATTTTTGTTGTTGTTATTGATTTTGTTCTTTAAATTGCACATGTGTGTTCAATCTTGCAATATTTGTCTTTCTCTGACCTATTTAATTCAGCATAATACCCTCTAGGTCATTCAAGGCAATATTTTTTTTCCATCCCCTTCCTTTTAGTCTGTGTGTGTCTGAAGTGAGTCTCTTGTAGGCAGCATGTAGGGGTCTTGTTTTCTTGTTCATTCAGCCACTCTATCTTTTGGTTGGAGCACTTAATTCTTTTCCATTTGAGGTACTTGTTGACAGGGATGCAGTTATTACCAATCTTTATTCCTGTTTTTTGATACATGTTTTTTTCTTTTTCAGGAAGTCTCTCCAACATTTTCTGTAATAACTGGCTTGGTGATGATAAATTTCTTTAGCATATATATATGTGTATATATATATATGTATATGTGTGTGTGTGTATATATATATACATATATGTATGTACGTATGTATGTATGTGTATATATATATATTTTTTTTTATCTGGGAAGCTCTTTATTTGTTCTTTATTTGTGCTTTGCTGGATAAAATATTCTTGGTTGTAGATCCTGGATTTTCATCACATCAAATATTTTGTGCCAAGCTCTTCTGTCCTACGTAGTCTTTTGAGAAATCAGCTGCCAGTCTTATGAGTGCTCCCTTGCAGGCAACTAACTGCTTTACTCTTGCTGCTTTTAAGATTTTTTCTTTATATTTTATCTTTGGCGTTTTAATTATGAAGTGTCTTGGTGTGGGGCTCTTTGGGTTCCTGGTTTTTGGGACTCTCTCAGCTTCCTGGGGTTTTATGTCTATTTTCTTCACCAAGTTAGGGAAGTTTTCAATCATTATTTCTTCAAAAAGCTCTTCAACATCTTGTTTTCCTTTAGGTACCCATAAGACATGGATATTTTTTTCTTTTTTAGTGTCCAATAGGCTCCTTAAATTATTATTATAGTTTTGGCTTTATTTTTTTTGCCATTTTGATTGAGTATCCTTGGCCTTTCCATTCTCTATATGGATCATTTGATCTTTTTCTTTATTCACTTTGTATATTTCACTTAATATACTTCTTATCTCAGATAATGTGTTCTTCATTTCTGACTGGTTCTCTTTTATAATTTCCATTTCCATTTTTATGTTTTTTATCTCTTTGTTGAAGTTCTCAGTGAATTCATCTACACTTCTTATAAGTTCATTGAGCATCTTTATTACCAGTGTTTTGAACTCTGCATCTGTTAGATCCATTATTTTTGGATCTTTGTTTGTTCTCTCACATGGTATCTGCTTCTTGTGTCTTCCCAGTTTGGCTGCCTTTCTGTATCTGTCTCTGTGTACTAAGCAAAGCTTATGTATGGATTTGTGTAGTAGGTGTCAAGTGGGACAGTCCTGAGAGGGGTTCAGCTACAGGCCAAATTTAGCCCAAGCCTCTGCCCCATTTGGGTCACCTGTTAAGATTCAGCAAAGGATCCCCAAATTCTTTGTTTATAGTTGCCTCAAAAGGCCACATCAGAAACTGAGGCCAGCTGCCACCAGTGTGAATCTAGGCACTGCTCATCAAGGAGCACCTGACTTGCCAAAGATACAGCTAGATGTGGCTTGGGTGGAGCTGTGTGCTGGGAGAGGTAGTGTTTCAGGGAATCCTCTGGGCAGAGCAACCTCTGCTATTCAGTTTGATGATGTCTCTTCTATGGTGTTGCTAAGTCTGTGCACTGGGAGTGGGGAGGGCTCAACAGAGGAACGATGGATACTGTTGGCACTTCTGTGCAAAATGAGTCTCCAACAACTCAGTGACTTCCTGTAAGTTTCTGGTTCTACCTGTGCAGCTGGTGCTCAGAGCCAAAGTCCCTTTAAGAGGCATCTGCAGCTGTTGCTGCTGCAGCCTTTTCCCAGTCAGCTGCTTAGGATGGGGCAGCCTTGTGTCCTTGGCCTGTCCTGCTGTCTGCCATTGCAGCATGATTATGATTTCTTAAATTTCTCCCTAGTTGTATGGCTTGTTCATCTAGATCTCAGGCAATTTTTCCTTGCTGTTTGTTCCTTGTTTCTGTCACAACTTTGATTTGGTTGCTAGAGGTTACCAAAAGAACCTCTATCATCTACTCCATTTTCCCCCACTCTCCGTCACTTTGTTTAACCATTCACCCATTGAAAGACATCTTGACTTTTTTCTTGTTTTGGGCTATGATGAATAACATTGCCATGAACATTTGTGTACAGATTTTTATATGAACATAAGCTTTCATTTGCCTGGGATCAATGCCTTAGAATGCAATTGATGAGTATTATGGTAGTTGAATGTTTAGTTTTGTAAGAAATTGCCAAATCTTTTCACAATGGCCATTACATTTTATATGGACACCAGCAATATATGTATGATCTATTTTCTCAGTATCCTTGTTAGCATTTGAAGTTTTACAGCATTTTTTTTTTTTTGGCAATTATGACGGGTGTGTAGAGATTTATCGTTTTGACTTTAATTTGTATTTCTATAAAGATAATGATGTCAAACACACTTTCATGTGCTTATTTGCCATCTACATATTCTCCAGTGAAATGTCTATGTTCTTTGGTTTTCTGTAATGGAATTTTCTATGTGTGTGTGTGTGTGTGTGTGTTTGTGTGTTTGTGTGTTAAAATTTAAGAGATCTTTATATATTGTAGATACTAGTCCTTTGTTGGATATATGGTTTGCAAATATTTTCTCCCAGTCTGTAGCTTATAAAATTTTTAGTTTTGATGAGGTCCAGTTTATTAGTTTCTTTTTAATGGAATGTGCTTTTGGGGTTAAGTCTAAGAAGTCTTTGCCCAACCCTAGATTGCAATAATTAAAAAATTTTTTCTAAAATTTTTATACTTTTACATGTTATATTTAATTCTGTGATTAATTTTGAGACAGTTTGTGTATAATGTGTTGAACTTAGATTGAAGTAACATTTTTAGCTGTAAATGTTCAGTTATTTCAGTACCATTTGTTGAAAAGCATATTCTTCCTCCACTGAATTCTTTTTTATATCTTTGTCAGAAATCTGTTTGGCATACTTGGATTGTTTCTGGGTTCTCTGTTCTGTTCCATTCACCTATGTGTCCATCCTGGCATACTGCTTTGACTTGATAGCTATCGTAGACCTTAACATCTGATAACCCTGGTTCTTTCCTTCTATTTTAAGATTTTCAAGATTGTTTTAGCTATTTTAAGGCTTGTTATTTTCTATATAAATTTTTGAAAAGATTGTCTATATTTACAGTAAATCTTGCTAAGATTTTGATGGGAATTATGTCAGACTGAGGAATTAATTTGGGGAGAATTGATGCCTTTACTATTTGGGACTTCCAGAACATGAACACAATATGGGTCTATTGTTTTTGTTTAGGTCTTTTTTGGTGTCTTTCCTCAGCATTTTGTAATTTTCAGCATATAGATTCTGTACATGTTAAGTTTACATCTAAATATTTAATCTCTATTTGATTGTAAATGGCACTGTGGTCTAAATTTTAGTTTTTAGGTGTTCACTGTCAGCACATAGAAATGTGATTTATTTTTGTGTGGTGATTTATCTTGTATCTGAGACCTTAGTCAACTCACATTTTAGGTCTGGAAGGTTTTTTGATAGATTCTTTAAGATTTTTTTCTATTGACAGTCATATCATTTGCAAGTAGGAGCAGTTTTATTTTTTTCCTTTTTCACCTTTATGCCTTTTATTTATTTTTCTTCCTTTATCACAGTGCCTGAAACTTCGAGTTGTAGAGAATAAAAATGGTGAGAAGGGACATCTTTGCATTGTTTCACATTATAGAAGAAAGCTGACAATTTTCACTGTTAAATGTAAAAATAGCTCAAGGTTTTTTTGTAACTGCTCTTTGTCAAGTTTAATTTTTCCTCTGTGGTAGGCTAAAAATTGACCCCCTCAAAAGATATTCATATCCTAATCTCCGGAACTGTGAATGTTATCTGGTATGGAAGATTGACTTTATGAATATGATTCAATTAAGGATCTTGAGGTGGGGAGGTTATCTCAAATTATGTAGGGGTGTGTTCAATGTACTCAGGAGGATCAGTATAAGAGGGAAGCCAGAGGCTCAAAGTCAGACAAGAGAATATGGTGATGGAAACAAAGATAAGAGAGAAATTTGCAGATGCTAATTCCTGGTTTTGAAGAAGAGACTACAAGTCATTAGAAGCTGGAAAAGCCAGAATACACTATGTCTGCAGGGTCTAATGAGCAGCTGAGTATCTCTCACCACCTGGCATTAAGGGAAATGAATGAAGTAGTGCAAGCTGGGGCTAGTCAGCACTCCACTGTTCTCCATCCCTGCTGTCAGTGAGTCCCAGTGGGGCCTAGTGTCCTCCCCTACCTAGCGTTATGAGGTGGAAGGAGGTAGGACAACATGGAGTAGTTGACATTCTACTTCCCTACACCCTGGTCATCATTGAGGCCCAACAGAAACCTAAGCTTCTATTCCTATGCAACATCAATAAAACAGAGCTAGATGATGGAGGCAGGGCTAGTTGTCACTCTTCAGTCCTCCTCCCAACCTCTTGTGATGGGGCCCAGCAGGAAGCTGAGCTTCTATCCTCACCCTCCAGCAGCAAAGGGATGTGAATCAGCTCTATATTTCCCCTTCTGTAGAAGCCGAGGGGCATGTCAGGGAGTCAACCCCTGCTCAGAGGCAGTGAGGCACTGTAAAATGCCTTACTTTTGTGGGAAAGTTGTTAGTAGGGCAGGAGGAGGAGGAGGAGGAGGTGAACTTCTGCCTAGCTATATGCAATGAGTCAATGCCCCACATCTGTCTGGGTGGTATCATGTCAGAAGTTGAATGTAAGCACACATACACACAGCTTATGCTACACACAAGGGAGACTGCCTGATGAAAAGATTGTATAGGACTCAGAATCTCATAATATTTATTCAAAGTGTACAGTATACATGAAAAGTTATCATATTAAGAACTCAGAAAAAATGGCCAAAAAAGTAAATCTTAAGCATTATTCAAAGAAATATATTTAAAATTTAATTCTTTTTCTTATTAAATTTTATAAAAGTTTAATTAAAAAACCCACAAGCTAACTACAGTATATAGAAAACAACCCCTAAATCTCAGTAAATTCAACATTTATTTCATGTTGACATTGTCTTCTAGCTGATCTTGGCCAAAATGGACATTTCTTGGCTGTGTTTTGCTGGGTTCTTGGCTGTGACGTGGGGCCTCATTTGCATGACATGCCTTCATATCTGGATCCAGTTGAGCAATGCTACCTGAGCCATCTACTTCTCATAGGAAGGGGCCTTAGCAAGAACCAGGCATATGGTCATTTCTATTCACATTCCACTGACTAAATCAAATCAAATGGCCAAGATCAGAGTCACTGGGGTGCAGTGAGGGAGAAAAAATTTTGGACAAATAACGCAACATTCCATGATCAGTGAATATGTGTTCTTTGAAAATAATACTTAATTTGACTCAATAATTTCACTTCTAGAAAGCTATCCAAAAAATATTGAGAAATACATGTAAAATATATGCTCAAAATTGTGACTATATTTTGCATAATAGCAAACGCCTATCTTACAATAGGAAATGTATTATATTTAGTTTGTTCATATACTGAAATACTATTAACTTTAAGAATCATGTTGTCAGGTTCTGGTCAAGATGGAATAGGTAAAAGCAGTGCTTGTCTTCTCCCATCACTACATTATAAAGACAACTAAATTTTAGAAAAATCATCCTGGAGAACCATCTGAAGAGTAGCTGAACAGAAGTCCTATAATTAAAGATATAAAGAAGAAGCTACTTTGAGACTGATAAAAGGGGTGCGGATGAGAAATGGGCTGGACCCACCCCACTTGTGGTGGTTGAGAATCGGGAGGGTTATCTTAACTGCAGAGGTCCCCTCTGAAGATCAAGGGGCAACAGCTTCACACTGGGCTCCCCAGCACAGAGCACCAATTCTAGGAAGAGGAGCCCCCACAACATCTGGCTGTGAAAATGAAAAGGAATTTTGTCTGCGGGGGTGAGAGAAAGTTACTGGAAATCTAGGCATTCTCTTAAAGGGCCTGCACATAGATTCTGTTGCTCCTAGATACTCATCATGGGCTCTGACGCAGGGTTGGTGGCTTGGGAGGTGCCAGGAACATACAGGGAGAGACTAAGTTATCTGGTAAAAGTAAAAATAAATGGGACTGTATCAAACTAAAATAGTTTTTGCTTAGCAAAAGAAGCCATCAACAAAACAAAAAGCCTGCTGACTTAGAGAAGATATTTGACATTGATAGATCTGAAAGGGATTATATCCAAAATTTATAAAGATCTCATACAACCCAACATGAAAAAACAAACAGTCCAGTTTAAAAAATGAGCAGAGGACCTGAGTAGACATTTCTCCAAAAAGGACATAGACATGGCCAATAGATATATGAAAAGATGCTCAATGTCACTAATCATCAGAGAATTGCAGATGAAAACCACAATGAGATATCACCTCACACCTGTGAGAATATAATCAATAAACCAATAGACAACAGGTGAGGATGTGCAGAAAAGGGAAGCTTTATGCATTGTTCATGGGATTGCAAATTGGTGCAGCCATTGTGGAAAACAGTATTGGAGGTTCCTCAAAAACTTAAGAACTACCTCATGACCCAGCAATTGCATATCTGGGTATTTGAAGAAATCCAAAAGACTAGTTTGAAACAATACATGAACCCCTATGTACATTGCCCCATTATTTACAATAGCCAAGATATGGAAGCAACCTAAGTGCCCATTGACAGACAATTAGATAAAGGAGTGGTATATATACACAATGGAATATTGCTTGGCCATAAAAAGAATGAAATCTTGTCATTTGTGACAATGTGGTTAGGCCTAGAGAATAGTATGCTAAGTGAAATAAGACAAAGACAAATACTATATAATATTACTTATGTGTGGAATATAATGAACAAAAGAAATGAACAAATAAAACAGAAACATACTCATATACAGAGAACAAACTGATGTTTTTCCAGATGGGAGGAGGGTCAGGAGGATGGCTGAAAAGGGTGGAAGGGTTAAGAAATACAAATTGGTAGTTAGAAAATAGTCACAGAAATGTAAAGTACAGCATAGAGAATATAGTCAATAATATTGTAATAACTGTGTAGTGGCATGTGGGTACTAGGTTAATTGTGGTGATCACTACCTAAATTATATAAATGTCTAACCACTATGCTGTCACCTGAAATTAGTATAAAATTGTATTTAATGTCAACTGTAATTAAATGAAAAATACAAAAATTAGGAAAATTTTATGTGTTTAAAACTAGGAAAAATAGGGAAATATTTATGTATAATGTCTAGTGAACACAGCAGGTATATGTTTCAGGTAATTAATACTCACTAGCTTCTGTAACAAACTACCCCCAAATATGAGGGCTTTATACAGCACATGTTTATTTGTTCTTCACACACCAGTCTGATGTGAGTTACAAAAGTCTTCTAGCCAGCTGTATAGGCATAGGAAAAGACTGAAAATAAATAAACCAAGCTAATTGATTTTATTTTTATTTTTGTCAGGTGCTGGAATTATTCATAGTTTCAGTACCTTTTTTGTCCATTTTCTTAAATATAGTCCAATATAAAATAAATGTTATATTAAGTAGTGAATAATCTTTTGAATAATATAAACTACTTATTATATGCATTATGTAAGAAAGTAGCACATTTTAATAGATCTTTATATAACGCTTTGACTCTTAGTTTTTCTCTCTTATTCTCTCAGGGACAGACTGGCTTTTGTCAGAACCTCATCTTTTCTAGTTCTATATTCAGTCCTGGGTCTGTCTTGTATATTGGAACCAATGTTTAAAAAAGGTAGATAATATATTTTTATATAAATACTGTAAAATTAATTACTAATGAAGCCTATTAACTTACAAAGAATATTTTAAAACAGTACCTCAGTACCTCTGAGAGTTTTCTTTATATGAGCCTTACTATCTCATCTTGTTAAAAATTCAACTCTGGAGTCTTTTCTCTGATGATCAACTATTGATTTGCCTGGGGCTGCCCCGGTTTTAGCATTGAAAATCCTGCATCCCAAGAAACCGCTCTGTCCAGGGCAATGTGAGACAGCAGTTAGTCATGTTAGGTTGCCTTTCCTGGGCCTACAGGGTCATGAACTTGGTATGGGGCCCAGCAGTCTCTGTTTTTATAATCCCTCCTGGTGATTCTGATGCATGCTAATGTTGGAGAACCACTGATCCAGGGAACTATAAGGAATTTGGCATTGCTTAATGATGGGAATATGTGATGCGGGATGAAGTTGAAGAGTAAGCAGAGACCAGGAAACGAAGACCCATGTATGCTTTGTTAAAGAGTTTTACTCTATAGCAGATAAGTATCAACTCATTAAGTCAAGGAGTTTTATTTGAGGAAATATATTTTGAGCTGGCTTTTTGTGTAAATAAAACTACCATAACTAGTTAAAATGTCCTATTTTATCTATAAGTAAAATTAAATTGTATTTTAACCAATTCTAGTTAAAAAATTTAAAATGAACTGTTTAAAAAGATATTATTATCTTCATGTGTACTAGGTCAGACTGTGGTTGGACAGAGTCTGAATACCATTCATTTTCTAGTTTATCAAAACATGTATATGAACTTTTTGGCTCTCTGTTTGTATGTTTTGGAAATAGAAAGTATTGTAACTCATCAGGTACATATTCTTTGGAAGATTTTAGGTTCAGGATTATAAATGAAGTTTATGAAATCAAGAATAATTACAGAATTGTTCTATTTTCAACTGTTTGGAAAATCATATTGAAGTAGATATCATAAAACATGAGGCCTTGAAATATACTGTGCTTTTGTTACATGTATAAGATATTTTAAATGCTTCTTGCAGCTTATATCTTGCCTTATTTGAAGTATTAAAGCTTAAAGGTGCACAAGGCCTTTACATGTGTTTGGAAGGTAGAACCTTTTTTTCAAAGCTTCAAGTAATACCTGGACCATACATATTCATACCTATTTTCTTTCTTTGTGTTTAGGAAATGGCTGGTTTCTTGACAATATTGTAATCAGGGATCCCACAACAAACCGTGAATATGCCTTCTTTTGTCACAGGTTTGTAGGTGTGCTTTTACAGTGAACAAACTCATTTTACATTAGTCAGTTTAAAATCCACGTAGCCTGGAGTCATGGATAGCTTATTCAAACATTCCTGCTTATTAATGTTTTGTTGGGTAACTTTTTTGAACATTAATTTTAGGTGTTGAAGATATCCATTACCCTTATCATCATTCCTGATAATAAATAATTAAATATTTCTTGGGAAATTAAGATTTTTAAAATATAATTTCTCTTTACATATTAGTAAGGAGAATGAAAGTCTTTGTTAAGAAGACTTGCTCATGTCAAACTAGGTCCCAAATTAGGTTAAAAAATAATAAATGTACAGAATAAATGTTGCATGTGGATTTTTATACAACAATGACATTGCTGATCCACTTTCACCAGGCCTGGATTTTCAGGTTATTTTCCCAATAGTAGTGATAAATTTGCTCTTTCTTTCAGTACTTTCCTACTCTTTCCTCATGTGATCAATAGGCTTTTATGAAATAACTGACTATACTTTGAATTCTAATTGGTGCACAACGAGTAAAATAAAGTAATTGGTATAATGGATGTAAAATCTATGACGTAGGCAGGCTGATTGAATAATTCAACTGTGGATTAGGGGAAAACATATTTCATTCTTATCTGCTAGCAACTCTTTCTACCTCCCCTGCACTCGCATAGTTACTTTAAGCATTTCCTTTTCCATTTTCTATTTTCCTTTTACCAACTGGATACCTATTGCTTTTTTTCAATTCCTTTTATCTATTATTTCTGGCTTGGCTAGATAATTGCCCATGATTATGTAAATATAAAGCCAGGATATACTTGTTACACTTTTCTTTCCACAGGTGGCTGGATCAAGGGGAAAATGATGGTAAAATTGTCAGAGAACTGTATGCCAGAGATAATGGTATCATCTTTGCAAGTGAGTGTCATGTATACACATTTCTTGAAAAACTCTATTTTATGATGATTGAGGAAAGCATGACATTGCTAAAATTAATGATCTTCTCTTCCTTTTATATCCTCAGGGCAAAAGCTAGAACATAATAGAAAAGAAACAGTAAGATTTTACTTTTGGCCTTAAATTATTGGTACAGTGTTCAAGTAGCTGTTTGATTCATTAAAACAAAACAGTTTATAATATTTACTATGGGGAGTTTGTAATTTTTTTCTTTGTCTTCTTATATTGGCTTTTTTTTTTTTTCTATTTAGTGGGCTGCAGAAAGGTGGAAGTTCATGAAAGGAAATACTCTTCAATTCTACAACAGGCTTACTGGAGGGTTTGTCCGTCTACATCCAGATGGCACAATTGATGCAATTGGAGAAAAGACAGACAAATATGGTAAAATCACTGGCAAAGCTTGAGGTGTTGTAGCAGTTTTAGGAGCTGGAGGAGGGCAGACCCAGTTTAATTTATAGTGTGGTGTCTTCTTTTTTAGATGGCTTTACACCAGTATTAGGCCATTTAAATAATTCACTATCTGCATTAATACAAATGATCAGTAGATGATAGCCTTTATATCTGGAAGACAGTGCCATCATACAGAACATTGCACCATGAAAAACTTATATTTGGTATTCTTAATTGCAGAATAAAATGTAGGCAATTAACCTTAGCTATTCATAAAAAATAGCATTTGTAGCTCTTACATTCTATAGCCATTTAAGGAATTAACTTGATCTACTAAATATTGAGTGCCTCTTCTGTTCAAAACACATTAAATAATTTGAGGGCCACCAAAATACCTAAGACATTATTCTGAATTCTAGACATTCATAATATAACGAGGAAGACAAATACAAACAGCAATTCTAATAATGGTTGTTTATAACTAAGGTCATAATAAAGGTACAAAGGAAAACTGGCAAACAAAAACTAGATTTGATGTTTAAAATCAGCATGTCATAAATCCATGACCTTAAAAGTTGAAAAAGGAGCAAACTGATAATGTAGGCCTTTGACTATAAACCCAAACCTCCAAATCACCTTGAAGTTTAGACCTTCACTATTTAAAACAGAATTTGCCTACTATATCTGTGACTATAACTTTGCTGTACAGAAGTCGCCTTTTATGTGGTTTCACTTTCTACAATTTCAGTTACCTGTGGTCAACTGTAGTCTAAAATATTAAATAGAAACTACCAGAAGTAAACAATTCATAAGTTTTAAATTGTGCTCTATTTGAGTAGCATGATTAAATCTCCCATCTTTCAGATCTGTCTTGCCTGGGACATGAATCATCCCTTTGTCCAGCATAGCCACACTGCATATGCTATCTGCCAATTAGTCACTTAGCAGCCCTCTCGGTATCAAAGTGACTGTCACGGTATCACAGTACTTGTGTTCAAGTAATCCTTGTTGTACTTAATAATGGCCCTTAAGTCATTTATATAACTTTTATTACAGTATATTGTTATAATTGTTTTATTTCATTATTAGTTACTGTTATTAATCTCTTATTGTACCTAATTGGATATATAGGAATAAACCTAATATATATAGGGATTGGTACTATCTGTGATTCCAGGCATTCACTGGTGTTTCTGAATGTATCTTTATAGATAAGGGAGGGAGGACTGCTGTATTTTGTCAGAAACAGTCCTGTTCAGACAGCCTCCTGAATGTATTAGATGAAGATGCTAACCTGTATAACATTTCCTCAAAATGTAGTCTTTGTCATCTCATATTAGAGATCCCAGGGAATAATTCACCTTTTTTCTCTATGAAAATATGTGGGAGTCTAAGAATACTTCCTCGTAGCTTCTCTTTCTAAAATTAATATATCACTTAGACATTTTTCTTACCCATTTGTTCCTATTTGGGATCACTTAGATTAGTCAAAATGGCCCTTCTCATCCTGTTTCCCAGGGTTCCTGCTGCCAATGCTGATGCTCTTTTTCTTTATTCAGTATCATGGGTTGTATTTCCAAATGTGGTTATAAGACTATTTCCCATTGTTAGGGGGGAGAGTGAGTGGGTAAAGGGGATCAAATATATGGTAGCTGAAGGAAACTGGACTTTGGTGGTAAATACACAAAATATACAGATGCCAAATAATAATGTACACCTGAAAATTATATAATTGTGTTAACTAATGTTACCCCAATAAACTTAATTAAAAATTAAAAAAAAACAAGATAAATGGAGACAATGATTTTAAAAATAACTATTTTCTATTGTTAAGTCAGAAACTGTGAAAGACTTGTTTTATCTTATTTTCAGAAAATACAAGAACAGTGAATCATAGATGAAGACCATTTATTTCTCAGTTTTTGGTTCCCCAAGGCCCAATCTTATAGTATTATGAGATGAAGACCTGATGGCACCTAAATGTGTGGGTGGGTGCATTAAAGGAGAGAAGTTAGGAAACTCTAATCTTATATAGAGTTGTACATTCTTCCCTTCAAAGAAAGAGAGAGAGTGAGAGCAAGAGAGAGAGAGAGGGAGGAGACAGTGAGAACTGTCTTTATTTTGGAATATAAGAGAACCTTCTCCAGGGAAGGGAAAGAAAGGTCTTTACCTTTACTCCCCTGGGGCAGAGGGATACAAAGTGGGAGAGAGGGAGAGAATCATTCCTGACCTGCATCCAGGACCAACTGCCAGGCATGTGAATTCCTATGAAGACCAAACTAACTGGCAGATGATGAAAATAGAGAAATGTTTACCCTTAAGTGTTTCTTACATCTTAATATATTAGTTCTATAATACATAGATTGAACAGTACTGAAAAAGGTAGGCATAGGATGGTATGAGTAATTTTCTTCTATTTAGCTGACATTTTTGCAATAGGAGGTCTTTTATGTATGATAATTACTTGCAGCATTATTTCCTGAAGTTACTCTCAGTGCCCCATAAACTTACATTCATGAATCAGTTTTCCATGCCTAGAAAGTGTTGTGATGAACAATGCTGACCCATGGACATTTTTCAGGAAAATATTTTAGAATGTGTCTCTGAGATATATTGACTTACAATTTTCACTCCGCAAAACGATGTTGCTTTTATCATCCTGCACCAGTCCTTCTATTTAGTTATCAAGCTAGTTGTGAATTTAGTTATTTCAATACTCGGAGAGTTAGAATGTTCATTTCTCTGACAGCTACTGAACCACATCTTGGCAATACTGAACTTAAAGGCATACACACAGTGTAAGAAGATATTTGAAATACCACAGAAAGCTTCATTTTACAATTATAAGCTCTTAGGTATTAAAAACAATACTGAACCAATGTTGACAATAATTGATTCCAGTGTGGGATCCTAGAAGTAAAGGAGGGACCAGGCAACCAAGGCAATTCCATTTTTAACTCTTAAATCTAGGTGGCTACTTTATGTCATGGCTAGCTTTATAAATTTCCCATCTCCTCAAATTTTAGATTTACTATAAAATATAGATTCACATAGTTTTCTCATTTTATAGTAGTATTCTTTCTAGAAAAAATCATTATCTAAATTCAGATTTATTCAACTTATATTACTAAAAGGATTAAGCTTGCATTTAAAAAATGTACCATATACCATATCAGTGGAAGTTTCTAATATGTCATATTGTCCTCTGTATCATCTGTAAGGATCTATGTAAATAGTTTACCAGGTTTTGTTAGTGGATTTTTGTTTTTTGTTTTTTGGCATGTTTATTTGTTGCCATTTCAGACTAGGATATGGAAGAAGTAACTGCATTCTCCAATGTGGAAGTTTTAAAATGTGCCCATAAATTACTCGACACTACCCTTTTCAAAAGATGGGCCAGTTCCTCTCCCCATGAGTATGGGCTGCATTAAATGACTTTATTTTAACATATAGAATATGGTGGAAGTGTCAACACCAAGCTGATCAAGAAGGGAAGGTTTTGGTGGTGAGATGCCCAGGTGAAAGAATGTATGAGGAGCTGACATGAGAACAAAATGGCCAGCACCTACTTTACTGTGAGGACTGCATGGGCTTTATATATGTCAGAGAACCATAGTGGCATTCTGCCACACATGCATGATACAGCAAGCGGAATCATGCTTACATAAGCTAGATGCAGGTGCTGTACTATATTAATGTGACATACTAAATCCTGGGTCCTGTTAGTAGCTGCAAGCCTGGATCATAGCCGGTCCTGGGACCAGCCAGGCCTGAGACCCACAGGAAGTGATTGTGTGTGACTTTTGAGACTAGATCATAATAAGATGTAGATTTCTCCTGGTACTCTCTCTTGGATCACTCATTCTGGGGGAAGCCAACTTCCATGTCATAAGGACATTTACGCAGGCTATGCAGAGTGCAGAGGCCAACTCAGCAAGGGACAGAAGCCTCTTGCTAACAGCTATGTGAGTGAGTCATCTTGTGAGCGAATCCTCCAGCCCCAGTCAAGCCTTTTGATGACAAGATCCTCAACCAACAACTTGAGTGTAGCTTCATGAGAGAGACCCTGACCCAGAGTGACCCAGATAAGTTGCTCCCAGATTCCTGAACAACAGAAATTGTAAAGTAAGAGATGTTTGTTTTAAGCTGCAAAAGTTTTGTAGTAAGATTTTATACAACAATAGATCACTAAAATACCAGTTTGGATATTGTTCTGTAAGAAACTGCTGTCAGTATTTTCTCACTCTTAGTACCACAGTGGGCTCCACTTTCACTTCATACTGAATTATAGCCAGGAATAGAAAGGGCAGTATCTCTCCTATTTCTAATCTGAATTTTCATCTTCTTTCTTTGTTGCTGTCACTTTCACATTCTACACAGGTACACTGGGTAGTCCTAAATATTTAGTGTAGTTTTTCCTACTGAAAAGTGTAAAACATTTTTGAAAACATTTTTAAAGAAGACCTAAATAAATGGAAAGATAATCTGCGTTCATGGATTGGAAGACTTTATATAATTAAGATGGTAATATCCCCCAAAGTAATTTATAGATGCAATGCAATCTCTGTCAAAACCTCACAGTCATTTCTGCAGAAATGGAAAAACTAATTCTAAATTTTGTATGGAATTGCATGGTACCCCAAATAATAAAAGCAATATTGAAAAAGAAGAACAAAGTTAGATTTACATTTTTTAATTTTAAGAGTACTATAGAGCTTCAGTAATCAAAGCAGTGTGTGGTGCTGGCAAAATGATATAGATGAATGGAATGGTATTTCATATATATATTTTTTGAGATGGACAGTCAGGTAAGGCTATAAGAGGACACACAGAGGCTCAGAGAAACAAAGTTTATTATACTCACAGGTCCTAGAGATAGGAGGAATAGATGCCACACAGGACCACATAACAAAATACCTATGTAGCCAGGAGAAAAGATAGGAGGGAAGGAGACTTAGGTCATGGCCTTTATTGTGTCTTCCACAGGAAAGGTAAGGCAGGTAGGGATAGGAAGGGATTAGAATTGGTTAATTTGAATAATTTTAGTAAATTTTGGGCTGCAGAGGTGATCTCTAGTTGCTTGGTGCTTGGCCCTGGATGATTAAAGCAGGGGAATATTTCCCGCTGGAGTGTACAGGCCAGAAAGAGCAGGTATGGCTCTGGATTGGTTAATTTGCATATCAAAGGTATGTTGTTGTCTAGGTCTCTAAGAATTGACTAGCCCAGGGAAGGGCAGTCTCTCTTCTAGCCAGAAAGATTTTTAAAATGTCAAATCAATAATACACAGAAATTTTAATTGTATACAGTACAAATAGAATTGGAAGTCTAGAAATAAATATGCATATTTATGGTTAATTGATTTTTTATGAGGTGCCAAGACTGTTCAGTTGGAGAAAGAACAGTCTCTTTAACAAATGGTGTTGGGGTACCTGGTTATCCAAATGCAAAATAATAAAGCTATACTTTACAACATATACAAAATTTAACTCAAAATGGACCAAAGACCTAAGTTTAAGAGCTAAAACTGTAAAACTCTTAGTAGAAAACTTAGGTATAAATCTGCACAATCTTGGAATAGTCAGCGATTTCTGAGATATGACATTAAAAGCACAAGCAATGAAGAAAAATTAGATAAATTAGATACCATCAAATTAAAAACTTTTGCATCAAAGAATACTATCAAGTAATGACAAATTAGCCTACACAATGGGTAAAAATATTTGCAAATCATGTATATGATAAAAACAGTATCAAGAGCATATACAAAAATCTTAAAATTCAACAACAAAAAGTCGACTCAACTTATAAATGGGCAAAAAATTGAATAGATGTTTCGAAAGAAGATAACTAGTCACCAAATACATTAAAAGTTATCCAGTGTCTAAGGAAAATGCAAACCAACACCACAACAAAATATCACTTCACACTTACTAAGATGGCTATAATAACAGAAAATAACAAGTGTTGGTGAGAATGTGAAGAAGTTGGAACCTTTATACATTGCTACTGGGAATATGAGATAGTTCAACTTATTTGGAAAACAGTTTAATAATTCATCAAGTTAAAGGTAGAATTATCATGTGACCTAGTAATTCCACTTTCAGGTATATACCCAAGAGAATGAAAATAAAAACTTTTATATGAATGTCTGTCACTATTTATAATAGCCAAAAAATGGAAACAACCCAAATGTGCATCAACTGATGAATGGATAAATAAATGTGCTAAATTTGTACAATGGAATATAATTCAGTCAAAAAAAAAAAAGAAAAGAAATGAAGTACTGATACATACATGCTACAGCATGGATGGACTGTGAAACATTGAGCTAAGTGAAAGAAGCCAGACACGAAAGACCACATATTGTGTGATTTCATTTATATGAAATATCCAGAACAGACAAATTCTAGAGTCAGGAAGTAGACTAGTGGTTGTTGGCAGGGAAGGGAGCAAGGGATAGGAATCATTTGCTTAATGGGCACAGGGTTTCTTTTAGAATGGTCAAAATGTTCTGAAACTAGATAGTGGTGATGGTTGCACAGCATTGTGAATGCACTATATGTTAGTGAATTACACACTTTAAAATGGTCAAAATAGTGAATTTTATGTTACATTATTTTATCATAATTTTTAAAAAAGAAATAATGAAACATTGTCCACTATACAGCAGTAGGGGTACAATTCACGTCTGTAATTGTTATGGCTTTATAATCTATTTACAATTTTCTAACAAAAAGGCAATAAAGTATTTTGAGGAAGGGACGGTTCTTTCCAATTCTCACAAAGATAGTTATTTCACTTGGTAGTCTGGTTGAATGGTGCTTATGACAAACCAATGGACCAGTTAGCTGAGTGAGCTAGCAAGCAAGCAAGCAAGCAAGCAAGCAAGCAAGCAAACAAACAAGCAAGTAACCAACCAACCAACAAACCAACCAACATATATACATGTATAATAGGAAGATGTAAAGTGGTAAACTGAGCTCTTCCTACCAGGAATTCACAATTCACATCATGACTTGAACTAGTTTTATATTACGAGAATTAGGACTGGCATAAGTTTTACAGAAGGTTGAGCTCTAGTGCCTTGTCCTAGTAACTGTGTCTTCCCCTTTTCCTACAGCAGTGGTAGATAGGGCATTCCTCATTAAGTTCTAAGGTATCTATATGAAGAGAACACTTTGGGAGACAGTCCTCCCTGAAGACCTTTAGGGATAGTAAAGTATCCCTCCTCTCCCCAAAGAATATTTGTTTTCTCTTTAAGGTAATAAAGATAATGCCTCCCTGTGGGCAAAGATTGAGCCGTTTCATTAGGAACCCTTAAATATGATTGAGGGTTTCCAAAACTTAGAATTTCTCAGCTGTCACCAAGAGCCACTGTGTGTGTAACATTTACTTAACCCTACTCTGCATTGTCCTATGGGACTTGGGGGTCAGAGGAACTGATACAAACCCGCAGCTTCTGCTACCTGATGTGCTAGGTCTAATACACTATCTAAGTCCAGTTGGGCTTGCTGTATCTTTACTTATAGAAGTATGTCTAGATGATTTATCAGCAGCTTCCTGCTGCTTAGAGACTGATGTCTCATGTCTTCTTCTAAGCTAGCTGTTTGTTGAATGGCTATAGAAGAGAGTTGATCATAGAGCCACTGGATCACAGAGAAGGACTATAGGAAGAAATAACAGTAGGAATAGTCAGAGATAGAGATTGACTTAAGCTGCTAATTTTTCTTCAATCTGAGGCATGGATTCCTGGGTTTCCAGTGATTTTAAACCAGGCCCAAATGGAATATGTAAGCAGGTACCACCTGGCCATCCCAAATGGCTACCCAGTGCAAAAAGGCCTTGCTCTGATAGGATTCCCCAATAGCAGGAGGCTGTTGATGGCATTACATGAATGCTAACCTGGTGTGACATAAGCATGAACCACTATTTTGCCTTCTACATTGTTAGATGGAAAAATGGCTATGGTCAGCAGAGGAGGGCCTACAGTTTTGACTTCATGTTAATTCACCTGGCACTTTACCACTGGCAATAAATTAGCTACTAATCTCACCTGCCATGTGAAAATGAAAGAGACAGAGGAACTAGAAGAGATAAAACAGTCCATTCTGAGTAGCTTTTAGCAGCTTGAGGATGAGAGGAGCTTTGAGATTTCAGACAATGAATGTCTTAAGATTTTAATACTCAAACCTCTGCACAAAATATTTATCAGAGAGGTAGGATTCATGGTTTTTCTTTCAAACTGACTTCAAATAACTTTATTCCAAAAGAAATCCTAAATAAAATTTTGTTAGAATTATATTAAATCTATATGTTACCTTGGAAGAAATTGATGTTTTTTACAGTATTTTAGGGATTTGTCCTGTATCTATTCATTCAGGACTTCATTTATATAAATTTTTCTCTTTATATAGGTAATAAATTGTCTTGTTAGTATTATTCCAAGGCTTTTGGTTGCTATTGTAAATAAACCAATTTTCTATTATAAATCTAACATATATAAATATATAGAAATCTATGGTTTTTATATTTTTATTCAGTATTTATTAAGTGCCTGCTATATGTCAGGTGCTGATCTAGATACATATTTGGCTTGAATCTTACCACTTATTAATTTAGAGTGTTTTCAGGTTTTACAAATATAATAAATTTATCTACTAATTCCTAATAATTTTATCTATTGTTTTGATTTTAAACATTTTTCCACTGGCAAGAGCATCCTTAAGAAAGTGAAGAAATATTGGTAATATTGGCTGTCTTATTGTGTAATTAATTTTAATAGGATGTATTTATTGTTTATTGAGAGTTGGATATTTGAAGAAGTCCCGTATATAGAATCAAGAAATAAGATGCAGAATACAGACAAATAGGAATCAAAATCTCAACTTTATTCCTGATGGAATCAAGTGGGATATTGGCTCTATATCTGAGCTCATGGGACGTGCTAACTCTTCCCAGAATGAGAAAAGGTTATCTCACCAAGCACAGGCAGCTTTGAGTAACCACAGGCTTCCCTGTGGGAGCTGCCCCTTACAGTGACAGAGAGCACAACAGAAAGGACCTCCTGGAAAAGTCATCCCTCTGGGGATAGAAGGGGCCTAAGCTGGAATACCTAAGTCTCAATCCCTCTCTCTCTCTCTCTCTCTCTCTCTCTCTCTCACACACACACACACACACATACACCTATATCTTTATTACATTTTTTTATCCATTCATCCTTCGATGGACACTAAGTTATTTCGATTTCCTGGGTTTTGTGAATAATGCTTCAGTAAACACAAGAATGCAGATATCTTTTCGATATAATGATTTTATGTTCTTTGGGTATATACCCAGATGTAGGAATGCTAGATCACATGATAATTCAATTTTTGATTTTTTGAGGAACCTCCATAGTGTTTTCCATAGTAGTTATACCAGTTTACTTTTCTACCTACAGTATACCAGGTTTCTTTCTCCTCTACAAGCTTGCCAGCATTTATTGCTTCTCTTTTTGATAATAGTCATTCTAACAGTTGTGTTGTGATATTTCATTGTGGTTTGATTTGCATTCCTCTGATGATTAGTGATGTTGAATACCTTTTTAGTAACTGTTGGCCATTTGTATGTCTTCAGAAAAATATCAATTGAAGTGCTCTGCACATTTTTAAATTGGTTTTTATGCCCCCCCCTTTGGCTGTTGAGTTGTACAAATTTCTTGTATATTTTGGAGATAAACACCTTATCAGATATATAGTTTGAAAATATTTTCTCCCATTCAGTAGGTTGCCTTTTCATTTTGTGGATTGTTTCTTTTGTTGTGCAGAAGCTTTTTAGTTTGATGTAGTCCCACTCATTGATTTTGCTTTTTGTTGCTTGCTCTTTTGATTTCATATTCAAAAAATCATTGCCAAGATAAATGTCAAGGAGCTATTTCCCTAGTGATCTTTGAGGAGTTTTATGGTTTCAGGTCATTTGTTTAATTTTAATTTCTTTATCAATTTAAAGTTAATTTTTATAAGTTGTGTAAGATAAGTGTCCAGTTTCTTTCCTTTGCATGTGGATATCCAATTTCTCAACATTATGTGTAGAAATAGAAGAGACTGTTATTTCTTCATTTAATATTCTTGACTCCCTTGTCAAATATTAGTTCACTATGTTTGTGTGGGTTTATTTCTAAACTCTATTTTGTTCATGGGTTTATATGTCTTATTATGCCAATATCATATTGTTTTGATTACTGTAGTTTTGTAATATATTTCAAAATCAGGAAGTGTGGTGTTCTTTCTCAAGATTACTTTGGCTATTCAGGGTCTTTTGTGGTTCCAGACACCTTTTAGAATATTTTTTTCTATTTCTGTAAAAAAGGCCTTTCAAATTTTGATAGGGATTGTATTGACTCCATAATGGCTTTGGGAAGTTTGGGCATTTTAATAATATTAACTCTTCTGATTCATGTAAATGGGATAACTTTCCATTTATTTATATCGTCTTTAATTTCCTTCATCAGTGTCTTATAGTTTTTGGTGTGTAGATCTTTTTATTTTATTGTTTTTGATGCTATTATAAATGGGATTTTCTTTATTTCTCTTAGATATTTTACTGTTAGTATATAGAAACTCAAGTGACTTTTGTATGTTGTTTATATATCCTGCAATTTTACTGAATTCTTTTATTCCAACATTTTTATGGAGACTTTAGGATTTTCTATGTATAAAATGATATCTTAGAACAGAGATAGTTTTAATTCTTCCTTTTTTGTTTGGATTTATTTTTATTTCTTAACTAATTACTCAGGCTAGGTCTTCCAGTACTATGTCTAATAGGAGAGGTGATAGTTAGTATCCTTGCCTTTATCCTGATCTTAGAGGGAAAGCTTTCAGTCTTTCACCATTGGATATGATGTTTCCCGAAGGCTTGTCTTATATGGCCTTTATTATGTTGATGTATGTTTCTTCTATACCCACTTTTTGAGAGTTTTTATCATGAAAGGCTGTTGAATTTGTCATATGCTTTATCTGCATCTATTAAGATGATAATATGATTTTTGTCTTTCATTCTATTAATGTGGTGTATCGTATTTCTTGATTTGCATATTTTTAACCATCCTTGTATATTAAGGATAAATTCCACTTGATTATGGTGTATAATCTTTTTAATGCGCTTTCAAATTTGTTTTGCTAGTATTTTATTGAGGATTTTTGTATCTATATTCATTAGGGATATTGGCCTGTAGTTTTGTTTTCTTGTCACATCCTTATCTGGCTTTGGTATCAGAGTAATTCTGGCCTAGTAAAATGAATTTGGGAGTTTTTTTTTCTTCAGTTTTTTGGAAGAGTTTGAGAAAGATTGATATTAATTCTTTAAATGTTTAGTAGCTTTTACCTGTGAAGGCATCCGGTCCTGAGTTTTGTTGTTACTGCTGCTGCTGTTGTTTTTTTAATTACTGATTTAATCAGTTTACTCGTTATTGGTCTGTTCAGGTTTTCTATTTCTTCATAATTCAGCCTTGTTAGAATGTATGTTTCAAAGTCTTGAGCCATTACTTTTAGGTTATCCAGTTTCTTGGTGTTTGTTCGTAATAGTCTCTTATGGCCCTTTTTATTTCTATGGTTTCAGTTGTAATATCTTCTCTTTCATTTATAATTTTATTTATTTAAGAACTCTTTTTTTTTTGATTAATCTAGCCAAAGATTTATCAATTTCGTTGATCTTTTCAAAAAACTTAACTCTTAGTTTTATTGCTATTTTCTGTTGTCTTCGCCATTTCTTTCTTTCCTACCTAATATAGAGAAACAAACAAAAGTAGATAGCCAAAATGGGAAGACAAACAAATATGTCCTAAATAAAAGTACAGAACAAGACTCCAGAAAAGAACTAAACAAAACAGAGACAAACAATCTACTAGATGTAGAGTTCAAAACATTTTTAAAAGAATGCTCAATGAACTTAGAAGAGTAGATGAGCTCCTTGAGAACTTTATTTAGCAAAGGACAGAAAACATAAAAGTGGAGATAGAAACCTTAAAAAAGAATCAGTCAAAGATGAAGAATATAATAACCAAAATGAAAAATACCTTAGGAGGAAATAACAGTAGATTAGGTGAAGTGGAGGCTTGAATCAGGTATTTAGAAGATAAAATAGCAAAAAACACCCAATCAGAATAGCTACAACAAGAAAAAAGAATAAAAAAAAAAGGATTTTTAAAGGGGCTTCTGGGACAACATTAACATACCAACATTCACATCATAGGGATACCAGAAGGAGAAGAGAGAGAACAAGGAATTGAAAACCTATTTCAAGAAATAATATCAGTAAAGTTTCCTAAACTGGATAAGGAAATAGACATACAAGCCCAGGAAGCACAGGGAGTCCCAAACAAGATAAACTGAAACAGGCCCACACTTAAGACATGGCATTATTCAACAGCCAAAGATTAAAGACAGAGAATCTTAAAAGCAGCAAGAGAAATGTAGTTACCTACAATAGAGTTCCCATAAGACTGTCAGCTGATTTCTAAATAGAAACTTCACTGACCAGAAGGTATTGACACCGATTATTCAAAGTGATGAAAAGGAAGGAGACACAACCGACATTACCTAGCAAACTATCATTTAGAATCAAAGGACAGAGAAAGAGATTCACAGATAAGAAAAAGTTAAAGGAGTTAATCACCCCCAAACCAGTAAGTATTACAGGAAATGTTAGAAGGACTACTTTAAGAAGAAAAAGAAAACAGAAAATGTTAAAAAACATGAATAATAAAATGGCAATAACTATAGCTCCATTAACAATTACTTTGAATGTAAATGGATTAGGTGCTCCAATCAAAAGATAGAGTATCTGAATGGATAAGAAAACAAGACTCTTAAATATGCTGCCTACAAGAGACTCACTTCAGATAGAAAAAACTGAAAACTGTAAGTAAAAAGATGATAAAAGGTGTTTCATGAAAATAGAAACAAACAGAAAAGCTGGGGTAGCACTACTTACAAAAGAGTATTTAAGTATTTAAAACAAATGGAAATAGTATTTAAAACAGTGATAAACTCAAAATACCAGACAAAATAGACTTTAAAACAAAAGTTATAACAAGAGGCAAAGAAGAACCCAGTTACACCACTTCTGAATTTTTATCTAAAGAAACCCAAAATATTACTTTAAAGGGACATGTCAATTCATACATTCATTGCAGCATTATTTACAGTAGCAAACATATGGAGGCATCCTGGGTGTCTATCAATGGATAAATGGATAGAAAAGAAGTGGTATATACACACATACATACAAACATACATACATGCATACATACATACATACATACATACATACATACATACATACACACACACACAGAAATACACACACATACACACACAGTATAATATTACCCAGCCATAAAAAAGAATGAGATCTTGTAATCTGCAACAACATGAATGGACCTAGAGGGTATTGTGCTGAGTGGAATAAGTCAGAGAAATACAAAAGTCATATGTAGATCTCATATGTGGAGTCTAGAGAACAGGATAAACAACAAAAATAATCTCATAGATACATAGAGCATTTTGATGGTTTTCAGTTTAGGGAGTGGAGAGATGGGTGAAGGAGGTAGGGGTTTAAGAGGTACAAACTGGTAATTACAAAATAGTCATAAGAATGTAGAGTATAGCATGGGATATATAGTCAGTAGTATTGTATTAACTATATATGGTGTCAGATGAGTACTGTATCAGGGTGATAACTGTAGGTTATATAAATGTCTATTTGTTATATCTCTGAAAGTAATATATTGTATATATCAAGTATAATTGAAAAAATATAAAAATTAAAAAATATATATTTATGCTTTTTTAATTGATGAGGACATTGAGACAGGTTGATGAAAAATTATTTGCCCATGGTCATCTAATGAGTCAGGATTACCTATAAATACTCATTAACATGGTTTAATCTTGTGAAGATCCTTAATTTTTAGCCATTAAGATGGATTTTATTAGGTAGACAAAATAAATTAGAACTTAATTAGACAGAATTTTCATTTGGAGTTGTCTGTTAAACCAACATACAAGTCATTCACTTTTGGAAGTCACACTTTAAATGTATATGAGCTCATTTCAGTATACAGTGAAATCCTTTTAAAATTTGGAATTGTAGAGTTAATCTCTGTATAAGAACTTGTTCTTATCTAAAGCATTTGACTATCTAGTTAATTAAAATAAAAATATGAAGGTAGAGTTCATTAATTTCATTTATTAACTCTAGATGATTATGTACAATAAAGTATATAATTAAAGCAAATATATGAATAATTTTATGTTAAAAATTAGAATTTGGAGAACTGAAATTACTCTTTCATCTGGCATATATTGACTAGGCTCAAAGTCTTGAATTATATAAAATGGGCTATATTGACAATGGTGAGAAAGGAGAGTTTGGTTCATTTAGGAACTCTAACTTTGTTAGTGTGAAATCATTTTATAGACATATAATGTACATTACATATTTTGTATTATACAAATATTTGTTTTATTTTATATATATTTACTTATATGCACACACAGACAAACTTCAACATCTTATTAGGAAATGAAGTAAGTCATGGCTCAAGGAATCTCCTATTTTAATAATCATGTTATTCAAATATATTGGAGAGGAGTAACAGAAAACCTTTTTCCTTTACCTGTTTAAATTTTCTAGCTTGGGCCCTGTGAATTAGACTGCAATAAAAAAAGATTAATAAGAGAAAAAACAAGTTTATTAGTGTGTTCATTATACTTACACATAGGATAGAACACAGTGGTAAACTCAAAGCGGTGGTTGAAACTTGGGGCTTAAATAGTATTTAAACAAAGAACAATGATTTTGTAGAGAAGTGACAAGACAAAAGAAAATACATTGAGTTTCTAGGGGTGACAAATTGTGGGAAGGACATATATGGAGAAACTAATGCTAGGCAAGTGCTAATTAGTGAGATTTGTTTGTGTAAGTTCTTTCCGGTGCTATCTTGTCTCCAGTGATAAGATTGTTATCCCCTTCTTGCTGGGAAAGTGGGGTTGGAAGATATCTTTACAAAATAATTTTTTGTTCTACTCTCAGGCAGATAGGGGGAGGGCAAAGAGTTCATACTGTGTCTGTTTTTTTCTTAGTTGCCTTTAGCTCAAAATTATTTTTATGCTATCATAGCATATTTTAGGGTGACATAAGTGCTAGTGTGTAACTGAACACAGAGTAGACAAAAGTGCTAGTGTGTAACTGAACACAGAGTAGACAAAAATTTATGCCCTTGATAAGCGTACATTTTAGGATAAAAAGGCGTGTAAAAGTATATTGAGAACTAAGAACAATCAAATATAAAATGACAGAATCTTCATCATTATAATCATACAACCTAGTCACTAAGGCCCAAATCATATGTATTTAATTTTATAATGCATTATTTTGCTTTACCCTAAACTTCTGAGATTTATGGAATGGAAATAGGTTTTTATACTAAATAATTTATCTTCTTGAAAGCAGTCCCATCAGAAGTTATGACATGGCACATCTCAGGGGCTTACTGATTAACATGGAAAGACATTAGAAATTTCCCATGGAAATTCCACCAAATTGCCAAACAACATGTAGATAACCAAAGGCTGCTGGGATTCTATCTTTTGACTAATTAAAAACTTAACTGAGAGCTATCATAAAATATATTATTAGGAGGTTTCAGTGTGCAATTGAATAAGAAAAAAATCTTCAAAGACATGAATTAATTGATACTTAAAATGTTTTCCAGGTTTCTTTGATGTTATTGCCAGCAAAGGAAATATATGCATATTCCAAAGTCATGAAATTAGGCATCTTTCTCTTGCTCTTGACAATGACCATGTCATGGGAATGGTAGGCAGTAATTTTTCTTTTTGCTATATTTCAGTAATGTTGTATCCATATATATATATATATATATATATATATATATATATATACACATACATATATATATATATATACATATATATATATATATATACACATACTATATTTTTTGCATAACATACTTTTATAAGATCATCAAAGTGTATTTTCCTTTGGATTTTCCTTTCACTTTCTTCATTATTCTGTTTTGTCTCACTAATTTTTGAGATTCTGATGCATAAGTGGACCTAAATTTCCGTAATTAGAATTTAGGCAAGAAAGAGTAGACCACTTCTCTTATAACATTCAAAGTTTTAATGAGTCTCCCAAAGGAGACATCTGACTTATCAAAGGCTGCTTTAGGGACCATAGTATTAGCAAAAAAAACCCCAATAATTTCACCTAATTATGCTTTGTTTTGCTTAGTTTAGGTTTGAAAAGTAGCTTTTAATATGCAAAGCTGTCTTATTAATAAAATTTATGTATATTACATATTTTAAAAAGTGAGTCAGCATAGGATGACTGTCATACACTGTCCGAAGTTCTTATTATGTGTTTTAACATTTAGTCTTTACTTCTACCTTATGAGAGAATTCATTATTATCCCTGTTTAACAGAAGAGGAACCTGAAGTATAGAAGGATGAAGTGAGCTTTCCCAGGTCACATAGCTAGTTGAACACAGGCAATCTGACTCTGCTTCTCATGCTACAGATTTCTCATATAATGTTATATAATAATTTTAAACTCATAGCATGTTGTTTAACATAAGGGGAAAATAATAGTTATTGAGAAAAAACCCATAATTTTTAAGACTGAAATTTAGGTTAAGTGATTAGTCAAACTTCCTCCTTGAAGACTCTTTTCCTCTGCTCCAGATTTAACAATGTGCTATACTTTAAAACTCATTCTTCTTAGTACAAGTCCTGGTCATAGTAAATGTTTAATATATATTAATGTAGTAGATATGAAATCTACTCAATTAAGAGTTTAAGAAATGTTTCACTGCTTTATTTTTCTAAAATCAAATTAACTCTATCTCCGATCCCCTATTTCACTAGTTGATGAGAGATTCTATTTTAGTTATTATGAGGCTCATTATATTACATACAAAATCTTATTTGGTATGGGGTCTCAGAATGTCTGATGATAGCCATCTTAGCTTTAGTTCACACTAGTTACTGCTGACATAGTCATCAAACATCAGATGGTTTCTTGAAGGTGAATAACTGTTTCTTACCTACCATAGTTACACAACGGGGCTTTGAGAAAGCTGGTAGCCTTAGTGTCATGGGTCAAGCCATTGAAGGGGCACCAAAGAGTTCTTTCTTTACAGGCCCCATTGACTCTCTGGGGTGCTGAGGAAAGATAGGTTAAGACCTCAGACAATACTCTGAACCAAGTATGTCTCCCTGTAGCATAACTTCCTCAATTTGTTTAGTTTTTTGAAAGCAAAAGCTAGTAATACACATCTATTAATTTCAGCTTTTGGTCCCAAGTAGTCTTGAGTTAGGAAGACACAAATGGAGTAAAAAATAAAAAATGATAAAATACATATTAACATCTCATTAAATTATCTTGCCACTGGAGTTATTTTCATTGTTACTCAACACTCTACCATGGGTTCTAAGAAATCCAGAGAAGAAGGAAGTTCTTTAAGACATTGGAAATTAGGCTGGGGAATCTAAATAATGCGTTGCAAAGACATAAGATTATGTGGGGACTTCAAGGGTTCTGTAGAGGGGAGGAGACCTTTACAGGTAATATCAAACCTTTTTATTATTTAATTATTTTCTATTGCTAATTCACTTGTCCCCCCGCACCCCTTTTTTTCAGGCCAGTGGTAAAGCCTCCACTGAGCTCCGGGTGCTTTATCAGCCCAACCGCTGTGCACTTCTTGAGTCTGCACTAGTTCCTGGTCACACAGTTATTTTTGATCGTCATGGCAAAATCACTTCTGAATCATCAGCAGGCTACGCAGAACTTTCAAAAGAATTTGTGGTTTTTGTCAAGGTAAAATGTAGGAAAGTCATTAAAGTGCATACTCCTAAATACCTACTCTTTTGCTCTGTTAAGGAAAACTTTCAAATTGAGTCATAATGAAGTAATCAGATCTCTTCCCACTAGGTGGCATTGATGCCTATTGTCATTTTATTTACCTACACTGAAAAGCAATAGGAATCATAACATTAGCAGCAATGAAACAGATGGAGCAACATCTGAAATTGGAGGTTAAAACTATGGATGTGGAGATTCTTAATAAAAAGTTAGAAAATATTACATTTGGGAATCAAACAAATGTATATATTTAATTTTTCTAACAAATAGAATACTTTTTCCCTTTGAGTGTTGTATACATGTGATCATTTCATAATGCTTATGCTTCTTTCATTATATTATGTGTCTGTGAACTTGTCTTAAAAATAATGTTGTTACCATATTAATATAATATCTGTCATTTGTGAGATTGGCTATTTTGTGCTAGGCACTTTACTGAGAGCTTCATAACGTACAAGACTAAATTTAATCATCATAGAAATACTGATATATATTGTTATTTGTATTTTTAAAGTGAAGAAAAGACTTTTGGAGAAGAATTTTGAATAGTAATCTGGTCAGTGATGGTTCATGAATCAAATCAAAGTCAATTTGTCTTCAAAAGTTTTTATACTTAGAAAATAATGACTTTATCATATTACCATTTTTCTCCAAACAACATGGTTTTTGATGGTTGCATAATATTTAAACATAAGGAATATATATATCTGTTTTTCATTGTACATTAATCTTAATTTCTTTATTTTACCATCTCTTCATGTTACTGTAACATATACTTTCACATGTCTTTGACCACATATTTTATTTTTTAAAATAATTTGAAATTAAATTTAAAGACCATAATATGAAATCTTTAAGACTCTAGAAACATTTTTTCCAGAAATATACCAATTTTTAATCCTGGGGAAATTAAGTCAACTGTGAAGTTAGAGAAAACGGTTCACTTGAACACTTTCACTGCTGACACAAACTTTAGAATTCAGGGGTCCACTAGAATGACTTAGAACTCACCAAACTTTGTTATATTCATGGTTACTGTTTATTCAAGAGAAAGGATACAGATTAACACCAGCTAAAGGAAGAGACACATAGAGCAGAGTCTAGGAAAAGTTCCAAACATTGTCTTCTTTCCATGGAGTCATTACAGTGTACTTTCTCAGCATTTACGTATGGCAATATGCATAGAGTATTGCCAGTGAGGGATCAAACTCACCAGAACCTTGGTGCTTAGAGTCTTTACTGGGGTTCCATTATGGAGGGAGTCCATGTGGCTGATCTCAGTCTCCAGCCTCTCAGGAAATCAACTGATACCTTGTGGCTCCAAGTTTCTACCTTAAATCACATTTTTAAGTATTTATGTCATTGACTTCTGTGTTGAGTATGGTCTTAAAAAAAAAAAGAAGAAACTTGACAGTTTTCTAGAGGAATAAACATCTATTTTTAGCTTTATTTATTTATTTTTTTAAATGATTATTGTGGATTACCTTTCCTTACGTTTATTCACCATTTTCAGTTTACTTTTGTGACTTGAGAGTATTTATGTATTTTATCTATTTCTCCATATTGTTAGTATATTTATAATTAACTTTTGAGAACTTCTTATATCTTCCTTTTAAAATATTAATTGCATAGGATTTACTTAAATATACCTTAGTTATATTTGATATCATTTTTATTCATTTATTTATTCCTATATGCATACATGTAACTAACGCTATTATAGAGTGTATTTCATAATTTAGGTACTCTTTTAGCACACTATTTTTATTCTGCTTTGTATTAGTATTAAAACTATTTTTTAATAGTGACTGAAAATTTCTTAAGAGAAGTATTTGTGTTTGTATTTTTTAAAAATCTCTGTAGCATCTGATGCTGACCCTTACACTATCAATAAATAATGATTGATGTAAATTATGAGTCCACCAGATAACCTCCTTTGGGTTTTTTCAGCTTTGCATAGCAGTTAAATTATTTATTTCCTTCTTTTGTTCATTTTTAACCACCAAGCTTCTGGTAAGATCCTGATCACTACAACTTCTGTAAGAGAATGAACTCTATTGCTGCCTTCCTCTAGCAAAACATGAGCTTGCTATTTATTGCTTTTCTATTCTGTTTGTTGCTTTGAAGGGTATGTTCCTGAACAGTGCTGTGATTCTACTTGCTACAAGCCTATGCCAGGCTTTGTGTCTCCAACCTGATGGGAGCTGCACTGGAGTGGGAAACCAGTCAGAAAAATCATACTGGAAGGTGCATAAAATCAGCTCTGGGATTTGCATGTTTGAAAGTGTGAAAAATGCACGGATGTATCTGAGGATTAAGGATGGCCACTGTGATGGAACAGTAAGCATCTGCTCTTATTTTTCTCAGCACATGTTTAAGACATTTGCCAATGATAGATATGAAAATGGCATTGAGTATTTTGTGTTTTAGTTTTAACTTATAAGCATTTGGAAATCGAATGTTATATATGTTAGTCTCTCTTGACTGGTGTTTTTAATGAGTTGGGAGGGCAGCTGAATGCTTGGCATTATTTAAAGAGGGATCCTGACCCTTCAGACACTGTGTCTGAAACATAATATGCATACAAATTACCTGGGAATTCTGTTAGATTCTAATTCAGATTGACTGCAGTGGGACCTGTGTATGTGTATTTCTAATAATCAACCAGCTGTTGCTGATGAGTTGGTTCTTGAACCACGCTTTGAGAGCCAAGGCACTAGAAAGTGTCAGCTCAACAGTATTTCCTTACTACTTATTTTGGTGCCTAAATTTCCACCAGTGCAAACCCTGTACATTTAATAAGGAAGTATTTTTTAATTCTAAATATTAGGAGTTCTTTAACATCTTGAGACTTAGCAGGTGGCGTGGGGTGTGTGGGAGTCAACTAACATAACATCTTTTATATATTCATAATTTTCTTATGGGTTGAGGGGCAGATAAGATTACACATTTAGTTTATCTATTAATGCTCTGTTCATCTGTTCTTGTTTGAAAGAGTTTAGTTTAAACCATATCTTTTGGGTAAACTCAGGTGCTCTCACTCCCCTTCTCTTTACTGGGGAGGCATCTGGTGACTTGAGAGAGTTTCCATGAGCTTCTGGGGTTGGAAAGAGGGGAGGCTTAGACCATTCATGGTTCTCCATGTCCCTGTCTTTGCTGCAGACTGGTGAGGCTGCACTGATGTTCACAGTAGAAAGAGAAAGCACATGCACAGGCACACATTTAATTAGCATTCTTGATTGACTCATAAGAGAATTGCAAAGTGGCTTTATCTCATTTCACAGCAGAGGAAGCCATGTTTAAGAGACAGAGTGTTATGCTTATTGTCTTTAAATTGGTAAGTGGACTGAGATTGAAAGTAGGATAGGTAACATTTCTACATGGCTAGACTAGTTGAGTGTATGATTTCATAACTCAGTCACCCTATAGGAGGAACATCAGAAAGTAACTCTTTCTTCATCTCACCAGCTTCCACAAATTATACAAACCTTTCTCTTCTGGGACTTGTAAGAGTGTTCAGAACCATAAGACAGTGTGTTACTACATGACATATTTCGGTGTATGTGTGTTTCTAAGTTTCTAGGGAGAGCGTGTGGGGCACAGATAAGTGTCATTCCAAAGTGAGAATTGGCTAACATTGGAAAAATGGAAATTTGTATCTTCCCAAGGTGGCAACCAAAGGGATATCTCTGGGTTTAGTCATTCATTTGGCTTCCTCATACTCAGTTTGGACAGTGATTTTCATGGTTTTTCCATTTCTCCCTGTCCAGTCTGTGTGGGCCCTCTCAGTCTCATTTCTTTCTTAGTGTGATGTTTATCCCTTCAACTGAGTAAGTTTCCTCTAAGTATATAGAAAAATCTTGAATCTTTCTGCTCTACAGTAAAACTTGTGCTTTTTTCTTTTTCTTCTTGTTTGTGCTACAGGTAACTCAGCTCTATCTGATTAGACTGAGAGAATGAAAAAAGTCTTTAATATTCAATTGAAAGAATTTGGTGAGCACAGGAAGATAGGTGAAACTTACAAGTTAATACATAGTAGTGTTATTCTGCCATAGAGGAACTGTCAGCATTCTCATTCTTCAGTTGAAGAAGGTGGTTGAAACCCCAACTTAGTGTCAGAGCTGAGTCAGTCCAGGTCAGGCTACTTCCTAACCTTCTGTTACAGATGATTTGTGGTAACAGAAACTGAGTTGACCCTGATGAAGAGATCAGAGTCAGGATACACAGGAGTGAAGTGATTCAAAATACAAACACAAGGTTTTCTTCAGCATTTTTTCTGGAACCAGTCTTATTGACAGCTTGTCAGGTGAATGATTGGGTATGAAATTGTGTCCTCTCAGCCTGTGTTGTTTTTTGCAACAACGCTAGGAACCCCCTTTATTTTCCCTTTCCTGATGGAATTCTCAGGATTTCCTGTGCACTTTGGAACTGAGGCAGATAATCATGTATTGGAATTTCAAATCCAAGTGTCACTTCTAGAAGATATTTAATAACTTAAAAAGGGCAGAAACATCTGTTTTGTTTGATTTTGTAACAAATTGCTAAAATGGAGAACCCAGTGAGATCTGATGATAAAGGTGAAGGAGCATAAACTGATTACATGGAATTTGATATTAGAACATTTAAATAAGGAATTCAGGCCATTTCAGGACACAATACAGAAATTCTGTAGGCCTTTTGGAAATGAGCATGTCACATCTTGATTGCATGTAATTTGTCCAGAGGACTAAGTTCATTCCTTGAAGGCCTTATAAGGTAATACACATGTATGAAGTGGTAATGAAGAAAATAAAATGGAATAAGCATTGCTAAGAAAGTCACTTAAAATAAAATCAGGAGACTATTGAAAAAATGGGACCTATGCAGGTCTTGCACCTCAATTCTCAGAACTGCCATCAAGCTGCTAACCTGTTGCTAAACTCAGCTCAAGCTTGAATCATAAACACCCTGCTATGTGGTGTGTATGGTTTAACCTCCTTCTTGTAGGTTTCACCTAGCATATTGAAACTAATCATTCTCTGTTAACCTAGCCAGAATCATTTGCATGAGGACCTATATGGGAACCACACTGATAGATTTCACCTTTATAAAATCCTATATTTTTTTGCCCTCTTTGGAGCAAAATTTAGCTTGTTACCTGAATCTGTGACTCCAAAATTGCAAACCTTTTTGTTCCAGTAAATGTTTTTTGTTCTTTATCACAGCCTCAATTTCTTTTTTGGTTAACAGAAGCAGAAGCTGAAAGTAAAAGAGACTGATAAGGAGGGGAGGAGTTCTCTAAAAGAGCTAACCAGAAATAACAGGTCCACATAACTCAAAATCCTGCATTTAACAACCAGCTTAATAGGCAACAACTCCTGTGCATGCAATGAGGCATTCATCTGCAGTGTTATTAGGGTACAATTTCTCCTGCTGGGATCTAGTCCACACCCCTCATCCCCAGCAGTGGGTCATAACCTTCAGAGTCTGTCCCATCTTGGAGCAAACAGGATACCTGGAAGGAACTGGTATCTGCCCACAACATGGGGTGAGAAGTGCATAATCTTTGAGAGCTACAGAGGAAATCTTGTTACTTCAAAAAAAAAAAAAATCAGTTTAGAATAAGGGTTTGGAGGTTTTTCTGGCTTATATATCAGTTGCTTTTGTCTATTTGCCTCCTAAAATTGGAGGCTCAAACATTCTATAGGGATCTGTAGCTTCCTGGTGTTTCTTTTAAAAATTCCAAGCCTATTGTTAGAAAAATTATTGCATTGGAAAGTTATTGCTAAAAGATTTGAAAATTTAAAGAGGCCTCTTCATGAAGCCAGAGATTCCTGCATATTCTTTAAATATAGGCAAATGTGCCACTATTCTGGCAAAAGGTGAATTTCTTGGTATTATAACAACATCAGCAAGAAAACCAAGGAGAGTAGACTTTTGACTGTCTCTTGTTTGGCAAAAGTTGAACTAGCTTCTTTATATTTGTAATGACATTCTTTATATTATAACTTGTTTAGTGACTCATTGATATGATTGACTAAAATTCTCCATCTGAAATTTTGGTAGTGGGTCTTTTTAGTTAACAAGTCAAACTTCTCCTTTTAGTTTAGCTTTTTTTTTTGTATTGGTGCATAACAATTAGAAATATTATTTTTCACTTTCACTGTATCTGACCAGTAATCATAGGCTGGTTATTACTCTTGAGAACAGAATGATAGCAATCACGTTAATTGCCTTTGTTCACATATGTTTAGAGAGTATAGTAAGTCATGCTTACAATCTCCAAAGGAATTTAAAATACATTAAGGTAAATGGTAATGTATGCTCATGTTATCACTATACTTCAAGTACCTAACAGTGCCTCAGTCTCAGTAACTAATCAACAAACATTCATTGTATAAATGAAATTGAATAAAAGCGTTAACGTTTCCAATGTGTCTGCCATTGTATATTGGGAAACATTTCTTACAGCCAAATGCACTTATGTTCAAATCAAATAATGCTGATCCTATAACAAAGTTTCTATTTCTGTTACCATAAAATTGTTATGCTGTAGGAGTAAATCACTTTAATAGATTTTGATGTAGTAGAGATTCAAGTGAACAACAAACAACATATAATCCACTTGGGACAATTGTAAGGTGGTTTATTTAAAGAAGAAAAACAAGTCTCAAAATAACATGGGTAGAACTCGTCACTAAACATTAATGCAAAGGAAAAAAATGTAGGAGTTGTAAGTAGGAAAAACAAACTACAAAGTTATCAGTGTACCAAAGTCATATGCACAAAAAGGCACACCACATTAGCAGGATTCTTGTTGATGAGCAGGACTTAAATTTGTAGAAATGAGGAAAGATTCTTTCATCATGGATTTATCTTATTTTGCTTCTCTTAAAATATATTTCTATACATGCAAATAACTAAAAAGTTAAATATTATTCATGTTTTTAAGAAGTTGTAAATGGAGCGTACAGATGGGCTCCATATATATATTGCTAGACCAGTGGGTTAAATGCTATATACAATTGAGTGAAAAACTTAGTTTTTTTGTAAATAATGATAACACATGTTTTAGTTAGCCTATACCTCTGGACTATGTTCTCAGTTCTGGGATGGCTAGACTGGGCTGGAGTAGTTTTTCTCATGGATAGGGCTTATTAAGAACAGACTGTTCTGGTGTATTTCAAAATGGTACCTTTTCCTCTCTTCTACCAGAGACATGAGGGAGTTCTCCTCTGACATTTACTGGCAGGGAACTGGTTGAGCTCTTGGAGGTAAAATTCACAAAAGTGTGGAGGTATTCTATGACCACGTCCCCCTGGAGTTTAAACTCTCAGACTTGCCCACTTGCTTGAGCCTCCAGCAATTTGTCAATTACAGTTCAGATTTTTGTACCAGGCCCTAGTTCCCTTATTGGTTTCTGCTGGTGAGTCTCTGTTCCACAAAGTTGTAAATTCCTTGTATTTGCCCATCTGTCTTGCCAGTCTTGGGGACCAAAGGTAGCCTTGTGTTCTCACTTTTTTTTTTACAAATTTAAAATAAGGCTTTGAGTTTTCAGGTTTTTCTTGTTAAGATGCAGTGTTCACTTCTAAGCCTCTTACGTGAAGGCCTGGAAACTAAGAGTCTAAATCATGTTTTACTTAATCAAGAAATTTTAAAGAAACATTTAAAAATAAAATTGTAAGATAAATTATTTTGCTTGAATGCTCTAGAAAATGATCTCACAGTTTACTGTTGTTGTAAACCATAGTCTATGCATTAGTTTTGATCTTTATTGCATGATTTTAAGAATATACACAGTGGTATAAGGATAGTAATAAAGATTTTCTCCCCTTCAGGAACAAACAGGCTTTGAGACATAAATAATAGATTTTCAAGTGATTCATTCTGAAAAAGAAAAGGCTGAAGAGTAGCATTAGTAATACTCCAGTATATAGAATATTTATTACTAGGATGTGGGTACTACAGAAGAGAGATTCTTATTTGCTTTGTTTATTAAAATATTCATACTCTTTAAGAGGCCTGACATTTGATATATGCTCAAAAAATACTGAATGAACAAGTTAAAATATCATTTGGTAATGGTAACCAGGAGGTATCCTTCTGAAAAGGTAAAAGGAAATAGGCATTAGATGTTGTTTAACTTGTGGTTTTGTGAGTGTGCATCAGATTCTTCAATTTAGCTCTGCTGATTGGTATTTGTTAATGTGTAGGAGGATACAACATGACCCTTTGCACCCAGAAACGCCCTGTTTTTGTTTTGTTTTGTTTTGTTTTTTGGTTTTATTTTGTTCTAACTTTCCATTTCTACCTCATTAATCAGTTTGTATTTGGATTAGGGATAGAGCAAAAGATTTGAAGTAAAAGAAGGAAAGAGGGAATAAAAGTAACTCTAAAGGCTTATTGGTTTGAAATTTTGTATTCAATTTTATTTTTATTTTTTTTCACTAATTATACTTGATGAAGGGTTAAAAATGATATTCTTCAGCTTCTTAGTTTATTGGAGAAAACAAATATGCACATATCAGTGATCTAGCGAATAATTGTAAAATAGTAATCCAATTCAAGTTATAGTTTTAACTGCTTATGTGAGGGCTCAGGAGAGGCAGATTGATTTGAGCAGAATAGGTGAGTCAGGAGAAATTTCTTGTGTAGAGGAGGAAAAAGATCTCTCTTTTCTAAGTTCTTGACTGGACCTCCATAACAAAGGACAGATTAATGAGAGAAAAGCATACAAGTTTATATAAGTTTTATGTAACACAGGAACTTTCTTAAGGAAATGAAGACCTAAACGACTGTTCAAACCTGAGTGTTTTAATGCTAGGTTTGATGAAGAGTGGAGAACTGTAGAAAAATGTGAGGACAAACAAAGAGTCTTAACTAAGTGTAGTAAACTGGAGGAAACAGCAAGACCTGTTCGCTCAGATTCTTCTCAGTGTCCCTATGTCTTCAGAGATAAGGTGTTCCTTTCCTTTTATGGAGAGGGTACCTGCTTATGACTTGCTTCAGGGGGAGGTCAGAAAAGCTTTCCTGTACCTGTTCATTTATAAATTCCTTTAGCTTGAGATATTCAATATGCCAAGGTATCCTGAACCCCATCTCCTGGAATGGTGAATTTTACAGGAATAATCTCATTTTTTCATTATGAAAAAAAGAGGAAAAGACTACATGAACAAATTATAAAGTTCTTGAAATTGTCCTCTAAAATATGTGAATGTTTCACTACCCCTTATTTCTTTGCTGTACCAAGAATCATCCCCAAATAGGGTTTGAATTTAGGACATCCAGTCTCCCTCCTAGCCAATTTACTCCAGGTCCTGCATCCCCTAACCCACTCCCCTACCCCTCCAGCACCAGATGGACTTTTCTTCTTCCTGCAGGGTGAAAATTTCTTCTGTGTTGTATATGATATTTACCTTTTCAGTGGCTTCATAATTTAAACTCTATGGTGTCTAGTCTTCTAGTTTTGGCTCTAGGTACATAAAGTCTAGTCTTGAAATTTCTTTTGGCAACTATTTTATCTCTCAAAAAAGCTTGGTTTCTAAAATAAAAAAAATGCCTTTCTGATTTCTTATTTGGTATAGATTTATTAAAACCCTTCTTTTTGTGAACTCAAAATTGAGCAAAGATTTATGTGTTCTAGGCTGCATTCTATTTACCATGAAACAATAAGTATTATTGATTCAGTAGGTGGGAGAGCCCGACAACAGTTAGCAATGGAAATATTTTGGTTTCATAATTCAAAAATATTATATTCACTTCACCTAGATTGAGGCATGAGGTGATATGGGCCTGAAGTTTGGGAAGTAACAGTGAAACCGAAGAGTTTGAGTCAAATTTGATGATATTATGAAATAATAAGTGGGTCTTAATGACTAATTGAATATTGGTGGTGAAAATAAGAAAAACTCAGCAAACTAGAGGTAAAGAAGAACTGTTTGAACTTGATAAACAGTATCTACAAAAAACTTACAGCTATTATCATACTTAACAGTGAGAAACTAGATGCTTTTCTCCTAAGATCAGGCACAAGGAAAGGATGCTCACTCTCATCACTCCTATTGAACATTGATTGCATTAGAAGTCTTAGCTAATGTATTAAAAAAAGAAAAGAAAACAAGTTGTATACAGGTTGGGAAAGAATAAATGAAACCACCTTTGTTCACAGGGGACAGATGACATGATTGTTTACATAACAAATCTCAAAAGAATCAACAAAAAACCCCTAGAAGAAATAAATGATTATAGCAAGTCTGCATTATACATGGTTACAGTACAAATATAAATTACTTTCTTATATACTACCAATGAACAATTGGAATTTGAAATTAAAAATATAATGTTACGTTAGAATAAAAAAGAAATACTTAGGTATAAATATATACAGGTTCTATGTATGGAAAACCGTGTAACCCTGATGAAAGAAATCAAGGAAAATCTAAATAAATGGACAAATATTCCACGTTTGTGGATAAAAAGCCTCAATTTTGTTGTCAGTTCTTCCCAAATTTATCTATGGATTCAGCACAATCTAGTTGAAATCTCAGCAAGCTATTTTATGGATATTGGTATACTGTAAGGTGTATGAGGCAAAAGATTCAGAACAGCTAACACAATATTGAAGGACAAAGTTGAAAGACTGATACTTTCCAACTTCAAGACTTATCATAAAGCTACAGTAACCAAGACAGTGTGGTATTCGTGAAAGCATAGACAGATCAATAGAACAGAATAGAGTTCAGAAATAGGCCCATATAAATATAGTTAACTTATTTTTGCTTAAGGAACAAAACCATTTCAATGGAGAAAGAATAGCTTTTCAACAAATAGTACTGGAACAATTGGATGTCCATATTGCAAAAAACAAAAAACAAATTAATTTAGACCTAGACCTTTCACCTTTCACAAAATTAGAACTGTGCATGAATGCTTATAGAGCTTTATGCTTAAGACTGGAAGCAGCCAAGATGTTCCTCATTAGGTAAGTGGATAAACTATGTACAACTGTACAGTGGAATATTATGCCATAAAAAAGTACTATCAAACCATGAAAAGACATTGAGAAAACTTAAATGCATATGCTAAGTGTAAGAAAGCAACATGAAAAGGCTACATATTATATTATTCCAAATATATGACATTCTGGAGAATGTAAACATGTAGAGACAGTAAAAGGATCAATGGTTTGGGGCTTGAGGTGAGGGGTGGGAGGAATAAATAAGTGAAAAATTAGATCATCTTCAGGTCAGTAAAATCCTGTATGATACTATGATGGCGAATACAAGACATGCATGTTTCAGAACACGTAGAACTGTACAGCACAATGAGTAAAACTTAATGTATGCAAATTTTAAAAAATATTTGAATACTGCTAAGACTGTAAATTTTTATTTATTTATTTTTATTTTTTAATTTTAGGTGAGGCAACCCTTGGTTGATCTCACAGATTGCAAGGACCTTGGCAGCTTACAATCCCTTATTATTATTATTTTTTTATTTTTTACACTGACAGCACCTGGTCTCCTGCATGGCCTCCCATCAAAGTACTATCTAGGCCCAACCTTGCTTAACTTTCAAGATCAGAAGGAATCAGGCTTGCTCAAGGTGGCATGGCTGTAGACTAAGACAGTAAATCTTGAAAGTTCTCATCCCAAGAAAAAAGTTCTACAGCAATGTATGATGATGGATATTAAGTAGATTTATTGTGGTAATTATTTTGCAATATATACAAGTATCAAGTCAGTGTGTTATACACCTAAAACTCATATAATGTTGTATGTCAATTATAGCTCAATTTAAAAAATCCCCAAAATTTAACTTAAAAAATAATAAAATATCTCTAAAGCTAAAAAAAAGAAAATTATTTAAGAGGTTTAGAATCCCAGGAAGGAATGCAGACTATGACAAGAGAATCTTAACTCTATTAAAAATGTATGAAAGGCATAGAGGAACAAGGTCCTGACCAAGGGTCTTTGGAACTGAATGGGGTCAGTAAGACCAAAAGCAAAAGGGAACTACACATAAGAACTGTACTCTAGTTGATAGTTATTTCCATGGGAGTATGGGTTAAAAATTCTGATACTACTATAAATGTATATTGGAATATAACAATTACATAGATGGGTGGCAGACAGTAGGAACCAAAGTTCTTATTGTTGGAGTAGAATTTTACAGATAAGCAGTGGAAGAAACCTAGAATAATCTATGTGGTAATTAATTCATTAGAGTTGGAGATATCATTATGAGCTCATGTTTAGCTTTTGCTCTGTTAGATAAGAAGGCCAAGAAGTAACAATATCCCATTAGCAACAAGCAGCCCTAGTGTTCAGCTCTTGGTATTTAATAACATTCTCCAGTGGAAAGAACCAGGCTTCTTGGAAAAATTGCTGATTCTCGGACTGGGGCGGGAAATGTACAAGATAAACCCAGAGCATCTTATGGTGCCCGAAAGTAAGGAGTGTTCCAAAACAGCCCCCACTGCACACACACACACACACATCATTTATGGAGGTAGGGACATAGGTGCCAAATGGAAGATCTCGCAATAGCCAAAGCTAGAACAATTTGAGAAACAAAGTCATATTTATTATAACCTAAACAAAAATATTCATGAATTAATAATAATATACATAAATTATTGAATAAATAAATATATGGAGGATAAAAGACAAATCTTCTGTGCAGATAAATTCCAGATAAATTACATAAAATGCTCTGCGTTTAAGGAGGTGGAGCATAACTCCTCCCCCTTTAGAATGGGCTGCACATAGTGACTTCCTTCCAAAGAATACAACATGGAAAGAGGAATAAAAATAGTGACTTTGCAGTAGAGGAACCCTATAAACACTACTGTCGCCATGTGATCAAGGTTAATTGTAGCAGATTTAAGTCATGTTGATATTGTGCACCCTTGATATGATGAAATGAAGTGGTACTTTACCTTTGTAGTCTTCCTCCTAATATCTCATAACCCCAGTCTAATCATGAGGAAGGCATCAGACACATTCCCATAGAGGGACATTTTACAAAATATCTGACCAGTACTTCTCAAAGCTGTCAAATCATCAAAAACAAGGAAAGGCCGAGAAACTGCCACAATGAAGAGGAGCCTAAAGAGAAATGATCAATAAATGTAATACATCCTGAACAGGACTCTGCACATAAAGTACATATTAGGTAAAAATTAAGGAAGTTTCAATGAAGTATTACTGGTTAACAATAATGTATCAGCATGGGTTCATTAACTGTAACAAATATACTAATGTGATATGGTAATAGGAAAAAGTAGTTGTGGGAACTCTGCACTACTTTCTCGATTTTTTTCTAAATCTAAAACTGTTCTGAAAAAGAAAGTCTACTTAAAAAATAATAAAAGCGAGTTCAAAGACTATATTCTTGAAAAACGAGAGAATCGAGATGCTCTTGATCATTATGAGAAAACTGCAAAGGAGTAGATAATTGACTGTGTTGATAATGAATTTTTTTCTTTCATAGAGGCATTTGAGAGACATTCAGAAATTTCCTAAAGACAATTTGAGATTGTTAATATTACAACTCAGATTAAAATCCTTCACTGGCTCCCATGATCAGATATGAGGCCCAGATCCCTCTGTAGCATACAAATCAATCCGACCTTTCTGTACTCAAATTCTTTCTTTCATTGTTCAGCAATATCAAGAAGATTGTTCATACACATGCTGCTTGTTGCCTCTCAGCTTTTGTTCATGCTTTGAAATTCCCTACTTCATACCCCAATCCTCTCTTTCTTCTAATTAGCTCCACCTTCTCCAGGAAGTCCTTTCTGATTCTCCTGAGATTAGTGCCTTTTTTTCCTCCTCAAATCCAAGGAGTCCATCTCTATCCTATTGGCCTTACATACTATTTTGATTATTTGTATATGTGGTTGTGTTCTCTACTTGGCCATGTACAAATCAAAGCCAGAGTTTTATTGTATCTATAACAAGAACAGGAGATATAAGTTGCTTAACTTATATTTATATTTTGAGAGAGAGACAGACAGACAGCACTTTGATCTTACCTACAAGAGGGTAGAGATCAGAATATAATGATCTTTTATAAACAAAATAATAGTTACTATTGGAAATTTTAATTCATTCTCACAAAATTTATTTTCTAGAACTCATCAATCTTATAAGAAAACTTAAAAGTAATTAAAAGTAAAAAATGTAAAGTTTTCTAGTATTAGATTATAAACACCTTAAAAAAGAGGTGATTTTGAAGATCTGAAGGATATTGCAGATTAATCCTAGGCTTCTAATTTTTGAATGTTTTGTTATTTAGTATTTGAGTAATCTATGTGAACTCTACTGGTGAAAATTTAATCCAGAAAATGTGGACTAGCACAGAATATTGGTTTGTGTTTAAGTGTAAAGGGCTTATGGTAAGAATTCTCTTTTTCTTCATTATTTTCCAAAAAGGAAATTTGACATTTTAGTATTCTCTATTCACCTACACAGGTGGGAAACTCTGAAACAGAATTCAGCATAAACTGCACTATTCTTAGTTGAAGATTCTCTGAGATTCAGAGCCCTCTGTCCATGGTGTCAGCCAATCACATGGTATCTGTTTCTGGGTCTTATGGAACACGTTGAAGCACATAATGAAATTTATGCGGAAGGTTCTAGATTTCTCATGAGGATTTGAAAATAAAGCAAAATTATATTTTTGTGAAATGACTAGTTTTAAATTCTTTCCTTCAGTGTCTATTAATGTTTATGAAATCATGTTGTATTGATTGTAGGGGACAGGAGATATTGACTGTCATTTTAAAATTAAGAAGAACTTGGAAAATGCATCTATAAGCCTGGAATCTACAAAGAACCCAGGGTTGTTTGTTGGACTTCAGTCAGATGGACGGGCAAAACCAGTTATTTATACCAAAAATGGAAATGTTTTCTTCTATCCACGAGTCATCAAATGTACGTTTACTCTGAAATACTACTGCTATTTTGTTTTGCTTCATGATATTTTGTGTTTAGTGTCTGATAATTTCACTATACTTTTACTAAGCAATTTTCTGCTGTTAGGCTCTTTATGGTTGTTATTCTAGAAACAGTAAAAAAAAAAAAAACAATGAAGACCTCTTATCTCAAATTCTCAGTTACTTAATATTAGGTAAAGAGTTTTTGCTATATTAGGCTCCTTTATAGTTTTTTAAGTTGGGTGTATGTATTTGTGTGTGTATGTGTGTGTGCATGTGTATGTGCTTGTATTTTGTTATTTAAGATTTCCATATACACTGATATGGGATGGGGCTGTTAGAAACAGTCTCAGCTTCAATGCTATTAATTTTTAATCCTCACAGTATAAAATGAAATGGGAAAAAGGTCAACACAAAAGGGATTTGAATTAAAAACAGGATTTGGAGAAAAAATGTTTAAGGATAGGACAAAAATGTGCATATTTTGAAACTAGTTTCTCTCATATCTAAATTTAGGTTCTCTTGCAAACTGCAATAAGGATCTGAAGACTTTACTTAAATGAATTAGAATGTGTTTTCTTGAACACAAAAGTTAATGTGATAACACTGTTGTTAAAATTGAGTTTACTGTTTAATTTTTTCCTGATGTCATTCCACGGATTTTGGCTTATTCAAAATCTAGTTGATTTTCTTAGTCAGTCTGACTCTTATTTAACTTATCTTTTTTTGTCAAAGTCTACCTATTCTTTATATATTATATGTAGTATATTTTATAACACACATATATTATATATAATCTCATATTTGTAGGATATTTTATAGATACATAAATTTATATACTATCCAACAGAAGATAGTTTCACATAAGAATAAAAAGAGTTTGATTTAACTTGATGGTATATCTGGCCATGCTCTTTATGACATCTGCATCAATTCTTTTTCAGCCTTTAGTTGCCATATTTAAAATTTTGCAAATTTTGGGCTGGTGCACCTTAACTTACTGCCATACGTATCACCACACACTCTACCCTCTGTTTTTTCACAGGCTAGCACAAAGTGGCTCTCCTACACAACAAAATGGGTATGCCATCTGTTTCTGGAGCTCTGAAGAGAAACAGATGACTTGAGAGAAAGCAGAAAGGCACAGGGTGGAGTAAAAGAAAAGCAGTGAGAAATAGCTAGCAGGGGACAGCTGGAAGAGCTGAGGAAGAAAGGAGAACTAATACTAAGGAAGGAGTAGTGAAGACAAGATGAGAAAGAAGAGATAATGATAATTAGAAAAAAATATGAGTAGAAGAAAAAATAACGTGGCATTATATAAGAGAGAGATAATAGAAGGCCACATATATCAACCTAGGGTGTCCCTACCAATAGAACCAATAGAAACCACATCATTCTTTTTTGTAGGCTCTACAATTTAATTCTTTTATCAGAGCATGGATGCTTTGAGTTTTCTTCTCTATTTACCAGCTGTATAATTCTAGTTAACATCAAAGAACTTTGGTTTCTGTGTCTGTGTAACCAAAATAATAGTAACACCTTCCCTGTCTAGTTGTTGGGGATCAAGCTAATAAATGTATTTGGAAGTTCTTGGTTTAGTAATAATAGCTAATATTTGTAGGCAGCTATTTTGTGCCATATATTGCAAAGCTATCATTTACTAGCACTTTGAAAAGTAGGTAAATATTGTTTATTGTCTTGAGACGGCACTCTTATTATTTAATAATGTTTTTGAAATAAGAAATGAATATGCTCCGGTGATTGTGAATAACTTTAAAAAGCTTATAGAAAATTGGGCTGGGACAGATTTTATATTGATTAAACTGGTTGAAAGGCATCTATAATCTGTTTATATAATTTCTTTTTCCCTTTTACTTTTATTATAAAAACAACTATAATTGTGGAAATTTTGAAAATATGCTATGCAGTCTATCCAGAAATTAAACAAATATATATTTTGATGTGTATATATTCATGATTTTTCTATGAAGATGTGTGTTTTATATATTTATCTACCTTCTCTAAATATACTAAAAGTATATTTTTAAACAAAAAGATGGAGCCATAGTCTTTTATATATAAAAATCAATTTAATATGCTTTTTGTTTAAAAAAATGATTTTCATCAATACACATAATGTAGTTTTGGCAGTATTTGCCAGTTTTGTGGGGAATTGCCTAAAGGTTCCTGTTTGTCCTGGCTACACAGAGAGCTTCCCCTTTTCCTGATTTTAAACTATCAGCTATCATGCTTAGATCTCACATGTTATTTGTACAATTAGATGAAAATTCCTGTAACCAGCAAGCTATTCTTACTTATTAACCCAGGAGGATAAGCATGTAATTCTGTTTGTTAACATTTATGAACATTCTAATTGATACTAGACATTTATTGCAGATATCACTTTTCATTTGAAAACAAAAAATGGGAGGATTTTCAAACATACTGTAAAGCTATTAACCTTAGTACTGATAAGATTGCTTCTCCTCAGTAGTTCTCTTTTAATTATGGGGGATATGTTCCAAGACTCACAGTGGATGCCTAAAATCATGGACAGTACCAGGACCCATATATTCTATATTTTTCCTATACATACATACCTATGATAGAGTTTAAGTCACGAATTAGGATCAGTAAGAAGTTAACAACAATAAGATAGTAAAATAGAACAATTATAACTATACTGTAATAAAAATTATGTGAATATGGCATTAATAAGAAAAATAAGGGTAACAAACATAGGCACTGCAGTGCTGTGACAGCTAATCTGGCTACTAAGTGACTAATGGGTGGGTAGCATGCACAGCATGGATACATTGGACAAGGGGATGATTCATGTCCCAAGTGGGACAGAGCAGGGTGGTTCAAGATTTCATCACACTACTCAGAATGGTACACAGTTTTAAAACTTATGAAATGTTGTGAGGTGAAGAAGTTGCCTTAACTTGTAAGCTATCAAGACTTATTATAAAGCTATAATAATTAGACAGCAGAATATTGCACAAAGAGATAGTTAAATAGACTTATGGGACAGAGCAGAGAACATAGGAATAGATACATTAGTTTATGGAAACTTGGTACATGACCAAGTTGGCTTCACAAAGACAATGGGCAAAAAGTGGATATTCAATAAATGGTGTTAGCACAATTGGTAATTCATATTGAGGAAAAAATGGATTTTCTACTTCACACTGTACAAAAAATTCCAATTCAGTTGTATTTAAAAATTAATTGAGAAAGATAAAATGTAAAACATTTAAAACAAAAATATAGGAGAATATGGCTCTGATGTAGGCAAGGATTTAAGATATCAAAAGTAAAATGTAAGGAAAAGATGAATAAATGAGACTATGTTAAAATTTAGAACTTTTAATGAAAAAAGACTTCGCTAAGAATGAAAAGACAAGTGTCAGAGAGAAGATCAATGCTTTACGTATACTCACCAAATGCTTAGTATGTAGAATATGTAATTAACTCCTAAAAATCAACTAGAAGGGAACAAACAACCTAAAGGAATATGGGAAATGATATTTACAAGAATTTCATAGAAGAAAAAATATAAATGGCTAATAAATATATAAAAGAATGGAAGGGAAATGCAAATTAAGAACATTGAGATAATATTTGTATACTCTTAAGATAGAAAATTTAAAAGTTAGGCGATATCACTTATACATTGATGGAGGGAGTGTAAAATGGCAACCACTTTCATAATTATATAATTATACATTTAAGAAAAAAATTATGAATTGTTTATTTCTGGAATGTTCCATTTAATATTTTCCAACCACAATTGACCATGGGTAACTGAAACCATGGAAAGCAAAACTATAGATTAGTGGCAACTACTATATTCTAAACCATTCTAGACTTTCAAATTAAAAGGAAGCTTAAAATTTCCATACCTTTTCACTGATTATTTTCAATCTGTAAAAATGACTGCAGCACCATTTTGCACTAATGTGATGTTTTAACTCAATATATTATGTATGGCTCATTATATTCTCATTATTATGTGAGAAGTCAAGAGCCTGGATAGGGTCATGGACAGGTTAGGAAAGAGATTCTCTCATGGATTCAGTGGGAAGCAGCACCTGATAGAATTAAAGGCAGAGAGCCCATTTTATAGGAAGTAGTGTAAGTATATATGGAGACACCTATTGACAGGGCCTTCAAGCCAGAATTCTTGGGACATTGCTACAAATCAGCTGACCTTTTGTGGCCTTGGATGACATTTTCAAGATCTGGCTGTCTTGAGGTAGTGTGTTCTATATGTTACTTGTTAGAATTTTCAGAATCTTTGAAAAAATTGATACTGAAAGTTTGCAAAATGGTTCTATTCCTACTACTGTAGACACCCAGATTGGTCTAGAAGTTCTTATTGATCCAGAGAATCTCATCACTAGTATCATTAATATCAACATCTGTACAGAAATATATTGTTCCAAGAAATGTTAACTCTAAGATTTCATTTCTAAATATAACACAGACACTTCCTGTTTTAATAAGGACAAGGGTGCTGGAGACATTGCTATGGAAATTTTATTGGACCATTGTGAATCCTAGGAATTCTGAGGAAGAGGTTAAAAGTACCATTTCTTCAGAATATAGTTTCTAGTAATACTTTCTCCCATTTTCACTAGATGAGAACCAAAGTTAAAGAAATCCATGTGTGCACAACGAGCCCTTTGGCTTCTGTATCAAGTTTGCATTATGTCCACCTCGGACTGTAATGAAAGTATACCTGCAGAATCAATTGATACAATTTCCCTAAGAGATCTATTTTGATTCTGATTAATCATTAGACACACTTCAACAAAAGAAAGCACAAAGAATGGCTGCTGTGCTGACTCCTGTTTGCTGTGCTGGTGTGCACCATTGGAGATTCTGTTTTGTGCAGATATTGGTCTTTACTTTTACCCATGTTTTTCCTTAATTTTCTGGGTAATGTTGAATTTTCTGCCAGATCAAGAAAACAAATGTTAACAAAAATGTCAAAACAGTGTGAGATATAGAAAAAAATATGTATGCATTGGTCTCTGTCACCTGCTTCCTGACACAGAGTTTCTGAAACCTTTATAAATTCCTAAGTGATTAGGAAACTAGGAGAACCTCTTGTTCTAATATTTGGTCTTTGACCCCACCCCAGACACAAGTCTCCTAAAACCTGTGTCATTTCCTAAGTCATAAGAGCACTAGGAGCTTCTTTTCCTCTATAGAGGCAACTCTGAGTGGGCTTGTGGATAGCAGCTGGATACCCAAAAGACCATGATTAGAAGCTTGGAATTTTCAGCCCACTCCCCCAACTACTTAAGAGAGGGGAGAGAGACAAGAAATAGACTTAATGATTGATCATGCTTACACCAGGAAGCCTCCATGAAATTTCAACAGTTTGGGGAGCTTCCAGGTTGGTGAGCACATCTACATACTGGGAGGGTGATGTACCCTACCTCCACAGTGATAGAGGCTCCTGTGGTCATGACCTTCCCAAACGTCACCCTATTTATCTCTTCATCTGGCTATTCATCTGTATCTTTTATCACATCCTTTAATAAACTGGTAAAAGTATTTCTCTGAGTTCTGTGAGCTGCTCTAATGAATTAAGGGAACTCACGGGGGCACATGTGGGAACCTTGGATTTGTAGCTGGTCACTTAGAAGCACAGTTAACAAGCAACTTGTGAATGGCATCTGAAGTAAGGACAGTTTCATGAGACTGAGCCATTAATCTATGAGATCTATGCTATCTCCATCCAGGTAGATGAAGTTAGAAATAAGTTAAATTGTAGGACACCCAGCTGGTGTCACAGAACTGTTTATTATGAGGAAGATCCCTACACATTTGATGACTAGAAGTGTCAGAGGTGAAGTGTTCTGTGTGAAAGCAGAGGAGACACACAGGAAGAAAGACTAGGTTTCCATAACTCAAACACATAATAGTCCTTGCCTTTGAACTTCAAAACTTGTTGCCAATTTTCTTAAAAAATATCTCATCATAAGGTATGTAAAACTCTTGAATCAGATACTGAGCAGAAAATTAACAGATTATATCTAATTATTTCTCATAACAGTGAAGAACAAACCACTAAAATAGATTTCAGTAAATTTGGAGAATATATATGATGTCCAGTTGATAAAATATAATCCAATCCCTTTTGAAGCTTATTCTGATAACATTGAATTCATGATGACTAGAATGGGATTGAAATGATCTGACATCCTTTCTGTTTACTAAGAAGCTACCTCACAGTATTTGTTGGGGGCTTCTGTCACCATAGAGTACCAAATTGAAATGTTTGCTACCATTGTATCCCCAGGACACAGCAAAATGCCTGGCTCAGCATAGGTTTTGAATGAATGAATGTGTAGCATAAAGTGAATGAGAGTTGAATCAGGAATATCTGGGTTTTATTTCCATATACTGCAGTATGTCCCTAATCTAGTTAATTAGCCCTACTGAACCTCTGTCCTGTCTATAAATGAGAATAATAACTTCTGGTAGAGTAAGTACTTTCAGTCTGAGTCTGCAGAACTTTTGAAATTGTAGGTGAGCATATGTTTAGTAAATAAACTATGTGCAGTTAGTTATTCATAAGTGTGCATTTGAGGCAGGAAGAAGCTCATGACCTTTAGTTTTTCAGAGATCAGTGACTCAAAATGTAAGGAACTCTGTTTTACAGTGCTTTGTAATGAGTGACAGAATGTTTTTTTATTTTTATATGTGTATTTTTTCAATTACAGTTGACATACAATATTAGTTTGAGGTGTACGATATAGTGATTAAATATTTACATAACTTATGAAGTGATCATTCCGGTAAATCCAGTGCCTATCTGACACCATACATGGTTATTACAATACTACTGACTGTATTTCCCATGATACATGCTACGTCTCTATGACTATTCTGTATCTACCAATTTGTACATTTTAATCTCCTCCCCTCTTCACCTATTCCCCCACCTCCCAATCTGATAACCATCAAAGTGCTCTCTGTATCTATAAGCTTGTTTCTGTTGCCTGTTTATTCTGTTCTCTAGATTCTACATGTAACATTTGTCTTTCTCTGTCTGACTTACTACACTCAGTACAATGCTCTCTAGGTCAAGAGTCCCCAAATTTAGGCCACAGATGTATACCGGTCCATGGCCTATAAGGAACCAGGCTGCATAGCAGGTGAGTGGCAGGCAAGTGAGCAAAGCTTCATTTGTATTTTCAGCCACTCCCTAGTGCTAGCATCACTGCCTCAGTTCCACCTCAGATCATCAGGCATTAGATTCTCATAGGAACACCAGTCCCTGGATCCAAAAAGGTTGGGGATTCATGTTGTTGTAGATGGCAAGATTTCAATCTTTTTTATGGCTGAGAAATATTTCATTATATCCATGTACCACCTCTTCTTTATCCATTCATTCATTGACAAACACCCAGGTTGCCTTCATATCTTGGCTGTTGTAAATAATGCTGCAATGAACATAAGGATTCACATGTCCCTTCAAAGCAGTGTTTTGTTTTGGGTTTTCTTTGGATAAATACCCAGGAGTGATATAACTGAAGTTTTCTTTGTCTCTTGTTATAGTCTTTGTTTTAAAGTCTATTTTGTCTGGTATAAGTATTGCTACTCGGTATTTTTTTTTTAATTTATTTTTATTTTTATGAAACATATTTTCACCCCTTTACTTTCAGTCTGAGTATGTCTTTCAATCTGAAGTGAGTCTTTTGTAGGCAGCATTAGTAAGGGTCTTGTTTTCTTATCCATTTATCCACCCTATGATTGGAACATTTAATCCATTGACATTGAAAGTAATTGCTGATAGATATGTAGTTATTGCCATTTTATTATTCAGCATAAGTTTTGGATAAATGATCTTTTTTTTCTGTTTTTATCTTTTTCTTCTTCTTCTTCTTAAAGAAGTCCTTCTAACATACTGGCTTGGTGATGATGTACTCTAGCTTTTTCATGTCTGGGAAGCTCTTTATCTGTCCTTGGATTCTAAATGATAGCTTTGCTGAGTAATCTTAGTTGGAGCTCCTTATTTGCTGCTAATTCCCTCTGGCTTGCAAAGTTGCTGTGGGGAATTCAGATGACAGTCTTTTGGGAGCACCCTTGTAGGTAACTAACTGCTTTTGCCTTGCTGCTTTTAAGATTCTCTCTTTGTCTTTAACCTTTGACTTTTTAATGATGATGTGTTTTGGTGTGGGCCTCTTTGGGTTCCTCTCTGAGCTTTCTGGGTTTGTATGTCTATTTCCTTCCACAGGTTAGAGAACTTTTCTGACATTACTTTTTGAAGTAGGTTTTCAATTCCTTGCCCTCTCTCTTCTTCTGGTATTTTTATGGCACAAATGTTGGTACACTGATGTTGTCTCAGAGTCCCCTTAAACTATGCTCACATTTTTAGATTCTTTTTTCTTGTTGCTGTTCTGATTGGGTGTTTTCTGCTACCTTACCTTCTAAATCACTGATTTGACCTTCTGCTTCATCTAATCTACTCTTAATTCCTCCTAAGGTATTCTTAATTTCATACTTTTTGTTTATTATGTTTTCTGTCTCTTTGTTAAAGTTCTCACTTAGATCATCTACTCTTTCCCTAAGTTCATTGATCATCCTTATAACAAGTGTTTTGAACCCTGCATCTGGTGGATTGCTTATCTCAATTTTGTTTAGTTCTTTTTCTGGAGCTTTGTTATGTTCTTTCATTTGGTACATGTTTACCTTCTCATTTTGGCTGCCTACTGTGTTTGTTTCTGTGTATTAAGTAGGTCTGCTATGTCTCCCAGTCTTAGTAGAGTGACCTTCCATAGTAGGTGTGCTGTGGGTCCTAGGGGTACAGTCTTTCCTGACTACTTCAGCCCAATGCTCCAGGTATGTCCCTGTGTGGGTCGTGTGTGTCCTCCTATTGTAGTTGAGCACTGGTTGCTGTTTGTTCATCAGTGGGAGGCATTGACACTCAGGCTGATTGGTTGTGAGGACTGGCCTTGACCACTGGAGAAGCTGTTGTTCAGGGGCTGACCCTACAAAGCAGGATTTGCTTTAGCATAGCTCTGGTGCCTGCCCTGTCTGACATTTGGGTGTGTCATCTTGAGATGTGGATATGACCCCACGTGGTGCTCTGGCTCAGACTGATGCTGGCCACTAAGTGTGTAGGTTGGGGCCTCCCAGGAGGCCCTGCCACAGGCCAAATTCAGCTGCAGCCTGTGCACTGCTCAAGGCCACCTGGCATGAGCCGCCAAGCAATCTGCAATGGCTGACACTTATGCTGGGCTTGGAATTGCCTCCAGAGGCCAAGCCACAAACAGAGGTTGACTGCCGCTAGTGCTGAGCTTAGGGGCTGTTCAGGAAGAGGCACAGGGTATGTCAAGGTCAAATGTTGCTTGTACAGTTTTTGTGAACCTTTGAGAGACTTTAGGGAAGTCTGCAGTATGAGCCAAGAGAGGCCATTTGTATTTCCATGGAAGGACCCGCTCATTGGGTGAGGTGGGCTCAGGGAATCACCAGAGCAGAGGGACCTGTGATAACTACATTGATGGAGACTCGGATATGAATGGTTTAAGATTCACAAAAAAATTGAGGGGAAGGAACAGTGATTTTCCATATACCTCTTGTTCCCACATATGCACAACTTACCTCACCAAATAGTATATTTGTTACAATTCGTGAACCTACATTGACATATTATAATCACTCAAAGTTCATTGTAACATTATGGTTTAGTCTTAGTGGTGTACATTCTATGACTTTAGACAATAAGTATAATGACATTTATCTATAAAATATTTTTACTGACTTCAAAATCCTTACATTAATTGATTTTTAAATGTTGAAACAGCCTTGTATACCTGGAATAAATCTCACTTGGTCTATTAATCTTTTTATCAGTTGTTGGATTCAATTTGATAATATTTTGTTGAGGATTTTTATATCTGTTTATCAGAGGTATTGGTTTATACTTTTATTATCTTGTGATGTTTTTGTATAGTTTTGGCATTAGGGTAATCTGATCTGATAGAATGAGTTAGGAAGTATTTCCTCTGCTTCTTTACTCTGAAAGAGATTGTAATGAATTACTGTAATTTCTTCCTTAAATGTTTGTAGAATTCTCCAATGAACTGTCTGGGCCTGGTTCTTTCTGCTTTGAAAGATTATTAAGTATTTATTTAATTTCTTTAATAGATATTGGCCTGTTCAGATTATATGTTTTTTTTGTGTGTGAGTTTTGACAAATTGTATCTTTTAAGGAGTTGATCCATTTCATTTACATTATCAGATTTGTGGGCATAAAGTTGTTCATAATATTCCTTTATTGTAATTTTAATGTCCATATTATATATGGTGATGTCCTTTCTTTCATTTCTGATGTTAGTCATTTCTGTCTTTTTGTTGTTTGTTTAGTTAGCCTGACTAAAATCTTATTGATTTTATTGATCTTTTCTAAGAACCAGCTTTTAGTTTCATTGATTTTTTTTTTCTATTGAGTTTATGTTTTCAATTTCACTGGTTTCTTCTCTAATTCATCATGGTATATCTTTTATAACTTAAATAGAGTTGATAGATTACTAGAAGACAAGTGATACCTCTTTTATCATTTTGGGTAAGTCACTTCTCTGTGACTTGGTTTCTTTATCTATAATTTGGTTAAAATTTGGTTTAATTAATCATTGTGTATTGAGAATTTCTAATTAAAGTCATTTATCCTGATCTAGGAAGCTAAGCAGGGTCGGACTTGGTTAGTACCAGGATTTAAGACCACCTAGGAAGATCAGGTGCTGTGGGTATAAAAAATAAAAAGTAAGGGATTGTAAGCTGACAAGGTCCATGCAATTTGTGAGGTTAACCAAGGTTTGCCTTGCCTAAAAAAATCATTTATCTCACTACCATTTAGCTGTGCTAGCCAGCTTGTGCAGCAAACCTCTTCGTTCTCTCTTCCATGATTTTGCATACCTATGAACTTTATATATAAGAAAAATATGAAGAGATATGATTTCATGTCCTTACATGATTAGTTTTATAGAGTCCCTGGAGAAGCTTTTCAATGGATTTTATGGATATATGGAAGATTTGGAAATTCTATTTCCCATTGTTCAGATAATAAGCCCACCTTTATAATCTCATTTAATAAAACCACACTGTGCTAGGTATTATTTAAAGAATGTCATACCAATACAATTTGTGACTTTTCATTAACTTCATTGCACTGTTTGTTACTTTTTTAGAACATCTAGATAGGAGAGAACATGTCTAAGCTTTTTAAGTATCATAAAAGAGACTTAATTGTGTACAATAATTATACATATAATTCTCTTGTACTAATTCCAGCCCAGTTTTATGGTATTAGCCAACCTCTGTATACAAATTGTGAGGCTTGGTGTATTAATAATCTAAAAAAATGCAGGACTGAAGAATGATTCAAATGTTACATTTTTATTATATACAGCTAGAGAAACTTCAGGTTCAGGTCTTATGGGAGATTAAATATGTTTGGAAAATTTCTTTTTGCTTCATACTAGTCTGCTAAGATCATTCACATTTCAAAAATCTAAATGAAATACTGACATATACCCTATCCATCAGATTTTAAATATGTATATTGTGAACTTATTTTAAAAAATTACACAAACATGTTTCAGGTATTAGGCTTTATAGATTTATAATATACATGCCATAATATATTACATCGCTATTGCATATATTTCAGCTGTTTTACTTTTTAAATACCTGGTGTTTAATAAAACAAAAATTTTTACTTGCTCACTTCATAGAGTTACAAACTTTTTCTCTGGTGGATCTCAATACAACTAAATTTTTGGGTATAATGAGATGCCCTCTGAAGTGAATAAATTAATCATTCAATTCCAGCTATGTGTGTATATACCTTTTAATTGTATTTCCAGCTGAAATATTCTGGTTCTTTCTCCATCACAGGTTTTATTTTATGTTGTAGTTGACAGTTTTCACATTCCTTTTTAAATAGTGAAAGTGAGACATAGAAAGCAGCATTTACTCCAATTTAGAGTAGGTTGTGAATCCACTGGAGGGTCACTTGGTTCTTGGATTTTAGACTTTTATCTGCAATCAATCAGGCCTAAAGACAAAGTGGGCAACCTTCTGTACAGAAGGACAGGAACATCCTAGATGACCTTTCCAGAAAATATCTTCTAGGCCCTAAATTTCCTGCTATTAAAGCAACCATTATGTTTATAAAAATTTTTTGACATGTTTTTGAAAATAAGGTAGAATATTGAGAAGCCAGTGGGGAGGGTATAGAGATGAGAGATGCTTATTCCCATTTCACAGCCTGTTGTGCAAGCCTTTCTGTGCTTGTTTCTAATTTCTAGATTGGCACATTAATTGTTTTTTTTTTTTCTTTCCTCCCTAGGCACTCTGTGCATGTGTCTGTTATAGCACTCATATATACAGTTATTTACATGTTCTCCCTATGGGTTGTAAATCCCACTAATGTCAAAGCCACATCTTATCTGTTGATTTATTTTTATACTTATGGCAGAGACTCGAAGAGAGTTTATTTTGTTTTTGTAAATGCTGGATTTCCACTTTATTTATAAATAATGTCAACCTTTAATTATGGGTCTTTTAATTCGATCCTGATAAAATGGACCTTAAATTATACTTAGGAATCTTTTAGAGTTTTTCCTTTCCAAGTATTTATTTACCCTCAGCAGGCATGTTTCTAGTTATTTCTAGCTATATCTTTTAATGTTACAAAATTTCTTTATTAGCATCAATATCCAGTGCATAAGCATTACATTGTAAATAAACCATATGCAAAACCTTGTATTTTACAGAGTTTAGTGTTTAAAAGCTTATTGTATCTGAAACTGCATCTTATAACCTTTGAAGGATATAAGTGACAACATGGTCATGGGCAGTTTTTCAGACTGGTGTAATAGGTGCTATCACATCACATGATTAAGTTTTGCTAATTCCCAGTAGTCCAATCAATGAGTTTTTTATGTCTTCTCATGCTAATATGTTTTATGAGTCATATTAAATTATTGACTGCTAGTGGTATTAAAAAATAATGGCTATTTTTTAATATTATGTAGAATCAGATATTTGTATAATATATTTTGTTGCTGGTGAGGTCTCTAAAATATGACAATAGTAGTATGAATTACTACCATTTAAGAAAGGCTGTACTATGCCTGATCCCTAAAATAAATAAATAAATAAAACTTTGAAGTCCTAAATACAAATAGCACTTGTGAGCATATATTATAAAATTGGAATCATTATTGAGCTAGGTTGGAGATATTTATTCCTGAAGAAGATGCTGAAACAACTTGATTCTTAATAAAAAGCAGCAAAATAGTGAATTTTTCTTCATTTGTAGATATATATATATGTATATGTATTTCTTTGATTCTCATATTTTCGTTAAGTCACATAAAGTATTGTTTAAATGACATTTTAGTCATTTTCCCCTGATGAAGGCAAACTACCAATTATCAGAGTTTCTATTTAGAATCTAAAAGAAAAATATCTTGAATAAGTCATTTGATTCATACTGTGGTGTTATATTATTGCCTTGATTTTACGAAGCAATGGATATACTTGATAGGAATACTATTCATACATGGCCTGCTGCTGAGGATAAAACGTCATTTTCTGGTAACTATGTAATGCAGAGTAAAAAGATTTCACTAGGCATTGAAATGGAAACAATAGCAAAACTTAAACTTGCATAGCTGAACATATGGTGAGTTTTCTGAGAAGAAAGAAGTGATTTTGAGAGGATGGCATCTTTTAAAATCTTAATTTCAGTTGGCAGAGAAAACTCAACGGGTATGTCTGCAACACCCAGCCAAGAGGAGGAAAAGATTCAGGAGTCAAAAAACCATCAAGAAATACCACCAGAATCTGAGCCCAAAGGTCTCTTGTTTTCTTCAACTGCAAGTAAGCAACAGCGTTTTTTTTTTTTTTAACTCTTTTTTTTTTTTTGGTTTGTGTGTCTGCTCTGTACTTTGTGGATACCTCAATATAGTTTACATTATACCACGTGGAGTTGGTTTTAAGCTGTTATCTTATTCTTTATGCTTTGGTTTTATATTGCAAAGCATAAATATATTTTAAAATATGTTCATTTCTTTACTTTTAATTTAGTGTTCACTCCTGAACAATGACTTAAAGAGAGGGTGCTATTAAATATGATATAATATTGGACTATCACCTATAAAATATTTTGTGAATATATTTTATATATAATAGCAAATTCTCACCAAAGTCTAAATAACAACAAAAAAACTCTATCTGATATTGAAACTGAGGCATCAGTAAAGTACTCTAGGCTTCAGAGGTATGAATATTTAGTTTCTATCTCTTAGCCTATTTGATCATTTTTCTTGCTCTTAAATATATTAATTTCTATCAGACTGGAAAGTGAAATGAATGCTATCTGATAAATTCTGTGCATCAGAATCTAGCCATCTTTGAGTAAATGACATAGTGACCACTGTCTCTGAGCTAGTGTTTTTTAAAAACCCCCTTTGAAAAATAGTTAAATTATAATGTTACCTTTTAAAAAGTACTTTTTGAAAATCAGTAATTGCGTGTACTCACTTTTCTTTCAGATAGCAACAGAAAATAGATGCGTCTTGCTGACAACTCTGTGATACTATCGCATCATCCAGAAGGAAGAGAAATTAGCCTTTTGATTTTTGCTGCATAGGGCTAGGCCCAGTTTTGTATTCCCATCTCATGTCATGTATCCATGGAGCAGCATGACAAATCATACTGCATGAGAAACATGTGCTTAGTTAAAATTTTTCATAGAAGGAGAATTCAGTCTTGTGTCAGAAAATAATGGCACTTAAATTTGGGATGGCCACCCAAGTAAAATTTGACTTGGCTGAAATAGCATGTTAGCTGAAATGAAATCTCTAGGAATAGATAGTTTTCTATGAGTAGCAAAACATGTAAGAGAAAATCTATACATCTTATTAAAATTTGTTCTGGCAACAACATTTCAAAAATGTTACCATTGTTAATTTTTTAAAAGTTTAAGGTGGATAACATTTTGATTTGATATATTTATGTGTTGCACTATGATTGTCATCGTTAGCTATCACCTTTATCACGTCATATAATTATCATTTCTTTTTTGCATTTCTTTTTAAATTTTTATTTCTTTTTTAATTATTTCTTTTTTTAAGATGTAGTCTTAGGATGTTTGATGTTTATAATGCAATGTTGTTGTTGATAATCACTATACTATACATTAGATCTTCAGACCTTATTTCTCTACTCTTTAATAGTTTGTACCCTTAAACCTCTCTCCTATTTCCCTTACCCTGGCTCTTGGTAACAACCATTTTACTTTCTGTTTTTATGAGTTTGGCTTTTTTTTAGATTCCACATATAAATGATATCATACAGTATTTGTCCTTGTATCTCAGCACAACATCCTCAAGGTCCATCCACATCATTGCAAGGGGCAGGATTTCCTTCTTTCTCATGGCTGAATATTTCATTATATACAGATATACATATACATACATACCACATCTTTATTCACTTGTATTTGTTTATAGGCACTTAGGTTGTTTTTATATCAGCTGTTGTGAATAATGCTGCAATAAACATGAGAGTGCAGATATATCTTTGATATCCTGTTTTCATTTCTTTGGGGTAGATACCCAGAACTGGAATTGCTGAGTCATAAGGTAGTTCTATTTTTAATTATTTGAAAAACCTCCATACTGTTTTCCATAGTGGCTGAAAAAATTTGCAGTTCATATTCTTGCCAATACTTGTTATTACTTGTCTAATACTTGATTTTGATAATAGTTATTCTAACAGTTGTGAGGTGATATCTCATTGATTTTTATTTGACTTTCCCTGATGGCAAGATGTTGATCATCTTCTCATGTCCTTGTTTGTCACTGGATGTCTTCTTTGGAAAAATGTCTATTTTGTTCCTCTGTCCATTTTTAATAAGGAATGTTCTTTTGTCAAGTTTTATAAGTTCTTTATATATTTTGTATATTAACCACTGTTAAATTTTTAAGGATTGGAAGTTATAAGTTTTAGAGTGAGGCCGGACAAACCAAATAATTTTCAAAAAGGATTAAATTAGGCTTCAAGATAAATATAGACCTTTTCAAATTATTCTTTCATTTAATCATCAAATATGTATTGTGTGCCTACTAAATGTCAGATGTAAGGAAATAACAGTGATGGCAAAACAGGTTTGGTCTCTGCTCTCTTGAAGTTTACAGTCTAGCGAGCCAGATAAACATTAAATAATTCCACAAAAATATAAGGTTAAAAACAGATAAATTAAATGAAACAACCAAGGCATGCTAGACACAAAATAAAATTTAAGTCATTTTTTCACTGTAAAAGTGCTTATAAATTCTTTATTGTAGTTAATGATAAATGGAGGGTTGGCAAAAAAACTAAGAAAACAGAGACTGAATTTATTAATTCAGCTCTTCAATTTATTAATTAAGCTATTTAAAACACTGGTTTAGCACAGACTTTGGCCTTGGATATGAAATTCTGAAAATCTAGATGATAAAGCTCTCTTAATGCAAATATCATTAACAAAATTCCCGTGATTTGTTTAAAATTTGCCTTCTGTGATTGCAGTAGAATGGTTTTTATAAGCATCTTTTAGGTAGGGAAAAATGTCTTCACATATTAATATTACCTAGAAGCTTCTGATTCATTACTGAGTAATTTGATCATAATTCTTTTTAGCTGTCTTCTGTATACCTCTGTCAAACATCTGTGGTAGTTAAAAGTTGTTTATTGCGAGAAATACCTTTCTACTGATTTTGCAATTTACTTGTCATAGATTTAGGTTACATTAGCCATTCATATTAAAATAAATTAAAATTAGTTGACCAATACTTTAGAACACATATTTTATACTTTAAAGATGTTAAAAAACAACTATTCACTCTTAAAGAATGAGATTACATTTGTCAGTCTATTATCAGGATAGGGCAAGATGTATGTAGTTAGGGGGATTAGGTATTATAGTAAAATAAACCTATTTTTTGTATTCAGCATGCTTATTTATTAGAAAATAAAGTTGAATTTTTATCATCCACATCAAAGGGAGACAAAGATCTAGAACTTATAATACCACATATGCCATAAATAGTGATTTTGTAGTAGAAAATAGAGGAGCATGTCATTAAAATTTCAGGGTTTTCCCTTAGGGCCAAGTTGAATTTTGATACTAGGGAGAGTTTGAAGAAGGAATCTTATTTGTGTTAAGAAAAATTTTAATTATGGAAAATTAAAAAAAATATATACCAATGTAGAGAGACTGAACTAATGAACCCTTTTGTACCCATTTCCCAACTTCAGAAATCGTTAGTATAGTACCCTAATCTTGTTCCCATTATGGTTCTTCACACTGTGCCCCACATCACCCTCATCAGATTAAAGCACACCTAAGGCACCATACCATTGAATTCATAAATGATTTGGAAACACCTATTTTAAAAAGCATTAAAATATTTGGGACTATAATTTTAAATTTGAAAACATTGCATCTAAAACTTTGAAAAAAAATATAAAGAGAGAAAATATAATTTGCTGCTCTGAACTGAAATTTCCTTTAGAAACCTTCACCGTAGCCTCAGTTTCACTGAGGAGAAAACCGAGGCCCAGGAAGATGAATGCGGTTGAAGTCTCACTTGTGAATCAAGGCTAACCTGCTCCAGATATGGGAATTTGAGCGGTGCAGTCAACAGCCAGACCAGCCTTTAATCCATTGTGGTGCTGTCTCGTTAGTGCTGCTGGGCAAGGCCTTAAACATTTTAGAAGCCAAAACTTTAAGAGACAAAGATACTTGGGTAAAATAATATGAAATCTGTTATCAAGTTGAACTCTTTCGTAAAAGTGGCACAGTGAATTACGTTTATTCTGAAAAAAAAAAAAAAAATGGAACACATGAATCATAAAGGAGAAACTTAAATTGTCTTATTACCCTCCAAAAAGTACTTTATGTGTTATAAATACACAGGTTATATTGAGTATACAATTTGTAATCTGCTTTTTAGTTAATAGAAGATAGTACGCATTATAAGCTTTTTTTCTGGGTAACATTTAATACTACTGGGCATTATTATTTCAATTTTTTTCAAGTAAAATTTGCAATGGACACTCATTTGTATTTTGTATTATTTCTTTAGAATAATTCTTAAAATGGAATTTCCAGGGAATGGATTATATTAATTGTTCTTCCTTTTGTGATCTTAGTGTTTGTTCTTTTTTAATATTATAAATACAGCCCTCAGCATCCAGAGTGAAGTATAGGTTTACTTTTTCATGTCATGCTACTGTAGTCAGTTACAATATGAAGGTAGTGTAAGTTTTACCTCATCACAGAATGAAGATTTGGAAGAACTTTTGGTCTGGCAAAAGTAATGTAGAAATTCACTTGGCGAGTACATTTTAAAACAATAATAATTACTTGAAAATACCTTTCTGTGTTGAGCAGAAAACCTACTCCTTATAAATTCTTTTGACCTATAGGAAGTCAACATTCTTTATGTAAAATACATCTTATTTTTTTTAGTATAGTTTCATCCTAGTATTTTATTCTTATATGTAAATATACTAAAAAGTGGATTATCAGTTGATTTTTAGTATATTTCCTTATTCAAAATATATTTTTATAGCTCCTCCTAATGTATGTTTCTAAATTTTTTACCTTTATGAGTACTTTTTTAAAAGTGTGATTTCTCTGAGTCTTCTCGTATAATCTGAACAGTCAGGATAATGGTTTCCCTTTAATGTGGACCGTGTATGTCTGTTAATATAAGCTCACTTAGAAATCATGTTTTCAACATCTTTATTGCACTCCTAGTATATGCTAAGATCATTAAGATATTGTATTTTAAATTTTTTTAACATTTTATTTATTTTTCCCCCTTCTCTTTCTCCCATCTCCTCCCCTCTGGTATCCATTAATCTATTATCCAAGTCCTTGAGTCTCTATTTGTCCTGTTCATTCATTGCTTTTAGGTTTATATCACACATATAACTGATATCATGTGATTGTCTACTTTTTCTGTCTGGTTTATTTTGCTTATCATGATTATCTCGAGGTCCATCTATGCTGTTGCAAATGGCAGTATTTTATCTCTTCTTATGGCTGAGTGATATTCTACTATATATATATGTACCACAGCTTCTTCATCCGGTCATCTATCATAAGACACTTTGGTTGCTTCCATGTCCTGGCCACCATGAATAATACTGCTATGAACATCAGCATGCAAATATCTTTTCGGATTTGAGTTTTCACATCTTTGGGGTAAATACCCAGTAGAGATATTGCTGAATCAAATTGTAGATCAATTCTTAGTTTTCTGAGAAACCATTATACAATTTTCCTTAGTGGCTGCACCAATTTACAGACCCACCAGCAGTGTATGAAGCTTCCTATTTGTCCGCATCCTCTCCAGCATTTGTTATTACTTGATTATAGCCATTCTAACAGCTGTAAGATAGTATCTTATTGTAGTTTAGATTTGCATTTCCCTAACAGCTAGTGAGGTTAAGCATCTTTTCATATGTTTGTTGGCCATTTGTATGTCCTCTAGGGAGAAGTGTGTGTTCAGGTTCTCTGCCCATTCTTTGATTGGATTGTTTGTTGTTTTTACTGAATCATATGAGTTCTTTGTATATTTTGGATATAGGCCCTTATCGGAGGCGTTGCTTGCAAATATATTTTCCCATTTGCATGATTGTCCCTTTACCTTATTGACGGGTTCTTTTGCTGACCAGAAGCTTTTTAGTTTGACATAGTCGTATTTATTTTTGCTTTTAGTTCCTTTGCCTTAGAGGTCAAATTCATAAAATCCTCTTTAAGTCCAAGGTCCTAGAGTTTAGTTCCTATGTTTTTTTCTATGCATTTTATTGTTTCAGGTCTTATATTTAAGTTCTTAATCCATTTTATATTAATTTTGGGGTGTGGTGATAGACAACAGTCTAGTTTCATTCTTTTGCAGGTAGCTTTCCAGTTTTCCAAACACCATTTGTTGAAGAGGCTTTCCTTTCTCCAGTGTAATTTTTTTGGCTTTTTTTGGTCAAAAATTATTTGCCCATATAAATATGGGTTTACTTCTGGACTCTTGATTCTGTTCCAGTGGTCCGCATGTCTGTTTTGCTGCCAATACCATGCCATTTTGATTACTGTTGCTTTGTAGTATAGTTTGAAGTTGGGTAGAGTGATGCCTCCAGCCTCATTCTTTTTTTTTCAGGATGGCTTTGGCAATTAAGGGTCTTTTGTACTTCCACACAAATCTGATTTTGTTGTTGTTGTATTTCTTTAAAAAATAATTGAATTTTGTTGGGCATTGCAATAAATCTGTATAATCCTTTAGGAAATAAGGTCATTTTAACTATGTTAATTCTTCCAATCCAAGAACTTGGAATATCTTTCCATTTCTTTGTATCTCCTTCGATTTCTTTTAATAGGGTCTTATAGTTTTCATCACATAGGTCCTTCACATGTTTCATTGGATTTATTCATAAGTACTTTATTCTTTTTGTTACAATTGCAAAAGGAATTATTTTTTCCATTCTTATTTCTGACATTTCATTATTAGTGTATAGAAATGCTAAGGATTTTTGAACATTGATTTTGTATTGAGAAACTACTGTATTTGCTTATTATTTCTAGTAGTGTTCTTGTGGACTCTAGGGTTTTCTATATAGAGAATCATGTCATCCATAAATAGTGACAGTTGACTTCTTCATTTCTTGTTTGGATGCCTTTTATATCTTTCTCTTGCTTGATTGCACTCACTAGAACCTCCAATGTTATATTGAATAACAAAGGCGATAGTGGACAGCTTTGCCTTGTTCCTGATCATAGAGAAAAAAGGTTTTTAGTTTTTCACCATTAAATAGAATGTTAGCTGAGGGTTTATCGTATATGGCCTATATTACATTAGGTATTTTTCTTCTATACAGATTTTATTAAGTGTTTTGATCATGATGCTATATCTTGTTGAAGGCTTTTCTGTATCTATTGATATGATCATATGATTCTTATTTTTTAATTTGTTTATGAGGTGTATCACATTAATCGATTGGTGTATGTTGAACCATCCCTGTGTCCATGGGATGAAACCCACTTGACTGTGGTATATAATTTTTTAATATGTTACTGTATTCAGTTCACTAGTATCTTATTTAGGATTTTTCATCTGTGTTCATGAGAGATATTGGTCTGTAGTTTTCTCTTTTTGTGTGTGATCTTTACTAAGTTTTGGTATGAGAGTGATGTTGGCCTCATAAAATGTGTTGGGAAGTATTGTCTCCTCTTTGATTTTTTGGAAGAGTTTGAGGAGAATAGGTATTAAATCTTTTTTGAATGTTTGGTAGAATTCACTGGTGAAGCCATCTGGTCCTGGACTTTTACTTTTTGGTAGGTATTTGATGATTGTTTCAATTTCCATACTGCTGATCGGTCTATTTAGATTTTCCAGATCTTTTTGATTCGGTCTAGGAAGTCTGTATTTTTCTAAGTACTGGTTCATTTCTTCTATACTTTTCTTATATACCTTTTAATAGTATTCTTTTATGATCCTTTGTATTTCTGTAGTGTATTTCATAATTTCCCCTCTTTCATCCCTGATTTTATTTGTGTCCTTTATCTTTTTTCTTTGGTGAGTCTAGGCTGAGGTTTGTCAATTTTATAAACCTTCTCAAAAAACCAGCTCTTTGTTTCATCTATTATATATATATATATATTTTTTTCATTTGTTTTCAGTGTCATTTATTTCTGATCTAATTTTGATTATTTCTTTCCTTCTGACTTTTGCTTCATTTGTTCTTCCTTTTCTAGCCTTTTGAGTGAAATGTTAGTTTGTTTATTTGGGCTGTTTTTTTTTTTTTTTTTTTGAGATAGGCCTATAATGATACAAACTTTCCTCTTATGACTACTTTTGCTGTGTCCCAGAAGTTTTGATATGTTGTACTATCATTATTATTCATTTTTATGCATTTCTTGATCTCTCTTTTTATTTCTTCTGTGAGCCAGTTATTCTTGAGTAGTATGTTGTTTAATCTCCATGTATGTGTGGTTCTTTCTGCTTTCTTTTTACAGTTGATCTCTAGTTTCAAAGCATTATGATCAGAAAATATGGTTGGTGTAATTTCAACCCTCATATTTGTTGAGGCTATCTCTGTGTCCCAGTATGTGGTCATTCCTTGGGAATGTTCCATGTGCATTAGAAAAGAATGTATAAGGAGCTGTTTGGGGATGGAAGGCTCTGTAAATGTCCAGTTGGTCTAATGTGTCATTTAAGGATATTATTTCCTTATTTTCTGTTTGGATGATCTGTCCATATCTGACAGTGAGATATTTAGCTCCCCTACTGCAATAGTATTTTGGTCTATTTCTCCCTTTAGTTTTGTTAGTAATTGCTTTATATATTTCGAGGCTCCCTGATTGAGAGCACTGATATTAATAAGTATTATATCTTCTTGGTGCATGATTCCCTTTATCATTATGAAGTATCCCTCAGTATCTCTCTTTAACGTTTTTATTTTGAAGTCTATTTCATCTGATGTTAATACTGCTACAACTGCTTTTCTCTGAATGCCATTTGCTTGAAATATTATTTTACAGCCTTTCACTTTGAGTCTGTATTTGTCTTTGGAACTGAGATGTGTCTCCTAGAGGCAGCATATGGTTGGGTTTTGTTTTTTTTGATCTAATCTTCAACTCTGCTTTTTTATTGGAGAGTTCAGTCCTTTTACATTTAGGGTGATTATTGAAATATGAGGTCTTCTTATAGCCATTTTATCTTTTGCTTTCTGGTAGCTCAGTGTTTCCATTGCTTCCTTGTCCTTGTGTTTCTAGTTTCTTTATTTTGGTTGGGTGTTGTGGTTTTTCCCTCTGGTCCTTCTTGTTTTATGTTATATACTTTGGTTTTAAATCTTTGGCATATAGTTACCATTATAAATATGTAAAGGATAGTTATATACATACAGTCATTTCTTTTCTTCTATACATGTTTTATCTACATTCCCTTTTGTGAATTTAAATCTTTGACTCTTGCCCTTTTCAATTATTGTTGTCTCAGTTTGTCCCTATATATGCTGAAAGTTCATTACTATCTTGCTATAACAAATCTCTTTTTATTTTAAGCTTATAATGCCCTGTTCCTAGTAAGTGTTGCACTCCTCTGCTTTTATCAGCCTGTTAGTCACCTTACTCCTAATTATGTTTGTTTGTTTGTTTGTTTGGTCATTTTATTTTAGGTGAGCTGACTCCTTTCAGTAGTTCCTGTAGTGTAGGCCTCATAGTGAAGAATGCCCTAAATATTTGAATGTCTGGAATGGTCTTTACTTCTTTATATCTAAAGGAGAGCTTAGCTGGATACATTATTCTTGTCTGTAGTTCCTTTCTGTTAATATTTTGAATATTTGATTCCACTTCTTTTTGGTTTGTAAGGTTTATGCTGAGAAGTCCGAGGATAATCTAATGGGTTTTCCTTTATAGCTTTCTGTCTTCTTTTCCCTGGCTGCCCTGTGAATTCTGTCTTTGTCATTGATTCTTGATAATTTTAATATGATGCATCTTTGTGTTTAGATCATTCAGTGTTTTATTGACTTCTTGAATTCCAAGCTCCACCTCTTTCCTTAGATTTGGGAAATTCTCATCAGCTGTTTGTCTGAAAATACTTTCTAATCCCTGCTCCTTTTCCTCACCTTCGAGAATGCCCATTATTCTTATGTTTCCTCTCTTGGTGGTATCAGCTAGTTCTTGTATTTCTTTCATTATTTTTCATTCTTTGGTTTCTCTCTTCTTCCTTCTGATTGATTTCTAGATTTCTGTCTTCGATATCACTCATTTTTTTCTTCCATTTAGTAGACTTTATTTCCCAAGATTTTTATTTCATTTTTCAACTTTTGCAGTGTGTTCTTTATATCCAGACGGTCTATTCAGTTCTTTTTGGGGATTTCAATGTCCTTGCTAAAGAACTCATTCGCTCATCTAGTTGTATTTTCAATTCCTGAAATTGTTGATATGATTTGTTTCAGATTTCATGGAGTTTTTTTTCAGAAATACCATCCTGAATTCTCTTTCAGTTGTGTATTTCTATGTCTGTAAGCTTATTTTCTGGAGATTTTTCTCTTTCTTTCTGAGATGCCTTATCACCTTGGTTGTTCATGGCATTTAATGGACTGTTTCTCTGCTTGGGCATTAATGGATTGTGTTTTGCTTGTTTTTCCCAGAAAGATTTATTATATATTTGTTCCTAGGCTGTTGCAAAGAAGGTGTTTTTTTTGTTGTTTGTTTGTTTTTTTTTTGGTTTCCAGAAGATGGCGTCTAAGCTTCTTGGATCTCTGCTTTATACAAAGTCTTAATAATGTCTTTTTTCTCTTTTAGATTTTTAATCATGCTCTCTACCCTGTCTCAGTTCCTGTAGTGTTAGTGAAAGTTTTGATAGTTTGCTCAGATTTCCCTGAGGCTCTGCAGTGATTGGTCTCGGAGGGAATGGGAGGAGGGGCCCTTTGAGTTGGGGTTTGGGGGCTGTGACTCAGCTTCAGTTTTGCAGCTGCAGTTGGTAAAAATCAACTGTTGTTTTCTGCCATCCTCATTTTTCTGATGTCCCCATTTCTCTGCCTTCTACCCTGATGACTGGACACTGCCACTGGCCGTGTGGAGCTCACAGTACTCCCAGACAGGACTGTACATGGAAGTGTCCACATCTTCTCCCTTTCCTCCTTCAGAGAGCTTGGATTGAGAGAGGCAGCTTCTTTGTTTCTCCCAATCCACCACCAGACACTAGAGGTTCTGACCTGTGGTATAGCTCATGCACAGATCCCACACTCAGATGTGCTGGTGTGCATTTGGGTGTTTTTTTTTTGTTGAGTTTTAGATGTTCAGCTTATTGTTGTTTCAAGGGGAGAGATCTGGGGACATCTCTCACTCCACCTGTTTAATCCAATCTCCTTCAAGATATTGTATTTATAATATCCTTTCACTGAAAAAAATATAACTGATTTTTGAATCAAATGAAGATTTTTACCTTGATACCAATTAGCTTTTTATTTTGGCATCAGTCCAACATTCTAGCATGTTGAAATAACCTTTATTATTTAATTTTGTTTTCTATTTGTTAGCTATTTCTACCAGCTTTTGCTTTCTGTGCTCTGTATAAATGCCTACTATACCTTACATCAAGAAACGGACAAATTCATGAATAAAATAAGCCTAATCATGTTAATTTTGTAGAAACATATTTTTATATCATTTGATACCTGTAGAGAGAATACTTTATTTCTTATTTCCTAGATGATTTTAAATTTTAAAAAAATTAGGGTTAAATAATAATCATTTTTATAATATCACACTATCAAATATTATGAGGTTTTGCTTTCAATTTTTGCTTTAGATTTTAATATGTGAGCTTTTCCAAATACTGTCTTGAAAAAGTGCACGAAAGTCTATACAACATTTTTTTTGCCCACACTCTCTAATGGTGATTCATGCCATTCATTGACCTCAACTTTAATCAACCTATGAACTATTAAAACCAGCTAATTTTTTATTTATTTTGGTATTTTTTTCTTTCTCCAGAGTTTTAGAAGATCAGAAGCATAAAGGTAGCTTAGCTTTATTTTATGTTATTTTTTGGCTGAATCAACTTGATTGGTGCTTAATTAAAGTGTTCTGTTACCCTCACAAAAACATTTTTGAGTCATCTGAATGAACTTTAAGTACTATAAATTTTATTTAGGGAGACCCTGAAGGAATCTGTTGATTAATTCAGAGTCCCCATCAAATATTGTCCAAGCTTAGAATATTTTAAGCCTCTAGTCACCAAAAACTACTGCTTTTACGATTCTCAAATGGATAAATTTATGATCTGAGTCTAATGGACTTTGATTCATTTCCAAAAGATCAAGGCATTAGATGGAATTCATATTTAATTGATAACAGCACAACCTTTAATACATTGTTCTATATAATAGATTATACCATATTAAATCATCAATTTTTATAATATGAGTGTATCTTGATGTGTTATGTTTGTGAAAATGTTAGAGCAAGAAGAAGAGGCTTTAGATACTATCAACTTGTTTGCAGATTAAATTAAACAAACATGTTAAACACACACAAACATGCATACACACACATGCATGCACATGACATACTTGCGCATGGATACCCAAAATACTAAAACCAAGTGGTGTCTTGACACCATACTAGAAGGTCAAGTGTTTGTTCATTATTCAGTGGCCTTCCTATCTAAGTGTCTCCCTGCTATACACAGTTCACCCCGTTTCAGACTAATCTAATAGATCATATTATCACTTTAGAACCTTGTTTTCTGTTGCCTGCACAAAGGTGTGCCGACTCCCCCACTTATCCAATGTCTCTTATGATCTTACTGCCTTCATCTCATATGATAACATGTATCACCTTATACAGTACTTCTATCATACCTGCTATCTCGAGCTTTTGTAAATGCTGGGCATGTTGTTCCCTCTCTCTGAAATGTTCTTCCCTTCCACTTTGCAAAAAATTCAGATTAATCCTTTACATGTGGCCCTAAGTTTTCCTCTGTGAGTCTTTCCTGTCCACCCCTCCATAATTAATCACTCCCTGCTCTCTGCTACATCTGAATTTTGTAGTGTTTTGTTTTGTTTTGTTTTCTATGAATGTGTCTGCATGTTTGAAATCCAAGTATTTTATATTTGTCTTTCTCACTACATAGTGTGTCTGTCCAGAGTTAAGCTCTCATTAGCTATTTTTCAAACTTTTAATCTCTGCCATTAATATTTAGATAGAGGTAAACCTAACACAGTGCCCAGAAAATAATAAGAACTAAAGATTTTTTTTTGAACTGAGTAAAAATGATCCTTTTTATACTAAGATATTCATTAGATGTTAAGTAAATTGTTAGCATCCTAAAGAGTGTCCTGCTGACCTGGATCACTCATTACTCCCTGGGACTCAAAAATGTGCTATGGAGTTTTCAGTAGAGATCTGATTGCACTGTTATCTGAGGTCTAAAGAAATTCTAAGTATGTTTGCTAGGTTCCTGATTATGCTTGACTAGAAATGGCAGTCAGGGCAGTCAGGCATTCACATATAATGTTTGAGTTTTGAAAATTTGTGTCATAAAATTTTGTTGGGTCAATTTTGGTGATCTTTCCCAGATCAGCTACCTTTCATATTACATTCAGAATGGCATGGGGTTTAAATATGCTCTGCCCAAGTTTGGTTTGGTTCTTCTTTGTTACTGACTGTGTCACTGTGGGCAACTTTACTTAACTTCTGACACTTGGTTCGTCTGCCTATTTAATAAGGGTCAGAACCTCGTAAGACTGGTGTAAGGATTGAATAAGGTTGACATGGCAATGGATGTTAAGCTGTTAGGACAGTGCCTAGCACAGAATAAAATCTTGTATCCTGCTGAACTGTGTTTAGGTGAACACAGAACATCCAACTATCTTGCTCAAGTGCAGACAGAGGCTTGGAGTTAGACATTTCATCATTACATGATTTGAGCTTATTTTTTAGTCTCTGCCCCCTTTCCTCATCTTAAAATGGACATCATAATTCAACTGATTTCATGGATGAGAAATGAATATGGAACACTCAACATAGTGCCTAGCATATATAATAGGAGCTTAATAAATGATGATTATTGACAGAAACACTTGCTATTAAAATGATAGAGGTCTAGGACAGTAACCAGGAGGTAACTTTAAAAAATGAAAGTCAGTTCTTTCTTATCATTTACAATTTGTTTGTATAGTTTTATTTTAAAATTTCTTTATTATAGCAGGAAATAACTAGTTATATGCTGAATTTGCTGTCACCATCATTGATGCTGTACTGATGAAATCCATGGTGTCGCCGAGGGTTCCCTATAGTTTCAGTCCCCTGAACTGAAGGTAGGAAGAGTCTTGGCTTCCTTTTAACCATTTGACATGAGAAATTTTTTTCATTACCTAAGCCTTTAATATATTTCTACCTGGAAGTATCAGTTAAGAATTAACATGCAAATGTTTGGGCAATTTAGACAACCAACACAGAGTAGCTTGGGAGATGCTCTCAGAGCTGGCTGCCCCACTGTCTCCTTAGATAAGGCTGCAGGTTAAAGAGTGCAAAGAAGTCTGCGATTTTATTTGGGAATTTCACTTTGTAAGCATTTCTTACAAACAAAGAGTGACTGTTTGGCACCTCCTGGCTGATGGAGGCTGCCTTGTGAAACACAACAGCTGTGCAGTCCCTGCCCCCCATAGGCTAACCTGTTCTAAACACCTCAGAAATCATTTGCATTTGTGAAAATTCTGTTTGTAGTTCCAAATCCTGTCATTGCTCTCTCCAGTATTTTTTTTTTCAGAACTCTTTCAGAAAAATTTTCTCTCCTTGAATTGCCATTTTTATACCTCGTTTGAAAATGTTTTAATTCCACTTTTCTTTTGTTGCTTTCTATTGTAGTAGTTCTATCTAAAAATCTGTAAGCCAGGCAGGCAACTTTATGAAAAATCTAGGGACACAGAACTGTAAATTCCAGAATGCACTTAGGTTGCAATGTCAAGGACAAGTGAACAATTTGCCAGGCATTTCAGATGTTTATTGTCCTAATTGAATTTACTTCAGTAGTTCAGTTTTAGTAGGCCAGATCCTTGCTATGAGGAGATAAACACAAATCAACTCTCTGGAGTTGTAGAAGTTCAGTGCCTTCCTGCCCGTCCCACCCCTCACCTGCTCTGTTTCCATGTCCTTGGGCTCCACCTGACAAAGGATTCTGTCAGCCTAAGGTTGCATCTGATCTGTCACTAATGCTTTTTTTCTCCCGCAGAAGAAATCGGACCTTCCAGAGCAGTGAGATGCTCTGTCAGAAGATGAATAGAAGGTATTAGTGCTGAAAGGAAATACAGGGACTCAAGCCAGTGTTACACTCTGGGTGTATGGAGATGAAGGAGTCACTGGACCAGTGAGTCTTAGCAAGGACAGCCAGAGCCACTCTTCCTTCCCAGACAGGAGGATGTGTTTCAGGTAAACAATATTGGCAGTCATGTTTTCTTTGAATATTTCAAAGCTATACAGAAGGGTGTGACAGTGTGTGTGGGCATGTGCATATGTGTGTGTGTGAGTGTGTGTCCTGTGGAAAATAAATTAATATCTTTCTGGTCTATTAGAATCCCCATAAATTAACCTAATTATTGTAACCGTCAAAGAGAACATTTCTTTTCCTCACATATCTTACATAAGCAAAGAAAGTTGTAGAAGAAAATTGCTTTCTTTAATGATAATTTGTTTTAGGCCATTGATTTGCAACTGGCCCCATAAACCATCAACATCAACTCAAATTATAACTGGTTTCAGAGAGTCTTCTAATCATGAAAACCCTTTTTTTCATATACTTGCATATTCTTTTTAGATGTTACTCAGCTGGGCTCTGTGGTGTGAAATCATTTTCTTGACATCTTCAGAGGCCATATATTGAAGCCCTGCCCTTGCCCATTCTATCATAGCTCTCCTTAGCATCAGGGAACACTGGGCTTCATTGTTTTAAGTTTCACTCCTTGCCTCTCCTACTTCCCCAGGGCTTTGGACAGATTTTAATTAGGACAATTACATTCCACTTCACTAATTCACCCTCACCCGCACAGGGTGAAAGCTATACGGTTCTTTGGTGCACTGTCAAACAGCAGTTGTTCTCCCTGGAGAATATTCCTTTTTGTATCACAAGACTGAATAGAGAATAGAGTGATTGAAGCAAACCCAAATCACCGGGAGCCAAGTCTTTTTGAGGCTGCAAATCACAAATCACTAATACCAAATGGTTTTTAGATCTTCAGAACAGGGCTTGGCATTTTACTTTTGCAATTGTTAGATTTTTAGAGAAAAAAAAGCTGCATGAAAGAGCACTTTTGCTAAATGCACATATACATTTCAAAAGGTTATTTGAAGATGATTGTTTAGAACTCACTATACCTATATTATGGTTAGAGCCCTAGGCCACCCCACAAAAATCTGTGATTACCCATACTGCACCCTGTAGTATATGTATTTGTGTGCTGGTAAATCCTGTCAGTGTTCTGGAAAAATTTACCCAGGGTCCAATCTTGGAACAAATGGTATAGATTCTCAGTCTTGATTGCATATTGGAATCACCTGGGGAGTTTTATAAACTATTGATGCCTTGTTCTACCTCCAGAAAATCTGGTTTATTTTGTCTAGAGTGCAGCTTGGGCACTGAGGTTTCAGAGGCTCCCCAAGTGATTCTAAAGTGCAGCCAAGGTTGAGAATCCCAGTTATAGCACTAGACTGCAAATCAGGAGAGCTGGACTGGAGTCCTAGCTTTCCATATATTCACTGTTTGACCTTGACAATACTACTTATTTTCTCCAAACCAGTATTGTTTTTACTTATAAAATAAAGGCAATAATATCTGTTTCTTGTTTTCTAAATTTCAGGGTTGTCTGATGATAAAAAGAGAAAACATATACATTTAAAAAATCCTATTGGCATATAGGGAATGTAGTAAATTGGTTAATAATAGAGGTTTTGGGGTTAGAGAGACCAGGTTCAAAGCCACATCAACCACTTTAGTTCATTAGTTCTGTGACCCTGAATAGATTGCTATCCTCATTAATATTTAATTTCCTATTTAGTGAAGAGGGGGATGCAGGTATTAATACTTACGAAAGAAGCTTTTTGTAAAGTTTAAAGAATGTTTAGGGATGTATGTGACGTACCGTCCCTGGTAGACAGGAAGTGCTCTATGAACAACAGATACCATTAGTTACTGAGGACTCTGTTTCTCCTGGTCAATATCAGCATGTTTTCTTCTAGCTTCTTTTATTCACTGTGAAGGGAGAGCAGGGACTCACCCAGCTCTAAGCTACTACCTCAGCAGTAGAGATCAGGGATGGCAATGAAAGCCTCCTAAGGAGTCTAGGGCCTTGTGGACCCAGGCCAGTGGCATGGGCATCACCTGGAAGCTTGTTAGACATGCAGCATCTTAAGCCCCACATCAGGTCTTCTGACTGGGGCCTCTTGATAGTCTGAAAACTCTAAACTAGTACTAACCCACTCATTCCTACCTTTTGTTTCTGTGGACATTGGTTCCCTTGCTCTTTTTCACTGGCATCATTTGCCGCTTCTGAATTGGTCTTTTATTCTCTTTTCCTTCCTTCCAATCCTGAAGTGAGCACATCTTCGTTTTTGAGGGTAGTGTGCTATATCTAATCAAACAGGCTTAGATTTGAATTTTACTTTTGGAACTTACTAGCTGCATATGCAGCTGTGTGTCTTTAGACAAATTGCTTAATATCTTTGAGGTTCTTAATTCTTTAAAGTGGACTCTTCAAATAGTCTTACTCTTCACAGGGCTACTGAGCAGATAGAGAGAGACCATGCACACCAAGCCTTTGCCTGGCATGTAGCTGAGCTTCTTGCATGATAGTTCCATTCTCCAGGGATAACGAGCAGACAAGCATGAAATCATATATGAATTTTCTTTTCTTTTTTCTTCACTTAGAATATATAAAAGAGAGTTTACACTTAAGTGCTAATAGATTATTGTGATAACAATAGGATATCTAAAAGTTGACTTACCTTTCAGAGGGAAAGCAGGACTAGACTGTGGAATAACTTCCTCTGGAGGAAGAGCTGGCTAGCTTCTGAGTTCTGCCCCTGAGACCAACTCCCAGTGTAAGAAAGTGGGAGTAAATTGGCTACGGGGGATTAAGAGCCTTCTTTTACTTCCTCCCGGTCAATGCCAGCATAATCCTTCTTGATCTGCTGTTGTAATAGTCCTAGGGCTGGTTTAGCCCTGTAGTCTATCAAAGAAAGTGATGATAGTGGTGGTGGGCATATAAAAGAGAATTTTTAAATACGGTAAGTGGTATGAATGAGGAATTCTAATGGCTTCTTAGTCACCTAACTGCTCCAACTCTTTCAGGGTCTAGTTTATAGTTAGCCAATGATATAAGTCACATAGAATATACAAGTGCATACTTATTCATATTTCTAGTTTGTGAAAGTAGACGAATATCTGCAGTAGAAATAATGGTAATGGCTATTTAAGCTAATAAATAATATGTGGCATTTCACCTTTTGTAATCCTAGCAGTTTAGTGTCCTAGACATATCTTACTTTACTAAAAATGTCTGCTTATAAATCAGTCTCCCTCACTAGACTGTAAATTTCTCTAAGTTAAGAACTGTGCTACTCTTTTCATCTTTGTATTACTTGTGGCCTTGCACAATGACTATAGTATTGTGTAAAATAAACATTTATTGAGTTGAACTGAAAATTATATGCAATAAACATTATGTCCATTCAACAGATAAAGGTACTGAGGATCAGAGCTATAAAATACCATATTTTACTCAGATTAGAACAGTCAAGATACTAATTGAGCTCAATGTGATTACAAAGTCTGTTTTCCACAATACTACCTCGGGTAACAAATACCCTTGGGCCATGTCAAAAACTAACCAAATATACATACTCTGTGGGCAGGTTAGTTTCTTTTCTTTGAAATTTGTACATCTGTGTCTTAGCCTATGAGTCAGACAAGAGAGAATTTTCTGAGTAGAAGGAAGTTCTAGACTCATTGTTACTTTTCCTTAAGCTTGTAGAAATCACTACATTTAGCTTTGATAAAAATTGCCTATTTTCTTCTTAAAATAAGAACTCATCTTTCTGTCATTGGAACTCAGATCAAAAGACATTGGCTTCCAGTGAGAAATGTGTGGTATTCAGAGAACTGAGCATATGTGTGTTCTTTATCCTATTCTTTCATCTGACTCCTTCTGCTTATTTTTAGTCAAGTTCGTGATATTTCTTGTCTCAGATTCTGTGTCTGTGGAGTTCACTGGAAACTTGTTGAGAGGGCTTAATCTCTAGAATCTGAAAGTGTATCTGAGAGTTTTTTAACTATTAGAAACAAAAAAATGCATTTGTTAAAAAGAAGAGAAAAAAATTAATGTGCTTAATTTAAATATTCTGCTAAGTTTTTCTTTGCATTTAATTCAGGTTGAAATAAGAAATATTGGAGAGAGAGATAAAATAAGGATAGGACATGATAGAACTAGGGAATAACCTGAGTAACATTTACAGAGGGTAATGTTTTATATTTTGTGCTTCGTATTCTATTATAAAAGAAATAAGCAGAATTCTTAAAACCATGAGAAAGATAACATATTTTCCTAATTGTTGTAGTTAATGTAAACAAAATTTTTGTGATTTTAATACTCTAAACAAATACTGTTCATCTCATGATTTATTTTAAAATAGCATTTTTACAAAGGCAATCTGTGTTCCTGGAAGAAGGCCTATATAATACAGTAAAATGTAAAATAAAATGAGTTTTTATTCATTGATCATTAGATTGACCACTGGGGTATTTCATTTTTTAAAAATCTTTTCCTACAATCTCATGAACTAACTCTCTCTCTCTCTCAGAGAGAGAGAAAGAGCTGAATTGATTTTTCCCATTCTCTCAGGTTCCAAGCAGAAAGATTGGATAAGGATAACCTGAGTGATATGTTATAACCTCAATGTTGAATTTTGCTGTGTTAATTCAGACATTGTAAGTACTACTCTATTTCCAGTCAACAATTTTTAGGACATGTATTTAACTACTTGGTTGAAATTTCTTAAAATAATCCAGGAATTTTAGAAATTCTAAGAAACCAAGAGGAATTTTTATGGTGATGTATTCTTGCGAAACAACTAATATTTGCTGTGGTAAATCGGCAGAGGGAGCTCAGCAAATGAACTTTAGCTTCTAAAGAGGAAAGTCCTAAATTTGTTTTTGTTTGTTTAGGAAATTAAAACAAATGCTGAAGTTTTATAAAGTAAAGATGCTACTGCTCCTTAATTTATTTACTTGTTTTAGAAGAAAAATGAGTGGGTGTTTCCATGAAAAAATATTTTTGGAAACTCATCCTTTTTCTTTTCCTACATCTATCCCAACATAAGGTTTGGCTTTGAAGTTTAATATTGATGTGCTTTTTCTCAGCCATACTGACTTTTTTATATTACTCACATTTGGCAGCTCTGTATCATACCTAAAGCAAAAGTCAGGCCTTTGGGTTTAGCATAGAAATATACTAGAAGATGTCCCAGTCTGAAAGCCAAAAGGAAAAAACCTTTTAAAGAAGAAAATGGTTGGCTCTGTAATGATCAAAGGCTACCTTTTGTGGACTGATAAAATCTGAAAGGAAGTCTGCCATTATTAGGATGTAGACATGAGCATTTTCCCTCCATTGATAATGATGTACTGTTTATAGCCAAATAGTTTCTGTGATGAATAATGAGAATACTTTTGAGATATTATTTTTTTGGGGGGGAGGGGGATCTAGTGTTTCTAATAAGTGTTGAAATTATTCTTGATGTCCCAAGTTAAAATGGATGAAAATATGTGTTTTTTGTTTGTGTGTTTGTTTGTTTTTGGTTTTGTTTTTTTGCTTAATATTTAAAATTTTAGCTGGGACTAGCTGCCTCATTTCATGATGCTCTGGAAGTTTGGGGCTGTTAGTCTCATATTATTCAGAGTTTGAAAGTATTTTTTTCCTTGATCATATTTTAGGTACTTTTTTGGAGGTCTGACTTTCTATCTCAGTCACATTAATACACATAACCAATTGCACTATTTAGCTTCTCAAATACTGACATAAATTATTAATCGAAGTCACTGAATTAATTCCAGGTAGTAGACAGCTTGGACCCAAAATAACGTGGCTGTAAATTAACATAGTTATATAGTAGTGAACACTGAATATTGAAAAAGGAAAGCTAAGGATCTATTTTGGCCAACACTGTCATCTAAAACTAAAAAATTGATTTTGAGTCTTAGGGTTTCTATTATATTTTCTATAGAGAAAAATTGAAGTATGAAATTTTAGACTTGGAGTCAAAACATGTGAAAGACATTTATTATCTAAAAGGTCATTTAATCACTTTTTCTCTAAATTTTCCCTCTTGTAAAATAGGGCTTAGCAATACTTGCCCTAACTATCTCACAAGTTGTGAATATCAAGTAAAAATTAACTAAAGCTAATTAGAACTCTTGATTCACCTATCCAACCTGCTTATCCCTCAGTCTTAACTTATTGAGTAGATGGTGTGACTATTGACCTAGTTATTTAAACCAGAAATCTACAAGTTTTCATGAATTGTTTTATTTCCTTAGCCTCCAAAATATAATCCCTCAGAAATCCCCTGTTGACTCTATCGCTGAAACATATCTTGAATTTTTTTCTCCCATCTTATTGCCATCACTTTAGTCGCCACAGCCATATTTTCTCTCTTCTTTACTAAAAAAGGTCTCCTACAATAATTTTCCAGCTTCTTCTCTTTGTCCCTTAATGTCCAGTCTTCAGATATCAGCCAGAATGATCTTTTAAAAACATCAATCAGAACAAATCTTCCCTGTTTAATATTTCTCATGCCCACCTCTTCAACCTTGACCTCTTTTATTTTTTTAATTTAATTTTATTATTAGTTTTAAATATAGAGTACTTGGTTAGACATTTATAGAGTTTATAAAATGATCCCCCTTATTGCTCTTTTTCTCCTCTGACTCTCAACCTAGTTATTACATTAATGCTGACTGCATTCCCCGTGCTGTTCTTCCTATCCCCGTGATCATCTATGAACTACTAATTTGTACTTCTTTAACCTTTTACCCCTTTCTCCCAGCCCCAGCAACTCCCCTCTCCCTCTGGCCATTACCAGATTGTCCTCTATATTTGTGAATCAGCTTTTGATTAGTTTGTTCTTTTTGTTCCTTAGATTCCGCATAGAAGTGAAATCATATGGTATTTATCTTTCTCTGTCTGACTTATTTCACTCAGCATAATAATCTCTGGGTTCATCCATGTCATTGCAAGTGGTAGAATTTCACTTTTTTAAATAACTGAGTAATATTTTATTACATATGTGAACTGTAATTTCTTTATTCAATCATCTGTTGATGGGCATTTAGGTTGCTTCCATATTTTGGCTATTATAAATTGTGCTGCCCTGATGCGTAGATCTTTATGAATTATTGTTTTGGTTTCCTTTATCATTTTATTTTGATAAATACCCAGAAGTGCGATTGCTGGGTCAAAAGGTATATCTGTTTTTTAGTTTTTTGAAAAAACTTCAGACTGTTTATCATAGTGGCTATACCAATTTGTAATCCCACCAACTGTGTATGAGAATTCCCTTTTCTCTACATCCTCACCAACACTTGTTTTTCTTTGATTTATTCATGATAGCCATTCTGACAGGTGTGAGGTGATACCTCATTGTGGTTTTCATTTGCTTTTCTCTGATGATTAGTGACCTTGAGTATCTTTTCATATGTCTATTGGCCATCTGTATTTCTTCTTGGAAAAATATTCGTTTGGGCATTTTATTCATTTTTTAATTGGATTCTTTGTTTTTTAGTTGTTGAGTTATATGAGTTCTTTATGTGTTTTGGATATTAATCTCTTATCAAATGTATCATGAGTGAATATCTTTTTCCATTCAGTTGGTTGTTCTTTAATTTTGTTGATGGTTTCTTTTGCTGTGTAAAAACATTTTAGTTTGATGTAGTCTCATTTGTTTATTTTTTCTTTTGTTTTCCTTGCCTGAGAAGATATATCTGAAAAGAAATTACTATTAGCAATATCAGAGAATTTACTGCCTATGTTTTCTTCTAGAAGTTTAATGATTTTGGGTCTTACATTTAAGTCTTTAATCCATTTTGTGTCTATTCTTATATATGGTTTATGAAAGGTGATCCTTTTTTTGCACGTGTCTGTCCATTTTTCCCAGCATCATTTATTAAAGAGGCCATCTTTACCTCATTGTATAATCTTGCCTCCTTTGTCATATATTAAGTGAGCATATAGGTGTGGATTTATTCCTGGGCTCTCTATTCTGTTCCATTGATTAATGTTTCTCTTTTCATGCCTGTGCCATTTTGTTTTGATTACTGTAGTCTTGTAGCATAGTTTGATACCAGGTAGTACGATACCTCCAACTTCGTTCTTCTTTCTCAAGATTGCTGTAGCCATGGAGTCTTTTATGGTTCCATATAAATTTTAGGATTATTTATTCTAGCTCTCTGAAAAATGCCATTGGTATTTTGAGAGGGATTGCATTGACTCTATAGATGATCTCTTTTCAAATCACTCTGATCTTGCTCATTATGCTCAAGTCACACTTGTTTTTTCCTGCCTCGAAGCAGCCTTTGCCACAGTCTAAAATAAGCCCCTAGTCGCTCTTGATTACATCAGCCTGGTTTATTTTCTTTATAATATATCATTTGTTGGATATTTTTCTTTATTTCCTGTCCGTCCACTAGAAGCTGAACATATGAGAGCAGGAACTTTGTGTTATTCAATGTTATAACCCCAGTTCCTAAAATAGTGCCTATCGTATAGTAGATGTTGGATAAATATTGTAGAGTGAATGAATTAATAACACATTTTATTCACTTAACAAATATTTATAATATATGTGAAATACCTTGTAAACTATAAGTACAATATGAGGAGAAATCATATAGTCTTGCTTGGTGTTTAGGAAATGGGAGAGCCTTGGTGTGTATGAGGGGAAAATGAAGAAACTAAGCCTGGAGAATTTTGGAGTCTTGGTCAATTCACATGCTGTTAGCCCATTCATGGCCAGAACACTGTTCTCTCCAAGAGTCTGGACTACCCATGACATGGATAACTTGATTCCAATAGAACAGGAACTCTCTAGAGATTTCTTGATTCTATTGAGGGTTTGAATTAAAGTGAGACACAGGTTTTAGTGCATTTGTTATTTTTAAACTATAGCTTCTTGATATGATATGATAACCTACTTGATATGAGCTCCAGGCAGTCTTGAGATTAGCTAAATTAGGTAAGAAATTACTTTGTTTGTTTGTTTATTTACTTATTTATTTTTTAGGTTTTAAAACATCTTATAAATATTTCCATTTTCTTTTCATTTTCAATTACATCTTCACTTTAGAGTTCTAGAATGAACCACAGAAAAGAAAGAACAAGTTCTGAAATGTAGTAAGAAAAATAGTTTGTTTTTAAGGATTTTCTAGTTCAGTGAACAGCAGGAAGCACCAGCTTCCTAGTCTCACAAAATCTCCAGTCAAAAGTTTAATCTCAAAAGACTCCAGTTTATAGAAACATTCTAAAAGTTGTGCCAGTTTATTTAAACCAAAGATAAATTCTTACATTTGGTAGTCCTTCAGTCATTTGTAAATATGATAGTTGATCCTCCTTGTACAGTCCTGATAATGAATTGAGTGTTAGAACAAGAACAATAATGAGAAATAAACTTAGTGAGTCAAGCTTTGACTTAGTATCTTATTTGTAAGTGTGCTTAGAGAGTTCTCTGAAAACACATTTAAACCTTATTTAATCTTCATATTTCCAACACCAAAAAAGAAAATACCAATGACTTACACTAGTACTTGCTTCCCTGACCCCAATACCAGATCTAGTATAATACTATACTAGTATAATACTATAAACTCACTTTAAGTACCCAATAAATGTATTGGAGAGTATTTGCCTTTATTATATTTTTTAAAGAAGCATTAGATAAATTGAATATATAATAAATTGTTTTATAGAAAAAAGGTTTATGACATTTTAGAATAGAATTTTCTCATCCTAATATAGTCTTTATTTTATATCCAATGTCCAGGATACAACCAGTTACAAGTTTAGTTCTCAGACAGTGCTTGTAGACTTTGATATCATTTCGCTTCCAAGAAAAAATAAGATTAAATTTAGTGTTAAATAATATGTGGACTGTTTAATAAAACAAAGTAGAATATAAACATAGATGGTGATAATTATTTTTGGTTATTAATTAAGTTTAGTCTTAATAGTAACAGGCAGGAAAGAAGGATGTGGAGCTTGGGCCGGGAAAGAGGGTAGATGGCTCACTCTGACCTCTTGATCTGGTCAGTGTGCCCCTGCCACAGTGATGGTCTTTCTTAGGCCCTGCCTGGACCTAATCCTTACACTGATGAGTGTCCTGGTTGGCATTAAAGATAGGCACGAGGGTAGGTGGGGATAAGGCTATAGGGCCAACTCTGAAGGTATAGGCAGGGAGGACATTAGGAGAAGAAGTAAACCCATGGAGAGGAGTTAGGACAGTGCCAGTCCTAATTGATATATATATATGTCTTTTTATTGATCTACATTACCCTATTTAATTATTGTATTATCTATTGACCAACTATCTACTCCAGAAATTTTCAACCTTAGCACTATTGACATTTGGAGCTAAATAATTCTTTGTTGTGGGGGGTATGCAGTGTGCATTGTAGAACATTTAGCAACATACCTGGCCTGTAGATACCAGTAGCATCTTCCCTCTCTCCTAGACATGATTACCAACAATATCTCCAGATGCTGCCACATATCTCCTGGGGGAGAGGGACAAGCAAAAATAACTTAGATTCAATGTTTTATTTTTATTATTATTTTTTTTTATTTTGAGGCATTATGATTTGAAGGTCAATGGCGCTCATTCATATCCCTCGCCCCAAAGGTTTCTGAGTAGAGTTAATAGGATTTTGCTGGATTTAGTAAAATGATCAACTCTCTTATTGGTGGATACCTTTGAAGATGAATAAATAGTGTTGCATCAGAAACCAGAGGCTTCTTGCTAATTTTCATATAGAGCTTAGAGAAAGAGCTTATAGGAATTTTAGGCAGAATGACTTTGTAAAACCATGTACTTCATGGGGAAGGCTTTAAGTCCAGAATCTAGAAGACTCCCATTCACCTGTTTTTGATTCTCATTTATCCGAAACACCTACTGGATTCCATCTGAAATTATTCTTATTGTATCCTAATCTTTGCAAATCTTTCCAAGAAAACTCAACAAAATTTAGTCTGCATTAATTTGTTTATTGATATGCTGCTTTAATATAGTCTTCTATATTTAAAGTATTTTGGGTCTGTACTTCACAGATAATCAATAAAATCTGGAAGGTAGAGACAGTTTCTTCCTTTTTTTTTTTTTTTTTTGGCAACTTGCCTTTTAGGCTAATGGGAAGCTGATTGCTTGGTCTCTGAACCACTTACCCAAATGCCTTGGCACTTAGAACTAATGCCTTTTGGGTTATAAGGTTGTTTACCCTTAGCTCCGATATGGATGTGACTGCAGCTTCACTGGGATGGTGAACACATGCAGCAGTCTGACCATCTGTCTAAATTTTTATTTGCATACTAATAATGAAGGCACAGTTCAAGAGTACCTCATTACCTTCCCGTCTGTACTTTTGATTAGTAATTCTTCCAGAAAGTATAGACAACCTCTTACAGTTGTCTGTTTTGGGGGAACAGTTGCTGGAAAAGAGGAGATAGAGACTAGAGAATCTGATTCATCTCTTTCTTATCCCTGAAGTTAGATGAACACTCCCAGCAACTCCCAGTACAGTGCTATTGAGAGGAGGAGAAGCGTTCGTGAGCCACTTCTTGGGATCATGTGCATGCAAGCACTTGAGGGAGCTAAAAACTCCCCAGCACCCTCGGTTAAGCTTTTTTCTTTTAGGAATTCTGTTTGCCTGTTCTTTTGAGGGGTACATCTCTATTCACAGCTTAAGAAGTCACTTATCTCTTTTGTCCCAAATTAAGCAAAGTTATAGGTATCATAATGCATTCCAGAAAGAGCAATATAAAGATTAAACACCTTCTTTTACTCCTGAAACTTTAGCAACAAGATGGCTCATAATATCGCCTCAGCTGTGGAATGTGGATCACTTTTTTTTTTAAATTTATTTATCAGCTACTTCTATCTCTACAATTTCCAAGTAAGCAACCAAGGCACTAAGTCTCAAGACCAGTAAGACAACTGAAGTTTCAAAACTCCAGGAAGAGGGTTAAAAATAATTTTATTTGAGTATTGTATGTGATTGGGGTTAAGAAGCACATGAATCTTTATGATTGGTCTTTATCTCTTAGAATTCCTAAAATTTTCATCTAATTTCTATAAAAATAAAGCATGAAACAGTCCAGAGAGAGGGAAATTTCCAAATTTAGTAGAGTATATTTATGAATGTTTTCATATATCAATTTGGTGAAGGTTAATATGAGTTGTTTATACAATTTATATAAAGTTTTCTACTTTCCTCATCTTGTCTTCATAACAGCCATGTGAGATAGTTATTATTCTTATTTTAAGGAGGGATAAAGCTGATACTCAAAGTGGTTAAGTGAATTTCTTATGATTGAACAGTTGTAAAATAAAAGATCTAGACTTCGGTCCCAGGTTTTCTGATTCCATATCTGGTATTCTTTTCATAGCCTCTTGCCTGGAGCAGGTAAGAAAATAATCAGGCATTAGTGAATAGATATACTCATTCAGTTTAATTACCTGTATTGACAAGTATTCATTTTACTTATTTATTTAATCATTCATTCAACAAACAACCTAAGAGCTTTATGAAAGCTTATGGAAGTACCGAGATGAGTAGGCCATGTGGCTTCCATCAAGTCAATCAAGTATTATGTTAAGTCCTAGTCATTAAATGAATAGATTGCCATAGGTCAAAAAGCAATGTCAGATCAGGGCCTCATGAAAGGCTACTTCGAAGAAGATATGTCTGAGCCATATAATGAAGGAGGAGCATATTCAGCATGGTAATGAATCAGATGAAAGATGTTCTAGGCAGAAATGAGAGTGTGTATGAAAATTCTAAGGCAGGTTGTGGGATTCTGCTGTATGTCTTCTTTGGTACCAAATATGAACCCAAAATCTCTTTTGGAGTTTCTCCTATATATTGCTTTTTTAGCAACTGCTATAGTTAAGAGCTTTGAATCAGTCCATTTCAAATCTTAAGCCCTCCATTTTCTTATCTGTAAAGTTATAAGAATTTTACAAATTTAACTGGTGATGGTTAAAAGAGAGAATTGAATAAATCACTTAGCACAATACTTGGCAAATAATAATTGCCTAATAAGCAACAACCACTCCTACTAACAACCACCATCAGAAGGTGCAATACATTTTAGTAATTCCTTAGGCACATTATGAATAATGAATTCTATGAAAACTGGATGTCACACAATTTGGTCATTGTTTTTTTTTTTTAATTGTGGGTGACCATGCAGTATATGAAGAGCAAGAAGACTCTAGATTTTGTAGCAAATAGGTGGTTATCTCGAATCAATGGGGGATGTTGTCTGTGAGCTTCCTGTAGTAAAAAAAAGACAAGCTGTTTTTCCTTGTGTGTAATTAATCTTCAGTAGCAAATATTGCATTTAAAAATTGTTTTATAGTTGCTTAGATTTGCTTCTCAACTATTTAGTTACAGAATATTTTTTCTATTTCTAAGAGAGTTGTTTTACCCATTGAGAGGTAACTTTTTCAGTTTCACAGCATGAGTCACTGGTGGATCTGGGATTAAACTTAATTTAAAAAATTTCTTATTGTCCAGGTATAGTCACAGGGGCTGAGGGCACGAGAAAGAAAAAATACCATGTCTGTGCTTCATTTGTTTTTTCCTGGGGCAAGTTGGCCACCTCATGTCATCACCTCACTTATATTTCCTTATCAAACCTGACGTCAATTCAAACTTTAAGCATCATGTACAGTAACATCACCACCTTTGCTGCTAAAAACACTAAGCATGAAATCTTTTCCTATGTCATACATGGAACAGCCTTTTACATTTTTTTTATTTCTTTTTGAAAAAGCTATAAGTCCTCTGGGCATTTGTTCATGGTGTAAAATGCCCATTCATAGTTAAAATTAATAATTTAAGGATCAAAAATCTCTTAATAGTTACAGAAAATCCAGATTAAAGGAATTCACATGTGTAGGCCCTCGGATCTGGGTTCTGTTTGTACAAATTCCCATGTAATAGATTTTCTCTCATCCCTCTCCCATCTGCTTTGCCAGTGGTGAGATACCAGATTGATGTCCACACTGGGCAATCTTAACAAGCTGATATGGAGTCTGAGGTTTCTCTGTGTCTCTGTGGAGAGAGTGGAGACTTTGGTCTTAAACTCCTGCCCAAATCCAACATGCCAGTAAGATTTCAAAGAGGGCAGGTGAGTCTGCACAAATAATTTTCCCATGTTCTTAGCAATCTCTCTCAAAGTGGCTGTGTATGATTGAAATAGACAGGTGCTTCATACCCTTTACATTTTCATTGTAGAACATCTTTTAACAAAGTTTCCTGACCCAACTTCCTAATGTGATTTGTTTTAAAAGTTGTTCTTGAACGAAAAATGGGACACGCTATACTAGTAATGAATAACAGAATGAAGAAAAAGACACTAAAAATTAGTAATCATGTGAGAAAAAGAAAAATAAATGAGCCAAGATGATATCATGGAAAAATACATATGAATGTGCTCTTTGGAGACTGACAGGTACAAAGCAAGGTTCTAAAAGGTCGGCTCAGAGAAAGGCCAGTGTAATGTAATTCACCATACTAACACAACAGCCTTTCTTTAAAACAACTTGGATGGAGCTAACTATATCATTTTCACACAGTAAAGTCCTTTACTATTCCCTTTTGTCCTTTATATGTAAGCATGAATCCTTCTATATGTTAGATGTCTGAGGAGTTGTGGTGACATATATAATCAATCTAATCAGATTTTAATGTTACTTTGTTGTACATAGAAAGAAAGTACTGTTACGGGGGAGGGCCTAGAATTAAGAATATAGATTGGGTAACACAAGGGTATATATACATATTTTTAAAAAGGCTCCCAAACCAGTCTGAGAGTGCTGTTTCTCAAACTTTTTGTATTTGTAGTTCATGAAATATTTTGAAATATCAGATTTTAAAGCTAACCTAAGGCTTTTATTTGTTACTGAAGATTACACTGAAGCTTTCATAAGAATAATTAGGGGAGCTAGATTTGCTTTAGATGAGAGATAAAAATCAAAATTAAGCTTAGTTTTTGCAGTCATGAATGAATTATTTGAGCAGAGACAAAGATACCATGATATTATTACTAATATTACATCAAGTGACCAGAAGTTATCCACTGAGGAATCCCTCTAGTTTTCATCAGTCTCAGACTCTTTCACCCTACCACTTTGTGATAAAAAATAAAGGCCCCACCTCTTCTGGCCTCCTGCTGGTTTGTTGTCAGCAAGCTGCATTTAAGTGAAGTTACATGCTATGATTTCACAATTTATCTTTATGATTAATTGTTTGCAGTTCTTCATTGTAGCATTTACTAGAGAGTGGGGAGGGGACATTATGTGTTGAAATTCAAATTAGGTAGGAGGGATAATTGCCTTCAGTGTATAAATAAGCGTGTAAATGTAGGTTTAGTGGCATTTTTTAAAGTTTAAAATCAAAGATATGAAAGTGTTTTTCTTCCCTGGTTCGTTTTAGATTTAACATTTTTCTGTTATTTTCCTCAGTGCATAGAATGTAAAGGGAATGCTGAATGATTTTACGAGTTTTGCATTTGAGAACCTATGGCAACAATCTTTTCATTTATTACCAGAATGATTTCACATCAGCCACAACTCACATCATTACCCACTGATAGGTCTGGTTGTTGCCAGTTTCCCTGAAAACTGTCCAGCGGTTTAATTGGAAGGCAAATAACATACATCATAGATCTAGTTTAATGCTGTCTTCTAAGTTAAAGTTACTTTAGGAAAGCTGATTTATGCAATCTTTCTGGATATTGAGGTATCATAGTTTGGATTTGCTCTAAAGCAGACCATAAAACAAAGACTGAGGTACAGGTAATTTATCTGAGACGTGATCCCAGTCAGGACTTTTGAAGTGAAGAAGTGGGGAAAGTGAGGCTAGAGAGAGAGAAAGCCAATATAGGGACATTAATAAGCTGGTTACTATTGGAACTATTTTTTGGCTAGGGACCTTCAAAGAAACCCTGTGAATGCCCCTCAAAATTGTCCCACAAGGGGAAGCCCTCAGGCAAAGAAGCAGTGAGACATAGGAGACTGAGAAAAGAAATTGTTACCATGCCTAAACCATCTACTAAAGCAGTAGATGAACCTAGAAATGGAGCTAGATGACAGGGAGTGGACATTAACTGTGTCTGCTACATTAGGTGATGTGTATCATGAAATGTCCCTTGTAAAGACACATCTGAGAACATGCATGATCACAATTTGATTGATAGAAATATTATCATTATACTAGTAATGGTTTGGGTTCAGCCTAAGCAAGAGGTTTTCATCAACAACATGGAACAGTTGACACCGGGTAGTGTATCTTGAAACACCAAACTGAAATTTACCCTGGTAACAGTTTAGGCAGCTATTACAACAGTCTGTCCCATATAGGAAATATCAGCAATACTGAATTTGTATCAATACCACAAAGGAGGGTAACAGTGACTAATGGTCAACTGTCATTTCTGGGAATGTCTCAGACAAATAAATTTATAATCCTTTTCTCAGGTACCTTTAGGGCAGTTATTCTTAACAATAATCTATGAGGAACTAAAGTGTGAAGGAGTTCTTTTTATTCCAACCAGTATGGCTGGAATAAATATAGGTAAAGTAACCAACATCACTCTGGAGTATCAGTGAGCTTTTGATGACAAAGTTCCTCTATTTAGAAATGAAGATTCCAGAATGCTCTTTCATTCATTCCAAGAATGTTCTCTATATTATTTACAGAGGAAAATATAGAAGAGGAGAGAGTTTATTGAAGAAGGGAAGGAAGGAAGGGGGAAAGGGAGGGAGGGAAGAGGAAGAGAAGGAAGGAAAGAAGGAAGGAAGGAAGGAAGGAAGGAAGGAAGGAAGGAAGGAAAGAAAGAAGAAAGGAAGGAAAGAAGGAAGGAAAGCAAGTTGGAATGAAGGGGAGAAAGGAGAAAATTTGGTATTCTAGGCCTCAAAGTATATGGGCATTCATGGAAGCTAAACGAGCTGCACATTAGGCCATATGGTTGTCACCTTGACCACCCAATACCCTGTGTATCACAAGAGCAGAAATCTAAGCAAAAGGAAAGTCACAAAATAGGAATTCTTTGTAGTAAGGTTTATTTATTTGTAATACTGCACACTACTACACATGGAGAAACTAAAGCAGTAAGAGAGAAAAAAGCACAGCCAGAAATATATTTTTAATAGGTAAAGAAGTAATTTGCTTATTTTTCTTTCCTTATTACCCTTTGATGCTAACTGTAGCAACATTATCTCTTTTAAAGAATTGTGCCACTTCTGGTGGTCCTTGGACTATTGTTATTACCTGCATTTGTCATTACTAGTTTCAAATTATTTCCGTGGAGTTTTTCTGTCTCCTGTACCAGAATGTTACATTTCAAGTAGAGGCAGTGTCGCTTAGAAAACTGCAGAAGGTGCTGTTGCACTGTGAGGCCAGTGACAAATCACAGTGCTGGTATTGTGAAAAGGTCATCGTCACAAGCCTGGTACTACTACATCTAAGTCCACCTTCACCCGTGAAAGGTAGTGCTGATCTCCATGGTACTTCAAAAGAGTGTGTCCCAGTGTAGATAATGCTGCGTGTGTTTGTTTTTTAGGTGCATGGATTTTTGTCATTTACTCGGTATTCCACATCATGCATCACTCATTGTTTAAGTAAATAATCTATTGCTAAGCATTGTAAGAAAAATTTATCTTGCAATTTCATATTATTTAAATGTGCTTTGTGTTACAAAAAGGCCAAAAAATTAATACTGGAAATTATTATATACATCGTGAGAATATTTGTTTAAATGTTGGTTTCTTTACATTAATAAAACTTTAATGATATAACAATTTCATATAGAAATTAAGCAAGGAGCATTTTAGAGAGACTTCTCAGAACAGAACATACAAAAGATAAATATTAAATCGAGATAACTTAAGTTTTCCCCTGAGCACCATAAGAATAAGTCTAGAAAGCAACTCTCCATTTCTGACTTGGCTCTACTGCCAGTGGGCTTGAGCCTTGCTTTCTAGATTCTTGCTGAATCTCTTAAGAAAATTCCTGGCCTGCTAGCTAGACACTGGTGTTTATTGTCACTTGGTCTCTCAGTCATGGGGAAGAACCATGAATGCGATTAAATAAAAACAGATTAACACATGAAAACATGTGGATATGGAGTGAGAAATCTTGGGCTATTATCTGAAATTTTGAACCTTCAGTATTTGGGACTGCCTTGTAGCCTTTTTTTCCAAATAAATAATCAACAGATAATGAAGGGAAAAAATATAGGCAAAACAGGAGCATCAGAAAACTCAAGGGTACAGATTTTGAGATGCCAAAATAATTGCAACTTTTACTAAAAAAAGTGGAGCAAAATATGAGTCAGTTCAACTAAAAATACTAAACATATGCGACTAAAATCCACAGACACCAGAGATGATAGAAGATGAACTTAGCTAAAAAGGAGCAATGAGAACCACAACATAGGCTATTCTCCTTTTTGGCCTTTCTAGTCCTTACATTCAGTCAATTTCTTTTTCAGATGCCTGTTCAATTCATCTCTTCTTTTCTGTTATCACTTCCTCCACCCTAATCAGTGTCCTTGTTTCACTAAGCATAGATTATTGCAATGGCCTTCTAATTGTCTTTAGTCTCACTTTTCCAGCCTACCTGCTCACCACTTCCACGCTAATCATACTCTGTGTGACACTTTCTAGCATCTGACTTTAGCTTATCTTTTTTTCTTTCATTTTTTGCTCTATTTAAAATTTTATGTTTAGTATTTTACAGTTTTGCCCTAAAATTTTTCAAGAAAAAATGTGGGGAATATATTGTTTCTAAAACAGTATTTTAATTACATCACCCTGCCGTCATTCAAAAATCTTCATTAATCTCCATTGCCTACAAAAACAAAACTATGTGATCCTTCTGTTCAGTCTTTATACCATCTGACCCCATTTTTCCCCTCCAATTTTTTTTAATTGTTCTTTTCTAAAATCTTAATGAAATTAGGCCACCTATCATTACCTGAACAATTCTGTCCTGTTTCAGTCATGCTCCTGTCCCTCGGAGAACACCACTCTCCACTCAGGAATGTCCTTCCTAACTCTGTCAGAAATTCTGTCTGTCATTTAAGTTCCCATTTAAATTCTGACACTAGCATGAGCTATAACTGGCCCAAATGGAAATAATTTCTCTCTTCTTCCAAAGCATACTCAGAACTTAACAAAGAAACCCCCACCTGCTGAGTGACAGGCAACGGTGAAGAGATTGGGTATGCCTTCCCAGCCCTCCCACCCAAAGCACACAGGCATCTCAGGGACTGCCGGGCAGCTGCATTTTTACTCCCCACGTTGAAAGAGCTATAGAGTAATTCATCTAGCTTTTTCTTCTTAGGTTCTGAAGTTCTGATATACTTTGTCACATTAACTTGGTTGATTTCTTTTACATGTGAAATCTCCTGGGTATAATTTAGATTTATTCATCTCATTGTTCATGCCTACCTATACATACCACACCATCAGTGCTGCCCCCACCACCATTACCCCCATTGCCTCCACCCATCCACCTCCTGCACTGCCTCAGTTCATGTCTGTACTGTGCCAACATGGCCTTTTCGGAAATGAAGAGATATAAGTGATAGCTTAATTTAGTTTCAATGGATTATAGCTGAAAATTTTTAATTATAAAAGAAGCACCAAAAGTTATATAACAGAGGTGCACTGAGCATAACAGTAGGTCCAGAAGAAATGTTAGCCAATGCTCATTCACATGATATTCTGATGAAGAAAGTAAGTTGTAAAAATTATTCCTTCCTATCTGCAGATACAAAGAGATGAGGCAGATCCTGCTCTCTTACTTCTTAAAGAAACATTAAGAGTAATGGCACCTGGAATAGAACTTAGGCCCAGTAAGTTCCTTTCTCTTACAGAAAAAGTCTACTCTGTAGCCACTCATAGTTCCTATCAGAGCCTTCTCTGTGCAGTGTGAAAGGCAGGTGCCAGTCTAGAAGGCTGCTCTAAAGGAAAGGAAGTTTGGAGCTACTTGCAGGGCTGGAGGACCTCTTTCCGGACTGCTATCATACCTGGTCAGATACTAGGCCAGGATGGGTGCTGGGCACGCTCATTATGTGTGATGAGTTCTGGGGTGCAGGCAGCAGAAGTGCTCAGGTTTATACATCACAGAGGGGAAAAGGAAGGAAAAATTTCAGTCATGCTTCTTGATGCTTCCTTAGGGGACAATTTAGAGTACAGCTGAATTAAAGCAGAGAGAAAGACCACTGAGTGTCTCTTTTCTAAGTGTAAAGGCAGAGAAATGCTTAGCTGAAATACAAAGTGAAACTATGGGAAGCAAATGCTTTTGTGCATCACAGATGCTTCCTGCGAGGATTCACATCTCCTTTTCTTTCTTCCCCTCTTCAATTGAACACCCACATCCTTATGGTTTCATTTTATTCTATAACTGAAGATTTTATTTTCTGCTTTTCGTACATTTAATATAGACTATACACCACTGAGCTTCTGTCATTTATGTGTAATGTTTGGCTGTTTGAGGTTTGGAGCAAGCACAATTTGTATTTAAATCAGGCAGACTTTCAACTAACTATAAATTGAAAAGTAACTTTTCTTATTTACTATTTGTGTTAGTTTTCTATGACTCTGTAACAAATTACTGCAGACTTGGTGGCTTAAAACAACAGAAATGTATTCTCTTATAGTTCTGGAAGCTAGAAGCCCACAGTCCAGGTACCAGCAAGGTCGTGCTCTATCTGAAGTCTCTGGGGAGCTGTCTTCCCTTCCCATGCCTCTTCTTGTGCTTCTGGTGGATGCATGGCTACCCACAGTCCTGGTGTTCCTTGGTACACAGATGCATCTCTTTAATCTCAGCCTCTGTTATCACACAGCTGTTTTTCCTTATATATGTATTATTGTGTTACTTGTCCTCTTCTTACAAGGACACTAGCCATTAGACTAGAGCTCACCCTGCTCCTATATGACCTCATCATAATTAATTACATCTGCAAAGTGCCTGTTTCCAAATAAGGTCATATTCCAAGATTCTCAGTGGATGTGAATTTTGGGGGACAAGGTTTAATTGAGCAAAGTATTTGAGTGGATTCATTTGTGTGTTATTCATTGCAAGGTTTATTAACATTAGAGATCTCTAGACTTTTCCATATGTCACCAAACTTGTAGTATTGTATGTGTAGACCTTTAATAATAAAATCATTAAAAATCAGTTAGTATCTATTTTTTAATAGAAACAATTTTATTTATGAATATATTTGCAAACACACCTGAGCTGGGAGGGTTCAGATTCTCAAAGGTTATAGCAAAGTTCCTCATCCTGAAGACAAGGAACCTCTCTTGATGTCACCTTCCATTACTCCTGACTGGTTTGGGAATTGACATTGACATGAGCTGGTGGGAGCAAGCCATTTGAAATAAAGGCCTAGTTAGGGAAATTCTAAATAGAAAGCGATGTACGGATACATGAATTGAAAAGTTAAATGCAAATAAATTATATTTTAGAAAACTAACTTGATTTGTCAAGCAGAGCAGCATGAACACCTTTGTCTCCTCAAAACCAAATCATGTTCACATAGGTAGAAAGACTCTGAAGCAGTTACCCCAAGGAGTGAGGACAAGGTGCTGCATCGTGTTCCATAGAGTCAGTATTGCAGCTAACGCTTGCAAAGTGTTCCAGCCTCATTTCTATTCAGGATTCTTTGCATTTTCTTTTAAAAGAAAGATTGAGATCATTTCCTTTGTGTAAAAATGGAAGAAAAGAAGACTTAAAAATTCTCCACTATGGATAGAATAGACTATCAGCAAATCGTGGATACTTTTTTTAGGTGGAATGTCACCTGCACGCTAGGTCCACACTCACCCTTTTATATTCAGTGCCATCTTACTAATTATTAAAAAAAAAGTTCTGTTGCTCCATTAGAATAATTGTTGAGTCCTGCAGGCACATGAGGCAAACATTTGAGCAGAGGCAGATAAGAAGGCCTGCCTTACACATTCGGGATTGCGCTCTGTGGAAACCGTTGCAGCTGATGCCAGCCTTGGCCGCACGTTGGACCAGGAGGTTGGCAGACCCGGTTCTTCTCTGCTTTCAATGCGGATCTTAGCTGGTTCTATCTAATCTCAGTGTGTCCAACTCCCAGTCCTCCTTTGGTGATTGGAGTCTAGTTGCTCTCACAGGGGTATTTCCTGGTAAATTGACAAAAGGTGTGTCACCTCTGCCAGGGAGACTTTCCTGAAGCCTCAGTTTGGACTACTTGCTACTTCGCTATCGTCTTTTACCAAAGCACATAATGTTGACTCAGCACTTACTATATTCAATTATATTTCAATGTTTATATCTATGCGATGTCTCCTAGCTCTTAGAAGACTTTCTTCAAAACCAGGTCAGTGTTTTATATTTTTACTTTTAATCCCAACCAGGTTTCCTGAAATAGAATATGGTAAAATTAATTGTACATTCAACTGAATCAAAGGGCATATGTTAATCAAGATACCATAAGACCTAAGGGAAATCACATTAAATAAGGCTTTTGAATTAAGAACATGAAATTAGTTTAAATATGTCTTAATCTCACTAAAACACATGTAAACAAAATTATCACTTAATACATATTTTTAAGTATTAATACAATATTAAAGAGTGATCCTCAGAATTAACACAAGAGTTTTTAAAATGTCTGATGTCCCAGTGGTATAGGTTTTTAAGCAAAACATGGTTTATATGTCTCAGGCTATCTCAGTCTTAAAAAACTGAAGTGACTCGATCAATGCGGACTTCTCTGCCTTTGCTGTGTGGCAGGGAGGGGGTGCATTTTCAATGGCTCCATCTCTAAGGCTTTAAGCACCAATAGGGCTGCATCTTATTATGTAAGATATTCTTAAACAGAAGCAAGGCTGATAACCGCCTCTTTCCATTCCATCATTATTTTTCACAAAGCATTTTCCTCACCTGAGTCATGTCAGCTCTGGTGGTTATTCCAAAAAAATCACACATGAAGGCCCATGTCCTTAGGTAGTTGTCATCACAGACCTTAGTGTCCATAGGACAAACCTATAACAGAACATGACAGGTGCTCATGAAGTATGTGCTAAATTGGTGAATTTCTGAATAAATCATAAACTAAGTTATATACAGAGTAGGGCTTAATATGTCATTTATGGAAAGGGTCAGGAGCAGCCCTGTTTAAACAGCACCCTTCTTTTGCATAACTATAGCTGACAGAGGAACTGTTACCCATGGTCCAGCTATGCATGAATGTGTTAGTTTGTAGGACCAGGTTTAAATGCATTTACTCCTTCTGCCTATCCTGTTATTTTTCCTAGACTTCTCTTCCAATTCTCCCCAATAAAGTACATTTTGCTCACTTCGCCAGACATCCCCGAGGGCCATTAGTACTCTCTTACCTTTCATGTCATACTTAACTCATTTTATTCTTTTCCTGCTAATTGAAATCCTTATTCTTCACCTTTTTCACCCAGCCTTCCAATCTGCTCACATCAGCAACTATCAGTTCATTCTCTGTATATATGAGTCTGTTTTGATTTTTTAAGGCCCTGAGTAACATGCTGTTCATGCCATGGAACTTTCTCTGCTTGCCTAACCAGAAGTGAGCTCATATTTACTTTCTTAAAATTCTCCAGTGCTTTACTTAGATCTCTATGTAATATTTACTATATGATGTCAACCACTTTCATTGTTTGTGAACTTATTTCATGTACTAGATGATGAGCTTCTTAAGATTGTTTTATACGTTTCACTTTATTTTGTTTTGTGGTCCAACATGATTCCTTCACCAAGTAGAGACTTGGCTAATATTTAAAGGGAGGAAAGGAGGAAAGAAGGAAGAAAGGAAAGAAGGAAGAGAGAAGTAGCAGGGAGGGAGAGACCAATAAAAAACACAATGGAATCACAAGATAGAAGAAACCTTAGAGGTCACCTAATCTTTACATGAGTTCCCTCTATAACATTCTCAGATATGTCATTAAAAGTTGTATATGTATTTATTTATTCTTAAAATACTTTAGCCTATGTACAGATGTTTTTACTTTCCCTTTCTGGGAAATAGGGGGAAATCATAAATAATATAGATAAAAAAGATGTTGAAATTTTGATCAAGTATTAAAATGTAAAATACTATTTTTATAGGGAGAAGAGAATAATAAAAATTATCATGAGACAGTGAGCCTTTTACTAATTTTTTTTCCTGAAAAAGGCTACTATTAATCATTTCTTATTATTCTGAGCATGTATTTGTGCTGCTGCAGATTTCTGTTCTTTTCTTTGTCAGTTTGAGCCATTCCTTTGTACAAAAGTGACAAGTAGTGATGGTGGAAAACTGACAGAATGAGGTGCAGAGTTGAGTCTTACTTATTTTTTTGGAATGGGGTGGAGACATAGAACCTTGTTAACATGCATTTAGTATTTCTTCTGCCATTTTAAGTGTGAACAACTGGTTGCCATATCTAAAATGTATCTCACACAAAATCTAACATGTCACCTTTTTATGCTCCTTTTCCATCAGGAACAACCCACGTATTTTAGGGTAAGATTATTCAAATACATTCCATGGTTGTTGACTTTAATCTTAAAAGAGTAGAAAAAAATATTTTTTGTTTTCATATTTGTGTTTCCTAGTGAATCTAGGAGATCTGGGGTGATCTGGGGGTATTTAAGAAAGCTTTGTCTGATGTTCTTGGGCAAGCAAGCTCCTCCTGCCTGCTTTTCATTCTACTCCTTTAATACAGCCATGTTCCTCTCAAGTCACACTGTTCCAACATGGCCATCTGCTCACTAGCTTTGGGGAAATTTTCATGTCCTAAGCAGAAACATGGTTTGGTTTATAAGCCTCAATACTAGCTTTGGCTAGTTCTCTCAGTTTTTTGTTTTGTTTTGTTTTTGTTCTTTGTTTTTCTTTATTCACAGCATATTCCGGGTTAGAAATTAAAGCATGGGTGTGCAGGTAGATAGAAGCATTGTACAGAAGAAAATATGTGTGTGCTGCAGATAACTCTCATCTAGAGCAACTAAAATCTGTCCTGTTCCATTCATTATAAATGTTTCATGAGTAAAGATCTGATGGCACTATTAAACTATATTTTAAAAATTCCATGGAAATTATGAGTTAATAGTCTTAATTATTTTAAGTGTTTAAAAAATCTGAACCTAGAACAATCTAGAGAAAATTATTTTCAAGAGGTACCCACTACTCAAAGTGTCCGTAGGCCATAGCACTGTTTTAGTTCAATATTTTCTGAACAAATAGAAATCAAAACAAAAGTTAATTTTGTTTTGTTGTTGTTGTTTTTGTTTTGTCTTGTTTTAAATTTTAATCAGTTATTCAATAAACCCTTGTCTGGTTGCAAGGATGAGAAATTCGTTAAAGCTAATTTCAGGAAAGGCAACTTTGAAGGTGACTCTCACAGAACTCAGTTTTAAGAAATAAAGCTAGACATTGTAAACTAGAAAGTCATCAGAGAGCCAGTAACTTTTTAGATTTTCAAGGTGTCTCTTCATTGATAATGTCATTTCCTCTCTCTGTAGTCCAGCTTCTTCTGGAAGGCTCTTCTCTCTTCAATATTTTTAGCTTGTAGCTAACTTTGATTTCCAAAGTGCCAACTGGCCTTACCATCTGTGAAAACTTCATGTGTAGTGCCATGTGACCAGAGTTTCTATATCTCTCAGGTCAAAGTATTAAGAGAGACCATCTGATTGTCTAAGCTTGTATCGGGTGTCCATTTCTGCTCTAATCAACTGGGATGAGAGGCAGGTCCTTGAATACACATTTTACTGTCCAAGGTCTACCTCTTTATGGCAAAGCTGAAAAGGGGGAATGGGGTACATTAATCACTCAAAATATAATTGTTACATCATCAGCTATGTACAAGGTACTGTGTTTGGCAATGAGATAATAATTAGTAACTAGTATTTATTGACCATTTATCACATGTCACATAATATGATTAATTTATACATTTAATCTCATGTTCCTATCATATAGGTAGTGTTATTATCTATAATTTACAAATGAGAACATCAAGGCCTAGAGAGATTAAGAGCATGGAACATTAACCAGTGGTCAAGCCAAACAATTTGACTCCACATCAAGTCCAGAGCCTATGTTTTGAAACATAAGGCTGACCTCTTTTGTTCTGGAGTATGAAGGAAATAATGGAGATAAAATCGAGCTTCAAAGATGGAATACATAAACCAAAACAAAGCAAGTTTGCATAATTTGTGTTATTAGATTCCAGAGGAGGAAGAGAAAGAACATGAGTTGAAGTGCTCAGAATGAAATGGGATCTCTCATAGCTTTTGTAAAATAGAAAGATGAGTGGTCTTGATCTGATAGCTGAGTAGAACTGTCTGATCTTACAGGTCACCTTTACAGCCCACTCCTTACCATCGTCTGGTGACCTCATGGCTGATGTGATGGAGTAAGTCCCACGACTCAGTCTCTGAATTCTTTGACATTCTCAGATCCAGTGACTTCCCCCTTAGTGACCACCACACAGGACTAATACCCGCCTCCTCTGTCTTTTTCGGCAGCCTCCTGTGCTTTAGCCACATTGAATCCCATTTCTATGTCTTTGTCAGATGCTATTTTCTCTCCCTGTGGTGCCCTTCCTGACTTCTTGTTTGTCTGTCAAACATCTACTTACTGTCCAACCTTTAGCTCAATAATCATCTCTTTGTTGAAATTTGCTGCTTCTCCATTCCTTTGTACTTCTTCATTCTTATCATTCAGAGTTGGTCAGTCTCTTTTTCTTTTATAACATATGTAAGTATTTTTTACATCTTCTTAAAACACATTGCACATTTATACCTTTACACATCTATTTTCTTCCTTTATGCTGTCAGATTCTTCAGCTCGGGTTTCTTTCTCTCTTGTTCTTATATCCCCAGCATTTAGCAAAGTGTCCAACATACAGAAGGCAGTTTCTAAATATTTATTTAATAAATGGATAGATGGAATGAATGGAAGTATGTGTGATAATTTAAATAACAATAATTGTAGTTATGTTGGTATAATAGTAACACTTAAGTACCACTTAGTACATAAAATATTTTTATATAAATATTTATTTCAGCTTCACAACAGCTCTGTGAGGCAGGTAATTTAGTCAAGGAAACTAAACTTCAAGAGGGTAATATCACAAAGCCAGTAAGTGGTAAACTTGGTTTGTTGAGCCTTGGCTTTTTCTGCAACAAGAAGCTTCTAACACAGAAGTTTGGCTGGTTTAGAGGGAAGTTACCAGGATAAACTATTACCCACCCTAAGCACATTTTCCAAAGTGGTAATATTTCACCAAATTTTGGGATAACATGAGTGATTCTTTTTGGAGACACTGATGAAAAGATATTAAAGGAAGCTATGTGAAAACAAGACAGAGGATACATTAAAGTTAGAAGATTGTATTAAAAATGGAGGAACTTATTTTTCTGTACCAAATCTCTTTCAATCTACCGGTCAGGCTACACTTTCTACCCTAGACCAGGTATTATGTTCAAATTCTTAGACCTGCTTTTGCCTTTGTTACAACTTGGTTTGGGGTGTGCTTTGCTGAAGGCCCAGTTACAATTGCTAGTGTTAGTGATTAAGGACTGATAAACCTGGGGAGGTAGATGCTTAACAGGTTTAGCAGTTTATGTATTTTATTCTTCAAGCCACAGTTATGATCTCATTCTTACCTAAATGATGAGTACGTAGTAGATTGGAATGTATTTGTCCTAAAGCTGTTTTGCAGAAGCAAGCTATCATAAAATGGAGAGAAAAATTAATTTTTTCTCTTTTTTTACTCTCTTTTTCATCTTTCTTTAAGTGACATCCTTTTATTTCTTTGGGCATAATTCATTCAGAAATTTAACTTTATCTTCAAGGTGAGTATTAATAAAAACTTCAGTACAAGAAAGTACAAGGTTATTTTGATAAACTGGACATCATGGAACAATCCCCAGTTGCCCCCAGAATGTTCCCTTTGTTAGTTTACCTTTTGTGTTAGATTTATAGTTATTTCTCACAGTGAAAATAAATACATGTGTAAAGATATGTCTTGGCAAACTTATGTGCCCTACTGTAAGTTAAAAGATCAGCTTAAGGATTTGCTACAGTTAAAGATTTAAACTCACACTTCTTTTTCTCCCACTTATAATGTCATCAGATGGATCTATTATTAACTGCACTTCACTTTTATTTTTGCAGAAATGCAAATAAATCACCAGCCTAAAATACAAGAAGCAGCAAATCATAAATGTTGCCACTTTTTATCTTTTAATCATCTGAAATAATCTTTCTATTTTAAGATTATCTACCCTGTAACATTTTTAGTGTATTTTTATTGAGTTTAAGCTACTGATTAAAAAATATTTAAAATGAATATAGGATCAGGCACTAAATTATAGTTTGATTTATAAAGAAACTACTGTAAATAACTTCAGCCCCAAATGCTTTCTCTCCTTTAATAATTTAAATATGTATGGAAAATAATCACTTTTCAAATGATTAATTTTTATTAGTAGTGTTTTTTCTTTATTGAATTTGCATTTTACAGAATTCTTTTTAAGTCTTTTGAGTTTAGCTTTTTCTATAAGCCCTCTTCAAATTAACCTGCAATCGTGTTATTAATATGTTTACATTTTAAAGCTGATCTGAATGAGATGAATAAATACAGATTACTAATATACACACCAAGTTAATGAACCTCTTTATTTTCAAAAATATTTGTACCATATGCAGTAATTTGAAAGTAAGCAAGGGTTAATGCTAACATTATTATATTTATAAAGTCCTGTATTGATTAAGATGGCCATTCAGACACAAACATTGTGTTCACTCTGACAACTAGAACTTGTATTTAATATTAGAAATTGTATTTTATATTTTACCAATTTTTTAAAGTTATTCATAGGGGGAAGGCTACACATGTGTCCTACTATTTATATAGACATAATGTTACTAATGTTCTAAAACATCTTAGTAATTTTAAGGGGCCTCAAAAGGTCTGTGGCCTGCAATAAGCCCTTAAGTAATAAAGCTTGAAATGACGTTCTAAGTAGAAAAATTATCCATTAATTCTGGGACTTTGGGGGGTATAGAGGAATTATATAGGTTAATAGTTTTAAACTGAAGATTCTAAGTAAGGATAAAATGTTGAAAGTCTTATGTTAATAGTAATAATCATGTAATCAACATCAGTGATACTAAATATAATGAAGTTGCATTATACAGCAGAAGTATTTACCTGGGAGTTTGTTAGGTACCCTTTATGAGTGTAATTTTGATTAAAATAAACTATTATGTATTTTTCTTATTATTTCTGTGGTTTTAACTTATTTTTATGGCCTCATTAAAATGGTCTATTTTTTTATAGTACAATAGTTCGTGAGACACTATTATTATTTGTCTGTAAATGGCCTCTTTTATTTCATTTTTAAATTCTGAAAAGTGTGATCTTTAATATTTCTTGGGACATGGTTCTAGGAATATATTAGTAGTCTCATAGTTTTGTGAATAAGCTAATTTATGGTGTGAAAAGAAACTTGAGAAGTAGTCTAATCTGATGAGACTGTATTACATTGTGGTTAAGGGTGTTGAAAAGCAAACATGAGTCTTAGATTTTAAAATTACACAAAGCATATATATGTAACCATGCCTTTCTATGTAGCCCTAGTAAGAAGAAAATAGACCAAGATGCTATTTCAGATTCATGGTAGAAAGATAAAAGAAGAAAATCAACTGAGTTAATTTAATTTTATTTTAAGGTGATTAACAATAAATATAATATATTCCTGTGTGTATCTTTCTATGTATGTATGTATTTGCGAAGGCAGCCACTTCGTATGTGGATAAGGGCAGACCATTTCTTGTCCTAAGGTGCTATCTAGGTTCCTAGTACAATATGAAATAGAGGCAGTAATTTTAGCATTTATAGTGAACACATATACTATTTGCTATGTAGGGTCTAAGTGTTTTAGATATGTTAATTCATTTAATCCTCACAATAATCCATGAAGGAGATGGTATCATTGTTCCAATTTACAGTTGATGAAACTAAAGTATAGAGAAATTTTTTAAACTCCTCAAAGTCACATAGATGACAAAATAGCACATTAAGAATTTTATTTATTGATGGTTTAACTCCAGAGCATGTTCTAGCTTTAAAGGAACTTCTTCTAACTGCCCTTAGTCATTAAGAATGTATCAGGGGGAAAAAAAAGTGGCATAGATGACAGAGGTTGTGTTCATCCCTCTGGTGACCAAATCAAAGTTGTGACAGAAACAAGGAACAGCAGCAAGGAAAAATTGCCTGGGATTTAGATGAACTAGGGAGAAATCCAAGAAATCACCCTGTAACGGCAGAAGGTAGTTCGGGGCAAGGATGCAAGGCTACACAGTCCCAGCCAGCTAAGTGAGACAGATACTGTGGCAGCAGCTGCAACAGATCCCTCCTAAAGAGGTCGTGTCTGTGAGTGGATTTTTGCAGTGACGGACCTGCTTGCTCTGAGCACCAGTGTCAGTTGGGCAGTGCGCAAGAGGCACCAAGGACTTATAGGGAGACATTGTTGGCATTTAGGCCGAGGTGAGACTCGCTCTGTATAGAAGTGTCGGGGGTATCCATTGTTCCTCTGCTGAGCCCTCCCCCATCCCAGTGAATGGACTCAGCGTAGCCATAGCTGTGATGTCATCAAACTGGATAATAGAGGTCTCTCCATCCAGGGGATTCCCTGAAACCATGCCTCCCCCAACTCTCAGCCCCACCCAAGCCACATTCAGGTGTATCCTTGGTGAGTCAGGTGCTCCTTGTTGAGCAGCTCCTACACTCACACTGGTGGCAGCTGGCCTCAGTTTCTGGTGTGGCCTTTTGAGGCAACTTTAAACACACCATCTGTGGATCACCTGATGAATCTTAACAGGTGGCCCCACAGGGGCGGAGGCTTGGGCTAAATTTGGCCTGCAGCTGAACCCTCTCAGGATTGTGACACCAGACACCTACTTCACAAATCCATACTAATATGACCAGGAGACCTTAGGAGCTTTGCTTTGTACATAGAAACAGACTCGGATAGGCAGCCATAATGGGAAGACAAAGAAGCAGAAACCATTTGAGAAAACAGAACAGAGATCCAGATAGAATGGGGTCAAGTAATCTAACAGATGCAGAGTTCAAAACACTGGTTATAAAGATACCTAGTGAACTTGTGGAAAGTGTAGGTGAATTCAGTGAGAACTTCAACAAAGAGATAAAAAAACATAAAAATGGAAATGGAAATTATGAAAGGGAACCAGTCTGGTATGAGAACACATTATCTAGTATGAGAAGTATATTAAATGGAATAAACAAAGTGAATACAGAAAAAGATCAAATGTTCTTTTGAGAGGACAGGAAAACCAAGGACAGTCAATCAGAATGACAGGAGATAAAATGCCAATACTATAAAAATAATTTAAGGAGTATATGGGATACTATTTAGGGTCCAAATATCCATCTGATCAGTATAATTGAAGAAAATCAAGATGTCAAAACCTTGTTTGAAGAAATAATGATGGAAAAATTTCCTAACCTGGTAAAGGAAATGGACATAAAACTTCATGAAGCTCAGAGTATCCCCAAAATCAGGGATCCAAAGAGGCCCACACCAAGATACATCATAATTAAAATGTCAAAGCTTAAATATGAAGAAAAAATCTTAAAAACAGCAAGAGAAAAACATAGTTAACTATAAGGGAACACCCATATGACTTTCAGTTGATTTCTCAAAAGAAAATATGCAGGACAGAAGGCCTTGGTAAAAAAATATTCGACATGATGAAGACCCAGGATCCACAACTAAAAATACTTTATCCATCAAAGCTATCATTTAGAGTTGAAGGACAAATAAAGAGCTTCCCAGACTTTTCACCACCAAGCCAGTATTCCAGGAAATGTTGGCGGGACTTCATTAAGAAGAAAAAACATATATATCAAAAATAGGAATAAAGAATAGTAACAACTACATTTCTATCAATAAGTACCTTAAATGGAAAAAAATTAAGTGCTATAACCAAAAGATAGAGGGGCTGAAAAATTAAGAAAACAAGATTTCTATATATGTTGCCTATAAGAGACTCACTTCAGATTAAAACACACACAGACTAAAAGGAAGGGGATGGAAAAAGACATTGCTTTAATGGACCTAGAAGGTATTTAAGTCAGACAGAGAAAGATAAACACTAAATGATTCATTTATATGTGGAACCTAAAGAATAAAAAGAACAAACTAATCAAAAACAGACTCACAAATAAAGTGGACAGTTTGGTGATAGACAGAGGGTAGAGGGGTTTGGGGGCCTGAGAGAATGGGGCGAAAGGTTAAAGAAGTACAAATTAGTATCTGATGGATGGTCATGGGGATGGGGAGTACGGCATAGGGAATGCAATTAGAATGAATACGTTGGCTAGGTGAAGGGTTAGGGGAGGGAGGGAGCATTTGTGGGGATTGTTTTTCGAACTATATAGATGTCTAACCAAAGTACTGTATACTTGAAACTAATTAAAATAAGTAAAATTTAAAAAATAGAAAAATAAAAAGAATGTATGTGATCATGTGTGTATATTGTCTAAGTTTTTGGATTTATTTTGACGTGTTATTTTTCTTATTAAGCTACTTTTTTAGGGCTTTATACTTCAACTTTATTCCAGACCCAAGTTGAAGGATATTTTTAACTGTTGGGAGATTGTTACTGTTGTTATTCCTATTCCTTTTTTCACCCCAGATCTTTGTGGAGACAAATTAGGTTTCTGCTAAACTGCCTTTGCTGGCATTTTTTTTTTTTTTTTTGAGCTCATCATCTCACTTAAAGCATAGCTCTTTTTAGTTCTTTTCAAAAGTGTGAGGTCCAACTCCCACCTTTCTGTAAACCTCAGTTTCCAGTTTTCCTGGCCTGGGGCACTGACATTTATCACAGCCTTCTTCTTTACTGACTACTCACTACTCTGTTACTGCTGATGACATATTATTAGGCAGTGGAGAATTTATTTTTACTTACCTGGGAATGAAGTAATATACTAAAAAAAGGTTTGGGATTTTTTAAAATTGCAAGTTATTTAGCATCTAGTGGTATTACAATGAAAGGGCTTTAAAAATATTATTTTAGGAAACTGGCTTAGAAGTATCAGAAACTTGTCAACCAGTTAGTAAATGACAGACCTGGTATTGGAATCCAGCTCTTAACTATTATACAAAACTGCTTCACTTTAAATGACTCAGCTTTCTACATGCTTTCAAGGGTTTTTGACTTTGAGAGACTGCAAAATTCTTGGAACCTTTATTTATTTATAGGCAGTACCAAATCTTTATAGCACAATAAGAGCAATTGGTGGATTATCTGTGGTAAGTACTATTAAAATATTTTCTCTCTCCTCAGTTCTATTTACATACATTCTATTTCTGTTCTAGGAAAAAAAAACCCTGAAATTTAATTATTGGTCTTAGCTAAACTTAATTAAGAATGTAAACTACTTTATAATATCATCTTGCATGCCAAATCTAGTATAAATGGCTTTGAGTTGCCCTCTATTATGGTCATTTATGCAATTTTTGTAGTTGTGTGGATACTAATGAGGTGACCACTTGAGCTCTCATGTTGGAAACTTCTACCTTTCCTGGATAGGAAAACACACTATGGGGCCCTGGAAACCTGCATGGGCCTGAAGGGTCAGTGGCTCAGATAAATGCCCATAATGTGTGTAGCGGAGATGCCAGAGAAACCATCTCTGGGATTGCCTCATCGGTCCCAACCTACATAGTCTGAAACTGGGTTAAAAATGCCAGTGGAGTGAAAAGGAAGAGAGAAGTCAATGTGTCAACAACTTTGGAACCAAAAGGAGGACGGTGAGCCCAGAGCAATTCTTTTCAGTAGAGGCTAGATGTTTTCTGTGATTTACTATTTGGGCCCAGAACTTTTGGCATGAGTGTGCCAGGAAGAGTTAAGTGAGCAATCATTGAGAAGATGCCATGCTTTACATGCCCCCTGGTTGGCTTTTGCCTCATTTTTTCCTGATATTAAATAACCATTGTTTGGATAGTCATTCATGCTATGTTAATTATAGAGCCTTGTTTCATGCTTTTCCTTGACTGAGACAAAATACCCATAATTCAACATAGTAATTGAAATGGAGTAGATCTGACATTAAAACAGTAATACTATGATCTCAGAATCTTTGAAATATCCAACAGCTATGTAGGAACATTGCCACAAAGAACCTACTCTCAACCAATTTGTGTTTAGAGATAATTCACGGTATGTATAAGATGCTTTGGAATGAAAAAGAATTAATCAAGTGGTTCTAACTTAATCTGGGGCAAGTTCTTTTAGCCTTGAGACTATTGATATTTTGGGCTAGATAATATTTTGTTGTGGGAGACTATTGAGTATACCGTAGAATATTTATCAGCATTCCTTACCTCTACCCACTAGATGCTAATAACACTCATCCCACAGTTGTGACCATAATAATTATTTCCAGGCATCACCAAATTTCTCCTTGGGGCAAAATCATTCCCAGGCAAGAAACACTGACCTAGAGATTAGTGGTCCAGATAGAGGAGGGGATTGAAAAGTGTTGGAATGGACAAGTCTGGAAAGGTAGATGTGGTAGATTGTATTTGCAAAAAAATGTTTATAACAGTACCATTTTCTGCCCCATCTCCTCACTCAGAACCATGCTAATTCCCAATCAAAACATGGAATCAACCTGGGCAGAACTTTGAGACCTCCTCAACTATTAACGTGTAGCATATGTTACATGTGTAGCTATGTGACATTTCTGCTATATGCTAGCAGGTCATAAAAGGTGGTACTGCATTTTTGGGGTGCTCTCCCTCTCCCTCTTCCTCTCCCTTTCTCTCAGGATGTTTGCTCTGGGAACCTAGCCACCATTCCATAAGGAAGCCCATAACACATGGAGAGGTTACATGGAAAGGCTCATAGACTGTTGCTCGGAGCCCTGGATGAGCATGTAGCCAACAGCCAGGCCTGACTTGCTAGTCATGTGAGAGGGCCATCTTGGAAGCATATCCTTCTGTTTGCAGCTGAGTCACCTCAGCTGACACTGTGTGAAGCAGAGATGATCATTTTCTGCTAAATCTGGCCCAAATTGTAGATTTGTTGCCAAAAGAAATAATTATTGTTGTTTTTAAGCTATGAAGTTTGAGAATGGTTTGGTACAAAGCAATAGATGATTACAGTGTTAGAACTGGTAGAGGGTAGTTCACATAGACTTATGTAGGTCAAGACTTGAATTCCAAATGTATTGAGCATTGTGAGTTGTTGTCCTAGTGACTGGCACACGGTGATGTCATTCTTAAGGTGGAATTGGACCTAGTAAATTGCTTGGTGTACTTGACAATTGTTAGCAAATACACAAAGAGGCAAGGTTAAAGTTTCTATGTTAGGCAAGGTAAAGGGAATGATCAATAAAGGCAGGGGGGTGTGGGGGAAGTTTATCAGCAAGTATGAAGATTGAACTTGAGGGGAATCAGGACAAAATGGAAATGCCTTCAATATACCCAATGTTAAATTTTAGATTTTATTTTCCCTCTTGACGAAATGTATTGCGGGTCTTGAGCATTTGGTGGTGGTCCCCTATACTCGCATTTGCCCTGGAGAAGGCAACAGGCCCCAGCACCATCAACTGTCTCTATTGATGGTTCTTCTTCATTCAGCCCTGTAAGTCAGAGTGGCACACAATAAATAATAGTCAGAATCATAGAACGGATAAAAGATTGACCTTAAACCAATATCAATATGAAAGGTATAATAGATTAATTTCTGATAGACTTTTATGGTTGTTTTTTTAGATTTAGAGGAGAAACACTTGAGAATTATTTGAAACTATTTTATTTTAGGCAGCATAACTTTCTGATTTTGTATAAATTTGCTTCTGTTGTAAGCACATAATTTATCTTGCTTTACATGTATAATAGGATTAATAATGTTTCTCAGAAGAATAAAAATATTTGTAAAGTACTTAAAAAGTTCAAAAAAATCACATGATCCTCTTATTAGGTTGTATTTTGAAGAACTTGTGAGTTTATATACATAAAATTGGAGATAAAATTATCAAAAATTAGAATAAAGTAATAATTTGTCTGTTTATAGTATCTTTGCCAAATCTCATTGAAATATATTTACATGCCCTTTAAAATATGGGTGATACAAAGTCTGTGTTGTTTCTGTTATCATTGTGCTGATAATAAGACCAATTATGAGGCAAATAACAATATCTTTCCTTTGCACAAAAAAATGACACTAATGACACATTGTCAGAAGAACTCTTTATTTAAAGAAATAGTTATATATTGTTATGAAACATTTTTAATGGTACCTTGATTATCCTTCTTCACACATGCAGTCTTTACTTTTCAAAATACTTCTTCATGGAAGCCAAAACGTCTTATAAATCATTCACTCTTTGATTTTTTGATAGGCTACTATTATGTGTTAAGTATTGTATGAGGTACTGGGAATACAGAGACATTTAAGACCAAAACTTCAGGTGGCTTACAATTTGGGTAGGAAGATAGGGGTGAGAGGGCACAGAGAGATGGTGCTCATTTACATATCTAAGGGTTAAAGTGTGTGCAGGGTCTAACAGAAGCATGGGCAGAAGGATTTATTCTAGTTATTGGGAGTGGTGTCTGGAAATGCTTTTTATAGGAGGTAATCTATGAGCTGAGTCTCGAGACTTAGATGGGAGGAGAAGAGAGGAAGAGGAAAGATATTCTGACAGAAGGATTTCAGGCAAAGTCCTGGAGGAGGAAAAAGCCCTTTAGGTTAGCTGAAAGATGGTCCAAGGGAAAATGGCTGAGGAGTTTCAGAAAATATTCTGTGTGCAGTCAGCTCCAGTATTATGAACAGAGTTGAATTAAACATTTGACAGGCATGGCACTCCATAAGTAATGTTAAAATATCACCATAGTTGTAAAGATGGAGAATGTTTTATCTATTCTGACCTCTCTCCAGGAGCAAAGGGAATGTGGATAGAAGGAATTCTTGGATTCACCACCTAGAGTCTGGAGGACCTTCACCAGGCTTTGGAAGAGAGGGCGAACCTGGTTAACTTTTGGACTTTTGTTTCCCTAAGTCCCCTGCAGTTCTTTATCTTTCTCTGTCACAGTGCTCAACCTCTTCACCAAGTGAGAATCAAATACACATTCCATTCATAATGGTCTTTTTACACTATCTCAATCCACCTCCAATTGTAATCAGGGCAGTGGGAGGTTATAATTTGCAGAGCCATGGTGGGTTTTGTCATTCTCATTACATTTAACTGTCCCCTGCTCTGTTAAGGTGAGTGTCACAGGAATATGCTTGCTGTCTGGTGTGTCATCTGGCAAAGCATACTTGTTTCACAGTTTTTACTGTGCATTGTGGTGACAAGGCAGGTGGTTTTGAAGAGTTTTTCCCTCAACATGCTGAACTAACAATTACATGGTAAGGGCTTAAATTACATGCACCCTCCTTACATTTCTTTGAGTACTATATTCAGTGGGCAGTTGCCAAGTAACTGAAAATATGTCTAGACATAGATGTTTCTATATTCAAACACGGGGTCAATTTTCTGAGCTATAAAGTGAAATGCATGCAACTCCTGTAACAGAATTCTGCACAAAATAAAGATAAAATGTTAAGATTTAAGGAAGAGCTATTCCACTTCATTAGCTATAAAGACTTTGTTCACCAAAAAAACAAAAACAAAAAAATAAAAAAAAAACATAGAAACAAAACTCATATGTTCGTTTCTGAATATAAACCGCTAATTAATAAGAAAATTTTGGAAGGAAAAGGTTAACAATAGGCCTGCAATCTATTTTTTTCCTTCACCTGGGAAATGAAAGAGATGCCTCAGTCAAATCCCGTGGCATACGTACTAATAATTAGACCACGGTAAAAACACTAATGGTATTTTTAAGTAAAGCGATAATAGAGAGCTCTTATCCGTGAAATGCTTTCAGTAGCTGTTCCAGTTTTCCACTGCTGCGCAAGAAACCACCCCCAAATTGAGTGGCTCAAAACAATAATTTATTATTATCTTTCACCTTTCAACTAGGTGATTTTTGCTTGGAAACTCTCATGTGATTTTAGTCGATTAGTACTCCAGCTGGAGAGTTCTGAAGATATGGCTGCTTGGAGCTCCTAGCTGGCTGACCCATGCTGCCAGTTGATGAGACTGGGAGTGCATGGGAAGTCACCCACCTACACGAGGCCTCTCCATGTGCCTTCAATTTTCATAGCATGACCTGTGGGCTGCAAGAAGGAATGTTCTAACAGACCCAGGCCAACATAAGCCCTGAAGTTCCAGAATGTCACTTGTGCTGCATTGTATTGGACAGGCAACCCAAATTCAAAGGTAGGGCAATCAGAATCCACCTCTTAATAGAGCAGTTAAATGGTCATAGGTCAAAAGAGCAAGTGGGTTGGAAAATACCAGTGAGGACTTTTTAAAATAATGTAATCTGACATAGCAGGACATGCCTGGTTTGTCTAGCTTGCCTATTGAAAATAAACCTGGCATTTATGATTGGTGGGGCATGACTGGGAATGGTTACATATGCTGGAAAATCAATGGTGTTTAATAGCTCGGTGTGCATTCTTTAAATCTCACCTGTTAACTCTCAACTAGCACATTTTCTAATGCAGACTGGAGGGAACATTTATGAGTTATATTGGTTGTCTAGGGCAGGAGTCAACAAACTTATGACAGAGGGACAGATAATATGCATGTTAAGCTTTGCAGATCATATGGTCTCTGTGGCAAATTCTTAACTCTGCCCTTGTAGCACAGAAGCAGTCATGGGCAAAACATAAACAAATGAGCATGGCTGTGTTCCATTGAAACTTTAATTATAAAAAGTGGCAGCAGTCTTGACTTGGCCAGTGGGCCATCATGTTTTGCCAAACCCTGGTCCATGGTTTCTCCAAAGAAAAAGATCTAGTCTATGGCATGCTAGTAAATCATCAGTAAACTTGTAATTAGGTAAGATCTATAAACTTCACTTAGTTTGATTTAATAATTCAACTCATATGGTCCCAGAGAGAGCCTCTCAAATGTCTATAACAATGCTGGTACATAACATGGACACAATATCTATAAATCAGCTGGTCAACAATTATTAATTGAATCACAGTTGATGGCAAAGGCATTATAACATTATGTTCAGGATTTTCTTGTTTAATTGTATCTAGACTGGTTGTACGTAGTTACATAAAAATGCCAATTAACAGCACATACATTTAAATATTTAAATTTATTTTTACTTTTTATATTTAAATATAATTAATATATCATACTAGACTAGTTTCAGGTATACAATTTAATGATTCACCATTTATGTACCTTACAATGTGATCACCGCACCAAGTTTGCCACTGTTCAAACTTATCACAATATTATTGGCTATATTTCTCTTGACATTTTTCACCCATCCCCTCATCCCCCTCTTCTTTGGCAGTCATCAGATTGATCTCTGTATCTATGAGTCTGTTTTTCTGTTGTTTGTTTTATTTTTAGATTCTAAATATAAATGAAACCACAATGGTATTTGTCTTTCTCTAACTTATTTCACTTAACATGGTACTCTCTAGGTCCATTCATGTTGTTGCAAATGGAAATATTTCATTTCTTTTTATTGCTGAGTAATATGCCATTGTGTGTGTATGTATCATTATTTTTATTCATTCATCTATTGATGGATATCTAAGTTGTTTCCACATCTCGGCTATTGTAAATAGTGCTGCAGTGAACATAGGGTGTATGTATCTTTTCAAATTAGTGTTAATTTTCTTTGGATAAATGCCCAGAAGTGAAATTTCTGGGTCTATGGTAAATCATTTTTAGTTTTTTGAAGAATCTCCATACTGTTTTCCATAGTGGTTGCACCAGTTTTTAGTCCCTCTGGCAGTGCACAAGTGTTCCCCTTTCTCTATATCCTAGCCAATACATTATTTGTTAACTTTTTGATAATAACCATTCTGACTGGTATGAGGTGATATCTCATTACAGTTTTGAATTTCATTTCCCTGATAATTTGTTTTACTGAGCATCTTTTCATACATCTGTTGGCCATTTGTACGTCTTCTTTGGAGAAGTACCTCTTCATATCTTCTACTCATTTTTTATCATTTAATATTTTGTAATTGAGTTGCATAAATTCTTTATATATTTTGGATATCAACCCCTTGTCAGATGTATCTTTTACAAATATATTTCCCATTCAATAGGTTGCCCTTTAGTTTTGCTGATGGTTTCCTTGGCTGTGCAGATTTTTAATTTAATGAATTTCTGTTTTAGTTTCCCTTGCTCAAAGGGAAATATCCATGAAGATTTTAGTAAGACTGGTGTCAAACAGTTTACTTCCTATGCTTTTGTCTAGGAGTTTTATGATTTTGGATCTTATATTTAAGTCTTTAATACATTTTGGGTTTATTTTCATATAGTATAAGAGAATGGTCCAGTTTTCTTTTCTTTTCTTTTCTTTTCTTTTCTTTTCTTTTCTTTTCTTTTCTTTTCTTTTCTTTTCTTTTCTTTTCTTCCCTCCCTCTTTCCCCCCTTCCTTCCTTCCTTCCTTTTCTTTCTTCTTTTGTATTTATCTGTTCATTCCCCCCAACACTGCTTGTTGAAAAGACTAACATTTATTGTATATTTTTGTCTCCTTTGTCAAAGGTTAGTTGATCACATAAGTAATGGTTTCTTTCTGAGTTCTCTATTCTGTTCCACTGATCTATATGTCTGTTTATTGTGCTAGTACCATACTGTTTTGATTAGTATAGTTTTGTAGTGCAGTTTGAAATTAGGGAGCATGATACCTCCAACTTAGTTCTTAAGATTGCTTTGGCTCTATGTGGTCTTTTGGGATTTCATATAAATTTTAGAATTATATATTTTAGTTCTGAGAAAAATGACATTAGTATTTTGATAGAGATTCCATTGAATCTGTGCATTGCTTTGGGTAGTATGGTTATTTTATGGATATTAATCCTTCAAACCCATGAGTGCTATATATCCTTCTATTTATATGTGTCCTTTTCAATTTATTTTTTCAGTGCCTTATAGTTTGCAGAGTGTAGGTCTTTCACCTCCTTGGTTAAACTTATTCCTAGGTATTTTATACTTTTGGGTGCAATTATACATGGGACCATTTTCTGATTTCCTCCTGATCATTCATTATTAGTGTGTAGAAATGTGATGAATTTCTGTATATTAATTTTGTATTCTGCAGAGCACATACTTTTTATTGCTAATGTGAAAGTTCTGTTAAACCTTACTTCATTATTGATAAGAAATTCAAATTTATTATGGGTTATTTAGAGATCACAGAATATATCTACACTATTTTTATAACATTTTAAACACAGAGGTGCAAAAATAAACCTACTAGAATGTAATCTCCAAGAAAAATTTTTTTTTCAATAGCAGGAATTCTTCAAATGGAAGCCGCTGGTATTGTATCTTCCCAAATTGTAGATCAAGAGCCAACAAAATGAAAATAAAATGGGACAGAGTGAGGTGGATTATAAGCAATGGCTTATTTCATAATAAAATTTTTTTAACCTTTCAAAACACTGGTAAATATATGATAAATATTTCAACTTCGATGACATGAAATTCTCTTCCTTTGGGAGTTTTGAATTAATAGAAGTGAGTTTCTAAAGAGGATTAACAGATGACAGTATTTGTTGGTATGACTCCTTGGGGTTGAACAGAAAAAAAAAGAGAAACTTGTATAGACAGACTATCACTTCATGTTGTTTTGATTTTTTGATAAAAGTATAACAATAGAAAATTATTTGTAAAAGCTCTTGTAATTGTGACACATAATAAGTGACTGCAAACATTTTTATCTCTGATAAAAATAAACTGTTTCTCAAGACAGTGGAACTTTAAATATAAATATAGACTGAGAATATTCCTCTACGTTATTTTCTACAACTGTTCCAACTATTTTTTATTTTAGATAGTAAGACATTTAAATTTTTTTTTAATTAAGATTATTGGGGTAACATTGATTAACACAATTATATAATTTTCAGGTTTACATTATAATTTGACATCTATATATTCTATTGTGTGTTTACTAACCAAAGTCCAATTTCCTTCAGTTACCATATATTTGATCCCTTTACCCAGTTCACTCTGCTCTTAACCCCTATATTTGACCCCCTTTACCCTGTCTACCTCCTCCCTCCTCTGCTCACTTATCCACTTATCCACTCCTTTTCTGAGTGGATAATTTTTTTTTATTGTTACTGAGTTGTATGAGTTCTTTTTATAGTTTGGACATTAGGTCCTTATCAGAGGCATTGCTTGCAAACATATTTTCCCGCTTGGATGGTTATCTCTTTACCTTGTTGATGGTTTATTAGCAGAGCAGAAGCTTTTTAGTTTGATGTAGTCCCATTTATTTATTTTAGCTTTTACTACCCTTGCCTTGGAGGTCAAATTCATAAAATCCTATTTAAGTCCAAGGTTCTTGAGTATAATTTCTGTGAATTCTTCTATGCATTATATTGTTTCAGGTCTTATATTCAGGTTCTATGTTGGCTGAGGGCTTGTCATATATGGCCTTTATTATGTTAAGGTACTTTCCTTCTATACCAATTTTGTGAAGAGCTTTGATCATAAGTAGTTGCTGTATCCTGTCGAAGGCTTTTTCTGCATCTATTAATATGTTTGTATGATTCTTATTTTTAATTTATTTGTGGATTGTATCACATTCATCGATTTTCATATGTTGAACCATTCCTGTACCCCTAGGATGAAGCCCACTTGATCGTGGTGTATAATCTTTTTATATGTTGCTGTATTCAGTTTGCTAGTATCTTATTTAGGATTTTGCATCTGTGGTCATGAGAGATATTGGTCTGTAATTTTCTCTTTTTGTGTTATCTTTACCAGGTTTTGGTATCAGAGTAATATTGGCCTCATAAAATGAGTTGGGAAGTATTGCCTCCTCTGATTTTTTGGAAGAGTTTGAGGAGAATCGGTATTAAATCTTCTTTGATTTATTTTTGCAGTTGATCTCTAGTTTCAAAGCATTATAATCAGAGATTATGGTTGGTATGATTTTAACCCTCTTATATTTATTGAGGTTATCTCTGTGTTTTAGTATGTGGTTGATTCTTAAGAATATTCCATGTGTGCTAAAGAAGAATGTATAAGCAGCTGTTTAGGGATGAAAGGCTCTGTAAATGTCAGTTATCTCAAGCTAGTCTAATGTGTCATTTAAGGATGTTTTTTTCTTCTTGATTTTCTGCTTGGATGAATTGTCTGTATCTGATAGTGGGACATTTAGGTCCCCTACTATGATAGTGTTTTAGTCTGTTTTTCCCTTCAGTTCTGTTAGTAATTGCTTTACATATTTCAGGGCTCCCTGATTAGGAGCATAGGTATTAATAAGTGTTAAGTGTTATGCCTTCTTGGTGCATGATTCCCTTTATCATTATGAAGTATCCCTCAGTATCTTTCCATATCTTTTTTATTTTGAAGTCCATTTCATCTGATACTAGTACTGCTACTCCCGCTTTTCTGTGAATGCCATTTGCTTGAAATATCATTTTCCATCCTTTCACTTTGAGCCTATATTTGTCTTTGGAGCGGGATGTGTCTCCTGGATGCAGCATATGATTAGGTTTTGGTTTTTGATCCATTCTGCTACTCTGTGCCTTTTTATTGGTGAGTTAAGTCCATTTACATTTCAGGTTATTATTTAAATATGAGATCTTCTTATAACCATTTTATCTTTTGCTTTCTGGTAGCTCAGTGTTTCCATTGCTTCCTTGTTCTTGTGTATTTGTTTTTTAATTTTGGTTGGGTTTTGTGGGTTTTCCCTCTGGTTCTTCTTGTTTTATGTTATATACTTAAGTTGTGTATCTTCTGTGTGTGTTTACTATTATGAATATGAAAAGTATAGTGATATCTATCTATCTATCTATCTATCTAATCTGTCTATTTAATCTATCTATCTATCATCTATCATCTATCTATCTATCTAATCTATCTGTCTATCTAATCTATCTATCATTTATCTATCTATCTGTCATCTGTCTATCATCTATACAGTTGTCCATTTTCTTCTGCATGTGCCTTATCTCCATTCCTCTTTGTGAATTTAGATCTTTGAATCCTCCCCCTTTTCAGTCATTGTTGTCTCAATTTGTCCTTATATATGCTGAGCATTCATTATTATCTTGTTATAACAGTTCTTTTCTTATCATTTAAGCTTATATGCCCTGTTCTGAGTGAGGGTTGCACTCCTCTGCTTCTATTTTCCTTATAGTCACTTTACTCCTAATTTTGTATTTTTTTTTGTCTTTTATGTTTTAGGTAAGCTGACCTTTTTCAGTATTTCCTGTAGTGCAGGCCTCGTACTGGAGAATTTCCTAAATTTTCGTATGTCCGGAAAGGTCTTACTGTCTCCTTCATATCTAAAAAAGAGCTTCGCTGGATTCATTATTCTAGGCTGGTAGTTTCTTTCACTTAATTGTTTAAATAGTTGATTCCATTCATTTCTGGCTTGTAAGGTCTGCTCTGAGAAGTTTGAAAATAATCTAATGTTTTTTTTTTTTTTTTAAATAATTTGCTGTTTTCTTCTACTTGGCTGCCCTGAGAATTTTGTCTCTGTCATTGATTTTTGATATTTTTAATACAGTGTGTTTTGATGAAGGCCTTTTTGGGTTGAGGTAATTGGGTGTTCTATTGTCTTCTTGAATTATAAGCTCATTTCTTAGATTTGGGAAATTCTCATCAACTATCTGTCTGAAAATGCTTTCTAGTCCCTGCTCCTTTTCCTCACCTTCAAGAATGCCCATTATTCTTATGTTTCCTCTCCTGATGGTATCAGCTAATTCCTGTATTTATCTTTGATTATTTTTCATTCTTCGGTTTCTCTCCTCTTCCTTCTGCTTTATTTCTCTATTTCTGTCTTCGATATCTCTGATCCTTTCCTCCATTTGGTTGACTCTAATTCCCAAGCTTGCGATTTTATTTTCCAACTCTTGTAGTGTGTTTTTTATCTCTTGAAGTTCTATTTGGTTCTTTCTGAGGGTTTCAGTCTCCTTTCTCTGCTCATCTAGTTGTTTTTTCAGTTCCTGAAATTGTTGATATGATTTTTTTTTGGCACTCACTGAGTTTTTTCAGAAGTACCATTCTGAATTCTCTGTCATTTTAGTTGTATATTTCTATGTCTGTAAGCTTATTTTCTGGGGATTTCTCTTTTTTTCTGAGATGACTTTTCACCTTGGTTGTTCTTGGTGTTTAATGGACTAGGTCTCTGCCTAGGCATTTTTGGAAATGTATTCTGTTGTTGTTCCAGAAAAAAGATTTATTATATAAAGGTCTCCCTGTAGCCTGCTACAAAGAATGTGCTTTTCTTTGGGTTTTCGGTAGGTGGCCTCTAAGCCTCTTGGATCCCTGCTTTATATAAAGCTTAATAATACCTTTATATAATGCCTTTATTTTCTAATAGATATTTAATCATGATTGCTACCCTCTGTTTTATTCCCTGTCAGTGTTAGCAACAGTTTCAATAGCATTTGCTCAGATTCCCCTTGGGCTTTGCCGTGATTGGTCTAGGAGAGTATGGAGGGAGGTACCTTCTGGGTTAGGGGTTAGGGGCTGTGGGTCAGCCTCAGTTGTGCAGCCGCAGTGGGTAAAATTCACCTGTTGTTTCTCTGCCATCTGCTTCTCTGCTTTCTGACCTGATGACTGAGCACTGCTGCTGGCTGTGTGGAACTCACAAACTCTCCCAGGCAGAGCTGCTCAGGGAACTCACCACTCCTTCTCCCTTCCTCCTCCCCCTATGGGGAGCACTGGAGGCTGCAAGAGGCAGGTTTTTTATTTCTCCCAGTCCATCTCCTGACACCTGGAGTTCTGACCTGTGGTAGCTCTTATGTGCAGATTTCATGCTCAGACATGCAGGTGTGCAGTTTGGGTGTTTTTTGTTGTTTTAGATGTTCAGCTTATTGTTGTTTTAAGGGGAGAGATCCGGGTAGATCTCTTGCTCAGTTGTGTTTCCTTTCCAATAAGACATTCTAAGAGAAGGTAAATGATCATACTTTAAAATATACTACAGAAAATATTGGAAAATATTTATTTTTTCCAGCAGTAGGAAAAAAAAATTATGCCCAGGAAAATGTGAAAATCAACAAATATGATCACAGAAGACATTTTGTTAGTTACTCCACCTTAAAGCTCATGTTGTGGTGACATGCTAATTCCAAAAGGGAAGAATACAGGAGTATGATGTAAGTCAATAGCTCATTGCTAATTGTCTCTATTTTAGTAAATAAGATATCCAGGCTATATGCAAAGTCATTTCTGTCTCTCCCCGCATGATAGCATGATATGAAAACCCAAGGCCAGCTAAGAAGGCAGGGGAAAGAGATATGGATTAGGTAGGAATGAAGATTTAAAAAAAGGAAAGAGATTCTTTAACTTCTTTAATTGTGCATCAAAGAACAGGTGAAAATCTTTCTGTAAGAATTAATATTGTAATAAGATTCTCAATGGCTTATGGTTTGAAATTTGCATGTTTTCTATTTTCCAAATGAATTGAAATAGAAATTTGCATGTTTTGTGTTTCCATTAAATTTCCATGTTTCATAAATTGGAATTTGCATGTTTCTCATTTCCACATGAATTGAAATTCCTCAGAGCAAAGTTGTTACAAGGTAGAGTGCAGAGTACACCTCTTTGACTTGTGCCCCTCCTTTTGCATTTTAGTGCTGAGGCTTAAGTTCCACCTTTTTGTCAAATGTAACATTATGCAAAATTTACTTGCTGCAAGTTTTATTAAATCGAGTAGAGATTCTCAAATGTTCTTTGTAGATATACTGGAGAAAGGGAGAGTAGTAGCATATATTAAAAAGAAAGATGAGATCTTAGTGGAGAAGTAATTGAGAACTCAGGCATCTGGAATAGTGGTAAGTCTTACATTTGTAAATGTGAAAAAATACTCACAAGGCAGTATGTGTTTATAGAATCTTTGAAAAAAAAAAAACAATAAAGACAGCTTGAAATTGCCATTGTCCAAGGAAAGCCTGTGATGAGCAGAGTTGGATGCCCTGCACAGTGTTCTAGCTGAGAGGACTTTATCCTTTGCTGTGCTTGACTGTGTGGTGTGGGATCAGCATGAGAAGGTTTTACTGTGTGTGGTTGATGATATAGTTTTTCCAAAGTACACAAAATGATAAAATAAATACTATCTCAATTAATCTTTCCAATGCCCAATCATAGAACAAGTCACAGATCTTTTTAAAAGTTGTCTTCTATCATGCTCTGCTTGTCAGAACCTTCCTGTGCTCCCAGCATCACCACAGCATGAAGCTCAGTGATACATGCTGCTTATATGACACATTGTCTTTCTCTATTTCAAATATATCTTATCTGTATCCTCCCTCTCCCAAATTCAACTCCTTGTGCTCGCTAAGTCCTATATAATATTTTACTCCTACTTATTGGTTCATGCCAACCTTTAGGGGAACTCCTATAATTATTCTTGGAAGAAATTTTAGCACTTTTTGCTTCATTTTAAGGTCTTTTACATCTTCACTGTGATTTTTCTAGGACTGTCTTACTAGCCTCAACTTTACAGGACATTTCCTGATACAGATAATACCCTAATGTGTCAGAATATTAGTATATCTTTCACCTATTCCCACCCAAAGATTTGACAGTGATGCTTAAATAAATTCCTGAATTTTCCAGCCACTTATAACTTAATGCCTCCAACTCAACATTTTTTGCTCCAAATATGTGCTGTCCTGAAAAGCCCACTTCTTATTAGCTTTGTAATTAAAATGCTATATTTCTAAAACTTTCCACATGCTAGCTTCAGAAGGAGTCCACGATTAGCAATTATTTTAATATTTCTTGACCTCACAAATTAGTCATTTCACAACTAAGTAGATTAAGCAGAATTCTTCATTTCCTAATTTTAATGTGATTTTCCTCCACAATTTCATATTGATTTTCTTCCTTTGCAGAAAGAGATTGGAAGGTGACTGTTGTCACTGGGGATCTTAATAATGGTGGCACCACAGCAACAGTATCCCTTTATGTCTGTGGAGAAGCAAGACAATCAGGTCCGATTATTTTGGCATCTGGGAAACACCAGCTGTTTAACTTTAACAGTACAGATATATCCAAGGCAAAATTGATACACTGTAACTTGCTTGCTAGGATGTATTATGATATGCTTTCCTTAAAATAAAGCAGTGAATTTTTTATTTGTTTTGGTATTGCCTTCATATTGCATTTTCTTGGTAAACATGGAATCCTTTATCCTGAGTTGGGAAACAAGAGTAATAACAGAAATATAAAAATTTTCGTTTCTTCCCTACATTTTATTTTCACAAAGGCAACAAAGTATGTAAACCTTAGAAAATGTAAAAATTGCACTGGAAAAATTTACTTCTAATTCTGACATCAAGTCAAAATATTTCCCTTTTTGAGTACCTTTTCTTGTCTTTGTTCATATCCGTGAACTGTGATGCTATGATGGAAAGGTGATGCAGGTTAATGGCTAAAACATAGTCTGAGGAAGCAGATGGACCAGATTCGAATGCTGATGTTAGCACTTACTAGAATGGTGACCTTGACAAGTTACTTAATGGCTATGTGCCTCTATAGCTGTACCCAAAAGGGTTATCATGAGGTTTAAATGAATCAATTCATGTAGAGTGTGTAGTGCAGTGCCTGAAATGCTCAGTAAATATTAGCTATGAATATTTTAGTATATAAACCTTTTGTAGCCCCTTATTTATGCAAAGAGCCATATGATATTCCTAATTATAATTTCTATGAGTTAAATATTGAATATATGAAATTTACCATTTCATTTACCATAGGTAAATAAAACACTTTGCTATTATTGGACATTTAAATGATTTCTAGATTTTTACTATTAAAATAATGCTGTAATGAACATATTTTTTGACCTTAGTTTTTTCTTTTTCCTAACCAAAGCTATCTTATTTACTTATGATAAATTATGAGAAGTAGTAATACTTTTGATCTTTTCTGACAAAGTGCTTTGTAAAAGTGTCTAGTTTATAACACAGTGTCTGGCAGGACATAGGAAACAATTGGTAAATTTTAATTGTATCAAATCATTACTATGTACCCCAAATCATGGTATTTATTTCTTCTGTACAGAGGGTTTAATATCTTTTAATTAAAATTTCTCATTACCTCTTTGAAAGTTATAGTATGTGACTGTGGATCTATGCAAGATATCTTTACTTCTTAGCTTTTTATTAAAAGAGCTTTATTGAAATATAATTGCCCTACCATAACATTCACCCATTTAAACATAATTCATGGTGTTTAGTATATTCATAGATGTATAGCTATCACATCACCACCCTCTAATTTTAGAACATTTTCATCACTCCAGTAGAAAGCACATACCCACGAGCAGTAAGTTTCCAATCTCCTTTTCTCTAGCCTTAGGAAACCAGAAATTTTCTATCTTTATATATTTGATTGTTTTGAATATTTCATATGAATAAAATTGTATACCACAGAATCTTTTGTGTATGGCTTGTTTTACTTAGCATAATGTTTTAAGGTTAAACCAAGTTGTAGTTTGTATCATTTTTTTTATTATGACTAAATAATATTCCATTGTGTGGCTAGATCACATTTTCTTTATCCATTTATTAGTTAATAAACATTTGGATTATTTCTACCTTTCAACTTTGAAAATGAATAATTACTATGAATAATACTGCTATGATTATTCATGTACAAGGCTTTGTGTAGAGATATGTTATCATTTCTCTTGGGTAGATACCTAGGAGTAGAACAACTGTACCACAGTGTAACCTTATGTTGAACATTTTGAGGAACTGCAAAACTGTTTTAAAACATACCTGAACTATTTTTACATTCTCATTAGCAATGTATAAGAGTTTCTATTTTTCTGCCTTCTCACAGAAATTTGTTATTGCCTATCTTTTGATAGTAGCTTTCCTAGTGGGTGTGAAGTGATGGTTCATTGTGATTTTGGTATGTATTTTTCTAATTATTAATCATGTTGAGCATCTTTCCATGTACTTGTTAGGCATTTATATGTCTTCATTGGAGAAATGTCTTTTTAAATTCTTTGTTCATTTTTAATTGGGTTATATAGCTTTTTACTAATGAGTTTAATAGTTTTTTATATATTTTAGATATGAAACTTTTATCACATATGTGATTAATAAATGTTTCCTCCCATTTTGTGGGTTGTTTTTTAATTTTTTGACCGTTTGGTGTCCTTTCTGGTGTCCTTCTGGTGTAGGAAAGTTCTGCTAGTAATGAATTCTCAGTTTTTTTTTTTAATCTGGAAATATCTTAACTTACATATGGAAGTCTTGGTTAACAATGTTTTTTTCCAGCTTTTTGAAGAAGTAGTCCTACTGTTTTCTAGCCTTCATGATTTGTGATGAGAAGTCAGCTATTAATTTTATTAAAAACACTGTGTGTGTGACAAATTGCTTCCTTTTGCTGCTTTCAAGATTCTATCCTCTTTTTTTGGCTTCCAATGGTTAGACTATGTTGTCTGGGTGTAGACTGCCTTCCTGCTATTTTTCACAGCTATTATGGTTATAAAGTTGCTGTTTCTAAGGATATTGTGGAGCTAGAGAGAGAAATAAAGGTAGATCAAGTTATAATGCACAAACCATCTGTTTTTACCAAGGTTCTTAGTTTTCATTGAATGAAATGCTCCTCAGATTGTTGCAAAACTTTGATTAATTTCCAGGATTCTTGAAAATTTGATTTCAGTAATGTTTTCCATTGCTTCTATGAAGAAATGGATTTATGGAGGGCCTCAACACACCATTTTAGAAATCCTTCTCAACCTCTTTTTATCTTTATTATATTTTGTTCTATTTTATTGAAATATCTATTCCTCTATTAAATCTTCTATTTGTCGCTGTGACTTCTATAATCTGCTGAAGATAAGTAAGAACTGGCCCAATGTAAATGTGACTTTGAGTTTACGATATATCATGTGACCAAATCCATGAGGATTAAGAGCCACCAGCCAAGTGGAGTTGAAACATTGACTATCTTATTACTGTCAGAACTGTGAAAACTTTCCTGTATAACTGGTTCATATATTATGCGGCAATATGGGTCAATTATAATGTTCTACTGACCTAATCATAGATTTTAAAAGAGAACTTGGTTATAGGATGGTATAGAAAGTAGAGGAAGATTCTAGCTTTAAAAAAGGGGCTTACAAAGTGATGTCAGACTTTATAGCAATTTTGATAGTCACAGTCCATAGGCTATAGTGGCAGTCTTATAAGAGCATCTGAAATATCACTGAGAGCTAGGCTGAAGGGAATGAGAGTCTCAGAAAAATGACAAAGACAAAAATCAAAGGAAAGAGTCCATTATAGCAGAAAGTTTTAAGTGTGTAGGCAGGGGCTGGACCTCATTGAGTTGCTAAATCTTAAGTTTTATCCACTGACTGCTAGAATTTGTTAAATATTTGCTACTCTTTCATGAGTCATTTATTGTTAAACTTTCTTTGTGATTATTTTCACCTTAAGGGCATCATAAAGGCATTCCATGTATCTTGTACAATTATTATTTACTTATAAACCTGTCCAGAAATTTTTATTGCATTTTTGCAAATTGAAACACTAGTATTCTTTGTTGCTTGGGAAAACTTAGTGGCTAAAGCATTCACTCCTAGAAAGTAGTTTCCTGTTTCTAGTTTACTATTGTATGAAATCAATTAATTTTATAGATAAATAGGTTTAATATTTATTATGAACTCACAGGGCACTTGCACAATCATTTGAATAGCCCTTATATTTCCAGAATAAAATCCAGAATACATTTTTTATGCCATTTAAAATACAATTTATGTCAGCAGGAATTAGAAGATCTATATTTTAGTTCCAACTCTAACCTCTACTATCTAAGGAAATATGAATAAACCATGTAACATTTCTAAGCTTTTTAATTCCTTCCTCTGTAGAATGAGTACAATAATACCTTACAATGTTATTGTACAAATTAAAAGAGTTAAAATTAAGACACTTTATATAAAGGATAAAATATTCTTGTTTTTATTTATACTCCTGAAGCTGATTCTTATGGTCCTGCCCACAAATTGGGGTAGGTTTCCTGATGGGGTGGAATTTAAGATGATTTTTCAGATGAATGAGGGCAGAAAGGCAGCTTTGGCAGATGGTTAGTAGGTGGCTATTGCTGGCACGTGGGGTCTGTGTAAAACATGTCTGGAGGCTGGAGTAGGAGGAAGGAACAGAGGGAGCCAAGACTAGATTGGCTGGGCTATAGTAAGGCAGTAAGTGCGTAACTAATAGCAAGAACATTTATCTTGGGCCTTTTTGATGTTTAAAAGTTAGATGTCTATGTGGATCTACAAATTATTAGCCATTAGCTATACTGATGCCAGCATGTCATTTTGACTTTGGCACAACTCCGTATGACTTTTTTCTTTATCTTTTTTTTTTTTTTCTCTGCTTGCTCTCTCCATCGTTCTTCTTTATCTTCTTTCCTTTCCCTTTTTGGTGGACTTAAAATTTGGAGTTTGGAAATATTTCATATTGACTCCTTTTGGCAGTTTAGGAATTGTAGCACTAAGCAGTGTCCTGCTAACACAATTGATTATCCTAGGGACAGATCCTAGGCAGAACCTAGGCACAATTAACTTAATCTTCCTCAGTCACAAAAGTTGAAGTGACATATACATGACATATATGTGTGGACCACCGAATTTTTACTTATGAACTCTTATCAAGAAATGCCAGTATAGTTTCTCTCCTTTAGTATAGAATAAACTATAGAAACCAAAACCTCAATACAGAATAAATTACAGAAAGAATATAGACACTTTTCAGAACTACATTTTCTCTAAAGGGCTAAATATGAAAACAACAACAAAAAATTATTGGCCTCAGATAGCAATTGTTTTTTATTTATTGGAGGGTTACCAAAAGAGTTTGGCATGTCTCACTCCTTAAGATGCCAGAAACTTTTGTGGAAAGAAAAAATGGTATTTGCTGATGTTAGATATTTAGTAAAGCTGGAAAGTGAAAGAAAAATACTTTTCTCTAACTCTTTTTCTTCACCTGATATAATAGTGTCAGTTCTTTTCAAATAGGTGTCTCTATTCATAGAGGGATCACACCCTCTTCCATCTTTCAAGATTGTGTTTCATCAGCATCCTTATTCTTTCTTGCATCTTCAGGATGATTATGTTTAATCATTGACTTCAGCCTACCAACATGTTTATGTTTTCCTTATTCTAAAAATGACTCACTCTACTCTTAAATTACTGACCTTTTGCTTTTTCTTCTTTGCAAAAATTTTGAAATACTAATTTACCTGTATTGCTTCACCTCTTTCTCTTCTCATTTTTTGCTAAATCTCTTGAAGTTTATGATTTTCTCTCATCACTTTATTTAAGCCATGTTTCCTAGGACCAGAAGTGGAGTCCTAATTGTCCCATCGGTTATTATCCTGGGTGGCTGATAAAGGAATTTCTAGGCAGGTGGGTAGTTCAATGATAGTTGTGCGTGCTGGGATCAGATCTCCTGGGTTTAAGTTCTAGCTTCTTAACCAGATATAAATTTGTGGGTAGGTTTTTTAAAATGTTATGCTCTGTAAAATAGGCAAAAATAATTGCACCTATTGAGGAGAGTTGTGAGGATTATATGACATACAGAAAATCAATGTAAAATATTCATCACAGAGGAGGGCACATAGTAAAAACTCAGAAATGTTTAAATATTATCATTATATTTGAAAAAAAAGAGACAAAAGCATTTAAAGAAAGAATAGGTGCCTGTTTTGGATGTTCCCCCCATCCCGAAGATATTGATGTCCTAATCCTAGTACCTGTGATTGTGACCTCATTTGGAAATAGTGTCTTCGCAGATGATTTAAGATGCATTAATATGAGGCCATACTGAATAGAGCAGGCCTTTATTCCAACATGATTGGTGTCCTAATAAGACAGAAGAGAGTTACATAAGGAGAATACCATGTGAAGACAGAGGCAGAAAATGGAGTCATGCAGTTATAAGTCGAGGGATGCCAAGGATTGATGGCCACTACCAGAAGCTAGAAAGAGGCAAGGAAGAGTTTTAGCTAGTTTCAGAGGGAGTATGGCCTTGCTACCACCTTGATTTCAAACTCAGACTCCACAATAGTTAGAGGATACATTTCTGTTGTTTTAAGCCACTGACATTGGTACTTCACTATGTCAGCCATAGGAAAAGTCATCGACAGTCAGATGCATTATAGGAACAGAGAATGAAAATGTAAAGAAGGTGAATGTATAAATTAGTGTCTTTCAAGAGAACTCTTTACTGATATTACTGAGAGAGATTGCGTGTTACATGCTGTTGAGTTGAATCTGACTCCTGGGGACTGTATGAATAGTGACATGCATAATGTCTTGTCCTCAACAGCTTTGCTCAGCTCCTGTAGACTCAATTCTATGGCTTATTTTAGAAAGTCATTCTATCTCATATTTGATCTTGCCCTGTTGCCTTCTATTTTTCCCAGCATTAATGTCTTTTCTAAAGAACCCTGTTTTTTCATGATGTGCTTGAAGTAGGACAACTTAAGGTTTGCCCCTACCAATGCTTCAGGCTTAATTTTTTTTAGGACCCACTGTTTATGTTTCTGGCAGTCCAGGATATCCACAGAGCTCTCCTCTAACACCATTTTTTAGATGGATCTATATATATATATATATATATATATATATATATATATATATATATATATATATTTTTATCAGCCTTCTTTACTATCCAGCTTTTGCATCTGTAATTAGTACTAGAAATACAAGTGTGTGGTTGATCTTAGCCTTGGTCTCTAATGACACATCTTTGCCTTTGGTGATCTGTCTAATTCTTCCATTGCTGCCATTCTGAGTCTCAGACTTATCTCAATTTTGTTTTTGGCTACAGTCTCCATTCGAATTAATGACTGAACCATTGTAAGGAAATGTCTAACAATTTCATTGTCTTCATTGTATATGTTAAAGCTGTGTATTTTTTCTGTAGTCATAATTTTTGTCATTTTGTTGTTCCAATGCAATCCTACTTTAGCTGTCCTACTTTATTTTGTCACTTTCATTAGAAGTCATTACAAATTATTCCTATATTTTGTCAGTAGAATAGTGTTATATCTTTTTTTGTCATCAGCATATCTTAAATTATTGATATTTCACCAATTTCCACTCTTCCTTCCTTTGAGTCTAGACAAGTTTTTCATATGATATATTCTATGTGTATATTTTAAAAATTAGGAGATAAAATGCACCCCTGTCTGGCACCTTTTCCTGTAGGAAACCATTTTGACTTTTCATATTGTATTACATAACTATTACATATTCTACTACATAACTATTACAATAGTAAATATAAGGAGATAAAAAAGAATGAAAAAAAATAAGAGATCTCTAATGGAAAATTCGAGAAATAAAAGGGAAATTCAAACTCAGATTAATTAAGTTTAAAAAAATTTTTTTTGCCCCAGGGTTTACTATGTCCATTTTAAAATAATATCAGTGTGCTTTGAAGTAATATTATACCACTTCATGTATACCACTTTATATATACTACTATTCTGACAGAATAGTCCTAATTTCTTCCTCCATTGACTTGTGCCATTGTTATCATACATTTCACTTTTACATGTATATAAATACAGAACACAACATAATTACTGATTTTGTTTTAAATAAAAGTTATCTTTTAGAGAATTACAAATGAAAAAAATTATTTTACCTTTTTCTTCTGACATTCTTAATTTTTCTGTGTAGATCAAAGTTTCTAGACTATACCTGAATCCTTTTGTCTAAAGAACTGCCTTCAAAACTGTTTGTTGAGTAGATCTGTTAGCAATGAATTCTCTCAATTATTTTGTATCTAAGAATCTTTACTTTTAGTTACTTTTTAAGAGATTTTTTCACTGGTATAAGATTCTTGACAGTAAGGATTTTTTCTTTTAGCACTCGAAGATTCACTCCACTCTTTTTTTGCTTGCTTATATTCTGACAATAAGTCTGCTATAAACCTTATTCTTTCCACTATTCAAAAAAAATGTATCTGTTTTTCCTCTGGCTGTATTCAAGATTTTTCTTTTGTTTATAGCACTTCTAATACAATGTGCCTGGATGAGGTGGTGGTGGTGGTGATGGTGGTGGTGGTGGCAGTGGCGGTGATGGCAATCGGTGGTATGTATGTGCTTGTGTTTTAGTAAGTATCATGCTTAGTGAGCTTCTTGGATCTGTGGTTTGTTTTCTGCACCTAATTTTGAACAGAGTTGGCTATTATATTTTTCAAATGTTTTTTTTTTTCTCTTTCTTGGATCTCAATTGTCCATCAATGAGACTATTTATTTGATGTCTTGTATTTTCCATGCCTTGTAATTTTGTTGTTGTTTTTGGAAGTTGTGTATGTTGTATAAAATGGTAGATACTGAGATCAGCATTGTTTATACTTGGATATAAGCACACTTTTCTCTGCTCAGCATTTAGTGTGGGAGTTTGTGCTAATGTGATCAGTACTTGGCCTCATGTTAAAGTCTGTTGTCGCTATGGTTATCCTTAGTGTATCATAGTTTTCATATTTCTTTAATAATACCTCTGTTTAGGATGTAGCCTAATTTGCCAGTTTTTCTCAATTTTTGCTTTCCAAAAGAGTTGAGTCTCTCCACTTGGATTTGGTTCTTCTCATCTGTCTATTGCAGCTCTCCCACCTGTATTCAACTGTTATTTTTACTGAACACTTGTTAGTGTGGCGATGAGAGGGTGGGGACAGGTATGGTTCTCTGATGTTCTGTTTAAGTCTTAGTCTTAGACAAGTACCATGAACCTGGGTGTGGGCATAAGGCCTTCAAAAGTGTTCCTGCACCTTTCTGGTCTAGCACATAATTCTATTTCTTCCCCAGAGTCAGAGATTTTGTTTTAGTTTGTTTGTGTGTTTTTTTCTTCATGTTTCCCTGCTCTAGCTGCAGTGGGTTTCCACCAGTGCCCAGATGACTGTTTTTGTTGCTCTTTCCTCTGTAGATTAAATCTCTTGTTTTAAAGGGTAGATAAGGGACATAGATCTGTTCAGAGTTTCAGCAGCTGAAACTTCTGTTTTTGTTTGTTTGTTTGTTTGTTTGTTTGTTTTCCCAGACAGCACCATAAGGGCATATTTCTTAGTGTTCTTCCTAATCTTCCTTACAAATGCCTGGTGAGGTTCCTGGAGGAAGTGTCTTCAAGGAGATCAAACTTATATAGTACATACCTAGCCTTTAGCAATTTGTTGAAAAATTTTAGGTGAGTTATTTCACTGACTTACATGAGATCTGTTGCCATCTACTAGAGATAAGCAAATATTTGGGTCCTGTTTCTCCCTGTAGAAACCTATCTCTAGATTTTAGGTTAGATTTTTACCTTGGAACCCAGTTCTGAAGAAAAGTCATGAATTTACAGCTTGTACAGGTCTTTTTGTTGTTGTAAAGGTGAGAGTGATACTTGCCAACTCTCTAACTCCCTACATCTCTAATCTCAAACTAGGAGTATACATGTATACACACACACACACATATACACACATATATACATATATATGTTTATTTCCTTTTTAAAATTTTTAATAACTGTCATCACAAAAGAGCTAAAAATAATATATAAAATTTAAAGATGTATAAAGGCTCAGTAATCAGTTGGGCAAGTAAGATATTAATCAAAAACATAAATCCACAATGCTTCATTTTCTCTAAGAAGAGGATAAATGACCTAGACTATAACAAGAAAAAATGAAGTCATATTCAAGAAAGAACTTCTAAATAATAAAGGTAAAATAGTCTTTTGATAATATTTATTATGTTTCCTCCTTTTCTGACAATATTAACTGAAATGTTTTTAATGTTTTAATTTAGATGAAAACAACCTATAAGAGAACTTACCTTTTAAACTAAAAGTAGACTTTATAATCATGATTCAATATTAAGCATTAGACATCTAAGAATATAGGCTTTTTAATGAGAAAATAATGAGAAATAGTTTCAAATATTAATTTGGAATAGGCAGAGCAGAAACCCCCTATCAAAGTTCTTAGGTAGAATAAGACAAAATCTAAACAAATGTTTCACCCAATTTCTTCCTAAAATGTTAGGAAGACCAAATTGTTTTTTCTTTCTGAAGATAGGATCTTTAAATGATACTATTCATTTTAATGTAGTTCAACAAGTGTTTATGGAGCACACACGGTATTTTCAACACTGTGCTAAGACTTCTGATAGGTATGGAACTATAAAATATGAAACAATCACACTGAAGAAAAAGAACATATACACATTAAACAAGTAAGATGCCAGAATTTTTATGAGTTAGTGCCCCATTAAGAAATATAGATAAAAAATGCTTAAGTGTTCTGAGTAAGGATCTACAGTTCTCTCTTGGGACTAGCTAAAACAAAATCTTTTAAGCTGTTGACTAGTAGACTTTTCAGCTGGGATCAGGAGATGCTAGAAATGTCATTCTGTAAGAACAGGGCAGCTTACTAAGCTCAAGGAAGAAAAGAACTTTGTCTCTCTTTGGATTCATAGCTTATTTTTTTCTCTGTGCTTCTTTGTACATCGCAAATATAAAATTATCAACTCCAAACTCAGTAGCAGTTGTTCCTTTGCTGAATATCCTCTACATCCTTTTGCCAGGCAACCAAGACTATAAATAATTATTATTTTTTTAATTTCACTAAAAATGTTGGCTTATTCTTTATTCTAATAAGAATTCAGTTTTCAAATTCATTTTTGTAGCTACTTTGGGGATCAGTGTGATAGATGCACTGGGACTCCATATAAATATGTTTCTTATTGTCTCATGGAGATAATTGGAGAGAGAAACCTGGACAGAATTTTGATAAGATAGTTAGATATCATAGATGAAAACACAAAAAAATATGATGACTACTATCTGTAACTGCAGGGATTATAAAGGGTCTCCCCAAAACATGAACATTTTCATGACCCTAGTAATAGTTAATGAATTTGATATAACTATGAGGGCTCACCTAAGAAAAATCTAAAGGTCCAAAAAAATGTGTGACAAATAAGAGAATTACAGAGCATCATCACCCAAATGCTATTCAGGAAAAGATGTTGTGGAATAAGTTAATTAAAAGACTTGCTTTTTGTAATAAAGAGTAATGTTTATTTTTATATACTGTAATGAAATGATTTCTAGCATGGGTCCCCAAGCCCCAGACTGCAGACAAGTACCAGTCCGTAGCCTGTTAGGAATCAGGCTGCACAGCAAGAAGTGAGTGGCAGGCAAGTGACTAAAGTTTCATGTATATTTTCAGCTGATCCCCAGTGCTGGCATCATCACCTTAGCTCCACCTCAGATCATCAGGCATTAGATTCTCATAGTAGCATCCGTCTCTGTTGCCAAAAAGATTGGGAACTGCAGACTAGGATATATTACATAGTGAAAAAAAAAAAGAGAGAGAGAGAGAAAAGTATGTATGCTGCCATTTATTTATAAAAAGGGATATTATGTAAGTATGTTCATATATGTATATACATATATATACATACATATATATATAATACATGTGCACATATATTCTTAATTTAAAAACAAATATTTGAAAGATAAACTATAAGATAAATGATTACATATGTGGGAGGAGGGGCTAGGACAGAGGGATCAGGAAGAAAAACTAGATTTCTTTGAATAAAGCTTGTTTTACAGCTTTGATTCAGAAACAAAAATATTTTATGTAATTAAAAATAAACTACTAAAAATGAAGAAAAATGAAACAAATGAACCTGTATATCTAGATGATGTAGTGACAAAGCAAAAAAAAATATTTTAAGTTACTTTAAAACCTAACAGTTTGACTGTATAACCCTAGTAGAATATACAGTAATCATTTACTTAGCGATAGTTTTGATACTAAATCTGAAACTATAATATTTGTAAAGTAAAGCACATGAATAATTATGTTAGTGTCATTGAGAACCACTTAAAATTCACTGGATTAAAAGGCTAATGAAAAAGAATATGGACAAAAGTTTACCAGGAAAAATAAATAGTAAGAAAACAAGGGCTGCAATTCTGACAATTAAAAGCATTAAAGCCAAAAATTATTAAATGATTTTAAAGAGAATGCTTTATAATGTTAAAAGCTACATTCTACAAGGGATATAAAACAGTTATGGATACCAATGCATCAAATAACACAACAAACACATAAAACAAAAACTACAAGATGATGCAAGGATTTGCATAGAAAACCACTAATAATAGGAGTCTTTAATATATCATTCTTATATTAAGACAGGTCAAATTGACCAAAATTAAACAATTATATACAAATTTAAACAACATAATAAATAGTTGATCTTCTGTTTATACATCAAACACTACACCCTAATGATAAAGAATATTTCTTTTCAAATTCACATGGAATTGCTAACAAAATTTGGGTGCCAGTAGAAACATTTGTGGAGCTTTCATATAGAAATGCCCAAGTTTCACCTTGGAGCATATGATTCTGAGATCTGAAAAGCTATTCACATTATTCTGATCTTCATCAGCATCTGAAGAGCACTGACAAAGGAGACAGAATCAACAAGTTACATTGGTAGTGTTTGGAATTGAGAGAAAATGAAATAAAATGTTTGATACTGAGAATGTTTTAGACCATCCTGGATACAGAGCTTTTATAAACATCTCTGATTTTTCTCTGCCAAAACTTTTTAAACACCTTTTGAATATTGTTTCAATAACCTTATACTTAATGGTAAGAATTTTGAAACTTTCCCATTAAGATCAGGTACAAGTTCCTTTTCACCTCTGCTTTTCACATCATACTGGTAATCTGTGCTAATGAAAATAGCTAATGAAAATAAATTTAAAAGATATATAATTTGGGAAGTAAGAAATAAAACTCTCTGTTTGCAGATAACACAATCATCTGTTTAGAAAATTAGAAGCAATCAGCAAAATAACTCTTGGAACAAATAAACTAATAGAGCAACATTGAAGGATACAAGGTTTATATACAAGAGTTTATTGTTTTTCTACATATCAGCAATGAGCAAGTAAAATTTGGAATAAAAAACACAGTGCCATTTTCATGAATCCACTCAAAAATGAAATAATTAGGTATAAATTCTAACAAAATAGGCACAAGATGTAAATGAGGAAAACTATAAAATTCTGATAAATGAAATCAAAGAACTAAATAAATGAAGAGATATTCAATGTTAATGGTAGAAATACTCAGTATTGTCAAGAAGTCAGTTCTTCTTAACTTGAACTAGATTCAGTGAAACCCCAATAAAAATGGCAGCAAATTATTTTGTGGATCAACAAACTTATTCTAAAGTTTATATGCAGAAAAAAGGACCCAGAATAGACAACACACTGAAGAAAAAAATGTTTGAGAACTGACCTTACTTGATTTTAAGACTTACTGTAAAGTTACAGTAATCAAGATAATGCGATATGGGTGCAAGAACAAATAGATCAATGGAACAGAATGGAGAACCCAGAAGTAGATCCACATAAATATAGTCAATTGCACAGACAATAATGGAGCAAAGATAGTCTTTTCAATTAATGGTTTTGGGATAGCTGGATATCCATCTGTAGAAAAAATGCATCTAGACACATGTATTACATTCTTCACAAAAATTAACTCAAAAAAGATCATAGTCCTAAACGAAAACACAAAACTAATATAGGAGAAAACCTAGATGACTTTCGGTATGGTAATGACGTTTTAGGTACAACACTAAAAGCATGGCACATGAAAAAAATAATAGATAAACTAATTTATTAAAATTAAAAACTTCTGCTCTACAAAAGACAATGTTAAGAGAATGAGAAGCCACAGATTGAGAGAAAATATTTGCAAAAAACACATTTGATTAAGGACAGATATCCAAAATATACAAAGAGCTCTTAAAACCTGATAAGAAGAAAACATTCATACCATTCAAAAATAATGTGAAATAATTAGGTATAAATCTAACAACATACAAAACCTATATGAGTGAAATAATTAGGAATAAATCTAACAACATACAGACCTATGTGAGGAAAATTATGAAATTTTGATGAATGAAGGCAAAGAACGGATTTAAAAATGGGCCAAAGACGTTAACAGAGACCTAACAGACACCAAGAAATGTAAGGATGTGAAAAGATGCTCCACATCATTTATCATCAGGGAAATGCAAATTAAACCCAAAATGATACATCACTACATACCTATTAAAATTTGGAACACCGATAACACCAAATGCCAATGAGGATATGGAGCAACAGGAATTCTCATTCATTGCTGGTGGAAAAGAAAAATGGCATAGCCCTTTTAGAAGATAGTTTAGCAGTTTCTTATAAAACTAAGCATACTCTTACAACACACTCCAGCAATCACACTCTGGTATTTATCCAAAGGAGGTGAAAACTTATGTGTGCACAGAAAGCTGCACATGAATGTTTATAGTAAATTTATTCATTAATTACCAAAACTTAGAAGCAACCTAGATGTCCTTCAGTAGGTGAATAGACAAACAAGCAGTGGTACATAAAGACAATAGAATATTATTTTACACAAAAATAAATGAGCTATCATGCCATGAAAAAAGTTGGAAAAGCCTTAAATGCATATTAGTGAGTGAAAGAAGCCAATGTGAAAGGCTATATTCTGTATAATTCCAACTATCTGACATTCTGGAAAAGGCAAAACTATGGTGACAGCCAAAAGATTCGTGGTTGTCAGGGGTTGGTGGTGAGAGGAATGAATAGGCAAAGCACAGAGAATTTTAGGTTAGTGAACATACTTTGTATAATATCATAATGGACACAAGTCATTACACATTTCTCCAAACCCAGAAAACATATAACACCAGGAACGAACTGTAATGTAAACTAGATTTTGGGTGATTATCACGAGTTAATTATGCTTATCAATTGTGACAAATATACCTCTTCAGTGGGTGATATTAATAATGGGGGAGGTGCTTCATGTGGCGGGGCAGAGGATATATGAGAAATCTCTGTGCTTTCCACTCAATTTTTCTGTAAACTTTGAACTTCTTTGAAAGAAAAAAAAAGTTTTAATGAAGAAAAGAAACAAGAAAACTAGTGGCATCTTTCACACTCATGATTTGAATCCTCTTATGCTGAATGGCTTTACCTGTTCTATATTATATCCTGTGACACTGAGCCAAGTTAAATAAATTTTGTTCAAAACAGTGGCTGAGTTTATACAACTGGGAAATACCAGCAACTTGGTCACACCCTCAGTGTTTTGTCAGTACGTTAGTCATAATATCTCTGGCAATGAAATCAGCTGCATGCTCATATAGTGGGAAAAAATCCTGAAATGTTATTCATGTCTGCAGGTGCTGCAGAAGGCAAATGAATGTTGTCAATAATTCCAGGCATCTGAAACTTTGCAAATGGTGGATCTTTATGGGTAACTCCTCAAGTGTTGTTTCCCAGCAGCCTCCAGGATAGATGTTAGGTGCTAAAAGACAAACACTGATTTCTCTGAGTAGAGAGCATATTGCTCTTGTGCAGAATGTTTATGTCTAATACAAAAATGGAAGGAGGTAATTAATGTACTGTCGTTTTGTTTCTTTCTAACATAGCTTCAGTTGGAAAGCTTAAAGATGGACATCCTCTCAATGTAAAATCATAGACATCTATCATGATTTGGCTCATTAACAGATTAAAAAATCTATCTCTCTTTACAAGGTTTCCCTGGCTACATCTTAGCAAAGAAGTGTAACTATTTTTTTTTTTTTTTTTTGGCAAGGAATTATAGCACTGGATTAAAATTTCAAATAGAGTTCTCATGTTTTCGCTCCCACACTTGTTTCAGAAACACAATTCCTAAAGTTCTACACCTTGCTATATGTGAACATATGTGCTCTAAGAGCTTGTTACTTATATAACCAGTCTTAAAATTTATTTGATGATAGTTTTGAATATAAAATTAAATATTAGCTATAATATAAACTTAAGGAATGGCTCATATTTTCTCTTTGCTTTTTCCTATTAATTTTCACTAAAAATATTTTAAAAAATAAGTAAAAAGCTGTTGCCAGTAATGGGTAAGGAAGAACATTTAGTACCTTGATGGAAGATGAATAGTTCTCACTCTGAGACAGTACTGCTGTTAAGGTTACCAAGTGCTGACTATATGGTGCCCAAAATAAACTGGAGTGCATCAGTTTAAGTTACCTTTGTCTTTAAAGTCTGATTTGCTAGAGGATTAGGTTTCTGAGAGAAAAATGAACAAAACAAGCAGGTTCCTGATGACAGAGATGCCTCATTCTTAAGTACATGGCAGAGTATTAAAATGATATTTATTGACCAACTGCAAAGGGTCCTGTTTCTTTGAGATATTCCACATATGTCCCCTAATTAATTTTTCTTCACCTGCTGTGATGTAGTCTGCAAAGGAACAAGTAATTTGAAAAGAATAATGGGCACACAACTCTGTAAGTTCAAATGTGTCGAACTCTTTCTCATACTATCAAGTTGTCTATTGGGTTAGTGACTGAGGGCAGAAGGGTATCACTTTGAAAGAGTGTTTCAAAGAGAAGACTCTTTTGAACTGAGAGCAATATTTTCTTTTTTAGTCAGTAGTAATCATGGTAGTTACATGGCTAGAGACTTACCTTGCTAAAATGTGTCATAACCAAAGCCATCATCTCACTCAGTCCATTCACAGCTTTGAATGCATGAGTATAAATGTATGATATATTGGAAGTGTAGTTTCGATACTTGTTTATTCATTTATTTGGATTTGAGCTTATCCCTTAACTTAGAGAGATACCTAGGTACAATGCACTTGTTGTATTGGAGTTCTCCAGAGAAACCAACAGGATGTGTATTCATTAGAGAGAGAGATTTATTTTAAGAAACTGGCTCATGCCTTTGTAAAAGGGCAAAGCCCCAAATCTACAGGGTGAACCAGCAAACTGGAAACCCAGGCAAGAGCTCATGTCGCAGCATAAGTCCAAAGGCAGTCTGTCAAAGGAATTCTTTTTCTTCTGGAGATGTCAGCCTTTGTTCTGATCAGGCCTTCAACTGACTGTGTGACACCCACTCATATTATGAAGAACAATGTTTTTTACTCAAAGTCCACTGATTTAAATTTTAATCTTATCTAAAAACACCTTCACAGATGCATCTAGAATAATGTTTGGCTAAATGTCTGGGTACCATGGCCCACCAAGTTGACAAATAAAATTAACCATCATAGCCCCAAAACGTCTTCTTTAACAACAAATGAAGAGGAGGACATAGGCTGTGGAGTTCATTGAGGTATAATAAAGCTCTCTCTCCTCGCAGAATCAGAATTAGTGAAATGCTGGCCTTTTGATGATCCCTCAAGAAGCCCTAGTCAACAGTAAACTAGTGTCTACTGCATGGAGGTTTATTTCATCCCACCACTCTCTGCAAAGTTCTCGTGGGCTACCTGGTGTGAGTAGAAGAATATGTCATTGCTTTAGCTTCTTATTCAGCATACCTCAGCTGCCACAAGTGTGAAGGTGGACATATTTGCATCCCCTCACATCCTCCACAGATTTGTCATCATCCTAAGCTTTGATTTAATACTGAGATTTGTAACTTGTGGGAGAGATATGAACCTGATCTTCTGAGACTGCTTGGTTATATCATAGATTAAGACACCTAGGTGGTCATTACAAATCATAGTTTTGTCACTAGGATTCTTGATTAATTAAGATGATGTGAGCTTTTTTCCTTATCTTTAGTTTCTACTTGGATTCATTCTTTACCTTTTATTTCATAAAAATATTACTCCTGCATGGATGTAATCCTCTAGAATTTGAGTGGGTCTGATACACAGACATTGATGTGCACTTGCTTTCCTATTTATCTTTCTTTTCTACTTGAAAACTCTGTCTGTTGTGTTATAAGAATAGTCTTTGATTGTCACATCCAATTCAACCTCGATCAACTTCACAGAGCCCACTAAAGTTTGTAAGTTTTTTTTATCTGCCGATACTACCTGTCCTATAACATAATTAAATAATATCATTTTATAATAGTAATGAAAATGAGCTACTCATAAAGCTCTAGTTCTAGCAAATATCTGAATAGTTTTAAATTTATCCAAATGATTTCACTTGGCACTTTATCCTTCATTATGTAAGAGTTTACCTACATTTTGCTGTCTTTATTTCTAAATTCTGGGCATTCATTTCGAGGAAAGGAATGTGGATCTATACAAGATCAAATTTGCTTTTGTTAACTTGGCGTTCTTTCTGAAGTACATACAGCTTGTTAACACCTAGGCTATGATAAACAACTCATATTCTTACTCATACATTCTCTTTCTTCCTTCTGCAATGCAGAACTTGGATCATGATCAATGGGAGTTATGCATATGCTTCCAAATGAGGCCCACTTCTCCCAGGACAATGGAATAGCCAATAGCCTGGTGAGATAGTGTCAGCAATAGGGGTTCAGTGGAAGAGATGGAGTTCACTACAGCACTGGAATTATGCAAGGATGCAAACAGTAAGGGACTGTTTTGTTTATAAGAGCCTTAAATTCAAACATATTCTCTGTATTTACTTCAACTTTATGCCAAAAAGACATGCTGTAAAGATGACTGTTTCTTTCACAGCCATTATACTATAAAAGAAATAAAAATCTATTTTCTTGGTGGCTTTGCTGGAGGGGAGGTGGGAATAGCACTCTCTCCTAGAGAAAATTGCACAACATACCTTGATCCGAACACTGCATGCATGATATTTGCAGTGATTAGGTCAATGATGAAAATTAAGAAGCAACTTCAGGTGGGAATCAGAAAGTCACTTGTGATGCAGTGTGATAGTGAGAGCATTTTCTTCTGAATTGCAGTGTGAAAAAGAGAGCTGGAAAACATTTGACAGTATTCCAGTTGGCAAATGGTAGCGTTTTAATCAGCCAGTACTTTGAGAGTTCAATGACAGTGCAATCAACTGATGAAAGCTCCGACCAGTGAACACTAGCACCATTCTAAACAGTGTTACACATGTGTTTAGAGCACATATATGAGTAGACTTTAAAAATAATGCACACTTCTGACCATATGTTCTGTGAACACCATTAAAACCCCTGCCATGGCTTTGAAAAAGAAAAAAAAGCATAATTTGCATTTGGCACCAATATGAACTTGTAATTATCTTTAAGATAAAAATGATACTAAACAATATTTTTACATGACTTGTGTGCTAGAGTGCCCTGCTGCTCAAAAGCCAATCATTAACTGGATGAGAACTAAGGTGATAGTTTCACCCTTAGCATAAAGATTTTAGAAAAAAAGTTTTACTGAACATTTGTAATACTTGATCCTATCCTTTGGGTAACTATTTCCTTGCATATAGTATCTAATCACTTGTTAAATGGATTATTTTATAAAAGTTCACTATTCTATTTTTTTTGCTTTTTGCTATTATTACTGTTATTATTAATAATTATTTTTTTTGTTGAATTTTGTCAGTGTTGTTTCCAGGAATGTTTAAATCCCCTTCACAGGCATGAGGCCTCTTAAAACTCATCATATGTTGAATTAAATTTTCTTTCATTGGAAATAAATCAACTGTTAACTATTGTTTCCAAGTAAGTTCCACCAAGATTAGTGTGTTCCTTTCTCAGAAAGATGAATTTCATGTGATTGCAACAACTGAAACATGTAATGCTTGCACTATTCCTGTGGAAAATGTTCAAACACTGTTCTGGCTTACTGCTTAATACTGCTACTGGAGAAGAGAGAAGGATGTTTCTAACATGACAGAAGATTCACAATCATATATCACCACTGCCAATCATAGAGAAGGGTTTGAAAGGTGGCATTGTCCCATCCCTCTGGCTTTGAAACAGAACCCATTAGCGGTAAAAGTCTTTGTTTCTGCCACTCCTAAATGGTAAGAGATTTAAATCTGTGCAAATGCATTAAAAAAGGATGAAACACACATGCAGAGGGCCAACCAATAGTGGATGTCAGCTTGGGCTGCTTGCTATAACAGAGTGCCACAGGCTGATTGGCTTGTAAACAACAGAAATTTACTTCTTATAGTTCTGGAGACTGGAGATCTGAGATAAGGTGAGAGCCCTCTTCCAGGATGCAACCAGCCAAATTCTCATTATGTTCTCACAGGCAGAAAGAGGCAATCTGGGGTCTCTTTTGTAAGGGCACTAATTCCCCTCTTGAGGGCTCCATGCCCAGGATCTTATAACCTCCCAAAGGCCCCATCTTCTAAGATCATCACACTGAAAGGTTAGTATTTCAACACATTAATTTTGGGAGACATGACGGTGGGAATCTTTTAATGCTATAAAATGTAGTTTTATACAGAGCGTGAAGAGAGAGTAGCATAAACTCTTGTTGAATGGTCTCTAAGTCTCTTTCTCCTCCAAAATGCTCTTTCTTGCTTATTGTAAAAGAACAAAAATAAGGCCTAGCTTACAGAATGGAGTAGCCCCTGACTTTGACAAGCCATAATATAAGATTTTGCCTATTTTGCTTTATTGTAATGTGCAGATGTACAGCTTTCCTTGCAATTGTTACTGCTTCCAACCTTAGCCAGACAGTGTTAGTATTTCTGCAGCATCTTTATTATAGGACCCTCCTGCCAGGCTTTTCCCTGTAACCAATTGTCTCCAAATCTACCTTCAGCATTTTATCATTGGTTCTATTGGTAATTTTAATAATAAAACGTGACATTCTTTGACACCCTAGACTTGTTTAAGTCAACATTTTCTATATTTCCTCAGGCCCCTCTTCAGTAGTCATTGCATCTATAACCAGACACAGGCCCTCAAATATCTGTGAAGTGGATAAACTTGAGAGTGATAATGAGTTCTAACACATATTTCAGTTTAGATATCCTCAGTCATTTTTTATTGATGCAATCCAGGGATTCAGAAGTTTGAGGATGGGAAACACTCTCTAAAGTTTAGGTTTTAATAAATTCAAGTGTATGGCTTATCTTGACATCTTTTATTGAACTCAGGAGTGCATAGATCAGGGGTCCCCAACTCCCAGGCCACAGACTAGTACCAATTGTGGCCAGCTAAGAACTGGGTTACATGGCAGGAGGTAAGCAGAGGGCCAGCAAGTGAAGCTTCAGCTGTATTTGCAGCCGTCTCCCTAGCACTAGCATCACCGCCTCAGCTCCATCTCAGATCGTCAGACATTAGATTCTCATAGGAGCACCTTCCTCTGGTGCCAAATAGATTGGGGACTGCTGGCATAGACAAATACAAAAGGGAAAGCTCATTTACAACAGATTTCGTCTCCTCACAGTATTCAGCAAGTGTCAGCTTCTGGTTGCTATTCACCAAAAACCTGAATTACAGTCTTGGGAAGGGTGCTAAGTTGTAAATAAAAATATTTTATAACAAAACAATACCTGTGGAGTCAGTTTCAAGAACAGTTTGTATCCTCTTCTCTAAAACTAGTCTGTAAATTACAGAGTGAGCACAACCATGCCATGTAATATCAAGACGGAGAGAAAGACAGATGTCAATACTATGAGAAATGTGTATGTTTGCCAGATTTCATTTCCTTATAAAATACGCATATTTTCTGTCAGCTATATCGGCTCCAATCTTATGATAATACACAGATTAATGTTAGAGCATCTCATCCTCATGCATAGCTTCTAAGTTTCCTTACAAATATCTATAAGTTAATTTTATTTTAGGCCTTCATTTCTATTTATTTTCCTTTGTATCATTAGTATATGTTGATTTTATGTCTCAAGCATAAGAGTTGTTTTTTACATGAGTCTAGGTACTCTACCTCTCCCTCCTTCCATCACTTTTTATGTTTATCTCCCTATCTCTATCTATCTATCTTTCTATCTATCTACCTCTCTGTCTATCTATATCTATCATCTATCTACTATCATCATTTATCTGTTAAATTAGAAAGTGAAAGGTATAGATATAATATTCTCAATAATCCTGCAAAGATTTAAGCTATACTTATTTCAGTTCCTTAAATGCCTGTGGTAACTTGTTCTTACTAATCCAGCTGGCCAATAGATTGTATTGGGATCAATACTTTTGTGCCACAAGTCAAACTTTAGTTTTAGTTCTCATTTTCTGTGAGAATCTTACTGTGGGTAAGGGTAAGGAGGTGTTAAGAAAAACCCAGCCCAACTTTTATAGCTTGCAGGCCAGGAAAATGAGTCACAGTTCAAGCATGAAAGTGAAGCCTTAGGCATTGAACTCTAATTACACCTAAATTATCTCTAGCAGTTTCCTACGTCTAGTAACAGTAGGCAAAGTAATCAATATCTACATGGTTCCTGTGGAATATTTTTCACTCTTTTTTAGCTGAACTCAGAGACTGAGTTAATTGACAGCAACCTAGCATGCATAAAAAAAAAAAAGAAAGAAAAGAAAAAAAAAAAAGAAAAGAAAATGCCAGACCCAGGTTTGTCGCACTGTTTTGGGGACTGTTTTATGAACAGCTTTCCTGGACACCCTGGGAATGATGCATTCACTGCTTCGCTGCACCCTTTCCTCTGTAGACTTCTCTGCTTTCAGCTCCTCTCAATAAACTCAATCTCTGACCCAGGACAGAGTGGCTTCTGCTTCACTTCTTTAGTCTATTTTTTGTGTCACCATGCCTCTGTTTTACTATTTAAGTGTGCCATAGTATAATATTAACACTTACAAATTGTTAATCTTTGCCCCAAATGCAAACAAAAGTACAGTGCCATGGTAAAACCAGGCCACTGCCTGGAGAGCACAGGAGTAGCCGTCATTCCACTTAAACTTAAAGCAAAATGGGAAAAAGTTTCTCATTCAGCTGATCTAGAGCATATTTTAATTTATTCAATTTGAACATCATTTAATCATTCTCTCTTATTTAATTTTACTTAATATTACTTAATGTCATTCACTTGATAAGCACAGGCTGTGTCTACTCAGGGGGTGATTATGTGGGAAGTGAAAGGGTGGGAAGGAAGAAATGAGAAACTATTTGATTTGCACATTAATACACCAGTTGTTTGCCATTTCTGTTGTGTTTCATTTGCTTTGCTTTCCTATGTGGACCAGGTTCACCTCTTGTGATGAAATTGTCCATCTGTTTCAGTGGGCTGTGGGGTGGAAAGGACCTGCAGTGCGAAATCCAACCATCTGGAGTTAAAACCCCTGCTCTGAAACTTAAGGGACACAGAGCTTTGGGCAAATGATGTTACCTCTCTGAAGCTCAGCTTAGTTTCCTCTTTGGCAAAATGGAGAGAATTATGTGTATCTCATAAGGTTGCTGGAAGGATTTTAAATAACATCTAGTATTTGTCAGAGATTCTCCTTTCCTCACCAAGAGTGTTTCAGGTTCTCATCACTGTTATTGTACCAGATAAACATCTTTAATCTTGACCTGGTTTTGATGGTAAGATTGTGTTAATTTTAAATGAAAAATCTCAATTTCTTCTTATTATAATTCTGAAAATAAATAGACTTATGAAATTCTCTAAGAAGCTCATGGAATACTAAGAATGAAGAGAGCCTTAGACTAACTTCCACATAGACTGAATGAGCAATCTAAATAACTCAAAAGTTAAAGAAAAACAAAAACCAACATCCAAACATACAAAACTCACAATAATTCAAAATAACTGCATTGTCTCTTGGAAGTATTTTAGACTTTGTACCATGTAGGATGGGGTGGATTGTACTTGTCAGAAAAAAAAGGTGCTTGATGGATGATTGTGAAAATTTATAAAAACTGGCGTATTTTCTCAACATTAACAAAATACATTCTGTAGCAAATAGGCCCTGAAATGGGACTCTGTATGTCAGCAGGAGGCCCTAGATGTGAAATTTAGTTTCATAATTTGCCCCGTGAAGTAAGGGCCATGGTTATTGTGTTTTCAAGGCTCTCATGTGTGCTGGTTACTTAACAATCTTTCATTTAATAGAATTTTAACTTTGTTAAGCTGACATTTAATGCTGCTCAAATTGCTTCAGCCATTTTGTTTCTCTCTTCGGAGAGGTCTGCCATTGATCACAAAATGATAGTGTCTGTGAGCTCATTGAAAAGAGTGGAAATTCTGCCACAAAAGAACCTCAGCTATGACCTAGCCTTTCTTTTGTAGCTTAGATAATTTGAGAGACACACACAGTTCTCCTCACCTCTGACTACACCACCACAGAATTCTATCCTTTACGACTAAATTGTTCTTTTTTAAGTCAAGTGATTTATAGAACTATTTTCAAAATATTTTATGATGTTTGTCGAATGCCTCTAAGCTTATAAAAGCTTGTTGTCTAGTTCTCAAGTTAAAATAAAGCTTTAAAACTCTCTTCAAAAGGCTACGAGGAAACTTATGGAGGTGATAGATAGGTTTATTATCTTGATTTTGGTGATGGTTTTACAGGTGTGCATTAAGTTTGTACAGCTTTTTGTATATCAGTTATATCACATAATGCTGTTAAAAATAAATTAGAAACTCTCTTCTTGTGCTTTTATAATATTTATTAACCGTTACTTAGTATTTGCAGTAATTCGAGGGAAGTGATCACTTTTAATATTCTAGCCCATGTGTATGTCCAATATTGATTTACCATTCTCCAGACAATGTTATTTGATAAAAATATTCCCAGCATAAGCTATGAACATTGAAGTATATTACAAAAGAAGTCTGAAATTTTCTTCATGGTTGAGATGGTCCATTGTAGACTCCTCGATGGCCGACAGATGGACTAGATAACACTGCAAGCTGCATTCCAGCCCTTTAATTCTTGAAGCATTTTTACAACAAAAATGTGTGTATGAGAGAGAAAGAGTGACAAATATATCAGTTCTAATACTTTAAATTTAAAAAATAGATGCCTGCTTTGAAATTTCATTTGCTAATGTTAATTTTTTTAGAACAATAGCTTGTATTTGGCTAAATTGTAGCTAATTATTATCATGGGGATTAACATATTTTAGCACAAACATTCTGTCTTTGCTTCTAGTGGTGTTATTACTTCAGAACTTTTAATACCACATAAATATAAACCAGTAGCACACTGATATATCCCCATTTGACCATGACACTGAGTTTGACATAGGTCTTGTCTACTGCCTTTGTCATGACTGCTGAGTCTTAACTCTGTATTTCACAGTTGTAAATGTGAGACTTAAGGGATTTGGCTTAGAAAAAAAGGTAGATTCTTAAAAATAAACTCTGACACTTCAATTATAAATAATACCAATGAGGAAAAGGGGAGAGGTATTTAATAAAGGCACTGCAAATACATAGTTTTCTTTGATGAACTAAAATTTTGAAAGCTGTGTTCTAAATGACTAAATGGGAAAAATTAAGAGAGCATAAAAACAAATAGTAGGAGCTTTCAAATGGATAATGTGAACCAAAGCAAGGAAAAAGATAGCGCCACTCAGCTCTGACTAGGATTCTCTCTGACTAGCTCAGAGAGAATAACCTCTAACCTGGAAATATAAAGGCAAATACGTTGGAATTTCAGCCCAAGCAGTTCAGGATGCAGTCAGATAAAATGTATGGCACAGAATGTACCTCCAAATATATTAGAATCCTTCTTCTTTCATTTATATTTCCAAAACTCTAGTCAAGCTCATCACATTCTGACACCCAGATCAGCACAGTAATCTCTTAAATAATCCCCTTGCTTTCACTTTTACCCCCTTGGAGATCTTTTACAAATATAAACCAGGTTATGTTATCTCCCGTTTAAATCACACCCCTAATCAATGATACCTGTCTATTTCTTTGTTCTTTACCCATTCTGTGCTCCTCCTGGCCACAATGGGCCAGGAAACTTCTTTCTGTTCCAAACTCATTCCCATTTTAGGGCCTTTGAAAGGTTATGGTAACTCTTTTCTCTACTTGCAGTGCTTTCTTTCCTAATAGCCACAAGCTGAATATTTTTTGTTCCTTTGGATCTCAGCTCAAACATCATCTCAGAGAGGCCTTCCCTGGAATTCTATCTAGAACAGCCTCTGCAGAGGACAGAGCACACCATTGATTTTTATCGTGTGTGTGTGAAACGTGGGGGCTTTGGCTTAGAAAGAAAGGTAAATCCTTAAAAATATACTCTGACTCTTCAGTTATAAACAATACCAATGAGAGAAAGGGGAGAGGTATTTAATAAAGGCAGTGCAACTACACAGAGTTTATGTTTGTTTGTCACCCCACTAGAAAGTATGCTTCACTAGAGTAGGTACCCTGTCTACTTTATTGACCACTCTCTCTCCACAGCACCTAGAATACAAGACACTTCTTGTATATAATAGGCTTTCAATAAAACTTTTTTTCATGACTAACTGACTCACTCAATGAATGAATGATGATGGGGGAATTTAAAGACAAAGAAAATCATTGCGGGTTAGGGTCAGTGTCTTGATGACTTCGTAAGAGGCGGGATTAGGCTGGGACTTTGCCTAGGGCTTGGAAAGGTGAAGGGGAGACCAGAGCAGGGCCAGGAGATTGGTAGGAGGAAAGATGTTGGTGGGGAAGGCCCATAGCTACTAGGAGCTGGTGAGGAACAAGTCAGCCTAAAAGGGAAGGTGTATGGCGAGGAGTGAAAGGGAATGAGATAAAACAGAATGCAGTCCCAGTAATGGCAGGAGCATTTGAAAACTATACAGAAAAAGTTCGTGACTGTGAAAATGGAATATAAATTTTGTGTGTGTGTGCAAAATAAAACAATGTTTAATATAGAGGGAATTATGTCACAATATATTTTCTAAGTAATTTCCTCACTTTTACAGGAAAATCCTTTTTGTTAAATGACTCTAGAACAATTCACTACTCCATCTGTTAAATTCTGTGGTGATGTTCACGTAGACATAAAATATTTGTTTTCTGAAAAGAATATGCACTCTTCATTGGAATTTATCATATTTGGATTATAGTATTATAAAATTCCATTTACAAAGAAACACAATATGTGGCCTATTTTATTTTATTTCTATGAAAGAACTATGAAAGCCATTTCATAATTGAGAAATGTGACTATTTCTTATAAAACTTGTATTTCATATTATAAAGCCTGACCAACCTGCTCACACCAGAGTTTTCTATACAATAAGAAAAAAAAAACATATAAATAAAAACTCTCTATAATTTTTAACATTACAAAGCTGAAATATGTTAACAATTCCTTAGGTCATTTTCTGATTCCATCTTAAATTGCCTTGGTTAGAAAAGGATTTGACTGACAGTTTTGAACAAAATGCACACTTAAGTTCTGCATTCTTAATTTGCATGTTTCCTATGCAACCTTGGACTGGTTACTTTAGCTCAGTTTCTTCAACTGTGAAATGGATTCAATAAACAGTTTGCAAAAATGTGAACAATAGCTTAAGCAAGCCTTATACTAATGACAACCTGTTCTGACAGAAGATTTCCTGTCCTCTCACTTCTGTCAACCCCAAGAAATGCTATTTTATAAAAATTCATCAGTTATATTTAGGTTGAGACTTTTTGTTTGGAATAGTATTTATTTACCAACATATAAGGGAAGCTAAGTCAAAACTTCAGGCCCAGCTTTCTTCTAGGCGAGCACCTGCCTAAGCAAAGGTAGAAGGCACCATGGCACTGGTTCTCTGCACTCGAGACTCAGGGTACATGTCTACTGCATGAAGCTGGCTACCTGTCTTTCTCCTCTGGAACTACTTTGAGAGGTAAATGACTATTTGCTCTGCTTTTTCTTCAAGCAAGAGAATTTTATGCCAGGGTCTCAGAACAAGAAGATATTGAAAATCTCAGAAACCATAGAGCAAAAATATATGAGAACGCTGGCAGTGAGGGAGCGGCAAGATGTGAGATAGAGTCTAGGAGTGAAGTCCTGGTGATGGAGCGGAGAGAGCTCAGGAGGCGATCAGTGCTCACTGTGCCCGTGTGTGACGGAGAATGGGGCAGAGCAGGAAGGGAGGGAGGGTCTGGCACCCTTGAAACGTGTCACTGCAAGACATAGACCATGGTTAGGAGATTAGTAGCCTCGCAAGAGTGAAAGAAGCCTTGGTCCCCAGGAATCCACACGAAGATCTGTAAGGAGGGAATATCTTTAGAAGCAGCAGCAAGAGGAGAGGAATCTGGAAATGGCTTTTTCTAATCTGTCATCACTAATTGTCCCAACAGCAGCAGTACTTTTGCCTACTCACAGCTCTCATGTGTCTCCTAGTGCCCATATTTTGTCTCTAATAATGCATACCACCAAAGAGAACCAGGTTACATTGATTCTGTGTCTTCAAGCAGAAAAACACAATTGGTCTGGAAAATCCTCTTGTTATCTGCTATCAATGATAGCAACAAAAATGTCAAGGGCAGTGCTGAAAGAAGAGCAAATGTGTGAAGGGGCTTGCAGTAGCTAAGCTGGAAGTACCATCTTATAATAGTGATAATAATCATAATAGTTAATTGAAAAAAAGGGAGACTGTGAAAAGCCATGAATTAGTAATTATATTCAAAACAGAAAAGTGAATATAAAATGTAGGAAATGTAGTTGTGGTACAAAGAAGGGTGTATATAATGGCATATATTTATTTATTGATTTCAATAAGTAAAGAAGTGTTAATAATGGGGTTCTTGTAAAGCCATGTGCCATTTGAAATTTCAGTAAATTATCTTTTTTAAAGGACATAAATCATCTCCGAAGTGCAACAGAAAAAATTACCCAGAGAATAGAATATTTGGTTGCAGGAATCTTAGCTTTAGATGTATCTACCAAGATTTAGAGTGATTTTGATGTTATACAGCATAGAATGGTTTTTATTACCTGGAATATAAAAGAAAGAAATGAGAAAAAGTGAATAATTAACCATTTAAATGATATACAAATTCTATTTTAATATTTTGAAAATTGTATCTTCTATAGATGCAAATGTGTTACAATTAAAAACTGCTAATTTATTTTATGAATATCTTGAATATGTGAGTATTTTCCTATTTTAATTATATATCTGTTCACAAGTACAAAAATGTATTTATTTCTATCTGTGTGAGAAAGAAGAAAAAAGCACAAGAATTGGAAGTAATTTACGTAGCCCAGTCAGAAGTAGCTATTACATCAAGGCAAGAAGGACTGCTTCGACCCCACAGCGATCCACAATAGCCGAGTGAAGACAGTGTTCACCATGTGCTTCAAAATGGTAAAATGCCTAGAGGAGAGAAAGATGCAGACCAAATCTCTCATCTCCTAGGAGATAAGACCTCTAGATGGCCTTGCTAATTATAACAAAATTCTGGTAAGTACATGTTTTTTTTTTTTGAAACTTTTTATTTTTAAATAATTATAGATTCACAGGAAGCTGCAAAGGTGGTACAGAGAGATCCCATGTACCCTTCACCAGTTTCCTCCAATGGTTTTATTTTACATAGTTACAGCTCAGTATCAAATCAAGACTGCCATTGGTACACTCTGTATATATAGTTGTTTTATCAGTTGTAGATTTGTGTAACCATCTTCTCAGTCAAGATACATATAGTGATTTTCATCCCATCAGAGATCTCCCTTATACTATTAGTTTATAGTCACAGCCCCAACCCCCAGCCAGGTACCACCAGCATCCTTGGCAAACACTAATATGTTTTTAATCTCTATAATTTTGTCATTTAGAGAATATTATATAATTGAAATCATTCAGTATGTGATAATTTTAGATTAGCCTTTTCCCTTTTTAGCATCATGCCTTTGAGTTCCATCTAAGTTGTTGCACGTATCAATAGTTTATTCCTCTTTGTGGCTGAGTAGTAGTCCCTGGTATGTGTGTACCACAGTTTGCTTAAGCATTCACCCACTGAGGAACGCTTTGATTGTTTCTAGTTTGGGACTATTATAAATAAAGGCATTAGAGTAATTGTGTATGGGCTTTTGTGCAGATGTAAGTTTTCATTTCTTTGGGATAAAGGCTAGTAGTGTAATTGCTGAGTGGTATGGTAATATATGTTAAGGGTTATTTTTCTTTAGAGACTGCCAAACTATTTTCCAGGCTGACTACTATTTTACTCTCTTACCAGCAGTTTATAAGATATATAAGAGATTCAGTTTATTTTTGACAGCATTGCAAAATTTGGCATTGTCATTAATTTTTTAAATTTTAGTTGTCCTAATAAGTGTATAGTGTTATCTCATTGTGGTCTTAATATATAATTCTCTAATGCAAACATATTTTTTATGTATATATTTGCCATTTACATATTCTCCTTGCTAATATATATCTTTAAATCACTTGGCCATTTCATTGGTTTTAAATATTGACTTTTGAGAAATTTGTTTTACATATAAATATATATACATATATATCTATAGAGTCTAGATTTAAATAGATAAGTAGATAGATAGATATAGTCTAGAAGTATATGTACTAGATGTGAGTCATTTTTTTTTGCTATGTGGCTTGCCACGTATTTTATCTCATTCTGTAGCTTGTCTTTTCATCCTCTGAATAGGTTTTATTATGGAGCAAAATTTTTTATTTTAGTGAAATCTAATTTATCATATTTTTTATGGATCATGCTTTTTCTGTCACATCTAAGAATTTAGATTATATTCTTTGTGTGTGTGTGTGTCATTGCACTAGTTAGAACTTTCTGTACTGTGTTATACAAGAGTGCTGAAAGTAGATGTCTTTGCTTTGTTCCCATTTTAGGGAAAAACATTCAGTCTTTCATTAAGTACAGTATTAGTTGCAGTTTTTTGGGGAAATGCTCTTCATCAAGCTGATATTTCTATATTTCTGGGAAATTTTATCATGAATAGGTGTTGAATTTTGCCAAATGCCATTTTTTGAATCAATTAATATGACCATGGGACCTTTTACTTCAGCCTGTCAACAAATTGGGTTACATTGGTTGATTTTCAAATAATTAATCAGACTTCATGCCTGAATGAATCAATCTTAATTATGTTGTATAATTCTTTTTTATATGTTGCTAAAGTCTATTTGCTAACCTTTCTGTTACGGATTTTTGTATCTATATTCATAAGTGATTTTGGTCTGAAGTTTTCTTTCTGTGATATCTTTTATCTGATTTTTGTTATCAGGATAACAATGGTTTTACATAATGAGTTAGGACATGTTCTCTCTTTTTCTGTTTTCTGGAAAAGAGTGTGTAGAATTCATACTAACTTTTCTTTGAATATTTGATAGAATTCTCCAGTGAAACCATCTCTGGGCCTAGAGATTCCTTTTGGAGAGTTTTAAAAATCAGTTTCTTTACTAGTCATAGTGTTATTAAAATGATTGATTGAATATTGGGTGAGTTGTGCTAGTTTGTGGGTTTTTTTTTTTTTTGATGACGTGGTCTATTTCATCTAAATGGTAAATGTATGTGTGTAGAATTGTTTTTAGTATTCACTTATTATCTTTTTGATGTCTACAGGACTACTACATAGTGATATCACATTTTATTTCTAGTATTTATCACTTATATTCTTTCTTTTTTTCTTTTTCAGTTTTACTAGAGGTTTGTCATATTTATTGTTCACTTCCAAGAAACAGTTTTTGTTTCATTCATTTTTCTATTGTTTCTCTGTTTCAATTGTATTGATTTCTGATATGATTATTCAATTTTTCTTCTTGTTTGGGTCCATTTTGATCTTCTATTTCTAATTTTTGGAGGTGAATACTTAGATTATTTATTTGAGTAATTTCTTCTTTTCTTGTGTATATGTTTGCTGCTATAAATTTCCCTGTCTGAAATGTGTTCCACAATTTTGATGTATTTTCATTTTCATTCAGTTCAATGCATTTTGAATATTTCCCTAAGACTTCTTTGATCTATGGATTATTTAAAATTATGTTGTTTACTTTCTAAATATTTGAAGATTTTTTGGTACCTTTTTATTATTGATTTACAGTTTGATTCTCTTGAAGGCAGGTAACATGCTCCATGTTTTTAATTTTTAAAGTTGTTTCAGGTTTGTTTTATGGTCCCAAATATGGTCCATCTTAATATATTTGTCTTAGGCACTTGAAATGAATATATGCATATTCTGAGGTTTTGAGATGGAATATACTATGAATGTTCATTAGATCCTGTTGGTTGATGTTTTCTTCTTCTGTAGCTCTGCTAATTTTCTCTCTAGTTGTTTTAGCACTTGTTGAGAGAGGGATGTTAAAGCCCCAAGTATAGTTGCAGATGTGTTTATTTTTCTTTTCAGTTCTATCAGTTTTTGACTTATTCATTTGGCTTTAGTTATGCAAAAGATGTAATAAGAGATGTTTGACTAGAAAAAAAAGTAGCTTAACTTGAGAGCAATTGACTTGAGCTTGAACACCTAGAATAAATTGTATTTGAGAAAATGGCACTTGAGCATAATCTTAAAAAGTGAGAAAGTTTGGGGCAAGCAAAAATGAAGGGGAGGGCATCATGGGCAAAAGGACAAGTTATCACTGCAGTACTCTGAGAATGATTTGCATTTCTGTACAGTCAACATATTCAATTTCCATTGCTTGCCTTGTAGAGGAATGCTTTTGCTGGATAGCACTGATTTATCTTCTTTCTAAACACAAAATTCTATGCATAATTGATATTGTTATATCCTTTACTTTTGGAAATTTATGCAGCTAAGTTTTTCTTTTAAATATAAAGATGAAAAAAATATGCACTGTATTTATGAGTATAATGTTCTGTAAATGTCAATTAGGTCCAGTTGGTAGATAGTATTGATAAAGTTTCCTATATTTTTATTGATTTAATTTATCTATATCAATTATTGAGAGTAGGGTAATAAAATTTTCAACTATGACTGTGGGTTTATCTTCTCCCTTTTGTTTTATTGAATGTTTCTTCCTGTTTTGAAACTCTCTTATTAGGCTCTGTCACATTTAGGATTGTTATATTTTTTTGTTCAATTGACACTCATTGTAAAGTAGCCCTCTTTTTCTTCAGCATTACTCCTTGAAGTCAGCATTGCCTAATATTAATATAGCAACCCAGCTTTCATATGCTTAGTATTTATTTGTTATCACATATTCCCATATTTTGCCTTTTAAGCTGACTGTGTCTTTATCATGTACAACTATTGTATATTGCATATAGTTAGATGTTGATTTTCTTTCTATTCAATATGATAATCCATGACATTTAATTGAAATGTTTAGTTCATTTACTTCTTTATTGTTGATAGAAAGAAAGTTCATATAACATAAAATTAACCATTTTAAAATATACGACTCAGTGGCATTTAATACATGCAAAATGTGCAGCCACTGCCTGTATCTAGTTTTAAGACATTTCATCACCTTAAAAAACAGTAAGCAGTTACTTCCTTTCTTCTGTCTCCTAGACAGCTTCTGGCAAACACTAATCTGCTTTCTGACCTTTGAATTGACCTATTCTGGTCATTTCATATATAGTTGACCCTTGAGGAATTCAGACATTAAGGGCACTGACAACCATGTAGTCAGAAACCATGTATATGGAGGAAAAAGGCATAGGTGATAGAGGCTTATCCCTCTGGTGATCAAAATCAAAGCTGTTATGAAACAAGGAGTAAGTAGCAAGGAAAAAACAGTCTGAGATCTTGATGAACAAGAGAGACAACTATGGAGAAATCCAAGAATACAACCTGCAACTACAGAAGCTAGGAAAGGTCAAGGACACGGGGTTGCCTGGTCCAAAATGGCTGAGTGAGATGGAGACTGTGGCAGCAGCAGCAGACACCTCTTAAAGGGGCCATGACAGCGAACAGATTTTTGTGGTGTCAAATCTGCTCATTCTGAGCATCAGTGCCAATTTGACTGTGCATAGGGGCAACAGGGACTTACGGAGAGACAGTGTCAGAGTGAGGGCTGAGGAGAGACGTGCCCTGTATGGAAGTGACAGCGGTATCTATTGTTTCCTATTGAGCCCTCCTCCCTCTCAGTGTGGGAACACAGCAACACCATAGCTGACGTCATCAAAATGGATAACAGAGGTATCTCTATCCAGAGGATTCCCCACATCCCCCAACCGCGGCTCCACCAAGCCATATCCAGATATATTCTTAGTGAGTCAGGTGCTCTTTGCTGAGCAGCGCCTAAACTCACAAGGGAGGCAGCTGACCTTGGTTTCTGGTGTGGTCTTTTGAAGCATCTATAAGCACAACATCTGTGAATTAGCTGATGAATCTTAACAGGTGGCCCTGGAGGGGCACAGCCTTGGCCAAAATTTGGCCTGCAGCTGAACCCCTCTTAGGACTGTGCCATCAGACACTTCACAAATCCACACTAATAAGACCAGGAGATCTTAGGAGCTTTGCTTAGTACATAGAAACAGACACAGATAGGCAGCCAAAATGGTAAGACAAAGAAGCAGAAACCATTTGAGAAAACAGAACAGAGATCCAGATAGAATGGAATCAAGTAATCTAACAGATGCAGAGTTCAAAACACTAGTTATAAAGATACCTAGTGAACTTGTGGAAAGTGTAGGTGAATTCAGTGAGAACTTCAACAAAGAGATAAAAAACATAAAAATGGAAATGGAAATTATAAAAGGGAACCAGTCTGAAATGAAGAACACATTATCTGATATGAGAAGTATATTTAAATGGAATAAACAAAGGAATAAACAAAGTGAATACAGAAAAAAATGAAATGTCCTTTTGAGAGGACAGGAAAACCAAGGACAGTCAATCAGAATGACAGGAGATAAAATGCCAGTATTATAAAAATAATTTAAGGAGTATATGGGTTGCTATTTAGGGTCCAAATATCCATCTGATCATCATAATTGAAGAAAATCAAGATGTCAAACCCTGTTTGAAGAAATAATGATGGAAAAATTTCCTAACCTGGTAAAAGAAATGGACATAAAACTTCAGGAAGCTCAGAGAATCCCCAAAATCAGGGATCCAAAGAGGCCTACACCAAGACACATCATAATTAAAATGGCAAAGCTTAAATATGAAGAAAAAATCTTAAAAACAGCAAGAGAAAAACATAGTTAACTATAAGGGAGCACCCATATGACTTGCAGTTGATTTCTCAAAAGAAACTATGCAGGACAGAAGGCCTTGGCAAAAAAATATTTGACACGATGAAGACCCAGGATCCACAACCAAAAATACTTTATCCAGCAAAGCTATAATTTATAGTCAAAGGACAGATAAAGAGCTTTCCAGACAAAAATAAGCTAAAGGAATTTATCATCACCAAGCCAGCATTCCAGGAAATGTTGGAGAAACTTCTTCAAGAAGAAAAAACATGTATCAAAAACAGGAATAAATAATGTTAACAACTACATTTCTATCAATAGGTACCTTAAATGGAAAAGAATTAAGGGCTCCAACCAAAAGACAGAGAGGCTGAATGGCTAAGAAAACAAACTCTCTGCATATGCTGCCTACAAGAGACTCACTTCAGATTAAAAGACACACACAGACTAAAAGGAAGGGGAAGGAAAAAGATATTGCTTTGATGGACCTGGAAGGTATTTAGGCAGACAGAGAGGAATAAATACTGTATGATTTCACTTATATGTAGAATCTAAGGAATAAAAAGAACAAACTAATTTAAAAAAAAAAGATTCACAAATATAGTGGACAATTTGGTGTCGGATAGAAGGAAGGGGGTTTGAAGGGTTAAATAAGTACAAATTAGTAGCTGATGGATAGTCATGGGGATGGGGAGCATGGCGTAGGAAATGCAGTTAACATTAATACATTGGCTAGGTTGAGGGTCAGGGGAGGGAGGGGACAATTGGGGGGATCATTTTACAAACTATACAGATGTCTAACCAATGTATTGCATACTTGAAACTAATTAAATAAATTTTAAAAATAATCATGTATAACTTCAGTTGGCCTTCCACATGTATAAATACCCAACTGCAGATTGAAAGTGGGGATTCCACATATAAGTGGACCTGTGAAGTTCAAACTCATATTGTTCAAAGGTCAACTGTAAATAGAATAAATGGTCTTTACATCTTGTTTCTTTCACTTAGGATACTGTTGTTGAGGTTCATCTTTGTTGAAGCATATATCAGTGCTTGATTTCTTTTATGGATGAGTAATCTTCTATTGTTTTTATGTACCACAATCTGTTTATATATTCATCCACCGATCCACATTTGGGTATTTCCATATTTAGGCAGTGTGAATAGTGCTGCTATAAACATTTGCTTACAGGTATTTGCATGAACATCTGTTTTCAATTTTTTTGAGTGTATACCAGGAGTGGAATTATTGGGTCATATGGTAATATGTTTAAATTAATGAGAAACTGCCAAATAGTTTTCTGTCATGGCTGTACCTAATTGTTTTAACAGTTCCTTACATATTCTAGTTACTACAGCCTTCTCAGATATATAATTTACAAGTATACTTTGCTCCTCCTTTTCTACTTTCTTTGGGATTAGACAATTTGTTTTTCTTTTTAGTATTTAATTAGAGCTCCTCTTTTGGCTTTTTACCCGTGACTATTTATTCTTTGTATTTTTAATGGTTTATGTATGCATTAAAATATGAATCCCTAACATGTCACATATAATACAGTAAAATTTTTAAAGTGCCATTCCTTTTATGCCCTTTCATTCTTTGTGCAATTATTGTCATATATTTTATTTCTTTATATGTTACAAACCCTAAAAAACCTTGTTATATTTGCTCTAAACAGTCAAAATTTTTGCATAAAATTTAATAAAAATAGAAAAAATATTTTATACAGCCCCATATTTACTCTTTCCATGTTTTTCCTATCTTACTGTAAATCTCTTCATTACCCTGAGGCCTAAAGAACTTCATATTACATTTCTTGTAGTACAGTTTGGCTGGTTATAAATTTTCTTAATTTTTGTTTTAATGAAAATATATTTGCCTTTATTTTTGAAGACATTTTTTGCTAAATATAAAAGTTTAGGTTGACGGCTTTTTATTTTACTTAGTGCTTTAATGACTTGTTCCATTATAATCTGGTTCGCATTATTTCTAAAGGGAAGTTAGCGACCACTCTTATTTTTATTTCCTTATATGTAATGTGTCTTTTTCTTTGACTTCTTTAAGAATTTTTCTTTTTCATCAATTGAACTATGATTTGTCTAGGTGTGGATTTATTTAAATAGCTTTTGTTTGAGATTCACTATGATTTCTGAATCTGTGAATTGTTTTTGATCAAGCTTGGAAAATATAAATTTTTCTTTAAGTGTATTCTCTGCTCTATTTGTCTCTTTCTCTTCCAGTACTCTAATTACATATATGTTAATTTACTTGATAATGTCTCACAGGTCACTGAGGCTCTGTTGAATATTTTTAGTTATTTTTTTCTATTGTGTATTTCAATATAGATAATTTCTATTTAATCTGTCTTCCAGTGTACTGATCGTTTTTTTTTATTTTCTGTCTAATCTGTTACTAATCCCATCCAATTAATTTTTATTTCAGTTATTGTAATTTTGGGGTCTGAGATTTCCTTTTTAAAATAATTTTTAAATAGCTCCTGAAAATTCCCATTTTTTTACCCCATTATATCTATATTCTCTTGTAGATTCTTTGGTATATTTATGATACTTATTTTAAAGTTCTTGTATTTTAATTTTTACATCTAAATTGTTTACGATATATTTTTACTAACTGATTTTTTTTCTTTTGACTATGGGTCACACCTTCCAGTTTCTTCATATGTTTAGTGATTTTTGATTGTATACCAGATCTTGTGAGTAATAGCGTAGAGCCTATGGATTCTGTTATATACTTCTGAAGAATGCTGAGTTTTGTTAAATTACTGATGGATCACCTTTAATTTGCGGAGGTTTGTTTTTATACCTTGTTAGGGCAGATACATTTAATTATATACTTAGCCTTGGGAAAATCTCTTGTAAATAGATATAGTCTTCATTTCCAATTCATGGCAGTTCTGTGTTCAATGAAGAGCCCCAGGTATTTACGAGGCTCTTAATAACTTGATGGGACTCAAACTCTAAAGTCTCTTATCTATGGCAAACAGTAGCTGAAACAGTCACTCAATAACAGCCTTTTGACTACTTTCTCTCCAAGAGTGCAGTGGTGGGTTTAGGATTTGACTGGCATTTATATCCACATTTTAGGGCTCACACATTTTTGGTTTTTCTATTCTTTCTCCTCTCAATTTTCAGCTGCAATGGCAATCCCAAATTCAATTTGTTCCTTTCAACAGATTATACTATAGTTTTCTGCTTGAGTTTTACCCAATTTGTGCCTTTTAGTACTAGGAATGACCTCAAAGCAAAAGCTATGCAAATGTAGATTTTTCCTCATTTTCAAGAGTAAGGAGTCATCTTCCTCAGTATTTCAAAGTCAAATCCCCTTTTAATCTCTCTACTGTGGTTATTTTGTAGTGCCTTCACACAGTTCTTTATATTTTATCCGGCATTTATTATTATTAATGCTAAACAATTAGGTCAATATAAGTTACCATTAATGAAACTGTACTCTAAATACAGAATTAGTCACAATCTGTTTTTATTTGTCTAAGATGTATCAAGAGTTACGAAAAAATTCAAAAAATATCTTTGCTATGTTGGAATAAACCAAAAATATATACCATGGGACATTGACTCTCATCTTAATCATACAACTCTTTTATAAATATATCAGAACTTGTTTTCCAACAGAATTTATTCACTGTCAAAAATATAGATGGCATACTAAGGCAAAAGCCATTTTTTTCACTCATTTGGATAGCATTAATTGGGTTACAAATTATTCATAAATTTTTTTAAAAAATCAATGTGTCAAAGTATGATTAAAAACTTTTTCCTATCTGACTTATGGAGGCTCAGATACCTACCAGGAATATATTATAATAAATTATAATAATTTTTCAAATTATCGTCAAAACTTTTTATACACCAAGATTTGATAGAAAGCAAAGAGAATGAAGGAAACATATAAAAAATCAAGTTATTTACTTAACAAAATTTATATTCATCTATTAAATACCAAATGCTGTGTAAATCCTAGGTATACAGAGAAGAGGACAGAGCCCATGGCCTCAATCAGCTGAGTCCAGTGGGGGAGATAATAAATTAAGTAAACAATCATGAAAGACCAAAGACTGAAGTTCATTAAATTTTCTCAAGAAAGTGAGAATATAGTGTGTAATGTACCCAGAATTTGTTTAGAGCTAGTAGCTGTTAAATCTTTAGAGACATAATTCTAGGTGTGTGAAAAGCTCTCACTCTGAAAGTTAAAATCAGAATCAGGGACTGGGGGCTGGGAAAACACATTTTCTGAGTAGGAGAAAAACCTAGTAGAAGCTGATATTGCTAGGTTCGTTAAGCCTTTTAAGATTGGTGAAAAAAGGACTTTTGAACTTAACTTGAGACTGGCACCAAGAATGAAAAAATAAGGCATTTTTCAATTCAGGGTCTCCTGTTTAGTTTAAGAAGGAGGTCTAAACATTCTAAGAAATATCCCATATATAAGCAATATCATGTGATTTTCAACTTTGTCTGTCTGGCTTATTTCACTTAGCATGATTACCTCAAGGTCCATCCATGTTGTTGCAAATGGCAGTATTTCATCTCCTCTTATGGCTGAATAATATTCTATCGTATATATGTACCAGTCATCTATCACAGGACACTTTGCTTGCCTCCATATCCTTGACACTGTGAATAATGCTACTATGAATATTGGTGTGTAAATACCTTTTCAGATATGGATTTTCAAGTCTTTGAGAAAAAACCCAGAAGAGGGATTGCTGGATCATATGGTAGATCAACCTTCATACTGTTCTCCATAGTGGCTGCACCAATTTGCAATCCCATCAGAAGTGTATGAGGGTTCTTTTCTCCTCATTCTCTCTAGCATTTGTTTTTATTTGTCCTGTTGATTATAGCTATTCTAATAGGTGTGAAATTATATCTCATTGTGGTTTTGATTTGCATTTTCCTAATAGCTAGTGATGTTGAGAATCTTTTCATATGTTAGTTTGCCATTTGTATGTCCTCTAGGAAGAAGTGTCTGTTCAGGTCAACTTTCCATGTTTTGATTGGATCATTTTTGGTTATTATTTAGTCATATGAGTTCTTTGTATATTTTGAATATAAAGCTAAATGCAACAAATGAACAGGAAAAACAAACAGAGACTCATGGACATGGACTATAGACTAATGATTACTAATGGAGTTGGGGAGGAGGGGGGAGGTAGATGGGGTAAAGCGAGTCAAATATAGGGAGATAGGGGAGGGTGAAGTAAATAAAGGAGATCAAATATATGGTAGCTGAAGGAAACTGGACTTTGGGTGGTAAACACACAATAGAATATACAGATGTCAAATTATAATGTACATCTGAAAATTATATAATTATATTAACTAATGTTACCCCAATAAATATAATAAAAAAAGAAGTAAAAGTCCTTCTTTATAAAAAATATGAGTATTATTTACTCATTAATCCAGGAAAGCTTTCTTTTTCCAGTTTTTTCAAGAGGAATGGCACTGATGGTTTACAGAAAAGGACAGAGAATAGGGTCTCTGGAAAAGTGCTCAGCAAGAGTAACCTATAAAAAAATATGGGAGTATCTTTCTTCCTGTTTTATTGAAGTGTACATTGAGACTGATTAACATAAAGAATTTTTACCTAGGACATGTGTAGGAGAAAAAGCATATTATTTTTATTTTTGTGTTATGTTTGTTTGGATATATTTGTTTTTTTGGTGGTGTCACTTCCTCTTAACACTTTACCTAATGATTTTTAGTGTTTCTAACATATTAGAGCTCAAGTTTTCAGTCTATACTTCCACATTTCTTCCTGTGATTTGAAGCTTTAATACTCTTTCAAATGGCAAGAAAAATGTAAAATGAGCTATCCTGTATAAAATGAGATATTGAGTTAAGATGAAACACCCCAGATGGGATATCAGTGATCACAAAGCTAATTTGTGTTTTAGTGTGTTTTTCTAAACTATTAAAAAATTTCTAAACAGAGAATACAAACTTTGTACTACATGAAATTTGCTTCTAAAATAAAATAAAAATTTAAAAATAACTTATTTACCATTTATGAAAAAATACTGAAGTTTTCCATGAACATATTTAGTGTCTCCAAGTTAGGACAATCCAACTGGAAAGTAATTACATATGCAAAAAGGTCTGGATTAAGAGCTACTTCTAAAAGTAGGTACCTGAAAAGTGGATATTTTTTTTTTCGTAAACTTTATGTATGAATATTCAGAGATCCATAAGTCCTGCTGTTTTCTTTGAAAATACAGGTTATTCCTGTGTAGTTCTGTATATGAACACTCTCTAATATGCTATGCAACTTTTAGTGGAAAAGGCCTACGTCTTTGAAAATATAAATATGGCTTTTGTTGTGGAATTTGCAAAGGGAATGTTTAGTCTTCAAGTTTATTTTCGACTTTCAAAATCTTTTCTGCTATTTTTTGCATAAATATATCCATTTTTATTGACAAATAAAAATGTCCTTCTTGTGATAATCTTCAATTTTTCTCTTGAATAACCCTCAAATCCTACCTAGATTCCCCAACTATTTCAGTCAAGTGAGCTTCAAGAAAAGGATCATGAAAGTCAGAACGTAAAATACAGTACAAATCCTTCTGATTATTCTTTAAGAGACCTTGCCACACTTCTCTACCTTGCTCTCTGTCCTGAGACCTGACTGGTCTATCTTATTTCCCTTTGTTTGTCCTTTCATCTGAACACGAAGCTCAGTGCTAGAGAGGCAAAAACGTTAAAAAAAAAACCTGTAAACTTAAAATAAACAGTATTTAGCTTTCTACTCTCCATTGTATTCATCATTTATTTCCTTCTGATTCCCTTTTTGTAATAATATACTTACTAAGGTCACCATTATTTATTGAGGACCCAAAACAGGCATACCTTGTTTTATTGTTTTGATTTATTACACTTCAGTGATGTTGCATTTTTTACAAATTGAAGGCAAGATCCTCCACCAGCAAAAATATTGCTACTCATTTTATCACAATATTCACCTTATTGTGGTAACATTGAACTAAACTCACAGTATCTCTGAAGTACATGTGTGTTTATTTGTCCATTTATTTTTTCTTTTGCTAATTAATGTGCCATTTATTCTCATTTCATTCCAGTAAAGTCATTCCTAATTACCTCAATTTTGTAAATGAAGAAACTGAAATTTAGAGAGAAGATATAACCTGCACAAGATACCAGTGCCAGAGGGTCTCAGTGCATGTGTTTGTTTTAAAACCTGTGCTCTTCTTATATGTTTTGCTTTATACCCCCATTCTCAAGTAGGTGTTCCACATCCATTTCTTGGTAGCAGCATATACGTTTGTTAAGTACCTATCCATATATGAAAATATACCAGATTCTATTTAGAGAGAATGAAATTTATAATTTTCAAATTTTGAGAACACTGAACACAGATTAAAGAAGCACATGCACCCTTTTAGTTTTGCTTATGCCATTTCCTGTCTTTTTCTCTCCTTCATGTACACGCTGCTTATTTCTCAAAGTCTAGCTCCCTCCCTAACTGCCCTACTTGTAGTAATCATCTCATCATACTTTTCTTATCCCTTTGCTTTGCTTGTTTCTCACTGTGTTGAATTAGTTATCTACATCTCTGTCCTCACAAATTGAATTGTGAGAGCTCTGATTTTTACTTATGTTCTTACTTAAGTGTTCTTTGTATGTAATAAGATTTTGTAAAATGTTTAAATGGTTTAATTTACTTAGTAAACATTTAAATTGTTCTTGGAAAAGTACAAATAATAAGCAGAACCATCAAAAATGTGGATATACAGAGTGCTTTATTTACTTCCTTAAATTTAGTGTAGACATAATCCTTTTTTGTTAATAATGTCAGAAACCCAAAAGAGAAGTTCTCAGGTAGCATGTAAAAGAAATCTTTATGTTCTGGTTATGTAGTGGGAGTTTATTGATATTGTTATGATTTTCCATATGTGACATTAGAGCAATGGGAATGGACTATATTTCCACATTTCTTCTGCCTTTGTCTTTCTGACCCTATATCTCAATCCATATGCCCCATTTGGTCCTCAGGTTGAAACCAATTTTATTTTAATCTATGACTGTATACTATTTTTAAATATAATTCTTCTAGAGTAACTGAGCCATGATGTTATCCATTTGTATGATAAATTATCCTACATTGTAGAATCACTTTTTGTTTGTTTCATTTTCAAATATAGAAGTTAAATGCAAAAAGAAAACTAAAAATAGTTATGTGAAAGAATAATTTGTTAGCATATTTGATTGAAGCTAGGGTGACCCAGGTTGACTATATTAAACCATAACTACCAGTTCCAAATCAGTTTGGCTAGAATGATAAAAGTATTTCAGTTTGGTTCTGATTTTAATTGGCAAACCCATGAATGTATGGTGTAGGTGTAATGATTTAGTTTCTGTACCATGGCACCACTTAGTTTTGTTTACAAATATATATTTTATCAGCAGGGTTATACATATATAGGCTCTACTTATTTCAGTTTCACTTATCAAATACTGGTTTTAATTTCCATCTGTGAGTGCTCGAACCTGTCTTTAGATTAGTTTATCTTTAAGTTAGATAAATCTAGGCATTTTCTAATTAGCGCGCAACTCTGGCATAGCAATAGTTGCTAACACTTGTTGAGTACTATACTATTTTAAATATAAGCTAGGTACTATTATATTTTTCAGATGGGGGACACTAAATATTAGAGAGGTGGAGAAACTTGCTGCAGTTTAGACAACCAGCAAGTACAGAAGAACTTTCAAACTTTGGTCTGATTGCAAAAACGGGTTTTAGTCACCACAAAATTTTTTCTTAGGGTACATGTTGAAGTATGGCTGCTGTTTTCTATCACATGTCTCACTATTTTCAACTTTGGGGAGTAGTGTAAAAGGTTACTTACCTGTACCAAGCACGAATATTAAGATCTACATGACAGCATTTTTATAACTACTTTGTTCCAGAAATAATAGGAAGGTTCTAACTATTTAAGTAACCTCTATTGAATTCTGTCTATGCACCCTGACCAAAGTGTATTTTGGCTGGAGGACAGAACAATTATCTCCAAAACCAACCCCAAATTATATTACCAGTATAAATATTTTAGTAAAAAGAAGTGACTGGGCTCTAAAGGAGAAACTTTCTGTGGTAATGTGAATGTTTCCAAAGAGTAGAAGAGAAATTGGGTTTAAGGAGACAAAGTACCAGAAAGCAGATAAAATTGTTTTTAATTATAATATCACTAGTATTAATTTAAGTACCTTAAAATAGGGAGATAGCTTGATTGATTCAGGAGGACCTAATAGAAATAATATGAGTCCCTAAAGTAAACATCTTTCCCTTGCTGGTAGCAGTGGAAAAGCCAGATTCCGAGCATGAGAAAAGTTTGATGTGCCATTGTTGGCTTGGAGATGAAGGAGCCAGATGTTGAAGAAGAGGAATCTCAGTTCCTATAATCACAAGGAGCTGGATTCTACCAACAACCTGAATGAGTCTGGAAGCAGAATCCTCCTCCGAGCCTCCAGAGAAGAGCCCAGCCTAGCCCAGCCCACACCTTGATTTCATCTGTGAAGCCTGAGCAGAGAACCCAGTCAAGCCACATAATGCCTGGATTTCTGACCCACAGAATTGGGAGACAATAAGTGGGTTTAGTTTTTAAGTCATTAAGCTTGTGATAATTTATTACAGAAAAATTAAGAAAAAAAGTAATGTTGATCAGTTTTTCTCATATGATCTCAGCAGGAATTTAAAAAAAAATCTTGCTCCTTCTGAATAGTGAATGATACAGACATGCCTTGTTTACTGAACTTTGCTTTGTTGCACTTTGCAGACATTGCATTTTTTACAAATTGAAGGTTTTTATCTTTATCAACATTGAGATAAGACCTTCCACCAGCAAAAAGATACAACTTGCTAAAGGCTCAGACAATGGTTAGTATTTTTTATTGATAAGTATTTTTAAATTAAGTTATGTGCATTATTTTTAGACATAATGCTATTATATGATTGGTGGGATCAGAAATTGGTACAGTCACTATAAAAACAGTATGGAAGGTCCTCAAAAAATTAAAATAGAACTACTACATGATCCAGTAATTCTGCTTCTGGAAATATATCTAAAGGAAATGAAAACATAAACTTGAAAAGATAGCTGCACCCCCATATTTATAACAGCATTATTTATAATATCAAGGACATGGAAACAGCCTAAGTGTCCATTGATGAATGAATGGATGAAGAAGTTGTATGTATTTTGCCTTGAAAAATGAGGAAATCCTACCATTTGTGACATCATGAACTAGCCTCTGGGTATTATTCTAAGTGAAATAAGTCAGAAAGAGAAAGAAAAATACTGTATTATTTTACTTATATGTGGAATATTACAGAAAACTAAAAAAAACTTGGAAAAGAGATAAGATTCATGATTATCAGAGGTGGGAGGGAATTGGTAGACAGTGGTCAAAAGATATAAACTTCTAGCTATTAGATAAAAAGTCTGAGGGATGTTGATTATACACATGTTGACTATAGCTAGTAAATCCTTGAGTTCTCATCATAAGGTGAATGTTTTTCTTAATTTTTTCTTTTTATTGTATCTATATGTGAAGATGGATGGCAGCTGTACCTATTGTGATAATGATTTCACAATATACATAAGTCAAATGAATATGTTGTATACCTTAAACTTGTGTAAACAGTGATGTATGTCAATTATTTCTCAATAAAATAGGAAAAAATCAGTCATTCCAATACAAAGTCGCTCTGTTTTAGGGCTACCTAGTTAGTTTGAGTTTAAATGTAGAAACATATATATATATATATATTTTTTTTCTTAGGATCCCACTTTAATAGGAAAATCCAAACTGCTATAGACACGAAAAAATTAGATTACCTTCTTTGAGTCTAACCACTCAATAAGTAGTGTATATAAATACACTGTTTTATTACAATAAAATATTTATATTATACAAGATAATAATAGTGAGTTGTTAAAAATATGTAGTGAAAACTAGATGGATTCAATCTATTAATTTTTCCATGGTCAATAGATTTGTGCTTTGCCATAAGCAACAGCATTTCACAATGTTACAAGTAACTAGTTCAGGGAAATTATTAAGGAATATGTTGGAATATTGAGTTCAAAATTAAATATAAATTTTCAGTTTGAAAAATTAAATCAGAAATGTAGGCAATTTTATTTCCTTTTTTTTGTTTGTGTTGCAGATTAATCTAGAAGATATTGGTGAAAATAAAATACATATCGGACATGACAGCAGTGGAAAGAATCCCAGGTAGTCTCTGGAAGAAATCAGACTTGAAAACATAGACACATGTGAACTGTTTTGTCTAACTGTTGGTTCCTGGATAACTAAGAATGAAAATGGTGATGATAGATGGAAAGAAATGCCAATTGTGAGAACTAATAAAGCACTTTGCCAGGTATTTAATTTCCTTTGTGCAATGTATTAAAAATTTAAATAATTGAGATTATTCAGAACAGAAAATATTTTTCACTGAAAAACTGTTTTTCAGTGAAAGGTTAGACACTAAATACCTTATGCTTCATGGGTCATAAAGCCTCTTAAAACTATTCAACTTTCTCAGAGTTGTGCAATATCTGCTACAGATAATAGGTCAACTATTGGTGTAGCTACATTCAAAAAACTTTATTTGTGGACGATGAAATTGGAATTTAATATAAATTTTACTTATCAAAGAATAGTATTTAGCTTTTAATTTTTTTTAATCATAAAGTAAAGTAAAAAGCATTCTTAGTTCCCAGATTGTACAAAAACAGGTGCTGAAAGAATTTGCTTACAGGACAGTTTTCCTACTCCTGACTTAGAACTTCAGGCTTTAGGATTAACACTCGTATGGCTGTCAAAGGTGAAAATGTATATACAAGTATGTATGTGTGTCATCAATTCATCTTTCTGTAAATGGTTTGCAAGCCATTTAAATGTGTCTTTCTTCTTGGCTATAGTATGTTAATAAATGCCAGCAATCATGAATTTAAGAGCACCTGAATTTCCTTAGTCTATTTTTTTGGTGTTGTTTTTTGTCTTTCTAAAGTGAACTCACATAGTGCCATATAACTGTCTCTCTAGTCATTCCATGTATCTCTGATAACTACCTTGCTTTTTCTTCTACTGCCATAGTAAAATATTCTCTATCAGTGGATACTGATAGCCATTTTATCCCAAATTAAATGTCTTTGTGTGTCTTTTCTGTGTCCTAGACCTTGTTATTATATTTGACACTGTTGACCCCTCATCTGAAGAAGCAAATATTTTTAAAGGCTCAGGAATGAGACACACTGATTTAGTCTCAGATTGTTGATATATTTAGTTTTACTACCCTGAGCAAGCCACTTATTCTCCCTTAGTCAAAAATACCTCATCTATGAAACAGGTATGAAAATAATGCCTGTGTCATAGGATTATTTTGAGTACATGATATAATGCACTCAGTCCCTAGGATAATCTACTTATGGTAATTTGTTCCTGGAACAAGGTAATCATGCAATAAATACTATTACCATTATTGTTATTAAATACCTAACTCTGATCTCTGTGACATAATACCAATTTAATTCTTCACTGTTTCTTCCATTTTTTTTTTTTGCATTTTTATCACTGCCTCTACTTAGTCCTTTTTCCTTTAATATATGGGTTTAAATGATTTATTTTTTATTACCCTTTTGAGCATCACTCTAACTTCTATTGCTAACTCTACACAGAAGAAAAACACATCTTAATCTTCAACCCTGTCTTCTTTCTTGCTTAGAGCCCCAGTATTCCATTAGGCAATTCACCACCTCATCATCTTTAATACCAATTCATGGCCTATACAGCCATTCCACATAAAATAAAGGAAAACATTTGTATACAAATGGGTGTTAGGTTCCTAGTGTGTGCCAAGATTGATGAGAACCAGAAGACATAAAGATAATTCAGACCGGGCTCCCATTCCCCAGCAGTTGTTTAGTTTTCATGGCTTCGGTTAACATCTTCAGTCTAATGACTCTCCTATTTCTGCTCTTTCATTACTTTCTTCGCTAAGCTTTCCACAAAAGGCTTCAATTCAAAGCTCACTCATGCTTTGAACTCCCCGCATCCCAAAACAAAGTCATTATCTCTGCTACTCCATTTCAGACTGTTTTCTCTAAATTTACATGGAGAGTCTAGTCTTTCAGTACTTGCTTCATATTGATTAGCCTTGTCTCCCAGAAGGGGCTTCATTTTACATATTCTCAATGTTACAGAACACATGGGCCATGTGCCATGGAAATAATTGATTAATTCATATATGGCAAAAAAAAGATTCAGGATAAGACCAATTTAAGAAAAAGAGAGATATTTAATAATATTGTTTTTTGTATTTGTATATATTTTGACAATTTGCAAAAACATTTTTATGTAAAAATTTCATTTAATAAAGCTGCTGGTCCTAATAGTTTTAATTGTTCTACAGTTATGTGAAGATGGTAGTCGTGTCCAGGGATGTTCAGATGCCTAAAGTGGAAAAGATAGAAGGTTCCTAAGAAATTTAGCATAACCTGCTAATATCCATGTTGAATACAGATTAAAAAATTCTCAACAAAATATTAGTAAACACAATTTAACAACACATGCAAAGGATCTTACACCATGATCAAGTAGGATTTATTCCAGGAATGCAAGGATGGTTCAACATTTTCAATCAGTCAACCTGTACACCACATTAACAAAAGAGGATAAAAATCTTATGATAATCTTAATAGATAAAAAAAAAGCATTTGATAAAAACCAACATCTTTTATGATTAAAAACTTTTTATGATTAAAAACTCTCAGTTATAGAGGGAACATCTAATGTAATAAAGGCCATGTGTGACAAGCCCACAGCTAACATTATACGCAATTGTAAAAAGATGAAAGCATTTCCTCTAAGATCAGGAACAAGACAAGGTTGTTTAATCTATTTTATCTAGCCAGAGCAATGAGGCAAGAACAAATTATAAAATACATTTAAATTTGAAAAGTAGAAATAATTCTTTCACTATTTTTAGATGACATAATATTATTTATAGATCTTAAAAACTCCATCAAAAACCTGTTAGAACTAATACACAAATTTAGTAAAGTTACAGGATACACAATCAATACACAGAAATCTGTAGTATTTTTTTACACCAATAATAAACTATCAGAAAGAGAAATTAATAATACAGTTCTATTTACAATTACATCAAAAAGAATAAATATCTAGAAATAAACTTAACCAAGAACATAAAAGACCTATATATTGAAAAGTATATGATATTAATGAAAAAGATTGAAGAAGATACAAATAAATGAAAAGCTATTTTATGCTCATGGATTGGAAAATTAATATTATCAAAATGTCCATACTACCTAAAGCAATATACTAATTAAAAGCAATCTCAGTCAAAATTCTAATGATATTTTTCACAGAAATAGAACAAACCATTCTAAAATTTGTATACAAATGCAAAAGATCCCAAATAGCTAAATCAATTTTGAGAAAGAACAACAAAGCTGGAGACATCATGGTCCCTGATTTTAAACTATATTACAAAGCTATATAGTCAAAACAGCATGGTATTGGCATAAAAACTAACACATAAATCAATGAAACAGAATAGAGAGCCTAGAAGTAAACACACCGACAGATGATCAATTTAAAACAAAGAAACCAGGAATATACAGTGGGGAAGGAACAGTCTTTTCAATAAATGGTGTTAAGAAAATTGGATAGGTACATGCAAAAGAATGAAGCTGGACCAGTATGCTACACCATACATAAAAATTAACTCAAAAAAACATTAAAGATTTAAACATAAGACCTGTAACCATAAAAGTTCCAGAAGAAACATAGATGATAAATTTTTAATGTCGGTTTAGTGATGATTTTTTAAAAAATCTGACACCAAAAGCAAAAGCAACAAAAGCAAAGCTAAACAAGTGGACTTACATCAAAAGAAGCACTTCAGAGGAATTCATCAACAATATGAAAAGGAAATTACAAAATAGAAGAAAATAATTGCAAATTATGTATCTGATAATGGACTAATATTCAAAATATATAAAGAACTTGTACAACCCAAGAAAAAAATCTGTTTAAAAAATGAGCAGAAGATCTGAATATATTTTTCCAAAGAAGACAAAGACATAATCAATAGGCACATGAAAAGATGCTCAACATCATTGATCATAAGGAAAATGCAAATAAAAACCACAATGAGATATTACCTCATTCCTGTCAGAAAGGCTATTATTAAAAAGACTAGAAATAACAAGTGTTGGTGATGATGCAGAGAAATGAGAGTACTGTTGGTAGAAATGTAATTGGTGTAATAACTATGAAAACATTATGGAGTTTTTTTAAGCAATTAAAAATAAAATTGATGCATGATCCAGCAATTCCACTTATGGATGTTCATCCAAAGAAAATGAAAACACTATTCAATAAGATATGATAACCGCCATTTCATTGCAGCATTATTTTCAATAGCCTAAATATAAAAAAATCTAAGTGTCCAAAGACAGACGAATAGATAAAGAAATAGTGGTATGTAGATTTATAGTCAAGATGGCAGAGTAGGTAGATGCTGTGTTTACCTGCTCTGATGACCACTTCAAAATTACAACTAAATTATAGAACAACCATTAACTGCCTGATGTCTAGTTATATAGAAGCTCTACAACCAAGGACATTCAGAAGAAGCCACCTTGAGAATGATAGGAGGGAAAGAAATGTGGAATGAGCTGTTTCCATACTTACATGTGGCAATTAAAAATTGTGAGGGATATCTTGGCTGTGAGGTCTCCTAGAGGAGTGAGAGGTCCTAGCCCCTCACCAAGCTCTTTAGCTGAGGGTGTCAGTGCCAAGAAGAGAATTCTCCTGGGTGTGAAAACCAGCAGAGATTGTGGTTGAGTGAAACAGAGGGTGGCTGGAATCCCAGGTGTTTTTTTTAAAGGCCTGTACACAGTCTTATTCACTGACAGACTCACTTGCACAGCAGAGGAAATCATCCTAGGGAAGCAGCTTGAAAGGCATATAAGAGGCGGAACTGAATTGTTTGGATTCAGGGAGAGGGCTAGAGGGGAAGGTTTCTCCCAAACAGAAGTGCTGGCAGAATCCATTATTTCTTGGTTGAGCCCTACCCCACCCAAAGTGTGGGCAAAAGCAGCCACCATATCTGGATCTCCATCAACCTAGCTAACACCATTAGCTCCATCCTGATGATTCCCTGAAAATCTCCTCCACCCAGATTGTGGGCCCACCTAAGCTGCTTTCAGTGGCTTTTCTATGGCCTGTTTTGGCTCATTTGTGGACTTTTCTAAAATCTCTCAAAGGCTCACAAACCCCAAATAAGCAATATTAGCCTTGGTGTGCTCCATACCTCTTGCAGAGCAGCCCCAAGCCCACTATTAGGGTTAGCTAGCCTTGGTTCAAGACTTGGCCTTTAAAGGTGCTTGTATCAGGTGGCTGCAGGCAAGACACAGGTTTTAGCTAAATTTTTCTTGCTCTGGGACCCCTCCCAGGAGGTCCTGAGTTTGTATATACATTTGGTGGTCACCTTTGGACCAGAGCACCACCTAGGACCTCATCCTCAGATGACGTACCTAAAAGCCAAACTAGGGAGACACCAGAGCCCTGCTAAAATGAATCTTGCTCTGCATGGTCAGCCCCTGAAAAACTGCACTTCCACTGTAGTTACTGACCAGTGCTCATGACCAGTCAGCTGTGGGTTAATACTTCCCATTGACATACAAACAGCAAACAAAGCTCAATTACAATAGGAGGGCATACATATAATCCATACCATGGATATACCTAGAGTTCCCAACTTAGGCAGGGAGACTGAGCCACTGGGCTCCACAGGATACCTATTACATAAGGCCACTCTATTAAGACCAGGAGACATAGCAGCCTTACCAAACACATCAAAATAAATCCAAGAAGGCAACCAAAATGGGAAGACAAAGAAACATGTCCAAAATGAAAGAAAAGAATGAAGATCCAGAAAAATAGCTAAACAAAATGGAGATAAGCAATCGACCAGATACATAGCTCAAGACACTGGTTATAAAGATGCTCAATGAACTTAGAAGAAGTGTAAATGAACTTGGTGAGAACTTTAATAAAGAGATAAGAAGCAAAAATGGAGATAGAAAACATAAAAATGAACCAGTAAGAAATGAAGAATACAATAACCAAAATGAAGAATACATTAGAGTGGAATACAACAGTAGATTAAATGAATCAGGGGATCAAAACAGCAATTTAGAAGATAAGGTAAGCAGAAAAAAACCCAATCAGTACAGGAACAAGAAAAAAATCCAAAAAATTTAGGATAGTTTAAGGAGCCTTTCAGAGAACATCAAGTGTACCACCATTTACATCATAGGGGTAAGAGAAAGGAATTGAAAATATCTGAAGGAACAATGATGGAAAAAATTTCATAAATTGGCAAATAAAATAGACATACAAGTCCAGGAAGCACATATAGCACATATAGTTTTAAACAAGATGAATCCAAAGAAGCCCACACCAAGACACATCATCATTAAAATGCCAAATTTAAAGACAAATCTAAAAGCAGATAAAGGAAAACAGTTAGTTACCTACAAAAAAGCTCCCATAAGACTGTCAGCTTATTTCTCAACACAAATTTTGCAGGCCAGAAGTGATGAAAGTCAAGGACCTACAACCAAGATTACTCTACCCATTAAAGATATCATTTAAAATTAAAAGACAGATAAAGATCTACCCAAATGAGAAAAAGCTAAAGGAGTTCAACACCACCAAGTCAGTATTACAGGAAATGTTAAAGAGACTTCTTTAGGAAAAAGATGATGAAGATGAAGACAAGAGAAAGGAGGAGGAGGAGGTGGCGGAGGAGGAGGAGGAGGAGGAGGAGGAGGAGGAGGAGGAGGAGGAGGAGGAGGAGGAGGAGGAGGAGGAGAAGAAGAAGAAGAAGAAGAAGAAGAAGAAGAAGAAGAAGAAGAAGAAGAAGAAGAAGAAGAAGAAGAAGAAGAAGAAGAAGAAGAAGAAGAAGAAGAAGAAGAAGAAGAAGAAGAAGAAGAAGAAGAAGAAGAAGGGAGAAAGAGAACGAGAACGAGAAAGAGAAGAAATATAAAAGTATGAATAATAAAATGAAAATAACTACATATATATCAAAAATTACTTTCAATGTCAATAGATTAAATGTACCAATCAAAACACAGGATAGCTGAATGGATGGGAAAACAATATCCTTACATATGCTGCATACAGAAGACCCACTTCAGATCAAAAGACACACACAGAGTCAAAGTAAAAGGAAGTAAAAAGATATTTAATAAAATAGAAAAATTTAAAAAGTTGGAGTAGCAATCCTTATACCAGACAAACTAGAATTTAAAACAAGGACTATAACATGTGACAAAAAAGAACCCAGTAATCCTATTTCTGGGTATACATCTGAAGAAACCCAAAATACTACTTTGAAGTGACATGTATATCAATATGCTCATTGAAACATGAGTTACAATAGATAAGACATAGAGGCAACCTGGTTGTCCATTGGTGGATTAATGAATAAAGAAGAGGTGGTACATATATACAATGAAAATTTATTCCACCATAAGAAGGAACAAAATCTTGCCATCTGTAACAACATGGATGGACCTAGAGGGTATTGAAGGGCATTGTGCTGAGTAGAGTAAGTCAGACAGAGAAAGACAAATGCCATATGACTTCACTTACATGTGGAATCAAAGGAACAAAATAAACAAATGAACAAAACAGAAAACTCAGAGATATAGAGAACAAATTGGTGACTACCAGATAAGAGGGTGGTTGGGGGTCTGGGTGAATAAAGGGAAAGGATTAAGAAGTACAAATTGGGAGTTATAAAATAGTCATGGGGATGTAAAGTATAGCATTAGGAATATAGTCAATAATATTTTAATATTTATGTATTATGTCAGATAAGTACAGGATTTATTAGGGTGATCACACTGTAAATTATATAAATGTCTAATGACTATGTTGTGCACCTGAAAGTAATATAATATTGTATGCCAACTATAATTAAATAAGTAAAAAATTTTTTAAAATTGTGGTGTGTATGCACAGTGGAATATTATTTGATCATAAAAAGAATGAAATCTTTTCATTTACGACAGCATGAATGGACCTCTATGGCATTACGCTATGTAAAATATGCCAGACAGAGAAAAGTAAATTCCATATGATCTCTCTTATATGTGGAATCTAAAATAAAAACATGAACAAAACAAAGCAAATAAAACACTGAAACCAAAAAATAACCAAGCTCATAGATACAGAGAACATATTGGTGTTTGCAGGAGGTAGGTGGCGGAGGGTGAGAGAATTAGGTGAGCTGTTTTTATGTATCATTTAAATAAATTGATTTAAATTTTTTTAAAAGACTCAGAACATTATATGTTCTGTTACATGTATCGTTATTAACTGATATAGGCATGTAAGAAATTACAGAGTATATATGAGAAAATATTACAACTGATATCCAGAAGTTAGAAAATAATAAATTTAGAATCCTAGGACCTATATAATTTACCCAGTTGCTAATATCTGTCAAGGATTCATTCTGCTTCTTAAAATTGATATAAAGAAGAATTTTTAAATTCATGGTGCCAATGAGAAACATAATAAATCTTATTGGCCTGATACTTGAGTTATAACTCAGTTTATAGTGTTTTTAAAAGCTACATTATTTAAAAATGAACTTTGAAATTCTATTGAACTATTTTATATTTCTTCCCATTGCCTCTGATTTGACATACGCACAATTTGTTACATGCAAAAAAAAAAAATGTGGAAAGCAGTTATGTGGGTTTTAAAAAATCCAAGATATGAAAGAAACTCCATTGTACTTTAAATGAACTATTGATTTTTGGATTCATTTAACCTGAGCAGCAATAAGGGCTCAGCATGTCTCCCCTGCATCTTGCTGTTCATCCTTTTCCCAAACAAGCTAATGAAACTTTGTCTATTAGCATCTCCTACTTAAAGGGGTAATTTCTTAGCTGAAGCATACCAAACATTTGTTACAGCAATTTCAACTACAAAATAATATAATGCAATACATGATACTTGGACCTAATCTGATCCAGTCTTCTCATTTTATTCCAGTCTGGAAAAATCAATCCAGCTGCTCCTTTCTCAGACTGAATATTTGCTCATTTAGGGAAAATCATTAAAACAAGAAAATGAAAAAATAATGACACCTCAATGTTCAGGAATTAAGTAGAAATGAAAACCTACCGGTGAACAACAAGCAGTCTGGGTTTGCTGAGTACTGCTTTTGGAAAGTCATTCTTGGTGCCAGCAATAGGTTCATTTTACTATTTCTATGACATCAGAGGAAGGCTTCTCTTATTTGGGTTTGAAAGGAATAAGGAGAGTTGACCTTTAATATTTTGGGATTGCCTGTCCATCTGCCAAAACATTCTGAAGTTGGCCTAGGGGAGAACATGAAGAGTGACGTAGGGGAACTTTTTTTTTTTTTAAAAATGAAGCTATTAATTCTTAGGCTTGCCAAGCTGGATAGAGTCCTAGGGACATGCTAGAGAGTTTTATTTAGTTTTTAGTTTAGTAGCACAAAAAGAGTGCTTTTCTTTACAGTTGGCACTTAGACTCTGAACCAATTAATTTTATGACTTTGCCTCTTCTTTTCAAACGATTACTGGAATGTTTTCTAAAGAAAAAGGATTTTTGAGACTATCAGTCTATAAATCATCACTCTTTGGGGGCTGAGCTAGATTGACGGTGGGATCAGAGTGATATCCTCTCGGACACTAGCACTGCCAAGCTAAGCTTGTCCACATAAGCTTCTATTTGTTCACCATCTGCCATGTTCTTGAATAAAGTCACCAGGAGTTGCTTATCATCCTTGCTTAGTTTCCTTAAAAATATTTAGTTAATGGCTAGGAGGGATGGCCCAGAGCTGAAGAGTGTCAACTGAGCTCACAGTGGCTGCCCTGTAAGTTCCGGCTCCAGGCTTTCTTCAGGTGACAATGAGAGGTGAGGTTTGGGGTTTGGGGCCGCATCTGTGGGTAAAGAAGTGTTCAATGCTAGGCTTCAGCAAGCTCACAGGTGTGCTTAGGGGTTTACTTTGAAATCAAGAAATAACTGTCTGTGATGGTAAGAAAGTATCATCATAATAGAAATGTGTCTGCTTCAAAATATTTGTATTTATCAGTCTTTAAGTAGTTAGAAAACACTTGTTTCCAAAACACGTTAGGATAACCTACAGCAAGTTTTGTATGGTAATAGCTGTGCTAAGATAAGTTTAAAAAAACAACCAAGCTTCTTTTAATGCTTTAGCCTTTACCACAATACCCATGTTCAAGGGGAAAATGTGGGCTTCAGAAAGAAATAGACTTTTTTATTGACAAAACAATTGAAGCTCAGAGAAGCAGAGTATTGCTTCAAATCTTGGTCTCAATCACTGGCTTTGTGAACTAGGGCAAGTTGCACAGATTTTCTGTCTCAGTTTGTCTATAAAATGGGTTATATAATACCTATTATTAGAGTAATCACCAAATAATTCACCATCCAAACCATGACATTTTTCAGAGAGAAGAAAGGCTCTGTTAATAAGTTTGTGAGAACAACAAGTGTCAATCAGGACCAGTCAGGCAAACCAGAAATATGGTCACCCCATGATGTTTCCATGTGAAAGGCTACGACTATAGAATTTGTTACATAGCAGGCACTCGACATACAATTAATTTTTTTTTTTGTATTCTCCCTTTGATTGGCCTTTCTCTTTTGTTTCCTTCATAGTATTTAGTTGATATCATCCTGGGAGAGCAAGCACAAAGAACACCTCAGGATTAAAACACGCTATTCTCAACCCCATAGTCAGAGTGGCCTTCTGAAAATATCAATCATATTATGGCACTCCTTTGCTTATAACCCCCCAAAGTTTTCCTAACTTACTGAGAGTAAAAGTCAAAGCCAGCACAACTTTCTACAAGGTCTACTCACCTCCCCACAGCTCCAGCCTCAGTGCTCCTTGATGGCACCAGACATCTGCCCTTCTGTCCTGTCTGCTGTCCTATGCCTCCACCAGGCCTCTACATAGCCAGGTTCTCCACTGTCAGTTAGGTCTCTGGTCCAAGGGACTTTCTCAGTGAGGCATTTCTGGTGATCTTGTATAAAACAACAAGAAATTCCACTTCCCTCCCCACCCTGTCACTTATTTCTACAGCTCAAATGTACTTCTTTTTCAGCAATAGGATAAGTATTTTCAAGAAGCACATGAAGATTCAACCCTGAATCACCAACATGTATGGTCTTGGATCACAGACCTCCAGTGCAGACTGAAGTGTCTGCACATGTTTAACACTGAATCTCATTAACCATTTGTTTCTGAGATCTGATTTCTTTGGGCAGTTTGTGTCAACATGATCACACCACGATGAGTGCTGAAAAAGCTTAATTCTTGGTGACCTGAAAGAAAGCACTGAAACAGTCCATTAATTAAATCAAATTAAAGATTCAGCTGAAGAATTTTTCTTGGGGAAGTTCAGTTGTGCTGCCTGTAAAGCAGCGGTCCTCAATCCTTGGGCCATGGACTGATACTGTGGCCCTTTAAGAACCAGGCCACACAGTAAGAGGTGAGCAGTGGACCAACGAGTGAAGCTTCATCTCTTTTTATAGCCACTCCCCAACTCTAGCATCATTGCCTCAGCAACACGGATCATCAGGCATTAGATTCTCATAGGAGCACTGATGCCAAAACATTGGGGACCACTGCTGTATAGTTCCCCAGGTTTCAGTGACAATGCTTATACTCCTAAGGTTGTGCGAGCAGTACACAGGTACCCATGTGCCGAGAAGGACTGGCTCACACTCAGTGTCTACATAAGAGTTTGGCAGGGCAAAGTCATTCAGTATTATCCAGGAACATTTGAACAGCATGACTAAAAACGTGGCATAGAGAAGTCCCCCAAACATAAACAATCACATTTCCTTTTTCTGATTAGGAAAATAATCAGAGAAAAAAGACCCTTACATTTACTAAAGGTATTGTGTGTATTTTGACAGAGGTGGGGACACAAGTACAAAGTTCATGGCTTTCTAACCCTTACTTTAGACTCTGATCATTTGTTTATGTCACACAAAATTGGTAAGACCTGAGATGTATTTTGTATTCTGAGATGGAAGAAGGGGGACTGAGAGATTGTGGGCCCTGGGTCATTTGCTAACTGGAGAGAGTTGGGAGATTGGCCCTTTGGTACCACATCTCTGATTGGGAAACTAAATATGGAAGATTCTGTATGGAAGAATTTTCCAGTTAGGGCCCTACTTAAGATTTAAATTCCCACGAGTTTCACTAGACTATTAATGTGTTTACCCCCAATTCAGGTCATGGAGTGTGCGTGTGTGTGTGTGTGTGTGTGTGTGTCCACCTACACACATTTGCACGGAAACATGTCTCTCTAGAATACATCTCATATGTCATTTCTCAATGAAAATTTAAACAATGTACCCTAGAAAGAGAACTGAAGTGAGCTGGACCCTGAAATAAACTGCAGATGAGAGCAAAGTTGGTAGCAAAGAGGGGAGGTAGGGTTGGTGCAAGGACATTCTGGGTAAAGAGTAGCCACAGCATATTTTAGATGATTCATACTTAAGCAGTTCTTTGGTCAACCAGCAGAGAGCAGTATACACTTTTTGATGGATGGATTAATTAGCATTTATTTATTCAGTATTATTCAGCAAACATTTACATGTGCTAGGGGTTCAAAAGTGACAAACACCTGAGCCCTTCACTTAAGACGGTTTAAGAGAGGAAGACCAAGAGGCTCAATATGGGTAATTTACTCCTGCAGGAGAAGGCCCAGTGTGAGGGTGGACGATGGCTTGTGCTACGGACAATTCTATGAACACAACCATCACTTTTTGATAAATCATCAATAATTTCTGATGATGTTAATAACAGAATTGCCAAATATTTCTTCATGATTTTTCAAAATCATCCTAAATTGAGAACATTGCTTCCTTTTAGGACATTCTTCTGTCAATGGCTGCATAAATCTAGGAGAAAATTTTTCTGGTTCAACTAATTTATTAGATATTCTAATATTGATAAATAAAAGGCTGTGGGATTAGACAACTGCTCTTTTGCACATTTACTTCTGGGCTGACTTTGGCCAATAGTACTTCTTAAGTTTAACCTCAACATCTTAGACTGGGTTAGTGGTGATCCTTTTCTCTTGATGGCGTAAGACTCATTTTTGTTCTAAAAATAAATTTTTCATGTCCAAAATTTAAAACACTTTGTGAAAAGGCTTTTATCATTACCACATATTTCATACCTTAGATAATCAAGAAATGGGCCACCAAGGGAATCAGAAACTTCTGGTGTGACAGGATATTAGGAAGTGATCTTTCAAATGGAATTCAGATTAAAATTACATAACTGTACTAAATATATTTTATTGGTTTCAATTTCTTTATATGTTCACTCACAATAGTCAGGTATCATGTATAAGAATCTTTCTAGATGTCATCCATGTTATTACACTGCATTGTTTTTACCATCACATGATGAATTTGAATCTTCCCAATTATAACTTTGAGGTGTACAAAAATAGAACTTTTTTTTTCATTCTCCATAACTGATTAAAATCATACCCCTTAGGAGGAAACTTTTGGGGATGATGGAAATATTCTCTATCTTGATTGTGCTGGACCTGTAAACATTTGACAAAACTCATCAAATCATATACCTTAAAAGAATAAATTTTGCTACATGTAAATCATATTTCTACAAAGTTGACTCAAAAATAACCTAAACCCCTGTTTCACTGATGATGAAATCTTAATCATTTAACTCAAAATAAGCTGTCACTTCTAACACAAAGCTTAGTTTCTTTTAGTCAAAAATTGGTCAAGAGTTCTCATCCTGCTCCCTTTTCTACTCCATCTGAATACCTTAGTTCCTGAATATCACCTTCAGATATAGAGAGGAGCGCTGGAGTGAAGCCCATTCTTTGTTTCTTTGGTCATCCTTGAGGTGTCTTTTTCTACTTCATATTTAGTATTGCCTACTTCCTCTTAACTTCTGATAAAGGAAACACACGTCCTACAATGGCTTTGGTTTCCCTCTTCTAAACTTCCTATGAAACATTATATTTGAGAAATTTATTTTGTCCCTCTTCTCAGCCATGAGAAATTTTAATATATCTTTGTGATTAAAAAATTATATATATCTCCACGAAGAGCCATATACTCAGTGCTTACTGCAATAAGGATACTATTTATCTTAAGGATACAATTTATAGAGATATTAATGTTTGGAGTTGATGCTGATAAATCATCATTAACAAACTCTTGACACAAACTCTGGACTAAAATGATGTTTGGATAAAAAACCTGCAGGTGGAAGTTGAACAAATTTTTGTGTCACTAATGAGATGAAGTTAACTCTTATTATGTAGGCCATAAGTTTAAGAGCCTAAAGAATACTGAGCTTTGACAATAATACGTGTACCGTGTATTACTTGAGAGATGGGGAATTGTTGAAATGGCAATAAATATAGGTAAATGAGAAGATGAGAGTGTTGAAGATGATGACATTAAGAACACGTGGAAAAAATGCCCCTTAAATGTTTAAACTATATAATTTAACTATCAAATGAATTGGATGACAATTATGGCAAACAGGAAGACAAGCGTTTTATTTTATACTTATGGCAGACTTTGTCAGAGTAAATAAAGCTTTCATAAGCAGCTGAAGCTACTGACTAAGCCTCAGAAAGAAAAATTTAGCATCAACTATGGTAAAAAGAACATTTAAAAATTTTGGCAAAAATGTCCAACATACATGGATAACCTAAGCCAAAAAGTTAACACTTTCAGATACTTTTAGCTAAATCATGTTGATAGATATATTAATAATTACTTAAAACCATTTCTTTAAGAATGATTATTTATAGTCAGAATGATTGATTCATAATGCTTGTGTTAGAATATGTTCTAGTGAAATGATCTCTTCCATTCTGTATAACATTCATTTCTGGAAACACAGCCTTGTATTTTTCAAGTAATTGAGCTAATTTTAAGTTCTCTTGCAACTCATATTTTGGACTTACTGTTGGGCTCCCTCACAAGTTCACCTCCCGTGTGTGAGAGGTCTCTCTCTTAAAGGTAACTTGTTAGCCTTCTGCAGTTTTTTAGGAAAATGCATGTTTGTTAGCTAGAACATATGGCTCTGCCTTTAAATCAACACTGAGCCCTGACTTTCATGCCCATGGTGAGGGACTGAACAAAGGATTTGCTGCAATTCTCACTTGCTAAGATGCATTTAAAACGTGCTATTTTAAGGCAAATCTAAACAATATATTAACTAAGCATTCTTTAAATTCTCCCTTTGAGTTAAGTTTAAGAAGGAAAAAATTTTATATTGCCAGTACATTTACTATTATTTGAATTTTAGATTGCAAGTTATTATTTTTTATTTGTTTATGTATATTCAACTTAATTTATAGCAGCTTCTTGGAACAGTGTTGAGAAGTATTTAAGGTGTGTGCAGATAGCAGGCAAGGGTCATGATTTGATCATGGGATGTGTACAGTGGTTGAGGGAGGGCTCAGTGATATTCTTTGTGCTATAAATATACTATCTCTGTTCTAAATAATTGTTGATATATACTTTTTAAACCTTTAACTATTAATTTATTTTTAGTTTTATATGTGTTTTAGTATTTTGAATGTTTTCTTTTTATTTTTTTAAGTTGTAAACGTGTTCACTCTTCATCTGAAATGAAGAAAAAATTTTCAGCAAACAGAAGCATGGTTTCCCTATAAAGACTTTCAATCATACTTGTTCACATACTTGTTTTCATGAAGAATTCTAGTGTAAGTTTTGGCTTAATTTGGTTTAGGCAATTGCACAGGTTCTAAGACCAGGTCTTTTTAATAGGTAGTTTAAAAGATTTCTTTGGTCATCCTAAATTCATGAGAGGTGTTCTAATTTTCTGCTTAAGCTCAGCTGGGTTTCACTCTGGGGTATTTTAGAATATGTAAGACTGCACAAAGAAACTGATTTATCTTCTATGCTTATACCATTTCCCAATATACCACATTTGTCTTTTCAAAGGTCAGGCATGATGGAAACAGACAATGTTTCTCACTTACCTTGTTTTCTGACTTGTTGATTTTCATTTCTGAGTTCTTTGGAAAATGTTAATGTGAATTTCTATAAATGCAACTGTTCAACTACACAGAGCATGATTTATAAAGAATTCTAGGGCTTGGAATAAAAATTACTCATTGTATACAAGATATTATTCGTATTAGTAATATCAGTGAGAACAATTTCTTTTCTAATTAATGACTTTTACCTACGTCACAGATGCTGCCTAATTCTAAGGTCAAATGTAGTGGATTATGATTTGCTGGTTCTTCCCTGAGCTTTATCTTTAAAATTATATTTTAATTTGCATCTCTCTAGGATCTTTGTATTTTTTCTTTCAAGAGGGCTATTAAAAATCTCTATTATTAGAATAGTAATCTCCATGAAGGAGCAGCACGAGTGACCAGTTGTGATTAGAACAGCCAAACTTCAGGAAGAAAATTTGCCATTTTCATCTAATTAAGAGTTTTTTTTTAAATGCAAGTTCTCATAATAACTGTACAAATGTAGTGGTTAATGGAAGTACATAATTGCTAACAATAATTATTTTAAAATAGTAATTCTGGGAATAGCTGATAGTCTGCATGAATAAGGTAAACATGAAATGGCCAAGAATATGTTTAAATAGGGTTACACATAAGAAAAAAGTGAGACCAAGTACCACGGAGAAACACATGTCAACTAGATTAAAGAACATTCTAATTCCTCTCCAGGACAAGTACTATATTCGAAAGAAAATAAAAATGAGAAAGATATTGTCAGACATCTATGACATTTTGTTGGTGGTTATGAGATCTACATGTACACTGGCAGGAAGCCAGGTGCCAAGACAGAGTCTAATGGATTTATCAACCTTTTCGGCACCAGAGGAGATTTGGGTAATCAAGGGCTTCATTAGTCTAAAAGTAACATAGTTAATTTTCAGTGTGGACTGATAATAGAAACATTCTTATAAATTCATACCTACCATCCTTCCTAATTTGTTAAAGTAAAAAGACAAAACAGAAAATTCCTGAGTCTCATTTGGTACCAAATAGGAAGAGCAGGAAAGTGTGGTCATTTCTTGCTGTGCATCTTATTGTTCTGGAGTTGAGTCGAGGTTGGACTTAACCAAAGCAATGCAACCATAAGTAACTTAATTTCTTCTTTTATTAAAAACAAACAAACAAGCAAACAAACATGATTCTTCTTCTAGCGAGGGCAGTCTAGCTTATAACTAAATGGCCATTTGTAAGTGGAAGCATAAAAGCAAGAAGACAATCAGAAAATGAGAGTGAAGAGCCTGAAATACTGTGTAGAGATTTAAGAATTTTCCTAGGGCTGGGGTTCAATTCAGGCCTAGAAGCAAAGACAAGCCTTCATAGGCTCCCAGAGCCTACAGCAGGTCTTGCAGGTTACTAAAGGAGAAGGTAATACCAGGAGGTACAGGGAAGAAATGTGGAGGAGAGAAAGAAAGAGGTAGAGACAGTATAATACAAGAGTGCATTCTAGAGGTCACTGTTGTTGGTAGCAGGGATGGGATATCTTTAGAACCTCAGCTGACAGACTGGGACCATGAATAGTGATGACTAAAGTGTCCTTAAGAGGAGGGAGTCCATTTCCTGTGGCTATGCACACCTCCATCCTTGTCATCATACTTACTCCATCCATGGGCCCATCGCACAATAGGCACTGTGATAGCCAACACAAAACCTCTATATAGAAAATTACAAAATATTATTTAAAAAAATTTTAAAGATATAAATTAATAATATATACTATGTTCCTGGATTAATATTATAAAGTTCAATATTATAAAGTTCAATATTATAAAGTTCTCATTTCTTTCCAAATTCATTTGCAGTTTCAATGCAGTAGCAATCAAAATACCAGAAATATTATTTTTAATAAAAATTGGCAATATAATTTTAAAATTTACACCCAGAATAATCTTAAAGATTATTAATCTTGAGAAAAACAAAATCAAAAGGTTCACTCTATAAGATAACAAGATTTATTATAAAGTTAAGATAAATAAGACAGCATTAATTGGTGCAAGGCAAGACAAATACAGCAAAGAAATAATATAGATTTAGGAAAAGATCCACATATTCTAATGTAAAGTGTCAGGAAAACAATAGCCTTTTCAATAAATTTGGAGAGCAAATTGGATATCATTATAGAGAAAAAGCAATTAAGAGCCCTATTTTACATGAAACCAAAACATCAATTCCATGCAAATTTAGTTTTAAATATGAAAGGCAAAGAATAAAATATCTGGAAGATAACATAAGAAAACGTTTTCATGACCTTGGTGGTAGCTAGAATTTATAAAAATTGCAGTAAAATACACATGACAAAATTTTAACCATTTTAAATGTATGCTACAGTGTCATTGAATATATTCATATTGTTGTGTAACCATTATCACCATCCATCTTCAGAACGCTTTTTGTCTTGCAGAACTGAAACTCTGTGCCCATTAAACAATCTCTCTCATCCCTTCTCTTTTTCCACCACCAAGCCCCTGGCAACCACCATTCTACTTTCTGTCCTATTAATTTGACTTCCTTAGGTAACTCAACTAAGCAGAATCATACAGTATTTGTGTTTTTGATACCGGCCTATTTTTCTTAGCACAGTGTCATCAGGTTTTATCCATGTTGTAGCTTGTGTCAGAATTTTCTTTTTCTTAAGCTAGAATAATATTTTATTGTATGTATATATCACATTTTGTTTAGCTATTCATTCATCAATGGATTAACGTACCTTGGGTTGTTTCCACCTTTTGGCTATTGTGATAATGCTGCTGTGAACATGAGTGTACACATATAAACTAAGACTTTAAAGACAAAACAGAGAAAATATGAAGCATGTATAATACAAGAGCCAATATAATATAAGTGGGCATTCTAGAGGTCACTGCTTTTAGCAGCAGGGACTGGATACCTTTAGAACCTTTAGAACCTACCAGGACCAAGAGCAAGGATGACTAAAAGAAAGAAAAGATCAATTACACAATTTCAGTAGTAAAAACTTTTAATCCTTAAGATACCATTAAGAGAATAAAAAGCCAAGTCACAGCGTGAGAGAAGATGTTGTTAATCATGTGCTGGCAAAGGACTTGTTTTCAGACTATATATATAATGCCCACAAACCAACAAGAAAAAGATAAATAACCCAATTTGAAACATGATCATGACACTTGAATATAAAAAAGAATGTCTAAATATCCAATTAATGTAAAAATGTATCCAAATTTATTAGTAATCAGGAAAATACAATAAAAATCATAATGAAATTCACTGGGCACAATCAGATGGCTTAAGCTTTAAAAAAATGACAATACCAAGTATCGATTAGCCTGTGGTGCATGTACCTCGACCTTTTGTCTCTGAGCATTCAGAGTATACATTGGTTTAAATGTTTTTGAAAATCAATTCTATCTACTAAAGCTGTGTAACCCAGGAGTCCCCAAATAGTTATGTATACAAATATTCCCCCCAAAGACATGCAGGAATATCTAAGCTATGTTATTTATTATATTTGAAACCTAGAAAGAACTATTACCCACAAGTAGTAGAGTAGATAATTTAGAATACTATTTAGTAATAAAAATGAACAAAATGCTGTTAAATAAATTTCACAAAAGTGGAATGAAGCAAGCCAGTCAGAAAAAGCACACCTTATATGATTCTGTTTATGGTCTCAAACCTTGAAAAACTAAAATTAAAAGTGTTAAAAGGATAGTGATTACCATTAGGGGAAATAATAACAGATGAGTTGCAGAAGGATAGGTCTGAGAATGTTGTTAATATTTTATTACTTGCATGGCGTGTGCATTGAGTATGTTATGCATTTGTAACTTGTACACGTTATATCTAATTAATAGTTTATTTAAAAACTTTGTATATCTTTGTGTGTGTATGTGTGTGTGTTCATATTTCAATAGATTATTTAGAAACAAAAGCTACTAAGAGGCAAACAACAGTAGAAAGCTTGCATTCTGGTGGCAGACTGCCTGGGTTTCATTCCCAGCGTGGTCACTCACTAGATGTTGTCCTTGGACGAGTAATTTAACTGTATGTCTCAGTCCCTTCAACTGTAAAATAAGAAAATGAGTAAAAAAATTAGTAGTAGTAGATTTAAAATAATTGTTATAATTAAATTAAAAAATGTTTTTACTAGACTGTATGGTTGAGGAGGGAAAAATTTGTTACATAAGGGATAATGTAGAGCTTTGCACATAGAATAATAAGTGATGATTTTTTATGGTAGTAGTAATGATATAGTAGTAACATGTAGCAATATAGTAATGTAGTAATATGGCACTATAATTACTAGTAATGTACTAATAGCAAGACTATTTTTTTCTAGAGAAAGGAAATGTCCTATGGTCTCTCAGTTTCTTTCTTACTGTAAGGGTTGATATTTTTCCCAATGAGGCAGTGTCTCCTGGAAAAATGGAAGACAGTTCTGATTAGTTATGATGGAATAGGTCCAGGTAGGATTTTCTTTCTTGATAAAAATTTGTTTTGTAACTTTTTTAAAAGTAACATAAAAGACAGATGAGAGAAAATATGAACATACAGATTATGTAAAATCGAGATGAGAAAATAATTTCTTTTTAAGAAATTAGAGTTAAATGAAGTTTTTTCAAGATTAATTATATAACTTAAAAAGCACACTTCCATGTTATTATGAAGAAAATATCCTAGGAAGACAAAAGCTTTATTGTGTGTTTGTGTGGGCATTGTGTAAAATCTCCAGACCTACTAGGTAGTATTAAAAATTGCATCTATCATATTTTCTTATAGACATGATTCTCCTGGGTCCCCTACCCCACACTTTCAGCCAACCCATAACTTAGAACTCATCCTCAATTCTCCTTTTCTCTCTATATCTTCAATCCTTTTCATACCTGTGAAATTAAATTCTGTCACTTCTACCTTATTAATATTTTCTTTACTGTCTCCCTTAGACCTATTTAATACAAACATGTTTGTTTGATTTTAGAACTTGTCTTCTCAACTGCTAAAATGCAACTACATATTTTAATTTATGGTATCTTTTTTTCTTCTTCTAGAGTTTGAGTTTTTTGAAGTCTGGTATTATATATTATTCAACTTTCTTCTTCTAGTGCTCAATATAGCACTTTAATGTATAGAGGTTTAATTAATGACCATTTATTGAATGAATGAATTTAAAACAGTAAAATTATTTTAAGTAAATTTTTTTTAAAAGAAACGAGGAAGGAAGAAAAAAAGGGAAGGTAGCAGTGTTCAAGAAGAACATAAACAGATCCTAAAATGAGTTGAGGGCTCTATAAGGGGAAATAAGAAAGAGGCAGAAATAAGGAATCGAATAGATCGCAGTGGCACCCAACTGTTTTGGCACCAGGGACTGGTATTCCTCTGAGAATCTAATGCCTGATGATCTGAGGTGGAGCTGAAATGGTGATGCTGGTGCTCGGGAGCAGCTGAAAATACAGATGAAGCTTTGCTCACTCGCCCACTGCTCACTTCCTGCATTGTGGCCCGGGTCCTAACAGGCCATGGACTGGTACTGGCCCACGGTGCGGGGATTGGGGACCTCTGGAACAGAAGAAGGAATGTCATAATATGCTGCCTCTGTACACGGTGTCAGTGTAGAGTGGTATGACTTTTGCATTATTTTCCTGAAAGATGGAAACACACTTTGAGTTTTGTTTTGTTTTGTTTTGTTTTGTTTTGTTTTGTTTTGTTTTGTTTTTGCTGTTTACCACAAATCTTCCCTGCAAACAGTACATGGATTTGCAGGAAAGTTGATGAGAATCAAGATCGTAGACTTCGGCAGGGATCAGAACAGAACAGGTGATAAAAATCTTTGTCTTAACCAGGCTTCACTTTTTAAAAATTATTTTAAGACTCCTCTTGGTTGTGAGAGAAGAAAACAATGTTAGAAGTTATAACCCCAAATACTGAAAGTGCCAATGCCAAGGGACTGTGCAATAACAGCAACAGCAGCTACAACTCAATCACCAGGCACTCCGATGGTAAAAGCAGGAAGAGTTAGGGGTTTATTTGAAGGAGCAGACTGGACATTTGAAGAGTAAAGTGTTATTACCAGGTTGTTTGATACAAAAATAAATAAATAAATAAAATGAAAGAAACATTGTGATTTTAAACATGTTTAAGGAGCTAAATTGCTCATGAAAAAAAGATGGCAGGTGGAGGAAGCGACAGACTTCTAAATAGTGTGTGTGTGTGTGTGTGTGTGTGTGTGTGTGTGTGTGTGTGTGTGAAACACTGATTAAAAAACCTGTGCAGATTTAGGAACAACTACAGCTATACTTGCAAGTCTTTTGTTTTCCTTCCCATTTTCAGAGTGACACTATTTAATACATTATTCCTTTAACTTGAACAAACTTCTGCCTGTGAGTATCTAGCCTCAGATAGAATAAATAGAAAGCCCTACATTTACAGCGAACTTTGTAAAACCTCAGAACACTTAGGAATTATCTGTGTATCTTAAACGATAGATATAGACTCCTGGTCCCACCCCCAGAGATTCTGATCTGGTAAGTTTTGAATCATCAGAAATATGACACTTTTTGTTTGTTTCATTTCATTTTTTTTGTTGTTGTTGTCATCTTTTTTTACAAGCACCATAGAGGATTCAGATCCATGTGGTCCTCAAACTGTTCCTGAAAAGCACTGCTTTCTGAAAAGAGTTCTTTCTTTGTTGACGACCTGCTCAAAGTCTGGGCATTCAAGTGTTACTTCACAGGCAGGGCCTAGTGGGGGCAGACACATGGGAAATAAGCAAGTATAATAAAGTATGATTCAAAGTCTAAAATAGGCACTATTAGTGCTAATGTACCATATGCAAGGGGAACCAGCCTAGTCCAGAAGAACATGAAGATGCTCTCCAAGAAAAGATGAAAACATGACAGGGAGGCTGGGAGTGAGGGCCAGGTTTTGGCAGCTTACTCAGGAATTTTGATGGGTTTCTCTGACTGATGGGATTAGGCTAAAGAAAGTTAAAAACAATTACAATGACTTGAGTTTTAGATTCTTTAAATGTACTATCCTTCCTACATTCTGCACATTTTTCAGTAAAAGAAAGAAAAATTATCATAATAGAGTATCTAGGCTATGTCTTTCTCTACTTTATTTTTCAAAATTTGTGTTATATAAAGTCTGATAATCCACCACCTAAATTGAGGCTTGACCATTACCAATACCAGTGCTTCTCCCTGCACTCACTGCTCCTGTCCCGTCCTCCAATGTTGCCATCCTAAATTTTTTGTTTATCATTTTTTAAAATTTTAAATCCTTGCTTTAAGAAGAAAAAGGCTTTAGTAATTGTGCAGAAATCTTTGAAAATATTTTTGATAGTTTTCATGTTTTGTAAAGATTGTGACATGCCACGTGAAGTCTTTTGTGAACTGATTTTTTTTCATTCAAGATCACGTGTCTAAGATTCATTCATTTTTTGTGTGATACTATAGATTATTTTCATGACCATGCAATATTCTATTGTGTGATCCTGCATAATTAATTTATTCATCTCATGTTAACGATAGTTGTGTTTTTTCCAGTTCAACTGTCATCAACATACTGAAATGAACCTTCTTGTGCATGTCTCCTAGTACATAGAAACAAGAATTTTTCTAGGATGGTAATTCCCAAATGGAGGTAAGTTCCCTCTCCCAGAGATATTTGGCAATGTCCAAAGATTTTGTTTGGTTATCACACTGATCTAGTGTGATGCTTCTAAAAATCCTACAATGTGTAGGATAGTCCCCAGAGCAAAGCATTGCTAAGCCAAATGTCAGTAACACTGAGACTGAGAAACCCTCCTTTACGGTAAATGCATAGAATTAAATTGCTGGGTCAAAGGACAGGATTATATTGAGCTTTATATGAAAAAGTACTTTTTTTCAAAAGTGATTTTGCTAAGTTTTACTCTTACCTACAATGCACAAGTATTGTGTCATATTCTCACAAACACCTGACAAACTTAATTTTCACCTTTATTAAATAGATATAAAATAGTATCTTATTGTGGTCTAATTTACATTTTCCTGATTTCTAAGAAGAGTGAGCATTCTTTCATTTTTAAATTGTCTATCAAGTTTCCTCTTTTCTGAAAGCACATATTTTTGTCTAAAATATTTAGGGTAAAGCAAAGGTCATGTTAAAGCAAGTGAGGTAGAAACTACACATAGTACTCTGGTCATATTTAATTGCTGAGAAATTAGTCTTATAATTACATAGCTGCAAAAACACCTGGGAAATGTGGGCTCCAGCACTGCAATGATTTAAAAAGGGAAGAGCATCTAGCAGTTACTACCATAATATTTTGCCCAGTTTGTGGTATATTTTAATGAACTAAAATTAATTTTAATGTAGTTAAAAATAATAATGTGGTATTTATTCTGAGGATTAGCATATTTTGTTAAGCAAGTCTACTCTACTCCCAGGAAATTCTGCAGATAGATAGGTGATAGATAGATAGATAGATAGATAGATAGATAGATAGATAGATAGATGATAGATAGATAGATAGATAGATGTTTATACACACATATATATTCATGCTTATACACAGATATACTCACATATTAAGTAATCTCTTAAAGATTTAAATATTTACTCCTAGTGTAGTTTATATTTGTGTATGACATGAAGATGGAATCCACTTTCACTATTTTCTATGAGGATAATCAACTGTACCATCTCTATTTATCACCTACTTCATCTTTTCCCAAGTGCTCTATAAAGTCATCTTTATCAGATATAGGCAGTCCTTGCTTTGCATGGTTTCTATATGCACCAATTTCAATTATAAATATTTAGTTAAATAACGTAAATCTCCCATCAACATGGCTCAAGTATAAGTTAGTTACTATGTTATAATAATTGTTATTACATAAAGTACAAACTTAACTGCTAGTTCTTCAGTCCACAAATCACTACATAAGTAATAGATATGCATCCTGATCAGTGACCAATCATTTTACTTTTTTCAAAGTCTGTTGGTGATATGTCACTGATTACGAGTTCATGCATAGACAACAAAGCATATCATTGTATCAACTCTGTCTCCCAATGGTAAACCCGTGTGACATTTTACAAAATGTATACTTCAAAGATGAATGCATGTCAAAGAAATAAAAAGTGATAATACTGGAAATTGAGTTTACATCAAACATAAATGGATTATAGAAGAAAAATCCAACCATGGGAATGTTGAAACTGCCATTGTTTGGGAGACTTTGGGTAAACAGCCAGAGTAACTTAGTAAAGGGAACTTATGACCATAAATGAGAAAAGTGCTTGTGAAAAAAAGATTAACATGTCCAAGATGAAGTGACATTGGTAAAAATTTCACATTAGAAGAACTCTAAGAGATAGCTTATTATATGAAAAACACAGAAGATAAAATTTTGGAAGCTGATTGAAACTTAGAAAGGAGTTTTAACCATTTTTTAGGGCATAGAAAGGTGCTTGCTCTTTGAGGTAAGTTGTATGATGAGAAAAGGAAAGTAAGCACCATTCAAGATATTCTTGATAAATGTGTGTGTGTGTGTGTGTGTGTGTGTGTGTTTACAAAGAAATAGATCTTTTAATTCTCAAGTTTTCTGTTTTAAATTATAGTATACTAAACACTAGTGTTGATTTATATATATTTTTTTCATTTTCTTATACATTTCTAACTAGTAGTGAGAGTTTTTGATCTTTCGGCAAAAAATGTTTCACAATAAATGATATAATTTCCATTGATTGTTAAGATTGCTTGGCATGGTTTCAGCATGCAATCCTTCATCTGGTTCTGCACTACTGCACCAAGCAAGGACTGCTTGTATCAAGTGTGTGCAATTCTGAACTCTTTTTTTTTTTTTTTTTCTGTTTCATCAGTCAATTTATCTATGCCAGTACCAGTTCTGTCTTGTCTTAATTAGTATAAATTTATAGTAAATTTGAGTACTGGTAGGATGAGTCTCCTACCTTACTCTAATTATAAGTGCCTTTGGTATTCTTGGGCTTTATTTCATATGTTTTATCATTTGCTTGTCAGTTTTCTTGTAAAACTCTAGGGTGAATTTGATTTAATTCCATTTAAATTTTAGATTAGTTTAAGAGAAACTAACATCTTCATAATTTCTTTGTACTTACAAATATGGGTCAAATCTCTATTTATGTCTTAGCTGTCATTCCCAAAATTTAGATATTTTTTCTATAAATTATGCTATATCGATCTTTAGAATACTACTACATTCTTAAATTTTTACAGCAATTTGATATTGTAACTTTCATTAACTTATACTTTTTAACTGTTTCTTTCTGGTCAACAGAAATGTAATTGATTTTTATATGTTTATTGTATATCTAACATTTTTTTTGTCTCTTTTAATTCTACTATTTTTTGTAACTTCTTTGAGTTTTTAATTTAGAAAGTCATATTATCCATGAATAATGACAGTTCTGTTTCTTCTTTTCCAACATTTATTATTTTTTATTCTCCTTTTTTTTCTCCTTCTTTGGCTTTTCTCCTTTTTTCTTTATTTAATTGCATTGATAAATGCATTTATCATTAGTTACTTCTAAATTTTCACCATTAAGAATGATAATTCATTGTGACTTTATTATTTAAATATATCAGTTTTCTATAAATCATGTACTGAGATGTTTTTATGTATATTTATTTCTCTCTTTATTCTTGGCTTTTATATCCCCCCACCTTCTTTTTTTTAGAATTTAATAGAGTTTGTGTCCTTAATAGGGAATCATTTTTTTCCCCCTCTACTTCTATTATGAGTAATTAGGTCGTCACTCATGCTTTCGTTTCTGTACTGGTATAATTTGGTTATGCGTATTTTTGTATTCAAATTGCTGAACAAGTGTACTTAAAAAAGAACATTTAGAGTCTATGAATAAAGTCACAATGCCATTATATTTTATGCTAAAGAGTCAAAGTGATTTTCTTTGTCAATTTACACAGGTAATAGGTGGTTTCTTGAGAGTATTATTATTAAATCTGAAGAGGAAGTTGGCAATCAAGAGGTTCTGTTTCCATGTAACAGGTATGCTGTAACTTAATAGCTCATTATGCAAAATTAAGCTTCCTGTTGTCCAGTTCATTCCAGCTGTGTCATCAGCATGTCTCCTGCCATCCGTCTGGCTATATTATCCCCTCCTCTCATACCAGAAATGAAGGCCTTCTCTCCTCAAGAAGCTGTTCTTTATCAACACTAGTAATTCTCTCTTTGTTTGTAATATTTATTATTTTATTTTCTGTGATAAGCATGCTGAAATGGAAAGAAAAACAGATTAGAACTTTAGAAAACAGTTTTTTCTTTTTTCTCACTTTATTGAAACATAATAGACAATTAGTTGCTCATATTTACATTGCACAATTTAATGAGTTTTTTTTTTAATTATAGTTGGCATACAGCAATATGCCAGTTTCGGTTGTACAACATAGTGATCAGAGATCCATATAACTCACGAAGTGATCATTTCATCAAATCTAGTACTCTTCTCTCTTACATATTTATTACAAAATTATTAACCATCTTCCCCATGCTATACTCTACATCTCCATGTTTATTTTGCACCTCTCAATCCTTTTGCCTTTTTTTTGTCATCCTCACAAATCCCCTTCCCATCTAGTAGTCCTTGAAATACTCTCTGTATCTATAAGCTTATAACTGCTTTTGTTGTTGTTATTTATTTTTGTTCTTTAGATTCCATATGTACATGAAATGATGCAATATTTGTCTTTCCTCATCTGACCCATTTCATTCAGCTCAATATCCTCTAGGTTCATCAAGGAATATCTTTTTTCCATTTCTTTCCTTTTAGTCTGTGTGTTTCTTTTAATCCGAAGTGAGTCTCTTATACACAGTATATGTAGGGGTCTTGTATTCTTATCCATTCAGCTTCTCTATCTTTTGGTTGGAGTACTTAATTCTTTTCCATTTGAGGTACTTGTTGATAGATATGTAGTTATTACCATTATTTATTCCTGTTTTTGATGTATGTTTTTTTCTTCTTAAAAAAAAAAAGTCCTCCAACAATTCCTGTAATACTGGCTTGGTGATGATGGTCTCCTTTAGCTTAATTTTGTCTGGGAAGCTCTTTATCTGTCCTTTGACTCTTAAATTATAGCTTTGCTGAATAAAGTATTCTTGGTTGTAGATCCTGGGTTTTCATCACATAGAATGTTTTGTGCCAAACCCTCTGTCCTGCAAAGTTTCTTTTGAAAAATCAACTGCCAGCCTTATGGATGCTCCCTTGTAGGTAGCCAATTGCTTTTCTTTTGCTGCTTTTGAGATTCTCTCTTTGTATTTAACCTTTGGCATTTTAATTATGATGTGTCTTGTGAGTCTCTTTGAGTTCATCTTTTTTGGGACTATTTGAGCTTCCTGGGATTGTATATCTATTTTCTTCACCAGGTGAGGGAAGTTTTCCAACATTATTTCTTCAAATAGCTCTTCATCATCTTGTTTTCCTTCAGGTACCCCTATAACATGGTTTTGTTTTGTTTTTTGTTTTTGTTTTGTTTTTGTTTTTGTTTTTTGACATATAATACTGTCCTATAGGCTTCTTAAATTATTATTATAGTCTTGCTTTTTTCCCTTGCCATTCTGATGGAGTGTCCTCGGCTTGTCTATCCTCTGTAACAGTGTTTTGATCCTCTTTTTCCTCCACTCTGTTGATTCCCTCTAATATAATCTCAGATAATGTGTTCTTCATTTCTGGTTCTCTTTAATAATTTCCATTTCCATTTTAATATTTTTTTATCTTTGTTAAAGTTTTCACTGAGTTCATCTACTCTTCTATAAGTTCATTGAGCATCTTTATAACCAGTGTTTTGAACTCCTCATTTGTTAGATTGCTCGACTCCGTTATTCCTGAATCTCTGTTCTATTCTGATCTCTGGTTTCTGCTTCTTTGTCTTCCCATTTTGGCTGCCATTTTGCTGTTTCCATGTACTAAGCAAAGCTCCTAAGCCTCCTGGTCTTATTAGTGTGGCTTTGTGTGGTTGGTGTCCAGTGGCACAGTCCTGAGAGGGGTTCAGCTGCAGGCCAAGTTTAGTCTCAGCCTGTGCCCCTCTGGGGGCCACTACTGCAAGTCTTGTCATTGCTCAGCAAGGAACACCTGACTTGCCAAGGACACAACTGGATGTGGCTTTGTGGGACCATGGGTTGAGGGAGGCAGAGTTTCAGGGAATCTTCTGTGTGTTTTGACATCTGTTATCCAGTTTGACTATGTCTCAGCTATGAAGGCAGAGATTTTGTACACTGGGATGGGGGAGGGATCAACAGAAACAATAGATACTGCTGGCACTTCTGTCAGGGAGAAATCCTCACCTCCAGCCCTCACTCCAACAACTCGTGTCCCCCTGTAAGTCCCTGGTGCCCCTGGAGCAGCTAACCCAGCAATGGTGCTCAGAGCGAGCAAGTTCCTCACTGTGAAAGTCTGCTTGTGGACACGGTTCCTTTAAGAGGCATCAGTAGCTGCCGGATGCTGCTGCCACAGTCTCTGTCCCACTCTGCCGCTGGGGACAGGGCTGCCTCATGTCTTCATTCCCCACCTTCTACCATTGCAGGTTGATTAATTATTTCTCTCCCTAGCTGTAGTGCTTCTGTTCATCTAGATCCCAGGAGACTTACCTTGCTGTTTGCTCAATGTTTCTGTCACAACTTTGATTTAGTCGCAGAGGAATGAACAAAGCCTCTATCATCTATGCCACTTTTTTTTTTTTTTGGAAAACAATTTCTTGATTCTGTATCTCAAAGACTTGCTCTACTCCCTGCTAGTTCTGAGAATGTGGATACTACTCTAAACTTCTTTCAGGTTCAATTTTCTCATATGTAAAATGGGAATAATACCTGTTCTTCCCAGTTCATTTGATGTAAAATCAAATGAAGTTATGTATATAAATGGTGACTTACAATACATTATTCTAATAAGATGTAGATATATAAAGATGTATATAGATATATAAAGATATATATAAAGATATATAAAGATGTAGAGAATAAAGTTGCAAGAGCAATTCTGTAATTCATTAGTCATTTATAGGTGAATAAAGCTCTCTGATCCTCAGTTTTCAAAATTTTATGATGAGAATGTTTAAATCAGCATACCTATTTTACAGAGTTGTTATGAATATTAAATACACGTTAAACCAAAATACACTACAAATAGAAATTATAAAACTAATTCTTCTCATTATAAATTAATCTATAGAATATGTTGATTTATTCATTCAGTCATTGAACAAATAGTAACTAATCACCTACCACATCAAGAAGTGTAATATACAAAGAAATCCAGCAATAAGGGAGTATGGTTCCTACTTGCAAGGACTTAATGGATTCCCATTTGAGAACAGATGTTAATGTTTTAAGGACCATGATAGAGACCTATGTGAAAGCCCAGGTGCCAAGGTGAATGTCTATGTGATTGCAGGTTACTTGAATCTAGAGAATTCATACATTATGCTTATTCCTTTGTTAATAGGTTTATGCACGAGAAAGCATCTTATCAGGCACTATACCAACTGTGGGATCTATAGAGATAAAAAACAAAGTGCCCCTGTCTTTAAGGAGCTATCACTTGATAAGATAAGGGAGGAGGGATATGGTATTAAATGTAATAGAGCTAGTGTGCTCTGGATTTAACAGGAAATTTTGTCTGCTAAAATGTTATATACCCTTTCAGACATTTAGAAAAGCACATTGGCAGACTCAGTAAATTTTACTTTCCAATAGTTTTGACTCTAGGAAATAACCATTCTTTTAAATTAATAAGGAGTTGATTTCTGCATGAACAAAATTAGCTGTTTGTTTTCTTAACACACATCCATTTAAAATGCATATACATTGTGGTAGTTATTGCTATTTTATAACATTCAAGCTCTGGGAAGAGACTTTATTTTATTTTTATTTTTGCAAGAAATATGTTTATTTATTAATGAGAAGTGAAAAGAGTAAAGATTGAAGTTTTTCAGATCTGAATTTGAATTCCAGCTATCACTGACTATTTCTAGGAACCTCAGTTTATTCTATGTGAAATAGCAAAACTGACACCTATTTTTCAGGGTTGTCTGAAGATATCACACAATGTCCTTAAAGTACCTGGAAGCATGTCTTTCAATTATTAGAAGCTCACTGATGATGTATTATTATAATAAAAATAAATTTAGATTAAAAAATTCTTTAGATATAATGCCATACACTCAAATGAAGTAGAAAAACTCACCTTTACTTCTTTTATTTGAAGTACTTAAAACTCTAAAAATAATTGACTAACTTATATTTTTAAAAATCTAGATCTGCACTGTCCAATATAGTAATCATATAGCTAATATATTTTAATTAATTAAAATTAAGTCAAATAAAAAATTCAGGTGCTGGGTTGTACTAGTTACATTTCAAGTGCTCCATCAGCATATATATGACATTTGTTTCTATATTACATCTATATAATTGCTATCATAAGAAGCTATGCTTAATATCATACAATATAGTTTTATTATTATGAATACAATAACTGCAGAATAACATAAGTACTAAATAAACAAATAGTATTTCTATAAATGTATCATATTTAAAAAATCAAGAATTATTCAGAGCAGCAGATGATAGTCATAGTCTCTTCAGAGCTAAAATTAATTTTACTGACAATGCAAAGGAGTAGAATTCAAGATGGAGGTGATTTAATTCCATATGGTCTGTCAACATTTTAGAATAATTACAAACCTTGGAATTTTATTTGTAAGAAACAAAATGATATGCATGAAAATATATAAATATTTCACTGTATTATGCTACCTAATATTAAACACTACACACAAGTATATTGTGGCACAATTATCATTGACTAAATTATAGCTATATTAACAGAATTTCCCTTGCACATTCTCTGAGCACCCAGGGTTACATAAGTATGAAAAGAGGGACATTTTCTTGCTATGCCATTTTAAGTGGAAGAAACCATAGATAAATAACACTTAGTCTTAAGCTCCATTTGACAGATTAGGAAACCAACACATGAAGAGATTAAATGACGTGCACAAATTATAGACAAGACAGTCAAAGAGCAGAGTATCTTGGTGCCTTGGGCACTCTGAAAAATTTTAATTTAGTGTCTGTCAGTCTATTAGTTACATTATATCACCAGTATTTTTTGAATTATCTATTAAGGAAGAGATTCCTGCACAAATTACTGAGTTCACTAGAAAAATGATTTGTTAGGAAATACAATTGAGATTTTGTAGAATTTAGAAGACACCGGTTACTAGTTGCCCCAGCACAACTTATCAGTAATTTAAATTCAAGACCCTTTGTAATTATGAGAAAAGGTCTCTGAAAAAGAAATTATTTAGGGTGTTTCTGTGGAATGAAAAACAAATGTAGAGAGGTCTGTTCTATTGTAGGGCCCCTAAGGTGCTCTCTGTATGGCTGAGGATAAAATCAGAGGAATGTCTACCACTGCACTTACTGTACTCTTACCAAGGGCTCCATGGTGAAGCTGGAGCTCCCCACATGAGCACATCTCATCTTCACAGCAAACCTAAAAGGGGCTCTGTGATACTTCTATTTTAAAGATGAAGAAACTGAGGCACACAGAGTTTAAGTTTCTTAGTTAAATATGGTTGGTGCAGTCAGGATTCATGTCAAGATGAGATTTTAATTCTAGAACTATGCTGTCCCATATGGAGGCCACTAGCCAAACATCTATTAAACTCTTGAACTGGGCCTATTTCAAATTGAAATGTACTGTAGGTGTAAGATACATACCAGATTTCAAAAGTGTAGAATAAAAAAGAATGTAATAGCTTTAGTTCATTCAGTCTGCCTTAACAGAATACCATGGACAGGTAGCTTATAAACAACAGACATTTATTTTCTACAGTTCTGAAGGATGAAGTCCAAGATCAGGGTGTCAGCACAGTCACGTTCTGGGGAAGGCCCTCTCTGCATTTCAGACTGCTGACTTCTTGTGGTGTCCTCACATGGTAGGAATGGTGAGGGCTCTCTCTGGAGCCTATCCATGCAGGCTCTACTTTCAGGGACTTCAGTGCTTCCCAGAGGGTTTGAACATATGAATTGTGGGAGGGGGAAAACAAACATTCCAACCATAACAGTAATATATCTCAGTTATCATTTGTAATGATTACATATTGAAATAATTATGATTTGAATTTATTAAAGTAAAAATATTACAATTAAAAAAATGTTAAGCCTTTTTTTTTTTACATGTGTGGCTCACATTATATTTCTCTAGAAGAATTCTCTAGAGTCTGAGGTTTTAGCTACCAAATACATTTGCTAGTCACAGGAAAGGAGAGAGAGTTTTCCACTAAGGAAACTCCAAATGATAATTGTTTTACTACTTTTAAGATATACTAAAATATTTGTAATGTTATCATATGATATTTCTAAAAATTGACATTTTAGAAACCTCAATGTAACTTGAGGTAGGATAAAGGTTTACTGACATTGCACTCATTTGTTGTGTCTTGAAATCTTAAATACCTTTTAAAATTTTTAAGCTTCTCTTTAAAGGCCTCTTTAAATCTTTTTCATATTTTATATTTCATTCTAAGAAATGTGCCTTCTTTAAATACTCTTTAACCCTAACCCTAACCCTAACCCTTCCTCTTTCCTAGGAGGCAGGTGGCTAGATGAGTACCAAGATGATGGCAAAACAGCGGGAACTGCTTGTGGAAAATTGCTACAGTGCAGCAGGAGAGACTGGATCTGTGGCCTCTGAAGAGGTCATCTTGGGTCTGTCGCTCTGCTGTGGCTTCAAAAGGCTACTGATCTGATTGTGATAATATGTTTGCCTTTTTCTTGTACTGGAGCAAACCCCTGAGGAGGGTTAGTTTGTGCTAGGCTCAATCACAGCTTTGGAGAACTTCAAAAGAACACAGGCTGACAACTGACCATATCTGGGGTGCACATATTCTTCTCCACCTTCTCTTTCTTTTTTCTTCTCCCAGAAACTCTGATACTGCTAAGTGTACTGAAATGTTTAGGTAGCCTTAGCAGAAAGTAACTGAGGTACATAACATTTGATTACTATAAAATCCTTTACATATGTTAATTTAAAGTAGAAGTCTTATTCTTAGATAATGGTATGTCTTTTTTAGTATTGATGGGAATCTCAAGAAGAAAAGGTAAAAAGAAAATGATTGTATTAAATTGTGTTTCCACTGTGTTTCTTGCTGGTCCTTGTTAACGTGGCTTTTTGGGAGCTGGTCACTGAGGCTACAGTGGGCAGCAGCAGAGCCTCATTCAGGGAGGACACATTGAAACAGATTTCTTCTGTCATTGGCAACTTTCCCCAGTTAGTCTCAAAAACTTACCACGGTGCCACAGGCAGCTTCTTCCAAATTGGCATCTGAGCTAAAACCCATTCGTCAGCCTAGGAGAGACCGTGTCTTGGCTCTGATACCAGAGACCTGTGTTTAAATCTTAATCTTGCCACAGTGAGTTAGAAACAGTTGTCATCCAGAAAAGAAAACTGAGGCTTGGAGGAGCTTACCCAAACTCATAGAATGAAATGAATAGCAGAACATAACTCAGTGGTATGCCTCCACACGCCCTATGTGTACATAAAGCGATCCTTTACTCATGTCCAGCTTTCCTCCACATGTTTTAGGTGTCCCATGAAATCACACAGATAGCATAAATAATTAAATCTTGCACACCACCTTCATGATTTTTGTCATATACAGTTACCACCCATTCCATTATGTATTTAACATTTTTTTCCTTTAAAGATAGTTTGTCTTGACATCTGAGTTCAAAAACACATCAAGAATAGAGCTTCAAAGATTTGAAGTTAAAAACAGCTTTTTTTCTAAAGAAGCCAACAGACCACATTGAGTTAAGAGTAATGGATATATGTCACGCAGGCTGCAGGAAAGCTCAGCGAGCAACCTCTTTTCTGTGACAACGCTTACTGCACAGTGCCAGCACAGAGCAGATAGTGAATATCCACACTTACTTACTAAGCAAAAGCTCAGTAAGCATCTCCACTGTGCCAGACACAAAATCAGGCAAGGGGAATAAGATGGCAAACAGCAGTCATTGTCCTTGCCTTCAGAGGGGCTTCTGTCCTAGAGGGGGACTGAGTGACTACTGCAAGATTAAACACAGCACAGTGCCACTTGCTGCTAAATCACAAGCCCTTTGCTCCTCTTTGTATACTTAGTTCTTGGCATGCTGCCTGACTCACAGTGAGTGTGCCATCTATTAAATATATGAATCATCTCTGTCTCATAGTACAATACACCTTTTCAGAGATTAGAATACTAAATTATGCCTGATTCTGCTTATGTTTATATGGAATAAGTACTCACAAATAATTACTCAATCCCTCCATTTTTACAAACTTGTTACAACCATATATTTCACTTCTGAACATAATCCTGCCCCTTTCTTGTCACATGGATTGGAGCTGGAAGTTTCCCAGTTCTAACCAGTGGCATTATTTGCAATCCTTCTCCTGCAGAGGGAGATGGAGTAAATACTGATTTGATCCATTTTGTGTTGATTTTTGTTTATCTTGTTATCACAGAACTCATTTTCTTAGACATTGTCCAGATCTGGAAGTATCTCAATCTATCACCCTTATTATAATGGGTATATTCTGAAAACTTAAAAAAAGACTCGAAAGCCATATTTATTTCTGGGTTTCCTGAGAAAGCAAAAAATTAACAGAGTGCGTAGTGCAAAAAAGACAGATAGTAAAAAAAAAAAAAGTAAATTTGGGTGGAAAAAACTTCTCTATTTGTGTGTGTGGGGAAAATAATGTAAATTTATAATCTTGAAACCTTCCATGTGTATTTCTTGGAAATGCTGAGGAATGGGAGAAAAGTCTAAAAACAAGAGCCAAATGCAGAAGGTGACTCATTTTGTGGATCACCACAACTGTCTAGCACAATCCTGGTGTCTTCTTGTGTTTTCTTGTATCTCTTGAAAGGTCAAGAGGGAATGAAGAACACTTTTATCTGATGGAATAAATTCTCTATTTTAACGAGTAAAATTGTATTAATGGTTAAATGATATGGATGGCCTTCAGGTTCTAATGTGTTTTATATAAACCTCTCAAGCAAACCTAAGTAAATATTTGTGATGAATTTGTCATATCAAGGGATGATACAACTTCTTCGTGTAGAAAAAGGTTGAGTAGAAAACATAGGTAATGTAGTTTCTTGGAGAGCTAAACTAATTTTTATTTAGTAGAGAGAAAGGCTTTCCAGAAAGCCTACCAGAGTTAGGTTTTTCCTATAGTTACCAGGTCTGATAGTACTTATAAATAATTACATTTTAAATTACTTTAAGATGTGAAGAAATACTGCAAAGTAGGCCTTTCTTCATGATGATGTTTATTAAATAAAGGTTCATTTTAATTCTTTCAGGTGGTAGAGTACAGTATACTGGGCAAAGGCCCTCAAGTTCAGAATTAATCTTGATTCTCCACCACAAAGAGTATGAATGTAACATCTGCTTCCTTGGACTGTTTCCATGCCTCTGTGACAGAGACTGTAGAGTACCAACTGAATTGATTTTTAAGTTTATAAATATACAAAAATGTGTATTATAAAGTCAATATTAATATTTTCAAGCTTAGCTATATCAAATAGGACTTGTAGAAATTTAAAAATGCAGTCTTAAAATTTAACTCTAGGTATGTAGGTTTAATTGCAAATTTGCCTCAGTTGACAAGAGAATTTGTTCATTCAAGTATAGATCAGAAGGAATTTTCTAGGGTGTGGCAGAGAAATTCAAAGAGATGACATATATGAATGAGAGATTAAGAGACTCTGAGAATAAAATGGTACGTTCTAATATTTCTAGTTAAATTTCCAGAAAGAATACAAAAATGGTAGAGAGGTGGTAATTCGAGACATAAAGACTGAGAAATTTTCGGAAATGTTGAAAGACCATTTCACAGATACCTCAGTTTCCAGGAGACCAATAAATCTTAAACATGATAATTCAAAAGAAAGCCATGTCTTTTAACCAACGTAGTAAAAACTACCTAATACCAAAAGCATAGAGAATACTTAATGAGCAGCCTGAGATAAAAGTTAGCCTACCCTCGAAGAAACAGAATGTAAACTCATAGATGGTGTCTCAAGGGCACCACAACAAACCTGAGAATGTAGTGATAGCTTCAGAATATTGAAAAATTGTAATGATAATCCAGAATGAAAGCCAGGGAAAATATATTTTCAGAATAAGGCTAAAATGAAGATATTTCAAACACAAAACACACAGTGGGTGGGGGATGAGGGAGGGAGGGAGAGAGAAAGAAAGGGAGAGAAAGAGATTCTGAGAGTCTATCACCAGTTCTTCACTAAAAGAAATTTTAAAGCAGGTACTTTAATAGAAGAAAATGATTCCACATGGAAGAACTGAGATACATGGGAGAATGACCATCATAGGAAGTGGGAAATTTGTGGGCAAACCTAAAATAGCATCGACTGCATACATATAATACTATTGGGTTAAAAATAAAAGAAGATAAAATTAAAATAGTAAGCAACAAATAATATGTTAGTCTATGAGTTGAGAAAGGAAAAGTGGAGTACTGTGTTTTAAAGCTCTTATTTAGAAGGAAGATAAAAATATTAGATTAAGTACATAGTTTTGAATTTCTAGTGTAACCAATAAGAAAAAATAACAGAATAAGATATTCAAACTAGTAATAGTGAGAATAAAAGGTTTAATCAACCACAATGATATTATAATTTTAAATTAATATGTCACTAATAATACAGGCTCAAATTATATGAAGTGAAAATAAACACAAACATAAATAAAAATAGACAGTTGTAAAACAATATTGAGAGATTTTAACACATACTTCTCTTGGTAATTAAGAGAATAAGTTGGGAAAAATTAAGGATATAGAAGATTTAAATGAGATGATTAACAAAGGATATAATAGATAAATATAAAACACTGCAACCAACAAATGTCAAATGTACACTTTTTCAGATATACATGGAACATCATAAATATTGGGCATGCATTAGGCCATAAAAGAGCAATAAAACTGAATAAACTACAGTTACATTAATAACCTGGGTCAATTTCAAAAACATAATATTGGGCAAAGAAAAAAATATATACATGTAATACAATTTATATAATTTTAAAGATAATCAAAAGATTTCATATGTAATTTTAAATTATATTTAAATAATTATATTTAATTACACATGGGTTGAGCTGTTTTGTAAGTCTGAAAAAGATTACCAAAAACTTTAAGAGAAAGTAAATTCTGAGAGTGATGGATCTGTTTGAGAGGAGCTCCCAGGTAAGAGGCAGCATTCTGTTATTGGCCTTTTCATAATGTTTACATGGGTGTTGATTTTATAATTATTCTTTATATCATTCATATGTATTTTTGTGGTAAAATTTACTATGCTATCCATTTTGAGCTGAACCATTCAAGGCATTAAATATATTCATGATATTATGTAACCATTACCATTGTCCAATTCCAGAACTTCTCAAAAAAAAATTCTGTGCTTATTAAATAATATCTCCCCATTCTCTCATCCCCTCAGCTCCTGGAAACCTCTAATCTACCCTTTGTATCTTTGAATTTGCCTTTTCTGTACATACAAGAAGTCAGATAAAAAATTTTTAAAGGTTACCTGTAGTAGGACAGAGATGAGAATGGGAAGGGTTGAGGATGAGGGTAGGAATGAGTTTTTTCATGTCATTTGATTATTTGTTTTAAATCACTAAATTTATTACATAAAAAATTAAGAATGAATGAGTAGTTAAATCAATGATTGAAAATGCATAGGGAGAATCTTAACTAACAACATACTTAAGGGCTAGATTCTTGGAGAATTTCTGTCTTTCTACCTACTGAAATTCTGGGGCAGAGATGTACCTTCCCTGACTTGCTACTTTAAAGGTGAAAAGAAAGAAGGAGCAAACGAAAAAAGTCAGGGATTAATAGCTCAAAAATGTTCATGTCATATTACTTTATTTCTCCCACTTGACAATAAATTTCTTGAGATCAGGAATTTAAATCTTATTCATCTTTATACCTAAAAGCACAATGCCTGGTCATTGCAGGCACAAAAAAGTTCTTTATTAGCAATTCAATATATTTAGAAATAATGGGGACTAATAGAAAGGCTAAAAAATGGAAAACTTTTAAATAATTCATCTCGTTTTTTTTTTAAGTTTTTGTGATTCTGTTTTAGCCCAGTAAGATAGTCTCAGAAAAGAGATTTGAGAAGTTTCTTGTTAGCCAAGTGTCACTGTCAGTTAATAGAAAGAGACCGGTTCTTCAGAAAGACTTAAGAGGTTAAAAATGTATCATGAAGTGACATTCCCAGAAGTTGTGGGTCAGAGTGCATGGAGAACACTCAAGAATTTGCCCAAAATGCTCAGAATTTAAAATTGCTTGACAAAACTTAATCTAATATCTTTCTTGGATCATTTTGCTAACACAGTCAATGAAAAAGAAATACAAGTTCTTGAAATTATACACATATTAGTGATATTAGACTGATTACCATATTGATAAAAGAAGACTCGGTATGAGCTCATTAAGTGTTTGTTTTTGTAAACTTTGTGTTTTTTTTCATTATTTTACCACCCATCTCTCCATTGCTATAACTTTTGTGACCCTCATTTACTGCTAATCTTTCTGTCAGAATTTAAGACTACTGGCTTTCTAAAATATTTTATTATTTTTTAAATTAAATTTGTTGGAATAACATTAGTTAATAACATATATAAATATCAGGCATATGACTTTTTGTAATACCACATCTGTATGCTCTATTGTGTGCTCACTGCCAGAAATCTAGTTTCCTTCCATCACCATGATTTGACACCTTCACCCTCTTTATCTTCTTAAAGTTTGATAATAAAGTTGGTGGTTGTTGAGGGGAGGTCAAATTTAAGCATGACACAATCATTTGAATGTTTCGTCTACATTTAAAATTTCAGCAGATTGACTAACACTTAAAAATTATTTTTCTTTTTTGAGTTTAGTAATATGACTAAAAGGTTATATTCCTTGAGATCTCTTCTGCATTTCAGGTCCCTGTCACAGACCATAGCTGCTGACACACCCCACCTGTCCTCTAACTTTAGTCTTAAATGGGCATGCAGACATAGACATTATTTTAGAATGGAAGCCCTTAAATAATAAAGTTAATGATTTTTGCTTGTTATTTTATGTTACTCTTTTGATGATTATGTGGACATAAACAAAGACTGTCCAAATGAGAAAGCAAAGACTATTTATTTATTAAGAGCTTGCTGTAGCAAAGAGAGTCAGCCACCATCACTTGCATTTGTCAGAGACAAATGGAAAGAAAGGGGATGCTTTAGAGTAGAACAAAAGAGAAGGCTTCAGATGTGCCTTGATTGGAGACTGTCGGCCTGGGGAGTGATAGGCAAGCTGACTGGAAACTGGCATTCTATGGGATTGATTAGGGGGTTGTATATTTGGCTTTTTCTGGTTGAACCTAATTTTCAAGAAGGGATGAAAATGAGAGAAGCTAGAAGTTGTTGATTAAGTCCTGGCCATTAGGGGCTAATGCTATTGAAGTTGTGGTTTGGCTTCTGGACTGGTTGCTGCAGAGGTCATGGGTCAGAATTTAATCATCATACACATAGAGTCTGCCGATTGTTTGCTTGTTTATTCATCTCTCAATTTAGCACCAGAGTTTGTGGTTTAGGTTTCATTTGTATTTACAAAACTTTCTCTTTGCTTTTAGTCCCTAAGCTTTTATTTCCATTCTAATGCAAAGAAAAGGAAACACAAAGATATAAAATTCTTTGCCCAAAGTCACCTGTTGAAATTTAGTTCTAGTTTCTAATCTCATGGTATTTTTAGTTTTATTTTAATACATGAAGTTACCTTTTAATTTCTCTTTGTAATTTCTAAATGCAGGTGGTTAGAGAATTTTAAATTCCTTTTTGAATCACATCTTCTGCCTTTGAATATATTTTAAAAAGAAGATGGTTTTCCCTAAGTGATTCAGATCAACGTATCATTCCCAAACGTTGCTGCTCATCAGAACAAACAGGAAAAGTTGTCTAAAATGCATACCCCAAGCCCACTGCAGACTTCATGCACCAGGCTGTTGGGAGCGGGGTCCAGAGCTATTTTGTTGGTTTGCTTGTTTGATTACAAGAAGTTCCAAGTGATTTGTATGCCATCTGGAAAGTACTGGTCCTTGGGCTGGCATTGGGCCACCACTGAATGAGTTAGACTGCTGCTACTTGATGGTAAGACTGTCCTGTCACATCACTTATCCTTTTTTCTCTCTCTCTTTTTTTTTTTCTATAAATGTTGCCTTTGACAGCATGCTCACATTCACATTTGTGTTTCTTGAGGTTTAGAAATTGTACAGCCTGGGAGTTTTCTGATTGACCACTATTATATCTTTTTCACTACGTGTGGAAGTGGGGATAGGCTAACGAGGTCATGTCAGTCAGACTGTTACTTCTAGCCTTCAACCCTTTGCCAAATTTCCTAAACACACACAAAAAAACAAGAGGAACAAGTCTTCCTGATGTTATAAAGTTCAAGAAAGGGCAGCGTTGTGGAATGCTTAAGCAGGAGTATATGTAACATGTCACAGTTAATTTAATGAAGGGAGTCGCTCTATCATTTTAACCATAGTGACTAAAATAGCTTTTGCTCTAAATTCTTTGAAGCCTGGCAGCACAAAGCTACAGAAAAAGTTTCAATACTGTGTCAGACAATAAGTCACTTGCTTCTTCCAGAGCTGTTCTTCACTGAATGATAATTAGAATTCCTTTCCTGATACTCTTGACAGCTCCACACACACACACACACAGCATAAGGAAACCCAGCCAGGTAGGGACTCTGTCATGATACAAATTTACCCCTGGCACCGTCCACTCCCAGGTTGACTGGATTTTCCGAAGTATTGCTATCAATAAGGAAACATACCACCTATGGGTATCATCCCTTCTGCAGCCTCAGGGCTTTCACAGGTTTCTGGAAACACCATAAGTTCTCCCAGGATAGCCATGGTGACTTTACAGCACCCTAATGCTCAGACACTGGAATCCTGAGCAAAGGTATGAGCCAAGTACCTCCTCAGCCATTCAGCCAGGCGACACTTCTTTGCTGTGGCATCCTGTATTAATCTACTCATTTATGCCATAAGCACAGAAAATTATGTCCCAGGAGTTTTCCCCCAGGCTGGACCTTGGTGCCATGATGTATATGCTCTATCTGATAGGAGGTATGAACAAAGGGGCTACATAGCAGGCCTGACAAGCTCAGGGGAACATACAGCAGGCCTGATAAGCTCAGTGACTAAAAGTGATCACACAGGCTGGTCTCATCACAAATTCCTAATTGGGCAGGCTGTGGCAGGTAGTCATATCCCAGGTCTATTGCTTTCTTAGTAAAGGTCAACTTTACCTTAAGTGAGCTCTACCCATTATTCTTATGATTCTAGGATAATATAACTTGGAAATGTCAATGTAATTTTTTTTAGACCCCATAGACGCACAACTGAACACCAGAACACAAGACCACCAGAGCATGAGACAACAAGACCCCTCACCATTATCTTGTTGAAATGTACCCTCTCTATGTGCTATAAATGTTAAATGTTACCTCTCTTGTATCCACCAATGTAAAACAAGTATGTGTTTCTCCAACACGCTTTTAATCCAGTCTTAGAGATTTCCTCACTTTGCTTTCTCCCACCTCCTTAATTTACCACCAACGACTTTCATGTAACCTTCCTTATGTTTTCTCATTTGATTCTAAATGGATATAATGAACTGCAAAACTGCTGTTCTCTGGAGCATTTTCTCAATTCATTGAGATTTTGCTTCTGGGCATGTTCTCAAATTTTGGCTGAAGTAAATTCTTATAAAAATGTTCTGTAGGTTTGGATATTCTTATGTCAACAGAGGCGACACTCAGGCATGCAGAGGCTAACAGGCCTGGGCCTGGGCTTCCTAAGGTTGTAGGGATACTCAATCACCATGTGACACCTGCTCCACCCTCTTGGGCTCAGATGTGTGGTGCAAGGACCATTTACTAATCATAGACACAAATGATAAATTACAAAAATCATTACTTGTCCTTTGTAAATTGGAGGGGATTCAGTCACTTATCAACACTTAGGTCCTATTCTAAAAGATTTGCCTAAATTATCTTATTTGACATATAACTAGGGACATATACTGACACCTACAGTAAAGGCAAGGACACCAAGCTACCAAGAGAAAAGGAACTATGGCAACTGTCAGACCAGTGATTGAAGCCAGGTTGTTTGCTTCCAGTGCTCGAGATCTTGCCACTCCACTGCCCGAATGTATGCCATTTTCCATGGGATCCGCTGTCTTGTCTTATCTTCCTCCTCAGTGATCTTGAACTAACATCCTACACTTTTCATCCTGCATCCAAACTGAATTCACCCCTTGTGAGATTATATCCTTTCTTTCTCATGCTAGGTATGTTCCTCTAGACTGCACATGGAATTCCCTCTTTTATACTTAAACTTTGAATTTTCAAATTACACCTGTCATTCAAAATCTGACTTTCTTTATTAGTATTTCTTTATGTGAACCATCTAATAGTTACAGACCTTAAGCATTTAAAATATGGGCATTAGGTTTTCCCTATATTTTTGGATAAATTATGTTATACAAAATAAGACAATTGAAGAAGCATAGACATATTTTCTATAAAGTTGATGCAAATTAAGAACTGTCCCATCAAGGTAAAAAGAAAAATCTCAAATAAATGTTTAAGCAAATTAAGCCATTTCAACTTGCACTCTACTGTGCTGTCATCTTTAGCACAGGATGCTAAATGTCATTTTTTCAAGCAATAGCGATCTTTGTCACCAGTGTGTGTTAGCATAGGTGGTACAAGCTTTAACTGACATTTATATAAAAACTACACAAAAGTAACTGAAATTCTCAATGTAACGATATTAAGTGTTGCCACAAGTAAAAATAATATATTTTTGAAAATTACCTTTTACAATGTCCTCCATCTCTGTACTTTTTGAGGTTGTGGTTCCTCCTTAGGATTTTAAATTTCTTTAATATTTTAGACTGTTTTTACAACTTGAATTATTTTAGTGTTTTTCAAATGCTGATGAGCATATTTCCACTTCATTTTAGCAAATTTGATTGATTTTGATTAATCGTTTTAAAGGCTACTCTGAAGATAACATTTTATAGTTACTAGTAGATACAGAGAAAAGTATTCTTGAGGTCCCAAAACATCTCAGTGGTTCTTTTTTTTTGCCTCTTATGAATTATTCAAATGAATTAAATCCTGGCCAAGTTTCTAATCACATTGTTAACATTTTTAGATGAAAATGTATGCATCTAAGTACTCAAAATCTTGCTCTCTGTCTAGCCATGTGGTTTTCGTGGGCAGTAAGAGCCAAGGTTAGGGCTTGAATACCAGCCTGACCACCCATCATTTGAGTGACATAGCAGGCCAAATTGTCTTTCCCCCTCACTTTCCTCATCTGCAGAGTGGGCAATAAGGTAGTGAAGGTGTGAAGCAGTGACTGCAGTAGAGCAACATTCAAAAAAATTTAGCTAATATTACTCTGTTCATATGTGTGCATGGGTCCTTTTTTCTGATACGATATTTTTTAAATTACCTGAATATACTAATTTTTCTTTAGACTTCTTTAGCATTTATTGAGTTTCATTCTTCCATAGGCTCAAATCACTTCATCGTCTTATGCAAGATCCCAGGGAGGCTCACACCAGTGGCTTTTGTTCCTTCAAGTGGCAAAAAATGAGTGGATTTGTTTGTTTCATTTGCTTGGGGTTCAGGGAAGCTGAGGAGTGTGGCAGTCTCCCCTCTTGATCCAGGCTCTCTAGCATTACAGATAGAAGCCTGCCTGTGGGCATATGGAGTTAAATAGGGTCAGAGGCAGTTGTCCAGGTCTTTTCTATTTGAATCACGCTGCTTTCCCTCACTTCACTTTACCGTTAACACAAATTTCAGGGGCTCTAAAAAAATGTTTCCTTTGTATAGACAAGGAAGTCCCATGGCTGGATTTACCGCACAATCAAAGAACCACAACCCCCAACCACTGGGGTGTTACTGACCCTAAAAGGTACAAAACCTCTGCAGAATGCACTCAGTGAGATGCTCTGTTATATGCCATTAAAATAATGATTTAAAATGAGGGTTGGTAAAATTTAAACTATGGTCCATAGTCTGTTTTGTGTTGCCCCAAAGCTAAGAATCATTCTTTGATTTTAAAGAAAAACAAAGAAAAACAAATGAAGACTATGTGACAGAGATCATATATGGCCTGTGAAGTCTATAATATTTGCTTTCTGGCCTTTTACAAAAAAAAAAAATCTTGCTGACCCCTAATTTAAAGTTTCTAAAACAAGTTAAAAAATAGTGCATTATTTCAATTTAAAATACTTCTAAGAAAATGAATTTTAAAAGTAAGAGGAGACACTGCAATACAGTAAAGAGCTGAGAGTCCCCTGAGTGGACCTCATCCTGGTTGTGCCACCAACTTGCCCCAGGTCTTGGGCCAGGCATGTCACCAGTTCAGGTTGCAACCTACATACCACCTGCCAAGTCATCATTCTTTCCCCAGAGAACATCTTAAACAGCTGAAAACACTCTATTTTCAATTGTTAACAAACACATTATTCTTAATTCCTTTTTAATTTCCTGATCTCTATCTAACCTGCTTTGCCCTAGGCTTCCTGAAATGTGTAACCACTCACTGCTCTATGTATTGAATTAATTGAATGCCTAGCATAAAGGGGGGAAACATCTTCTTCGTTCACATTCCTGAAGTAACTTCTTTCCAAAGATTGACCTTTCACACAAAGCATGTTTCTATACTTTGCACTGCAAATGAATTCTAATGACAAGAACGTGCACTTCATGACAACTAGAGACAGATTCATTAGACCACACAGCCTCTAGTCATAATATTGCTGGCTATTGCATATTACAGAAAGATCAGGGAGTTTTGTAGGATATAGAAAATCTGCAGAGAGAATGACAAATAAGGAACTAAACTGATTTAATGAACAAAATCTCTAGCAAGAATAAGACAATTAAAATTAAGAAATACAATTTATTTTCTAAGTGACACAGGAAAAAATCTTTAAAATATTGAATCCATCTCATATTACTGTTTGTAAAATACAGACTGTTTTCTGTGAATTTATAAAAATAAGTGCTCATGTTTTATTTAACAACTGAGATATAGAATGATACTGTCTGCTTGTTTGTTTTTGTAAACTCAGTTTCTTACTTACTGTACTATCGTTTCTGTCCTCATGACTAACAGGCTGCAGTGTCTCATCTGAGGAGGATGAGGCATTCTTTTCAGTCAGCTTGAAAAATTCTGGTTCATTTTAAAATGTGACTTGGTTTGAACAATGATGTCTCTCAGACATTCAACATTCATTTTTTAAAAAAAAATCAGATTATTAAACTGTAACTTACATACATAAAATTAATTACATAAAATTCACACTTTATAAAAATAGAGTTTATTTTTTAGAGCAGTACAGAGCATGTACCCCCTACCCCATCTTTCCCTATCACCTTCTCTGTTATCACCATTTCCCATCAGAGTGGTACATTTATTATAATCAAATCCACATTGACGCATCATTATTACCCAAAGTTCACATTTTACATTAGGGTTCACTCTTGGTGTAGTACACACTATTAGTTTGGACAAATGTACAATGTCAAGTATTCCTCATTGCGGTATCACACAAAATAGTTTAACTATCTTAAAAATCCTCTGTGCTCCACCGATTTATTCTTTTCATCCCCTAACCAACCCCTGGCAACCACTGATCTTTTTACTGTAGTTTTGTCTTTTCCAGAATGTCAGGAATCGCACAGTATGTAGCCTTTTCTGTTTGGCTTCTTTCACTTACTAATATGCATTTAAGATTCTTTCATGTCTTTTTGTGACTTGATAGTTCATTTCTTTTTAGCACTGAATACCAGTCTATTGTCTAGATGTGCCAAAATTTGCTTATCCATTCATTTACTGAAGGAAATCTTGGCTGCTTCCAATTTTGGGAAATTATAAACAAATCTGTGTGCAGAGTTTTGCATGGACTTAAGTTGAAATATTAGGTAAATATCAAGAAGCAAAATTGCTGGATCATATGGTCAGAATATGTTTAGCTTTATAAGAAACTGCTAAACTGCCTTCCAAAGTGGCTGTACCATTTAGCATTCTTATCAGCAATGAATGAGAGTTCTTATTGCTCCACTTTCTCACCAGGATTTAGTGTAAGTGTCTTGAATTTTGTTCATTCTGATAGATGCAGAGTCATATGTCATTGTTTAATATGCATTTCTCTGATGACATATGGTGTGGAACATCTTTTAATGTGTTTATTTGCCATCTCTATGTTTTCTTTGGTGAGGTGTCAGGTCAGTTTTTAATTGGATTGCTTGTTTTCTGATTATTGTGTTTTAAGATTATATATATATATATATATTTGGGATAACAGTCCATTACCAGAAATGTCTTTTTGCAATTTTTTTCCAACTTTCCTTCTTATTCTCTTGACATTGTCTTTCACAGAGCAAAAAGTTATAATTTTAACAAAGTCCAACTTATCAATTCTTTCATGGGTCATAACTTTGGTGTCATATCTAAAAAGTTATCATCAAACCGAAAGTCATCTAGATTCTCTCCTATGTTGTCTTCTAGGAGTTCTATAGTTTTGCATTCAAATTTGGGTCTATGCTCCATTTTTAGTCAATTTTTGTGTAAGGTGTATTGTCTGTATTTAGATTTATTTTTTGTAACATTTTATGAGAAGACTATCTCTTCTAAATTTACTGTTTTGGGGTATACAATTTGATGGATTTTGACAAATTATGTAAACACCACCACAACTAAAATATAAAATATTCCTATCATCTCCCCAAATTTCCTGTATAACTTTAGAGTCAATTCCTTCCCCCAGCTTCCAGCTCCTCACAAACACTGATCTATTTCTATCCCCATAATTTTGCAATTTTGTGATATCTTACAAATGACATCATACTATATGAAGCCTTCAGTATTTGTTTCTTTTACCTAGCATAATGCTTTTGAGATTCATTCATATTGTTGCATGTATCAAAGTTATTTGCTTTTATTGTTGAATGTTATACCATTATATAGATGTATCACAATTTGTTTATCCATCTACCAGCTAACAGACATTTGAGTTGTTTTCAGTTTGAGGCTGAAAACATAAATAAAATTGTAATGAACAACTATGCATAGGTCTTTGTGTGGCATCAGTTCTCATTTCTCTTGGGTATATGTCCAGGGAGGAATTGCTTGGTCACATGACAAGTGTATATATAAATTATAAGAAAATGCCATACTGTTTTCAAATGTGGCTGTATCATTTTTCAGTCCCACTGGCTGTGTATGAGAGTTCAACTACTCCATCTTCTCACCAACACTTGGTACTTACTATCAGTTTTTAAATTTTAATTATTCTTGTGTGCATAGTGCTATCTAATCAGGTTTTAATTTATATTTTCCTGATGATTAATGATATTAAAATCTTTTCAATCTTTTTTTTTATTTATATCTCTTCTCTAGTGGTTTATCTGTTCAAATATTGTCTTTTTTATTTCATTAGGTTAAGAGTCATTTAAAATACATTTAAAATAAGAGTAATTTTCCTCAAATTGATCAAGAACAGGATGTACTTATCTCTCTACTTCCAAATTTCTTGTGAGTTTAAAATGAGAAATACTTTTCTTTTTCTCCACCCTCTTTTTTTTTTTAAATCAAGAGAAGAAAGAAAGGGTTTCTTGGTAATGTAGTCAGTAGTGAGAGCAACCTCAACCCTTGTCTCCATGCTCAGGAGGCCATTTTTGAATTCATTCTTTACTCAGTTTTCCCTTGTGAGTAGGGTGGATGCACCAGATTGGAGTGATAGAATGACATTCCCTTCTCCCTATTGGTCAAGTCTGGCTTCCCATTTTGGCCCACACATTGGTTATCTTCTTTTGCTGCCTTCCATGTAGGCAGTAAAAGATTTAGCCAAAAGCCTACCTTCTAGAAACAGCTCTGGCCTGACCTTTGTGAACACCTGCTCTCATGGTTTCACAATGAGGTTCATTATCTATGCAGCTGGCTCAAGCAGGTCTGTACTGTAGACAAAGAGCCCATAGGCGAGTCCCAGGTTTATATCTTATGCTGACAATAGAGCTAATGCATGTTTTACATTAGTCTTAGTGAGTATATAAAGTTTATATTTTGATGCCCATCTGATGCCTGCCTTCTCAGTTTATTTGGAACACATGGGTGTAAACTATATTGCTGGATCCTGTTGATCTCAAGACACAGTTTTAAATGCATGCACTATATATAGAGTGTCTTCCTCCCTCCTCTCTTTTCTGTCGGTTCTGTAAATATTTACCAAATACTTACCATGTGCCAAATATGGAAGCATTAGAGCTTTTTAAGTTAATGTGACTGAACTTGAAGATCAAAAATTAGGAAAAAGGAGAAAAAAATCTATATTACGCAGTTTTCTCAGAGCATCCTTCTTTACCTGTGTTGCATCTATCTCTTTTTCTCTGCCTCTGAGTAAAACTAGAAAATTTTATTCAAATTTACATCTCTTTAATGTTTAGTCTATGCTACTTCTCAAAATGTATCCTTCACAAAAAGCAATCAAAGCTATTTAATGTAGAAATAATGTTATCCAGAATATTTTACCAGTGACATATCTTCATGTTTGCAAACATTATAACCATTGGATTTTAAGGTCCAATAGAAGCTACACTTTTTTGTTTCATATGCAGTAGGTAGCTCATTGTTGGCACTGTAGTTATGCATGCTTTGTAAAAAAATCAAGTTTTGAATGTTTTTCCACAATTGGAAATTAAAAATCTTTCTAATTGAATACTTAAAATTTTCTAAATTATGTTTTTAACTTGAAAAGTTAACTTGGAATTCATTTAAATTTGTGATGTGCTAAGTCTCACCTTCAAAATTTTTCAAGTTTGTAAGTCTCTTAAATTAGAAGAATGATAAATCATTATGCCTGGAAGCCCTTGATGCTGATATTCAACAACATTTATACCTGTCAAACAGAGATAGATTGTAATATTTAAGACAGTGAAAGACTTTGCATAAGATCAAGATTGTAAAGGAACACAGGTTGTTTGTAGTTCAAAAGGAAGAAACCATAATCTTCTCTCTTTTCATCAGTCAGCACCAAACAAGGTATTTTTCTGTAAGCTATCAGTGAATTCCTTGGAAGCCACGAAGAGGTGTTCTGTATATTTAATTGTGGAAATCCAACAGAAAGCAAGAAACTGTTGGTAAGAAGAGTTTTGGTACACTTTGTATTCAGGCGGTTTCTGTATCTTCTATGGATTTTAAAATTAAAACAGCAGGAGTGTGTGTGTGTGTGTGTGTGTGTGTGTGTGTGTGTGTGTGTGTCTTAACTTGATAGCACATCTGATAGACTATTTTATAGAGCAGATGGTCGACACCATAGCATTTACTTGGCCTTGCTTCAGGATCTATGCGTCATCCTCTTGGAACTGTACCTGATAATCTTCTCATGGCTGCTGTCTCCTTATTCATCAGATATCAGCTCTATGTTGCCTACGTACAGAGGGTTTTACTGGCCATTTTCAGTTGCCCCATTCCTCTTGTCCTCTGCTCAAGTTCACTTCTTATCCCATTACCCTGCCATATGTTCTTTGTAGAACTTAACATCCTCTAAGATAGTACGTATTTACTTTGTTTATTGGCTATCTAACCCCTGTGAAATGTACTCCAGAAGAGCAGTGATACTGTTCTGTTTTTCACAGAATCCTCAGAACCTGCATGAGTGTCTGGAATACAGTAGGGGCCCATAAATGGATGATAAGGATTGAATACTAGGTTACCAGCAATTAGAACTAATCATACTAGAAAGGTGCCCCTTTTCCAACTGGGGTGTCTTTATCTTTAAATTGTGGATATGTTTAACCTGAGTCTAATATTTTAGGGAAATAAATGAGGCTAAATGTATCCATGGCTAAAAGTATAAAGTAACAAGCCCTCATCCTGAAACCTCTGCCATTTTATACATGCTACTGCTGACCATCAGTCCCTGCTAAAATAGATGACCAAGTCTAAATGACAGAAGCTCTGATGCATATAGGACCTTGGTATCTTCTGTTGTGGCCAGAAAAGACTTTCCACTTCTGGGGAGAGTGTACTTAGTTGACAGTGAAGTATGAAGGTGGCCTTGGCGCAGAATGGGGTAAAAGCTCCTTTTGTCTAGTTGTTATTGCAAAACCTGATTTCTCAGGTATGTCCCACTCCCGTGTCCATTCAGACCCAAGTGAGTAATTGAGAATAAGATGGTCTGTTTATCATATAAAAGGTGTGAAGCCTGAGAATTTCATGAAACAGAATATACAGAAAACATGATTAGATTTCCCCAGCCTTATGCCTGTCTGATCAGAAGCATCTACTTCAGTTCTATACCCGTGGACTCTCCTTCAGGGGGAGATAGTTCAGCAAACTGTGATCTTTTAATTTCCTTTTGGCTTCATACTGTATTTACTTTACATTTGTACTTTGATAGTTAACTCATGGGCTACTTAGAAATATAATTCTATACTCATTGGTTAAGATCTATGAAGAGAAAAGATAATTTTATCTTTGCATATACATGATCTTGCCAAAACATTAGTATTCTCACAGTGATGTTTTTTAATTCGAATTTTTACCCCTTGAATGACTTCTAATGTTTTATCAGTTTTTAAATACTATATAATAATCAGAACAGCAGGATACAACATTAAGACGTTGATGTTTTATGGAAAACATCCTACTTAGAAGGAATTGACTACATGAGCTACATTGTCACTAGTCTTTTTTGCAGCCTTTATCAATAAAGATTGTATGGGAATTAAAACAGTCCATTCTGGAGAAAACTGGGAGCACTCAACGTATCATGGTTTTTTATTGGGGGATGATAACTGTGTCATGAAGAACAGAACAATGTTAACTCACATGGAGAGTAAATTGTTCACATGACAGAATAGCCCTAAGACAGTATAAATTAGAAGGAAAATTGGATAAAATTTTTGGAAGCTCAATTATAAAATAAAAGTTTGATATATTCTGAATGGTAAGGAGGAAAAACGAAAAAAAGTAATGAAACAATTAACAACTAGCTAGAGGCCAAAACTGAAATGAATTTAACTAAAATAGTAAAGCATTAAAAATCTATTTATCTAAGAAGATCTTATTAGTGAGTAGGAGGGTAGCTTGATTGCAAATGTATCTCTGTCATACATGTATGCAGTGCAAATTACCAAGTAAGTGAAAACCATAATTTTGAGAAGCCAAGTTAAAAAAAAAAGGTAAAAAGGTATTTTTGACAGCAATTCAAGCCATTCACTACAACCAAATATTCTTTTATTTGGCTTCCAGGTATTTTTCAGTGTTTGTATGCAATGCATGTGGAAGAGGAAAATATATCTATGAAGACATGGCTATTTAAAATCCCTCTTATTAATAAGAAATGGAAGCCAGGAGATGATGGTTAGAGTGCAAGATGTTCTCCACCTTGAGTAGGATAATTTGCAAGATTTATTATCTTTCTAAATCAAGAGATTTCTAATACATTTTTTTTTTCTGAAAGAGCCACTGTGATATTGAAACATTGCTAATTCTGACGCTGTGAAAAACAAAGACTTTAATGGTTCTGTTGAAGGCATGCTAATTAGCCAGGGGAAGAACGTATGATTCCCATGAAGCCATGTTTGCATTTAAATAAAAATCTCATTCATGAGAGAGTAAAAATCATCCAGTTTTTGAAAGGCTTCCCAGTCTTCATTACTCCATTTATAGCCATGTACGAGTTTGTAAAGTCACTTTTTCTATTTCCAGTCTATATTATAAAAGCTACTCTGATATTTTTATATTTTCTTTTTAAATTTTCAAAACATTTTAAATCTTTTTGTGTGATGAAACTCCTATTAACAAAGCATATAATCTTCAATCAGAGAAAAATTATCTATCTGTTCTCTAGTTAGAATTTTCTTGATATTGCGTGAGCTCCAGAAATCTTAATATGTGCTGGTTCAACCTTCTCCACAACCTAGCAGACTGGCTAGGCAGAGTGAAGCAATGAACAAACACTTACCTCATTCTTTGTTAGGGAATTATGTATTCTTTCTAAAACTCACCAAGGTGGTGGAAAAAAGAATAATATTCTGATCTCTGCTCTATAACTTGTTAGTCTTGAGTAAATTAGATTCTCTCCTCAAGACCATAATATATTTCATTTTTGAATTCTTGATCTCATTACGAGAACAGGTTCATCTCTCGCTGGATGTACCAAATAACACTACTAGTTGACAATCAGAGGCTACAATAACTGTTCTCCTTTTGAGTGCAGATGGTTAATATTTGTTTTACTTTCCGCTTTACTCTTAATTGCAAACAATTTTGTAATATCAAAATGCAAGCATGTTTACTAGTTAGCCTAAATTAAACTGGTTTATTGAGGATGAGAATTCTGAAAACATATTTTCTAAAGACTTATGACCACTTTATGTTACAACCACAATGGAGTCACCATGGACAAGATGGAGTAAGATGAAGCTCTCTGTATCTTAGAGATGTTCAAACATTTATTTATTCTTTTTAAATAATGGGCTAAAAAGGAGAGATCCAACTGTATGTAATACATACAAATGTATATTTAATCATAATTATATGACTAACAATAGCCTGTTAATTACTCAACACATGGATTATTGGCAAGATTATAAAAGCAGACTCTAAAGTGTTTGATAATGTTTTACACAAAATTTAGCAAAATAATCCTAAAAGTGATCGTTGAAACTTAAGTGACACTAATAGGATTTCTGGTCTTGAAACTGTAGAGGTTAGGGAGGGTTTTAAGTATATTTCATATGTGACTCCAAAAATATTTCACTGAAGATTTATTAAAGAAAGATCTTTACTGTAGCTAGTTAGAAAAACTTGTCTAGTATTTGGCCACATGGCCAGATCTTTTAGGAAACATCTGGTATCAATAGACCCATCACTACTATCCTGGAGACACTTTCTCTTCCAGGTAAACATGTTGACATTGAGCCACAGGTGGCATGAATAATGATAGTTATGAGACATTTGGAGTGCTGTGTTTCAAAGGCAGCAAAAACAATTGAACCAATTACAAAAATCTGTGACTCTTCCTGAGAGTTGTAATGGCATTTTTGCTAACCAGCTATTCAATTATTCAAAATCCAAGACACATCAGAACATTTTGTAAAGGGAAAACAAAAGCATCCTATGGTAAATTTCTGCTCAACATTTGTGTCCAGTTTATGTCTGAAAACCTAGACCATCTTTAATAATAGTTCAGCTTTGCACTGGTTTCTTTCCTGCCATGTAAAATTCGAAGTGTCCAGATGGCTTGTTGTATTGGTAAGAAACTTAGATCTTGTGAACTACTTATGCTTAACAAATTGGCTTTCTCAGAGTTTTTAATTTTTTAGAAAAAGTACTTAATTGGATAAAACAGTCAAATATATCTCTTCAACAAGTTTCTACAATCTGTCTATAAGCAATAACAGCAATAGAAACAATAACAACCACAAAGAATAACCACTGTATTCTCCTCAACTTCTTTTAAAGTATCACATTAATTAACAATGGTTAATGGTACAACAACAAAAAGCATTAAAAGAATGTATTTTCTGCCAGCATCATGTATATGGGCAAAAACCTCAGGCCTAACTCCTCTGGTTAACTCCACAGAAAATGAACATACAATATTCTCTTTGATTTGAATGATTCACTTACGTTATCCTTTTTATTTGTTCATTGCTTGGCGAGTCGCCTTTGATAATGCTTCAAATTTATAAAAGAAAAACAGTAGAATTTAATTAAAAGAGCTCAAAATAATATTATTTAGTTGTACTCAGTTTTGCAAATATTAACCACCTAAGTCCTCTAGTTTGGAACTAGCAGCAGACAGTTTTCTAATAATAGTTAATAATAGCATGTTAACTAATCATTCTTCTCCACAAATGTTTAATACCATACCCAACTGCAAGTTACAAGCTTCCAGAGCATTCTATTCACAAAAATACAATGGTAAACTATAGATCTTCTTTCTTCTCTTGATCTGATAGTCTAATAAACATTTTTAAAGGTTAAACAATTACTAAATCAATAAATTAATTATGTTACATAATTCTAATCACATGCAATCAACTACTGATGTGAATGTAACTTTATGCAGGCTTCAGTAGATATACAGTTTGACTCTTAGGTTAGAGGTGTCATACAGGTTAGAATTTGAATAGTAATTCTCCTATTTATAATTTAACACTAACTTCCTCATTTGGAAGATGGGCTTAATAATACTTAGTTTAGAATTTTTGATCAAGATCGCAGCATAGGTAAATACTGTGCTTTCCTCTTCTCATGACCACATCTACGGAACAACTATCATTGAGAATCACCTGAAGTCTAGCTAAACAGAAGCTCTACAAATACGAGGTAGGAGGGGCAGAGATATGGAACAGACTGGTCCCACAGCCATATGTAGCGATTAAAATTCTAAAGGGAAATCTCAACAGCAGAGGTCGCCCCTGAGGAGTGAGGGGTCCCAGCCCCACACCAGGCTCCCAGCTTAAAGTTCCTTTGCTGAGAAGTCCCTATAGTTTCTGAGTATGAAAACCAGCTGAAATGGCGGTTGAGTGAGACAGAGGGTGCCTAGAGTCTCAGGATTTTTCTTAAAGGGCCAGTGCATGGACTTACTCACTCTGAGCTCCATCACTAGGTCAGTAGTTTGAAAGGCACCAGGAACAAACGGGGAGGAACTGAATTGCCTTGCTTCAGGATGAAGGCTGGAGGAGCATCTTTCTCCCAGAAGAAGTGCTGGCAGAAGCCATTGTTCCTTTGTTGATCCCTCTCCACTCCCAGCAAGCAGATGCAGGCAGCTGCCATATCTGTGTCTCCATCAACCTGGCTACTACAGGTGGCCTGGCCCCCAATGTTTTTCTGAAGCCCTTTTCCACCTGAATTTCAGACCCACCTAAATTTCAAGCCCGCCTAAATTCCAGTGGCTTTTCTATGCAGATAACTTGCTTTGGCCATGCCGCAGAAGTTTCACAAAACCCAAACAAGCAGCATCTGGCCTTAGTTGCCTCGTATCTCTTGCTCAGCAGCCTCAGTCCTGAAACTAGTGGCAACCAGCCTTGGTTCATGGCATCTCGAAGCTTGTTGGCTCATGCCAGGTGGCCACAGGCTTTGATTAAACTTGGCCTGGAGTGGGGTTTCACCCAGAAGGCTCTGGGGCTAACATGCCCAGTGACCAACTTCTGACAAGTTGAGCACCACCTAGCACTGCATCCAAGCGGCCAACTGGGCATGCACTGAAGACCTGCTAAAGTGAATCCTTCTCATAAGATTAGCCCCTAAGCAACAGCTCCTCCACTATAGTCTCTGGTCTGTCCTCACAACAAATCAGCCTGAGGGTCAATTCCTTCCATTGATATGTAAATAACAACAAAGCCTCAACTATAACTGGTGGGCACACATAACTCATACAAAGAACATACCTGGAGCCCAGCTCAGGAGGCCAGGGAGACAGAGCCTCTGGGCCTCAAAAACACCTAATATATAAGGCCACTCAACTAAGACATAGCTGCCTTAACTAATATATAGAAACAAACACAGGGAGGCAGCCAGAATGGGGAGACAAGGAAATGTCCCAGGATAAAGAACAGAACAAAACTCCAGAAAAAGAACTAAAGAAAATGAAGACAAGTAATCTACCAGATGCTGAGTTCAAAACACTGGTTATTAGAATGCTCAATGAACTTAGAGGAAGAGTAGATGAACTCAGTGAGAACTTCAACAAAGAGATTGAAAATATAAAAAAAAAGAGATGAAAAACATAAAAGGGAACCAGTCAGAAATGAAGAATACAATATCTGATATAAAGAACACATTAGAAGAATTTAACAATAGATAAGATAAAGCAGAGGACTGAATCAACAATTTAGAATACAATGTAGCAGAAAACACCCAATCATAACAGCTATAAAAACAGAACTTTCCAAAATAAGGATAGTCTAAAGGGCTTCTGGGATAGCATCAAACATAACAACATTCATACTATAGAGGTACCAGAAGGAGAAGAGAAAGAACAAGGAATTGAAAACCTATTTGAAGGAAAAATAATGGAAAAATTCTGGAAATGGCAAAGAAAATAGACATACAAGTCCTGGAAGTACAGAGAGCCCCAAACAAAATGAACACAGAGAGGCCCTCCCAATAAAGAAAAAGAATCCTAAAAGCAGCAAGAGTAAAACGGTTAGTTACCTACAAGAAACCTCCCTCAAGACTGTGAGCTGAGTTCTCAACAGAAACATTGCAGGCCAGAAGGGACTGGCAGTAAATATTCAAAGTGATGCAAAGCCAGGACCTACAGCCAAGATTACTCTACCCAGCAAAGCTATCATTTAGAATCAAAGGACAGACAAAGAGTATCCAAGACTAGAAAATGCTAAAGGAGTTCATCAACACCAAGACAGTATTAAAAGAAATGTTAGGGGAAAGTCTTGAAGCACAATAAGGAGGAGAATGAGAGGAAAGAGGAGGAGGAGGAAGAGAAAATAAATTTTAAAAGATGAATAATTAAATGGCAATAACTATATATCTATCAATGATTACTTTGCTGTAAATGAATTAAATATTCCAATCAAAAGATAGGGTGATCAAATGAATAATAAAACAAGACCCTTACATATGCTGCCTACAAAGGACTCAGGTTAGATTGAAAGACCCATATAGACTGGAAATAAACATGAAAATAGAAATGAAAACAAAAAATTTGGAATAGCAATAGCTATATCAAACAAAATAGACTTTAGAACAAAGGCTATAACAAGAAACAAAGGACACAGCAATCTCACTTTTGGGTATTTATCTAAAGAAACCCAAAACACTACTTTGAAGAAATATATGCATCCCTATGTTTATTGCAGCATTATTTACAATAGCCAAGAGATGGGGACAATCTGGGATTCTATCAATGGATCAATGGATAAAGAAGAAGTGATACACATATACAAATAAATACTTTTCAACCACAAAAAAAGAATGAAGTCTTGCCATCTGCAGTACCATAGGTGGACCTAAAGGGTATTAAGCTGAGTGAAGTAGGTCAGACAGAGAATGACAAATGCCATATGATTTCACTGGGTGGAATCTAAAGAATGAAATAGGCAAAAGGAAAACAAACGCATAGATACAGAGAACATTGTTTTTATTTGCCAGATGGGAGGGAGGTTAGGGATTAAAAAAGGTGAAGGAATTAAGAAATACAAATTGTTAGTTACAAAGTGGTCATGGGGATATAAAGTATAGCATAAGAAACATAGTCAGTAATATTGTAATAACTATGTATGGTATTAGATGGCTACTAGATTGATCAGGGTTATTATTTTATAAATTATATAAATGACAAAGCACTATGTTTTACTTCTGAAAGTAATCTAATGTTGTATGGCAACTGTAATTAAGTTTTTAAAATAATGATTTGCAGAACGATTTTGAGAACCAAATGAGGCCTAGTTCTAATTATTTAATAAATAACTGTCCCATAGTATGTATTCCAACAATTGAAGCAGTTGATATAATTGTCTCTACAGTCTGTTAATGTGTTCACTTTTATCCATATTCTAATGTAGATTGCATCTTGCATGTGGGAGACAAGTACATTTGATTCAGGTATGAGGTCTCACCTGCCCTTGAAGTCTTTTCACATAGAAAAAGAACATATAAAACATGAGGAGAACTTGGACTGTGAGTTTTCTCTTATCAGAAAGACAGTGGCCTGGTCAAAGTATTCTCTGCTGAAAGAAAAGACTAAATCATTTTATCAGGTAAAAATGGTGAGGACAAGAAACAGTGTCAACTAGGCTTTAAAAATACATCAACAAAGCATTAAATTTATTATTTTTTCCTCCTCCTCATATATACTTTTGTGGTATTTTTATGATAACTTTGAAAATATGGACCAAAGTTCAATTTTCACCCAATTCCAACAGTGTAAAATCCCACATTTCTTACTATTAAGGGATAATATATATTACTCAACAGTATAATTACAGTTGTTAATATTTTTTATTTGATTATTTATGCCTGGATTGGAGATATGTGACAAGTATTTATTATAATTCAATAATTATTATGTTATCAAGGGTCTTTACATAATTTTTTATACGTTGAGGTTTCTAAAATACATTAAAAGGAGTGCTTAATTATGATATTTGCCTAAACTTGAGAACATTTTAAAACAAAGTTTAAAAAAGTAAAAGATGTTGCCTGTTCTTTCAATCTGCTATGATATGGATAAAATTAATTGTTAAAATGTATTAAGAAATTAGACTATCCCAGGGTCTATTTGTATTTTTTTTCTGGTATCAAATTAAGCTACACTTGTACTGAACTGAATGGTGAAATAAAAATGGGAAAATTAGTTCTATTTCTTTAGAGAATTTTATTTAAAACCTGTTGTTTTCAGTTTTTTATCTGCATGCTCATTTCTCCAAATAAGTTTTTTTTTTCATTTATTTCAATCACAAATACCAATGAGTCTCTGCGTTCCTTTTTCCTGAATACCCTCTTTCTATTTTTGTAACAAAATACCTTTTCTTAATATATTTTACAAATTTTCAAAACATTCCCACATAAATTGCAACTTTTAAACCTGAAAATAACTCTGATATGCTAATATTAAAAATTAGCATAACTAAATAGAAGAGAAAACTGTAACTCAGAAAGATGAAGGCCTGTCAAAGGTCATATAGTTTATGAAAGATTGGTCTGGATCCAAAATTATAGATTCTTATCAGCAGAGAATATTTTCTTTAGGAATTTTAATCTGACATCAATCAGAAATTAACACAAACATTCTGGTAACATTTGGTCCCCTTTCTTTCAATTTTTCAACTCTTCTGATTAAACTCTAAAAAATATACAAGACAATAAAAAGGACTCATCTATGCTTCCCTTTTCCCACAGATAGTCATTGTAAAATAATGATTAAAAGTATAGATTCTGATGTGAATCCTGATACTACTCTATGAGCTACATGACCTTAAACTGGTCAGTGCCTCAGTTCCCTTATCTGAAAAGTTGGGATAATGATGACACTTAGGAAGATGGAGTAAATGATTTAAAACTAGCAAAATATCTAAAATTGCTCGTAGCATAACAGTAAGCATCATGTGTGTTGTTAAACAAATGGTATTATTTCTCACTTCCTATGACCCTTTAAAGTAAAATTGTACTCCCATCTGTCTACAAAACTATTATTTTGAAGGCCATTAAATAAATGTTAGCTATCAAATTCTATTATAATTATTCCAGTCTTCTTATTTCTCTCTGAACAATTCCAACAAATCCTATAGAGCACCCACTTTTTCAATGAACATTTTCTTTAGTAGACACTACTTTTTCACTCAATTTTTATATTCTCTTGCTTCTTTTCCTACATTTTTGGCATGTCCTCAGATTTTTTATTTGTTTCTCAGCTGTTCCTCTTGTTAATTTTTTGTATTGTCTTGGATCTCTCACTATCAACTCCAGGGAAATGAGACCAGATCTGTATAACTGACACAGACTTTATTTTATTCTAAGATTTCTAGCTTTCTATGGGGAAGATTTAAATTGATATTCTGCCAACATCTTGAACCTACCATATATATTTATCATCTGTCTGTCTGTTCTATCTATCTATCTATCTATATCTATCTATCTATCTATCTATCTATCTATCTATCTATCTATCTATCTATCTATCATCTATCTATCTATCTATCTATCTATCTATCTATCTATCTATCTATCATCTATCTATCATCTATCTATCTATCTATCTATCTATCTATCTATCATCTATCTATCTATCTATCTATCTATCTATCTATCTATCATCTATCTATCTATCATCTATCTGTCTGTCTATCATCTATCTATCTATCATCATCACCTAATCTAGGTATTTATATAATCTTTGCATTATAGATTTGTTTTTCCTCAAGTCTTCTTTACATTTATAAATTGCATGAACACTTGCAGATTTTTATTCTGGGTTTTTACTTTTATTTATAAAAGTAAAGAACTTAAATTTAGTACAGTTTAATACCTCTTGCAACATTAAGATTTGGTGAGTCCATGCATTAATAAAAAAATGTGTAATTTAGAAAGAATTATGGAATCATAGTATTTCTGTTTATGAATTCTTGAAATCAGTGATAAATAGAAACATCTTTAATGCAACATGAGAAAAGAAAGACATTACACACAAACAGCAAAGATAAGAATGACATCAGACTTTTTTCTTGAACAATGCAAGCAAAGGAACAGTGAATCACTATCTTTACTGAAAATAAAAATTAAACTTGTCAATGTAGAATTCTATACTAGGTAAAAATACCTTTTAAAATTAAAATGAAATAAAGACTTGGATACAAAAAAAGGTGAAAGAATTTGTTACCAGCAGACCTGCAGTACAAGAAATGGTAAAGAAAATTCTTCACAAAGAAGAAATAATATCACCTGGAAATATAGATCTATGCAAAAAAATGAAAAGCATGGAAAGTATCAATATGTAATTAAATATAACCATGATATTGTGTCTAAAGAAGCTTTTAAATAACATAAGATTAATAATATTTTACACTGAGGACAACTTCTTATTGAATAAAACAAATAATTATTTTTCTCACTATCATGAGTGGTGAAAAAATCAAGCCTGTTTCTTTCATAATTAAAGAAATTTTTGAACACTAAACTGAGCACTGAAACAGATTTTGTTTAATTTCACTTTTAATCTCAATGGCATTTTATTTTCCTGATGGTTTCATCTTATACTTAAGATTTCTTTTTATACTTACTTTCCTAGTTTCTTATTCATACTTGTCTATCTTTTCTCCCTGAATTCTAATTTTTCTTTTGCCTTCTGTCTCAGCCTTTTCATTTATTATTCCCACCTTCAGTTTTCTCATTCCGTCTGTCCTCAAGTCTTCCTTTTATGTAGAATAAAAATTTAGAAACCAATTTATCTTCTTTGCCTAAAACTGGTTATAAACCCAGTAAACTTAAGAAGATTGAGAGGTAGCTTAAATGTTTTTTAAAGAGTAGAATGTAAAATGTAATGTTGACCATTTAACACATTTATTGAATACCTACAATTTACTATTCTAGGTATTTGGGATACTTTAGTAAATAAAATAAAAAATCATCAGTTTATTTAAATTTAGTTATTCAAGTTATAAAGTTTAAGTTATTTAAGTCCCATGCCCTTTTTCGTCTTATACTCTAGTGGGAGAAGACAGACAATAAATAATAAACGTGATAAATTAGATTTTTACATTAAAAGATGACATAGATTATGGAAAAAATACAGCAGAGAAAACTAGATGACACTGGGAGGCAAAAGTTGGAACAGTAAATGAGGGGGTCAAGTCATACCTCATTGAAAATGTGAGATTAGAAGAAAGATTTGAAGGTAGTTTCAAAGAGACAATTAGACAAGACCCATAGACCGTAAAACAAGAACATGTCAGAAGAGTTCAAAGAACATCAAGAAAAACAAGATAACCACAGAAGAGTGATTTGGGAGGAGATCCATGGGATAGAAAGTCAGAGAAGTTATGGAGACTTGATAATGTAGGGCTTTATAAGTCACTGAAAAGACTTAATTTTGTCTATTATGGGAGCCATTGCCAAGCTGTGAGCAGAAAAGTAACAAGACCTGACATGTTTTAAAAGGACTAGTGTGACTACTAAACTGAAAATAAATTTTAGGAGATAAGAGAGCAAGAGTAGAACTAGGTAAATCTTTTATAGCCATTCAGGCAAGATTTACTGGTGGCTTAGATGGCATAGTGGAGGAAAAGGTGGTGAGAAGTGATTTGATTCTGGGTATATTTCAAGGGTAGATTTAATGAAACTGGTTAATTGGTTATATGTCAAGTGTGTGAGAAAGAGGGAGGCCAATAATGCCAAGAATAATTTTCACAACTGGACATACAGAGTTGTCTTCAACCTGATATGCAGAAGATTTAGAGTTAATTGTGATTTTTCTTAGGTATACAAGTGGAGATACTGAGTGGATAATCTAATACAAGAGTCAACAGTTCAGAGAAGGCCAGGCTGGTGATTGATACATTTGGAATTTATCAACGTATAGGTGTTATAAAAACCAGAGACTGGGGTCACTAAGTGTGGATGAAGAACAGAAGACATCCAAGAACCAAACCCTAGAAATCTCTACCATTAAATGTTTAGAGAGAAGGATCAGCATCTACCAAGAATGAAGAAGAACAACCAGTAAGATCACTTCCCTCACATTTCCACGTTTAATCTTTGCAAACAATATTTAAGTCATGTGTGAAAAACAACTCTCTTCCCAGTTTCATATGGGACCAATGCCCCCTCATTATGGAGCTGTGTAGCTTTGATGGCACCATCCTATGTGTTCTCTGGAATTATGGATTTGCTCTCTTTATTGAAGCACACTGTAAGGGCAATTACCCAACCCTTTGTGAGTCACAACTTCATCAAAATTGGAGATAATAATTCTACCACATAGTATTAACAAAAGAATTAAATTAATCAATGAACAAATTAATGTATGACAACTGAATATAAGAGTAATCACTTCATTAGTCAATATATCCTTCTTGAGGCACCTTATTAGATGCTGAGGATTTGAAACTGAAACTATTAGCTCCTTCCCCTCATGGAGCATATGTCCTTTTCAGGGAGAGAAAAGGTAAACAAGAAGAAAATTGAAAGTACTGTCAAGAAAACAAATAACGTGTTGAGAAAGAATAGAGTGAGAGGAAGCTGCTTTTCAAAGGAAGGCCTGAAAAGTCTTTGATGAAGAAATATTTAAGTTGAAATATGAAGGACAAGGAAAGTTCAAATAGAACGGGGGGCAGGAACATGCAAGGCAGGAAGAGTTTTGACAAGCTGTCAAATCTTAGCCTGGCTTTCTCAGAGTCAACTCAACAAAATTAGCTGGGTTTTTCCCTAAATTTTGTCTTTTGCTGAATCTTCCGTTTGTCTTTTCTTTCTTGAGTTTTTCCTGTTTATTCTGCTGTAGCCCCTTCCACTTGTCTCAGTAATTATCATTTTCTGCTTCCTTCCTACCTTTTCTTCTTCATCCTGGACTCTGAATAAGCCAAACTAGGACAATACACATGATTGATGAGTGGTGATTTTTTATAAAAGTTGTTATTAGCATGGCTGCTTCTTGACTTTTTTGGATAAGGGGAAGGAATTTGGAAGACGGAGGACTTATTCAGGAATGTATTGGAAGAGTAACTGCCTGGGATTCTACATAAAGCTATCAATGGACTCCATGGGCTGTGCCCTATGCCAGATACCTTTGCACACTCCTTCTTATTTAATTTTCATAGCCATCCAATAAAATAATATTCATAACAGATTCCATGTGAAAATTGTGGGATGAAATAATTAAGTTACTTGTCCTAAATCATACAGCTCTTAAGTGACAGAAGAAGGACTTTAATCCATGGTGATTTGATGCAGTCTTGCTGTTCAGGTAACTGTGGTTTATTTATTCATACTTGGATATTCTTGTAGCATGTGAAGAATCTGTGAACCATAGGGAAATGTAATGAGTATTAAATCAATTGAAATCTTCTAACTATTGACTGCTTTTGAGGTTTTTTTTTTTTTGTGGGAAAATTATAACAATGCTAAATGTATTATGTTGCAGACACTGTTATAATAATATCATTAAATTTGTTTAATCTTTGACATAAGATATATTATTATCTCCATTTTTTAGGTTGACAAACTGACACTCTGGTTGCCCATGCTTACAATGCTTATTATGGTAGTAGAATTTTAATTCTGACAGTCTGACTACATAGACAAGAAAGCTACATGGGTTTCATGCTTATATGGAGAACGTTCTGCTGTCACAATCAAGGAAAATATTATATTGAGCTTTCACTGGGTCTACTGCATCTCTTCATGTTTTTTTAAAAGGAAATGCCTAGATTAATGTGTATGTGTAAAAATTATAATTATTTAGTGACTGCAATAAAAATTGTTCTTTTATTTTTTTCAAAGTTGGTACATTTTTTTCTTAATAGGGAAGATTAGTCATCTAGCTTGCATCATTTGAATTGTCTAAGTGAAAACCTGTAATCCTTGTAAGTATCTTATTTCTGAAGGAGAGTTGATTCTTGGGGGAAAGCTGTATATTGGTCATTTGCAGATGACAATTATAGGACATGATGGGGAGGATCATGGAGCAAGGTTATATTCGAACATGGTAACAGTTAAGGAGTCTAAAGATACTGTCACTGAGTGTGTAATTCCTACTTGGAACTAGATAGATACTTAGGAGCTTTTGTGCATGTTTCTAAACTGAAGGCTAGATGTGGGTAACGTTATCAAAAAATTGGTAAGAACATGAAAGAAAGACCATGTACTGCTAAGGGGTTGTTGTTGGCGGATCCTATTTAGAGACTCCTCCACAGACCTGATCTAACCTCTTCACCACTACATAAATTGCCCCTAAAAACCTGAACAGGAAGAAAAATTCCAATTTTTAGTGATAAATATGTACTGTTTAATTGCATAAATTTACTCCTCACAGTAAATGTGGGGAATTATTGTTACCCAGGTTATACAAAAGAAAAATAGATTTGAAGTGAAGGTCCTACCACAGCCAGAGGCAGCTTGGGAAGGCACACACCCTAAGCCCAAAGGACAACATGGGTCATTAGTTGACAAATACCATGATGGAAAGCTGAAGAATGTAGCTAATATCTTTTTTTCCAAGTTGGTATAAAGATATATCCTAAAAATCACATTAAAAGCTCAATAAGGTTTGATGATTAAGATAATAAACAAAAGAAATTAATTTTATACTGAGATAGGCTGACTATTCTGTAATCTAATAGACTGCCTATCATAGAGGATGAACTACCTGACATGCTCAATCTGCTTTTGATTAACAATGCACCATTACACTAAAGTCTCCCAAAGCAGGAAGCAACTGCAATTTTAACCTTCTTTAAACCAAGCCTGCAGAACCCTCTTTATCCTTAGAATTTCTATTAACTTCTCAAAGGATGAATTTAGGAATAAATGTATAAGAAAAACAATGTGGGGCATTAGTAATTAGACTGAATTCATTTTATTCATTCTTCATTCATTCATTCAGAGCAACAATTTCTGAGTGTCTACTGTAGATCAAGTATAGTACTTCGGGGAGTATCAAGAATGAAGATGGCATAGCCCCAGCTTTCATGGGACATATTAAAGTGGACAAGATCATGGAGGAAAAAGTACATATCAATTATAATTATGAAAGAATGTGCTAAGTGAGCAGTAAATTCATTAATTTTTTTCAATAAACAATTACTTTATGCCCACTTTATTTTTTGGTTTGTAAGTCTTTAATCAAACATTATTTTCTTTAGTCTTCATAGCAGTCCAACAGGAAAATATTTACCTTCTCTAGTCTCCTTAAGGAAAGGAACCATTTATGTACCTGGCACACAGTAGACACTAGTGCTTTTTAAAATAAGGAAAAATAATCCATAAGTACAATCTTTAAAGCTACTAACTACTGAATAAGACATAGCTTTTGGAAAAAGATACTTATTCTGGAACATTAAATATTCTCATTTATAATCTATGTCATATAACAAAAGACTTTAGTTTGATTAAAATAAAATCAGCCGATATATTTTACATGAGTTAGTAGCTAAGTACTTGAAATGAGATGAAGTTTGTTTCTTTATGAGATATCAAGTGGTCTAGTAGAAAGGATATCAGATTTGTGTTCATTTTGCTTTAGCATCTGGAAACACATTGAACAAAAGGGCTAGTCTCCAGTCTAATGGAGTTTATACTCCAGTAAAGGTGGGAGACAAAAATAATTAGCAAGTTAAGAAATAAAATAATTTTTTTGTTAATTTTTGTTTTTCAATTAGAGTTGACATTGAATATTATTTTAAATTAGTTTCAGGTGTACAGCATAGTGGTTAGACATTTATATAATTTATGAAGTGTTTCCCTTAATTAGTCTGATACCCACATGGCACTATGTATATTTACAATATTATTGACTACATCCCTATGCTATACTTCACATTTTCATGACTATTTTGTAACTACAAATTTGTACTTCTTAATTCCTTCACATTTTCATGCAGCCCCAACACTCCTCCCATCAGGCAATCACCAATTTTTCCTCTAACTATGAGTCTGTTTGTACTATTTGTTCATTTATTTTGTTCTTTAGATTTCATATATAAGTGAAAGCATACGAGTTTTTTTTTTCTGTCTGACTTATTTCACTAAGCATAATACCTTCTAGGTCCATCCAAGTCATTGCATATGATAAGATTTCATTATTTTTATGGTTGAGTAACTTTCCATTGTATTTATGTACCACTCCTTCTTTCCCAATCATCTATTGATGGGCACTTAGGTTGCTTCCATATCTTGAGTATTCTAAATAGTGCTACAGTGAACACAGTGATACACATATCTTTTAAAATTGATGTTTTGTGTGTGTGTGTGTGTGGGGGGGGTAAATATCCAGAAGTAGAATGGCTGGGTCACAAGGTAGTTCTATTTTTAATTTTTTGAGAAAACTCCAAACTGTTTTTTATAGTGGCTACATCAATTTTCAATCCCACCAACAGTGCATAAGGGTTCCCTTTTCTCCATACCTCGCCAATACTTGTTGTTTGTTGATTTATTGATGATAGCCATTCCAACAGGTGTAAGATAATATATCATTCTGGTTTTAATTTGTATTTCTCTAATGATTAGTGACATTGAGCATCTTTTTATATGTCTATTGGCATTTTTATGTCCTCTTTTTAAAAAATTTATTTTAATTTTTTTCAAGTATATAATGCATTGGTTAGATATTTATACAGTTTATAAAATGGTCCCCTCAACTGCTCCCTCCCTTCCCTGACCCTCCACCTAGCCAAAGTGTTATTGTGAACTGCATTCCCTATGTTGTGCTCCCCATCCCCGTGACCATCCATTAGTTACTAATTTGTACTTCTTTAACCTGTCACCTTATTCTCCCAGCCCACCGAACTCCTCCACTCTGTCCGTCACCAAATTGTCCATTATATTTGTGAGTCTATTTTTGGTTAGCTTGTTCTTTTTATTCCTTAGATTCTGCATATAAGCAAAATCATACAGTACTTATCTTCTCCATCTGACTTAAATACCTTCTGCATCCATCAAAGTAATATCTTTTTTCATTTCCTTTTAGTCTATGTGTGTCTTTTAATCTGAATTGAGTCTCTTGTAGGCAGCATATGTAGGAGTTATGTTATCTTATCCATTCAGCCACTCTATATTTTGGTTGGGACACTTAATTCTTTTCCATTTAAGATACTGATTGATAAGAATGTAGTTGTTACCATTATTTATTCCTGTTTTTGATGCATGTTTTTTCTTCTTAAAGAAGTCCCTCCAACATTTCCTGTAATACTGGCTTTGTGGTGACAAATTCCTTTATCTTATTTTTGTCTGGGAAGCTCTTTATTTGTCCCTTGACTCCAAATTATAGCTTTGCTGGATAAAGTACTCTTGGTTGTGGATCCTGGGTCTTTATTACATCAAATATTTTGTGCCAAGTCCTTCTGTTCTGCATAGCTTCCTTTGAGAAATCAACTGCCAATCTTATGAGTGTTCCCTTATAGCTAACTAACTATTTTTCTCTTGTTGCTTTTAAGATTCTCTCTTTGTATTTAATCTTTGGCATTTTTATTATAATGTGTTTTGGTGTGGACCTCTTTGGATCCCTGATTTTGGGGATTTTCTGAGCTTCCTGAGGTTTTATGTCCATTTCCTTCACTAGGTTAGGGAAATTTTCCATCATTTTTTCTTCAAACAGCTTTTCAACATTAGATGGATATTTGGACCATTAATAGTGTCCCATATGTTTCTTAAATTATTTTTATAGTCTTGGCATTTTATCTCTTGCCATTCTGATTGAGTGTCTTTGGCTTTCTCATCCTCTAGATAGGGCATTTGATCGTCTTCTTTATTCACTTTGTTTATTCCATTTAATATACTTCTCATCTCAGATAATGTGTTCTTCATTTCAGACTGGTTCTTTTTAAAAAATTTCCATTTCCATTTTTATGTTTTTTTATTTTTTTGTTGAAGTTCTCACAGAATTTATCTATACTTCCAAAAAGTTTATTGTGAGGGTATACCTGGATGTGGCTTGGGTGGGGCCACAAGTTGGGAAAGGAGGGGTTTCCAGAAATCTTCTGGGTGAAGCAACCTCTGCTATTCAGTTTGATGACATCATGGCTATGGCAGTGCTGTTTGGCGTACTGGGAGGGGGAAGGCTCAATAGGGAACAATGAATACCTCTGGCACTTCTGTACAGAGTAAGTCTTGCCTAGGCCCTCAGTCCGACAATGTCTCCCTGTAAGTCCCTGATGCCTCCTGCGCACAACCAAATCGACATGAGTGCTCAGGGTGAACAGATTCATCACTGTGAAAATCCACTCGTGTTCCATTTAAGAGGCGTCGGTAGCGGCCTCTGCCACAGTCTGTCTCACTCAGCCACTCTACACCATGCAGACCCACATCCTCTCCCCATCTTACCTTCTGCCATTACAGAGTGATTTCTTGGATTTCTCTCTGTTTGTATGGCTTGTTCACCAAGATCCCAGGTGATTTTTTTCTTGCTGCTGCTCTCTGTTTCTGTCACAATTTTTATTTGGTTGCCAGAGGAATGAACAGAACCTCTCTATTGTCCATGCCATACTCCCCACCCCTGTAAGTCCTCTTTGAAGTGATGCCTATTCAGGTCCTCTGCCCATTTTTTAATTAGATTGTTGTGTGTGTGTGTGTGTGTGTGTGTGTGTGTGTGTGTGTGTGTGTGTCTGTGTTGTGGTGTATGCATTTTGTATAAATTTTGGATAGTAACCTTTTATCAGATGTATTTTGGGCAAATATCTTCTTCCATTCAGTGGTTTGTTTTGTTGGTGGTGTCCTTTTCTGGGTAACAACTTTTTAGTTCGATGTAGACCCATTTGTTTGTTATACTTTTGTTTGTTCATTTGCCTGAGGAAATATAACAGAAAAAATATTGCTAAAAGCCATGTCGGAGAGTTTGCTGCCTACAGTTTCTTCTAGGAATACTATGGTTTGGAGTTTTACATTTAAGTTTTTAATCCATTTTGAGTTTATTCTTGTGTATTGTGTAAGAAGGTGGTCCAGTTTCATTTTTTTCCATGTACCTTTCCAATTTTCTCCAAATCATTTAGTGAGTAGATGCCCTTCACCCCATTGTATATTTTTGACTACTTTGTCATAAATTAAATGACCATGTAGGTATGGGTCAATTTCTGAGTTTTCTATTCTGTCCCTTTGACCTATGTGTCTGTTTTTATGCCAGTATCCTGCTGTTTTGATTATTATGGCCTTGTAATAAGTTTGATATCAAGTAGCATAATACTTCAAACTTTGTTATTCTTTCTCAAGTTTGCTATGGCTATTAAGGGTCTTTTATGGTTCCATATATATTTTAGGATTATTTGTTCTAGCTCTGTAAAATATGCCATTGGTATTTTTATAGAGATTTATAGATTGCTTTTGGTGATGTTAATTCTTCCTATCAATGAACACAGTATATGCTCCAATATATTTGTATCTTTCTTCAATTTCTTTCTTCAATTACTTACAGTTTTCTGAGTACAGGTTTTTTTTTACTTCCATTATATTTATTCCTAGGTGTTATTTCTAAACAATTTATTATGGTGACTTTGATTAACAAAATCCAGTTTCAGGTGTACAATTTAGTAAGACATATGCATATATTACATTGTGTGTTCACCACTCATAGTTACATTGCTTTCTGTCACCACACATACCCATCTACTTTCCCTCTCCTCTCTACTCTGCTACCATCTGGTAACTGCTAGCCTATTGTCTATGTCCATAAATCTCTGTCCTGTTCCTTTGTTGATACCTATAGTAGGACACTTAAGTTGCTTCCATGTCCTGGCCACTGTGAATAGTGCTGCTATGACCATTGGTGTGCAAATATCTTTTTGGATATGTGTTTTCAAGTCTTTGGGGTAATAACCCAGTAGAGGGATTGCAATCATGTGGTAGATCCATTCTTAGTTTTCTGAGGAACCTCCATACTGTTTTTCATTGTGGCCATACCAATTCACAGTCCCACCAGCAGTGTATGAGGGTTCCTTTTTTTTTGCATCCTAACAATTGTTTTACTTATCCTGTTAACAGCTATTCTGACAGATGTGAGATGGCATCTTATTGTGGTTTTGATTTGCATTTCCCTAAAGACTAATGATGTTGAGAATCCTTTCATATGTTTGTTGGCCATTTGTATGTCTTCTTGGGAGATGTGTCTGTTCAGGTCCTCTGCACATTTTTTAACTGGATTATTGTTGCTTTGTTGTTGTTGTTGTTATTGAGTTCTTTGTATATTTTAGATATTAGACTTATTGGAGGCCTTGCTTGCAAACATGTTTTTCCATTCGGGTGGTTTTCTTTTTACCTTGTTGGTTTCTTTTGCTGTGCAGAAGCTTTTTATTTTGATGTATTATTTTTTAGATGCAATTGTAAATGTAATTGTTTTTTTTAATTTCACTTTCTGATAACTCATTATTAATATATAAAAATTCAGTCTTTTTTGGCCTTATATACTAGGTGTCCTGTGTAGCCCAGTGGCACAGTATCACAGATGACTTGCATTAAGTGCTCCAGGTGTGTCCTTTGTATGGGTTTTGTGTTGTAGTTCCTCCTGTTGTAGTTGAATCTTGATTGCTTTGACACATCAGTGATTGGGATTTACTCTCATGCTGACTGGCTATGAGAATTGGCCATGCCCACAGTATATAAGCTGCAGTGTGGGTTAACCCCATGGAGTGGGTGGGATTTGCCCTAGCAGGCTCTCCTGACTGTCAAGATCACCCTTTGACTATGCTGCTTGTGGAACTAATAAGGTGTTGCTCTGTTTTTTTCTCATTCAGCCTCGAGGTGTGGTAGTCCTGAGGCCTCTCAGGATGAGCTCCCAAGGTCAGTCACTACCTGGTAGTAGTTACAAGACTGTCCTTAGTTGCTCACTGTTTGTGCTGGAACTGGAGGCACGTGGGAGGGGCAACATTATGAACCAAGGCCAGATGCCACCAGTACCAGGCCTCAGGGAGCTCAGCAAAAGGTCCAGGGCACGCCAAGGCTTGAGGCTGCCTGCTGGCTGACTGTAAGTCTCAGCAGCTGAAAGAGCCTTGGGTAGTATAGGAGATGGGTTAAGTGAGGTTCTACTGAGTCACCATGGCTGGGAAAGTTGTTTCTTAGGTTAGTACGGATCCAAATTTTGTGCCAGTGCTGAGCCTATGGCCACTCACAGAAGTCTCAGATCACACCGTGGCCAGCCACTGCCCACCTCGAGCCTGTGGACCACCAAGATTTATTTTAATACTACTGCTGCTAGGGTTGGGGCTACTTTACCACCACCAAAGTTGACTCCAATGGTTCTTGGGCTGAGGCCCATTGATAGCTTCTGAGAGCTCTGGGTGGGCCTGGTTGCCCAGCCACCAAAATGCTTCTAGCAATGTGTGAATTGGGGCAGGGTCTCAGGGAGTCACTAGGGTGGAGCAAACAGAGTTCACCAGGACAATCCAGATTCAGTTTTGGTTGTATAGGAGAAGGGCTCAGCACAGGCAATATGGTGCTCACCTATAGACTGCACAGGATGAAGGCTCAACTAAGGGACAATGGAGGCTGTCCCTCCAGCCATCACCCTGAAGGCATACAACTCAGTCTTCCTCTGAATGTCTCTGGCACCTCTCAAGTTGCTCTCCATCTGCTGAAACTCAGGGTGATTGCCTGTGAGCAAGTGACTCTGTGTATGCACCCTTCAAGGGATCATCTGGGTTTCCAGCTGACTTCCATCTCACCTGAACAATTAGAATCACTGCTGATTTTCACAGCCTCTTTCCAGCACAGGAACTCTGGCCTGTGGAGCCCTAGTGGGGAGCTGGGCCCCTTGCATCTCTGGGTTGGGGACCTCTGCTGCTCAGCTATTCTTTCTTATGCTAAACCATCAAATGTGCATGTGGAGCCAGCCTGTTTTGTGTTCTGCCACTCATCAGTCTCAATGTGGCCTCCTCTTTATGTCCTTAGTTAAAGAAGTTCTGTGCAGCTAGTCTTCAGATAATTCTCCAGGTTGATTGTTCTATAATTTTATTGTAATTTTAATGTGGTCATTAAACAGGAGGAGGAAAACAGAGCATTTACTTAATCTGACATCTTGACCAGAACTCTAAAATAATTTCTGATATGTGCTATGAAGAAGACTTAACAAGAGCGTATAAAGAAAACTAAGGTCTGTGACTCTTTTAGGTAAACTATGTGAAGCTCATCTTGAAGCTAGGAGGAACTTTTTTATGTATTTTTTTTTCATTGTTAAAATAATATATCCTCATTTTAAGAAAATTTAGAAAGCATAGAAAGGTTTGTAAAACTTGCATTTCATGGCTAATAGACAAATATTTACTTAATCATTCTGTCATTAATGCAAGCATCTGTGCATTCTTAAAATTAATCATTTTTACTTTTTAAAAACAGTTTTATGTTCACAGAAAAAAACTTTAAGTACAGAGAGTTCCCACATGCTTTCTATCCTTCACATGCACTATCTCCTCCAGTATCAACATCCTGAACCACAGAAGTACATTTGCTACAATCAGTTAACCTACATAACATAATTTTCATCCAAAGTCCATAGTTTACATTAGGGTTCACTCTTGTTGTTACACATTCTATGGGTTTGGACAAATGTATATTGCTATGTTATCAACATTGTAGTATAGTTTCACTGTCCAAAAACTCTTCTGTGCTCTATTCCTCACACTCCCATAATTCCTAGCAATCTGTGCCCTTTTTAATATTGCTGTAGTTTTGCCTTTGCCAGAATGTCATATAGTTAAAATCATATAGTATGTAGATTAGATTCTTTTGCTTCATAATAGGCATTTAAGTTTCCTCTGTGTATTTTCATGGTTTGGTAGCTCATTTCTTTGTAGAGTTGAGAAATTGTCTGAATACACCACAGTGAATTATCCACTCACCTTACTTGACATTTTAGTTGTTTCCAAGTTCTGGCAGTTATCAACAAAGCTTCTATAAACATCCATGTGCAGGCTTTTGTGGAGACACAGGTTTTCAATTGTTTTAGGTAAATACCAAAGAATATAAATGCTAAATTGTATGGTAAGAGTGTTTCACTTTGAGAAACTGCCAAACTGTCTTCCCAAGTGGCTGAACCATTTTGCATTCTCACTAGGAATAGTTCCTGTTTCCCAGTGTTTTTGGATTTTGGCTATCCTAATAGGTGTATTGCGGTATCTCATTGTTATTTTAATTTATAATTCTTTAATGACATATGATGCTAAACACTTTTTCATATACTTTTTGCCATCCATATATATTCTTTGATGAAGTGTCTGTTAAGGTCTTTGGCCATTTTAAAAATCAGATTGTTTTCTTATTGTTGAGTTTTAAGTGTCTTTGTATATTTGGATGATAGTTCTTTATCAGATGTATCTTTTATAAATATTTTATTTAGGTTTATAGCTTTTCTTATTCTCTTGACATTGTCTTTCACAAAACAGAAAATTTTTTTAAAAATTAAGAAAGTCTAACATCAATTATATCTTTCATGAATCTTGACTTTCTTGTTGTATATAAAAAGTCATTACCATACCCATGGTCATCTACATTTTCTTCTACATTATCTTCTAGAAGTTTTATAGTCTCACATTTTACCTTTAAGTCTATGGTCTATTGTGAGTTAATTTTTGGGTAAGGTATAAGTTGTATGTCTAGATTTAGAGTTGTTGCACGTGGATGTCCAGTTATTTCAGTACCATTTGTTGAAAAAAGTACCTTTGCTCCATTACCAAAGATATTTGACTGTATGTTGGTCTACTTCTGAGATTAAAATTTTTTTTCCATTAATCTATTTATTTTTTCGCAATAGAACACTGTCTTGATTACAGTAACTTTACAGTAAGTCTTGCAGTTGGGTATTTTACTCCTACAACTTTGTTCGTCTTCAATATTGTGTCACCTGTTCTGGGTCTTTTGTCTCTCCATAAAAGCTTTAAAATCAGATGGTCAATATCCACAAAATAACTTGCTGGGATTATGATTAGGATTCTGTTGAATCTATATATCAAGAAAAAACTGAAATTTGAAAATATTGAGTCTTCCTGTTTATGAATATAGAATATTTCCCATTAACCCATTTTTTTTGTAGTTTTTCTCATATAGATCTTATATATATTTTGTTGGAAGTACATCCAAGTATTTCATTTTTGGGCATGCTAATATAAATGATAATGTGTTTTTAATTTCAAATTTTAGTTGTTAATTGCTGGCATATAAAAAATATTTGACTTTTGTATATTAACTTTTTATGCAACAACTGTGGTTTCAATCACTGATTAGTTTCAAAAGATTTTTTTCTGTTCTTTTGGATTTTCTACACAAGTGATCATGCTACCTTTGAACAAAGTTTATTTATTCATCCTCATTGTATTTAACTATTTTCTTTCTTTCTTTCTTTCTTTCTTTCTTTCTTTCTTTCTTTCTTTCTTTCTTTCTTTCTTTCTTTCTTTCTTTCTTTCTTTCTTTCTTCTTTCTTCCTTTCTTTCTTTCTTTCTTTCTTCTTTCTTTCTTTCTTTCTTTCTTTCTTTCTTTCTTTCTTTCTTTCTTTCTTTCTTTCTTTCTTTCTTTCTTTCTTTCTTTCTTTCTTTCTTTTTTGTCTTAATGCACTACCAGAACTTCTTGCCCTATACCTAATTTTATTGGGAAAGCTTCAGGTTTCTTATCATTATGTATGGTGCTGGCTGTGAGTTTTATACTGATGTTCTTTATCAAGTTGAGAGGTTCCCTGATCCTTAGTTTACTGAGAATTTTTATCACAAATACGTGTTTTTCTGCATCTCTTGTTATGAGCATGGAATTTTTCTTTAGCCTGTTGCTGCGATGAATTACGTTAATTGATTTCCAATGTATCCTGGCTTTGCATAACCGGAAAATTCCAACTTGGTTATGATGTATAATTCTTTTTATACATTGTTGTATTTACCAATATTTTGTTTAGGATTTTCTCATCTATATTCGCAAGAAATATTAATATGTAGTTTTTTTTTCAGAGATGTCTTTATCTGGTTTTGATTTTTGAGTAATACTGGCCTTAGAGAATGAATGTGTTAAAAATATTACACATATTTTGATGTTATGTTTTCATTTTCATTCAGTTCAAAATTTTATTTTTCTCTTGCGGTTTATTCTTTGACTTGTGTTATTTGAAAGTGTGTTCTTTAATCTCCAAGCATTTTGAGATTTTCCAGATATCTTTCTGTATTTGATTTCTAGCTAAATTCTATTGTGTTCTAGAGCAGATATTGCATAATTTTTACTCTTTTAAATTTGTTAAAGTGTGTTAATTCCCAGAACATTGTCTATCTCGGTGAATGTTTCATGTCAGCATCAAACAAATGTGTCAATTGCCCACAGACCCACATTCACTCAGACTGAGACAATTTAGACATAACTATGAATCTAATGTGTACATCTTTGAGATGTGGGTTGAAACTGAAGTACCTGGAGAAAACACACACAACATGGGGAAACTCTGCAAACTCCACACAGTGACCCTAGATTGGGAATTGATTTTTTTTCATTTATATTATAATGCTGTATATGTCTTTATTTAGAGCAGGAACTCCTGTATGTTTCTTTATTTAGAGAAGGTTTTTTTTTTGTGGAAAAAATGTTGATTCTTGTTTCCTTTATGTGCTATGATAATTTCTGTCTTTTAATTGATGTACTTAGATCATTAATATTTAAGGTGATTATCAATAACTTTGAATTAGTACTAAAAAATTTGTTATTGTTTTCTATTGCTATTCTTTGATTCTATTTTTTGTCTTCCAGCTTTTTCTGCTTTTTGAAGTTTTAATTGAGAATTTTTTATAATTTAGTTTTTTCTCTTTTTTAGTATATCAATTATACTCTTTTTAAAAAATCTTATTTTACTGGTTGTCCTAGAATTTGCAATATATATTTACATCTAATCCAAGTCCACTTTCAAATAACACTATACTGCTTCACAGTACTTTATACAAACAAAATAATTCTAATATATCCCTCCCGTCCTTGCTATCATTGTTGTCATTCATTTCAATAATACATAAGCAAATATTTATTTATATATTCATATATAAAAGAATATATAATAAAATACATTGTTGCTATTATTATTTTGAACAAATTGTTATGTTAGATCAATTAAAATATGAAAAATGAAAGTTTTTATTTTACTTTCACTTTTCCTTATATGAGGGACTTTAGGTCTAAATTTATTACCTATATAATTTTTTTTTTCTGAAAAACTTCTTTTAACATTTTTTGCAAGGCAGGTTTACTGACATCAAATTTCCTCAATTTTTACTTGTCTTAAAAATACTTATTTCACCTCAACTTAAAAAAAAATTCTCAGGGTGTAGAGTTCTAGGTTGGTGGTTTTTGTTTTTTCTCTCAATTCTTCAAGTATTTTGTTCCATTCTCTTCTTGCTTGAATTTTTGTGGAAAAGCTGCATGGAATACTTTTGCCCTTCTACACATAAGATGTGTTTTTTTCAATGATTTCTTTCAAGATTTTTTAAGCCTTTAGTTTACTGAAGTTTAAATATGATATTCCTTAGTATAGTATGTTTTGGGCATTTATCCTGCTATGTGTCTCTGAGTTTCATGGATCGGTGTTGGATGATATCGGGAATTAATGTGAGAAATTTTCAATCATTATTACTTCAAATACTTCTTCTATTTTATATTCTCTTTTTTTCTTCTCCTGGTATAAGCACTAAAAGTTTAAGTATACTAAACCTTTTTTAGTTATCCCACAGTTCTTGAACTTTCTGCTTTGTATGTTCCAGTCTCTTCTCTTTGCCTTCCAATTTTAGAAGTTTGTATTGATACATCTTCAAGCTTTGAAATATTTTTACAGCTATGTCAGGCTACTACTAAGCTTATCAAAGGCATTTTTCATTTTTGTTACAATCTTTTTATTCTCTAACATTTCTTTTTTATTCTTTCTTAAAATTTTTAGTTCTGCTGCTATTATTTATCTGTTCTTGCATGCTGTCTACTTTTTTCATTAAAGCTATTAAGATTTTAACTATAGTTTTTTTTTTTTAAGTCCCTGCTCTGATATTTTTAAGATTCTTGCTGTATTTTACTCTGCTATGAGGCTCATCAATCTGTTTCAAACTGTTTTTTTCCCCTGCTTTTTGGTATGCTTTGTAATTTTTGTTAAAAGGTGAACATAATGTACTGGATAAACAGAATTGCTGTAAACAGGCCTTAAGTAATGTGGTGAGGTGTGGGGGGAGGGAAGATTCCATAGTCCTATCATTTAGTTTCATTCTTTTGGTGGTCCTGTCCCCCTGGACTATGAACTTTACCAGTACTTCTCAGTCTTCATGCCATTTCCCTACTCTACCACCCCTGCCAATGCCCAGGTGAGACAGGATGGCTAAAGTGGGCTAGAGATGAATATTTCCCTTTCCCCAAGTATGTTAGTCTCTGATAAAACTCCAGTAGGTTAGACTTGATTAAATAGTTCTTGTTTTTCTGAAGAAAGACAATCTTGTAAATAACAGGATACTCTAGTGTGTTTCAAAGTGCTTACTTTCCCCCTTCCCCTACAAAAAGCATGAGAGGATTTTTCTCAGATATTTACCAAGAGAAACTAGTAGAGTGCCTGGAAGTAAAACTCAAAAAAAAAAAAAAGTGTGAGTTTGGCCCCCAAGTCTCATGATTGAATCCCTGGAGCTTTTACCTTTTAGGCTTGTCCAAACTAAAAACTCTCACATTGAAATTTAAAACCAGAAGAGAATTACTTTAAGTCTTGAATCCTGTTTTTGGTGGGAGGAGAAAGCCATGGGAAAGATCTGGGATTTCTTGGTATCTGCATAAGCGTTTTGTAGGAGTGGGGATTGTTTTGGAGATCAAGGGCATCACATTTTCTTAGATGGTTTTGAAATACCAACTTTAGCAGAATTGTGCTTAGATACCAAGGGAAAAAGCTGTATAAAAAGTTAACAGAATCAATAGTACTTTTTTTTTAATATATAAATGCAAAGAGTTTCTAAGTGAAATGGTAGTGTTTTATTTTCCCTATTATAAATCTTTGAAGATTAATTTTAGGGATAACTCATGCTTTTTAACAAATAGTTCTTAAATAAAATAGTTAAAATAACTTGTCAACAAGATAACTCTCCCTAAAAATTAAAAAAATCGAAGAACACAAGGGTTAAACCCTTTCAACCATAAATACAATACAAGTATGGAGGTGGTCTGGGTAAATTGTTTCCAAAGGTACAAATATAATTTTGTTTAGATTTTGTACTATTTAGTCTTTGGTCCTTATATGTAAAAAATTACTCTTATGCTTTCTTCTTTCCTTTTTCTCTCATTTCTTGCATGTTTATTTATTTATTTATTTATTTTGCGCGGGAAGGGGTCATAGAATTCATTTGGACTCCACCTCAGCTTGTAATCAAGGAGCAATCTGCAGGCTTATGTAAACAAATGATGTAGATGTGAGCTGGACACAGACCAGATATGATATCACCCACCTGATCTTTTATGGACACTTGAATCTCAGAGATATGGTCCTGCAAATTGTAAGAAGTTGATTATAAAGTGGTACAGCCTTTGCTTACTAATTGAATATTACCTGTGAATGTTTGAGGACAATCCTGACTCATGGAGAAATCAAAATTAATGTATAGACATTGTCACCTTTAATGAGAAATAGTCTCTTTCAATCCTTAAATATCACCTCTTGTTCCTTATCCTTTCTCTACTGAACATATATTAATTGTGTAACTGTTTTGCCTTAAATCCCTTTTACCCTATGGGGGCTATCTTCATGACTCTAAATAACTATTTTAAATTATATTTTAAGTCAAAATAGTCTCATAGCACCCAGAAAAAGCATCTATAGAAGATTACTCTCCCTGGTGGTCAGAGGTCTGAGTCCCTGAATTCCTTAGATTTTAATGCTGAGAAGTTTCATTTTAGTTCTATTGTACATAGTTACTGAAGAGAGATTGAGACATTTCTTATGCTCATTTCTTCAAAAGTAGAGTTCTACCTGTAGTGGGAAAAAGAAGTGTTGGAAGAAAGAACTATAGGCCTACCTTGATTAAGTGTGCTTTGCTTTATTGTACTTCACAGGTATTGCATTTTTTTACTAAAGGATTATGGCAATTTTTAGTAGAACAAGTCTATTGGAGCCATTTTTTAAAAAAGCATTTGCTCACTTTGTGTCTCTGTGTGACATTTTGATAATTCTCGAAATGTTTTAAACTTTTATTATTATTATACTGGTGATCTGTGACTAGAGATTTTTAATATTACTGTTGTAATTGTTTGGAGGTGTTACAAAGCATACCCAAATAAAACAACAAACTTAATGGGTAAATGTTAAGTGTTTTCTGACTGCTTCGCTGACCAGCCATTCCCTGTCTCTCTCCTTCTCTTTCATCCTTCCTCTTTCCCAAGACACCACAATATTGAAACAAGGCCAAATAATTACCCTGCATTGGTCTATAAGTGTTCAAGTGAAAGGAAGAGTTTCATGTCTCTCACTTTAAGTCAAAAACTAGAAATTATTAAGCTCAATGAGGAAGGCATGTCAACAACTAAGACAGGTTGAAAGCTAGGCTTTCTGTACCAGGTTGAAAATAGAAAAGTTTTTGTAGAAAATTAAAAGTTCTACTCCCATGAACACATGGATGATAAAACAAAACAGCCTTATTGCTGATACAAAGAAAGTTTAGTGGTCTGGATAGAAGATCAAACTAGCCACAAAATTCCCTTAAACCAAAACCTAACCCAGAGCAAAATTCTAATGCTCTTCAAGTCTGTGAAAGCTGAAGGAGGTGAGAATAATACAGAAGAAAGTTTTGAAGGTAGCAGAGGTTGGTTAATAAAGTTTAAGGAAAGAAGCCTTCTTCATAACGTAAAAATGCAAGGTGAGGCAGCAAGTGCTGATGTGGAAGCTGCAGCACATTATCCAGAAAATCTACCCAAGATAATGAATAAAGGTAGGTACACTAAAGAAGAGATTTTTATTGTAGATGAAACAATCTTGTATTAAAATAAGGTGTCATTTAAGACTTTCATAGCTACAGAGAAGTCAGTTTCTTACTTCAAAGCTTCGAAGGACAGGCTGACTCTATTAGGGGCTAATGCAGTTGGTGACTTGAAGCCAATGCTCATTTATCACTCTAAAATCTTAGTTCCCTTAAGAATTTTGCTAGATCTACTCTGCCTGTTCTCTATAAATGGAACAACAAAGCCTGAATGACAGCACATCTGTTTACAACATGATTCGTTGAATATTTTAAGCCCTCTGCTAAAACCTACTGATCAGAAAAAAGGATTCATTTCAAAAGATTACTGTTCATTGACAATGTTCTTGATCATCCAAGAGCTCTTGTGGAGAGGTACAACGAGATTAATGTTGTTTTCATGCCTCCTAACACAACATCCATTCTGCAGCCCATGAATCAAGGAGTAATTTTGACTTTCAAGTCTTAGTTTTTAAGAAATACATTTTAGAAGGCTGTAGCTGCCATATACAGTCATTCCTCTGATGGATCTGAGCAACATAAATTGAAAACCTTTTGGAAAGAGTTCACAATTCTAGATGCCATTAAGTACATTTGTGATTCTTGGGAAAAGATCAAAATATCAGCATTAACAGAACTTTGAACAAAGGTGATTCTTACCCTTATAGATGATTTTGAGGGTTTCAAGACTTTAGTGAAGTAACTACAGAAGTGGTGAAAATAGCAAGGGAACTAGAATTAGAAGTAGAGCCTAAAGATGTGATTGAATTGCTATATTTTTATGATAAACTGTAATGGACGAGAAGTTACTTCTTGTGGATGAGCAAATAACGTGGTTTCTTGAGATGGAAACTACTGTTGGTGAAGATGCTATAAATATTGGTGAAATGACAGCAAAAGATTTAGAATATTACATAAACTGAGTTGATAAAGCATGGCAGTGTTTGATAGAATTAACTCCAATTTTGAAAGAAGTTCTGTTGTGGGTAAAATGCTATTAAACAGTGTTGCATGCTACAGAGAATTAGTTTGTAAAAGAAGAGTAAATCAATGTGTCAAACTTCATTGTTTCCTTATTTTAAGGAATTGCCACAACCACCTTAACCTTCAGTAACCACCATCCTGATCAATCAATAGCCATCAACATCTAAGTAAGGCCTTCCATCATCAAAAAGATTACGACTTGCTGAAAGCTCTGATGGTGAGTCTTTTTTTTAAAAACATTTTTTAGCAAAAAAAGTATTTTTAATTAAGGTATGCACATTGATCGAGGCTATTGCACACTTAGTAGACTATAATATAGTGTAAATATAACTTTTATATGCACTAGAAAACCAAAAATTTGTGTGACTCACTTTATTTTATAAGATATTTACCTTATTGTGATGGTCTGGAACCAAACCCATACTATCTCTGAGATATGCCTGTAATCACTGGATATGTAATCTTGTTATGTCCTTCTTGTATTGACCAGCAATTAGAGTTCTTTAGAGGTCATCGATTTTTCTTTATTTTCAGGTAAACAAATTCCTGTGTGTTCTGGACATTGAGCAACAGATATATTTTTTTTACATTACTAAGTAATAAGTGTCCAGAATTATCTGCATTGTGAAGTCTATTAAATACTATTTATGAAACAGCGCTAAGGTTTAGAATTTAAGCAATACAATGTAAAAATGTACTCTTCACCAATTTTATAAGTAAGCAGATAGTTATTGGTGATACAGTAGTTTATACAATTCTTAGACTTTAAAATGTTTTTACCAACTAGACTGCATAAGTCACTTGGAGTATTATTTAAAAATAGATTACTAGGCCCTGCATCCTGGAATCTACATTTTTTTTTATACAAATGTAATTCTTATGCACACTTATTCTTGGAACTACTAGCCTTGCCTTCTGAAGTCACCTTTCTGTTCTGACTTTCTGTTTCTGTGCTACCTGGCAATTTTAAAGCAAAACCAATCAGAAATTCTCATGTGAAAATCTAAGGAGTTCATTTGTTTTTGTAAATAACTTTTTTCAGAATATAAAAAAAATTATATCAACTGCTTTTGAAATTTCCAGTAAGTATATACATTCAGTATTGTTTGTTTAATTCAAAGTTCTACTAATCAATTAAATTTTTTATTTGGGAATTAATAAAAACATTGAGATTAATATATTGTCTTTTGTAAAATGAATTTAGAAATATTGATCAATCATTAAGTCTCGGTTTTATGGAGTACAGTGAAATGAGTTTCAGGAACCAGAACTGATCACAGTCGGCTGTCTGAATTCTGATTTCATCAATCAATGACTTTTGAAGAAAATGACAAGGTAGTGAGTTCATCTGGAATCTGGAACAATGGAAATGAGATTGATGGATGTATTGTGCCTCCAGTTATTGTTAAATATGTCTTTTAATAAGGTATGTAATTTTTTTATATTGCTTTTGAACATCATTTCCTCAGGGGAAAGATATGTGTTGTCTAGTATATTCTTAACCTGAACACAGAGCTCGAAGTTCCACATGGTTCTCTTCATTGGGTGAAAACCAGTAGTCTAATCCTTTCTGAAGAATGAAAATGATGATTATGTAATAACTGAGTTCTCTCCTGGTGCTTAGAGAACTCTGTAAGTGACCATGGAATGCACTTAGATTTCACAACCAAGACAGAGACAGTCCTCCTCACAGATGTCATATTAGCTCTTATTTTAAGAAACTTAAGAATTGTTTTAAAAACTGTGTTTTGCCTGATGGTGCAGGATTTATATTCATGAAGTCATATTAATTAGCATTCAAGGACTATTCACCAGAATTTTATGAAAAATTATAGCAACTCAAAAAATTTTGAGAGCAGTTTGTTTTCCTTTTTCTCCATATTCTTTAGGTAATAGCAAATCTGTTCCACACCTCTTACCTTATTCCTGTTTACCCAAGTAAGAAACAAGGTTTATGTAGCTTATTTTCCCCCAGATTTATTGAAGTATAATTGGAATATAAAATTGTATATATTTAAAGTGTGCAACATGATAATTTGATATATTTATACATTGTGAATTGATGACCAGCTCAGGTTAATTAATACATTGATTATCTCAGATAGTTACTTTTTTTGTAGTAAAAAACCCTAAGATCTATTCTCTTAGCAAATTTCAAGTATTCAATAAAGTATTATTAACTGTAATCACCGTACTGTGTATTAGACCTCTAGAATTTATTCAGCTTATTATGAAAGGCTTGCATCTTTTGACCTACACCAAACCCCTGGTAAGCACTCTTCTGCTCTGTTTCTCTTAGTTCTTGTTTCTCTCTCTCTCTCTCTCTCTCTCTCTCTCTCTCTCTCTCTCTCTCTCTAAGATTCCACATGTAAGAGAGAGCATACAGTTTGTTTTCTTTCTTTGCTTGGCTTATTTTATATAGCATAATTTCCTCAGGTTCATTTATATAAATTTCCTTCATGGCTGAATAATATATATCTCACATCTTCTTTATTCATTCATTGATGGAAACTTAGGGTTTTTTTTATATCTTGACTATTATGAATAATGCTGTGATGAACATGGAAGAGGAGATAACTCTGAGATACTGACTTTATTTCCTTTAGATATATACCCAGCTTTGGGATTGCTAGATCAAATGAAAGTTCTATTTTTAATTTTTTGAGAAACTTCCATACTGTTTCATTTTTCATAATGGTTGTTTCAATTTATGTTTCCACCAACGATATACAAGGATTCCCTTTTCTCCACATCCTTGCCAACACTTATCTTTCATCTTTTTGATAATAGCACGTCTAGTGTGTGTGACATGTTATTTCTTTGTGGTTTCAAATTGCCTTTCTCTGATGATTAGTGACATTAAACAACTTTTCATGTACCTGTTGACCATATACCTTTGTCTTCTTTAGAAAAAAAAAATGGCTATTGAGGTCTTTTGCCCATTTTAAATTACATTATTATTATTATTTGCTGTTGAGTTGTGTGAGTTCTTTATATATTTTTTATATTAACTGCTCATAAGATATATGATTTATAAATATTTCTCCTCTTTCAGAGATTGCCTATTCATTTTGTTATAGTTTTCTTCACCAAGCAGAAGTTTTTCACTCACTCACACCAAAAATCATTGCAAGACCAATGTCAAGGAGGTTTTTACCCCCCATGTTTTTTTCTAGGAGTTTTCAGGTCTTACATTTAAATCTTTAATCAATTTAGAGTTAATTTTTGTGACTGCTGTAAGTTAGAGGTTCAGCTTTATTCTTCTGTATATAGATATCTAATCTTCCCAGCATTATTTATTGAAGAGATTATTCTTTTCTCATTGTGTGTTGTTGGCACCCATGTTAAAGGTTAGTTGTGTGTGTGTGTTTATTTCTGGGCTCTCTATTCTGTTCTATTTGTCTATATGTCTTTTTTTTTTTTAAATGATAGTGACATACTGTTTTGAACACCATAGCTTTGTAATATAATTTAAAATCAGGTTTGTTCTTTCTCAATATTACTTTGGTCATTCAGGTTTTTTTGTGATTCCTATATGACTTTTAGCATTGTATTTCTACTGTGAAAAAATGCCACTGAAATTTTGGTAGGGATTGCATTAAATCTGTATCTTCCTCAGCTTGTATCTTTCTCAACTTCTTTTGTCAGTGTCTTGTAGTTTTCAGTGTGCATATTTTACACGTCCTTGATTAAATTTATTTCTAAATTTGCATTATTTTTGATACTATTGTAAAAAAAGATTCTGATTGTTTTCTTAATTTCTCTTTCAAATAATTTATTGTTTATAGAAACAACTAATTTCTATGTATTGATTTTGTATTTTGAAATTTTACTAAATCTATTTATTCTAAGAGGTTTTTGGTAGGGTCTTTAGGATTTTCTACATATAACATCATGTTATTTCTAAACAAAGACAGTTTTAGTTTTTTCTTTCTGATTTGGATGTCTTATGTATATATTTTTTGTGTAATTACTCTGGGTAGGATTTCTGGTGCTGTGTTAAACAAAAGGATGATTTTCTGCACCTTTCTCTTATTTCTGACCTTTGGAAAAAGCATTTAGCTTTTCACCACTGAGTATTACATTAGCTGTAGTCTTGTCAGATATGAACTCTATTATGTTGAGTTTCATTCCTTCTGCACTAATTTGTTGAGAGTCTGTGTCAGGAAAAAATACTTAATTATTTCAAATAATTTTTCTACATTTACTGACATAAATATATAATTTTTATCCTTCTTTTTGTTAATGTAACATATTACATTTATTGATTTGTATATGTTGAGACATCCTTGCATCCCTGGTATAAATTCCATTTGAACATGATGTATGATTCTTTTACTGTGCTATTGAATTCATTTGGCTAGCAATATTTGCTTATTTTTACATCTGTGTTCATCAGGTGTATTGGCCTATAATTTTATTTACTTCTAATTTCTTTTCTTGCTTTAGTATAGGGAAATGCTTGCCTTGAAAAATGAGTTATGATGTGTCTTGGAGAAGGTCTCTTTGACTTGAACCTGTTTAGGAACATATGAGCTTCTGGACATAATTGTCCATATCTCTCTCCAGATTTGGAAAATTCTCATTTATTACTTCTTTAAATAAGCCTTCTGCTCCTTTTTTTCCTCTCTTGTCCTTCTGGGACTCCAATAATGGGTCATTTCTTTTCCCTTGATGGTATCTCATAACTTATCTATGCTTTCTTTACTCTTTTTCATTCTGATTTCTTTGTTATTATCTGAAGAAGCAATTTCAAATGACCTGTTTTCGATTTCACAAAAATTTTCTTTTGCTTAATCAAGTGTGCTATTAATGCTCTCTTTTGCATTTTTATTCATTCACTGAATTCTTCAGCTCCAGAATTTCCTTTTTTTCAATTTTATATCTCTCTGTTAAACTTTTCATTTTGTTCATGTACTAACAGTTTTTTTCTAATTTTCATGAGTTGTCTTTCTATGTTTACTTGTAGCCCACTGAGCTTCCTTAAAGCAATTGTTTTAAATTTTTCATCAGGCATGTCATAGATCTTTATTTCTTTGGGGCCAGTTACTAGAATATTATTGCGTTCTTTTGGAGGTGTCATGTTTCCTTGATTTTTCAAATTCCTTAAAGTCTTATATTGCTGTCTCTACAATTGAAGAAGCAGTCACCTTCTTCTGGTTTCAGGAGACAAATACATTTGCCTGTCAATCCTGTTAGAAAACCTGAGGCTTTCTCAGACTTTTTCAATGGACATACCTGCTTCACACTTCTTGTCCTCTCTTAAAGAGGGGGATTCCTCAAATTGCATGCCTTCTCTGGATTCTTCAAATCCAAGCCAAGTGCTGACAACCTCTTGTTTTCTTTCCCTAGGGAAATACTGAATGCTCAAGTTAGTGTGTTTTCTCCTAATCCCACAGAGTTGGGTCAGCTTTTTACACATGCCACTAGCCAACTACACTCACCAGCTGCAGCATTGTGCTTAGGGTGTTTGCCACAAGTGTGTGTGTGTGAGGAAGAGGTGAGATGCATGGAATATGAGGTGTCATGGGCCAGTTGAGGGGTTCTGTAGGTGAGGTGTCTCCAGGGGCTCATAGGCAGGCTTCCTGATGGAGTCTGCAAAGTGTTAGTAGAATCCAAGTCCTTTTGATGAGTTCTGAGTCCTGGTTGCTTTGTTCCCAGCCTCTCTCTATCCTGAGTTGTGAAGACCACCTCAGTATTCTGGATGTTGTAGGAAAGAAGTGGGCCTCTTATGCAACATCTTGTACAGCTGAGGAAGCTGGGTTCCCACTCACATGCTCTCACTTTTCACCATGGGAAAAATTGCAGCCTGAGAGAGTGTGGCAATGAGCTGTGCTACCTAGAGGGAGGAGTACTGCAGATAAGATATATATATATATATATATATATATATATATATATATATATATATATTTTTTTTTTTTTTTTACTTTGGTGATATGCTGGAACTTCATTGGACCCCTGACTCCCCCAAAATTATTCTCATCTGTGAGAGATTTGTCAAAATTGGTGTTCTTTATGGGGAAGGTGGTAGAAAACTATTCTGCCACCTTGCTGACTTTGCTTCTAGGCTAGTATAAGTTTGGGGAGTTGAACATTAATGCATTTTTGTCACTCTCTGTCTCTGTCACTGTCTCTTTCTCTTCTCTCTAAAAATGGCATATTATTTACATATAAAATCAGAGCTTTCTGTCTGCTTTGTATATCTTCATACTTGGTATTAGTATTGAACACATAATTATTTACATTTAAAATAATAAAAGTAAAATAAAATTAAAAATTTATTTCTTCATCACACTGACCATAATTAAAATGTTCAATGGCCACTTGGCACATGGTAGAACATTCTACCATTGCAGAAAGTTTTATTGGGCTGTACTGTTCTAGAGTCACAACTCATTCTTTGGTTCAATAAATGGCTTGACATTTGGGAGACTTTGGACAGCAAGAGCCTGATCAAACTGGCTTACAAGAGTTCATTGGTAAATATCTAATAATTCTGTAAATGAGCCGATAAGCAATTGGTGGCTTGAAATTGGCAAAAGCATTTGCACTATGGAAAAAGTCTCAAATTTGGACTATTTATTTGATGACTAGTTTATTAGCAAGCCATTGCCTAAATTTATTTAAAGCACTTACTAGAAAGAACCGATTCAGATAGCTGACACTTTACTATGGAGCTGCTTAGATGATGTCATTATCAGAGCCCACAATCTCCATACTGGTGAATTTTACACACAGGAATAACATAAATTACAGGAAGAATATAAGAGATTGCTCAAAGAGATGTGGTTATAAATATACTAGTGCATAAATTATCTTGAGTTTATATGTTTTAAGTTATATCATATTATGGTTAAAATAATACTCTGTACAAGTACTGTCCAATATAAATATAATGCAAGCCACATGTGTGATTTAACATTTTCTAGTACATAAAACCCGTGACTTAATTTAACAATATATTTTTATTTCACCAAATGCATTCAAATAATTATTTCAATGTGTTTATTTTTTCATACAAATACAAATTCTTGTACTTACATCTTAATTCAGACTAACCACTCAATACCTACACATGGTTAGTATTAGACAGCACAGCTTTAAGAAAAATGATAACATAGTTCAATAATTGACTAAGTAGACTATTAGAAATAGGAGAGTGATTGGATATAAGAGAGACTACACAGGGAGAATTGAGAGAAGCCAAAGAGAAAGATATGGGAGGGGCAAAGACTGAGGAGAGTTTATTCTATGGCAACTTCATTAATTCTCAGGACTTAAGTTTCACCTTTGCATAAAACATGCTCATCTTTAGGTCTGACTACTCTTCTGCATCCTATATGCAGAAGGTCTTACTTGTGCACCTAGACTCATGTACCTGTAGAACTCCATTCTCCTTTAATCTTTTCAAACATACAACTTAGAAACTGCAGTCTTTGTCAACTCTTCTTCTTGCCTCATTCAATCTGTAGTTATTCTGCCTCTATAATATCTTTTAAGTATCCCACCCCACTACTGCCACCTTTGAAACAGACTGGTACCACCACTCACCCAAATTGCCCTAATATACTACTAGCTGGGAGACAGCTAGTCACATTATTTTTTCAACTTGTTCTTTTGCCTATCATCCTTCACTCTGTTGCAAGAGTTCATTCTAAAGAGCATCCCTGATCATGTGGCTACTCCTTAGGTAGAAAATAAGAACAAAATTCTTCAGGTGACTTTTAAGGCTCTCACTTTCCTGTCATCATCTCTGGGACACATCCCCTACTCACTTTACTATCCTCCTGCCACACACATTTTCATCTTCTGCCTTAGCATGCTGAACTTATTATTCAATATTTATTCAATTAATTTATATTTCCTGATCTCTGTGCCTTTAGTCACCAAGTTTCCCATCTCCCAATCTTTTCATCACCATTTGTTTCTTTCATGGCTCTGCTCAGACTGTGCTCTGCACAGTTTCATTTCTATATTTCCTTCCCCACCCCATGTCGCATATTTTTCACTCAGCTCAAGCATCCCCTCTTTAGAAAGTCATCACTAACTGTCCTTCCACCTGAGACTGTGCCTTAAGTGGTTTCCAAAACCTACCTGCAAATATCTGTATCTTTTTATGTTCCACATGGTATTGTTACTATTATGTGTTTATATCCTCCACTCCATGTCTGACATCATGCTCAGTATTGGCATGCTGTTGTCAGTCAGTGCATACTTAATGCATGAATCAGTGAAGAGAGTCCAGGTTTTTTAGAAAGTTTTGTCTGATTTTCCCAGGCAGATCTTAGTCTACCTCTATTTTGTCCTTCCAAATCCTGCCCACAATATACATTCTGATTATGCTCTGAATTCTATACTCTGTGAAGATAAGGATACTTCTTTCAATAATAGTAGCCTTAGCTTTGGATTACAAAGTCATTTAAAAGTTTCAAATAGAAACATGTTTGGGTCACTTCTGCTGATAACAAGATAAGGCTGCTGGAAAGAAATATTTCATAATCACCAAGATTATTCAGTTTTAGATCTGCTCATAATGACCCCGTGTCTGGACACAGCAAGCCACTCCATTAGTTCCCTCACAATATCTCAGTTCCCTCATCACCAAGAATGTACTGGAAAAAGACCATTTCTAATCTGCCAGTCATTATTCAAGCCCTTTCAAGTTCAAATTTAAGTTAGAAGTAATTACTTCTTTTCTATTAATTCCTAGTACTGTACTTTACCTTTTAGTTCTGAAAAAATATTTTTCAAACAAATATAAAATTTTAGATATATTTGCCCCCAAAAGGGGAATCTTATATATTGAATGAGCTCCTTCCTAAAGAAATCAAGAATGAGATATTAGGGGCTCCCCATTTGGCACTCATAGGAAGATTTCTGGAGCTCAAAGATCACTTCAACAAAGTCTGAAACTCTAGAATGTTTGGTATTAAAGAAACAGGTGTCCTAAACTCAGCCTAGCAAGGTTGTCATGCTGACTGTGTTGTTTTCTCTGTATGTCAGTGCATGAGTCACACAGGTATTGAAACTAACAAACACTGGAAGAAAGTAAACAACCTAAGAGAGAAACATTTAACTCAATTCTAAAGCTACATATCATATTTATGAGGGGAATAACTGTCATCCTTTACTCAGAAAATCTGTTTAAGTACCTCTGATTGTTGACTATAGGCCTAAAATGTATAGACTGGTGCTTTTTAATGTTATGTTAATAGTTTTAACTAATAGCATGATTAATGTTTCTACCTAATCTTATACAAAAGTTAGGTAAATAAAATTTTATAGTTACAATGAAAATTTGTCTTCCCTTTTATGAGTTTTGTTCACTGTACAATTTATAAAAAATTAGAACATTATTTCTCTTATGGATATACATCCTTCTAAGTACTACACCTCCTCATTAGGTATGTTGATTCCAGATTTAACTTCCCTGCCCATTCGAGATTATCTTTTTTCATTCTAACTTTGTCAAGCCTATGCAAAATTGCCTTTTCTCATTAGCATTATGCTCTTTTTGGCATTTTAGAAGTATTTTAAATAATGACTGTATAAAATGTCATAATATTTGGAATTGAGCCCTTTCATTATATATTCAATATGAAAAGAGCTGCAAGAAAATGTTTAAAAATAAATATCTTGGAGACATTTTTCTTATCACCTGTGAACCAAAATAATTTATGAAATCTTGTTTTCTTCTTAACTCTTTTCCCTCCTCAATTTACTAATTTCCTCAATCAGACTAAGTACTCCAAACAACCCAGGTGTTGCACCTATGTAGTTTAAAACTTGCTTTGTTTAAACTTTTGTTTTGGCTGGGTTAATTAAAAATCACTTTATTATATTTGCTAACCTAAGATATCCTGGAAGGATAGGATGTAGTGCTATGATTTAGGTACATGGTCACATGATTCAAAAGCTTTTTTCTTAACGTGCCAATTTTCAGCCAGAAAAAGAATGAAAACCCCACAATAAGCTTGCCATTTTTTTTTCAATAATAAATTGACACTTTTTTTTTCAGAATTTATCCAGACAGGAAGATGACTGAATGTACTGTTCCAGAGCAATAAAATCACCTCAAGGCAGAGAAAATAAGTGTTTTTTTCCCTCACTGTCACCCTCCAATCTATTGCCTTTGTCTAGTTCTGAGGGCTGTGTCAACTTAGAAAGTAACAAATTATCATTAGTAGCCTTCACATCATTAGCCCTAATCATTACCTCAGACATTTATTAACCAGATATTTATTAAAATGCTATTGAGGTATGTAGATGTATAAAAAATTGTTTGTGTCTTCTGTATTGGCTCAAATTTTTTTTGAAAGAGATGGGTCCCTTTGCTAACAATATTAAAAATTTAAAAACAGTAATTTTATAGCAAAAATATCTCCATGTAGTTTTGATTTATATTCTTTTCATTATAAGTGAGGCTGAGTATATTTTCATAGGGAATCATTATAAGTTTTTAAATTGTGCAGTCATTTTTCAGCTCATTTATCTATAATGCCATTAGCCTTTTTTCTCCTTTGTTTTTTTAGATACTCTGTATTTTTAAGAGATATCAACTTTAAATTAAAGAGAAATAGGTTATAATATTTTCCCAGTTTCCATTTAAAATTTTTAAAATTATTTTTACAACAGCATGATTTTTTAAACTATATTTTATTGTTAATTCAATATAATAAATTTGCTGTGCAATGGCATAGGTGGACCTTGAAGACATTATGCTACATGAAAAAAGTCAGACAGTGAAGATAAATAGTGTATGATCTCACTTATATGTGAAATCTAAAAAAATTAAATTCATGGAAACAGAACAGAATGGTTGTTGACAGATGTCAGTGAGGGTGGGTGGAATGGATGAAGGTGGTCAAAAGGTAAAAACTTTCCAGTTATAGGAGAAATAAGTTCAGGAAATGTAATGTATATTATGTTGATATAGTTAACAATACTGTATTGTATATTTGAAAATTAATAGGAAGTGGGTCTTACAGATTCTCACCACACACAAAAAATATTTGTAACTATGTGAGGTGATACTTCTTGGGGTAATAATTGCATAATGTATACATATAGCGAATCATTATGTTATGTGCCTTAAACTAATACAATGTTATATGTCAATTAAAACTGAATAAAATGAGAGAAAAACAAGTATTGTTTTGGCTGTTGCTCTGTATGCAGAAGTATGATCATTCTTGATCTTAAATAATATTCAGAGACTTGCGTTCTTGAAAATCTGAAGACTTATTCCTTCTGGGCTAACGTTTCTTTTAAATTAAACTTTTATAAAAAAATAATAATAATAAAGTATGGCCTCAACCCCTATGGTCTCCAAAATATGCGGGGGGTGGTTCTTAAAAACTTAATTTTGCTGTCAATACTTGCCAAGGAAGGTGACCTTGTGAACACAGAGCTTTATAATGCAGTGTAGACTGAAAGAGGTCTAAGTGGGAAGACTGCTGGGAGCAAGTCCCTTTCTTCTGAGAGTAAATGAAGCTCTGCACTGTCCCATGGTTTGATACTGATTTCACCATGGGTTCTCATTTACCTCACAGGGAGCTCACTTTTCTATCACATGAATGGCAACCATACTGCACCATTGCTTAATCAGATAAGAAGCAGCTTTAGTAGTTATTCACACAGTTTAGTTTCATAATTGGGAAACCAAAGCTATCTGGTAAGCTGGGTAAGCTGAATGGAGAACTACAGCTATTGATAGAGGAGGTTTGGGAGCAAACACTGAAAAGCAGCATTTCATTAGAGGCCGGTTTGAAGCACAGTGCCTGAAAACCAGTTGTGTTGCTTAATAACTGTGTCATTTTCAGAAATCTCTTTTCATCACTAAATCTGAGGTTCTTTATCTACAAGATGAAATAATACACTTTGCCATGACATTTGGCAGGACTGCTATTATCAAGTAAGGTGACTAGTTGAAAAGTCTATGTAAATTGTAAGGTGCATATAAGAATGCGTTGGCTTCAGGGCATGTGGTGGGGCAGCTCAAGTACCTCCTCCCCCAGGTAAAAATCTGCCCTGACCCTAGAGTGCTTGGCTCTAGTCCAAGGAAATTAGCGAGCGGTGCTTCCTACTTCACTGCCCAAATGTGTGCTGGACAGAGTGAAGCTGGCCTGGAAATTTCTCTCATATACTTGACAGGGATCACTCAGGAGTCGGGGAGATCAACTGTCACTGGACGTCTGTGTGGTGAAATGCTAAGGGCAATGGAGACTTCTGATCTGGGAAGAGTGTGGCTAACTCTCTTGCATCAGCCCCTGTGCTGGAACCAGGCATAAAGTCAATTTGCAGTTCTGCCCTTGAGCCCAGGAAATGCTGCTCCTTGAGCATGTGTAAACTAAGCCTGAAATTCAAAGTCAACACAGGCAGAGACTGCAATTTAGAAGCTTGGCTCTTCCTCTCCCTTTTCTCCCCTCCCCTTTCACCCCCCAACATTCTAAAGTCTGGCAGTTTTTCCCTTAGAGCTTCCAGCTCTAAGGTAGAACATCTTTGAGCGGCCACTAGCACTTGGCAACAGACACTTTCTTACTCAAAATAGAAGAGTTGATTATCCTGCAATCTTCATATCTTAATAAGTTATTTATTCTTCTCCCCCTAAAGAAAGATGACTGTCTTCCAGGAAAGACTTATTCTCTGTTCCTTCTCTTCATACTGTAGTGGCAGCATATGGGAAACTGTAACAACAATGCAGTCAATGGCTTAGCAGTGGGAATTATTAATTCCTTTGGGAATTATCAAGTTACTCCCTCAAGAGTAGGGAAGAAGCACAAATTTAATATCCAAAATCTCTTCCGTCTGTCTCTATCTCTTTCTGTCTACACACACACACACACACACACACACACACGTATGATTGGTTTTACATGTGTACACTATTGTTTTTGGTTTTTGGCATTTGAGGGTTTCACTTTGTATAAGAATAGACTTTCTATAAATATTCTTTGCCTTCTACGTGGCTTCAGTTCACCTCTGAATTAGGTAAGCACTGGTTTTAGAAGAGAATGAGAGAATGCAGTGCGAAACTCAGTGGGACTGTGTTGATAACATCCAGTACACAGAATCTCCCAGAACACAGGAAGGTAGATTTCCAGAAGGAGAACCCCACCCAGGTGAAGATGAGAGACCCTTAAAAATCCTTATACTACACAAGGAAGTGGGTCATGACATAGACAGGGCATAGTCATAAACACCAGTATTAACCCTCCTGGAAATTAACATTTTGACATTATAAAATAATTCAAATAATTATAAGATAAAAGAAAGAACAAAGGCTTCATTGAATAGATTGAGCACTATATTAAAAATAGGTAGATTTGAAACAAGACCAAAGAGAATTATAAGAAATAAAAATGTACTCACCAAAATTTGACAATATTTCTGAGAGGTAGAATGAGGAAATTATGAGAATGCAACAGAATGCTGAAACAGTCTTACCAAAATGCAATAAATTTAGCAATCAAAAGCAAAAACAAAAACAACCAAAAAAGGGAATAGATCTAAACCTATTATATGGATATTTAAAAACATGCATAAATAATTCCAAAACAGTGGAAATTATGAAGCATTAAGAACTAAACAACTAACTATGTATATCAAATCTTTTTATATGCGGCAACATTTCTTTCTGAGAACATAAATCATGCTGAATGTATATATTTTAAAAAAAAGATTAAAAATGAATGACATTTTCATTCAATTCAAGAAAGTAAGAAAATAAATAAGTAAAATGTAAACTCAAAGAAAGGCAAGGGGAGGAAATAGAGAAAAGAGTAGAAAATAATTTTTAAAACCTCAGAAATAAATAACACCAATAAAACCAAAACTACTTCTGCGAAAGAATAAGCTCAACATGCTCCTGGCCAGAAAATAAATGGAAGAAACTAACTTATATAAAACATATATATATAAATGTTCTATACACTGTGTATATATCATATGTATGTGTATATATATATCTATATCATATATAGAATTTTATATATGTATATATAAATTATATATGTATATAATTTATGTAAACCTGAGTGTAAGATCCTAAATAAAATATTTACTGAATTTGGTAATGGTGCCAATAAGTTACATATAAGTTTTCTCTATTTCATGAAACCTGTATGGTTTAATGTTAGAAGATATTACAGGACTAGATGAAAGACCAGCCCTTTACATCTGTAGGACCAGAATATGCTGATGGGAAACTCAAAACTTCCAGGCCACACCCTAGCTGACTACTCACCTCTGTCCCACTCATTTCTAAATTCCTCTTTGAGAAGTATAGGAAAAATAATAAATTTCATAATATCTTTTGGAGATTATTTGACAAAGGGAAAACAAATATTTTAGGATAACCCGTTGGAGGATCTTTACTCCTGACAGGTCATCCCTTAGCTAGAGAAAGGGAGCACTGGAGAAGCAAGTTCAGGGAGAGTCTTTAATGGAGCCCTATATTGGAATTTTGAAGACCTGTAGAGTCTATCTCCCACTATGAATAGGTCACTGGTATTGGAATAAAAGCTAGTGTTGATGTTAGTAGAATTTAGAACAGTCCTGTGTCTCATTTGGTTGCCATGGACAGCTAAAGTTATTGAGTTAGTAGTACAGACACAGGTTTAATTGAATGGAACAAGGCAAAATAAAGGACCCAGAAATAAATTAAGGAATGTGATAGAGTGGCATCCCAAGTCAATGACTGTGAATGAACTTTTTAATAAATGGAACAGTTGATTATCAATATTGAAAAAGCTAAATCTGATGTCTACTTAACATCATCCACCAAATAAATTCTAGTTCTGTAAAACACTAAAATGTGAAAAATAAAACTTCAGAAGTATTAGTAGAAAATACAAGTGAGTATTTTTATTTTGGGGTAAGAAATGGTATCCAGATCAAGACAGAAGATTTAAAAGTTTGACCATATGCAAAGTTAAAACTTCTGTAAAATAAAATGTGTTATACTTAACTAAAATATAAGCCCTGAGAGAACATATTTGCAATTCCTACAAATAAAATATTAATGTGAAAATTAAACTTATGTAATTCATATAACAAGATATTAGCATCCGGATTAGAAAAACAAAAAACCCTAATAGGTAAATGGTTAAATGGTATGAACAGGTTATTCACATAAAAGGGAAGCCAAGTATAGGCACATAGACATGATGTTTTAGTTTTAATGGGGGATCGATAAAACACGTGGGCAGAAGAAAAAAGGTAAATGAGTGTGATAGGAAAGAAATATTCAAGTAACTGCCATTATAAACTAAGTTAAGGGATAAAGTAAAACCAGCAGAACTGGTTAATGGTTATTTGGGGGATAAAAGTATTTTAAAAATTAGTGATGTGAATAAAAAAAATGTAATAGGAAAAAATGAGCAGCTGGCTATGTTCAGCCCACAGCAAGGAAGTGAACTCTTACTGGTGAAGATTAGAGGATTGAGAACTCCAACGATGACTAAGTCCAGAGTTTGTCCATGAGGTGATTAGTGGAAGGGAATGAAGATTGCTGGGCTAGAAAAGATCAAAAGGTTGTAGATAGATCCACTGAAACTTGAAGTGAGACACAGGTTCGGTATAAAGACAGTAGTACTTAAAATTTCACCATCTAATTTAAATTAAAAGAGTTCAATTATTCTAATTCTATTTAAAATTTCTGCTTCTAAAGAAAAATATCTCCAGAAAAAAAAAAATTACGTTTTTTTCTTCTCTCATATATACTGGTTATGATAAGATTAAGAGGTTAACCAAGTTTTGTGTTCCTTCTGTACCATTTGCTTGCTGTTCTCAGCTACTGAGACTTAAAGTCAGTTCTAAATGATATGGTGTGGCCCTATGAGCTCCTGAAGGCTGAATGCCAGTATTTAGGGGGTGCAATAATTTTTAGGAATTCTAGTTCTTTAAGATATACTGCTTGTCTTACTGCACAAAGGCTCATGTGTCATCTTACTTAGTATGTCCCAACAGCTGACAAGCAATGATATGCTCAGTGGAACTTTAAACAGAGCACAAAAGCTTCTGAAAACCCTGTATATCACTGACAGTGGCAGTGCTTAAATTTCCTAAGTACCTTTGAACTAGTAGAGTTGAGAGTATGTACCTGACTCAGACTCACGGTATCTGAGTTCCAATTCTTCTCTCTATAAAATAATAAAATAAAAACAACATATTAAAATGGCTAACCATTGATGTGCCCACAGGAACTCACTTAGAGTTTCTGCACTTTAGTTTCTTCATCTATAAAAGGTTCTTAAAGACCTCAAACCATAGGATTATTTGAGCTGTGCTGATGTTGCATTTTTAAGAAAATCACACATGTTAAATGCATGCAAAAATATCCACAAACTGCCAAAAAGAGGAGTGAAAGACATTTTAAATCCATTGGTGCACTCTAGTGTTCCGTCTTTCCTTCAGTATTCTCGGTGTGTTTGCTCATTAATTACAGATGGATGTTTTCAGAGTTGGAGCACTGTATCCAGCAGGCTGTGGCAGATTATATTGAATCCCAGAGGTTTAAGAAAGTACAGTGTTTGGTATCTAAAAAAATCACTCCTAGGCTGACCGTATTAAATATATTAGGGACATTTAATAAGAGTTACTGTTTTAACTTCCTGCTTTATTTTAGGTTAATTCTATATTGTTCTTACATAATAGCACAAGTGATAATTTCCAAGGGAGAGTTTCATTCTTCTCTGTCAAATAATAAAATAAAAACAACATATTAAAATAGAACTGTATTAATTGCTATAACTTAATCAGTGTCTAATCATCATCATCATCATCATCATCATCATCATCATCATCATCATCATTATTTATTTTTTAAGCCCCCCTCTTTGAGAAAATAAAAAAATGTTTGATTTACTAGTAGGATTTTGTAGTATTACTTAAGCTTATTACAATAAACCTGTTTCTCAAAGCAAGTGTGGAGGAATGGAGTCCCAAGAATGCATAGATTTCAGGGATCATATAAATGAGATTAGAGTTATACTCTTGGCTAGTCAAATAGATTTTCTAACATGGAATCCTCACTGTCCTTCCTTACCAGAAAGTATCAGTGTTCACTGAAGAATAATGCTCATTTCCTAGGATATTTTTTGGAGTAACAAATCAGGAAGAAACAGAGAGAAAACGGCTGCTGTTTTCAAAGTGCTCGTTATACCTTCCAGAATTTTGCACTTGTGAGACTGCCTGCATTTAAAACTTTGAGGTATAAAAGAAAACATCATTTCCATGTATTTATATCCCCCACAGCATCTTGTTCTACTCAACATTCTAGAAGTCTGTTATGTGAATGAGTTTTCACCTGCTATTTTATTATGCATGCTAATACGTATCCAAAGGTAATACAGGGGAAATAGAATCTCATTTTCCTGAGCAATTACCCTTCAATCATCTCACATGTAAAAGCCAAATAAAACACTAGCTGGGAGTTTTAATTGATGTAACCTGTGAGGTTTCCACTCCTTTTCCATAACTGTATCTTCAGTTCAGAGTGTCTCTGCTTTCATTCTGGCTTTCATATTAATATTAATATAAGAAGATGTTCAGACAAAGGATTGATTCCATAGTTAAAAGAACTTTGAGATGTTATTATATTAACCCAAAAGTCCAGGATGGTGGAAGAAGAAAGTCATTTGTGGGGAGAGTTTAGCAGATGATGCTTCTATTGTAATTCAAGTGCACCTTTTAAATTGTTCATTTACATCGGGGATTTTGGGTCAGTTTCTCTCTCTTGAGAGTGTGAATTCTTGGCAGTTAATCAGCAAATAGTCGGTCTGTTTTGTATACATTATTTTCCCGAGGTGGGAGGGCAGTGCTATCCTATGTGAGCAAAATGTAGCACTGTGAATCTAAGCCGAAATACTAAAATGATCATGCTTCTCTACTTTTAGAATTTAGCTTTATATTTCAGGTACTCTGTGTGACTCTTGGCTTCGGTAATATAGTCAAAGCTCCTAGGGATCACCAACAGCAAGGGTACATATCACAAGCATTTTTTAGAAATGTGATTGATTTTGAAACTTGTGCATTTATTTTTGCCAGAAAATTTTTGGCTCATCTAATTCTTGGCATTCATCTCCAGTATTTTGACAGATAATGTTATTTTCTATCAAAAGAAGAGGTCCTTTCTCTTTCTGGCCATGCATATTTTAAAAATTAAAGACTCATTTGTTTACCATCTAATGTAAAGAATTATTTTTTTCCATCATATTAGAACAGTGATAGACAACAGCTGCCATTCGATTCGATGGTCAGTCCCCTAGACTTTTTTGTAAAGCTGCATGAAATCTGGCTTCATGCATGTCCTTGTTATTAGAAGTGGTGTTTCTTTTGTCTGGCTTCTTTCAAATTTGTCATGATGCATATATTTATGATAAATACCATCTTATATTTTTAAAAATGAAAAGACTTTAGAGTCCTGTTTTTAGTTTTTAATTTCTCTATACATCCTACATTTTCTAAATGTAGCAGTGTATCCAGTGTTGCTTCAGAACTGACTGTGCCTTAACCAAAAGAACAGGTTGTTTTATAAGACCTGAGCTGGGTGACCCAAGGACCATGTGGTGGCTCCATGGTGTCATTGGAAGAAGGCATCAACCTATGTCTAGTTTTGATTTCACCACCTTTAGTGAGAACCACAATTCCATGTTATAAAGAAGATACTGATGCTGGGCCATCTCCAGTTCCAAGCAAAAGTGAAGGAAAGGGAAAAGTGACTCATGTCCGATAGTTTCTCATGTTAAAGAGCTCCCTAGCAGCAACCTCTCCCCACACTGGCTTATATCCCTTTAGCCAGAACCATGGCCTATGACAATCCCTAAGTTATAGAGCAGGTCAGGGAATGTAAACATTTAGCTGGACATATTGCTTCCACAAGCAAAATTAGGAACTATGAAGATAATTATATTAGGTAATTAGTGGTCTTTGGCATATCCAGAAGCACTAAATAAATTTAGAATTAGCAATCAATAGAGTATATCAGTGGATGCTATCACACATCTTTTATCTTTTGGAATAAAGAGGATCTAAGTAAATAGAGAGTGATGATAACTGTACCATAGCCATAAAATATCTCTTCTTGATGAAATTGCTGTCATATACAAAATATTTCTAGTTACATACCTGAGTCTGGACCCTTGGTACCCTCCAATTAACAATACTGAAGTTCACGCCTTTGTTATGAACACAGGAGGTCAAAGCAACCAACTGAAATATGACAATTACAGGTTACAGAGACAGGTTATAGAGACAAATCAAACCATCTAGGTTTGTTGAAGAGTTTATTTTTCATTTATTTTTATTCTTTTTGTGATTTATTTGACTTGTTATTCCCATTAGAATGTGAAAAGTATATTTTCTGACAAAGCATCATGTTTCTAGAAAGTAAACATACTCATCTTCTTGTGTTTCAATGAGTATTTGTTCCTGGTGAGACTGTTAGAGAGGAAGGACAAACCTCTACCTTCTCTCATATATTTACTAATAACTGGATCAGTAAGCACCCATAAGATTTCCCTGAAGTTCTAATTCTACTGGAAGTAATATCAGTCTTGTTATTTAGATCTTACTATTTATTCAAGTTAGCTAGAAAAAGTTATAGTTTCCTTTATAAAAGCAAATTTCTAATTGTAGCCCAAATTTACCCAACTGTCCAGGACTACCTAAAGATTAAAAGACTTTATATAAAGTCCATATATAACAATTTTATGAAATTCGTTTTCAAATCAGTGTGTTCAATATTGACACAAGTTAGTTTAAACTTATTTCATCAAATTATCTTGAGATTAATTTTTATTGTAGATACTTAATTTTATAAAATGTTTAATAATCTCTACCTCCTAATGAAAATAAACGTACTTATACTCAAGTGAAACACAAATTTCCATGTATGCGATACTACATTTTTTAGAATTGTTTTGGAGAATGGAGCAAAAAAAAAAAAGTGAAAACAAGTGAACTGTATGACACCAGGTAAACTACTCATTCTCTCTGCCTCATTTTTCTTATTTACCATGCCTCCCTCACAGTGTGCAGTGAGAAGGAGCTGAGATCTAGCGTGCTCTGCAGAGGGACCAGCATATAGAAAGCACCTGGTGGTTATTAACCCTCTTATTTGTCCATCGTAGCCCTCCATAATTTGCCCATGTTTTTGACCCCAGTCACATTTCCTTCCCCATGTGTCTTCACTCCAGCCCAACTAACTAGCTTCCTGACACCTCTTCAGTATGCCAAGCTCATTGTCAATGTTACTCCCCATCTGTTTGGTGTCTGTTCACCCCTTCATCTACCCAGAATGCGTTCATTTCTTGCAAGCCCCACTTCTTCCAAAGCCCCGGCCCTACCGGGTTTCCTCACACATGCTCATTTTACCTTTCTTTAAACTTTGCTAATGCAAAATGTCTTTTTTACTCATTCTGACACGTAAATTTTGTCATGGGTTTTAGAGTGTATTGAGCCTGGCAAATATTATGTGGTGCAATATGAAGGGGAAACCCTTTTTCTACAACAAAACTTCCTCTGCATTGCCTACATTAAACAATATTTACACATGTAAATAATGATTATTTCAAAGCTTAGAAATAGTCATCCTGCTTTGATAAAAGAAGAGGAAACAGCAAGTAGGGTCCACACCACCCCTCTTCCAAGCGATAGGTTCTCTAGTGGTGTGACTATATTGGAGTAAGAGAAAAATGTGCTATACAGAAAATATAAAAATTTTAAAATGACTTAGAGAATTACAGTTTCTGATTCCACATGTGAGGATTTGGAAGTCGCCATTTGGTCTTAACAACAAGTTGTTGAACAAACTGCAAAATAGATAATACTTCTTACATGTGTAAGAGATGTGAGGACAAAGGGCTGCCCCTCAAATTGGAAACCAACAAGCAAAAACGGAGAATTGCAACTAATTAGAGGAGAAACTCAGGAGCTGCAATCTCCACAGGAATCAGTACCAGGATAACAAAAGCTAAACTGTAATTGAGGAATTGCTGGAGGCTCAGAGCGGTCATTCTCAGCATTAAAAAGTCCAAGGAGACTCAGTCATAGAGGCCCCCATACTTCTGCGAGTTTTACCTCTTGGAGCTACACTAGGTTCTCACAGTAAATATGTGTGTGTGGAGGGGTGGAAGGTGGAATCCCTTCATGCTTCCAAGAGGGAGAAAGGAAAGGAACCATTTTGAAATATGCCAGAGTACTTTGTTCTTAACAAGATCAAGTCTTAGGAGAAACTAGTTAACCAGAGCCTACATGTCGGGTTTTATTATAACCTAACTCACCTAGAAGGAGGGAAATGACCAATTCTAGCCATCTCTAACCATCCTTTCCCACCTAAAGGTAGCAGGAGGACAACTGAGAAACATCTGTAAAGTTCGCCTGATTAAAAAATGGGCCAAAGACTAACTGACACCTCATCAGATAAGATATATAGATGGTAAATGAACATATTAAAAGACACTTCAAATTATACCATCAGGGGATTGCAAATTAAAATAACAATGAGATACCACTACATACCTATTAGAAGGAACAAACACTGACAACAGTAGACACTGCAAAGGCTGTAGAGACACAGGAATGCTCATTCATTGCTGGCGAGGATGAACAATGGTACAGCCACCTTGGAAGACAGTTTGGCAGTTTCTTACAAAACTAAACATACAAATAGCAATGGCACCCTTGATATTTGACGAAAGGAGCTGAAAATGTATATCCATAAAAGAGCCTGCATGTGGACGCTGATAGTAGCTTCATTTATAATTTCCCAAACTTGGAAGCAACCAGGAAGTCCTTCAGTAGATAAATTCATAAATAACCTAGTAAATTCATGCAGTGGAATATTATTTAGCACTGAAAAATGAATTATCAAACCATAAAAAGACATGGAGGAAACTTAAACATATATTACTAAGTGAAAGCCCTATTATTAATCTGTAATTTATATTACTAATGATTTCAACATTATGACATTTCAGAAAAGACAAAACTGTGGAGATAGTCAAAAGATCAGTGTTTGCCAGGCATTATGGGGGAGGAAGAGATGAATAGGTAGAACAAAGAGGATTTTCAGGACACTGAAATTACTCTATGTTATACTACATTGTAGGACATGTCATTTTAAAGTTATCCAACCTTCAGAATGTAAAACGTCTATGTAAAGTATGAACTTTGGATGATAATGATTTGTCGATGTAAGTTCATCAGCTATAGAAAATGTACCATTTGGTGGGAGATGTTGAAATTAGGGGAAGCTATGCATTTGTGGGAGTAGGAATATATGGGTAATCTTCAGACCTTGCTCTCAATTTTGCTGTGAACTTAAAACTGCTATAAAAAATGACCCATATTTTGTAAGTTTACCTTTGATATATTAATTTTCAGCATGTTGGCTTTTAAAAGAGAATTTGAGAGTTAACTAAAACAAAATAAGGAAGCATGATATGAGATGTTTACCCACGCTTGTGTCACTTGCTGTTTTAACCCAGGCAAATGAAAAAGTAACACAATCAAGAGATGTGGAAGAAAACCTGTGGTCAGAAGAACATTTGGAATTACGTCTCTGACATTTGGGTATGTATCAAAAACCAAAATTGTCTAAGAAAATTTATTTTGCAACATTCTGCCAAATCTCAAATGCCAAAGAATCTTGGCAGACTCCTTGATAATTCAGTCTAGCTACTCTACATCATTTTTCAAAGCCTGGGCTTTATGATGTTACATGGAATGGTGTTGACAGGAAGCAAAACTGCTCAGATACCATCCTATTTTAGAAAAATGCCAACAACCAAATATGCTTTGAATTCTGTTATGGAAAGATTCTTGTTCATAATGCCTTTCTATTCAATTTGTTTTTTTTGTCATTTTACAGATGCATGTTGAGGGCATAGTGCTCAAATTAACATTTCTTTTCTATTACCTGGCCTATGTTTGAAGAAAGGAATTAAGCTACAGTTACTGTTTAGTATTGCACATTAATTTGTTGCATTCAAATTAATACATGTAGCATATAATGAACAAATCAAATTCTTTGAGTAATACCGTGCATTTCACTCTTTGATATTTCTTATCAACAATTAAATGAAGGTAATTTCTCAAAGTAATAGATCATGAAGATAAAACTCATGATTTTATAGATTGGAGGTTAAAAATCTAAGCAGTGTAACAAATTGTAATTTTTATATTGAAACAATCTTTTGAAAATATGATTTAGTAATTTTAGAGTTAATTTGGAAATGTCACATAAACTTGGGTCATAATATATTTTTTGAAAAAATGTCCTGCTCAGTTAATGACCTATTTCACTGACCAACAGAAGCACTCATATGAAACCTTCATTATATACCTTTCAATAGAACTATTTTAAAGATAAAGAAATCTGAACTTTGAGAGTTGCTAATTCCATTTTGAGGATAGGAAAGAATCCAGAGGGTCTAGAAATCTCTTTTTGCAAATAAGCGATATACTTTAAGAAAATATCCAGGATAATGTTGAAACGACAAAGGGCCATCTAGTAGCCAAGATGTAAATATTTGAGCAGCAGTAAGAAAAAGTTATCATTAATTACAACTTGAGTCTGTATCCTTGAAAAGCTTCATATTCATAATAACATTTAAAGAGAGAAAAAAATCGTAACTGTGATGGTTATAGTTTTATGATTATAACCATTTTCTTGTCTTTACAATCTCATTCTCATTTTTATGCACATAAAAAATGCCTTGTTAACTAATGTGTAACTTATAGATAAACAACTTGCTTAATTGAGAATCCTAGGAACAGACTTTAAATGAAACTGACTTGGTTCCCAAACCTTTACTTGATAAACCTCCAGGTGGTTTATCAGAACATGCTACAAAGAACACTTCATGCTGACTGGCACACCAGCCTGAGAAACAAACTAAGGCCAAGAAGACAGGATAGAAGGCCTTGGACATCGCCTCACCTCTAGAATACAGCCTTGGAATTTCTCCCACCCCCCTACTCAGCCCTCTTCCTATAATAACCCCTGCCTGCACTGAAGCAGCAAGATGGCTTTTGTGACAGCAGTCCCCCTATCTTATCAGGATGCTGGTTCTTGAATAAACCTGCTTTCCTTCTATCAAACTCTGGTATTTCGATCATTCGCTTATGAGCGGCAAGCAGCGGGACGAGTTTGGTAACAAAATAAAGTTTATAAGAGCTACTTTTAATAAAATTGAAGAAAATATCACAGACATATTTATTTTAATAAACTTTAATTGGGTGAGTATTGATCCATTTAAGTATTTGATTTTCCCCCCTCAAGTATATATTTGTTTATAAAGTATTGTTATGTATTTTTTTTCTCTGTAAGAAGAGATAGTAAGACATTGGAAATTTTGAGTAAGCTAAATAGTTCCAAAAAAATAAGGTATTATTCTAAGAATAAAAAGAACAAATGACCACTGCTGGTCAATATCATAACAAGATGGAAAGGACCTGCTGTGAGTAGTAAATTAATAGATTAATCACATGTCGGTACAAAAAACTGTACAAATACATTGCCATAGAGATGCTCTCTCTCTCTCTCTTTCATTTCCTGGGAGATAAAATCTCAGAGTAACTCCGCTAATTATAACAAAATATTAATTAGACGTACGTAGATTTGCAAAAGTGCTCACAGATCAGGTCGATATAAGATATTGATGCACCAATGAATTATAAAACAAAGCACATCATTTTTGGAGAGGCTACATTTAACAGTAACTAAAACCTGAGGGAAAGACATGAGCTTTAAAAGTTCCACAGAGGCAGCAATTGAAGTTTATCTACAAAATGAGGATCCAGCTTGAACACCAAAAAGCAGAGGACTTGGAAATATAACTTGGCTGGTAAGATTTCTGAAAACTAGGAAAGGTATGGAAACGTTATGACCCTGAGATGGCTATAATGTCCAGGGACAAGATACTATAGCAGATACTATGTCAGGCAATGTGGCACTGTACTTCCAAGCCAGGGCTTTGTGTGCCTGCTTGCCACTCACTTCATCTGCCTATGTCCCCCGGTCACCTCTCTTGACTTCTTTGACCAGAAGCCTCTCTGAGCTCTTTGGGAGACAGATTTTGCAGCTGCTGCTCTCCAATTACGCTTCTTGTAAGATAGTTATTGTAGCCTACTTTCTGAAGCTGAGTAAAACAGGACTCCTTGTTTCTGGAGAAATTATGACTCCTGTAATAGCTTACTATTTCACAGGCTGGCTGGCTCATGTGTGTTCTAGAAAGATAAGAGTGAAAGGGTGATGGAGTTCAAAAAGTAGGACCCACAATTGTATATTATTGTAAGATTAAGAAGAGAATGTATGTGGGGCCACCTGGCATTGAAGAAGTGATGGTAGAATCTCAACAGAGGTCAAATCTGAATAGACTTTCACCACCATACAATGAGGTGGTCCTGTGAGGAGCACACGAAGGGGCCTGGATCAGGATATTAGACTCAGAATTTACATGGATATTTCTGTTTTCTCCTGTCTTCTCTCTAGTCCCACATTCTTACCACTGTTCTTTTTTCTCCTCATAGTAACTATTTCTGGCTTGTCTTTACCCACCCATCTTTTTTATTAGAAAGTTATAAAAATTATTATTATTATACTACTACTAACAATGATATTATCAATTTTTTTTGCATGCCCACTATGTGCCAGGAATGGATGGCTTTAGAGAGTTTATATATATTATTTCATTTTCTCACAACTATCACAAGGTAAGTATACTTATTCTCATTTTACAGATGAAGCACATAAGAGGAAGAGACTGTGAATAAGTTTTAAAGGGTTTAAAGGCTATTTAATGACCAAATTGGGTTTCCAACATCAGTCTGACTCCAAAACTTGTTCTTGCTGCTATACTATAAAGGTCCCCTCTGAGTAACCATGGAGTACAGAACACGATAGTACATTTAAAAAAAAAAAAAAAAAACTAGGTCAAAGCCACTGAAATAAAATTAAATCATAAATATATTAGAGTGTATCACACATAGTATTATTTTATTAAAATTTTGTTTTCTTATAGGCATGAGTGTATGAATAGGATTTCAGTTTAAGTGTATTATCATTGTTGTCATAGCAAAAAATATTTGAAAGTCCCTGACACTGTTTTGTCAGCAGTACCAGTAAATCTCCAAAGAAGGATTTATACAACCAAAGGTTTGTAACATGACCCAATGGGATATGAGAAGAAAATCTTAGAACCTCTATTTTTTCTACTTTTTTATAGTGTAAAAGTAACATAACATGTTTCATAAAATATTCAAGGTTAGGGGAAATTGGCATTTTATTATGTACTTTCAATTAAATAAACTTTCACAAAATGGACTTGTCCAGGTACCTAAAAATAAATCTTGGAAAGAAAGCATGGACTGAAGGTAAAATAATAATGTCAGGCAAAGTAAGAAATAGCCAATAGACATTTCTGCTACAAGTGGTGTTTCTTTACCATGTTATAGGTAAAAATAAATAAATACATCAAATAAATTGGCAAGAAATTCTGCCAAAAATCAAAAACCTAAACTATCAAGAAGACTGCTAAGAACATGGATGTGCATTTATTACCCTTAACAATAACATTTTTCCTAAAGTGTATATGGTACTTTCAACTGCAGCATAGAACCATGTTGTGAAAATGTTCGAGTTAAAATACTGAACAAATAGGTTATGAAAAAAACAAGTGTCTACATTTTTTACTAAGTTTAAATTATTTAATACTCAATCCATATTTTATAAAACTTCACCAAACTTTATGCTAAAGATTCAAAAGTTTAAGATTATTTTTACTAATAGCAGAAGACAAAAAGCCTCATACTGTCAGAAGAACATTTGTTCTTCCTATTATAGCAATTAAAAGTAGTTAAAGTAATAAACAAATAACAACATGAAGGCAAACCAAAGTGCGTTTCTTTGTAAATGCCAGAGTGTACTTCTTAACCCTTTCTCCTTTTTTACCCAGCCCTGCCACCCACTCTCATGAGCAAACATCAGTTTGTTTTCTGTATCTATAAGTCTGTTTCTGTTTTGCTTGTTCGTTTATTTTGTTCGTTAGATTCCACATATAAATGATAATATGGTATTTGTCTTTCTCTGTCTGGCTTATTTCACTTAGCATAATATCCTCTAGGTTCATCCATGTTGTCACAAATGGTAATATTTCACTAATTTTATGGCTGAATAATATTGCATTGCATATATGTACCGCATCTTCTTTATCCAACCACTATGCTAGTCACCTGAAACTAATATAAAATATTAAATGTAGACTGTTACTGAAAAATAAAAATAATACAATTTTAAAAATTTTAAATAAAGTGTATTCCTTTGTAAGAAAATACTTAAATTGTTAAAATACACATCAAAAATACTGCTTAAAGCTAAAGCAAATATGGGAATAAATTATGCATTTTTTAAACAAATGTGAACTATACAGTTAGATGGAAGTATACAAACATTTCTATATTTTATAGCTGTGGTATTTGTTTGCCCACAAAACAATTATGAAATGCAAGAAGAAAAACATTTTTGTGGATCACCAAAGAAAACAGAACCAGAGAAGATATATCAATTGAATAACCCTTATAATAAAAGTTATGATATTAGCTGCTGAAAACACTATACAGATGTTTCTCAACTTAGAATGAGGTTATATTCAGATGAACCCATTGTTAAGTTAAAAATATTGTTAGTTGAAAATGCATTTAATACATATAACCTATATAACATCATAGCTTACCTTAGACTCAGAATACAACATCTAAAAATTAATGACAACACAGTACACTGTAGATTAGCAGCTGTTTACCCTTGTGATCATGTTCCTGACTGGGATTTGAGGTTTGCTACCACACATCATGAGAGAATACCCTACTGCGTATCACTAGCCTGAGAAAAGAACAAAATTCAAAATTTGAAGTAAAATTTCTACTAAATGCACATTGTTGTTATACTACTGAGAAGTTGAAAAATTGTACATTGAACCATCATTAACTTTGAGATTGCCTATATGTGCTACCTACAAAAATAGTTGTGAATATATTACAAATTGAAAGATAAAAACCATATGATTGTATTAATAGGTGAAGAAAAAGTATTTGATGAAATCCAGCATCCATTTATGATAAAAACTCTCAGCAAAGTGGGAAAATAGGGAAAATACCTCGACCATATATGACAAACCTACAGCTAACATCATACTCAATGAGAAAGGCTGAAAGTATTTTCCTTAAGATCACGGACAAGGCAAGGATGCCCATTTTCACCACTCCTCTTCAACATTGAATTAGAAGTTTTAGTCACAACAATAAGACAAAAAAGGGAAATAAAAGGTATGCGAATTGGAAAGGAAGAAGTAAAACTCTTGTTATTTACCAATAACATATTATATATAGTGAACCCTAAAGATTCCACCAAAAAACTGTTAGAACTGATCAGTGAATTTGATAAAGTAGCAAGTTACAATGTATTCAGAAGACAATGGCATTTTTATACACCAATGATGAACTTTCAGAAAGAAAAATTAAGAAAACAATTCTATTTACAATTGCATCGAAAACTATAAAATACCTTCAAATTAAATTAACTAAGATGGTAAAATATCTGTTTTCAGAAAATTATGTCATTGGAAAATGTAATTGAAGAAGATACAAATAGATGGAAGCACATACCATGCTCACAGGTAGGAATAATCAACATCATTGAAATGGCTTTACTACCCAAAGCAATCTATAGATTCAGTGCAATCCCTATCAGAGAGCTAGAACAAATAATCTTAAAATTCATATGAAGCCATGAAAGTTCTACAATAGCCATGACAATTTTGAGAAAGAAGAACAAAGTTGGAGGTATCACACTACCTAATATCAAACTATACTACAAGGCTACAGTAATCAAAACAGCATGGCAGTGGCATAAAAATAGATACATTGATAAATGTAACAGAATATAGATCCCAGAAATAAATCCATGCATATACACTCACTTAATATATGACCAAGGAGGTAAGAATATCAATAGGGTAAAGAAAATCTCTTCAATAAATGGTGCTGGGAAAATTGGGCAGATACATGCAAAAAAACAAAGAAGCTGGACCACCTTTTTATACTCAAAATGGATTAAAAGATTAGACTCAAAATGGATTAAAGACTTAAATGTAAGACCAAAACCATAAAACTTCTAGAAGAAAACATATGTAGTAAACTCTCTGATATTACTAACAGTAATTTCTTTTCAGATATATCTCCTTGGGCAACAGAAACAAACAAAAAAATAAACAAATGTACTACATCAAAGTTTTTGTACAGCAAAGGAGACCATCATTAAAAAAAAAAGACAACTAACTGTTTGGAAGAAGATATTCACTAATGATACAACCGACAAAGAGTTAATATCCAAAATATATAAAGAACTCATACAACTCATCAACAAAAAAAAATAACAAATCCAATTAAATAATGGGCAGAAGACCTGAAAAGATACTTTTCCAAAGAGGAAATACAGATGGTTAATAGACATGAAAAGATGCTCAAGGTCATTAATCATAAGAGAAATTCGAATTAAAACCACAATGAGATATCACTTCAGATATGGCAGAATGGTTATCATCAATAAATTAAAGAACAACAGTGTTGGCAAGGATGTAGAGAAAAGGAAACCCTCATTGTTGTTGGGATTGCAAATTGGTACAGCCATTGTGGAAAACAGTCCGGAAACTTCTCAAAGAATTAAAAATGGACATACCTTTTGACCTAGCAATTGCACTTGTGTATGTATCCAAAGAAAACTAAAACAACAATTCATAAAGATCTATTCATCCCAATATTCACAGCAACACAATTTACAATAGCCAAGATATGGAACCAACCAAAATGCCCATCAACAGATGATTGTGTAAAGAAATTATGTGTAAAGAAATTACACACACACACACACACACACATTATATGCAATGGAATGTTACTCAGCCATTAAAAAAAATGAAATCCTTCCATTTGCAATGACATGGACCTAGAGATTATTGTGCTGAGTAAAATAAGTTAGACAGAGAAAGATAAATACCATATGGTTTCATTTATATGCGGAATCTCAGGAACAAAAAAAACAAACTAATCAAAAACAGACTCACAAATATAGTGGACAGTTTGCTGATGGGCAGAGAAGAGGGGGTTGGGGGATGAAAGAATGAGGCAAAGGGTTAAAGAAGTACAAATTAGTAGTTGATAGATGGTCACGGGGGAGCATGGCAAAGGGAATGCAGTTAGCATTAATATGATGGCTAGGTGGAGAGCCAGGGGAAGGAGGGAACAATTGGAAAGACTGTTTTATGAACAGTATTGATATCTAACAAAAGTACTGTATACTTGAAACTAATTTAAATAAGTAAACTTAAAAATTTATAAATATAGACTTTAAAAATAAGGTTTCTAACCACTATGAAAATTTCAAATGAATAGTTTCATGGATATTCATTCTATTTCTTAAAATAGAAATCAAACACCTTATCTGTTTACAGGAACAACTGACTGACATAATTACTAGGTGAATTTCATAATTGCAGTGAATGAATAGCATTGAAAAATAAGTATTACAATTTTGTTAGTACAAACAATGATGTACATTCTTCCTTTGGATTTATATATAATTTTGTGGAGTATCTTTCTCAGCTATGATGGCCATGAAGTCCGAGTATCAAAATAAATCTACATGAAAACTAGCACTTCAAAACGATGTAAAAATAAGTGTTGAAAGCGATGAACTAAGAATGTTATTTAGAATAATTCTAGTTAAAGTTTCAAATAGACCAAAAATGTTAAATTTAAAAATGTAGAGCTTCATTTCTCAGGAATTCTCCCATCAGAGAAGGCCTGGATCAGCGACCTTCCTCTATGCTATGATTCAAGGAGCCCAATCTTCTATCCAGTCGCTCACCCACCCCTCTACGGTTTTGCATCATCTGTATCCAGCCAGTGAAATCGGAAAGGGAATAGACAAACTTAGTTTTGAAAGATATAAAATATTAATAGATATAAAAATATATGACAGTGAAGAAATGTAACTAATATGAAATACATTTTCATGGTGCTTTAAACCTTGATATTCAACTAATTGTAAATGATTTTCAAATGACTTTGCATTTTTTGTCTAATGGCTAAAGGAAGCTGCCCCAAAAAGTAGTATACACCACAAGAAGCCAGACTACCTAAGAAAATCTAGACATACACAATCTAGTGCTGATAGGGAAAATATTATTTGTAATCACCAAAAATAATAGTAAATTTTTCATCTAATTTTTATTTCATTTCATTTTTATTTCATTAAAAAATAAGTTTGTATTTACCGTTTCTTTCTTATAGCTTTGGCAGGAAGAGATAGGCATTCTAGCTACAGATGTGACGAAGGAAGGTGGAAAAGGTAGCCCAAGGCATGGCCATCCAAGTCTCTCTCCAGTTTTCCCTATGTCAAGTACTTTGTTGGCTAAGAAACCAATCTTGCAGAAGGCTCTCTAGAACACTTGATTTTAAGCATACTTCCTCATATCACTATTTTGGTGAATAGAAATTTTAATTTTATTTCTCTGTTTAATATTTGAGACCAACGGCATTTTTTTTATTAAACACACTTAAAAATATGTCTGTTTTTTTCACCACAAATATCTACTATTAATAATTGTTTTTAAAATTCAATGCCAAAAAAAAAAAAAAAGAAAAAAGGGAGTGGTTAGAAGAGAGTAAATTTTAACCATATAACTTACAGCACTTTAGATGTGACCACCTGTGTACATACTAGTTTGTGCACTGTAGGCACAAAAGAGTCTCTGTGACCCATGGAGAATCTGGTTTTTGTATGTCCATATGGGAGAATGCTGATTAATAATACTACACATACTACTGGCCATATGCTTCAGAGCTAGGACATTGGTGTAACTGTACTTGTTGGAGCTTCCTGGCATGTAATTCTACAAAGAGTTTATGCAAACTCTGTTAAAATATTTTAGACAGGCTGCTTAATAAACATGTGTTATCTATGTGTTATTCTCTAGAAAACACACTAAATAATAATTACTGTCCTGCATGAAAAATATTAATGTATCATGATCAGCAGTTGGACATGACATTGATTCCCTCCCTGACCATGCGCAGTGAATGCGTCTCATTTGAAAAACAGTGTAAAAGTTCTTCATGGGGAATTTTTCTCTTTTCATTCATAACATAAATTATTACTAGCCAAATTGAAGGGCTTTTTTATGCTTTAAATAAAACATAAATTAGAATATTAATATTTTAATTGGGGTCTTGGGAAGCATCAGAAAAATGACAGTATTTAAAGTCATAAAAGAATGACTTGATGGGGTAATTCGTCCATAAATCCTCTCAATAAAGATTCTACCATCTGTGTGGAAGTTTTGGAGAAAGAGACCATGACTGACTCATCTTATTTCAAGGAAAAAAATAACCTTAACAAAATATTTCCCAGTATTAATTCTGGATCCAAGAAATAATACATATCTGTTAATAAGGCTTTTTTGTTAGTATTTGCATTAAGTTGTTTCTATTCAGTTTATTCTATTAAATTATTTTGTGACAGATGTGCTCTACTTGGCCAGTGTCCATACAAGGGTCAGCATCTGGAACAAATAAAGACATCTTCACTGCCTGCTTGAAGAATATGATCATTCCTATAAAATAAAATTTAAATATTGTAGAGTAAATGCAAGTTTTGGAAAAGGAGAAGTTAGTAGAAAACCCAGAGGGCAGTTACAGAGAATGTAAATTCTGTTTCCCAGCCTACTTTGCTTGTGATGTCTTTAACAAAGGCAATGAGAAATATTTTACTTGAAACTGTATTTTAATATGTGTAGAAATGATTTTTTAAAAAAATCTATAAAATATTTTGTCAATAAAATTTTAAGTAGAGATTTTAAAAATTAGCAAGGTTTTTCTTGTTTTTTTTTTTTCATTTGTTGATGGTTTCTAGATATTGATATTTGGACTGATATTGTAGTAAACCTGTAAAGTATATGTTGCTTTACTGAAGTATCAGATCTGGAAAAATTACAAACTGCATAAAGTACCTGTGAAGACAGTTATTTTTCTTTGAACAATTAAGTCAACAACTTAAAGTAGCATAGACACTATATTCACAAGATAGTATGCAATTCACAAGGGAAAAAAGTAAAACAAATAGGTCAGCTGATATAAAAGCAAAATAAGAAATTTTTTAAAAATCACATATACAAAACTGAAAGTTAAGTAAAACTGTTATAAAAAAATATGTGTTAATACTAAGAAGACAATATAAGAAAAATTGCAGGTAACACTAAAATAATACTATAAAAGTTATTCCTGCAACATTTTGGATTAATTTTCTCCTGGTCTAATAGAACTACTCTCAACTTTTTTTTTTTTTATACTGTGGACTGTTTAATTAGGAACACCCATCTTACAGTTTCCACTATTCAGAGAAAAAAACTTAGAGGTAGTAAGCAGGTATTAATATATAAACAATTTTTTACAGACATTTTTTATGGATCTGCTTCAGCATTTAGGGGTAAGCACTTCAATGACAGATTTCAGTGAATCCTCACTTAACTTTGTAGATCAGTTCTTGGAAATTGTGATTTTTTTAAGCAAAAAGACATATAACAAAATCAGTTTTACCATAGATTGGTAATAGAAACAAGAGTTAAGTTTCTACAGCCTATTTCTAGTCAAAGAAAGCACCAAATTTCTAAATAAAGACCCAAAACCCTTCTAATAGTAAAATTGAAATAAATATGAGTTAGACATACATTTAAGAAATATTAATTAAAACAAGTAAGATCACAATTTTTCAATCCGCTTTCCAGTTTAGGGTCACAGTGGCTGGAGCTTTTCCCGGCAACTCAGGGTACAAGTCAGGACTCACCATGAACAGAACATTCTTCTACCACAGGGCCACTCATACCTACCCAAACTCAGTCAGATGGGGACAAAGCAGACACTCCAGTTCACCTCATTCACACATTTTTGGAATGTAGGAGGAAACCAGAGTGCTCAGAGAAAACTCACACAGACGTGGGGAGAATATTCACACTGTACATAGACAGTAGTCTCAGCTGGAAATTGATTTTGTATTTTCTTATCAACATCACAATGAAAGGATGTTGAACAAATGACATTATTTAAAGACCTGCTGCATCTTAAGGCTAATTATTGGAAAATCATAAATTAAAATATTTTCGATGAAAGTTGATATTGCTACCATTGCTGAACTTTAAACAAAAGTCATCTAGATTAATTAAATTAAAAAACCTAAAATATATAATTAAAAAATAACAACAGAAAGCCTTGACCAACATAGATATTACTGACAATCCCGTGTCTTTTCTTTCAAATCTGTCAGAAACCTACTGTCTTTATATGCTCTGACAAACCAAATAAACACCTACAGTTCAATACATATTTTTATTTTTCAACCCAAATTATAACTTTTATGAATAATTACATTTAAGATATATTTTTCACATGGTCATTGAGTATAACATTAGCATGTAGGCGGAACAAACTGGGAGAGAAAACTTTAGAACAGTAACAATTTAATTATATTGCTTTAGTTCAGGTTTTCTAAGAGGCAGACCCCAAGATGGGATCAGAAGTGCAAGAGAATTTTTAAGGGAGAAGTTAGAAAAATCATCATACTACTATATAGGAAAAAGGGAGGAGAGAAAGAATTAAGTAGAAAGAAACTTGAACTGAGAAAGATTTTACCAGGCCAATCTGGACTCCTCAAGCTAGTTATTACTTGACATCTTCCCACATTCAGCAGAATTGAACTGCCTTACTACCCCACCATGCCCAGTCATAGTTGAGAGCAGGTAGCAGGAAGGACCCTTCCTGTGTCCCCTGAAAATAGTTTGCCTCCAGGTGTAGATATTCATTTGTTTTGTCAGAGCTTATAAAGATAGCGGATTTCCAGTAGAAATCCAGAAGTTTGAGTGCAGAGTTATGGGAACAAAAAGGCACAAAAATTCTCAGTGGGTCACTGGGAAAGATGACAAGTAGACACAAATATCCTTCTATTGAAAAAAATATATATATAGTGGTTTCTGATTTAAAGCATATGATACTTTAAAGAATGTCTTTCTATCTTCAAAGTCTTGCCTTTGAGCTGGCACTTAACTGTCTTTTAGAAAAGTGTTTTAGTGCTCTGTGGAGCTCATTGCTGCTAGATGGTACAGTATTATGATATGGCCAGAGGTCCTTTGCTCAAAGGCCCACACTCACCTCTTTTGCTGTGAAGTGGGTCCCCTGGATAAATGCTGTTTTGTGGGCTTCTGTGCCTATGTTATTGGCTGAAGATCAGCATCAAGAAAGCCAAACTCATACTTTGAATAGATTTCTATCTGTGTGAGGACGAATTACTGCACTTCTAGAACACAAAGGGCTTAATGTAGGTGACTCCCCCAAATGCCAGGCTGTTCCCTTTGAGTATTTGATTCTGATCAGGGGCTCAGTTCTGACAACTGGACTTTCAGAGGCTGCAGTATCTAGATCTGCCTCAGTGAGTGGGAGGCCCTGCTGCTAGACACTTACCTAGCCTCCACTTTTGCCACCATGGCCACCTGCTTATGTGCTCATTGCACTCATTGCACTCATTTTGCTAGTTCTAAGGTGCTTGTGATGAAGATTGGATTCAGGCAAATAGCTGCATTATTTTGTCTACTTAGTTGTTTATTGACTTTTCTCTGGTGGATGTTTTCTGGGAGGTGTTAAGATGTGATACAAAACTCTCTACTCTTAGGGCTCATTCTCCCACGTGTGCCTGCAGGCTTTAACCCAGACCTCCATGTCTCTGATCCTCCATTCCCTTTCCTTTCCCTTACAGGCCTGCTGACTACCCAGAGACAGTCATCTGGATATGTTTTTTTCTTGAACTACTTTTCCTTCCATTTAAAGCTAATGACCAGGAGCACTCTTGGAGCTCTGCCAATTCAGATTTTTTTTTTCCTCTTCTCTGTCTTTCAAGGCTATTCCTGTATGTGGTAGTGACAAAGTCTCCATCAGTTAGGGCTCATCCAGTGGACTTATTTATACATTGAGGTTGCCTTTTATTCTACATTGGTCATTTGGGGATCCTTTCCCACTGTATGGCCATAGGTGTGAGCTAGGGAGGGCAGCAATGAATCAATAATGGGTAGCATGGGTGAATGGGCTACTTGGTCAAGTGTTTTATCCATGCACTTTTGTCCTGCTTGGGCTCAGATGTACCAGATGTACTTTAAAATGGAACATGACCTTATGACATGGTGGCTCTCACAGATTTCTCCTCATATTGGAAGTTCTGTACCATGGTTATTCGATGCTTCATGATCAAGTGTTCAACCTCTACCAGGATACAGAAACACTCCCGTTTCTCGAAAACTGTATTATTCTCTGCTTATGATGACGTAGCCTTGCTCCATAAAGGGCTCATACTGAGGCTATCTGTGAACTCTGTACTGCATCTTTTTCTTCCAACAACATGGACCAAGTCATAAGCTGCTTTGACTGCAGCTTGGGCCTACTAGAGAGCATTTTCTCACTCTGAATCTCAGTCAGAGCTAGAAGCATTGTGTGTCACCTGTTTATGTGCTAAACCAGTATTCTTAGGTGTGGACTATGTTATGACCAGAATCCCCAGAAGTCAACCAGGCATTGTGCTTCCTTCTCATGGTAGGAGATGCAGGATGCAGCAATTTGTCTTTTACTTAGGATGAGGCATTAGACCATGACACAAGCCCTGAATGCAGAAAGCCTTACTGAGTTGGCACATCCAAGAATCTTAATAGAGTTTATCTTCTACCCTCTGGAGTACAAATGACTTAACAAGGCCTCTAGCATATTAGGGTATATTATGACAGAGAGCAGGGGGGTTAGTAAAACCCCAAGGCAATCTGTAAATGAATGTTTTTTTACTCAGTCCATGTGAATGTGAACAATTTCTGATCCTTTTTCCTTGTTGGAATAGAAAAAAAAATGTATCTGCCAAACCGGGAGCAGACACCATACACCTGAGGCCTCCTTAGTCTGATCCACTAAAGACCCCAGGTCCAGTAGAGAAACTGCAATCAGGAATGCTACCTGGTTGAGCTTATGGTAGTCAGCATTCATCCTCCTAGATCCATCAGGTTTGTCCAGAGACCAAACTGTCAAATTAAATGGAAATATGATAGAGACCACCTGTATTAGTTTCTTGAGGCTGCCTTAACAAATTACCACAAACTTGGTGACTTAAAACAATACAAATGTATTCTTCACATATCTGGATGCCAGAAACCCCAAATCAATGTATTGGTAGGGCTATACTCCCTCCGGAGGTGCTAGAGGAAAATTCACTTTGTTTTTTGTCTCTTCTAGCTTTTGGTGGTTTCTAGTTTCTTTATAAGATGTGTAGCCACATTTCTCTGCCTTGTCTTCACATTGCTTTCCCTTCTTATCTGGGTTTTCACCTCATCTATTTCCCATAAAGATGTTTTCCATAGGTTTAGGGTCCACCTATATAATCCAAGATCATCTCATCTCAAGATCTTTAACCTAATTACATCAGCAAAGACCCTTTTTCCAAACAAAGTTATATATACAGGATCCAGAGATTTGAACGTTCACATATATTTGGGAGTGGGGGTAACATTCAACCCACTACATCACCACTCCTGCATCCTCAAGGTCCTAAAGGAAGGCTCTAATCTCTGTCATTTCCCGTAGGACACAATATTATCCTTGATTTGCTATTTTGGCTAGGGGCTTGGAAGAACAGTTTCAGAGGATTCTACCTAGCCTTTCCCACTATAATAGCTCTCCACAGGCCAAGGAACCGAAGTGAGGATTACTCCAACAGCTACTTGTATAGATTTTAATCATACACTTGGGAACTGGAGAAAAGACTGTTAAGACTACGCAGTCTAGAATTCATTGAAGACTTTAGCCAAGACTTTATTTATTAACTTTCCTTCTAAATCTAGCTTTAATGAGGAGCTATAATGACACATTGGGTCTCCAGTTATAACATCAACTAAGACTTCTGTCAAATAATACTTAAAATATTTGGGTAATCACTTTTCCCAAGTATACATTACTCAGGTAAATGGACACGAGTCACTGGATCAGACTGGGAGAATCATTGGAGTATATAGACTTTTGTGGAGTTGTAGAGTCCTTCCTTCTGGGACCTGGACACTACTTTGAACAATAGGGTTCTAAATCTGAAAACCTGCTCAAGTCCTAGAAATGAGCAAGAAATTGTGACTTTTATTGGTAGCAACTGTCCTCAGCTTCCTTGCTTTTCTTTGGCTGTAGGTACCAAGTAGTATCCTTGTTGTCTGTCCTTCTGTTTTACCTCTAGGGATGTCATTCTCTATGGATCAAATTTATAACTACCTGTAGACCAAGTCCCATTGGACGCTTCTCCTACCATGCCAGTCATAGCAATTGTGGCCTCCTGGCTTCTGGTGACCAAATGCTACCACCAGGCCTTTATAACTTTGGAGAATATAATGGTATAAGGAGTTCAGCCTGGGGCTTCCTGTCTTCCCATCAGGCCTGGTGCAGAGGAGCCACCACTGAGCTTCATAGTTATGTTGGTGCCACTCTCACCACATGTTCCTCATGGTTTTGGTGGATAATATATACTCTGAACCATCTCATGGAACATAATCTTCTGGTGAGTCTCCTGGCTGCACATATAATGTTCATTTCAGTTCCCCCACCTCCCCGAGGTTTTTCATTCTTTCTGTTACGTTCTGACAAGGCACCTCAGGCATTTCTTTGCTTGAGATTGGCTGTTACCTTTTCCAGGCCTCCAGGGGCCATACAAGCTGTGAGTTTTCCCATTCTCTTGGTCCTTGCCAGGGTCTTAAGTCTCATTCATATCCCAAGAAAGTGTCTTCACATCACTGAATTCTTGCTTATTTAATTCTAGTTTCCTTTATCTATATACTTAAAATTCCAACCCTAGCTGTCCCCTTTGTCTTCTGCTCTTTGCGCTTTTTTTTTTTTTAATTGAATTCAACTTGCATAGAAACTAAGATAAGTTTTCCTAGGTTTCAGTTAAGAAAAAATTTTCTCAAATTACAATCTGATCAATTTTAAGAAAAAAGACAGATTTTTATTTATCTGTCTATCTATTTATTTATTTATTAAAAAATTTAATTAAGTTTACATTAGTTAATATGATTATATAATTTCTAGGGGTACATTATAATTTGACATCAGTGTATTCTATTGTGTGTTTTCTACCCAAAGTCCAGGTTTCTTCAGCTACCATATATTTGATCCCCTTTACCCATTTTACCCTCTCCCTGGACCCTATATTTGACCCCTTTTACCCCATCTACTTCTCCTCTCCTTTCCTACCCCACTTGCAACCACTAGCCTATAGTCCATGTCCATAAGTCTCTGTTTATTTGTCCTGTTTCTTTGTTGTTTTTAGGTTTACATCTCACATACAAGTGATATCATGTGATTTTCGACTTTGTCTGTCTGGCTTATTTCACTTAGCATGATTATCTCGAGGTCCAATCATGTTGTCGCAAATGGCAGTATTTCATCTCTATTTATGGCTGAATAATATTCCATCGTATATATGTATCACCACTTTTTTAGCCAATCATCTATCGTAGGACACTTCAGTTACTTTCACGTCCTGGCCACTGTAAATAGTGGTGCTATGAACATTGGTATGCAAATATTTTTTTGGATATGGATTTTCAAGTTTTTAGAATAAATACCCAATAGAGGGATTGCTGGATCATATGGTAGATCAATTCTTAGTTTTCTGAAGAACCTCCATACTGTTTTCCCTAGTGGCTGTACCAATTTGCAGGCCCACCAGCAGGGTTCCTTTTTCTCCGCATCCTCTCTAGCATTTGTTATTACTTGTCCTGTTGATTCTAAAAGGTGTGAGATGATTTCACATTGTGGTTTTAATTTGCATTCCCCTATGTTCTCTAGGGAGAAGTATCTATTCAGGTCCTCTGCCCATTTTTGATTAGATTATTTGTCTTTTTGTTGTTATTGAGTCATATGAGTTTTTTGTATATATTTGGATATTAGACCATTATCAGAGACATTGCTTGAAAATATATTTTCCCATTCAGATGGTTGTTTCTTTACCTACTGATGGTTTCTTTTGCTGAGCAGAAGCTTCTTAGTTTGGTATAGTCCCATTCATTTATTTTTGCTTTTACTTCCCTTGCATTCAGGTCAAATTCATAATATTCTTTTTAAATCCAAAGTTCTTTAGTTTAGTTCCTATGTTTACTCCTAGCAGTTTATTGTTTCTGTTCTTATATTTAGGGCCTTATATCAGTTTGAGTTAATTTTGGTGTGTGGTGATAGACAACAGTCTAGTTCATTCTTTTGCAGGTGGCTTTCCAGTTTTCTCAGCACCATTTATTGAAGAGGCTTTTCTTTTCCTACTGTATGTTTTTGACTGTGGTCCCTACCAGCAGAATGGATTTCTCATGTCCCTCTCCATGACACCCTTGGTGCTGGTCCCTGGACATTGAGCTGCTGCAGAAAATCCATACATCACCACTACACTTGCCAACAGAAGCAGCAGAAGTGAAATTTTTATATCACTTCTGCCTCCCAGAACTCATGACAGCACATCTGGTTCATCAAATCTGAATCACATCTGGAGCCTCAACTACAAAGAAGCCTGCCAGATGGAATCTTTAGCTTTCCAATTACCGCAGCACAGTGAAAACAGCTAGAAGGATCGTAGGTAGGACAAACCTGCCACATTCATCAGAAAATACTTAAATGAAATACTAACGCAAATCATATAAGCAGTGAAATTTGGGTGGTGTATGAGAGAAAACAGAACTGATATCGTGTAAATATAATGATTTTGTCTTTGTTCATAGTAGATAATAGATATCTAACACAGTGCTTATTCACATCATGGGCCACATGAAAAATAATACTTACTAAATGCAGCACATAGATGAGCCCCCACCTTCTACCCTGTTACCTATGACACATCTATAAACCACCACACAATGTGCTGTGAAATAAACATTGAGAAGTTATGTTCTAAACAGTAAAAGAATTAAGGGTGAAATGCTTTTTGTGAATTTTATCAAAATTGTATATCAAAATATTCTAGCTATTAATTTAAAACATGTACTTTCACAAATGTAAATGTACTTTCACACATGTAAAATGTATGTATACAGATATTCATGTAAATATTATTTTAATGCTTAGATTATATTTTTATTTACATAGGGGACCAGAAAAATAAGCTATATTTATAACATGGATAATAATATGCAGATAGTAAAAGTATAAAATAGCTTTCTGTGTACTAATATAGAATGGTCTCTGACATGCACACTAAGTAAAAGCTGCAAGATAATATTAATTTGTATTTTTAAAAAAGATGCATCAGTGCATGTAGGTGTTTGTGTACAATAGCCTGTGCTAGCAATCTTCCATCTGCCTTTCTATATTCTGCAACCTTTCTCTTCTGGGAGGTTGACTTGCATGGGCCACATCAGAGAGCTCTCCCGCCCTCTGGCTTCTTATTGGCCTACACAAATAGTGCCAAGAAGGAATGAGGAAGGAGAGGGAACCCAGGGTCTTTGCTACCCAACCCAGCATGGCTCCCCACTTGCAGATTGCAATGCATTGATTCATCTTGGGGATTTAGGACAACTTGTTTAGCTCTCAGATCTAAACTAGTTCTTAAATAGGAAGCCTTTTGATAGGAGGCCTAACTGAGATAGGACTCTCTTCTCCCAAGCCTTCTCTAGTGGGACTTTGGCCATTTATCAGGATGACTGCCCCAGGAAAAAGGAAATAGCTAGATTTTCAAGGAATTATTATACTGGATTTAATTTGTTGCTACTACCCAGAGACTAGAAATGTCCCTGTAGTACACTGGTCAAAATGGAAGCTTATACAATTACTTATGTTTATCTCAGAGACAATCCAGTAGGAGTATGGGCGGACTCATCCTGTGATTGCTTCCCCAATCCCTGAAAATACAATGGGAATAGACACACTTAGCACAAGATAATTTACAGGATAGTAAACCAAAGAAATTACCACATTCCTAAGGAAACTACTTAGTTTCTGTAACCATCAACAAATCGAGAGGTACAGGAGTAGTTATTCCTATTATATCTCCATTTAATTTGCCTTTTAGACAATACAAAGCCAGATGGATTAAGGGGAAAGATTTTATATTGCTGCAAAACTTATCAGGTGATAATGCAATCACACCTGTAGTTACAGATGTTCTATCTTTATTACAGAAATAAACATAGACCCTGACAGTTATTTATTTTCAAAAACTGTGCTTTCCCCACTGGTATCAGCATAGGTAATCAGAAACAGTCTTTCTTCACATGAGAAAGATAAAAGTAAGGGCTTCATCAACTCCTCTGCTCTTTGTCATAATATAGCCAAATGTTTCACTGGCCAATCTGGTAGCTACTAGCCACATGTGACTATCAACTGCTAGAAATAAATTTGGCACAAATAGACATATGTTGTGAGAATAAAACATATACCAGGCTTTCAGAACTTAGTATAGAAAAGTAAACTATGTTATTAATATATGTATTACACATTAATATGATAAAATTTCAATACATTGTGTTGGGAGCCAAGGCCTTTGCCCTGACTGCCCAGCCCCCAGGCATAGAACCTGGCTGTTAACAAACCTGTATGCTATCTAAAGAATGCAGGAGCAGATAATGCTCCAGGGAATAGTTAACCACAGGATGTATTAACATACCTGCCGGATAAGGAAGGACCTACTGAATGGCTGTGGACCTGCCCAAGGAGCCCCTCCCCACCTTGTTCCTCTTTTCACTTCTAACCTTTGTACCCCCTCACCCCATCAACCAAGGACCAATGAAATTGTAACAAGTATCCCCCTGCCTAGTCAGTCCTGCCCCCCTTTGTTCTTCTGTATAAATATACCTGCTCTAAAATAAAAATTTGAGGCTTGATCAGAATACTGTCTTGCCTCCACTCCTTTCTCTCGCCCACGTTTCACTTTCAGGTGAAGTCCCCCTCGGGCCACGCGAATAACTAGGTCCCGCAGGACAGGACAACATTGGGCTAAAAAATATTATTAAAGTAATTTATCTGTTTTTTTTTTTTACTCTTTAAAGTGGGTACTAAAAAATTTTAAGTGGCATATACAGCTTGCATTTATTGTTCACATTATGATTCTAGTGGACAACATTGGTCTAGAGGAAACTAGACTGCATTGATACCCAACAGAACATCATAGAGTTTTATTAAACTGATAAAATTAAAATAACTAGACCAGTATAAAGGAAGTGGAATAGATTCTAGATGACTTAGTTACTTTTATGTATATTAAGGAGTAAATGATTCAGAGACCCGACACACCAGTGAAGATTCTAGGGTTCCAGAACTCTTTGGCATGCTATGATATCTCGTATAAGGTGAGATACATTGCTGTGTCTTGCATTGACTCTCTTTATATATATGAAATACAATGTTTGGTGGCACCTTTTTGGAGTTTAAAGGCAACATATTCTATATTCAGTCGTGCTGCTTTGACCTATTTACAGGGTAACCAATAAAACAAATAATTTTGAGTATAAACCAGTGTAAAAGCCACCAGCCAAGCAACAAGGAAATTTTAAAAAAGGCAAGTCAAGCTTTTTCTCCTCATGGACCTTGTGTCTCAACATATCTAATCATGTTAGAGGGTCTAGTGTAAGTCCTAGAAGAAGAATCACAGTGCAGGTCCATTGGGCTTTGAAGTAAAATCTCTCTCTCTTTCTACTAAGAATTATTCTCATTTTGAAAAGCACCTCACAGATGGCTATTGTGCCTGGTAATGAATGCATGCTAAACCATGGTGTATCGAGAGACTGGCTGTCATGAACAGAGTGTTATAAAGTCTACTACTCATAAAAGTAGACATATTTCAAACATTTCATTATAAAATGGCTCAAGTAAATAGTACTGGCAGGTAACTCAGACTCCCAAGATACTTTTCCAAATTATTTGCCATCTTTTTATCATCCCAGTCCTCATAAGAATTCTCTATGAACAACTAACTAAAGAAGAAAAAGGGTAGCCATGGTTTAATTATGTATCTGCATCAACTAGAAGTTTGTGTCTTCTCCACTTCTATCCTGAAGTGGCCCTGAAGGCAGTTGTGAGGGAAAGTCTTGTCAGTGGCTACAACTTCGTACAGAAAACTGTGTGAATGGAGAGCTGATTTCAAGTACAAACCTACGCTGGCAGGCTGGACATGGACTTAAGAAAAACGAGACTGTGTAGTTGTTGACAAAGCAGTCTGAGGAAGAAATGGTACACAAATGGAACTTTTGGAATTTTCCTAGAATGTGAAAATATTCATTTCTTAGGTAAGTTTGTACCTCAGCTTCTTTCTCTAACACCCCTCTGTTCAACAGACCCACTTACAAAGTGAGCATGGTGACAGCAATGGTAGTCTTTACCTTTAAAATATTTGTTAACCAACAGACTCATTTTTTTAATACCAGCAATTTCCTAGATGAAAACAACTTTTATTCACCTGTAAAAAATACTAGGTTTTTGGAAGCAACATTAGAAAAACCCAAAGCTACACAGTCGTTTAAAAGGCATCAATTGTAATGTTCTCTCAAATTACCTAGTCAAGCTCTTAGACTAATCTGCTTATGAAATAACAAAAGTAAAATATTTAGTGTGGTTTGAAATAGAAATAAAATCATTATTCTTTGCCTCTGCATTGGATGAATGCATATAGTATTCTACTGCAAAATATGTTACATGCTTGCAATTATTTTGTTTGTCTCATGCACAGCAGCAAGCTAAAAGTGAGCAGTCACCAAGCTTGGTCTGGCTCCTTGCTCTATATCACATCACTTGAGCAACAAAGGCCGCCCTTTCCAAAGGGTCTGTGGAGCCTAAATCTACTTGCCTTCTATGGAGAGGGACATGCTCAGCTCAGGTATCAAAAGGTCCGTTTCCCAACTTTACCACTTAGCACATGTGTGAGCTTGGGCAAGTCATTTAACCACATTGAACTTCACATATTTTACCTATGATATAGTGGTAAAAATACCTGCCTTATAGGCTTGTATATGATCATGTCAGAGGAACTATAAATAATTCAATATGACTAGATTATGGAGTGTTTTTAAGATTGTGGAAAGCAAGGAAGCTGGAACAGAAGGCAGAGTTCAGTTGACAAAAGGCACAGAAAGCCAAAGTAGGGACCTAGGACTGTGTTCTGCAGGATTTACATTAGTCAGAAGTTTGTGATGAACTGTATATTTTTGTTTTCATACCTAATTCTTAATTAAGCCTTTTGATTTCTTTATTACATTCCCAGGTAAACAGTGTCTTCAAGTATCTTTTAAAAAGCCACACCCTTTTCTTAAGGAAGCCTGTTTCAATTAGATTATGTCACCGCTTGTAAGGGCACTGCTTCATACCATTGCAAACCAAAAATTAAACCACGAAAAAGCTAAAACTTAATAAAATGTAGTCAAAAATAAAATAAATAATAACATTGAGATGAGTGATGTAAAAAATACATGATCAAATTCATCAACACAAGAAGTCCAAAATTTCCTTTTTGAAACATAGACGTGTGCTGTACAATATAATAGCTATTAGTGACAACCCCTTGAAATGTAGCTAGTCCAGACTGATGTGTGCTATAAGCGTAAAATATACCATAAATTTCAAACAATACAAAAAGTAAGATCTCTCATTAATATCTGTATATTGATAACAGCCTGAATGATATTTTAAAATTGCTACATAAAATGTATCATGAGAATTAATTTCATTTTTTTCTTTTACCTTTTCAATGAAGCTACTAGAAAATGTAAAAATGTAAAACATTCCATTTCGATATAAAAACGTTGTTCTAGATCATTCTATAGCAATATTAGAAGCAGAAGCAGCATCTCAGTATTATTATTCTTTTTTAATGTACTTTCTGAAGAACAGTAAAGATACTTGAAAATAGAGGTTATGCTTATCTTTATAATTCGTGGCATAAATGCCATATATACCAAAGGTCATGAGTGTCTTTTCATGTTTGTGCTTTAAAAAATAGAAAGTTGGAAAATCACTGCAGAGACTAGTGATGTTTCTACCAAAGCTTGAGTCCTGAGTTGACCTTTGTAGTTTGCTGTGATCATAGTCTTTGTGAACAAATCTTGGTCACAAAAGCCTGCCTTTAGATAACACAGGTGTTTGAAACAGCAGTGCAAATACATGGGAATAAAGAAGCTGTGAAAAAAGTGGGTCCGCTCATCAGAGATGCTGCAAATGGAGAAAACTGCCATTGCCATCAAGTAAAAAATTAAACCCTTTGCATTCTCTTATTTCTTGTATTTGTGTCTTGCCTTTCCTTATATAATCCTAGAGGACAGGAACTATACCTGAGCCCAACAATGTGTTCTATACAAGCAGGAATTTGATAGACATTTTTTCCCTCGGCATTTGAGATATTCATCCCTAGTTTTCTCCGCCTCACACATGTGTGGGACCAGCCACTTTTCTGTCTCTGCCCCTTCACCAGTCTCAAGATGGCTTTTTCTGTATATCTTAGTAGTAAAACTTCTATTCAGCTACATTTCAGGAGTTTCTCATTGAGAGTTGTTCCATATGTTAGTCATAATTTTGATGTCATGAGAGGAAGAAAGTACAGTGTTTATCTAAAATGCCATCTTGACCAGAAATCAACATTTTTCAATGCTAAAACTCTTAGCATGATTTGACTTACTCTTTTACAGTTGTGTTGATGACATGTACTACCATGTAAGCATCTTATTTAAAAACATATTTTAGCTGCTAAATCTCAATTTTAATGATTTTATATCTGATGGAAAAACATGCCTCTTGTGATTTTTATTAGATAATTGATAAAATTATTTCTAGCTGGAAGAGAATAGAAGGTTGTTGCCTGGGAAAATCAAATTTTAGTGTCCTTCCATTTCAATTCATTTACTTTTGTATGTAAGCGATTATTATCATAATTCCAAATTGGCGGTTATATATTCTGGATATATAATCCCCAAAAGTTAGTAAACTGAGATTCTGTAAATGCCTTTTGAAAAAAATGTTTGCTATTTTGGTTGACATGATAAAAATGAAATGAATAGTTGAAGTATTTGAGATGCTGAATATATATAATCCTCTGATGACATCAAAATCTTTGTGCAAGTACCACAATTGTAAGAAAATTAGATTCTGATCCATTTGCCCTGGCAATAAAGAAACAGAGCAAGGGAAAACCCTTCTTGCAAGTTTACAAGCCTGTACCTAAGAATGTGGTGATTTTCTTTGTAAGAATAGAAAGAAAACTTTTTATTATTTGTTATGTGTTGAAACAGGTAGGATGATGGAGCAAGTAGCAAACATTAATCTGCAGGTCCACCTGTTAATTTCACCTTCATCCTCCTTTGAAAGATACAAATGTTAGGCTAGTTAGTAAATATCAAAGTGATTTTAAAGAATGCTGGTCAATCTCAATAGCAGGCACATACTCAGAGATAAAACTTTGTAATTAACTACTGGCACAGGACCCTCAGTAAAGCTGGTGATGATTCAAAGCCATGCTTAGAGTGAGCTACTGGAGTAATAATAATAATTTAACTCCAAAGTTTCTCACAGCTGGTGTGTCAATTAGGTATTGCTGGTCCCTAGAGTGGTTAAGTATGTAGGAGTTTCTTGTGACAAACACAGAGGGAGGGGTCTTGCTGCTTGGCATGTTCAGGTCTGAAGATTGTAATGATAGTCGCATTCTTTGGGTTCTGCGCCTGCCCCACAGGAGCTAATTGCCTGAAAAGTCCTTTGCATTTCATGAAGTCAGAATCAGAATTTCAACGTATAGGCTTCAACGTGATGGAATGTCAGAAATATTTAGTATCAGCCTAATAATACCAGGCATATAAAAATGTAGATTTATGCATTATGTATTTAGGTACATGTTTTCCCTTCATGGCCACAAAAGTTTTGTGTCTTTTTTTAGTTTTTTTCTCCTCAGCTAATTTACACAAGAGGCTCTTGTCATTAAAGTGATATATTAATATAATTTCCAACAAAAATATAATTTTTAGCAGTTTCAAATTTTAAATATTTACTTGCTGATTTGATCTTCCTCTGACATTAAAAAAAAAACTAGTAAGATAATCTTGATGAGGTCTAGAGATGTATAGCCATTTGTCCAATGCCACATGGCATGGGATTTCCCGCCTCCCACTGTAGTGTGTATCTCACATTGCAACAGAGCCACAGTGGAAATAAACCAAAAACACTTTAACTAAGGGTTAATATCAATGTGTCCACAAAGAGAATACTATTAAACCATGAATGTCAGAAAACCCGTTGTGACCTGGCCCAATATAGACTTGCAGCCTCTCTGGGGACTATATTCAAATGGTTTGTGTTGCTCCAGTGGCATTCTAGAATAGAGGATATGTTCAGTGTTGCTTCAGCTACAGCATTTCATTGCCTCCAAAATAGAATATGCCCATCTGGGAGCACCTGATGTTATGAAGAGCAAAGGAACAAGCATAGCATAATAATAAAGCCAGAGAGTTCTTGCCAGAGGCAGTCCAATGCTTCAAGGCTTACCATTTGGGCACTCATAAAGATGATTTATATATTAGCCATTTAACAGCTACTACATTTTTTTTCCAGCCCTCTTCTTTTTTAGCACAAAATTATATAATCAAAATAATGTTTTTTCCATAGCTCTTTATTCAAAACTTGAATATAAGATCTTTATCTCAAGGAATTTTTCACCCTCTTATCTACAGGGACTTAGTCTCACAGAGACGAATGATGGTGATTGGAAGTGTGATGAAATGATGCTGAAAGTGCAACTCTTTGGTCACGAGTTCCACAATTCCAATTCATTTGGCTCATGTGGAGGACACACAGTCTTTGGCATCCAAGACCAGGGTTTTAGATCTGCACTAACCAGCTTTAGGCAAAGCACTGTATCTTCCAGAGCATCGGTTCCCACATCTTTAAATTAGAGTTATAATAATGCCAATTTTACAGGATTGCTGTATGACTTTGTGAGCCAAGAGGTATAAATACACTTCATAAACTGGTAAATATCCCTCATTCCAGCTACCACTAGTTGCTACAGTCTCAAATCTAGGTATTATAGAAACATTTGTGGGGGAGGGCTCCTTCTAATAAGGTCCAAATTTGGAACAAGAGCACTTATGTGGAGTATTCATTACCTGTTTATACAGACTCATAAAGCTGGTTGTATAGGATACCAAGAAAAGTTTATTTTCAACAATTTGATTCTTTTTAATAAAAGACCTTTGGTACACTTAAAGAGACAAGTGGTTTGGTCACTTGAAATTGAGACAGATATTTTTTGCCTGAATTTAATAAGCATTTAGATATTATAGATAAAGCCAGAATCTATCCTTGGCTTTCAATATGAGAATGCATAGCTCTATTTTTGATGTTTGTTTTCATTCTACATATCATTCTAAATATAACCCATGTGTTCTTTAAATTTTTTTTCAATCACATATTTAATGGATGTCATAGGCTTATTTAATTGCATGTTAATTAGTTTACCTGTCTGTCTGTATTCCAGTATATAGAACTCAGGATCGAGGGCACTGGAGTTCCTTAGCAAAGTTATTCAACTCACTTTCATCACAGCAACAACTATATGATGAACTTTTGTGTCTGGCTTTTTTCACTTAGCATGATTCCAAGGTTCATCCATGTTGTAGCTTCTTCAACTGTAGTTGTAGTACTTCATTTCCATGATATGAATGGATTATGTTTTACTTATCCATTCATTACTTGATTGACATTTTGGTTGTTTCCACTTTGGGCTATTATAAATAATGCTGCTATGAATTATTTATGTAAAAGTTTTTGTGCGGATATATGTTTTTCAATTCTCTTAGGTATTTAGCCAGGGGAAGACTTGCCAGGTCAAAGGGTAACTCTATATCTAATCTTCTGAGGAATGACCTGACTGTTTTCTACAATAGCTGTACCATTTTACATTCTCTGCAAGTGTTCAAGAGTTCTAATTTCTCCACATCCTCATCAACACTTATTACCTGTCTTCTTTATTTTACTCATTCAACTGGCTTTGAAGAATTATCTCATTGCAGTTTGGAGTTACATCTTTTCATTTGTATATTGCTCATTTGTATATCTTCTTTGAAGAAAAGTCTGTTCAGTTCCTTTGCCCACTTTTAATTGGGTTATTTGGGTTTTTACTTTGGGACTTATGGGTTCCTTATATATTCTAGACTTAAATCTCTTCCAAGATAAATGATCTGCAAATATTTCTTTTAATTTATGTGTCACCATTTTACTTTCTGGATGGTTTTGCTTATTGCATAATTTTTTTAACTTTGATGATATCCAATTTATTTATTTTTGCTTGTGATTTGTTATCATATCTAACAAATAATTGTTTAATTCAAAGTCATGAAAATTTTTATCTTTTTTGTTTTCCTCTAAGATCTTTCTTATAGTTTTAACTCTTACATTCATGTCTTTGATCCATTTTAAGTTAACTTTTATATATGGCATGAAGTAGAAGCACAATTTTATTATTTTGCATTTTGATATTCAGTTGCCACAGCACCTTTTGTTGAAATGACTTTTTTAATTGAATTGTCTTGACCGGTTGATTATCAATTGACTGTAAATATAGGGTTTATTTAGACTCTTAATTTTATCCTTTTGATCTTTATGTCTATCCTCATTCCAGTACCACGCTGCTTCAATTATTGTAACTTTGTAGTAAGTTTTGAATTTGGGAAGTGTAAATTCTCTACCTTTGTTTTCCTTCAAGATTGATTTGACTATGCTAGGTCCCACAATATTTTTACAGGAATTTTAAGGTCGGCTTATCATTTCTACAAAGAAACCAGCTGGGATGTTGATAGAAACTATGTTGAATTTTTAGATCAATTTGGGGAGTTTTGCCATCTTAACAATATTAGATCTTCTGATTCATGAACATGATTGTCCTTTTGTTTATTTAGATCCTTCTAAAATTTTTTAAATAATGTTTTTTTACTTTTGAAAATATAAATTTTGCACTTATTTTATGAAATTTATTCCTAAGTATTTTATGTTTTGATGTTATTATAAATAGACTTATTATCTTAATTTTATTTTTAGATTATTTTTTATAAGCATATAGAAGTACACTTACAATACAATTGATTTTTTATACTGATCTTAGATCCTCCAACCTTTCTGAACTTATTTAGTCATTCTAATAGCTTTTCTTTTATTGAGATGAAATTCACATAAAATTAATCAGTGTAAAGTATACAATTAAATGGCATTTATTACATTCATTATTGTTGTGCGACTGTTACCCTTGTCTAGTTTCAAAATATTTTCATTCACCACAAATAAGGTCTGCATCCTATAGACAGTCACTTCCTATTTCTATCTGACCACAACACCTGGCAATCACCAGGTATGTATGTATAGGTTTATTTCTTCCCTTTTTATTCTATTTTGACTATTTTTGATTACTGAAGATTTATAGTAAGTTTTGAAATTAGGAAATATAAATTCTCTAATTTCATTCTTATCAAGATTGTGTTGACTATTTGGGCCTCTTATAATCCATATGAATTTGAAGTTAGCTTTTCCATTTCTTCAAGAAAAAGAAAAGGTCACTGGAATTTTGATAGAGATTACATTGACTTTATAGATTGAGTTGGGCAGTGCTGCATTCTTAATGTTAAGTATTCCATTCTATGAACACAGAATATCTTTCCATTTATTTAGATCTTTTTAAATTTTCTTTTAAGAAATGTTTTGTAATTTTCATGTACATGTCTTTCACCTCCTTAGTTAAGTTTATTCCTAAGTATTTCAGTCTGTTTCATGCTATGTAAATCCAACCTTTTTCTAAATTTTTTCTTCATATTATTCACTGTTAGTATATAAAAATGAAACTTCATTATGTGTATTGATTTTGTACCTGCAACTTTATGGAATTTGTTTATTAACTTAAATAGTGTTTTTGTGAATTCTTTGGAATTTTTACATATAGGATCATGTCATCTTCAAATAAAAAAGTTTCATTTCTTTCTTTCTAATATGGATGCCTTTTATCTCTTTTTCTTGCCAAATTGGTCGATTAGAACCTCTAGTACAATGTTGAGTAGCAGTGAACAAAGTAAGTGTCTTATCTTATTCCTGATTTTAGTGTGAAAACTTTTAGTCTTTCACCATTGAGCATTATGCTGCTTGTGAGATTTTCATAAATTCCCTTTATTATGTTGAGAAAATTTTTTTCTATTCCTAATTCTCTGTGTGTATGTGTTTTTTTTCCCATGAAAGGACTTCATCACATGCTTTTTCTGCACCTGTTTAAGTGATCATGTTTTTTACTTTAGTAATAATGTGGTGTATTACATAAATTTTCTTACATTAAACCACCCCTGCATTTCTAGGAAAAATCCTTCTTGGTCATGGTGTATAATCATTCTACTATGATGTTTAATTCAGTTTACATAAGTTTATTGAGGACTTTTGAATTTATACTCATAAAGCATGTTTATCTATAGTTTTCTTGTGGTGTCTTTGGTTTTGGATCAGGGTAATACTGGTCTGGTAGAATGAGACAGGAACTGTTCCCTTCTCTTCTACTTTGGGGGAGGTGGCAGGAGGGGAAATTTGAGAAGGACTGATGTTAGTTCTTCTTTAAATGGTTAGTAGAATTTACCAGCTAAGCCATCTGGTCTCGGACTTTTTTTGTTGTTAGGAGATTTTTGATCGCTGATTTAATCTCTTTATGTTTTAGCTATTTGCTTAGAAGTTACCATGGGGATTATAATCAACATCCTAATTTATAATCTAGTTTGAATTGATATTGACTTATCTTAAAAAGGATACAAAATCTCTACCTCTATATAGCTCCACCCTCTTATGTTGTTATTGTGAAAATTTACATTTTTATTCATTGTGTGCCCACCAAGGAAGGGAGGGAATATGGCAAGGTCAAGTAAAAATGCCGCAAAGCTTTCTTGCTGTGTTTAAATTATCTTTTTCTTGATTCATTATTTTCTTGGTTGCTATAAACCTTTGACTATTTTCCAGAGTTATGACAAAGTCGATTCAGACAGTTTTTGCTTGATTTTTTATGTTTCCATGAAGCTCTCCTTTGAGCTATCTAATCTGCCATTATTTCCTGATGTTATTCCTCTAATAGTTTTTTTTTAAATTAGATTCCTTATAATTTTATGTATGAATTTACATCTTATACAGATAGAAATAGTTTTATTTCTTCCTTTCCAATGTGGATACCATGTTTTCTCTTTGCCAAATTGTCCTAGCTAAACCCTCAACACAGTATTGACCAGAACTATTGAGAGCAGACATCCTTGTTTTGTTTACTCTTAGGGAAAAGCTTTTGGTCTCACTATTAGATATACTGCTTGCTATGGGTTTTTCAACAATGTTATGGGGTTATGGGCAATAGGCTAGGTTTAGTGGACTCAGGTGTCTCATCTTTTTATAAGTGGGCTTCAATTTTAAATATTCTATATGTGATTCTCAAATTCACAATGTTGTGAGACCTTAGTGTGGATGAACATATGCCCTAATTTATTGCCTAATGGATTCATTTTACTCTTTCAAAGTTTCTCAATGACTGAAAGGAATAGAAAGGTCAAAACAAACAACTGGCTATTATGACAAGCAGCAAAAAGAAAAAAAGCTCAGTGTTTCCAAAGTAGTAGAATTATGTTTTAAGAAATAGATATTAATCTTAATAAAACTGAGTTTGATTAAGAACTTAAATGCAGTTGGTAATGCTGAACTTACCAGGCTCTTTACAGAACTGTATCTGTATGGAGCCAGAAACTCAGATGGCGTGAATAATTACAAGACAATTGTGAACATCAGAACACTTATGCCTTATCTTTTTGCAGCACTCCACACACATCTTCTCTTGTCCATCTCACAAAGACACTGTGAGAGAGACAATACTATTACCTCTTTCTTATCTGTAAGAAAATTGAGACTGAGAGACTTTAAATAGCTTTCATAAAATCACACAGGTAGTCAGTGGTGTGGCGAGAAAGGGAACCCAAGTTTATCTTATAGCAAAGTGAGTAATCTCAGCTTGATAACTCTGAGGTTTACTCTTTTTATAGAAATGCAAAGTAAATACCAGAGAGTGGCTTCCGCAAGATCCATGGAAAGGTTATTTTTTGTGATGAAAAGAAAGCTTGCTTTTTATTGAAAATGACCTAGATTTTCCTTGTCAGGTTTCATTGGCCACCCTTGTTCTATGAAAAAGAACCATTATGTTTTTGCTCTACCTTCTTTAACCATGTGTGGTTCCCTCAAACCAACCTATGGGACAGTTCATATTTATTGCCTCTGATAGTTACATGCTTATACACATGCATGCATGCACCCCCACACCCTCACACACGATTAGGGACCCTCAAAAAGGCGTCAACTTCAGAAACACAGCTAAAAACAAGGACAATGATATATTTTTTAACATAGATAATTTCCATTTACAGTCATACAGCTAATGTGGGTGCTTTAATCTTTAGTAGATTTAACTCCAAAGTTGTGGACAAAGAACTTTTGTGTCATCAAATAATATGGTAAAATTGATGATAACATAAAGATCCTACTTTGCTATAGCTCAATCTCACTGAAAATGGAAATAAACCAGGTCAAGATGTCACATGACACTCAGTTTTGGTGTGTATCAATTAATAGTATGTTTACTTTGTGATAACTACTGTATCCTGCCTTGTGAAAAGAAGCTTTTTCTTCTTTTGTTATTGGTCACTCCAGGGTCAGGCACTGTGGCAGATATACTTGTCACACTTCAGGGCCCTCAACAGCCACAGGGAGGCTCAGCAAGAGGAAAGTGAGTGGCACCTTTTCAAATTCCCTGACTTTCGCTTATGTATTTTTTTTTTAATTGTGGTCATTTTTTTTGTATGGACATTTCAATGTATTATCTTAGGCAACTCATTTATTCAAGAAATCAGATCACTTTTCTGCTATTGATAATTTTTCCAGCACCTACCTTACGTTCCTCAATGGCTGTAACTTGGTAAAGGTGACCAGGTATCTTGCCTTAGGAGGTCAGTGCTGTTTCCAGACCCTGATTCTTCCAATTCACTCCTGCTGTGCTCCCCACAGATCCTTATTTTTCTCAGCTGAAATCATCATTCTTCCTCTCACCCTCCTAATTATATGCTCTCTCCTGAGAGTTCTCTAATCCTCTTTTCTTTCCTTCCCTGCTCATTTACTAACAGCAGTTCTGCCTTTTGGTTCAGGACAGTAGCATCAGTTAGAAACACAGACACAATGGAGGGACTGGCTTAGTTCTAATCTTATCTCCAACCCACTAAACCACTCGGTACTATATATATATTATATAATTTATAAAGCAAAATGAAAATAGTACCAACCTCCTAGGGCTTTTGTAAAAATGCACCTTGTAAAACACTTAGGACAGCATCCAGCTTTACCTAGCACTTAGCCATGTTGGTTGTCATTATCACTGCTCTTGGCTACATCAGTGCTCAGTTTAAGAGACACACTTTCCTGAACATGAACTCAGAATCTAGTACATTGCTTTCTCCATTTGAAACATAAAGCTGTTATTTACTATCTACATCAAGGTTATTTTGAGTGCTTTAGCTGCAAAAACTTACATTTCCTTTACCTCCTGAAGGTGAATGAATTCTTCAAAACTGTGGTCACATTCTTTAGGAAATAGTTCTCTGCTCCATTAATTGAAATAAAACTACACTGGCCTAAATGAGACCATACTCTTTCTGATGGTAAATCTCTTCCTCCTTGATTCCTGGGATGATATTTGAAAATGATCTTGGGCTATTCAGAAGTGTGTCCAAGTCCCAAAAGGACACTTTTTATTGAGTTAAGAAGTTATATTACTCTGAAGACCACTACTACTTCTAAATTTAAAAATGAATTTCTCTCTTGAAGATAATATGTTGCCCCTGAGAAAGATCATTTGCACATCCGAGTACAGTGTCTTTCCTGGTATAACTGATTAGAACTAGGTGTCGTCAAGGGCTGCTGAGAAATGCACAGTGAATGAAAGGCTGACTAATTTATGCCAATTAATTAGATGAAACGGTACAGGGCATAAATGTTACATTCTCCTCCTTTCCTATCTTGACAGACAACTTTGTCTTCCTCCCTGGAAACTTCTTAGTTTATTCCACAAGTCCTGGCTTCCCGCCTGGGAACCACAGATGTAGATAATAAATACGAGCCATCCTCAAACCATAGGAAGTCAGTTCAAATGACAGCTGTGAGGCCAAGAAGCCACTGTCAGAACATGGAGTCTCTAGCCAGGAAAGTTTTGACAACATACCTGTGGTCAGTCTCTCTCTCTCTCTCTCTCTCTCTCTCTCTCTCTCTCTCTCTCTGTGTGTGTGTGTGTGTGTGTGTGTGTGTGTGTGTGTGTGTGTGTGTGTTTAGCTTTAAATTTCTAGGGCCTCTGGCTGATTGAAATGAGAGCCAGTGTAAGGATGCTGACCCTTGGTGTCTTACTTTTAAAGACATTATTAGGTTCTCAGGTGGCTGCAGTACCCATATGGATGTGCTTCCAAATCTCTGTTCTGTCAGACATGACAACCTGGCTGCTGGCTGCTGATAGAAGACATGACTGGAATTTGAAGATGGGTTTTAGTTTGAAACTTTTTGTATTTCAAAATGAGAGAGCACAGAAAAAAACCTTGCTTTCTGAGCTGTCTGAGCAGATGGATTTAAAAATGTTACTTGGAGGATTTAAACTGTAACCTCCTGTTTCTGAACAGGGGTCTCCTTTCTCATACTGAAGTGCCCCCTGCTATGTAAATTAGGTGCCTCTGGAGGGTATAGCTGCACTCCCAGTGAGCCCAGTTGGTATCAGGGACACAGCTCAGAGATGCTCTAGCCTGAAGTTCAAAAAGTGCAGGCTCTAGAGCAAAAGAGACATCATGCAAAACAGCTCCCCTTCTTTCTCAGTAATTGTGAAGACTTCAAATAAGAATTTATTTTAAGCAAATATTGACTAGTCCTAGCATTGTTATCAGATTAAATTTGACAGAAATAAAACTAATTTTATTGAGTTCTTCCTTTGTGCCAGGAATTCTTCTAAACACTTTATACATATCATGCACTTTATCTTTAAAACAATTACATAATTCAAGCACTATTAATATCTCCTTTGCGTAAGGAGGAAACTCATGTACAATTGAGATAAATACCTTGCTCTTGGTCATAAAATATGGCTACAGTGTAAAAAACCCAAAGTTTGAACACTGACAGTAAATTTAACCATAACTTCTAACCCCTAACTCTAAGTCTAACTCTAAACACAACCCTAACCTAAGCCCACTGTCTTTATAAACCTCACTCTTAACCACTGTGCTATAATGAACTATTATGTGATCATCAATATTATTTGGGTATTCGTGAAATTGCTCAAAAAAATTAAAATGCACAAAATTATTATCTTTTTAAAAATAAGATAATTTTATTAAATTGATCAATGGATTCAATGAATGATCAAATATTATTGCATTGGGTTAGTGAGTTGAAGAAGATATTTAAAAGGTGTATGTGCCATTTATGCCTAAGTTCCATATAGTTTTCAGGTAGAAAAATGCTCCATTAGTACTAGGAGTTAAAGCATTTGTGAAGGTAAAAAAAACGGGATTCTAACTTTTAAAATTGCATTTGCATTCTTAAAAAATATTCTTTCTTCTAATAAGACTTTATCTTGATTCAAAGATGCTGGTAAACAGCAACTATATCTTTCCATTGAAATATAAAATTACTTAAATATTAAATTACTTATACGACAGCCCACCTCCTGAAAACACAAATGTTAGGTTCATTGCACCCTCAAGACTGGCAAAGTACAAAGGAGAATGGAAAACAACATTCAAATTAATTTGCTAAGAACTGAAAGCTCTTTTAGAAAACGATAGACTCTTTCCCCTTGTGAACCAAACGCCAGCTGTAGGGTCAATGAAAATTAAATTTCACATTCAGTTTTATATTCAAAGACAGTAACAATGGAAATCAAATTCTAGATCCTCAAACAGGCCAGATAAATAAGGCAAAGTAATAAAAGAAGAATGTACTTCTATGATTCTGTCTATTCCTAGGATTTTGCTCCAATAATACTTAGAATGTGTCCTTATGCATCTTGTAGGTGCTTAATACCTGTTTTGCAATTAAATAAAGGAAATAAGTCATCACAGCTGATCTCTATGTTTGAATAGATTGAGAGAGAGACTTCAAGATATCAATGAACCACACCATATAATTTTAGCTAAGGTGTTTCTTCTAAGAGAATATGAAAAGGATAATATACTTTTAATGCGTTTGGGTTTTTTTTTTTTTCTCAACTGATGGAGACGTAAGTTGCTTCAACTTATTAAGGAGCCTAAACATGTTAAAAATTACTTTTTGATTTATAAAAATTTCCACCAAAATAAGATTTGTTTGGGAATACTGATTGGACTCTAAAATGGGTAACCATATTTATCTATGTAAATTGATCAGATTGTTTAAGTTGATAAAATATTCAATAGAAAGATAAAAAAGAATGTAATACAGCAAGCTGTAGCCTTTTCCAGCGTTTGTTCCCTTATAATAGTAGAGGGTTGCTACTGAGCCTGTATAAAGGTATTTCAGTACTAACTCAGTTCAATTACCATTACTTTCTGCTTTTTTCCCACATAGACTGAATAATAAACTTTACTGTTCATCTAAAGCAGGGCTGATTGTTTCATAGGAATCTATGACAGAATGTATAACAGAGCATGTCATTCTTTTGTTTAAGTCATTTCATTTGATTCCTTTGTATTCAGAATAAAATCTCAGACTCCTGATTGTGACTTCAGGGACCCACCATAAATACTCTTCTGAAAAATTGTGCTACATCATCTCCTATCAATTTCTTTTTTATCACTAAGCTTTAGTCATATTTTTATTCTCATAATATTTGGTTCTTTTACTTTTCACTTGTCATGATTTACAATTATAACTGTATGTATTTTTGTTGTTGTTCATTGCCTGTTCTTCCAGTTGATCAGGGAAATGAATGATTTAGGGTGCACACTTGTTAAATAAATGAAGGACTGACTCTGACTTCAAGGACACTTAGAATGTAGTGGAGAGACAAACGTACAAACATAAACCAGGAAATTATATAAAAAGAAGAATATCAATTGTGCAACATTCTCTGTATTGTAAACATAGCAGTTAAAAAAAATGAGTAATCTATTATGGTGTTTTTGGAGAAGGTTTTGGGTAGAATTAAGCCTGAACAGATATAACAAAACTGGTGGGGAGAGGTGGTTTTTATAGTGAAATGGCATGGGCAATGGCTCAAGATAGGAATGAGAATTGCCTGTTAGAACACCACACCTTGAGTGCAAGCCTCAAAGGAGAGGTTAACAGGGTTCTTGGAATTGTGTATATCTCTTATGCTCCATCATACCTGTGCTGTGGTCCACATATTGAACAAAGGTGAGGGCTTAGGCAATTTAGTACACTATTTTTTCTTTTTCAGTGCTTCACAATTTGCGAGTTCTCTTAAAGTTCAAGTTGTTGCACAGTACTCTGAAAAAAGAATTATATTGCATTCAATGGGCTTTTAATAAATACGATCATTGTCATCCTGGCTGCTCCTAAATTAAAGTGTGCTATAACACATGGTCATGAAGCAATGCAGTGTCTCTTTCTCCTTAGGTTATGGTTTTGAATAGAAAAATTCTACCCCCCTTCTTTTTTCTTCTTAATATGTATTTTTCCCTCCCCTCAGCCTAAATTGTTTTGAGCTATCACAGCATGTTCCTTTTGGGTTATTCCCATGTATATCATATCTACTTGAGAATCACTAAAACAGTAATTCTAAAGTATAGTTGTTTGTTAATCACACCTCACCTCCAAAAAAACTTGGTCTTAAAAAAGAAGAAAACTTTAATACAACATTAATATGATAAAGCAACAAATAACCTTAAATACAAATAAATTCTAAATTTCACTCTTTTCCTTAAATTTGAAAAATAATAGGTTAAAATGTATCCTCCCCCCTCAAAAATATATTGGAACAGGAACACTTATTTTTCTTTGCTCCTCAAATTTGTCTTTTAGTTTTTGAGAGGAGATGAAATCTTTTATCACTATATTTAGATGTCAACTAGGCAGGTCGGTGCCATGGCAACTGCTGCACAAAGAAATGTTAGCAAGGGAGGCTCATACATGCTCCAAGGAGGTACTTACTTAGTGCCACTTGAATGAGATTAAAGATGCTGTCTGGCCAAGGCTACATGCCTGGCTGCTCTTGCATTCTTGCAACAGGGAAAAGCAGGCCATCTGAGCACCACCGTCACCCCTATCACTGCAGCTCAAGAAATGGCTGAAGGATGAATGCAAGTGAGCCTTCATGCATTTGTAGCTCATATTTTTCCTGCATACCCATCATATGGTTAGGATTCATACAGTCAACAAGTTCTTATTGAGAGTTACATTTGCCCAATACTGTTTTAGACACTAGAGATGGAGAAAAGAAAACGCTATTCAGAGTGCTTAAATTCACTGAAAGAAACATGATAAAATACAATAATAAATAACAACAGTATTTATCTAGTATATGTATATTTTAAAATGCCATATTTGTAAATAATGTGAAAATTACCAAGGGAGGCAGTTTTCATACATTGGGGCTGGTTTCATTGATAATGTATCTTGATGGATAGAGAACTCAAGAAATCTTCTCTGAAAGACAGACACTTGAGTTGAGACTTGAATGATGGGAAGACTAGCCACCCAAGGCCCAGAAAATTTGTTTCTAGGGGAGGACCACAAGGGCTCTTCAGAAAGAATGATCCTATCATATTCTAGGAACAAATAGAAGTACAGTTTGGCAGAAAAGTAGAGAGTGCCAGGCAAGGTCAGAATGGTGCTTTTCTAATCTATCACCTATATACTCTTCAGAAGCGCTCAGGTCTTTAAGCACCCTCACACATGTCTGGGAGACCCCAGAAGTGGTCTTCCCTGGGGACTAAAAGGAAAAGCACATGTCTACCAGCAAAGCCCTTTACATTCTTGAGAGCTCCAGCTCACAGCAGGTGGGACAGAAGCCCAGAAAGGCACTTATGCTGGTCAGTGACCCAGTTAAAGTGTCATAGCTCCTCCTGAGTACCAGATAAGCACTGCTTGGTCCAGGGCTATGCTCTGGCTTGAGCACCACCTTCCTGTGACTGCCACTGCTTCCTTCGTGGCCTTTATCTCATGCCCACAGTCACCCAGACTGCCCTCAGCTTTGTTGGGGCTGCCACAGTGATTGCTTGTGCCAGTGCCAGGGTGATTATAGAAAATCTTTTTGTTTATTTTTGTATGGTGGTCTTTTTTCCTTAGGACTCAGAACATTTGGTGACTACATGGAGTCAATCTGAGCAACAGGCAGCATCCTTGGCTTAAAACCATTCTTCACTCTTCATGATCCTTAGCTTCAAGCATCTCAATTTTCTATTTTCTTGAGGTAGATTATTTCCTTTTTTCCCATGAGGCTCTCAGTTTCTCATGTGGTAGTGAGATACAGATACAGATAGGCCTCAATTTGAGAATAAACTCAGCTTGGGTTCAGGTTGGTTGTTTAAGAGTATTTACATGTTTATCTGTCTTGAATACTTCTCTCCCCAGGAATATTCAGAACAGCACATTATATGGATGAGCTATGTGAACTGAACTACAGAAGTTTACAATGTTCCTCAGAAAAGGATAGAAAATCAGTGGTATTTCTCATTTGGGTGTGAGGACTTTCTTTTTTTTTTTAAATTACAGTGGGATTTAGAATGATCTGGCCAGTTTTGCATCCATGTTCTAATGATAAATATGAATTTAAAACCAAAGAATTAATTTTCTTTAAAAAAAGAGTAAGGCATGTAGGAAGTATACATATGGATGGAGCTGTAGTTGTGAAAACATGTTTTTCAGGTTAAAATATAATATGTTTTATTTCATATGACCTCACTATTAAAAAGGAGAAAATAGATCTTCCTCTTTGAGATACTGACCCTTAAAATACTAAGAATATTTATTATTTCTCACAATTAAATATGTACTCAAGAAATATTATGAAATGCCTACCAAGCAGAATCACTGTACTAGGACCCTGGAGTGGTTGAGCCCAAGTAAAGTCAGAGTCCCATTACTTGTTTATTCACTCAACAAGCATTTGTTGAATGTAATTGGGTTAGTTAGTTCTGATAACTGGTGTCCAGTTTATAGCTATGTTAATAACACTTTCCAGAAGGTTTCTTCTGAGAAACAAATGAGATAAAGTTGTTTAACAATTCTTTTTAACTAGTAAAGAATTAGTAGGTTATTTTCCTGTGAATTTCTACCCTTTTAATATAAAATACTGAATTATTTTCTTGAAGATTATGGCTAAAATAACACCCTTTCAAACACCTATCTAGATTTTTCTCCTATGACATTCATGTCTGAGTTTCCTGTTACAACAATGGTGTGTTAGTTTTCTAGGGCTGCCACAACAAAGTATCACAAACTGGTGAGATCAAATGAAGGAAAGTTTTTGTCTCACAGTTCTGGAGGCTCAATGTCCCAGATCAAGGTGCCAGCAATCTTGTTTTTATTTCTAAGAGCGGTGAGGAAAGTACCTGTTCCAGCCCCCTTGCCTTGTGGAAGGCTGTCTTCATGTTCACATGGCATTCCCCCTGTGTTCCTGTGTGCAGGTGTCTCCTTTTTTTATAAGGATACTAGTCATATTGGATTACAGTACTCCTAAATTACCTCATCTTAACTTAAATAATTATATCTGCAACAACACTATTTTCAAATAAGGTCTCGTTCTTAGGTACTGGGGTTAGGACTTCAATATAAATTGGAGGGAGAGAGGGACAACTCAACTCATAACAAGTGGTATCGTTTTACTTGAAGTATTTGAACACACCCTTAACTCTTGCTTTTTCTGCTCTTAAAATCTCTTTATTCTGAAATCTCTCTTATCTTTCAAGTCTAATTCAATGCTTACCTCTTCTAATTAACTTTTCCTTGATTTCTCTAGCTGATGATGGCTTATTTTTTTTAATCCTAAATGCAGTTATTTTACTTTAAAATAATTTTATTTATACTGGCACTTATTTTCTATATAATTAACTAATAGTACTATTTATTATGAATGAATGAAGGTATTTCTAAAGATGTATGTATCTTCTTTCTAAATAGGTTGTAAACTCTCAAAATAGGGACCATATTTATACTTACTTTTATAATAAAAACATTTTAACATAGATTCTTGTATGTAGGGTGGATGAACATAGAGAGAAAAGGCTCAACTGAGAAAGAGGAGAATCATTTGGGAAATTATCACACTCAGATAGGACCTCGAAGGATGACATGTCTTGGTAGAATGTTACAGTACAGAGGCTAGCTCTTAACTTTGTTAGCATTGAAAACTGATCCAACAACAAATGGAAAATGATTTCATCTTTAAGATAAATACATGCGTAAGGTCGATGGGGAAAATCAGAACATCGATTTATTAATTCACAGTGAGAAGTGAACTGTCATAAACACTGAAAGGCACTGTCTCTTGGTTAGTTTTATGTGGGAAGCCAGAAATAATCAGAAGTTTTCTGGGTGAGCATGGAGTCATATCAAGAAAAAAAATCAGTAAGTAATTTGAATATTTAATAGCATCAGACTAAGACAGACTGATGCATTTTTCTTCATTTGCCAATGGAATAATATTCTTGAATCTATTGGCTAAGTGAACAGCACTATCAATGTTTAAATCCTGACCTATTCTTTTTGTATAAATTGATTATCCTGCTTTAAAATCTTGAGTCCTATCTTCCTTTAAATATCTGAATAAAATACCTTATAGTTCCCATGTGGTGTGACTATAGAACACTCAGTCATTTCTCAAATATTTCTGAGAATTTCTTCTCCTCATTGTCATTTATTATCTCTTACTCCAAACTACTGATACTAGGACCCCTACCCTAATCACTTCTTGCCATCTAACTACTTTCTCAATAAGTTATTTTATCTCAAAACTTTTACATAATCTTTTTTATACTCCCAAGAAATAATAGGACACTTGCCTGTAGTGGTTAAATAATTTTCTGGAAACTTGCATCATAAAGGAATTCCAGATTAGGAAAGAAAAAAAGAAGTTGACCAGATATTACCACTCCCAATGATTACTGGCCATAGTTCATCACAGACCACCCCTAAGTGAAATTTCTCTACCACCATATTATTGAAACTCCTATACTACTCTGGTTAGCGATCTCTCCTCTAGTTTCTCTCTGGATTCTCTTCAGCCCCCAAATTCACAAGCTACCTTCTCTAGCCTATGTGCAAAAACAATAAGAAATTGCTATTAAAAAATCATAGCACCCTTTTATGTGACTATACTATCATATTCAGAAAAATGTTTATTAAATTCTTGTATGTGTCAAACATTATAATAGATCTTGGTATACAAAAACAAATATAGTCAATTTTCCCATACATTAATTTAAAAAAAATGCACAAATTAGTGTATAATTACAAAGTGAGATTAGTACTCTGAAGGAAAAAACATGGTATTTGGGGGCATTGAACTATAGCTTCTGACCTAGTTTAAGCATCAGAGAGATTTCCTGTCAGGAAGTCACAACACTGATCAGTAGACAAGGAAGACTAGAATGTAGAGATATGGGAGGGTGGAGAGGCATGGCCTTCCAGACAGAGGAACATACTATACGAAGAAGGTGCCTAGAAAATTTAGGAGAATAAAAGAAGTCCTATGTGTATGGCAAGCAGACAGAGTGGAAGAGAATGGTATGAGAACACATGATAAAGCTGGAGAAAGAATCAGAGAGGCCAGACCATGTAGCAACCTAAAGAATTGTTAAAACTCAGATTTAAGTTTTGAAAAAAGAGTCACTCTGGCTGTAGTGTGTAGAATGAATTGAAAGTGGACCAGAGTCTGCAAAATAAAACAGTGAAATCAAGAGGTGATAAATTGTAGAATTAGAAACAACTATTAATTGAGGAGGTAAGAAGAGAAAGGATTTGAGAATCATTAAGGGGAGAATATTAGCAGGATTTGGTAATGGATTAGGTATTAATGGTAAAAGAAGAGAAAAATACAAATGTGACCCTTGTGGCTTTTGACTGCATACCTGAAAAGACAGAAATATCATAAAATGAAATAGCAGAAGGACAGGATTTGGAAGGTAATGCCATGAGTCCAGTCTTAGTCATGTTGAGCTTGAGATGCCTTTGTCACATTGTTGGTAGTGGTTTGTTATGGTGGCTGGAGCTCAGAGGAGAGACTTGAGATATAATTACTTAAGCAATATTTGTTTTGAAGCTGTATTTGAGGGTGGATAAGATTGTCTAGGAAGGCAGTACAAAATGAAAAGAGTAGAGGGCATAAAGATGAGTTGTGAGAAGTACGAGCATTGCATGGTTATAAAGAGGAGGGTGTGCCCAGAAAGAGGATAAGAAGGAGATTGGGGTGCCACTTAAAGTGGTAGAAGGAGGTATTTCAGAAAGGAAGTAATTTTTTTAACTAATTTTATTTAGTAACATTGATTAATAAAATTATAATTTTCAGGTGTACATTATAATTTCACGACTGTATGTTCTATTGTGTGTTTTCTACCCAAAGTCCATTTTCCTTCAGCTACCATATTTTAATCTCCTTAACCCACTTTACCCTCCCCCTACTCTGCTATATTTGACCCCCTTTACCTCATTTACTTCTCCCCTTCTCCCCCACACCCTATTCTCTGGTAATCACTAGTCTATAGTCCATATCCAAGAGTCGTTGTTTGTTTGTCCTGTTCATTTGGTGCTTTCAGGTTTATATCCCACATATAAGTGATGCCATGTGATTTTCAACTTTTTCTGTCTGGCTTATTTCTCATAGCATAATTATCTTGAGGTCCATTCATGTTGTTGCAAAAGGCAATATTTCATTTCTTTTAATGGCTGAGTAATATTCCATTGTATTTATGTACCACAGCTTCGTTAGCCAATCACCTATTGTGGGATACTTCAGTTGCTTTCATGTCTTGGCCACTGTGGATAATGCTGCTATAAGCATCAGTGGGAAAATATCTTTACAGATATGAGTTTTCATGTCTTGGGGGTAAACACCCAATAGAAGGATTGCATGCAGATACTTCTCATTTTGAGTAAAATAAAAAAAAATGTTCTTTGGAGTAATATAGAGGTGTCGGGGCCTTAACAAGTGATGTTTTTGTGAAATATAGAAACCAAAGTCATTTAGAGAGACTTCAGGAGACTGAAACATGAGGAAATGAACCAAACAGAACAGGAAGGAATGAAGCCAGTCATAGAAACAAGGTATCCCAGAAGTTTTCTATAAAGTAGAAGAGAAATGAAAGGTCAGGTTTTAGAAAGAAATGTATAATAAATAAAGGTTTTTCTTTATTATTTATGTGATGTGGTTTGGAGGAATTTAAACATAGATGGCAATAAGAGGTTTGATAGATGTGAATGATTATATTAGATAAAGGGGATAACTGATAATTTCAGGTTTCTGAGGGTCGAGACAATGGTGCAGGATGAGAAAAGGGGCATTGATAAAACAAACAGGAAGAAAGAAAGTGGGTGTTTCTAGACACAGGCAGGGTTATGGGTTTGAAAGCTGAAGACACCTTCCATTTTTTCTGTTAAGTAGAAAGTTTAATCTTTGCTTGGCGAAGGGATGGTTGGGTGGAGCTGTAGACTGGAGAAAATACAGAAATTTTGAAGTAATTATTGGCGATGGCTAAGATGAAAAGAAGAAAGAGTTTAGGTTAGTGACAAACGGTCTCTAAAATGGAGGAACATGAAATCAAAGTTTGATAAAGAGGGAAACAAAGCAGAAAGAAGACCTGAGTGATCGGGACACTGTAGAGTTATCCTCAGAGGCTCCATTGATTCTGAAACACTATATAGAGGGAAACAAGTGACAAGGGTATGGAAGGAAAGGAAGCTGAGAAAGAATATGGGATACTTGGGGTGGAATCAAGTTCAAATGGTGATGAGTTGTAAGTGTGACGTTGAGAGCAAATGGCTGAGGTGAAGAGCATAAATTCTTTCCATAGGAAGAGTCCAATGAACTGAAAGTCTGGGCTACTGAGTGGGTCATTCAAGTCAGGGCTGAAGATCAATTCAGTTTCACATCTCTATGTCTCCATAAACTTACAGAAGCAAAAAAGTCCATGAGGATGCAATCTTAATCAAAAGACAAGGCTTTTCCTAATGAAATTTTTGTTTGTATCCTGAGTGCCTTTTCCCTGACACCAAATATATCTCATTTTTCTGATACCAATTCTTCAATCCTCAGACTATAACTATGATAATAATAATATATTGTTATGTAATGAAAGTTCGTGCCACCTCCAATTCATATGTTGAAGCTCTAACCTCCAGTGTTGTTATATTTGGAATAAGAAAGTAATTAAGGTTAATAAGGTCATAGGTTATTAACCTTAATAATTCCTAATACAGTAAGATTGATGTTCTTATATGAAGAGAACCCAGAGAGCTCACTCATTCTCTTTCTGCATTCATTCATGGAAGAGAGGCCATGTGAGAGTATATGAATGAGATGACTGTCTATAAGCCAGAAAGAAAGCTTTCACTAGAAAATGGGCATGCTGGCACCTTGATCTTGGACTCCTAGCCTCCAGAACTGTGAGAACATAAATTTCTATTCTTTAAGTCACCCAGTCTTTGGTATTTTATTATGACATCCCAATTAGACTGATATACTAATTATTCAAAGTTAATGCAGATCCCATAAGTTAAGGGGCTCAATAACACGCCCTCACTTCAGATGCTAGTTGTAAGGCCCAGAACACCAGAATCCCTTCACTTCTGCTGATTTGGCTACAATTTGGGGATACTCATCACCCCTCTACAGCTTTGATGATTTTCTTGAATGACTCATAGAACTCAGAAAAATACTTACATTTTTTAGTTAAATATAAAGAGCACACCTCAGGAATAGCCAAGTAGAAGAAGTGCGAAGGGCAAGGTTAGGGGATAAAAGAGTGAGGTGCCAGACCTTCTATGTTCTTCTGAGTGTTCTGTCTGTCCTGCACCTCAGTGTGGTCACCAACCCAGAAACTCTCTGAACTCCATTGAATAAGGGGTTTTTAATGGAAGTTTCATTATACATGCATGATCAATTAAACCTCTGGCTGTTGGTGACAGAACTCAATCCTCAGCTCTTCCCTCCCCAGAGGTCAGCGAGGGGGACAGGGGTAGGAATTAAATTTCCAACCAAACTCTCTAATCATATCTGGGTGTTCCTGGCAGCCAGCTGTCATCCTGAAGCTATCTAGGAGTCCTCAAAAAGCACTTCTTTAGCACAAATTCTGGCATGATTGAAAGGGGTTTGTTATTAATAACAAAAGATGCTAGAATCACTCAAGAAATTCTAAACATTTTACAAGCTCTGTGCCAGGAACCCAGATAAAGACTAAATATATATTTGCCATTATACCACATGCCCCTTGAAAAGTGAACTTGCCTGCAGATGGCTTTTGAAATAATCATGTTTCTTGCTGCTTGTCTTCACTAATGGCCAAACTCTCCTCTTATTGACCAATTCATACATTCAGAAAACAGTTTAGATTGAACTTTAAGTTGGAGGAACTTGACAGCAAGGGTGTCCGTGTCTTCATTTTAGGTGGCATGTCATCTGCCTGTACACTCTAAAAGTAAAAACAACTAATTTATTGAGTTGTGATTTTCTTGTTTTTGAAAGCACCTCTTCCAAGGAATTTCTGATTAAAGGTTCTTGCATTTAGAATTTCTTCCATCATAGAAACTCTAACTCAGGGGAGAGTTGGTCAGACCTACTCCTCTCAAAAAGGCTTATAGTTCCAGTAATATGTAAAATGGTTTTAACATGAACACTCAAGTTTATGCACAAAGAGAAAAAGTTGGAGCTTATGACTCAGCTTCACTCAGTCAGCTTTTTTTTTTTTGTTTTACAATGAAAGTTTTGTCACACTTCTCTCAGGGTGCAGATGAGGATTTCATCCTTGCTAACTATGATGTAACCTTTAGCAGGTATATGTGTCAGGATGGAAGCAGTTGTCTTTATTTTTGCAACATTGGTTGTGAAAGGGGAAAAGGCCTTGTCTGGCATTTGAAAAAGATGACTGTGAGGGAGGTGCCCGCGAATGCAAAGGAACAGCTATTTCTGGCTCCGACCTGCTCAGAAACAGAACAGAATATACACCGGTGACACTAAAAATCACAGGTGATTTGTTTTTTCTTTTAAAAAATTTATTCTTATACTAATTATCAATTTGTTAACCATTTTCTAAAATCATTTTGGAAGAGAAGTGATACAGCCAAACATGTTTGCCTCTTGTTAGATAGCATCGTAACCATTTCCATTTTATAGCTAATATAGGGGTTTGGACTGGACTCAGCACAACAGGCAAAGCTGCAGTCAGCAGAACTTGATTTTATTTCAATGTGGATCTTATCTATTGGAAGGACTCGGGAAAATATAATACATTCACTCCAACAAAAATAAAACTTAAGTACTCTGACCAATAGTAACTGAGAGGGATTATGAGGTTTAATTAGATGATCCCCGCATGTAAAACTTATCACAAAATACAGCATCATGCACAGAACAGACCATTCCTGTATATCGTCTTGTTTAATTCAGAAACATAATTAGAAGCTGAAGTCTGAGAATTTATTAGATACATTTAACGCTGGTCTCAAAAGGTCCTCGTATGATACAATTGCAAACAGCAAAATGCTTATCTCTTGTGTATTTTATGATTTATTTCTATATTAAGAGAAAAAAAGAAAATATTTTTATACTTACTTTGCATTATTTCCACAGGATGGTAATGTGACCTGTCACTGTTTGTTAGTATGTGCAGCATTACCTAATCTTTAATTACATAGCCTTAATTATATTATTTTTTGAAAGAAAGTGAATCATCGTCATTTGCTTTTAGAAAATTAAGTTATAGACAATGTGCTATTAAAAATCTCTAATCAGTTTTGATAATTTTACAAAAAATTCTTAAGAACAATAGATATTGCTAATTTTGGTATGAAACCCAAAGGAACACTAAGAGCTTTCACTAACTTTACCACAAAATCAAAGAAGAAAAGTTGCATCTTATTGTGTACAATTGTATCTTGTTATAAGTAATTAGTTTGGTATTAGAAGTATCTGATTAATTCAGACACATCCAAACCAGAGAGAGCATAATTATGTAAATTAAGAATAAATAATTAAAAATAAAAATTTGTGTCTTAATCTAAGGCTTTTCAAAATATTGTGCATGTTCTAGAACAAGCTCATTATGCAGCTCAGTGTCTAGGAGGGTAAAATTAAGTAGAAAATCACATTGTAGACTTCTCAGTTTAATCTTAATCTAAATGATACTTAACTACCTAACCACAAATGAATACATATGCTCATTATCATTTAAATACTGTTTTGCCAAAACATCAATTTGGATTTCCATTTCCTTTTCAATTAGAAATCCAGGAAAGCAGAAAAGTAAATGTCTTTGCCACTAAGAAACCAATATTGGAAATCAGGTGAGGCATATGCAACTGATACCAATATTGTGCCAGTCAGTTAAAATCTCATCATATGTTAGCTGTTAACACCTATGTGAGAATTACTTTTGCTAGGAAGTCCTTTGACATTTTCCTTGTGCTATTAAAGATGGAGGTACGTTTAGAGTATAGTATCCAGTCATAGTACATATTTTTATTTATTAGAGCACTTCTTTTTTTGGTTTATAAATTTCTGTCTGGTATAAGTTGAGCCCCCAAAGAAACATAAATTTTCTAAAACAACTACTTTCTCTTAAATGCCTGTCCTTCTGCTTTAAAGTAGGAGTAATACAAGCAATGGAAAGAACACTGTTGGGTGCTGTGCTATCCAGATAAATGCTTGATTGAAACAAAGTAAAAATATAATTTCCTTTCCTGATTTTTTTTGGCTATCACAGTTTTTAGAATTAAAATAATTTTATCTTATGCTTATTATATACTTATATAATTTTTGCAAAAAGTACCTGGAAAATATGCCCAAAGGTTGAAGAAGCACCTGTACGACAATGTAAAAAATCTGGACTAAACATGTCTGATTTGTGGAAACAATTTTTTCTGGATAGAGTGGAAATATTTTTTCATATTTCTGCCACTAAGTGCAACTAAAAACCCTGGGCATTCTATGTATAACAAACATAAGTAGACTCTGAAAGGTAGAAAGAAGAAGGGAATCTGAAGAGGGACATCAGGACCCAGGGAACAACATGCAGATGCATCCCTGGGTTTTCTTTTTACTTCAGATACCCCAGACTGGAGAAGCTAGCAACCTGGAAATGCCAGTGGGCAAACACATAAACCAAAAAATAAAAAATTCTCAGTAAAAATGTTTCTCTTGCAGTCAAATGGCCAGAGGAGGAGCAGTCTAGACATGCAGAAAATCTTTTAGGGAATAGCCACTCTACTCTAGCCAGACACCAAGAGAAAAAAGAAAGTGTGGCTGCCTTCTCCCCTCTGTCCCAGAGACTGAGTACAGAGCCTAGATTTCCACACTCCCCACCCTCTTAAGATGCCCCAATTCCACGAACAGGGTGATGTCAGAAAAGAATGAAGTGTCAGATGTTTCACTCGTGCTGGATGGTAATGAGGCCCCCGCTTCCACGAGACCTGAACTCCCCACTCATTTGGTTGGTAATAACGAGGTTCTCCTCCACCCACTGCTCAGGGATAACACTGTCATCCCCTCCCCATGGTGTGAGTGGAGGTCACTTGTGGAGCAGTAACAGAACAGTCCTACCACTCCTAGCCAGGGTGGTATCAAGGCCAAGTGGGGAGTAGGAACTTTTACAAGCCAGCAATAATGAGGTTTACATCACTCCCAGTGTAAATACAGATCAAGAGTGGATACGGTGCTTCCACACTCTGCCAGGCAGGTATGAGACAGTACTCCTACTTTCTTTCCCTAGAGTGGTTAAAAAAAAAGGCACATAGAACAGATTTTAAAAAGATCCAGAGTCTTATAACATAATACCCAAAGTATCTAGATCTCAATTAAAATCACTCATCATCATAAGAATGAAGAAAATCTTAATGAGAAAAAATCAATAGACAAGAAGAGAGAGAGATGAAAATGATGTTGAAATTATCTGACAAATATTTTAAAGCAGTATCATAAAATTAATTCAAATGAACAATTATGGACATGTTTAAAACAAATGAAAAAAATATATAAAATCTCAGCAAAGACAACAAAATGGAAATTTTAGCACTGACAAAATATAGTATCCAAAAAAAAAAAAACTCAGTGGATAGGCTCAAGAGCAAAGTGAAGGTGAAAGAGGTAAGAATCAGTGAACTTGCAGACAGACCTAGAGAAATTGCCTGGTCTGAACAACTGACATAAAATAAATGGGGGAGGAGTTTTGGAAGAATAAAGCCTTAGGGGTTTACAGTACTATAAGAATAAAGATCTAATATTTATGTTATTAAAGTTCCAGGAAGAAAGAAGCTAAAAGTATTTGAAAAAATAATGACTAAATATTCCTGAAATTTGCTAAAATAAATGTACAGACTCAAGAAAGTGAGTGAAATCCAAACAGGATAAATCTAAAGAAATTCATGCAAAGACATATAATAGTCAAATTTATAAAAAGTATATATATATATATATATATGTATATATATATACACACACACATATATATACACATATACATATACATATACATATATACATATACATACATATATATATATATATATATATATATATATGGAAATGTTAAGGAACTAGAATAGCTAAACAATTTAAAAAGTATGAGGAATCAGTCTACCTGATTTTAAGACTTATTACATATTTATAATAATCAATACTGGTGGCATTGGTGGAGACGTAGACACATCAGTCAATGGAACAGGTTAGAGAACCCAGAAATAGGCCCCACACATATGCCCAGCTGATTTTTAACAAGGGTGCAAAAGTGATTTAATGGAGGAAGAAAAGCCTTTTCCACAAATGGCATTGTAGCAATTGGACCTCCATAAACAAAAAAGAAATAATGTAAACCCAATGCCTTATGCAAAAATAAGTTCAAAGAGATCATAGGTTTAAATGTAAATTATAAAACTATAATATGTTTAGAGACAAGAAAACATAGAAGAAAAAGTTATCAACCTGGGGATTCAGTAAGAGTTCTCAGACATGAAAAACATAATCCATAGGGGAAAAAATGATAAATTGTACTTCATTAAATTTAAAATTTTTACTTTTCAAAAAGCCTGTTCAGTCAATTAGTTAAAAGATAAGTTATAGATGGTGAAAAAAGTATTGGCAAACCACATATCTACTAAAGGACTTAGCTCTAGACTATATAAAGAACTCTCAAAACAACAATAAAATCAAACCAACAAACATCCAATTAGAAAATGGGCAACAACATGAAGAGACATTTCACTGAAGAAGAAAATGGAGAGAAAATAAGGACATAAAGAATGTTCAACATCACTAGCTATTAAGACCACAATACAATGTCATTACACACCTGTTAGAACAACTAAAATTTTAAAATAGGAAAAATACCAAATGCTAGTGAAGATGCAGAGAAACCAGGTCTCTCATACATTGCTGGTGGGAATGTAAATGGTACAGACATGGCAGAAATCAGTTTGACAGTTTGTTAAAAAATAATTAAACACATTAAACATAACATATGGCCTAGGAATTGCCCTCTGGGCATTCACCAAAGAGAAATAAAAGCTCTGTTCACACAAAAACCCACATGTGGTTGTTTATAGCAGCTATATTTTAAACTGCCCCAAACTACAAAAACCAACAATGTCCTATAATAGGTGAATGGTTAAACAAACCCATATTATGGAATACCACTCTGCACTAAAAAAAGGCAAAAAATAGGAATGGAACAACTTGGAAAAATCTCAAGGACATTAGGCCAAGTGAAAAAAAATCTAATATAAAAAAGCCACTGTATATTTTCCCATATGATTCCATTTGGATAACATTCCCACAATGACACAGTTATGAAGATGGAAAATAAATTAATGTCAGGGGTTAGGGATAGTGGGAGTAGGAAGATCAGTGTGACTATGAAAGGGTACCACACAGAAGAGCTTTGTGGTGGTGGGATAATTGTGGTGATGTTTACACAAATCTGCACCTGCAATGACATGACACAACCATCCACATATTTTATACCAATGTCAGTTTTCTGGTTTTGATATAGTACTCTACATTTATGAGTTAAATAGTAGAAGAAAACTGGCTGATGGTATGTTGGTTCTCTCTGTGCTCTCTTTGCAATTTGTTATGGCCTATAATTATTTCAAAACAAAGTTTTTAAAAAAATCTTAATTTGGTTCTGATGTTCCATGGAACTCACTTATCTATATGACATGCTGTGTTGCAGAATCAAGGAGCCCTTTAAAGTATAAATAATTTTTTTACTGAGATGCTTGTCCACCAGGTGATAATTTGGGTCATTGTGTTTTAGGTTTCTATTCTTTTGACTTGAGAAAGATCAATAAAGTCCTAGGTGGGCAGAAGCATTTGAGAAGCAGCATTTGTGTTTCTTCATTATTTTCAAATGCAGAATAAAACAACAGTGGATATTTTAGTTGTTCTATAAATAAATTCTTCCTCTTTCTTTTAATGGAGACAGATAGATTGAGTTCCTGTTGAGTGGTCATTAAAGGGAGTATGGTCTAGTAGGCATAGATCTAGTTGCATGGAAGATGATAAATGATTCTGGAGCTAATATTACCTAGTAGACATTTTTTCTCAGAGCACTACATTTTTTGTATGCTTTAACATTTCTGAAAATTCATCTATCAATCCTAGACTTAATTCTAATTAAACTAGAATCCATTTAGTTTTTGTTTTAGAATTAGTACTATTAGACCATGTTTATGTTTTATACACTTAAAACTTCCCTTATAATGCATAGCTAAATGTTATTTGTCAAGTCGCTCCAGTTTCACATCCTTCAGTATCCTTTGGTGATACTTTCTGGTGCCAGCAAGGCCTGAATCACAGAACTAAAAAAGACCTTACACATCATCTGGTTCAGAGGACTCAAATTGACAGACAACAAGTGTTCTCTCCTGGCACATGACTATTGTTTAATGCAATTTGAATGTCTTTTTAGATTGTTTTTAGACATTCCTTTGGGCACAGCCCAGAGCAGCCTCTCTGGGTCACCTCCACTGCTTTTCCACAGTCTATTCCTTATTCAAAATCTGAGTGTGAAACTCCTTGTTTAGTGCTATCGGAGTTGAAAAAACAGATACCATAGGTGGTTTAGATATCAAGGTCACATAGTTAATTTATTACAAACCTGGATCTATGTCCATGTCTCAGTCTTCTCATCCCCCACTTATTCCATTGCTCTGTACACCCAGCAGGCATTTTTTAAAAAGCCTGGTCCTGGAGAGAGATTTAGAAACCCCACATGTGCAGAAAAATTTCTCAATGTGTCCAAAAATGCTCAAAAGAGCAGCCTGACGGGAGACTTAGGCCTAGTTCAAAGTGATCTCTTGTTGCGTAATGGGGATCAGACTCTACTGCAAGAAACAACCCACTTCTCTGCCAGCTCTCCCACCCCCAATTGATTTTGTGCTTCTTGTTTTTCTGTGCTTGACAAAGAAAGCAAAAGTAACATGCTGTCAATGGACAGTTGCCAAAAAAGCAGAATGGCCTTTAAAGAAATCACTTGCTTCAAATTCTCAATTGTAGTTCAAAGTTACCTTCCAAGAAGACACTGCACTATGCTAATGACATGTTAAACCATTAAGATTTATATATTTGTGTATTGATTGTTTAAGCAGAATGTTACAGGGAAGTATTGGTGCTAGCAGTACTGACCCACTGTCCGTGCGTTCTTAACCAGACAATTCTGGTGTATACATTACAGCAACTCTGAAGTATTGCCCGTCTTAATCATCTCATCAAGAACCTTGATGTTACGTTGAGACAGTCTTTTGGTAACTCTAATATTTTAGAAGAATTGAGAAAATATAGGCCATATAAAAAAAATGTGAATAGTCATTATTTCTTGAGTGGTTTCCCTGAGCCAGGAATAGTGCTAGGAATTTTGTCTATCTCATTTCTAATAATTCATAAGGATTATACTGTCTTCTTTGTACATTTGGTGAAACTGAGACTCAGAATAGTGAAGTCACTACTGAATACTCTGGGCTGGTAATGGTTATTATCAGGATTTGAGCTTAGATCTGAGGTAAAATTCATGTTCTTAAAATATCTGTACTTTGTTTAAATAATAACTCTAACTCACTCTATCTTCTCTCTCTTTGATCTCTGGGGTATCAGACAAAAAGTCAGCAGTTTGGAGGTTCCAACTTTTATTAAAGTCAGTTCTCCTCCCCTTGGTGGCAAGGTGAGGGACATCAGGGAAGAATGGGTACAGCATAGCAGGGACCCCCTGTGACATAGTAACAAACATACATAATTCACACACACACTTGGCACCAGCCGGAAGCCAGCGCACTCTTACTGGTGAATTAGACACATGACCTGTCTAGTAGCAACCTCCAGAGAAGTCAGCAGTGCTAAGGTCTTGGGAGAAGGGAAAAGTTGGGATGTTTTGACATGTAGTAAATAGAATTTTCAAAAACAAGGATCGTTTTTAAATGGCTAAATAAATTACAGAATAGTGTCCATATTGAGATCCATGGAGATGTCTTACAGATAGAAGAATGGGGAAATGAACAGGCTGAATAGGAGGGAAAACTGAAATGTCAGCACTCTGGATCCTATTGGCCACCAGCAGAGCAGTGCTCATTGCTCTTTATATAGTGGAGATAATACATAAGGTTTGTCCTTTCAAGAAAATATTCAGTGGGGGGGCAGGGAGGACTCAGAATTGGGAGTTAAATTGGCCTGAAATATTTAAAAAATTTCTAGTTTATTTCACTTTGACTTCAGAATTTTAGAAAGATTTATATTCTTTGACTGTATAGGCCTCCCTCCATCCATCCCTCTCTCCCTTCCTCTCTCTCTCTCCTTCCTGTTAATTTAAAAACTAGGATTATCTTACCCTAGCAATCATCCTATGAACTTTCTTCTACACTTTGTTTTCTTAGGATAGCAAAACCATTTGCTAAATTCTTCATTCGCACACTAAATGGATTAGCTTTCCATCAGACAAAGGGACAGCCATTGTATTGCATGAAGTAATAATATTCTTTCTGTCGACAGAAACTAATCATTTTCTTGCTGCCTTTTCTAGGATACTATACTCTAAACTTTAAAAGCTCTTCTCATTTTGATATATTTTTTTCATTTTTAATATCTTTTTCATATCCAGGTCTTCATTCATTAGTCCTTATGCATGGCTCGTTCTCTCTGCTCTCTTTTCTGCTTCTACTCCACATTGTTCTTTTACTAAACTTTGGACTCTGCTCAGTCTTTTTAAATATTTGTTTGTTTTCTCTTCATTTCATATTCACTTCTTCATAACATTATTTACTTAAGAAATTTAGAAATAAAATAAAATAAATAAAATTTAAAAACTTTTCCTACCAAATTGACTCTTATTCCCATGTTTCCCTAAGAAAACCAACACACCATCAAAAATTAGATATAAAAATCTAGCATTGTTTTTATTTCAATTTAAGAAACATTCATTGCATGCATCCTACTTGTTATGTGCATAGTACACAGACTCTCAGGACTCAAAAAGTGCCACAAACTCTCTCTTCTGGCCTCTTCAGGGTCACTCTCCACAACTTTTCTCCTAACCTCTTATTCCTCAAGCCCATAAACATCTCTCTCCCATCTTCAAAGAAAAACAAATAGATATGTCCTGAACCACACCAGGATTTAGATACAATTCTCAGTTTCAAAGCCAAATTTCAAAAAGTAATGTACAGGATTTCCTGTATCTATTCCTACAACTCATGTTTAATGTTCTAACCCACCACAACCTATTCATCTGTTGCTATACCACCCATTCTACTTCTACTTTCAAAAAATATAACCTACCCTTAAAAATCCACATGGGTTATTATTCACCCTACGTTTGCACACATCTATTATAAGTCTGTTTTTGTTCCCAGACTAAACTCCATCAGGGCAAGGGTCATGTTTTACTTATTTAGTGTTGTTTAAATTACCATTAATTTTTGTAACTTAAAAAAAACAGCAGTTATGGTTTAACCCACTATCTCTGTATCCTTAGCACTAAATGTAGTATGTAGCACAAAGTTTAAGTTCAATAAACACTCAATAACTGAACTGATACATAAAATATTCACACCATATAGACTTGTTGCAAACTTTTAACTGATATTTATTTCTCAGAATTTACCTTCTCAAATGTTTTGTTTTCTAGAGTCAAAAATTAAAATATATTTTACTGAAAAAAAATTATCTATGTAATTATAGAATCTACTATATTATAAATATTATAATATACATATAGTCCAAAAAACATACTGAAATTGTGTGTAAAACCATATAAAAGATATTTAATTTATCACTGTTATATTATAGTCATTACAGTTGTAGTAAAAATTTGGAACTTGTGTAACTTCTTTATGAAAACTGTTTTAATTTACATTTTGGTTATTACTTTAAAATGAAAAGACAATGCCACTTTTTAAAAGTGGCATTTTACTTATCACATGGCAGTGTTTAAGTGTTAGGGGATACTAACCGTTTTCCTGACTTGAAGAGTTGAGTTCACCTTAAAATTTTCATCTTGGAAAGTAGTAGAGATGTAGAAATCCTCTCTCTAATCAGAATCATGCCCTGAAAAAGGCAGAAAAGAATTGTATTTTTCATTTCCTCTAGAACATACACTTTATTTTTTCTTTGTCTTTGAATTAATAATGTGTTTCTTATTCTCTTTTCAATGGCTGGATTGCAATCCTGGATGCTTTGCTGTTGTTTTCATTCTTGTGGAGTTTTCTGGTTTCTTGTTTTTGATTTTGTTTTGTCCTGGAGGCTGTTGAACTGGGAAAATCACATGGCATTATCTTCCATATTAACAAAGTAATATTAAGTAGATTAGAAAAGTTGAAAGTATATTCAATATAGAAAAGTGAACAGCCTTTACAAATGATAGCCCAGGCACAGAAGCTAAAATTGACCAGGATTCTACTTCTCCTCACTCCTAGAAAGACCGAGAAGTGTAATGGGACTGGGACCCCACTCATATGCATACCTGTAGTAGAAAGGACACTCTTGGTGGGCTTATTTGTTCCCCTTCTCTGAAAGACCTTAGAAAGCAAAGTATACAGCAGCCTTAGCAAAAGCAGAATTCTGCAAAAAAAAAAAGGAAGGAAACTAATCATTATTATGCATATACTGTGTTGTATATACCTTTATATATCTACTAACATTTTGGTTATAATGAGGTTATACAGGTAAGGTTTCAAATTCTGCCTTGGCAAAAAAAGTCCAAATGCCCACTCATGCTAAAGCTGAAAAAAATGCCTATAACCATTCAAATTTCACATTCACAAAAAATGACTGTTTGATTCATTTCGAAGGAAAGGAAGAACTCGACTTTCTGAAAGGTAAAATGTTTGTGAGTTGAATACTATGCCTTTGAGTAAACAGCCTGAGTCACTGGCCACAGCTTCCTCAAATGGAAATGGAAATAAGAATTCTGTTTCTCAGGGTAATTGTGAGCACTGAAAACATTGAACATTTGAAGTGTTTTGTAAATATAAAATGTGAAACAAATGCTGCTATTTAAGCTTCAACTTTTAGAAGGAGTTAACAATCTATGCAGAGCTGCTTAACTCAGTACTCTGAAGGCTACCTGTTATATTCTCACTGGATCTTGAAAAAAAAAGTGAGCTGAAGTGAAAGGAGTGGCACTGTTGTGTCAGAAAGACCTTAGTCTGGATCCCGGCTCATACTGATGAGCTGGGTAGTCTTAGAAAGTTACTGGGAGGTTATGAGACAGCCTGCGTAATAGTTAAGTAATTTGGCTCTGTATTTTGAATTTCATCTCTATCATTTGGTGGTCTTGTAGTCTTAGGGAAGTTGTCTTACTTAAATTGATAGTTCTATCAAATGCAGATAATGAAGTATGTATTTCTTATTGTATTGAGAGGAATAATAATAGTGGCTAATATTTATTAGGTTGTTTTGGGAGCAAAAAATAGTCAGAATATGAACAAGTAGACCCTTGTATTACCCTGAGATGGCCTGGGAACACTAAATTTCTGGTGAAAACCAGCATTCAGAGGAGGAACTTGATAACTTGATAACTCTCAAGTAAATGTTCTTTACTTTTGTTATCTATGAATTAGATACTAAAGCACTACATCTGAAGGAGATGCATAAGAGAGCTCATTTATGTTTGTGAAGAAAATAAAAAAAATTGATCCTTAAAACACACCAGGCAATCTGGTGTGTAGGGAGCTTGGGGGAAGGACTTTTAGAAAAATGCAGACTTGTAAATATCCCCCATATGTGAGAAAAGCAAACTGTTACATGAGGGTCAAATGCTTCCACAAAGTCACCGAGATAATTCCCACACTACATGGGCTGCTTGCACATGGACATATAAAGGCATAAAGCTTCTAAGGATACTCATTCTTGGACCCCTAAATGTGGGTTGCCCTCGATGCTTCTGCTACTGCTTTCATGGAGCACACTGTCAGGATATAAGGCAGAAGTTTTAGTGACTTTAAACCTCACAAATCCTTCTCAATCCCCAAGAAAAAGATAGAAGATAAGGTTTTATTCACACAATTACCATCACAGAGTTCAACTTTTCTTTTTGGACCCCACAGAGCCTATTTTACATTCTTTAGAAAAGAGAGATACCTCCATCCTCCAACCTAGGCAAGGGTCATCTAGTAACTGGCAGTGACAGCCAGCTCTGAAATTAAAGGATAGTGCAGTCTAAGAAAAAAATATTGTGGCAAAAAGAACTGGAGCTGCCTGGAGGTTCAGTTCTGTTTTTCCACATTCTCTTTGTGACCAAAACTCAAGAGAGATGTTGGATGCCCAACTAAAACTTATTACGGCTAGAAGTCTATGAACCAGGGCAGCTCTCTCTCCCTTTAACAGAGAATTATCAATCTCCCAATGGGTGTGCCTCAATGAATCTGTTTCTTTACAAAAATATAGGTTATAAGAACAATAAAATTAAATAGTTATTATTATTCATAGAGGATGTTATAAATTTGAAAGTCTTTTTCTATGTAGTAGCTTATCTCTTTTCTCACAACAATACCAGGGAATAAATGTTTGGCATTGTAAGACAAAAACATTTGGCTAAACTTTCAAAATAAGGACTTCTTGGTCAGCTGTCTATAGTTACCACATATTTTAAAGGAGTTGGCCTCACAGAATTCTCCATGCAAAGAAGACTCTAACACCATATCCTTTTGTGATCTTTAATCTGGTAAAGAAGCTGAAAGAAAGATGAATGTTCTTTTTTCTTTTAGAACCCATTTTCTTTGATCCAACCCTTGTTCCCAGTTGATCATGTAAAGGTAGAGTCACCTGTTCCTAAGTGTGAGGAGGCCACAAATAAATCTTGGGTCACCAACTGCATGGGGGATGAGTTGTAAGAGGGGAAAGCATTCCAAAATGGAAACATGAAGTCTGAGCAAGAACAAGAGTCAACATTTCCACACAAAGCAAGAACTACCTTAAAACTCTACTTTACTTCTACCTTCTCCACCCCATAGTCATAAGCAGAGATCTATCTCAGCAATTCTTCTCTACAGAAATGAGAAGATGAAGGTGATTTTGCTCTTCTTCACCAAAGAAGGATCATACTGATGCCAATTTCATACCCAAGAAAGAGGATCACCAAATTATCAGAAAAAATATTTTCTGCATCTTTCTGAGACCAGTTTTCCAAATTTGTCTTTGCTTGTTTGTATTCATGTTGTACCAATTTGACATTGCTCCAGCCCACCTCTAAAAGATGTACTTCTGGTTAGAATTTTGAAAAAGATAGGAACCCTTATTTCCCCAGCAATAACAAGAAAAGCCCAGATAAAAATATGAGCATGTTTTCTACAAGGTCGCAAGGAATGGTGGATACAAGTGAGCCTTGATGCATTGAACTACAGACAGAAATTACTTTTTAATAGATCAGCCAGAAACAGTGTCAGCTTCTGTAAATGAGGCCAGGTACCTAATGTAGGTGTAGTCAGACATGAAGGTTGATTAGTTATGGATAAAGGTAAATTTCAGAAATGAGGAAAAGTCAGCAAGCCATATTTATAACACTAATAGCAAGTATATATGTTGGTGGGTGTTAACCAGGTTTAACATGGTAATATTTTGCAATACATACAAATATCAAATCATTATATTGTGCACCTGAAACTAATACAATGTTATATGTCAATTATATCTCAGTAAAAGAAAGAAAATACAACTCAATTAGGTATCAAGCTGAGAACATTACAAAAAAAAAAAACATTTTCCAATTGCTGATAAAAATTATAAGCCATAGATCAAAAAAATTAAAATAAATATAGAGCAGAATAATTATGATACCTTAAGAAGTTTGCTGAACTAAAAAACAATTAAAAAAAAAACAACATATAACAAGATAAAATGACAGATTACATAGAGATGATCAATAATAAGAATTATAGCTTATTTCTAATCAGAAAGAATGTACATCAGAAGCTAATAAAATGACATCTATAAAGTGTTAAAAGAAAAAAATAATTAATAACCCATCATTCTATTCTATTATTCAGGAAAAAATGTTCTTCAAACATTAAGGTACATTAATAATATTTTTTAAATAAATAAAAACTGTAATAATTTGTCACCAGCATGCTTGCACTTTAAGAAAGGTTAAAAAAATATTTTGAGTGGAAAGAAATGATACCATAAAAACTTGCCTCTATATAAAGAAATGTATAAAACAAAAGACAACTTTTCTTTTTTTATATTTACAATAAATGACTCAACTTTTTTAAAGCAAAATAAAGAAAATGACCACTATATTAATGGGTTTATAACATGTGTATAAGAAAAAAAATTACAGCAATACAAAGGACAGGAGGAGTGTGGCTCAAAGTATAGCAATATATATTTTAGAAGAAGTAGTATATTATTTCAAGGTGGAGTAAAATAAGTTAAATATGTTTATGATGACTCTTAGAGAAACCACTAAAAATAAATCAAAGTAGCATGTCTAAAAAGCCAATAAAAGAAATAAAATAAAATACTAAAAAAAAATCAAATAATTTTTTTAAAAAAAAGGCTGGAAAGGAAGAACAAAGGAACAAAGAGTAGAGGGGACACTTAGAAAACAATGAAAAGATAATAGATATAAATAAATTCTTTTCAAAAATAAATTAAATGTAAATAGACTAAACACTATCATTAAAAATCAGAGGTTTTCAAACTAAATAAAAACATGGCAGACTAACTATATATGGTTTATAAGGTTTAAGTAGAAAGACAAGCTAAAGGTAAAGACATGGAAATGATACAAAATATAAAGCACTAGAATAAGAAATTTACGTGATCACATTAATATCAGACAAAGTAGAATTCAAGACAGAATATTATCAGAGGTAAGACCGATGATTACTAAGGATAATGAGGTCAATTCACAAGGAAAACATAAAAATTTGTGTTTTTTTACTAATAACAGAGCTTCAAAACAAATGTATTAAAAATTGAGAGAACTGTAGTTAAATTCAATTATAGTTGAATATTTTAACATTTATCTCAGTAATTAATAGAACAATTAAACTAAAAATAAAAATATATATAGGTTTTAGCAACACCACTAATTATTTTAACTTAGTGGACATGTATGGTTTACTCTACCCAACAAGAGCAAAATACACATTCAGATGCACATGGAGCATTCTTCAAGGTATACCATATTCTGAGCCATTTTAACCTCAATAAATTTAAAAGAAATAAAATAATATGTATTAGAAACCATTAACAACAAGATATTTTAAAATTTCCCATATAATTATACATTATGCAATGCTCTTTGAGAAAGAAATCACAGGGAAATCAGAAAATATTTTTAACAATGATATGGGAACAACATATAAAAAATTATGTACTATAGCTACATCAGTGTTTTAAAAAAATGTTTTCTTTAAATATTTATATTAGAAAAGAAAAAATGTTTAACTCAATGACTAGAGCTCCTTTGTTAAGAGACTAGGAAATTCAAAGCAAATTAAACCCAAAATAAATAGAAGAAAAAAAATGACAAAAATGAGAGCAATAATCAATGAAATAAAAAATAAGCAATTGATACAATGAACAATATCATTTCTGTTCCTTGAATATATTATTAAAATTAACAAATCTCTAACAATGTTGTTGAAAAATACATAAAAACTAGTTACTATATTAGGAGTGAAGTAATTATTAATCATACAAATATTAAAAGGAAAGTATTTATAAATACCTTTATGCCAATAAATTTTACAGGCTACATAGAATAGACAAATTTTTTTAAAGACAAATGTATCAAAACTGACATATGAAGAAATCAAAAATGTGAATAGTCCTCTATTAAACAAATTGAATTAATTAGAAACCTTTCCATGAAGAGGACTTCAAGCACACATGGCTGCCTTGAATAATAGCAATCTGAGACAAAATCTTTTAGAAAACGGAAATTATTTCTTCTCAACTCATTTAATTATATTACCATAATCCTAAAACAAAACCTGACAAGAAACATTGCAAGAAAAGAGAATTAAAGACCAATATTTCTAATGAACGTAGACATAAAGAACCTTTACTAATTATTAGCTAATTAAATCTAGCAATTATGTGAAAAAGGTTAATACATTATCTTTAAGTGGGGTTTACCTAGGAAGGCAAGACTGATATGACAAAAAATATCAATTAACGTTATTAATTACATTAACATAATAAAGGAGACAAATTATATATTATATAAATAGATGAAGAGAAAGGATTTGACAAAATGAAAATTACAAGCTTTCAATAAACTGTAAGCAGAAGAGATTTCCTGAATTAGATAATGGGCATGGAAAAAGCTTACACCCAATGGTAAAAACTATTTTTTTTCCCATACTAGTCAGGGTTCTCCAAAGAAACAGTATGTGTGTACACATATATATATATATACATATATATATAGATAGATATAGATAGATAGATATATGTATATCTATCTATCTATATCTATATCTATATCTATATCTATATCTATATCTATATCTATATATCACACACACACACACACACACACACACACACACACAGACTCATGCAATTTTGGAGGTTAAGTCCTAAGATCTACAACAGGAAAGCTGAAGACCCAGGAGAGCTGATGGTTCCAGTCTCAGTCCAAAGCAGAAAAATCCAATGTTTGAGTTTAAAGGCAAACAGTCACAGGGTCTTCCCTCTTACTCTCAGAAGGCTCAGCCTTTTTGTTCTATTCAGGCCTTCAATTGATAGGATGAGGCCCATTAGCATGAGGGAGGGCAATATGCTTTACTTTACTTAGTCTATCAATTCAAATGTTAATCTCCAGAACCACTCTCTCAGAAATTACCAGATTAATAATTGACCAAATGTGTGGGCAACCCATGACCCAGTGAGGTTAATACATAAAGTTAACCATCACACCTTCTAAGATCAGAAATAAGACAAAGATATACCCCTTTTACCACTTGTTTTCAATATGTAATGGAGTTCTTAGCCATGGAAAAAGTAAACTTTTACACCTTCATTATGACTTAATAAAAAATGTATAAATGTATTAAATAAAAATTATAGACCTAAATGTAAAGTCAGAAAGTATACGTAACTTCTAGAAGTAATTATGGGATGATATATCTGTGACTTCAAGGTTGGTAAGGATATCTAAGAAAATTGTAACCAAATTATGATAATAATAACAAATTCAACTTTTTGTTATTAAAGACTTTTGTTCTTTAAAGGATAAGATTAGAAATTAAAAGGCAAATGAAAGATGAGAAAGAATATTTGTTAGTGTTTCTGACGTACGATTGCTATCTGAAATATATTTTTAAAAAATTAAAAAGTACAAGAAAGAAACAGCAAAAATGGCAAAAAACTGAAACAGACTTCAGAGAAGATTTCCAAATGGCCAGTAAGTATATTAAAAAATGCTCAACATCATTAGTCATCAGGAGAAGGTAAATTAGAACCAAAAAGAGAAACCCCTCCATCTCACCAGAATGACTAATTAAAAAGGCCCACATCACCAAATGTGGAGTCATTAGAACTCTTATACATTGCTGGTGTGGGTGAACATGGTACAACCATTTTGGAAAGAAATTTGCTGATTCTTTCAAAAATAACCACAGAACTCTCCTATGACAAAGCAAACCACATGCTTGTATCTGTAAGAGACTTGTATAATAAGATTTATAGTGACTTTATTTATAATTTTCTAAAACTGAAAATAACGGATGTTCATCAATAGAAGAATGGAGAAATATGACATTCATAGAATGAAATACTTCTCAATAGTAAAAAGAACCAGCACAAACAACATGGATGCACTTCAAGACATGATACTATGCAAATCGAGAATGCATAAAAAGAGTACATGCTATAAGATTCCATATGCGTGATGTTCAAAGAATAGGTAAAACAAATTTATAGTGATAGAAATAAGAACAGTGGTTGCTTCTTATTGGGAAGAGGTTTAGTGGAAGGGGAGACAAAGTGACTTCTAGGTTAATGACTAAAATGAAAAACACCATTCTTTCTCCTTCCTATGTAGAAAAAAACCCAGTTCTTTTCTATGTGTTTCTCTCCTGTGAGTCTCTTTTACTGCTCACATAAAATAGTTCGCTTCTGGGCACTGAATTTATGCATGTATTTTCCCCACACCAAGCAATCTTCTACAACATCAACTGGGTGTCCCACAATTTTATTCAATTCTGATACTATCTCCAGGTTGATAGTGTCAGATCCCACGGGTTAAGAGCTCAGTCCCACAAGACTGCCCTCACCTGCTGCCACACACTCATTCAGACTCCAGTTGCAAGCCCAGGTTTTCATCTGTGCTTCTGACCCACCTGCTATAGATCTGAAAAGTTTCAATGACCCCTCTTTGGGTTTGATTAAATTGCTAGAGCCACTCATAAAACTCAGGGAAACACTTATTTACATTCACCATTTTAGTAAAGGATATGATAAAAGACACAGGGAAAAGTCTGAGAAGATCCTGAGGGCAGGAGCCTTTTTCTCCTTGAAGTTAGGGTGTGTCACCTTCCAGGTGTGGATGTGTTTGGAAGTTCTCCAAACCCCATACTTTTGGGATTTTATGGAGGCTTCATCACATAAGCATGATCAGTTATTCCAGCCCACTTCCTCTCTAAAGAATGTGAGATGGGAGTGGCGCTGAAAGTTGTAAGCTTTTAATCATGACTGGATCTTTCTGATGACCAGCCCCCATCCAGGAGCCCATCCAGAGTCACCTCAAAAGAATAAAAGATGCTCCCGGTGCTCTTATCACGTAGGAATTTACAAGGGTTTTAGGATCCCTGTCCCAGAAAATGAGGACAGAGACTACTCTATATTTTCTATTATCTCACAATGGTCTAATCTCAACCAGGGTGCAGATTACCTGGGCACATACATTTTTCCAAACTCATAACTGTAAAATTAAGATCTATGTATTCCACGATGTAGTAAATTATACTAAAATTATGAAAAAAAAAAAAAAAGATACCCTTGAATCACATACTAGGCCAGAAAACTACCCTCTCTCTATTATCTTGAGTTATGTTCAATGCACCAACCAAAAAATTCCAAAAGCTGGAATTAAGTAATATGTATTACATTTTAACACTTTCCATAAAATAGAATAACACCAGTATAAGTAGCTCAAATTTTCTATTATCTGATAAATTTTTGTTATATTGATAAACTTCTTTGACTCCTTAATTTAGAGACATGAAAGTTACAAGGCATATACAAAGCTTTTCCCTTTGCATATTTTCATTTTGCTCAGCTCTAGCCAATTGTCCCATTCTATAAGCTGGTGTGACCTGGGACCTCTGGCTCAGTAGCTGAAGTTTGGGTCAGCTTCCACTGACCTTTCACATCTTCAAAGATGAAATAAGCCAGTGCTAACATTATTAATATTTTCATTGTTTCAGTTTCAGGAACTAAGTGAACACTGCAGTGAATTGCAGCCACTACCCTACATCTACAAAATATCAAAATCTTTAAATTTCAGAGGCCAAAACTCCAAGTGCAAAAGAACCTAATACAGTAAATGTCTCCCTAACAAAGGGGCTAGTTCCGGAAGCCAAACCACACTGTTTTCTTGACCTGTATTCTATTATTGGCTGTATAGGAGAACAGGGACAGAACCAGTAGGAGGAAAGACATAGATGGAGAAATAAAGGAAGAGAGGAAAAAAAAGGCATTTTAGTTCTGGTTTGCACCAGGTATCAGGATTCTATCACCAATAAATTTAAAGTGCATTCGGGGAAAGTTTCCTATAAATAAGTTAACTGCAAAAATAGTCCCACAACTGTGCAGACTGCCTCCTCGAAGGAGAATGTCTTCAGAAACAGTTTTTCTGAGTCACTTTAGAAACTTTAACTGCAGGCAACTCTAGCCCTCAGGTCTTCCCTAGGCCTTTTTATTCTCTTTAGTATCCTTAATAAATAGCTAACCAACACTTTTTTTTTTCCTTTCTCTTTAGCTTCTGCATTCCTATAAGGTACTCCTGATACCTCTGGTCTAGGACAATCTTTCTTCCTATGAGCATTTATAATAGAAAGCTCTCCAAGCTACATCCATGGCTTTGCATTTCCCAGAAAAGGAGGGAGAAAGAAAAAGTGTCCAAAAGGCCCAACCAAAACCTCTCCTGAGGCCTACTATAGGGCAAGCTTGCTGAGTCCCAGAGGGATCCCTCTCCCTCCTCTAACCAGATAGGATGTCAGACCCCCAGGTCTTCAAGGCTGCAGGCACTTTTGCAACTTGAGATACCTAAATGAGGCTGCCTTGACCTACCTGTGAACCAGCCTCTCTCCCAGAGTTTTCCTCTCTTGAATAAACGTGTCAAGTAGCTGTGTAGCTGCCTCTGCAATTTGGGGCTCCCAAGGGACCTAGGTCCCAGTGAGTACCCTGAACTTCCTTCCGTTTGCTGAAGAATGCCAGATTTGTCATTCAAAGGATAGGGACTTGGGTAGGATCGCAAATCATTGATGGACTAGCCAAAGCCCCTAACTCCTGATAAAATTTAATGCAGCAGGACAGACACTATGGGCAAAAATGTATTCTGTATTATTAAGCTACAGCTTTAGCCTCCAATTTCTACCTGGGCCCTTACCTTGTGAGTCTGAGTGGTCTCTAACTAGACGAAGAAGGGGTCAGTTCATGTCCCCATGAGACCACGGCAAACACTGATAATCTTTCATGACCAAGATATGGCCTCCGAGTCCTCTACATGGCACTCTGGTACAGGACAGAAAACATATTTACAGTATTGTATTAGGTTAAGAATAGACCTAAGAAACGTGTTCCCTAGGCTCTTTTTTTTTTTTTTGGTTTTTATGCTTGTTCAAAGGTGGGCAGGGGTGGTTATGAAGGAGATCTCTTCTTTCCAAATAAGAGGCATGCTAAGCCCCTTTAGAATTCTGGAGGAGAATTATCAATTTAAAAAAATAGAAATGCAAAAAGTCTGACATCCGTGAAATAACCTTCAAGTAACTTTAACTATTTAAACTGTAAATATTTATCCCAACCTGTGGCTCCATAGGACTTGATCCATATCAGACCTCTTTTCCTTGGGGTGGAATTGAAAGGAAAGATTGTGTTGGGAGAAGGGTGGGGATTAGAGCTTCGACTCACGTTGGAATGTATAACTAATACTATGTATTTACATAGTCATCATTGTGGTTAAAATTATCATTATTATCTTCATTTTATAGAAAAGGAAACCAAGGCTGAGGGAGAAAAAAATTGCCATTTTGAGGTTACAGAGCCAATGTGAGTCAGAGCTGAACTGGACAGTGAACTTGACATCAACCCCTTAACCCCATTCCTAGATAATGCCCTAGGAGTCAGCAGCATCTGTGGATCCTGGTGGGGCTGGGCTTAATTGGAGAAGCAGTATGATTTGTAGGCTTATGAAAACATCTGCTTGCACCACCCATTGCCCTTGCAACCTCCCCCACTCAACCCCAATATCCAGGTTCCTGGAACTTTACAATGAAAGATTCATAGTTTGGGAGCAATCTTACTTTCACTGGGCATTTTTTTAAATCAGAATATCCCTTAAAAGAACAAGCTTCCTCCATCACTCTTACTTTAGCATTATACCTATCTGGCAGACGGCTTTTCTCTGGCACAACTGACCCCAACTTTAAGAGAGCACAAGCTACCTGGCTGTCAGGAAAAGAGAATTCATCTGAACCTCTGAAACTCTTCCATCTCAGACCCCTTGAGAGAGAAAAGGTGAGTTCTGATAAGTCTGACATATTAAATAAATCAGCGTTACTCACACAGACACTGTAATTCTCTTCATTTTCTGGTAAAAAAAAAAAAAAAACCCTTTATAATACTTGGTATCTAGGTCAGCTGCTTTTTACCAGTTTTAAGACTCAGAGTATTGGCCACTGAATTACTTGCCTGAGTGTAGGCAGGATTAAAATGTATGAGGCTTTGACTATTGCGTTAGGATAATGTGGTGATTGCTGCCTGTTCACCCTGGCTCCTCAGAGTTAAACTCTCCGATCTTTCAACACCTGCTCTAGTTGCCTCAGTTGTGTTTTGTCCTTAATTCCTGTGCTATTGCTATGATAGTCACACAAGTCCGTGAGAGTTTTCTGTGGCTGTTTTCTCGGCCTTTCTCCCACATTATGTTGCTAATCAGCTCCAAAATCCTTCACGATTTTCTTTTCTAACAAGAAATGTTTACCTTGACAACCACATTTGCAAGCTATGTCTCCCAAAATAGATTTATGAAGAAGGAAGACAGAGAAATAAAAAAGGGCTTCTTTCCCAAGATATTTTTAAATGTCAAAACTCCATTGAACAAACTACTGGAGAAGGAGGCCAGAAGGAATGTGATGGGACTTAGATGAAGGCCATGGAAGGCTGACGGTGATGGGACAGGACCGGGACCTGACACTGAGAGCAAACCTTGAGCTTCCCATTCTGAAAATGAAGATAATCAGGACATGCCCCACTTTTGTCAGAACGTATTATGTGAATGATTACTATTGGGACAGCCTTTGGAACCATACTTCTTTTTCTCGTCTATATGTTTCCTGTCTGTTTCGAATAAAGATTTTTAGCTTGAAATGTATTGCTATCTCTTTATTAATAGATTATGAGAAACCATCTATTTGCAAGCTAAAAAGAAGGATGAGCTTAACCAACATGACAAAAATCCAAAGCTCTTATTCTATTTTTTTGCTTTTCTTTCACTGGTCTTCCCATGTTCAGAGGTCAGCTATAATAAAAAGTAAAATATCTGAGTTATGTGGGACATTTCTTGAAACTGCAGTTCCAACCATGCCCCTTTCCTGCTTAAAACCCTTCAAACTGAAATTTAAATCCCTTCTTATAGGGCTCAGCCTTCCCTTCTGGCTTTTTCTTTTATATCTGAACAAGATGACTTTATGGTTTCTCAAGTTTACTCCTCCCCTCACCCTATCCAAAAGCTTCATCTGTCAAAATCCTGCTAATTCTTTCAGGCCCATCTCCAAGTCACTTTTTGATTCCTTCTTTTTTATGTAAACTCTCTCTCTTTCTAATCCCTTAGAAGATTTGTGGGTTTTGTGTGTGTATTTCTGTGTGTTGGCATTTCACCCATTCTGCTTTGTATTATGAATTATTTGTGCACCAGCTCTGCCTGTGTCTCAGTGTAAACACCTTCCTAAAGGAAAGCTAGGTGTCTTCGTTTTTCAGTGTATCTGAAGGCTCTAGCACCGTAGGTTGTACAGTTTCCAAACAAATTCAGAAAACACCCTGTTATATATCTCTTTGATGCAATCATAAACCCGAAACAGTCAAGATCTCAACTTTTAATGCTTTGACTTCTCTATATTTTAATAGCAGGACATATGTTTATTTTAAAGGTTGAAATTTTCCTTATTAAAACAAACAATGTGGGACAACTAGAGAGCTGAAGTTAGATACAATGGGAAAAGACTTGGTAAATTCTCCTCAAGGAAATTTAACTGAATTGGTGTTATCTCAGAGAGAGATCAGTGTCTTTTATATTCAAGATCCTGCCACTATGTTGCTAAATATGTATAGGAGGAAGGCTGAAAGGACCAATGTGACCAGCTGTCCTTTCTGCAGTGCTTTTGAATGAAGGCTGTTCTTTCCTAGCAGCTGTAGAGGCTGTTTGCTGAGCTCGTTTCTATTTTTAATTCTGTCGTCTTCAAAATGAAGAAAAAAAGAAAGGAAGGAAAAGCTGCACCCTCTCTGGTAACCCTCATGTCTAGCTGCTTTCTGTCCATCTTCCCTAGGCTTAGGGCTGTAAATCAGCACTTACTCCTATCTTTTCTGTTCCCCATTTTCAGTTCAATTCATTGCAATTGCTGCTTATGGAATCCACATCACATCTGGAGCAGCAGAGAAGTTGCAAGCAATGTTTCAGGAGAGCTGGTTCACTGGCTGTGGTCCAAGGCTTCATTTTTTGTTGTTGTCATTGTCATCTAGTAGTTTATTAATGGGTGTTAGCTCCTGAGTGACATTGGTTAAACCACCCAGAACACGGCATGTGAAATCTGAGGTGGATCCAAGCCTCCTAGTTGCAAGGCTTTAAAGCTCAGCCAGCATCAATGGGTGTGTAGACCTTCTGGAACTTGACTTACCTGCCGCCTCTCCACCCACCTGCCTCATCTTGACTGTGCCTGGCCATCTGCTTGTTGGATATCTTGACCTCTGGGAACAGAATTGGATGACTGCTCCCAGTTCTGAATTGGTGAAGGAAATCTCTGGCTTTATGTAGATGGATAAATAACATCTATTTCCCACCGACTTATATATCCCTTCCTCCTTTATTGCGTGACTAACTGATTAATGGAATACAATTTCTTGAATAATCTTCCAGGCGTTAGACATTTATACCTCTGGCTACATTCACCAACATTAAAGACTATGTACTCCTACCCACCAGGATCCTTCCGCTCACTAGAATACTTTGTTTGCTCGAGCCCATTACCCCTTAACTGGCAGTTCAAACGTTCCCTGTGGTGACCTCCCCATATAGCCTCAACATCCTTCTCATTTATCAGGGACATCCTGGGAGAAAACAAGGACTCTCTAGTAGTTCCCTCTAAACTGCATTCAATGAGACCATTCTAAAATATTTATATCCAATTTATAATCTGCTCATGGTCAAACTGATATAAACATACAAAATCCTCCAAAGTCAATCTTAGTCTTTCTCCTCCCCACCACCAAGGCATTGTCCTGTCAGGGTCACAGGCATGGTGCTGGATTTTTCTGACCCAAGTTCGTCACTGAGGTTGTGTCCTGTGGAAACTATTTACCTTCTCTCTTCTTCAGTTTAATTACCTGTACAATGAAAGTAATAATAGCTATCTACATCATAGTGTTGCTATAAAAACTAAATAATATTTTTAAATTATATAAATAAATATAAATGAATTAAGCTACGGAATATTCTCAAAAATCTATAAAAGCTATAAAATCCATAGTTTTCAGAATGTTTTAACTGACCAGGATCTTGCTGGCACTGGAGAGTTGACAGATAAATTGCTTTGGTTAGTTTTTTTTATGACCCCCCTTTCCCTTTCCTGGTTGCAATCATCAAAAAAATTTGAAATCTTTGTCTTTCTTTAGCAGCTTAAAGGTCATGGGAAAAACATGTAAAATATTTAGGCACCTCCTTTAAATGACTTTAAAATACCAGAGGTAGACTGTCTAACTTGGGAAACCAATTCCTTAATATAATAGTCATTCTTAAAATATTAGCATGAGGAAAAACATACGTTTCAATCAAATTTCAGTAAGAATTATAAATGCACTTAAATATGCTTGAGTCTACTGTTTTCTTCATGTGTTTTGTCTAAGTCAAATCAATTAACTACATGTCAGTACTTTCTTCTTGGAATGGTGGTAGAAAAATATATATCTTATATTTAAAAAAGCTCATGTTTATTAAATGATTAAATGCCTGAACTATGCTGAAATGTGCGAGTGAAGAATTCAAAACACTGTGCTTTAGGATTAGTATTGGTATTTGATTAGTAGAAAGTTATATTTTAATGATGCTGTATAAACAACTTATAACAATCTTATAATTTTATTAATGAAATAACCAAAGCTCAAGGAGGCAGAGACCACAAAGCCAGTTATCCTTTGACTGGATTTGTTGACCTTCCCACTGCATGGCCCAAGTCAGCAAAGTGGCCCTGAAACAGCTAGTTCAAAGGATTCAAAATTGAAATCTCAAATTGTTATGTGCTTATTAAAATCTCACATATATTTAATGAGTAAATGTAGCCCAGAGTGTAAAAGTGATGAACTAAGTTTTCTTAAGTCTGATCTACTCGGAAATCTGCTTTACTCAGGAAAAAAAAATCTCCTATGCCATCTTACCTAGCCACAGCATCAGGATGTAGAGTCTGCTTCTACATCAGACTCTAGAAGCATTCTGTAATAGCATTTTGCAATGGAATAAGAAGCAAAAATTAAAATGTAGAAATTAGTCATGCTGTTAATTTGATGTGATTCACTAAGTCATTACCTGGACTGTACTTTAACTGAGATCAAAATTCACCTTCAGAGTTTTGAGTTATCCTCATAATATCCATCATCACCACTAACTTTCTAAAATGACCTGAAAGCTTTGTTAAGGGTTTTGGTGTAGGGGGTGAGGATGGGAATAAATACCCCTCAGGCAATGTTTCTCTATAAGCCTCAGGCCAGCAGTTAGAATAAAAACATAGAGAATCTTTATATCTGAATGTTCAGCATATTAAAATATTTTGTCACCTGAGTATTTTTGCCCTATAACTTATTTCAGTTTTCTTTTTTAAAGTATAAATTGCAGAGATATTCTTTCTTTGCAATGGATCTGTACACAAATCTGTGTTTTGTCTTGGAGTAGAACTATTTTATAAATTGTATATTCTTAATCTATTAATATATTTTTATCTTTACCTCTAGGCTTACTAGCTTTCTTCATTATATAAATTATCTGGATCAAGATCCTTTGATTGCAAGACATAGATTTTCAATTCAAGTTAGCTTATCTCAGAAAGAGAAATTTGTTGGTTTGGATTCCTAGGAAGCCCAGAATTGGATCTTCGTCTCCAGCAAGGTTTGGTCTAGGAACAAAAACAATATGGCCAGTGCTCGCTCGCTCTCTCTCTCTCTCTCTCTATCTCTCGCTCTCTCTCTTCTCTCCTTTTTCCCCTCCCTCCATTTATTCTGATTCTTTCTTATTACTATAGAGAGTCTAAGAAAGGAGAAAAAAAAGTGATAATGTCCATTTTAGGAGTAACTTGAATTAAGTTTTCTCTCTGAATTGTTTAGATTTTTAACCTCAGAAAATGATATCTTTAGGGATTTCTATAAATGTAAACTTATTTTGATAATTTGATTTATTATCATTTAATTTATTCCCCTTCCCAGACCAAAAAACACCTAAATTTTAACTAATACATCATATTACTCAAATTTTACCCTATAAAAACCACTCTTAATGTAATATTGACCCAGAGATTTAATTTTTAAATATTATTATAAACCAAATTTCCTCTAGTTTTCTCTGCTATTTCCACCTTCTTTTTTCAGGGAAGTGTCTGGAAGATCTCTTGAAGAGAACCAAAAATATACATAGATGAGTCATAGAATACACTTGAGCTTTGTCACAGACTACATCCCTTTATCAAAGACTACATTTATGAAATAAAATCACAAACCTGACATCTGGGCTCTTCGTAAAATTTATTTTTTTTTTACCTTTTAATTCTTAGTCATTCTCTTCCTTACACACACAGGCAAAATTCAGAAAATATAGATGTGTGAATAAGAGTTCTTATATAGATTTCAGTCATTCAATCTATCCAATAATATTGTGCTTGAATGAGGACCACATGGCTGATATATATGATCTCTGAAGTGGAGCAAGTCTACTCTAATATGGGAAAAGTGGTATTGGCGTACATAATTTTAAAGCAAAAAGAATCTGAAAAATGAAAGTCTGGTTGTGTTATCAAGGTAATACCTCAAAGAATGAGTTAGGAAATGTTCTCTCCAAGTTTTGAAAGATTTTGAGAAGTGTTGGTGCTAATTCTTCTTTAAATGTTTGATAAAATTCACCTGGGAAGCTATTGAGGGGAAGCAGAATTGTGCTACCTTCAAAAATGTGCTGTTTGGGGGATATTGATTATTTTAAGCTGGTTATTTTTAAGAAACCATAGAGGTTCAGAATGAGTGCCCCCACAATATGCCACCCTGGCATACAGATTATTTTGAGTTGAAGACAATTAAAACCCAACAAACTCAAGAAGACTTTTTACCTCTCCCTTAACTGCCTAATGTAATTCAGAAGAAAAACTCCACCAGAAAGAGACCTGTCACTTTAACATAATATGGACTAAATGTGACAGACCCAGAGGAACCTAGCAAAGTTTATTGGTTAGACTCTTCTCTGTGTCCCATAGTTTCTGGGTGGCCAGGGAGAAATTTTTTTGCCAAATGTTTGCTCTTTCTATTTACCTGTGAATTGCCTACCTTTCCAAACCACTATTGCCCTGGCACATAAGCCTCAACTGCTCTATCTGGGCAGGGGAGACATATTCTTATGGAACCCCTGCATGCACATATATAATTAAATTTGGCTATTTTCTCCCATTAGTCTGTCGCAGGTCAATTAGATTTTTAGTCAAGCCAGAAGAATTTAGAAGAGTAGAAGGAAATTTATTTTTCCTCTTCCACACAAACAAGTCCTGGACATTTTTTTATTTGTCTTTTTTGATTATTGATTCAATCTGTTTACTTGATATAAATCTATTTAGATTTCTTATTTCTTTTCAAGTCAATTTTAGAAGTTTATGCCTTTCTAGGAATTTATCTGTCTCATGTCTTGCACATCCACACACACACAAAAGCTGAACAAACTAGAAATCAACTACTTATCTTATATACACCAGAGAACTGTGGTTACCCAGCAAACTGCTGCCTCCAAAATTGGAGAGACAGGCAGACACAGAGAATGACACCTTCATGCAGCAGGGGCTCAGGGGATAAGCCCGCAGGGGCCCTCTCTGAGTAGAAAATCTATGCCATAATTGACAAATTGCTGAGAGTTCAGAGTAGGAGTTTAAAACTCCAAAAGGATTTAATCATAGCAGACCCCACATTTTTGTGAGTTCTATCTTCAGAAGCCTTACCAGATTATCACAATGATGATTAGAAAAAACTCCTCCCATGCTTCCAGCAAGAGGAGAAGCAAAGGAACCATGCTGAAAGAGGCCAGAGCACTTTGTTCTTAACAAGGCTGCCCTCAGGAGAAACTGTTTAACCAGAGCCTAAACTACTGGGGTTTCACCAGAGCCTAACTGATCTGAGGGGTGATAAATACCCAAGGCCAGCTCTGTCTAGTTTTCCTATCTCATCCAAAAGAAAAAACAAAAAACAAAAATTGAAAAGCACTTGTGAAGCTCATACCTCAAGGATTCATGCTCACTAAAAGACTGAGACCTAATTATAGGATGGTAGAAACTGAAAATACTAAAAGAAATATGTGTTTCCACAGTCTTTTCTTTTACTTCAATGATCTAAAATTCATTCAAACTTACTCAAATAGAACTAGAAAGTCTGTTAAAGGAAGCAGACAGGTTTATGAGAACTCAGGGAGAAAAAAAAAAAAACAGATTCTTTAGGCACAGGAAGGCTCTACCATACCCTACATGCCCTGTCCCCTCTCTCCCACTCTCTTAACTCTGGCCCTCTCACTGCACTCCTCATTCCTTCCATCTTAGCCTCATTGGCCTCCTAGCTGTAATGTCAATATGTTAGGAGCCCTCCAGCCTCAAAGCATTTGGGAAGAATGCCTGTCCCTAGATACTAGCACAGATCACTTCTCCATTCAGGCTTTTCTTTGCTCAGTGTCGCCTGTCCTAGAGGCCCTCTTTGAATACCTGATGTAAAATAACATGTCCTATTCCTTATATCTATCTTCCTACCCCTGCTTTGTCTTTCCTCTTAACTTATCAACATCTCAATTTTATATGCTTTTATGTTTATTCTTTTTCTCCCCTAGACTGACTCATAGTAAGCTCTTAGTAAATACTTGTGCAATATTTGGATAAATAAGTGCATGAATGAAGAACAGATACTGAGTTGGCTTTTGGGAATATCTGTCTCCTCTTTTGTTTCTTGGTTTCTTTGCTTCTCTGTGAGTGCTCATTCTTTTCCTTCTAGTGAACTTCTGACTCTCTGTTCCCTTGTGATTTTGGAGACGCATTACCTAGCAATGGGCACCCAGCCCTGCTCTGCTAATAGCTCCACTCAAGTGTTTATCTCAAACTTCTACTCTTTTCTCTGTCTCTTGGTTCAGAGACAGTATTTGTCCAGCTCAAGTTTCCCTGTTTGTTATTTTTATTTTATTTATTTTTTGTTGTTTTGTTTTCAGAAGGGTGGAGGTTGGAGGAGCGGTAGTTAGGTATCAGAGATGCTGCTACCTTCCCTTTGTACATTAAAACTCTTATAGAAAGCAATGTGCGAAGGAGAAGCTAGACACTTGTAATTTTTTTCAAGGCAAGATTTCAGTGGAAGCCCCCAATAATTTTGTTGAGCCCCTAATAATTGCCCAAGTCCTGTGATGTACATAGCATGCACATCACCCAACCTTTCTATCAACTTTTGAAGGTAGATATTGCCATTTTCACAGAAAGCTTAATCTATTTTCATAGAATGTTAGACTAGAAGAGGTGGAATGAAGTTTCAAATCCTGGATGACTGATTCCAAAATCAATGTTCTTTTTTTTTTCTAGCATTTTACATTTGAGTGGAGTTTACTCTAGATGGAAAGGGATGTGGGAAAGAGTTTAATAAAGGAAGGAGCAACTGAGAGAAGGTAGGCTTGACATTTCCAAGAAGGAAAGAGGGAGGAACCTATTTTGCCTAGAACACAAAGAAGAAGAAATAAATGGGGCTGGAGATGCATTAAGGATCAGATCATAGAAAGCTTTTAATATCAGGCTAAGGACTTTGGAGTTAATAAACCTCATACAGCTGGTGGTAATAAATTTATGAGAAACAGAAATATTCAAATTTTGTAAGATACATTTTAGAATGTGAAATTCTAGCACTATAGCATCTTAAAATATATAAGCTATGTAAGTTTTCTTGAGCTGCTATAACAAAATACCACAAACTGGTGGCTTAAACAATGAAAATATATGTTTTACAGTTCCAGAGGCTCAGAAGTCTAAGATTAATGAACCAACTGATTTAATTCTTGGTGAGGGCTCTCTTCAGCTTGTAAATGTGTGCTCTCTTGCCGTATCCTCACATGGTCATTCTTCAGTCCTGCACATGGTGAGAGAGGAGGGGAGGGGGACAAGAGATAGGGAGAGGGCAAGTTCTCTGGTGTCTCTTCTTATAAGAACACTAAACCATTACCCTACTCTCATCTAACCTGAGGTATCTCCCAATATCTTATCTCCAGAGAACATTACACTGGAGACTCAGGGTTCAACAGAGTTTTGTAGGGAAACAAACATTTAGTCCATAATACAAGCCAATCCAAATAAAATAAGAAAAACAATTAATCTAAAGATAGTTTTAAAATGATAGCCTGCCTAATGAGTATCTGTGTCCTTTATGAATCAATATGACTTTCAGAGGGACCTGCACCCAAAAAGACAGAGTTGGAAATTTAAATTGTGACTCCAACACTGAAGAGGATCTTATTAATGGCATTGCTCAATTTTAATTTTTTCAGCAGTGCTTTCTATATGTGCAAAATATGAACCTCTGTTCAAATATAAAATGTTCCTCTTTAGCTGTTCTCCTCGAATGAGGTGGCCCTTTAATCCTTACTGATAGCCTTTCCCAACTGCTGCCCAAGAGGTTTATGAACCAGGAAGAAAGCCAACAGCTCAAGAACTATTTCTTGTATGAGAAACATAAAACAGGGGTTTTCACTTGTCCTGAAATATCCAAATAATCCATCAAAAAATAATAATAAATCTCTCACCTGGGCTCTTTGCTTTTATCTTCATCTCATTCTGGAACAACAAGCTGAAAATCAGAATCTGTGTTTGAATGAAATATAGGAGAAGGAAGGGAAAGAAATGAGCACCTTCCAAACACCCTTGCACCAAAGAGCATATCAGACACTTTATATGTATTTTGTTTAAAAGCTATAAAAGCCCTTCAGAGACTAAGTATTTCTACTACACAGATGAAAAAACTGAAGCTCACTTACTGGTGAGTCAAAGAGCCAGCTGAGAAACCAGTCTTATGTACCAGCATAGGTGTTTCCCATGCTGGTCCCCATAAAACTGTAACATTGAAATCTGCAGGATTTTAGTCATTTAAAATAGGTTGAGGTCTTTTAACAAGCTTAGCAAAGTGCTAAAATCCCTCCAAGGGCATAATGCAAAACCACTGCTTACTAGAACACCTCCTCCCCACCCCTCTAAGGTAGAATAAGAATGTGATGAGAATTTCATCAGGCCAATCACTGAACCCTGGTTATCCCTGAGTCTCAACCTAATGCTCATGAGCACATGTTGGCTCCTCCATGGCTCCCATAGTTCTCTGGCAAAGGGCCACTTTCCCTCTTGGGCATAATGCTTCTTTGGATACTTTGGCATTCTGTTTCCATACAGTTCAAATCTTGGCTTCCTTTCTCACTACTCTGGACTTCATTTTCAAAGGAAGGTACATGTTGTCCCTGGGATTTTCCCCCTCAGTTTTATTGAAGTATAATTGAAAATTAGTTGCTCAAATTTACATTGTACAATTTGATGAGTTTTTTTGTCCAATTACAGTTGGCATATAATAACATATTAGTCTCAGTTGCACAGCATAGTGATTAGAGATCTATATAACTCACAAAGTGGTCACTCCACTAAATCTAGTACCTTGCCTCTCATTTATATAATTTTTGAAACATTGTTGACTATTTTTTATGCTATGCTTTATATTTCCATGACTATTTTGTACCTATCCATTTGTACTTCTTAATCTCTTTGCCCTTTTCACCATCCCCCAACCCCCTCCCATCTAGTAGCCCTCAAAATATTCTTTGTATCTATGAATTTTTTTCCATTTTTGTTATTGTTGTTATTGTTGTTGTTGTTCTTTAGCTTCTACATGTATGTGAAATCATGCAGTATTTGTCTTTCTCTATATGACTTACTTCATTAAGCACAATACCCTCTAGGTCCATCCCCTTTTTTTTTTTCTGTGTACATCTTTTAATCTTATTTTCTTTCTAGTACTCCTGTGACATGGATATTTTGACATTTAATTTTGTCTCATAGCCTCCTTAAATTATTATTATAGTCCTGGCTTATTTTTTCTTGACATGCTGATGGAGTGCCCTTGGCTTCCCCATCCTCTATATTCCACCATTCTCTTGATTCCCTTTAATATACTCTTCATCTTAGATAATGTGTTCTTCATTTCAGACTGCTTCCCTTTTATAATTTCCATTTCCATTTTTATATTTTTTTAACTTTGTTAAAAGCTTTCATTAAATTCATTTATACTTCCCCTAAGTTCATCAAACATTTTAAACCAGTGTTTTGAACTCTGCGTTTAATAGATTGCTTGACTCCATTATTTCTGGATCTCTGTTCTGTTCTGTCATATGGTTTCTGCTTCTTCATCATCCCATTTAGGCTGCCTTTCTGTGTCTGTTTCTATGTACTAAGCAAAGCTCTTAAGTCTCCTGGTCTTATAGTATGGCTTTGTGTAGTAGGTGTTCAGTGGTACAGTCCTGAGAGGGATTCAGTTTCAGGCCAAGTTTAGCATCAGCCTGTGCCTCTCTAGGGCCACCTGTTAAGATTCAGCAAGCAGTCCACAGATGCTGTACTTATTGTTGCCTCAAGAAGCCATGCCAGAAACTGAGGTTAGCTGTCATCAGTGTGAGTCTTGACAATGCTCAGCAAGTGGCACAGGACTCGCTGAGGACACACCTGGATGTGGCTTGGGTGAGAATGCAAGTTGGGAGAGGTGGAGTTTCAGGGAATTCTCTGGGTAGATCGACCTTTATTAACCTGTTTGGTAATGTCTCAGCTGTGGCTGCACTGTGTCCACTTACTGAAAGCGAAGAGAGCTCAACAAAGGAACAATGGATACCGCCAGCACTTCTGCCTGGGAAAGAGCCTCATCACCAGCCCTCACTCTGACAGCTCAGTGTCTCCCTGTAAGTCTCTGGTACCTCCCTGCCTCAGCAGCTTATGAGGCACTGGTGCTCAGAGCGAAAAGATCCATCAGGGTGAAAGTCCACTCATGGACATGGCCCCTGTAAGAAGAATGGCCTCAGCTGCCACAGCCTCTGTCTCACTCAGCTGCTGGGGACTGGGCAGCCCCGCGTCTTCACCCCCTCCTACCTTCTACTATTGCAAGGTGATTTCCTATTTCTCTCCCTAATTATATGGCCTCTGTTCATCTATACCCCAGACAACTCTGCTTGCTGTTTACTCTGTTTCCATTACAACTTTGATGTGGTTGCAGGAAGGGATGAACATAGCTTCTATCATCTATGCCATTTTTCTGGTCTGTCTGTGGATTTTCAACAACTATTTCCATATCCCTCAGTCAGTACTTGCTATTCACCTACATAACAAGCCCAATGGATATCTTAAAGGGGTCAGATATTATTCTGGGCAGTTTTATACAAAACAAATATTTGTAAAGAATAAAATTTAAAAAAATAAAATAAAATATTTCATATGAATCCTGAATCATTTCCTTCTCTCTTCTCATGGCACCTAATAAAACTGGGAGCTAAAAACAGGTTTTCAATGGGTATCTATTGCATGTAAGGTTCAGGAAAGTCTTAAGACAGCAACCAGAGAGTTTTCAGAATGAATACTAGAAATAGCAATTTAGTTCTTCAGGGCAAGAGCAAGATAATTGGGTTTCAGATGAAATGGGAATTAGTCCTTCCAATTAGTGATTATGTTAGGCTATTTCTGAGGCAAAAATGTTTTTATCCCCCCTTCACAAAGGTGATTGACAGATTGTGATAGCGATGAACTCCTTGTTATGAAGCTTTACCAGTGAATTTCCTTTTATTTTTTTTCCAGCACTTATTCTCAATGTGCTTCTTTTTTTTAAGTGAATTTTAATTTTATTTTCTAGATTTATTCACATGAAATTATAAGAGTACCATAATTATTAATGAGGAATGTCAAAACAATACATTAATAACATTGTAGAGTTTAGATCTTTAATACATAATCTATTCACGAGCACTATTAAGTAAAGAGCAAATGAAGACTCATGCTGTGAGTTTGTTGTCTGTGTAAAGTTTTCATATACTCAAGCTAACTCATACTCAGTTCTTTGAACTAAGACCTTGTCTTTCTCCCTAGTAGCATATCATCAATGTGGCTTTTAATAATATAAGATGAGAGAATAATGATCATATGTGAACACACCATTTTTTTTTCTCTAAAATATTCCTTACTAGATCTCTATAGAGAAATACAGGGATGCATTAAATTATTAGTGTTAATAGCTGAACTGAATATTGGTTGGAAGGCCTTTCCTCTTCTTTTTTCCATAAATTCTCAGGTGTGTCATTTGAGTAGTCTTGCTCTCAAGCCTGTTGAAGGAGTGAGTCTGAAGCTCAGTTGCTGTGCTCCTTTCCTCTGTGATTTGTTCTGGATGAACATGTATTGCAATTGGGCCAGTAAGACTGAGATGCTCACTGAGCAGCCTCTGAAAGAAGCTGCCTCTTTCTTCTTTGAGGACTACCAGAAGAGAGAGAGTTACTTTATCTGTAGAGTGTGCTAGTAGTTTAAGGTCTGAACTGCTGCAGCTATGATATTACCAAGAGGGAAGTGGATGTGGAGACAATGACCACAACAGAGGAGACCAATGCTGAGAGAAATGTGAAGAAAGAAAACTCAAGTTTAATGACCTGAAAATCTCTGAATGAAGCCTCTGCTGAAGCTGGGTCCACTATAATTTACTACATTAATCAACATATTATCAGGTTTTCTCAAACCAGTTTGAATTATGCTTTCTGTTTTTGGTAACCAAAGCATGGATGAAACCTTCCAGAGTAAGAGTCATGCATCTATTTCATTTTAGTCGTGATTTTCCTAGGGCTCTCTGTCTTTTCTTCGGCTCTTTGTACATCAAAAGGTCCTTAACTCTTTATTCAAATTTTTAAAAATAATTTATCCAACATACCATGTGGTGTTCTTCAGCTGCTTCTTAAAGGAGTTTGAGAGTCAACAGTCAATCATTCAACAAGTATTTATTTAACACATGCATTGTGACAATCACCTTCTCTTCAAAAAGAGCATCTCCATTTTTATGCTTTTGCTATATAATGTCCACATACTTAATTTATAAGAAAGCCTTATGCAGTTAAACATATGAACTGCTATAACCTTCTCATCTTAAATGATGACAAAATTACAGCTAAAATTAGTTAAATGATTTGTCCAGTCTCATTGTAAATTTCAGAATTAGAAAAAATTTCCTGGTTTTTGATCCACTGTCCAATGACCTTTCATTGCATTCTACTGTCCTCTCACATTGATTTTTAACACTTTTGATAATAATTATGATAGTATTGCTTTCCATAGGCTTTCATTATTCAAATTACTTTGGTCTGAAAAAATTGAATCTGAAAGCTAACAAGAACTGACTTTCTTATGAAATTTCTAGCACTTCCTATTTTCAGACAGGCTAGAAATACCCTGTGAACAGTCTTTCTCATAAGATTTGGCATCTGCTTCTTGCTATGATCAGAAATAAGAAGTGTAGAGGTTGGAGAAAATTAACTATAAAAATATACCTGAAAAGTGTTAGCTCTGCACACACATGGAACCCAGGCCCTGATATCTCTCAAGCTCTCTTCATTTTTCCCTATAGACCAAACATTTGCCCTGACTTGTCCTGTTTTCACAAATCATTGCTTAATACAAAGTTTATGTGTGATAACCCTGACTTCAGAATTGAGATGAAAACTTTTTGTTTTTAAAAATCAGGTTAAGGAATGATTATTGCCTGACTGTCTTCCATGTGTTATAGCCTTTCTCTCAACAGAGAGCCACAGGGTCTTCCTGGCAGTGCCCCTCTGTTCTTTTGTGTCCCAAGAAGTAATAATTTAAGAGATCCTTAAGAAGATCCAAGTAGACAAATAATAACATAATGTTAGTTCTTCAGAAATATAATTTCTTTCTGTACTGGCACAGTAGGGCTGGGATGTATTTTCTCTAATCCTAGTTATTACGTATCAATATTTACTATACTAAATCACTTTGTTACGACTAGTTATGTGTTTTGTAACATTACCATGCCTTTTATTAATTGTGTGCAATATTAATTCTCCAATGCCATATACAATCATGTGTAAATAAGCTCTGAATAATCTTGTTTTCAATTATTGATAAAGAATGCTTTCCTGTAGTAGCTGTATTGCTTCTCAAGGCAGAGGAGCTTTCCTTTACTATACCTGTCTAATCAGTGTGCTAATCCATTATAGATCAACAATGTGGGGAATGTATTCTGACTTTAAAACTCATTCAAATACATTGTTTAACACTGTTCAAGTAGTGAGGGTGCCCACTTCCCTCTCTAATTTTAGCGATTATCCCTGGGGACTCAAAGAGGAGAGTAACTTCCAAATTGCTTATATGAATGGAATGTTGGGGAAATCAACTGAATAAATAACTAGAAAAGATTAATTTGGAAAGAAAAGAGAAAGCAGATATTGAATAATGTGGTACCTAATTTAATAGAGAAAAAGGCCATTTCTATTTCTGATTTTTAAACTAACATTTCACATAGATATTTAATATAGGAGATTCTGGTAGGTAGGTAGGTAGGTAGGTAGGTAGGTAGGTAGGTAGATGCATACTTACATGTGTGTCTATATATTAACTATGAGGCATTGTTAGCAAATAAATCACCCTGAAAGTTCATCTAAGGCAGGAGACTTTAAAATGTATTAGGGTAAAAGATCTATAAAGGAATAATAATGTATTTTTATGTTGACAAGTATTTGTTGAGTTAATTATAATAACTTTGACTCTGTGTCTTTTGACCACTATTATTCTACCAGAAAGCTGTTACTAGCATTGTTTATAACATTTTGATAATGGGTAAGGTGCCACAAGGTATTGAATTTTATTCAATTGAGTATTTTTCAAGAATACACACTTGAATATGTAACTTTTGATATATTACAGTTGTTACTGATATAATGACTATGAAAACTACTCAAGGTTTCTTAATGGTGAAATTGTCAATACTTTGTTTTGTGGTGTAAGGGGGCCTTAATGATTCCTTACCATGTGCTATCAGCACAAGCTAAGTAGCACACCTTAGTTTTTTGTTTTTAAATCCTCAAAGTACAAGTTAATTTCACTCATTGGTTTCACCTGACTTATTTACTTATTTGAAAAGCATAACATAGCCAAATTCTGTTTTAAGAGTAGGCATTTATAGAGTGAGAAGTTCTGCCCTGATAGCTCAGTGTACTCTGATTAGCCACTGACTACAAGGTATTCAATCCAGCATTTCTGAATAAAGATCATTTTCCTCTTTTCCACATTCTTCCCCTCTTACAGGTCTTTGTACCTATGATTTCAATGTGTAAACATAACTCCCCCTAAGAATGGCTTGGCAAGAACTCTTTGGTAGTTCAACCAGGTATGTCCAGGGCTTCAACTAATTTTGGTTATCAGTAGGATTGTTCTCAGGATTCAAATGCAATACAAAATTCAGAGTGTAAGTCTATTCCCACTGTAGATCCTAGAGCCATAGAGTGACAAGTTTTAATTTTCCTCACCCCCATTCTGGTTGAAATCTCTTCTTCCCTAAGAAGTATCTCCTGTACCATACCTATCACTTATGAAAAAAGTTGTAGATTCCCCCTTATCTTGATTCAAAGAAGTCAACTGACCTCCTGCAAGTTCTGAAAGCAAGAAACCTAATACTGTCTTGCAAAGAACAAAGTCCAACTGACCTCTGTGCCCGTGGGAAAAATAAGGAAGAGACTCTCTGTGAATGAAGCATATGCCCATTTTGTTTATAAATTGTCTATCCGATAACATCATTGTGTTGCATACATGATGTGACATTTGCTCAGTAATTAACTCCAGGAAATTTCAAGTGCTTGGGGAGGCTGTAATGGGTGGGCAGTTCGCACAATATCCAGTTTCCCTAGCAAATTTAAGCAAACTAAATTTCTCATTTGAATCTGCTTTCTGAGAGTACTTTTAAGGGAGATCACAATTCTCTTTGTTCTGGTTCCTTTGTAAATTTAGAAAATAAAAACTGCATTTGAATAGAGACATTTTATTACTAAGCTTTTTATGCTATTTTATTTAATTATTCATATTGATCCTCTATACATTTCTACTATATTTATGAAATTCCTTAAGATTTTCCCATTGTTCAAAATAACATCTATATACTTTAATGGATGTTTTACTAATGTCCATTTATGATCACCTTAAAAAAATTTGTCACAGTTCAACTTAAATCAATTGAATTTATATTCTCTTGAGAATGTTTATGTAAAAGGTGATCACATCTTTATTCTCCCTGACAAGTGGTTTATTATATTTCTGCAATTTACCTATAACATATACTAGAGCATTTGGGCAGCAGGGGAAACACTAAAATATTAAATACCTATTATAATTCTCGGTGAGTACTGCTGGGTGTTTTTCTTTGTTAGGTTTTTTTTTTTTTCTTTTTGAAAGTGCAGTGTAAGTACTAGTTACTCATTTTAATTTTTATGTTTAGTCATATCTTTTTTATCAGAATAATTAAAAACTCTTTAAATCTACATCTAAATTATAAAGAAGTTGCAATGTAAAGCCACTGGGTTTTTCAATTACTTCCAGTTTTATTAGACAAACAATAGGAAATTTCCATTTCTACTGCCTTCCACACCTTCATATTTTCTAAGATTTGCATGAATCACTTCAATTTGCTATAATATTCTTTCTCGAGGAACTTGGAAACTTAATTAGGAAAAAAGAGTTCAGCAGCAGCTGGGAGAGGGCCCAGTTCTCTCTCAGACTTCAAAGAGGTGATTTGGGAGGAGGGGACAAAAGGTGGGCATGGAGTCCTAGCACCTCAGGATCTGCTCTCTGTGCTCCCTTTGAACCATCGGAGCCCAGGAACCGATCTAGAGGAGGATTAAGAGTTGCGGTGACCAACTGTTGTGGAATATAATTTGCTCATATCAGTACCAGAAACATTTACATTACAACAATTAAGACTGGTAATGGTTCAAATTCAGGTTATATTTTGGGTTAGGGTTAGGATTAGGGTTTAAGGTCAGGGTTAGGTTTGAGTTAGCTTTAGAGTTAGTATTAGGGTTAAGGTTAAGATTAGATGTTAGTGTTAGGGTTAGTGTTAGAATTAAAAATAAAGGTAGGATTGAGGTAAAATTAAAATTAGGGTTAGGGTTGGGTATGAGTTTAGGGTAAAAAAGATTTTTAAGATTTTCATGAACCCATTTCTCACTGACCATTTTGAGTATAGTCCATTTAGATTCATTTTGAAAATTATCTCATCCCTATGTACTTATCATCTTGTGAAATTTAATTGCATATAGTTTAATAAATGTGCCATACTGTTTCATGCCTCTTTATTCTGAGAAACTCTACTTGCTCTACATGGCATGCATTCCCCACTCTGCTTGTTTGATGAATTCTTATTAATTCTTTAGGAGTCCTCATTAAGCCTTATCTCCTCCACAAAGCCTACATGATTTTGAATCCTTATTCTATCTATGTGTATTGCCAATAGGCTTTTCATACTATATTACTATGGTTTGTGTCAGTTTGCCTAGAATGGGCTAAAAGCTTTCTGAAAAAATGATTCACATATTCTCCACTTTTTATGCTCACCTCCCAGGTGCCAGGTTTATTACATATGTATATGTCTCTAATTTTTACAGCAGTTTCACAGCCATCACAAAAAGAAGATATCTCAAATTTGTTTTTAGTTGAGGAAACTGAGGTTCAGAGAATATTATTGATAGAAGCCATATTCCCAAGGGTAAGCATGCAGAATTTACAGTTCAGAATAAAATTGTGGCCAGTTGAATGTTTAAGTTCAGGCTTGCTTAAGGCATCACTATGCTCACTTCCTGCAGGCTCCTACACAGGTCACAATGTCACACATTAAAAAGAGTGCAATTGGTGCTGTTTGAATTAATGAAGTAATCAATTTAAAAAATTCAGACCATGCTTGGTAGTTGTGATATGCACTATGGGCATGATAATCAGCTTAAGGTCAATAGCAGAGACGTCAGTCCCCAGAGTCAACTCTAGAAGGTAAATCTATTGCGTCTTTGCTGGTTCCCCAGAAAATCCCCCTGGAGTAGGTGTTACCTAAATGTGAAGCATGGGGCCATAAAACACTAATTATACTTCCCTGACGTCACATGAGCAGAGTAAGACCTACAGTGTTAGAAAACATGTCTCAAGTTAAACAGCTAACAAGTGGCAGAGAGGGGACTAGTAAAGAGGGAGCTGCAATCAGAATTGGTGGTGATCTGGACTTTATGATGTGGGTTTTTCATGTGGAGCAAATAAATGCTTTGGTTAGTACTTATTCACTCTGATCTTTATCACTAGGCACAGTTTAGCCTTTCATTTTTCTGTTTCCTTTATTATTAATTGGAACCAATTGTTGATAACTTGTACACTCCTTTTGTTGTAAATCATTGTGCCTTAACCTTTACATGTTTGGGCTTTGTATGACTCTGATGCCAAGTGTAGTGTATCAAGGGTTAAGATCTCTAGTGTAACATCCCTTGTTTCCAAAGTGTGAAAGAAAACCCAGATTCATTGTAAACATTTCTGTGCTCTGGGTGTGTGATGATAAGAACTCATGAGAAGAATATGAAATGAGACTTCTCAAGTAGAATTGGCCATAAAAATTATACTTGTAGTTTCTCCTAATAGTGCTCCATTTGCTGGTTATAGGGTATTGGTTGTTGTGATGATGGGAAGCTACTGCAGGGAGGGCAAAGAAAGAATAAACCCTGAAAAGAATTAAGAAATGTTGTAGTGGGAGAAGATATTTCTGACATATAAACCTTGGTCAAAATACCCGAGTGAGGTTGAAGACTGTCAAAACCTCGTCTCCATGACCCTGGCTAGAAAAATCACATCACAAAAATCTCCCATGGCTCTGTGGCCTCAAACTTATATTTTTTTCTGTCTCTTTTAACCAGGATCCTCAAATGCCACAGGCACAATGCAGGGGATCCTAGTAATATAGCACTTAGAACCCAGACTTTCTGGCCCTAATGCAGTGACCCTTTACTCTTACTAGCATATCTGTTGATTATAAAACCTCAGCTTCTGTATTTTCAGAACAATGTAGAACATTGACAAACCTCAGAAAGCAGAAAGAATTGTAAGGAGATTGATTTCATTGAATTTGAATTCAATGGATCTATAATTTTTTTTAATCATAAATCAGAGTTAGAGTCAACCTAGTGGCTTATTCAAAGTCAGTATTCTCTTTAAAGACCATTGTTGTTGCTTCTTAATTAAAATTCCACATTTTTTGATTTTATTAAAAATGTTTTCTTATTTATTTTAACAATAATGATATTAATTTCTTATTTATTACTTTTGCATTTTAATAACTTTCCTAAAAGGAAATAATGTTGGAGTTCAGAGATAATTTTACTTGACATCCAGGACAATTAGTGACAAAATTTCAAAACAAATTATTATTCCCACTGAGCTAGGTAAATAGCATTGCAAATAACTTCACTGAATTATCGGAAGGTTTAAAAAGCAAAGAAAACAGAGAAAAAGAGAGACAGAGGAAGAAAAGAGAAAGATATATTAAAAACATGTAAACAGAGTCTATAAATGTATTAAATAAGAACCATAACATATCTCTTTAGTTGATCATCAAATTTAATCACACATTACTTTTTTTATACAAAATTGCTTTCAATAATGATGTGATTTCTTACCATTTTATAAAATATTAATTGGAATTACTTCATTTAAAAATATTTTTCTCACATTAAAGGACCTAGAAAATAGATCAGGAAGGTTTATTTTTAGATAAAATAAAGATATTATGTCAAATAACATGGTTGGCTCTGAAAATGTTTCTTTCATATAGATGACTGAGTAGCAAGGAAGTCACTTTCATTCCAATTTTTTTTTGTATGAGCTGTGATTTGGGTACAACAATGCCAAAATGCAACAGGCACGTGCACACACATGCATACACATTCACATATACCCTTCTTTTTATTAAAATAATAGTTTTCTTTTTCTTTTTATTGTATTCCTTCCTCCTTTTTTCCAATTTGTCTTTTTATTTCATTTAGAAACACGCAAAGACATATTTGGTCAAATGTGCATCCAAAAAAGCAACTGTGTGGGCCAGTAAATGCAAGAAGTTACAAGATAATTAACTCCATGTTCTGACACATCACCAAAAAGGTGGAATGAAAACAAATCCACAATGAGTTCCAAAAGGCAGATAGTAATCTAATTATGTCATTATGACCTCTTCCCTGCGTATTTTTGGTACATGTGTATAATACTTTCCTAGACAATCATACAATTTACCACAAACTGGGTGGCTTAAAGTAACAGAAATTTATTCTCACATTTCTGGAGGACAGAAATCTGAAATCAAATTATTGGCAGGCTATGCTCCCTCAGAAGACTCTAGGGGAGGACCTTTATTGCCTCTTCCAGGGATCCTAGTTGTCTTTATATTGTGGCCACATCATACAAATCTCTGCCTTTGTCTTTACATTACCTTTTCCTCCTGTGTCTAGGTGCCCTTTTCTTTCTATTATGAGGACACTCTCACTGGGTTTAGGGCCCACCCTTATCCTGAATGATTTTAACTCAACCTTTACCTTAATTACATCTACAAAGACCCTATTTCCAAATAAGGTCACATTGTGAGGTTCAAAGTGCACATACATTTAGGGCAGACGCTATTCAAGCCATTATATTGTGGTAAAAAGTGTCTTTAAATTTGCCCCTTACAGTAGATCCTGTCAACACGAGCGGCTAATGCCCACTGCTGCTCCTTTGGTCCCAACCCCTCATACCTGGCTTCTCTTCAACCATCTTCCACTGCCAACAAACTTAAGCTATGGGAGTCAGTCACCTGGCAACCTGCATTTAAATATATTCCCCACCCTGGGTCTCTGCCTTCCTCCATCCTTTTCTCTGCCCTCCCAAGCATGTGTTCACACCTGTAACAATGGATTTTTGTGCTCATAAGAGCCCTGATTTGTACCATCCCCTCATCTTGCAAAGGAGTATCCAGGAGCAGAGAAGCAAAGTCTTTGCTTGGGGTTATGTCATATCTGTCATACCCTCTGCACCCAAGCTTGTCCAGGGCTGGTGGTGTCACACCATGCAAACTCACTATCTTTGCCTCATTTTGTTCAGTCCTGCAAGTTCAACTCTTCATTATAACATTATTTCCATTCTTCCTCTTAGCCCTTTTCCAAATTCCAACTAACTTCACATAAAAATCTTCCCCCATTCGTTTCTTATGTTATTACCCTTGTCTTACATAAATTTTATTCATTGCCCTCCACAACTCCCAAATCCTAAATTTAAACATCCCTAGTTTGTGTCTTTTAATTGCCATGTAGTATTTCATGGTATGGATATGGATATACCAAAGTTTATTTAACCATTTACCCACTGAAAGAGGTCTAAATTATTTCCATTTTGGGGCTATAATAAATAAAGATGCCACAAACATTTCTTTTTGTGTAAACTTAGGTTTTCATCTCTCTGAAAGAGAGAGAGCAAGAAATTAAAAAACTTATTTAAGGAAATAATAAAACTAATCTTACCTAGTGAAGTATATAGACATACAAGTCCAGGAAGCACAGAGAGTCCCAGAGGGGATGAACCTATAGGCCCATACCAAGACACATCATTGAAATACCAAAGCTTAAAGACAAAGAGAGAATCTCAAAAGTAGCAAGAAAAAGCAGTTAGTAACCTAAAAGGGAGCTCTTATAAGACTATTAGCTGATTTTTCAACAGAAACTTTGAGGGGCAGAAAGGGTTGGTAAGAAACATTCAAAGTGATGAAAAGTGAGGACTTACAACCAAGATTACTCTACTCATCAAAGCTATAATTAGCAATCAAATGAAAAATAAAGAGCTTCCCAGACAAGAAAAACCTAAGGAAGTTCAATACCACCAAACCAGTATTATAAGAAATGTTAGAAGAAATTCTTTAAGAAGAAAAATAGTTAAAAATATAAAAAATAAAATGACAGTAACTACACAATTATCAACAATTACTTTAAATGTAAATGGATTAAATACTCCATTCAAAAGACATAGCATGGCTGGATAGATAAGAAAATAAGACCCTTACATACAAATATAACCCTGCCTACAAGAGAATCACATCAGATCAAAAGACACATGTGGACTGAAAGTAAAGGGGTGGAAAAATATTTCATAAAATTGAAAACAAACAAACAAACAAACAAAAAGCTGGAATAGCAATAATTAAGCCAGACAAAATAGACTTTAAAATAAAAGTTGTAATAAGAGACAAAGAAGAATCCAGTAATTCTATTTCTGAGTATTTATCCAAAGAAACCCAAAACATTACTTCAAAGGGACATATGCATGCATATGTTCATTACAACATTATTTACAATAGCCAAGATATGGAGGCAACCTAGGTTTCTATCAGTGAATTAATAAAGAATGGGACATATAAGCAATGAAATATTATTCAGCCATAAAAAGAATAAAATCTTGCTATCTGACATATTTATGAACCTAAAGAATATTATGCTAAGTGAAATAAGTGAGACAGAGAAAGACAAATACTATATGATTTCACTTATATGTAGAATCTAAAGATCAAAGTAAATAAACAAAACAGAAACAAATTCATAGATACAGAGGACATTTTAATGGTTGCCAGATAGGAGAGATTTGAGGGAGGTAGGTGAAAAGGGGAAGGATTAAAAAGTATAAATTTGTATATTCAAAATAGTAATGGGGATATAAAGAATAACATCAAGAATATAGTCAATAATATTGTAATAACTATGTAAGGTGTCAGATGAGTACTAGATTTATCTGGTGATCACTCTCAGTTATGTAATTGTCTATTCACTATGTTTTACACCTCAAACTAATATGTTTTATGCCAAGTGTAATTGAAAAATTAATAAATTATTTAATTTTTTGTTTTATTTTCTGAAATAAATGCTCAGGACTATAATTGCCAGGCCACATGGGAGTTTTATGCTTTAATATCTTTTTAAATATCTGTAGAATTTAAAGTGATTATCCTGTCTTTCACACCTGATACTGACCAGCTTTTCTTTTAACCTTTTTTGATTTTGTTAATCTATTTAAATGCAGAATTTTTAAATTTTCTAAGTAAACTTAATTTTAGAATAGTTTTAGATTTACAGAAAAGTTACAAAGGTGGTACTGAGAGTTCTTATATACCTCTTATTCAGTTCCCCTATTGTTACTATCTTATGTTACTAAATAAAACTTTGGACTTTATTTGAACTGCACTGATTTAGACACTCACATCTATTTTAGGATCCTATCCAAAATACCACATCACATTTAGTTATTATGTTTCCTCAGCTTTCTCTTGGTTGTGACAGTTTCTCAGACTTTCCTTCTTTTTGATCACTTTAATGGTTTTAAAGAACACTGACCAGGTGTTTTGTAGAATGTAACTCAATCAGGATTTATCTGATATTTTCCTCTTGTTTAGACTGGGATGGTGAGTTTGGGGAAGAAGATCATGGAGAAGTGACTTCATCTCATCTTATTAGGGGTACCTGCTATCAACATGATTTATCACAATTGATGTTGACCGACATGACTCAGCCAAGGAAATGTTTGCTAATTTCTCCTCTGGAGTGTTTCTCCATGGAAAATCACTCTCTTTATCCTTCCCATACTCTATTCTTTGGCAGTAAGTTATTAACAAGTTCAGGTGACAGTAGAGTAAGGGTAGGGGGAGAATTAAGCTCCTTCTTCTGAAGGGGTTTATATGCTTTTTAATTTTCTTACTTGCCTTTCAAGTACCAGCATCTAATATAAATAAAACCCTTTTTTATTCAATACTACAGTAATTTTAAATTTTGTCTAAGTGTTCATATAGAAATAATGTGTTTTCTGCTTTTTTAATTGCAAATGTACATTTCAACTATGTCAGGGTTAAATGGGTTTTTATTGGCTGGCTTGGGGACCTAATCACTATTTGTCATTTTTTTTTCTCATGGGAAAAGGCATTTAAAGACCTAAATAACTCACTAACATACTTCAGAAACAAAATGCACTTACCAGCCAGAAGTTATTATGAAATATAGAAAAAAAACCAAGGCTCCCTATTTTTTTTCTGCAACAAATCAAAACCTTGTGTTCTCAGCTTTTTAGACATTTCATTTTAAATCCTAAATTGCATCTTATTTATTTTCTTTTACTCAGTATGTGTTGCTATGACAATTTGGAAAGTAAATTATTGGGGCAATTCAACCCTCCAACTTTTTTTTAATGATCATTTTTGGTACTTGTATTCTTTAGCACTCATCTGGTCTTTCTCCCAACTTACTTCAGAACTTTAAATTCCTTAACATTACCCTAAATTTTGTTTAATATCCATTTTTGTTGATTCATTAGCATGTCACAAGTCTCTATGCTTTTGGAGCTTTAGCCTTTGAAAGCCACTGTTATAGCTCTAATTGTTCCTGGAAGGGGGGGACAGATTATTTGTCTAAGAAACCTTTTCTCAGAATATCCATCAAATGCCTTTTAATATGCCAGACACTGTATTAGGCTCTGGGCACAGAGTTTATACATGATTCTACACATAGTCATTACCTTACTGCAGACTGCATTTCCTATGCTGTGCTCCTCATCTCTGTGACCATCTATCAATTACTGATTTGTACTTCTTTAAGTACACCCCTTTCTCCCAGCTCCCTCACCCTCTCTCTTTTTGCCACTTTTTTAAAAAATAGTATTATAATGTCTGTATGGATTCTTTTACAAATATGTCATGAAGTTGTAAGGCACTGTCTTTGAAAATCATAGAGTACGACATAATTTTATTTCCTCTTGGTTGTAAACTTTTTATTTCATGTTTTCTTTTTACTTTTTTTTACATTAAAAAAACTATGTTATTCTAGTCATTTAAATGAAAGCCTGAAGAATAGAGACAAATTAGTTAAAAAACTGGGTCCTGGAGCAAGGCGAGGGACAGATGTCTGGAAAGAGAGGAAATTTCCACATATCTGGCATTATGCAGTGAAAGGTGTCCTGGCATATAGGAGGAGGTCGCTGACCAATAAGTAAGAGCAACAATCTGCAACTATCTTAGAAAAATCCCCGACAGTAGTTCTGTACTAATTTGAAATGACTAGAGCCTTATAAACTTCTCAGAATTATGGTTGATACTTTAAGTGAAAAATCTGAGGTTTGATAGCTTTCTGGATTTGGTAGCTTTCAGAGAAAGGTTATAGAACATACACCACTGGTTTATTTATCAAGACAGCTGCCTCAGTAGCATTCAGTCACTTTGATAATATAAGTATAGCTTTTTTTTAGGTGCTTTTTATTAATAAACAAAAGTATAACAGAGAAATGTAAATATGGATAACCACCCTGTCTTCATCTACTCAGGCTGCTATAACAAAAATACCATAAACTGGGGGACACAAATAATCAGTCCACAACACATCTGAGTGCTTAATTTCCCCTTCACCTTTTCAGGGTAAAATGAACTGAGGCAAAATATTCAATATTGACTCTGTTTACTCCCTACCTCTCCCGTGAGTTCATATATTCCCTCTCTAAACTTGGATGGTAAGAAAGATGGACCCTGACAAATTTTGCTTTCCACTCCCTAAACTCACATGAGATAAATCTTTTGGGCAAATGTTAGCATTACTGCATATTCAGATGTGGTGTCTCTGTTAAAGCCTACTAGATAAGCTCAGTGGCTAGTGGGAGTGTGTGGGCTCTCTACAGAATAAGGAGGTTATACTGTTTCCCCATGTTAGTTATTGCAGAACAAGGGAGACTCTGAATGGGAAATCAGGATTGATCAAGGGCCCTCGGTAGACAGGCAAAAGAGCCAGTCCTCTTTCTGTGGGCCTGGAGGGAGGGTTTAAAGCATATAAGATGAAGAAAATACCTCTACTCAAAATAAAAATGACCAAGCTGGATGTGAAGGGGTCTCATGAAGGAAGATTTGAAGTGAAAATTTGAAGAAAATAAAGCAAGTCTTATGCACACATGAGAAGACATCCCAAAAAGAAAGAATAAGACATGCAAAGACTCTGGGCTATAGCCTTCCTGGTATGCTTGAGAAATTGTAAGAACAGTGGAGGAAATGGGGGAAGCGTAGGAAATAGGATTAGAGGGAAAATGGTTGCCTGGAAGTCAAATTATGTAAGGTCTTGCACGTCAGTATAAAAACTTTCCTTCTTACATGGTGCAAGATGAGATATTTGATACATATGAATCAGGGCTGGCTTCATGGGTGTGTGACCTGTGCAGGCCCTCCGTGCTTAGGAGGGCCTCAAACATTAATGTGTTACAGTTGCCATCTTTTAATCCTTAAATTTGTGTTTTGTGGTGAAGTCCAATGGGACAATGGAGCGTGTGCCAAGGACTTGGAATCTCAGCCCACAAGTGGTCCTGCCTCTCCCTGCATCACTGGGATGAACTCTCTACTACCCACTCACCACATTCTGGTGCTTCAACCCTCCTAGCCTCCCCCTCTATATTCTCACTCTGGTTCCAATTTCACCATTGCCCTCCACTCCCAGTGGGGCCTGGGCACAGATGTGGGGAATGTCGAGGTCAGGCATGTGCCCCATGGCATTTCAGGGTGAGGCAAGATGATGGCCTTCTCCTTCTTGGGCTAGCAGCACCAGGTATATTCAGCAGAAGCCCCTCACCCACCCAGGATTGCCATACAGAGCATGTCTCAGTGTGAAGGCTGTAATCTATTAGGGATTGTTTGTCTACTATGGGTTGGGGCAGAGGTTCATGAGAAAAGAGGTTGATTTCCCTATCCCCAGCTGGGGTTCTGCATTATTATTTTGTATTGGGACTCACAAATTACTAGCCAGCCCTGATGAGAGTAGATGAATACCACACTCTGGTTTGCTTTAGTAAAGGATCAATCACTCTGCCTGCTATGTGGACTGTGGGAGATCAAGGGTGAAAACAAAAAGACCAGTTGGAGGTAAGAAGCCAGGTGGAAGATCATTGTGAATCAAATCAGGATAATATCAAGGAAGATGTTAAGAAATGATCAAATAAAAACAGTTTGAAGGTAAATCCTAAAGTATTTTCTGACAAATTCTATATGGGGTCTAGAAGAAAGAAGTGGTCCAAGAAAACTGCACTTTGTTTGTTTGTTTGTTTGTTTGAGAAACTGAAAGGACAGAGCTGCCACTAATTGAAATGAGGAAGAAGGAGCAGATTTGGTTTGGGAGGGTTGGAGCAATCTAAAGCTCAGGTTCAGGCTATTTAAATTTGACATGTCTATTAGGCCTCCAAGTACAGATGTTGAGAGAGTAGCTGCGTATATTCTGGGGTTCAGGGGACATATTCATCCTGGAGAAATAAATATGAGAGTCATCAGCATATATGGTCATGTTTTAAAACATAAGATTTCATGAAATTATTAAGAGAGTGAGACTACATAGAAAAAGATTTTGAGGTCTGAGCTTATTTAAAGGTAGAGGAAATGAGAAAGAATTAGCAAAGCACCCAGAATTAGCAAAGAAGCAGGTTTTGAGACAGGGAAAAAAAAAAAAAAGAGTGAGCAATATAGTGAAAGCCAAGTGGAGAACGTATTTCAATGAGCAGGGAGCAATCAACTAGGGGAAATGCTACTAAATCTTTTGAAATTCAAATAAGATGAGAATTCAGATGTTTACTAAAGTGGAGATAGATGCTGTGGACTTGGTAAGAGCTGTTTCAGTGGAACAGTAGTTGATTTATTTGAGTGTGCTCAAGAGGATAGGAAAGCAGGGATTGAAGAAAGCCATGTGAGGCAACTCCAGAGTAAGTTTGTTGTAAAAGGTTTCAGAGGACTGCATTGGGGACTAGAAGGGTAATTAAAACCAAAATGAGTTTTGTTTTGTTTTGTTTTGTTTAGCTAGTAGATAAATAAGAGCATGTTTGTTGGCTGACTGGGATAATCCAGCAGAGAGGGCAAATTGGTGATTGTGGACATTAGTGCTGAACTGTGCTCTTGAACAGTGAGAGAGAATGGGAGCTGATGAACAAGCTGAGTATCCTTGTAGAAGCAGGAGAGCAAGTGTGTGGGTACAAATGCTGGTGGGCAGGGGAAGGTGCCGAGAACTTCATGGGTTCTGTTCAGATTATTTCATTTTTCTCAATGAAATGTGAAGCAGAATCATTAGTTGAAAGTATGAGGAAGGAGGTGTTTAAAGTTTGAGAAGAGAAGGAATAATCATTTAAAAGAGTAAAAAGCAAATGGACTAGGAAGATGAGGTATGATTGCCGAGTGTCCCTAGATTCTACTACAAGGTTTGATTATGGATTTAAAAAGAGTGCAATCAACATGGCCTTGCCCTTTCTCCAACCACCAGTTGCACAGGCTCAGACTTTAAGTTAGTGAAGAGCAGGGTTTAAGTAGGGTTGGTGTTTGTTTGTTTTTTAAGTTATAGGGACAACAGAGATGAAGATGTTGAAGGATATTGAGGTTTGAATGTTCTGAACATGGTGTCAAACCTCATTTAACAGTGTACATGCCTCATTTCACTTACTCCTGGCAACAACATTGGGTGCTATTTTACAAATGATAAATGTGTGGGGGCCAGGAAGGTTAAATAACATGCCTAAGGACACCTGTGTCTGAGTCTAAACTCTGAGCTCTTCTTAACCAGTACCTCAGGAGCAGCGATTGTAATAGAACAAGTGATATTAAAATCTGCACACTGAGAAGTGAATAATAGACTTATGAGATTAGAGACTCTTGAGAACAATATTGTATACAAAGCCCAGTAATATGCATTATCTCATTTAATCCTCATATTAATCCTGTGTATCGAGCAATTTGCCCAGGTTGTAGTGAGGCCGATAAGTGGCAGAGGCTGGATGCAAACGCTGCTCCTCTGACATCCTACTTATCTACTCCTTCCACAAACTTCCACCATTACTATCCAGAGATGGTTCAGACAGATACTTTAAAGAGTCCAATCAGTTTTGAATAAATGTTAATAAGGAAACCATTACTAGTTATTTCTTTGTTAGAACCTAACAGGATAAGTCTCATAATTCCTGTTTCCATGGGAACATTAGTACAGAATGTAGTGTTCTTACTGTTGTGGAAATAATCTTTCTGTAAATTCATGCATTCATTCAAGTACAATTTATTGAACAAATAGTCTGTGCAGGTGCTGTTTTAGGTGCAGAGGGTACGTTTGAATAAGAAATATTCCTGCTCTAAAGGAACCTTTGGTCAGCTCAAGCCTTCAGAACCTCAGATACTCTGCAAGGCCTTTTCAAGCCTGGTTGTAATTTAAGGCTCTGCATTTGATCTAGAGTACACTCTATCCCTTAGGAACCAGTTACCTTAGAGATCATTCCTCTCCCCAATGGCTTCGCACAAAGTAAGACCAGCCATAGTGCCCTGGAGATGGAATCTTAGATTTGGACCTTGGGGAAATAAAACTAAAGTGTCCCCACCCCCCTTAAAAAAAGGGATTTTCCTACTCCAAAACGATCCAATTTTAAAGCTAGATTTAAAAGTAGACCCTTTGCCAGGCTCAGTGGTACTGCAATGACCCTCATTTACCACTTAAATACTTTTTACTAGAAATACTGGATTTGTACATATTATGAAATGTTTATGGGCTCAGTGGCCCAACAACTTCCTGCCAGATTGTCAGACAAAGGCCAAGTAAGGCAGTGCCCAGGGTACCAGTCTGTAAGAATAAAGGAGAATGTATGTGAGGGTAGGGTAAATGCCATTTTGTCCAGGTTGGGGCTAAAATAGCAGATGAGCTGTTGCACAAAATGTCTGGGGCGGGTACTTCTACATGCAGAGAAGTTTGTGCACTCCCACTTCATAATGCTGCTAATTAAGAAAGGCACTTATACTAGTTCCAAATGAGCTTGGAGTCTACAACAAGGAAGGGGGAGGGTGTTATATTCTGCCTCCAGATTTAGAAGACCACAACTGGTGCTTAGTGACAGTGTAACACCTGTTGCCTCACTTCCCTCTGGTCTTAAAACATGTGAGTCACAGTGTAATTTAAGAATTACACGACCTTACTCTTACATTGCAAATTAAGCGAAACAAAAAATTAAATCTTATTAGAAAAAGATAAGAATATTATATGTATTGGGTTTTTAAGAATCTTTTCAAGGAGCAAAATACTTTATATTCTCTTTTAATATAATTTGGCGAACCATTCTGATTATAGATTAAACTTATTTGAGTCATTTCGCGAGTTGTGGGACAACGCATCACGTTTTCAACTCCTACAGCTTCGAGAGAAGGTAATTCTTGTTTTGGAGTAGGGAAAGTGGCTCCACCACTCTCCGTCGGCGGGTGGGTACTCAATTTTTCTGGGCAGAGGGCCACGCCCCGCCGCCCCGTGGCGCTCAGAGTCGCCGCGGGACCCGCTGCTTCTCCGGGCTTGGCCGATTCCTGGCCACCGAGAGCGCGTGAGGGGTGCTGGCCCGGCGGCGTGGAGCGGGCAGCGGAGGGCGCCGGAGCCGCCTCCTCACCTCGCCGAGCCTGGGCACCTGACCTACCAGAGAAGCCCGAGCCTTCGGGGTGTTCGCTCCTGGCCCCGAGGGCGCGGGCTCGGGGCTCCCGGCGGACCCGCTCTCCCTCCGCAGCCCGCGCCGCACCAGGCTGAGCGCCCCGCGCTGCGCCTCCGCCGGCCCCGCGCGCCCCCTCCTTCCCCGGCTCCCCAAGGCCGGGCACACCCACTGCCGCTGCCGGCAATCAGGGGTCTGGAGTCCCAGTTACACCCGGTCTCCATCCCTCGCCGGCCCCAGCTGCACACCCAGCCCTTGTCCAGGTACCCGCAGATGAGATCGGAATACAAAGAGGCCTGCGCGTCCCCGGCCCTCGCCGCCACGACACCCGCCCGCGCCCGCTGTCCTTCGACCACCACGAAGGCTGGACTCCGGGATCCGCCCCCGCCCCTCTTCGTGCCCTCCTGGACCTCCTAACTGCCCCCACCCTTTATTGTCAGTCAAATCCACCCGGCGTTCTCCGAAGCCTCGTGAGCCGGGGCCCCCCACTGTCTCCCCGCTACCTCTCGGCCGCTCCTCGCAGCCCCCGGGACCCGCCCTCACCCCGCCGCTCTTCCCCATGCCGGCCCCTCCTCCGGGGCCCTCCTCCCCGCTCGCCCCGCCCGAGCCGGGGCGGGCGCGGCAGCAGCTGGAAGAGAAGGGATGAGGTCATCCTCTCCCTCGGAGTCAGCTGGTGGAGGAGAGGAAGCGGGAGGAGGGGGCGCGCGCGAGGGGAGGAGAGGAATGTGCAGGTCCGAGGAGCGCGGCGGCGGCCGCTGCTGCTCCTGCTGCTGCTGCTGCTGCTGGCGGCGGCGGCGGCTCGGGCGGCGGCCGCGGGGCCGGGACGGCGCGGGGCGCGGGCGGCGGGCAGGGGCGCGCGCGGGGCGCCGCGAGCCGCTGGGCTCGGCGCGGGCAGCCAGGCGGCGCTGCTGCCGGCCCCGGGCGCGCCGCTAGCCCGGCCCGGCGCCCAGCCCGGCGGGCGGCGGGCGGCGCAGGAGCGGCGGGAGGGGGAGCCGCGCCGCCAGCGAGGGAAGCCGAGGCGCGGCGAGGAGGTGGCGGGAGGAGGAGACAGCGAGGAAAGGTGTCAGATAAAGGAGGGCTCCCCGGTTCGGAGGCATCATGGCCGCTAAGTCAGACGGAAGGCTGAAGATGAAGAAGAGCAGCGACGTGGCGTTCACCCCGCTGCAGAACTCCGACCACTCGGGTTCGGCGCACGGGCTGGCGCCGGGCTTGCCGTCGGGGTCGGGAGCCGAGGACGAGGAGGCGGCGGCGGGCGGCTGCTGCCCGGACGGCGGCGGCTGTTCGCGCTGCTGCTGCTGCTGCTGCTGCGCCGCGGGCGGCGGCCCGGGCGGCGGCTCGGGGGGCCCGGGCGGCCCGGGCGGCGGCGGCGGGGCGGGCTCGGCGGCGCTGTGCCTGCGCCTGGGCCGGGAGCAGCGGCGCTACTCGCTGTGGGACTGCCTCTGGATCCTGGCCGCCGTGGCCGTGTACTTCGCGGACGTGGGCACGGACATCTGGCTGGCCGTGGACTACTACCTGCGCGGCCAGCGCTGGTGGTTCGGACTCACGCTCTTCTTCGTGGTGCTCGGCTCGCTCTCCGTGCAGGTGTTCAGCTTCCGCTGGTTTGTGCACGATTTCAGCACCGAGGACAGCGCCACGGCCGCCGCCGCCTCCAGCTGCGCGCAGCCTGGAGCCGAGGGCAAGACCATGGTCAGCAGCGGGTCTGCCGCCGCGGAAGGCGAGGCTCGCCCCTCCACGCCGCAAAGGCAGGCGTCCAACGCCAGCAAGAGCAACATCGCCGCTACCAGCAGTGGCAGCAACAGCAGCGGGGCCACCGGGGCCAGCGGCAAACACAGGTCTGCCTCCTGCTCCTTCTGCATCTGGCTCCTGCAGTCACTCATCCACATCTTGCAGCTCGGGCAGATCTGGAGGTACCGTATCAAGGGTGGGGGAAGAGGGAGATTTGCTGCTGCTACTACATCCCCACTGCTTTGCTTTTGCACGAAAATCGTTTAGGGTTGCTGTGGTAGTAACCCTAGTCACACTCTTTCCGTTTTTTTTTTTTTTTAACTGGGTTTTGCATTTTTTAAATTTGTGATCATAACCTAGGGTGGGAGGGAAGTGAGAAACAAGGGAAAGGCAGCAAAGTGATTTTGATCACCTCATTCCTTCTCTCTTCCCACTCTGCTTCACTGGCTTCTCTCTATATGCTACAATCCTTTCCCTTCCCATTTTTAATGATGCTGTTTCAGTGAGTAGAAGATTCCTGTCACATTTTCTAAATATCTTTTTTTATTATTCTTATGTTGAATTCGAGGTGTATGTTGCAATTTGAATGGCTTCTTTTGTTCCCTGAGAAAAATTGCTAATTCTGATTAGATGGAAGTTGATGCTCAAAAGTACCCACATTTTAATGATCACTGCTAAAAAAGTACTGTGCTCTAAGTAAAGAGCTTGTCTTTTGTGGAGAATATCTATATCTACCTCCAAAAATGAATAAGTACACTTTATGGGACCCAGACTTTGTTTTATAGGGCACTTTCTGATTATCCTTCAAAATCCCATAATTATTTCTCATATCACTAAGAACCCGTGGAAAGGGAGTGGTGCATCTTTACACTTTAATTGTATTTGGCATCTTCATTGATTGCTTTACTATTTGTCATCTTACCTACCAAGTCAATTTACACAGATATGACTTCCACTTTCAAACTAGAATACAAGGCTAAACTTATTGGATGGAGGGACCATCATTGAGCAGTCATTGCCTGGATTTAGGAATATAATGAAATGGTATGCTCAGGACTGTGTTTCTCAGAGTTTTATATGTTTTTAATACACCTACAAAAATTCTTTGTATCAAAGCATTTAGATGTTAACATCGTAGAGCTTTTATGGTTTAAAACGTCTTACTAAGTACGTGGCAAATGAAACTTCTTAGCAAGTGCACTGATATGGGTCTATGTTCTGTTATGTCAGCGTCCTTTCCAAATTAATTGGTAGCTATTTTTTGCAATAAAAAACATTATAAGTCATTAACTATGCCAAAGTATGCCATGTGAAAACAACTCAAAATTGTAGAACAGAACTAAAAACTTTATTTATGGTGCACAATGCTGTTTTCACTGAGAAGAGCAAGTATGATTATTTTGCAAACTTTCCTGGGACCATTGCTTTGTAAAACAGGGTAAGCATTGCCTAGACAGTGGTATTCCAGACTGCAAAACTTTTATTTTTAAGAAGGTACTTTCTGGAAAAGTGGTATATAATATGCTACGGACAAATTAATGTTGGAAACCTCCATATTTTGAGCTCAAAGGACTTTTTGAAATGTCAGTTAAATGTGATAGCTATATTTCCCACGTTTGACTATTGTGAAAACTTACAGCTTGGTGCTCTTTTAAGTTTGATGAAAAACTCAAATGCTTATTTTAATTAGTGAAATATTTTAGTGGCTAAGATGCATATAATTAGCAGTTTTAATCTGATATATGGTAAGTGAAGCTTAAGAATCCATTTATTAATCTTTGCAAACTTTATGCAGTTTTGGAAATCACATATTTTTAATCACTTTTAAAATTTCTAGATTTATACCATAGTGCAAAAACTTCTTAATTCTATTAACTAAAGAACTGTTCATGTTTCTCAAAGACTGATACTTTTTTGATAAATCTGATATCAAATTCTGTGAACTGAAGAAGTTGGTTTAATTATAATTGTATTTACTGGACCTACATCAAACATTTTCTCAATTAAAAATGATGTTTATTATTTCAGGTTATAAAATGCAGAAAGAGAAAATATAAATAAGAAAGAAAAGGACTTAAACACATCTCAGTAATATTACAGCCACTAGGGCAACTAGCCATCCAAAAAAAGCAATCAAGGGGGAGGAGCAATGGAAGAGTAAGGCTAAAAGGAGAAGGAAAACCACAGGCTGTCAGACAACTGCATTAACTGACCCAACCCTTGGAGAAACAGGGTCACACATGACTCCTTTTTGTTAAGCATTTCTACAACGTTTTCCTTAAAGACTAACGTTTATTCTGCTAACACATGGTCATCTGAAGTGTTGTCAGATATATTTTCAGGTATTTTTCTACGTTTTCAAATAATGTATTTAATATGCAAATCTGTATTATCTAACTGTTCCTGGATTGTGGTTAAAATATTTGGGGGATAGTGGGGTAACTTGGCAGAGCATGATCTGAGACTCAACCTCATTTTCTTTTTATTAAAACAAAACAGAAATTAAGCCTAATGTAAGAAATTTAAATTGGATCACAAAGTTCATGAAATTTAACACTCATATGCATCCTAAACTATTTCCACTTCTCTAAGTGTAGACTACCTGAGTGGAACTTTGGGGGGTGGGTAGATGCATCTTTGATAATAAGCTGGTGAAATACAATTAGTCTCGGATTATTATAGTAAACCACTATAATTTCTTAAATTAGGAGTATTCCTTAGCCTCTTCTAGCTTTTCTTTTCAATGTGGTATCCAAAAATATTGCAGAAACACAAGGGTACTGAGTAGTCCAAAGCTCAGAGGTCATTATTCATGTTTTAACATGCTACTTTCCAAGATCAATAAAACGGATTTTAGCTAGGTTGGTAACTGTGCATTGTATCCCCATGAAATTCTAGTTACTTTAGGTAAGGGCCAGATTCTAAAGCTTTATATAAATAAAATCCTTTGAAAGAACATCAAAGTGTTTGCTTGTTTGGAAAGAGCTATTTTAAACATTTTGGACAAGATTTGCATTTATTTATACATTTGTTACAAATGCAATTGCTGACACCAATGATACATTCATTTCAATTAAACTTTATTGATGGGAAATTATTGACAGCTTTTAAAGTCACAAGAGTTGATGGTGGGAAAGAGCCATTTGAAATAATGAAGTGAACTTTTGCTACAATGTGAAAAGAGCAATTATGACTTTAAAGGAACTGTGCCTGTGAATGAATGAGAATGGATTTTTCTTTCTTGTTCATTTCATATGATTCCAGAAGTTACTGTGTGTAGCTCAGCCAGTGAGAATCATAAATGTCCAATGAGAACACTCTTTTGTCTTCATACCCGTGATCAATTATATCTAGACATCTTCTTCCTTTAGAATTTATGATTTACTCTTAAAATTCTACTTGAATTTCTCCTGTGTTTGTATGCACATACTTAGTTTTCTAGCAAATATGCACATTGCAAACAGTAAATCAATGGATGGTAAAGTAGGGGAATATTTACTATTTTTACTAGTTTGGTTTTTGTTTCTAAATATCTATCATGAGAGTCATGGGAGGGTGAGAGGGGGGAGAGACCTAGCCAGAAACAGCTTTTTCTTCTCTTTTCATGCTCTGTATTCCACAAGGTATTAAAATATATTCCATGTTCAAATACACTGGGAAAATAACAGGTTAAACAGAGTTAAGGAGATCTTTTTACAACTGGAATTCTCATAGCTTTTAATAAGCTAATGTACAGTTAACTATTTAAAGAACCCCCTATTAAATGTTCTTGTGATCACCAGCACACAAAGCACGTTGAGAAATATTTTTCCATGCCATTCTTAAACCTGGACAAAAAAAGAACAATAACAATTTATATGGCATTTAAAAACATACAGATATTTTTATATTCCTTATCTCATCTAAGTTTTACAATAACCTAATAGGAAATTATTAGTATCTCTATATATGAGAAATTGGCTCAAAGAGATTAAGCAGTTGGCACAAGATCACCCAACTGTTATGCGATGTGGCTAGGAGTCAAAATCAGGCCTGCCTTGCCCTAAAGTCCATGTTCTTTTTGGCTCAATTAGCTACTTCAAATGTCAACTTGGATAATAAGGACAATAAAGTATAAATAACAATTTACCTTCACTGAGGGTGGCAAAGTGGGAAATCTTTCCAATAATACACTAATTATTAAATGCAGAGCAAGGACTTGAGCTCAGATTGTCTGACTCTAAGTCCAGTGCTCCTCTTATTATACCATTTGGATATGCTGAGGTTATTGTGTTGAATCCCAGTTGAGTCACATGATCTTGTAGTGGCATTAATGATTAAATGGCATAATGTCTGTGAACAAGTGGAAAGTGCTTTGAAAATGATAAAAGAGGTTCCAGAGACGAGAAAGGGTAGGAAATAGAGCACATTTGGGTTATCCCTTGAACTATTGAAAAAGAGCTTTATTGATTCTGAGTTAGTTCTGAATTTTGATATAGGTCAGGCAAGATCTGTGTACTTTCCCAGATTTATTGAATGGTTATTTTCTGTATATTTGTGTTTTCTCTACTGCATATTAATTTATTTTGCCATCGTATATTGGACACTTATTCTATGCAAGACACTGTACTAATTACAGATTATCCCAAGATGAATAAAATATTCATCTCTTCAAGGAATCTACTGTCTAATGATGAAGAAAAAAGTAAACAAACAATTTCAATACCAGAAAATAAGCACTGTGGTAGAAAAAAGAAACTCAAAGTCTCATGTAGTTTGGGTAAGAATTTCTAGAGCCTAAATAAAGTGGGGCATTGGCTATAAAGTCTTGGATCTGACTATATGTGAAGGCAGAGGGGCAAGAAAGGATGAAGCAGGTTAAGTGTGTTCTTTGAATAGAGAGTGAGTGAGAGATAGTAGCTAGAGATTAGGATGGAGAATTAGTTGGTCTTGACAGTGAAAAGATTTTAGATTTTATTCTAAAAGCACTGAGGAACCACTGAAGGATTATAAGGAAGAGGGGTGTTAAAGTATTGAGACATTGTTTTACCCAAAAGAATGGCAAATAGTTGAAAGTTTCTGAGGATATGTCATCATTTCCTCTCTAACTCAGTTACATCTCTTTTAGTTATGGAAATTAATTATTTTTAAAGGGAACAAGTTTGCATGTAATTGGGGCATATAAATATACCCAATATGGTGGAAAATTTGTTTTTCAGAAAAGCAGATTGGTTGAAATTTTTACTTGTATTTATACTGAAGTAAATTTTTGGCAAATATTTATATTGTGCTGATTTTTGAGGAGATATTTATTTTAGGATACTGTGGTCTTCACCTTATTGAAATTTAGGTTTCCTAGTTCTTAGAAACTTGTTCCTTATATTTTGTCATAGTTTTTCAATTTTCAGAGGTCTTCCATGTCTTTTTTTTTTATTTTATCCTCAAAATAATCTTTGAGATAGTTCTTTCATTTGCATATGTAGAAAGACAGAGGATTTTAAATATTTTCTTCTTTAGGTTATGTAGTTCAGTACAGATTCTAAGCTAGAATTCAATATTGATGTGGGAGGGTGAAAGCAACAAGAAAAATAGTTGATGAGACTGAAGACGATTAGATAGAATAGAAGCCTGAAAACTGAGAGCTCACTAGAAAGCACTGAAAGATTGTAATGTGGAAGAGGCAATGTACTTTTATGTAGGCCCTCTAGGACATAATGAATGGAAACTATAGGAAGAGATTTTGAATTAATGTAAGGAAAAATTTTTTAAGTGGCCAGTGGAATCCCAAAATCAGTTAAGATTCCCTAGAAGCAGTAAGATCTGCATCACTAAAGTATCTAAACACAGATTGGAAAACTGTAGGCAGAGTTGCAGAATAAGAGACTTTAACTATCATACAGAGTATGGAACTAGATCGTCTTCCAGCCCTGAAATGTTAGGACAATTTCCATCGTTACTGCTCCAAACATAGTAGATTGACTCTTGCTTTTATGTGGATGAAGAAATAGGAGTCTGCTTGAAATATTACAGTTGTGTCCCTTGGATATCTATTCATTGGTTTATGGACCCAGTATCTTCTGTGGAATATCAAAAACCCATGCAACACCCTGGAGGCTGGGCTTGGTATTTAAATCTCTGATTTAGTTAACATATAAATCCACATGTAATCAGTCCTCTGTGCATTGACTTGGGTGTCTGTATGAGTTGGAATAATTTATGCATAAATCTGTGTGGTACATTTTAATACCTTTTCAATAACAAGTGCCAAGGTTGTGATATTTTCTATTCATTTAAACTATACAGTTTGCTTCATAAGGGTAACAAAATTTGTATACTTGTTACACTCTAACAGAATTGCAGACTACCTTCATAGAGTAGATGAAAGTAATACCTATACAAATCTATGCTATCATTTTTGAACAGTGTCCACAAATCCTTGGGTCAATAAGTTTTAAGGTCTTTGCTCAGTCACTTACAAAAAATGTCTTAATGTCTGAATATCCAAGCACACACCTTGCTATTAAATAGATTGCCTATTTTACAGTTTGAGTGAAATGGTCTATCTATGAATTTAAATTGCTCCTGTCACCAAGTAACAGGTAAATAGAATGATTCTCTTTGTATGGACTCTCTGGCTAATCTGAGTAGCATATTTCTGCGACTTGCTTTAGAATTTGCATGACACACGAAGTAGGCCTATGGAAGGAAGACTAGGAATTAGAATTGAATGGATTATTCTTACACATTTTCAAATGTAAGGTGCAGTGTGGTCAAGAGAAAGTGCTTATCAAATGTAATCTTATAAAACAGTTGTAATATGTAGATGGATTTCAGGAGAAGACGCATTCAATAATTCTCAACAAGAAATATTATTTTGAATAGCATTGCATTGTTCCTACCACCACGCCAACTGACTTCTTTCCAGTTGTGTAAGGGTGGTATTAGTAACTGTTGACATGGTTAATTGGAAAGAAGGACCAAAACAAGTCTCCACAAAGTTATTCCAGTGGGTGTGAGACTTGCATGTGTAAGCAAACATGCTCAGTGAATATTTACTGACCATTGAGTGAGTCCCAGGCATTATTCTTACTTCTTTATGAGAGTGTGGCTAAACTTACTCCTTGGCTGCTTATTGAGTTTCTTGGGGTACAGTGAATCGGAAAAGGTGCAATGCTATCTAGAAAGGATATGACAAACCACCCCAGCTCTTTTTTAGATTACTAGTATTAGAAAAATGGGGCTAAATTTCACAAAGTACCAGTTATCCTCTGAGAAAAATGAATCTAGAAGCCCAACTCAGCATTCTTGCTCTTGCTGACAGAAGAGTCAGACTAGGAAAGCTTTGGGATAGATATTTACCTTAACTCTTACCTACTCTTGACTGAGAATATATGTATGAGTTTTGGTGCTTCTAATCTGTCTACTCAAAGAAAGTTTGTAGCTTCCACTAACTCTCACCACCACTATCACCATAATTTTTATCACCATAAAATATTAATTCTGTGTCTAATTTATGTATAGAACTAGTAAAGATTGCTGATTGCAAGGAAAACTGAAGAGGGGTTAAAAATTAATCAGTCCAGAAGTTCGCTAGAAATAAGAAGTGGTATGAATGACACCGTTCTATCTTTTCTAACCCTAAGATGAAGGGGGAAGGTCATAGACTATCAATGATGATCCTTATTTAGAGAGGCAGCTGTCCTAAATGGAGAGTCAGATGTTTTGGCTGCTCCAGAGTTCAGACTCCAGGGAGGTTACCTAACTGCTCTGAGTTTCATAGAACAACATGTGTAGATGACACAGCACAATGTTTAGGGCCCCACACAGTTTAGACCTTCTTTTGGTTTCCTTTTTCTTAGTCTTAGTTTTCTATCTGTGCGATGTGATTGGTCAAAAAATAATACCCAAGGGTTTCGCAGGTCTAGAATTCTGATCCTGATTTTATTGAAATTATTTTGTTTGCAATCCCAAGAGTACATACACCAGAGATTCTGTACATATTCTTCTAAGGCCACTGTTGCAGCATTTCTCTGTCTATGCAAGTTATTTTTCTGGAGTTGATAATATTAGTGTCTGAACCTCAGGGATTGGTATTATTTATAAATGAAGAGAGAATCTTAAGCTTTGTATAATGCAACTTATTTTGTGTCATTTATGAATTTCAGATATAATCTAATGAAACTGTTTTCACAAAAAATACCTATAAGTATTTGAAGCTAAGGGTAAAATTGTTACATATTACTAATCCTAAAATATATGCCATATAGGAAGACAAAATTGCAATCTACATTTTATGTAGCAAGGTATGCACAATTGGAGTGCTATGATTAATAAATAGGAGCAATGCCTCACAGGCTGAAAAAGAACTATCTGTTATGTCAATGAGAAGGCTGTTGTCAAAGCTAGATTTGCTTTGAAATTAAAAGCTTGTCCTGGGCTACACTGTCACTGACTTAATATGCTAGAAATTGCATTTATACTGTACAAAGATACTGTATCCAGGGCTGTACTTGTTAAAGAATAATGATATATTACACTTTGCCAGAAGAAGAGAAGGAAGCATTAACTTCTCCTAGATAGGAACTGCCCTGGATCTGTAGGATATTAGAGAACAGTTGTGAAACTGAACAGTTTTCAGTCTTGTGACATTTCAGATTTTTAAATATTAAAACAAAGCAGTTATTTAAAAAGTATCTGAAGTATGTTAAACTATTTCCTCATTCCCATGGTTCATAAGTAGGCTGTTTAAATCAATTTTACTTCTTTTGTTTAATTTATGCATATGCCCTGTTTTTCCTGTCAAAAGAATCCTCTATATAAACAAAGCGGTGGGCAGTGTGTGAAGTGGGTGAAGATTAATCAAACAGAAAATCATGCACACACACATATAAAAAGTAGGATCTATAGTGAATAGAATTTGACTTACCATTATGTATACCCTATTTAAGAAAGACAAAGTCACCTTTCTGGACCCCCGATCTGGGAGACTTCATCCATGTAAAAAGCTGTCTGAATTCCTTTTTCTGCAGCTTAGATAATAATCTGAATAAAGATATCAGTTTTGGACTGAATTCTTTATTTTTAGGTCTTTTTTTTTACAGTAACAGAGTCAATAACCCCCAAAAAGGCAATCATTGTATCAGTAACAGTAACAAAATGGTCCCCCATAATTTCCATCATTAGTTCATGGTATAATCACTATATCACCATAACATAACAATGAAGAAATGATCTTTTAGGAAAGCAGTGAGAAAGATTCGTAAAGGTTTCTTTTGTTTTGAGAGGCTTTCAGCTCCTTAATTAATTTCCTTTTTTTACAAAAGTACAATTAATAACAATCATTTTAAAAACGTAAGTCAATTCCAAAAGATTCTTCAAATAAATTTACAACACTTGGGCTTGTTATCATAACATAAATTAGGATGTATGTACCAAAGGATTTCATATTTCCAGGGCATGTACTACTATTTAAAAGTAGCAGTCACAGATATGCTACAGGACTTTTCCTGATTTGGCGATGGATGGGTTTGAAAGTTCTAGACAGGAACAGGTAATGTAGCATAAGTATTAACTATGTCTATACTACTGAAAAGTAACCAACTGTTACAATTGTTTAAGGATATAATAACATCTATCTACTTTGAAATAGGGTTGGAATAAAATAAGTATGGGGGAAGAAACTTGAAGTTTTTATCAAGGAAGCATGTCCAAATGCCCTGGAAACTATTATTAAGTTACCATTCTCTGATCTGCTAACAAAAGAGGTGTTGTAGATAAGGCATGCATTTATTAACCTGAGAGAGAAATAGTTAGCCATGAGAGAAACTAATAAAAACAGAGAATTTTATCCCATCATCAGAGGGTGATTTTTCAATCTTTGGGTGTAGGAGTGGGATAATTGTATTGACTCCCATGATGAAACATTACAGCAAAGCTAAAAGCAGGACTCCACCAGAAAATGGAATTAACACTCCAGGCCTGCAAGGGTAAGCCCTGGCCAGGAGTTAGAAAGGTATATTTATAAAATAATATGGAAAGCTTTCTGATGTTCAACCTGCTCTATGCAATTTAGCTCCTCACAGTGACCCATAAGGCCAGCAAGACTGGCCCTACAATGGGAAAAATATGATGGTTCAGCCTGATTTCATACTTTACTATTTATCTTCCTAAGTGAGAAATATAACATTCAGCAATATGACAAAATGTTCCAGTGTCTGTATTGCAGAATAAAGAGATAATGAGAATGGTATATTTGTGTATATGTATCATCGGCTTCCTTATTTCACATTAAACAAAATAGAAAAGGATGACCTTTCCAGAAGTGCTCCTTTTTCAAACTAATGGTTTTCTAATTTTCCTTTTCTACAACAGCTGGTGTTGCTATGCCATCACTTTTGTTGCTAAGGTTCCCTCCCCCATCTATGGGCTTGGATGTGATTGTTTCCTTCAGTGTTCTTAAGTGTTTCCATGGAGAGTCTCTAAGTTCATTTTTCTCTGTCTGCTTTATTGGTAGGTGTGGTCACCCTGCTGGGCTCTGGACCTGAAAGTCTTTTCAATGTGGTAGCTCCTAGCTCCACATGGCTGTTGAGCATTTGAAAGGCTGCTCTGTGTTGTGTCTGATACCTAGGGAATTCTGAGGATTCAGTGTGGGGAAAAGAAGGGAGAGAATGATGAATATCTCATTGGTAATTTTTATATTAATTATATGTTGAACCAATAACATTTTGGATATGTTGGGTTAAGTAAAATATACTGTTATAATTAATCTTTTTTTATTTTTTTTCACTTTTTAAATTAAAATTAAAATTACATATATAGCTTGCATTATTTTTCTTTTGAACAGAGCTTCTCTCAATAATGTCAAAACTCAGATCTTGAGAATTGAAAGAAGGAAAATTCAAAGTTAAATGTTTCAAAATACTAATATGAGACTTTACTAGAAGTTACCAGGGAAGTTACCACGGTGAGTGGTTTCACGGCTGAGGCAGGTTGACTTAATGGATTTTGCAAATAAGATTACCTACTGGTAAAAACTGACTCTTTGGAAGATAAAACCTTTAATGTGAGTGAATCCCATTGTTTTCTCTGCTCCCTGCTTTGCCTAAGGCCTACTGAAGCGCTGAAGTTATTTGATCGTTTAATAAATAGTATTAATGATGACAATACAAATGAAATCTTTGCAGGTGCCATTCGAGCTTGCCAAGCACTTTCACTCATATTAAACCATCAATCTTCTCATCTGTCTCTCAAGGTAGATATTACTGTTCCCATTTGAAGATGAACTTACTGAGGTTCAGAGAAAGTAGGACACTTGCCCAAGTGCACATAGGTACTAAGCAACAAGTACTGCACTCAAATTCATCACTCTGGCTTCCAGACCTCCTGTTTTCCCCACTACATCTTTCTACTCCACAATTAATACAAGAGAATCCCCTGTACAAGCATTTCCAGACTATTCAGACTGGTGACAGTACTGAAAACCACAATGACTTCAATTTTACTGTGACATCAGTGGGAATTAGTGAAGACCAATGATAAGATTATCCTCTGGCTACCAGGAAAGGGACACACCTGTTAAAGGGATTTCAGCTTTGATTCTTGACTTTGCTAGAAACTTCTAAATTATAAAATATTGGGTGGGAAACATCAAATAATTTCTAAAGGTCCTTCAAGAACCACAGTTCTGTAAAACATGGTAGTTAATTGGAATATATCAACTCTTTTTATATGCCTTATTGAATATCCACATGAGGAACAACATTTATGTTTTATTGTTCTGAGCTAGTTTTCTGATAAACTACTCAGGGGATTGATATTTCACACGGAACTTCAAACTCAGAGATTATGGATCAATTTTATCCATAATGTGTCACTTTTTTTATATTTACTGGTAAAATACATGTTATTTCCATTGGGAAATCATGACACTAAAGAATATGAAGTAGGTTTTAGTCCCATGTGAATAGCATGTAATTAACCTGTATTTGTATCCTCAGTCTACATGCAGTCAAACTTTGCACACACCAGCATTCTACCTTGCATCTGTTTATGAATTATAAATCCAGCTACAGGCATGCAGGGCAGGCCCCTCTTTCAGTCTCATCTCTCTCTCTCTGAGACCAGCAGAATTTACATCTATGGGACGTAGCTTCAAATTCAACTCCAAAGACCTGTCTTAGAGGTCTGACCCTAGCATATGCAAATGCTAGAAAATTCATTCTCAAGTGCACACAATTCAAAATATTTTAGAATCAGTATCTTAATATTTAGAATTCTAAATGTTCATTTCTACAAATCAAAAAAATTCTCCTGTGCCTATATAAGACATCTCTCCAAAATAGATGTGATTTGCTTTGAAAGAGCTTACCAACTTCAGTCTTAGTGTAAATTTTTGGGGGCGTGGCATTCTATGAAAAGTATGCAGTATTTTTCTTTTTAATTCAATGGCATCTTTATGAAGTATAGTTTTTCCAGAGAGATTGAGTGATTTTCAAATGTTTTTTAATGTTCATGACAACAAATGGGTTCTGATTTACTGGACTTTTTTTTTTTTTACCTCAAATAATATGCTCTCAGAAACTTATTTATATCACTGTTATTTTTCTCATGATTTTCTTCTATGTATTCATCTGGTCATGTACATTAAAATATACTGGAAAGAACAGATGACTTAATTAAACTCAGTCTGGAGTGAAAATGCTTTCATTCATTCATTTTTTTCTGTATTTTTATTAAAATTATTTTTCAATTACACTTGACATACAATATTATACTAGTTTCGGGTGTGCAATGTAGTAATTAGATATTTATATACCTTAAGAAGTGATCACCCCAGTAAATTCAGTACCCATACATTCAGTACTGATAGCATACATAGTTAATACTATGTTATTGATTGCAATCCCTGTGCTATACTTCACATCCTCATGACTCCTTTGATGATTAGAAGTTTATACTTCTTAATCCCCATTTTTCATCTATTCCCTTCCTCCCGTCTGGTAAACATCAGTTTATTCTCTGTATCTATGAGTTTGTTTTTGTTTGGTTTATTCATTTATTTAGTTCTTTAGACTCCATATATAAGTGAATTTACATGATATTTGTCTTTCTCTGTCTGACTTCTTTCAGTTAACATAGTTTCTCTAGATCCATTCATGTTGTTGCAAATGGTAAGATTTCATTCATTTTTTCATGGCTGAGTAATATTGCATTGTGTATAGTACCACATTTTGTTTATTCATCATGGGCACTTAGTTTGCTTCCATATCTTGGCTATTGTAAATAATGCTGAAATTAACATAGGGGTGCTCATTTATTTATTTAATAAGCATTCACTGTGTACTGGCTCTGAGCACACCAAGGTTCATGAAATGTGCTCCCTGACTTAAAGGAGTTCACTGTCCTTCAAGATGACCTCTTGTTTTCAACTGTTTATACCCTGAAGGGTCAGGTATCATCAACAAAAGCAGGAATTGAATTCTTTGGGGGGCAAGGTGACCTCTATCTGGAAGGTTTCAGGAGAAACTAATATGAATGGGACCTAAGAGAACTCCAAACAGAAAGGAAAGAAGAAAAAAATATATATATGATGTGTCCCGTAAAGGGCTGAAGGTGGAGGATGTGGCGGAAAGAATGTCAGCAGAAGAGCTGCAAGTTTGGAGCCAAACTAATCAGGGCCTAGGGTGCTTTCCTAAGGAATCTAGACTTGATTCTGTTGGGGAATAGAGACTCAGAGAACATGTTCAGATGTGTATTTTCAAACAATTACCTTGTAGCAGTGAGAAAGATTGGTTCAGAGTCTGAAATGTTGGAGAAGGAAGTGTCCTGCACTCTTCAGAGGCAGGGAAAAGGAAATGTGAGTGAGAGGTGGACTTGAAAAATATTTGGAACTTTAAAATGCTCTGTTATGAGTGAGTGAAATTAAAGCACTTAAGTGCGCTTGGCTGCTTCTCACTAAAGATTCTGAGTACTGGTTAGGAACTCTATTTAATGGGCTATTGGAAAAGGTATAAATATAAACAGAGGTGGGAGCATGTTAAATGAAGATACTCTGTAAATGTAGGCTGGGCAATTAAAAAAGATTTACCAAAGTAAAGCTAAATACAGTATAGTGGATAATTAATGGGCCTGTGACAACTCGGTAATAACTACCCTGAACTTTTACAATAGAACATTAACATTTGCGTGTCAGAAAGAGGTTTGCGTTTATACTAAACACTAGTTAGCTAGGAAACTCCCCTTGCAGAAGTTAATTAGAGATTCTTAGTAATAAGCCTGCTGATTAACCTCCTGAGCCAAAGGTGACTGACAGCTATTCATTTGAGGGTTTCTTGTTGAGCCTAAAAAAAAAGTTTCCTTGTAAATTTGAATTTCCCTTTCCTCAACTCCCCTGGCTCTAGTTGCTATTTTAGCTGCTTTTTTTTGTTTGTTTGTTTTCTGTTTTTTGTTTTATTTCCTTGTCTTACTTTAGAAAATGAACTTCTGTTTTCTTGGTAGGTAGGTAAACTCTAACCTGGAAAAGACCTCTATCTTTTCCAGAACTCTATAGGTGAGGGGCTATTCCTTGAGTGGGCTATTCCTTGAGTTGTTAGGATATGGTGAATGCTCCACCTTTGATACTTGGCTCAGTAAAGATTCCTCAGAAGAAGCTTCTTTTGGGACCCAACTGACCTCTTTAATTTCAGTACATCTCCACTTGACAAATTTTTAAATTTAAAATTTTTTTAAATTAGTAAACTTTATTTTTTCTGAGCATGTTTAGGTTTACAGAAAAAAAAAATGAGTGAAATCTACAGAGTTCTCATATATGTTCCTTCACCTCCAGTTTCCCCTGTAATTGACTTCATGTGGTATATTTTATATAATTTGTGGACTAACACTGATACATTATCATTAACTAAAGTCTACACTTTACATTGGAATTTACTCTTTTTGTTGTAAATTCTATGGGTTTTGACAAATGCATAATGATGTATTCACCATTACAGTATGATACAGAACGGTTTCACTGCTCTAAAAATCCCCTGTACTCCACTTCTTCATCCTTGTCTCCCCTACCCCCACCCTCCACACCACTAATCTTTTTACTCTATTCCTAGTTTTGCCTTTTCCAGAATGCCATGTAGTTGGAATCATAGAGCATGTAGCCTTTTCAGATTGGCTTCTTTCAGTTACTAATATGTGTTGAGGGTTCCTCCATATTTTTTTGTGGCTTGATAGCATATTTCTTTTTAGCACTTAATAATATTCCAGTGTGTGATGCACTGGAATTATCCATTCATGTACTGCAGGACATGTTGGCTTGACAGTTATGAATAAAGCTGCTCTAAACACTGTGGACAGGTTTTGTGTGGTTGTAAATTTTCAATTAATTTGGATAAATGCCAAGGAACACAATTACTGGCACTTCTAAGAAGAGAATGTTTAGTTTTGTAAGAAATTGCCACACTATCTTTTAAAGTAGCTGAACCATTTTACATTCCCACACTTGATAGCTTTGAGTACCTACCATGTGCCAAATGCCCCTTATTTGAGAGAACAAAGTTAGTGAACCAAGGCACAAAATGTTTTTCTAGAAACAGTTAAGATACCATGAACTTGTCCAAATTACAGATAAACTAAAATTTTGGGCGGTTTTGCTGATTAGGATCTATGCTTTAGAGTACAAATCTCATAATTATTATTAAATGAGAAATGGGTAAAAATTATGGTAAAATACTGTAGTTATTCCATTAATTCATTTAGTTTTATGAAATTATTCTTCTAAAGATCTACACATGATTTCTGGAACCAACTGTTTATTTTCACATGGATAAAAAACTATTAGAAAGTAATTTGTCCCCTTTTAATGTAGCTTTGGAATTAATAGTTTTCATAAATTGATAAATTTGCTTAGTCACTTTTTTAAATGTAACCATGAGGTAAACACTCTCTGTTTTTCAGGGGAAAAAAATGCACAACGTGTGCATGTGTAGGCACACACACACTCTCACACACACTGAAATACTCTGGAGTTCTGCCAAAGAGTTGAACAATTACCCTGGGGTAGCAGCAGCCTGATTCACTCACTTCTGCTCAGCTTGGGCTTTGCTTCCAATGGACTTGAATGGAAATTGTACACAATTGAATGGTAGAAAATTGATTTTCTACCTTTGTGAAGGCATTGTATGAATTTTTATTTAAATTGTGTTATTAGATAAAATTGATCTGAATTATTTTTGAAATTCTGAAAAACAGATAAAGAATTTAAAAGTTTATGCTCATCTGTTCAATTAAACCAATAAGGTGAGCATATTAACACTTTAGCCTAAATGATATAATCAGATAATTTTTTTTGTCTCATAAAAACTAATTCGGGTATCAGTGTCAAATATCTCTGTATTATGCATAAAATTCATTTTAATGCATGTTCTCAAATTTGCCTTTGTATGTCTAATTTGTCAGGTTTTAAAATTGTATGCAAATTTTTATGAAACTGAAAAGTTTACATGATGTGTAATGACAATTCTAATAAAGCTGTCTGGCTGAGAGGGACACTAAAACTTTACTTAGTGTGTCCCGACCCGCGGGACCTAGTTATTCGTGTGGTCCGAGGAGGATCTCACCTTAAAGAGGAGCATGGGCGAGAGAAAGGAGTGGAGGCAAGACAGTATTCTGATCAAGCCTCAAAATTTTTATTTTAGAGCAGGTATATTTATACAGAAGAACAAAGGGAGGCAGGACTATAGGCAGGGGGATACTTGTTACAATTTCATTGGTCCTTGGTTGAAGGGGTGAGGGGGTACAAAGGTTAGAAGTGAAAAGAGGAACAAGGAGGAGAGGGGCTCCTTGGGCAGGTCCACAGCCATTCAGTAGGTCCTTCCTTATCCGGCGGGTATGTTAATACATTCTGTGGTTAACTATTCCCTGGAGCATTATCTGCTCCTGCATTCTTTAGATAGCATACAGGTTTGTTAAGGGCCAGGTTCTATGCCTGGGGGCTGGGCGGTCAGGATGAGGGTCTTGGCTCCCAACATTAGTGCATTTAATAGAATCAATTATCCTATCTGGTTGAGACCTGTAAGCTTTGAAAGGGATAGGGACATGTACTTCTCTGTCATGATTATATATGTGTCTGTTGATTAGAATGGAATGATTTGTAAGTGGGCAGTCTGCGGGCACATTTTGGGAGGAATTGACAGAATGTTAAGAATCACATCATGTGCTTAAAAGGAAGACTCAATTTTAATCTGATATAGACATGAAAGCTCTGAAATCTATTGAATTAAGAATAAGGATGATATACAATAAAAATAGCAGAAGAAATATAATTCATATGAACTCTAGTCTAAATGCTGTGACTTGCAGCAAAGTGCTATTTTTCTTTTCTTCTGTATAAAAGATATTCATTACACTTTTAGTCACCTGAGGCTTTTACATTGGGGGCCACCTAAGGAAATGAGAGAAAAATGGACTGAGAAGATGGGAGAGGAGAGGAAAGGCAGGCTGTGGATCAGCTGTATGTAAAAATGCCTTTTGGGAAATCACTCATACCCAATATTTACATATTAGCTTGCATGAATACAATAATATCTCTTGCTTATTTTAGAATATAGTTATTCAGATTGATGCTTGTTTTATCAAAGTCACACAAGTTAATTTCATTGGTAAATTCTGGCCCTTTCTGGAATATGTGCTTTGCAAGAGCAGAAACTTTGGTTTGTTCACCACAGTGTCCCCACCATATGTTATGGTGCCTGGCCCATAATTGTCATTTAACACATATGTGTTGATGAAATGAATGAAACAAAAATCAGCAAATTCTTAGAGGACTTTATTTTTATTCCAATGAAAGACTTGGGTAAATTTTTAATTTCTGTATGTTCTACTTTACTTGTGAAATTAATCCATCATAAATAAAAGCATTAGATGCCCAGGACATCTTATAGCACACCTTATGCCCTCCCTGTTGAATTTTGAATCAGAGCATTGGATGGAAGGACTGGATTTCTCTAGAGTAAGAACTGACACTGACCCCAGGGCATAGGCTCTAGGAATACAGAGCCTGTGGCTTGTGAGATACTGCATAATCTATTGCCTGTTGGTTCCCTTTGAGAACACCTTAGTAGTGGCTAAACATTCAGAAAATCGTGTACCTTCTATCCCAAACTCAGGATGAGCCTGGCCCTTAAAAAATAATAGTCTTGGTCCTACTGGTTTGTTGCCCTTTCCCAGAAGCAGCCTCAGAAACCTGACTGTGCATAATATGCTCCTGTAGTGTGTGTCCCACGGGAAACATCCCCCAGGGCTCCCTAGTGGCAGCCATGATTTATTACTACAGGTAGTCCCATTCTTATTTTGTTTTGTGGAGAAAGAGTAAGCAAGAGATATAATTTACACCATTTTTTAAGACCTGTAACCTGTAGTTTAGACTTAATTCTGATGAGACAAAATCAAATGGCAAGAGTAATCATAGCATCACAAAATTTTTTCTTGCTTGCATGTAAACTATAAAGCCCATTTATTTATAGCAATCTCTCAAAATCTAATTTTTTTTGCCATGATCTATAAAACAAGATAGTTTCCCATGTTTTATTTGTGTCTTATATCCCTCCTCCTCAATCTTATAATTGTAACTTATAAATAGTTTAAAGATGCCTCTCCTGATTTAACCCTGCCTAGATAGGAATGTTGGGTCCACCTTTCCCATATTTCACCATGCTTTCTCAAAATGTGATCCCCTCTGTGCTCATTTGTTATTCGTTTGCTCACTGTCAACTTTCTGGTACATCACTGTGCCCTCTCCTCAGCTTCTGCAATGAAGTGAGTAGAATGTGCATCTGTTTCTTCTCCAAAGCCTCTTGTTCCTTCAGAGCATACTATATCCTTCTCAAAGATGGGACAAATATGCTTCGATTGGTACATCCTCCACTGTTCCTTCCAGTTTGTTTCTGAACACCAGGGCTACTATAAAATTTAAAGCCCATTATTGATGATGACATTATCAGTGGTAGAGCACTTGTGATCTGGTGTCTACCTGCACTAGTTTGGTTTAGCTCTTATATTTTGCAAAGCATTCTCACAAACTTTTAAGCTAAATATATTTTTGTGACAATTTCTTTGATAGTATAAGTGTAAGTGTTGAGCTTCAGAAGTTTTCAGCATCTAAATAACATGGACATTCAACTGTGGTTTTAATATTTTCTTCTCTAAGACATAGATACCATTATTTTCAGTATCTTTATTTTTAACTGGAAAGTTAGATTGAGGTTCCTAAACATAATACAGGATCACCATCATTTTCTTTATTAATAATTCATATATCCATGCTTGAAATATCATATTCAGCAATTGATTAGCAGTACTTAATAAGGTTCTACTGAATGCTAGGCAGCCATTCATGACAGTACCTAGCCTTTGCTAATCCTATGAAAGTACTTTTCACTCATAAATTATAAGTTTTAAGATGATGCCATTTTCCTGAACAATGGTGTTGATGGGAGAAATAAGTATGATCCAATAAAGAAATCCAATTTAACAGGTGTTTTTCAGATGGCTATAGATTGTATGTGAGAACTATAGGAAATACAGTTTGCCTACCAATATTAACTTGTTGGTTTTCGTGTCTTTACAAACATGTTGGTGTGCCCACTAATATGGTAAAATTCTTTCACACATACACAGGCCACAAACTGTCAAAAGACACATGACACATTAGATAAATGTCTTTGCAACACATATTACATATTACAAAGGGCTATCTCTTCTAACATAAAAACACATTAAAGAAAAAGAAAAAAAATGAGCAATAACCACTTAAAAATAAGCAGAGACATAGGTAGACAGACAGTTCACAGAAAAAAATTAACACAAAAAGATGAACAACTTCACTTAAAGAACTTAATCTTTCTTTTTAAGCTCTGTTTGCATTTGTTCAATATGTAACATCTGCTTTATGTCTCTTGAAAGCAAGTGCAGGATCTTGGATTATGTCACAGGTTGCACCCACAAAGCAGACCCTGTCTGTAATCTTTACCTGTGGAAGTTGAGACATTTTTAGCCCTTCGTTCTTAGCAGATGTTATAGATTGGCTCAACAAACACCCACTCCAGCTCCCTTCTAGTGTGTCTTACATGATAGAAACTAGAAAACTTAAAAAAAGAAAAAAGGAAGCAGAAGGAAAGAAGAAGGGAGGAGAGGAGAGAGAAAGAAGGAAGGAGGGAGGGAGAAAGCAAACTTGTTCAATCCTATTATGCAGCTTGAGACCCCAGGTTCTAGCAAAAAGTTTCATTTGGAATGATGAAGTGGGCAAGTTAAGGTGATGGCTTTATGCTGGGAAATGTTTTGTTCTGGGAAAACTGACAGTGGTTGTGATATCCTGTTCCTAAAGCCCTAAATACTGAGTGGCAGGTGGTAGCTACAACAGAGCCGCTGGAAGGAAAGTCTCAGGTTGTGTCATAAGTCACTGTCCAGCTACATTGCTCCTGGCCACGGAACATCCAAGCTTGGTTCCTACATCACTCCAGAAATTTTTCAGGCTATCTAATACTTTGTAATAAATCTTATTCTACTTATTCTGGCTGGCCTAATACTTTGTTATAAATCTTTCTCTGCTTGGTTGGCATGGACTCAACAGACACTTTTCAAGAGTAAAATTGTGTTTTGTAATCGGTGGGTAGATGTAGAAGATGGAGGGGAGAACAGAGGCATATAAATAAACCAATCAAAACCAAGAGAAGTTCCATTAAATGTTCCCATTAGATTTTCAGTTGTAGCAACTTCACTGCTAAAAACACTAAATTAAAGCTAAATTTGCTTTTGGGTCGCCCCATTGAAATCTCATAAAATGTTATTTGCTAGACATTTATTCATTTAGTAGAATAACATATATCAATTAAGCACTTCACCAAATAAGCCACAATTGCAGAATTCAAGCCTACTTTGAATTATATGACATCTTTTCCTTAAAACATATGAACTCAAGTAATCATTTGCTATTTTCAAAAAAAAAGTCTTAACAGAAATCCTTTTGGGACATGGAACAATATGTAGTTCCTCTGTCTCAGGGAAATTTATCCAGCTGGATACACAGATTAGAAAATAATCAGAACTCAGCAGCCCAATTAGCACTACATTGCAAGGTGCATGGAGTAGTATGGGAACACGGCGGTATGCAGGACACTGGTTGAAAACCTCAGGATTTCTGTTATGAGGCCACCAGCAGGCTCTGAAAAGGTGTTAAATCTTATTGAAGTCAGTCATTTCAATCTAGGCATCTGATCCTTACAGCAGAGTCAGCCTGTCCCTGGAGCTTCCCATGCAGTTCTCCTACACGAACGAGCATGTTCAGTGAATAGTAACGGATGACACATGCATGCTGCGGAGCTAGCCTTCACTTTGCTTCCGCCGAGAACGTCATTCACAGCTCTCTTTGAAAGTTTAGTCGAGTTTGTCTCAGAAGCAAGCCTTAGCAGATGGGATTAAGTGACTTCGTTTTAAGAAGGTATCTTTCTCATTGTAATGAACAGCAATGACTGAGTCTCTCTTAGATGACACTATATGCTTTCAGCTCATTTAAAACATATCAAATAGGCAGGGAGAGTAGGGAGGCTAGTGATGCGGCCTTAGAGGTTTTTACTGCTGACAATCAAACCAAACCGACAGCTAATTTCTGAGATTCTCAACCCAACTTTGAAACTTGGGCAGCAGATAGGTTTCTGATTTCTTTTTTGGGAGAAATCTTGTGGGAAAAATCTCTCTGAAAATGAATGGCACAGGTAATCAAATTGCAAATGGTACCACATGTTATTCCAGCAGCAGCACCATCAGTCAGGATGTGGAAGCACAGGTGCTTGGTCATGAGGGTGGACTAAGAACTAAAATTTAGGAGAAATATGTACACCTAACTTGTTTATAAGATCACCTCACCAATGATAGGCTCCAAACCTCTCATCAGCAACAACCCCATGCGAACCTAAAGTCTATAAGTAGCTCGCATTACAGCTGAACTCAGGAGGCTTTTGAATCAAAGTAAGGAAATATAGAACTTATAGGAAGAAAAATATTTTTCAGCAAAATCCTGAGAAAGGATGAATATTTATTGAGATTTAAAAATGGAGAGATAACTCAAAGATCTCAATTTAAAAAAAAAAAGTTTTTGTTTGATCTCTCTAGTCACAAGGTTGGTTACCCACACAGCATTCTGAGAGCCTATATTCTGAGCCAAGAAAAGACTTTTCCAAGATAAGGAAGTGATGTCCTCAAGGGACTTTTCCCCTCTGGGCAAATTTTAATAAAAAAGATTCTCATATTCTTTCAAACACTCTTGCAAGTCTGAAGCCAGGAGGCAAAACTGCCTCATGCTCTCTATGGGTCTCTAGAGCAGCACCTCCACATGAAGTTGGGTGGGGGTAAAGGGAGATTTCAGTTTTACCACTGCTCTCTTCACTAGCTGCAGTAGTTTGATCCCAGTTATGTGGATCTTAACTCATTAGTTGGCTGCAAAATGTTCCTTGGATTTCTAGTCATGCACCACTTAAAAATGGATACTCTCTGAGAAATGCACGATTAGGTGATTTTGTCGTGCGAACATCATTAGGTGCACTTACACAAAATAGATGGTAAAGCCTACTAAACAGCTACATTATGAGGTATAGCCTGTTGCTCTTTAGCTACACATCTTACAGCATGTTAATGTGCAGAATAGCAGAAGAGCAAATCAAGCACAAGAGAAGGTGATGTAATCAGGAGACGTGGTAAAGACAAGGTGTATGAGGCTGCTGCCAGTGGAACACAGCATACTGTTTTATGGAAAACTTGTTTTGGTTTGTTCTTTTGTATGTAGAAAGAGTACACTCTAACATAACGATAACAAGTATAGTTTAGTAAACACATAAACCAGTAACATAGTATTATTATCATTATCAGGTATTAAGTACTATATCCATAGTTGCATGTGCTATACTTTTGTACGACTGGCAGCAGAGTAGGTTTGTTTACACCAGCATCACCACAAAAATGTGAGTAATACATTGCAGTAAAGTGGCTACATCACTAGGTGACGGACATTTTTCAGTTCTATTATGATCTTATGGGGCTACCATTGTATGCGCGATCCTTCATTGACTGCTTATGAGGTGCTTAACTGTACTCACATGGCGTGTGACCATTAAGGACCTGAGCAAGAGCAGTTTTGTTGAAACATGGTGGGCGGAAGCCAGATTTCTGTGGGTAGAAGCCTGGTTTAGAGGTGAGAAAGTAGGAAGGGGAGTGGGGGCAGCACTGGAAAAGTTTGACTGTGGGGCCAGGGAGAAGGGCTAGACAGGGAGAAACTTTTATTTTCATCCTACCTTTCCTGCTCTTTCCTTTTCTGTTGTGCTTCATTGTTTTTTGTACTTTAAATGGGAGAGTCTGAAACATGTCTGAAATGGAAGGGAAGAAGAGAGAGAGAGAGAGAGAGAGAGAGAGAGAGAGAGAGAGAGAGAGAGAGAGATGGTAAGTGAGACCAAGTTTAATTTCACAGGTTTCTAAAAGCAGAATAGAATGGTGTCCAGTGCACAGGAAGAAATGATCTTTTGGGGGGAGGAAGAAGATAAGACTGGTATCAATTCAGGGGCCACTGGCCATCTAGTAATTCTATTTTCTCGTTGAATTAAGAGACAAGGCCCTCTGCTGCAGGAGGGTTAGGTGTATGGTCAGAGTGAAATTTACAAGTTTGAAGAAATTATGGTTGAAGTGGTGACTTCAAGAGTGTAAAAATAACCTAAGTAGAGAAATCTGGTAAGATTAAGGATGAGGGAACCCAGCTGAGTTTGATGACCTTGATTTTCAATAATTACCAATGTACCTGATTTGTGAATTTTCTCTGCAGCATTCAGATTCTTGGAAGCATATATTTAGACATTTATCATCATTTGGTTAGCTTTTTTATTCAGGTACTATTATTGGCACCAAGCATATGACAACTTACATCCTAAAGAGAAAATATAGATATTAATTTGAAAAGCTAAAAAGCACCTAACATGTCAGATTATATGTACTATAAAGAAAAAACAGTGGCAAAAGAGCAGAGAGAAGAGTTCTATTTTACATAAGTTGTTTGAGAGAGTGCTTCCAACAAGGTGACATTTGAGCAAAGAACTGAAGGTGTTGTGCCCAAAAGTGTGAATCCCAGAAGACCCCAAGGAGCCAACACTGATGCAAACACATGAGGGTCTTTATTCAGACTCGAGTCCAGACTCTCGACCGTCCCTGATGCAGCAGTGTTGGAACGAGAGCCCTGAACTCTGGGGAAGTGGGTAGTTATACAGTGCAAGTGTGGGAAAAGGAGAAATTCCAGACTTGTTCCTACCTGACTAGTTGTATCTAGAGTGGTGTGAGGTTAGGTAGGGGTTGATTGGTTGTATCCAGGGTGGTGTGAGGTTGGGTAGGGGTTGGATACATTTTGTGCTTTAACTAAGGGTCAGCAAGCGGTCACAGCAGCTTAAGATGGCTAAAGGCATTATTTTTAAAATGGCAGCACTTATACTAAGGGAGGGTTTAGAGGAAAGCTAAGTCCTGAAGGAAAAACTAAGTCCCTTTCAGAAGGAAGTCAGGAAGTCAACCATGAAGATACCTGAGTCAAGAGCATCCAGGTAGCTATATTATACCTGGGATGTGACAAAAGAAAAGAGGCCAGTGTGGCAGGAGCACAGGGAGCAAGTGACGGAAGAACATAAAGCAGAGGTAGCAGGGGCCCATACTCCAAGGTCTTCTTGGCCACAGAAAGGACTTTGGATTTTAACTGAGTGAGTGGATATAGTCTGTAAAAGGTGGGTGATGAAATTAACTCTGTTTTGAGGTTTGCCAGAGGTGTTGAGCAAAGAATAGGAGGGCACAAGTTCAAGGCATTTGCAAGAGTGATGCGTGGAAGCTGTTTAGGGAATATACTAGAAAGAGGAAGGAACAGACTGCCACATCTCATGACCTTGAGGAACACTTTCATTGATGGTATTTGAGGAAACCGCCTGGAAGGGCAGGAGGCTGTGATCAGTGATGTAGGAGGCAGTGTAGAGCAGATGTATTCCATTCTTTCAACACACTGTAGTAATGCTTGCTGTGTGCCAGTGAACTGCTAGACGGGGAATTCGTGGTGGAGGAGACTGATGAGCCCGCTGACATGAGAGGATGCTGCCCCACACAGGGGTGACATTACCTGGAGTGGGAGGGATGAGAATGAGTAGGCTAGCCAAGGGTCCCCCAGTTTCTAATTGTCCCCACAAGCCCCTTCGGATTAAGCCTAGGTTTGCACTGTCTCTGCTCCTTGCTTCTGGCTTTGCCCTGGGCAAAAGTCCTGCAGGTGTGAATAACAAGAGGATAAGGCCCACCCACCATTGTCTGAGAGTTCCCAAAATTGTGTTTCATGTGTTTGTATGTGCTTGTGTGTAGACACATTCGAGTCTCCTCAAAAAGGGAAGGTAAAGTTAGCTCCTGACAATCTGGCCATGACCAACTGATCTGCAGTTTCCTTTGCAGTGTCATGGTAGAAACTGAAGGCCTTGATACTCGCAGTTTGGTCCTCACCTGCTCCTGAGAAATACAGACCCTTGGGCCACACACCTGAAATCTAATAGATTAAAATCAGAACTTGCATTTTAACAAAACTTCTTAGTGAATTGTATGCATGTTAAACTTGAGAATTCCTGCTTTAGAAATATCAAACAACAACTGGAGGGTTTTTATTTTCTCCTCTTAAGATCATTTTCCTGAGACCCTTCTTTTTCTAAGCCCATTCTAACAGACCTTCTCTTCTTTCTTTGAACAAAGGGGAAAATTTATATAATTTGTTACGAAGTAGAGCACACATCATCTAATTACTTGTGTAATGGGAAATCATTCCTTTTTAATCTTATCTTTTTTTTTAAGACCCAGATCCTTTTGTCTTTCTAAATAAGAGTTCTCTTGCCTTGAGGCTTAGACCACTTTAACTACATCAAATGACTCACTTTAGCTTTTCTTGAGTGTCCTTGAGTTAAAACAGGGGTCCCCAACCCCTGGTACCCATGGCCTGTTAGGAACTGGGCCACACAGCAGGAGGTGAGACAGTGAAGTTTCATCTGTATCTGCAGCTGCTCCCCAGTGCTAGCATCACCACCTCAGCGCCACCTCAGATCATCTGGCATTAGATTCTCATAGTAGGACTGGCTGCTGGTGCCAAAAAGGTTGGAGACTGACAAGTTAAATAATTCATGTGCATGGTTAATATGCTTTTTGAGAAGATATTTATAAAGATTTCCTAACATCTTCCTGATATTGGTTACAGCATGAGTACTGTTAATGCTTGGCCTTGTGCATGGCTTCCTGAAAGCCACTCTGAAGATAAAATAGTCATGTCAGAACAGTGTCATCTATTAGGTAAAGCATGGAGCCCAAGGGATATGGCACCACTGTGTCAACTGTTGGGCCATAAAAATATCTAAGCAATTGGGTGTCCTTACAGATGAGCAGAGCATAACGGCAGGGACTGATAACAATGGCTTCAATATATGGAGCTCGCACTGTGCACCAGGCACTGTGCTTCACATAAACAATCTCCTTTCTTTCTCATAATTCCTACAATATAAGCACTGTTATTTGCTGATTTTACAAATAGGTTGAGAGAAAGATTAAATGGACTGAGTAGGATCATATAATTGACATGCAAAGCTAACCTTCAAATTCATGTGTATCTGACTCTAGGGACATATATTCACCTCTGCACTAGAACTCCATGTCAGAAATTAAGGTGCCAGATGGTTAACTACAAGGAAGTGTGACTACTAGTAACAGACAGCATGCCTGCCTCATGTGGAGCCCTTGAATGGGAAAACACAGGTACAAGGTGGGAGCGAGTCATCCAGGATATTATCAGAATACAAATGTAGAAAGAGGAATAAGAAAGAGACTGAAGTTGAGGAAAAAGGCAAGTGCCCCAGCAGTGGCAAGCTCCCTGTGCAACTAAACCAGAGCCATCAGAGGCTGGTGAGGATGACTAGAAGCACACAATAACCAGTCAGGCTTGGCCCTGGTTGGAGTGAGGTTAGGCCAGTAAATGAGAAGTGACCTAGTGACCAGGCTGACCCTTGAAACGCGATGGGACACATTTGGAAGATGAGGGTGGGAGGAAAGAGAGAAATGCATTTTTACCTGAACAAATAAGGAGTCTTGCATATCTTGTTTCTTGCATTTCTCCAAATTCATAGTCATAAAAATGGGAACAATGATCAGAAAACTGCTACAAATTTATGAAAAAGCAGATAATGGAACAAGTGAGAGATAATTTTTAAAAATCTGCCATAAAGGTTACATGCAGGGGTGAAAGTACAGCTTATTAAACTGCTATAATTTGAACTGCTGCGCCTAGACCTGAAGCCAATAGGCACCCATTCCATCTTGGACAGAAGCATGGATAAACACGATTCAGTGCATAAAGCATGAAAGCCCGCCCAAGATATATATGCAGTTCCCATCAAATTCAACAAATTTAGTTCTGTCAGAAAAAGAACCTATTATCTGTCTGATTGAGTCCACGGTTCATGTAATAGATTAGCGTGAAAGGACAGTTTGTAAATATGAATTATTGCTGAGATATCTGGTATCTGTGAATAAGCAGAGAGTGGCTGATTCTTGTAGTGGTTGATACTGAAGATTACTGAGTAATAAGTTAACACTCCAGGGCATAGGAAAACGGAGAATGTATTTACTAGCTAAAGTTATCAAAGTCTTTTTTTTTTTAAGTTTATTGGGGTAACATTGGTTAATGCAATTATGTAATTTTCAGATGTACATTATAATTTGATATCTTCATATTCTATTGTGTGTTTACCACCCACCACCCAGGGCCTAGTTTTCTTCAGCTACCATATATTTGACCCCCTTTACCTCATACACTTCTCCTCTCCACCACCACCCCCTACCCTCCGGTAACCACGAGTCCATTGTCCATGTTTCTGAGTCTCTGTTTGTCCTGTTCATTTGTTGCTTTTAGGTTTATATCTCACATATAAGTGATATCATGTGATTTTCAAATTTTTCTGTCTGGTTTATTTTACTTACCATTATTATCTTGAGATCCATCCATGTTATCGCAAAAAGCAGTATTTCATCTCTTCTTATGGCTGAGTAACATTCCATTGTATATATGTACCACAGCTTCTTTAGCCAATCCTCTATCATAGGATACTTTGGTTGTTTCCATGTCCTGGCCACTGTAAATGATTCTGCTATGAACATCAGTGTGCAAATACCTTTTTGGATATGAGTTTTCAAGTCTTTGGGGTAAATACCCAGTAGAGGGATTGCTGGGTCATATGATAGATCAATTCTTAGTTTTTTGAAGAAACTCCATGCTGTTTTCCTTAGTGGCTGTACCAATTTTCAGTCCCACCAGCAGTGTATGAGGAGTCCTTTTGCTCTGTGTCCTCTCCAACATTTGTTATTACTTGTTCTGTTGATTATAGGTATTCTAACAGGAGTAAGATGTTATCTTATTATGGTTTTGATTTGCATTTTCCTAATAGCTAGCAATGTTGAGCATCTTTTCATATACTTGTTGGCCATTTGTATGTCCTCTAGGGAGAAGTGTCTGCTCAGGTCCTCTGCCCATTTTTTGTATGGATCATTTTTGTTGTTGTTGTTGTTGTTATTGAGTTGTATGAGTTCTTTGTATATTTGAATATTAGGCCCTTATCGGAGGTGTTGTTTGCAGATATATTTTCTCATTTGGATGGTTGTCTCCTTACCTTGTTGACAATTTTTTTTTTGCTGAGCAGAAGTTTTTTAATTTGATGTTGTCCCATTCATTTATTTTTGCTTCTACTTCCCTTGCCTTTCAGGCCAAATTTATAAAATTCTCTTTATGTCCAAGGTCCTTGAGTTTAATTTCTATGTTTTCTTCTTTTCATTTTATTGATTCCAGTCTCATATTATGATCCTTAATCCATTTTGAGTTAATTTGGGTGTGTGGTGATAGACAACAGTCTAGTTTCATTCTTTTGCAGGTGGCTTTCCAGTTTTCCCAGCACCGTTTATTGAAGAGGGCTTCCTTTCTCCATTGTATGTTTTATCTTCTTTGTTGAAAATTATTTTCCCATATAAATATGGGTTTTCGTCTGGACTCTTGATTCTGTTCTACTAGTCTGTGTGTCTGTTTTGCTCCTAATATAATGCTGTTTTGATTACTGTCGCTTTATAGTATAATTTGTAGCCAGGCAGAGTGTTGCCTCCAGCCTCATTCTTTTTTCTCAGGGCGGCTTTGGCAATTTGGGGTCTTCTGTGCTTCCATACAAATCTTATGACTTTTTGTTTATTTCTTTAAAAAATACATATGGGATTTTGATAGGGATTGCATTAAATCTGTATAATGCTTTAGGTAATATGGTCATTTTAACTGTGTTGATTCTTCCAATCCACGAACACGATTATCTTTCCATTCTTTGTATCTGATTTCTTTTAATAGGGTCCTTCACATGTTTCCTTAAATTTATTCCTAGGTATATTATTCTTTTTGTTGAAATTGCAAAAGGAATTATTTTTTCTACTTCATTTTCTGATGCTTCATTATTAGAGTATAGGAATGCTATGGACTTTTGAACATTGATTTTGTATTCAGAGACTTTAAAGTATTTGCTTATTGTTTCTAGTAGTGTTCTTGTGAAGTCTTTAGGGTTTTCTATAGAGAGAATTATGTCATCTGCAAATAGTTTGATTTCTTCATTTTCTATTTGGATGCCTTTATATCTTTCTCTTGCCTGTTTGCACTTACTAGCATCTCCAATATTATATTGAATAACAGTGGTGAGAGTGGACAGTCTTGCCTTGCTCCTGATCTTAGAGGGAAGATTTTTATTTTTCACCATTAAGTATAATGTTGGATGAGGGTTTGTCATATATGGCCTTTATTATGTTAAGGTATTTTCCCTCTATACCAATTTTGTGAAGAGTTTAGATAATAAATAAATGCTGTGTCTTGTCAAAGGCTTTTTCTGAATCTATTGATATGATCATATGATTCTTATTTTTTAATTTGTTTATGTGGTGTATCACCTTAGTCAGTTTGCATATGTTGAACCAACTCTGTGCCTCTGGGATGAAGCCCACTTGATTGTGGTGTATAATCTTTTTAATATGTTGCAGTATTTGTTTTGCTAGTATCTTATTTAGGATTTTGCATCTGTGTTCATGAAAGATATTGGTTTGTAGCTTTCTTTTTTGTGTGTTAACTTTACCAGGTTTTGGTATCAGAGTAATATTGGCCACATAAAATGAGTTGGGAAGTGTTGCCTCCTCTTCAATTTTTTTGAAAGAGTTTAAAAAGAATAGATATTATATCTTCTTTGCATGTTTGATAGAATTCACTGATGAAGCCATCTGCTCCTGGACTTTGACTTTTTGGTAAGTCTTTGATGATTGTTTCAATTTCCATACTGCTAATCAGTCTCTTTAGATTTTCCAGATCTTATTTCAGTCTAAGAAGATTGTATTTTTCTAAGTACTGGTCTATTTCTTCTAGATTATTAAATTTGTTATTATGTACTTTTCTATAGTATTCTCTTGAATGATCCTTTGTATTTCTGTGTTGTCAGTTGTAATTTCCCCTCTTTCATCCCTGGTTTTGTTTATTTGTGTCCTTTCTTTTTTTTCTTTAGTGAGTATAGCCAGGGGTTTGTCAATTTTATTAACCTTCTCAAAGAACCAGCTCCTTGTTATATTTTTTTATTACTTTGTTTGTTTTCAATTTCATTTATTTCTGCTCTAATTTTGATGATTTCTTTCTTTCTGCTGAATTTAGGCCTCGTCTGTTCTTCCTTTTCTAGTATTTTTTAAGATGAAGCATTAGGTTGTTTATTTGGGCTCATTCTTGTTTTTAGAGATAAGCCTGTAATGATATGAACTTTCCTCTTGTGACTGCTTTTGCTATGTCCCAAAAGTTTTGATACATTTTGCTATAATTATCATTCATTTATATGTATCTCTTGATCTCTCTTTTTATTTCTTCCCTGACTTGGTTATTCTTCAATAACATATTGTTTAATCTCCATGTATTTGTGGTTCTTCCAGATTTCTTTTTGCAGTTGACCTCTAGTTTCAAAGCATTATGATCAGAGAATATAGTTGGTATGATTTCTAGCCTCTTCTATTTGTTGAGCGTATCTCTGGGTCCCAGAATGTGCTTGATTCTTGAGAATGTTCCATGTGTACTAGAGAAAAATATATAAGCAGCTGCTTAGGGATGGAAGGCTCTGTACATGTCAACTATGTCCAGTTGGTCTAATGTGTCATTTAAGGACGTTATTTCTTATTGATTTTCTCTTTGGATGATCTATCCATATCCAACAGTGGGGTATTTAGGTTCCCTATTATGATAGTGATGTGGTTTGTTTCTCCCTTTAGTTCTGTTAGTAATTGTTTTACATATTTCGGGACTCCCTGATTGGCAGTAGAGATATTAATAAATGTTATTTCTTCTTGCTGCATGATTCCCTTTCTTTGCCTTTTTTATTTTGAAGTCTATTTTGTCTGATATTAGTACAACTACTTCTTTTTTCTGAATGCCATTTGCTTGAAATATCATTTTCCACCATTTCACTTTGAGTCTATATTTGTCTTTGGATCTGAGTTGTGTCACCTGGAGGCAGCATATGGTTGGGTTTTGTTTTTTGATTCAATCTGCAACTCTGTGCCTTTTTACTGGTGAGTTCAGTCCATTTTCATTTAGGGCTATTATTGAAATACGAGGTCTTCTTACAGCCATTTTATCTTTTGCTTTCTGGGAACTTGATGTTTCCACTGTTTCCTTGTCCTTATGTTTCTGTTTTCTTTATTTTGGTAGGCTTTTGTGGGTTTTGATTCTGATTCTTCTTGTTTTATGTTATATACTTCAGTTCTGAGTTTGGGATGTGGTTAACATTACAATTATGAAAAGGATAGTTATAAATGTATAACTATAAGGTACACGCAGTAGAAAATGGACAACTTGTTATCTCAATTTGTCCCTATGTATGTGAAACATTCATTACTATCTTGCTACAGCAAATTTCTTCTCATTGTTTAAGCTATAATGCCCTGTTCTTAGTAAGGATTGCACTCCTCTGCTTCTATTCAACCTGATAGTCACTTTCCTCCTAATTATGTATTTTTTGTTGTTGTTTTGTTATTTTTTTTAGATAAGCTGACCCCTTTCAGTATTTCCTGTAGTGTAGGCCTCGTAATGGAGAATTCCCTGAATACTTGCATGCCTGGAAAGATCTTAATTTCTTCTTCATAACTAAGGGAGAGGTTAGCTGGATACATTATTCTAGGTTGGTAGTTCCTTTCACTTAACAGTTTAAATATTTGATTCCATTCTTTTGTGGCTTATAAGTTTTGTGCTAAGAAGTCTGATGATAACCTAATGGGTTTCCTTTGTAGGTTGCCATCTTCTTGTCTCTGACTGTCCTGAGAATTCTGTCTTTGTCATTGATTTTTGATGATTTTAGTAAAATGTGTGTTGGTGAGGTGTCTTTGGGTTGATATAATTGGGTATTCTCTTGACTTTCTGAATTCCAAGCTCCAGCTCATTCCTTAGATTTGGGAAATTCCCAGCTACTATTTGTCTGAAAATGTTTTCTAGTCCCTGTTCCTTTTCCTTGCCTTCAGTAATGTCCATTATTCCTCTCCTGAAGGAATCAGCTAGTTCTTGTATTTCTCTTTCATTATTTTTAATTCTTTGGTTCCTCTCTTCTTCCCTCTGATTTATTTCTAGATTTCTGTCTTTGATTTCACTGGTCTTTTCCTACATTTGGTCAACTCTATTTCCCAAGCTTGCTATTTTATTTTTCAACTCTTGAAGTGTGCTCTTCATTTCCCAAAGTTTTATTTTTTTCCTTTTAAGGGTTTCAGTCTCCTTGCTCTGCTCATCTAGTTGTTTTTTCAATTTCTGAAATTGTTGATTTGATTTGTTTTGGATCTCACTGAGTTTTTTCAGAAGTGCCATCATGAATTCTCTGTCACTTAAGTTGCATATTTCTATGTCTGTAAGCTTGTTTTCTGGAGATTTTTCTCTTTCCTTCTGAGATGCCTTGTTACCTTGGATGATAATGGTGTTTAATGGACTATTTCTCCACCTGGGTGTTAATAAAAATGTATTCTGTTGTTCTTCCAGAAAGGTTTATTATATAAAGATCTTTCTTTAGCCTGTTGCAAAGAAGGCACTTTTCTTTTGGTTCCAGTAGGTGAAATCTGAGCCTCTTGATCCTTGCTTTATAAAAAGCATAAATGTCTTTTTTATTTTTTCTTGTAGATATTTAGTCACATTTGCTACTGTCCATCTTAGTCCCTGTCAGTGTTAGCAACAGTTTGGGCAGCATTTGCTCAGATTGTTCTGGGGCTCCATGGTGATCAGACTCAGAGGGAATGGGGGAGGAGCCCTCTGGGTAGGAAGTTGGGGGCTGCATCTCAGCCTCAGTTTTGCAATCGGGTCTGGAAAAATCAACTATTGTTTCTTTGCTGTCCCACTTCTCTGCTTTCTGCCCTGATGACTGGACCCTGCTGCTGGCTGCTAGAAGTTCTGGCACTTCCAGACAGGCTGATTAGGGAAGTCGCCGCAAATTCACTCCTCCTCCTCTTCCTCCTGAAAGGAGCTCCGCTGGCTGTGAGAGGCAGTTTCTTTATTTCTCCTAGTCTACCACCTCAGGTTCTGACCTATGGTAGCTCTTGTGCACAGATCTCATGCTCAGATGTGCTGGTGTGCAGTTTGGGTGTTTTTTGTTGCGTTTTAGATGTTTAGCTTGTTGTTTCAAGGGGAGGGATCTGAGGACATCTCTTACTCTACCATGTTTTCTGTAAGATCTCAAAGTTTTGAATTAGCTATTTTGATACAAAATGGATGGTGTTTACTATCCCCAGTAACTGTCATCAATTAAAGATAAGAGATGGATAGGCAGAATTATTTACACTTAATTTTATCTGAATATTTAACCACAAAAAATGAAGATGAAGACTTATAAGAGATATTTTGACATTCTGGAAGATGCAGCAAAGTTTATATCATTGGAGCTTTTTCAATTACAGATTTCTCAGAAAGAATGTTCACAATAGTTACTGAGACCCGAGATACAAATTCACCCTTTTAGGTGTTTTGGGAAATTTTTCCTTCCAGATTGAAATATTTCTCTAAAATTAATTTATAATTTTCTTCAATTACTAACTTAAAAGGAAATTAAAAAGACTTTTTTATGACAACTAACTAGAGAAAAAATACTTTCCCCACAGTGCTAAAATATATTGATATTTCCTGTTACATATTCAGATTTTCTTCCAAATGGGAGCTTCCCAGATCAGTTCATCTAAAGTCTAGGAAAAAAGTAGGTGAACATAAAATTGGTGCATGCCATTTGGAGTGAGACGTTTCTTTCCTTTTTGATATCAAAATTAGTTGGGTTTATCCAAAAATATTCTTGCAATGTGGGAAGCTATTTGAGTATGTTTATGTAGATGAGAATTGCCAATATGTACTTTGAGAAGGAAAAAGGAAGTAAAAATTTAAAAGAAAAGTATATTCACATGCAAATGCTGATTTTATGTAAAACCTAGGAAAGAACAAAAAGGAAGGCAGAGAAAAAGACAGTCAATATAGTTACCTTCATTCATTCATTCATTCATTCATTCCATGATCATCCCTCCCTTGGCCAGGTGTAATGAAATGTCTTAGATCTGGTTTCTGGCTTTCTCACTGTCTTTTACTAGCTGCATGACTTTGAGGAAGTTACAATGTCTCAGCTGTAGTTTCTTCATTTGTAAGTGGGGTAATATCTGTCTTTGCAGGCTGTTGTGCCAAATGAAGCAAGTTTTGTGGAATTAGCTCATACTTTTTATTAAAATAGCATGTACATATGTACCACATTAAGTACTTTAGATGATTTATTTCAGAAAATTCTCATAATCCAAGCCCTAATAGCAGATGCAGAGTACAAGGTACAAAGCTAGTAAGTAGAGAAACTGCTATTTGAATAAATGTGGCAGAGATCTGGATCAGTTTTAGTTTTTTCCTTTTCTCTCTTTTTTCATCCTAACATTTATGGTAAGAGATATATTTTATATGGTGAATCAGTACAAACAGACAAGATAAATACATCTATCTATCTATCTATCTATCTAAACATACATGTTTATATACATATATATGCATATATTTGAAACAAAAATTTAACAGCAGTCACGCTTACTTTGTATGATATAAACTGCAAATCCATATATATGGTGTCAAATATATTCCTTTATATATATATAAAATAGAATGTATTTTTATGATGATAATATACTAAATTGTGCAAATAAATTATAATGCACAATTTCAAAAATATTAGCCTCAGTCCCACACTCTTTAACCACTACATTATAATGCCTGTTTTGGGCAACATTTCTTGATATATAGCAGGTATGCAATAAATATTTATTCGCTGTTCTATGAATAATGAAGTATGCAGATTCTCTAAAAATCTTGTCTGAACCAATAGCTTCATTCTCTCTACTTGTAATATTAACTCTTTCTCCTCAGTTGATAACAAGAAACAAATCTAATGACACTGTGGCTTCTGCAGCCACCATAGAGTAAGTACTTGGAGGAGTGCAAGCCAAAGGCAGATGTATTAGCTGAACAGTTGAGTTTTCAAAGAACAGAAGAATAAAGTCACAGCTAAGATTTTGCCATTTATCCCATTACACACAATAACATCAGCTTTGAATTCTTTGGTGACTCCTTTTTGTGACCTCAAAGTCAAGGTAAAGGAAGTGGGATGGTTGGGCCATGGAAAAGAGCAAAATCTTTGCTCTTCTTTGGGTGCCTCCGTGAACCCAGACTAACTCAGCGCTTCCACTTATATACTTCTACCTGTCGGCACCTCATTCCCACTTATCTTAGGAGGGGGAAGACTCCTTAAATAAGAGATTGGGTATAAATCTTTTACTTTACTTTTCTACTAGATTCGCTTTCAACCTGCTCAAGAGTTTGCATTTACTGCAAACAAATCACAATATAATCATACACCATTATTTTATAATTGAGCCATATTATTGGATATGCCTGGGGTGAGTAAATAATTGTTTTGGGAGTGATAGATGTGTCTTTTTCTTTTAAGAGAGCAACCTAAAATTTCTAAATACTCACTTGCCTATATTTTATGGGTTGAAGCCAAATAAATTACCCTTCAAGTATCTCTTCATTTTAAATACTGTTTTGAGGCTTTCTGTAAATATATTTAAAATAAAAGCCATACCCTTTAATTTTTTCACTCACACCAGCAAAGTATTCTAAGTGGGGTAATAGTGTATTTAATATAATACACATGCATCCAAGAATAGTCTAAAAAACTTACTAGTTGTGTTATCAGAAAGGTTCCCAGTAATCCAACAATAATTAGAATAATTCAAATCTATAGGTAATGGAATTTTTGTTCCCTGATATTAAATTAATTGCAGCTTCCTGGTAAAACTGATGTGTTATACCAGGTTGACTATGTTTTTTTAATTAGTGATGGAGATTCAAAAATGGTAGTTATAGAGAGAAATGAGGAACACATTAAATCATTTTAGCTTAAATTTAAACAATTTTGCCCCTAAGATAGTTTTTAAAAATACCCTTGGGCTTCTCTCACATATTACACTTTTAAATGGCCTTAACCACAAACAAAAAGGAAATGCTAGACAATTCTGAGAACAACAGTTTTTAGGTCCTGAAACTGATTTTACAGTGTGAGCATTTTTTGGTTAGGATGTTTAAGACTGATTCTCATGCCAACTCATGGGAAGAAATACAAAGAATCTTCTAGGAAAAAAAGGTAAGAAGAATTTACATAAAGTGTAATGGCAGTTGTGGGAATTTGGGGGTGAATCAGTTGGGAAGGAAGGGAGGAGAGGGGAGAAAAAGGAGATAAACAAGAAAAATTTTTAAATTCCTTTCAGTCCTTCTAACCTCTGCCTAGAGATGTTAAAATTTATCTTTAAGGTGATTTCTTCAGTTATCTATTATTATCCAATCAAATTATATTTGAAGCAACTACTGATCAAAGCATTTGGTTAAATTAAAAGGAATCTAAAGAATGGCAGGTTTTCTAAAGCCCTTTAAGAATTGTTATGCAACTGGAAAATCAAATATGAAAAATACCTGAAACAATTCAAATAACATAATCAGAGCTAAAAATGATAAGAGGCATATACTCATCACAGAAAATTATAAGGAGAAGATCCAACTTTGGAATGAAAGGATATTTGGATGGAGTATTTAACAATATGTGCTGGTATATTTAGCATATATAATGGTATTATACATATTAGGAAGTATGTTCTAATATCCTGAAAGAATATCTGTTTTTGCACATCTCATTTATAGTCTCCCATAGTTTAAGGAAGGTCTAATACTGGGGTAAGACCTTTAGGCTAAGAGCTTTTTGGGAAACAGTGGGGACGTAGATTTTTATCTTTAAAAAGAGGGGAAGAAGGAGGCTGGCTTATTGACTCTTTAAAGCCCTGACAAAACTTTGGTGTCCTAACATGGCTAAAAAGGAATGGAGCTAGTTCCAGACCAAATTTCTGTTTATGGATCCTCAGTGTAAAGAATGCTTTTTTTGTTTTAGGGTTGTCTCGCCAGATATTCATTTATTGACATTTAGTTCATTTAGACCAGTTTGTTAGATGTTAATAAGTTAATTGAAAAGATAAAATGTTGAGGAGTGAGAAGAAACCCATGAATGCAACAAGGCTTTTAAATCATCTGTAGGTCTCAGAATTCATTCTGTTCTTGCTGTTCAGTAACAGGTAACCAAGGATGTGTGCTGGGGAAGAGGTTGAGGAAGAGAAGGAATCTGGGCAATGTGGAGAGATGAGAAAAGCCTTAAATGTTAACTCACAGAAAGATATTCAGTGAATCTTCTAGAAAAAAAAAGATATCTTCTTTCTTAGGTGCTCTAGAAATATATTAAAATTATAGTCACTACTAAAGAGTAACTAGATATTGCTAAAATATGATGTCTAAGAATTGAAGCTAAGCTCTAACAAAGCAAAGATGTTACAGCTAATTAATAAAACTGTCAGTTAGTGTTTTATTTTATGAAATAAGGCTTCCATTCAACTAATCCATTTACTCAATAATTATTGAAAGTCTACCATGTACTAGACATTGAGCTTAGGGAGATGACGGAAAATTTTTAGGTGGAGATGCAGGATTGATGGAGGTGATTCTTTTGTTCATTTAGTTTTGCTTTTTTTAATTTATTATTTTATTTTTAGATATTAGAGAGCGTTGATACTGGCTGTGAAGGATTCATATGAGATGAGTTGAATATATGGGAAAGAGAGGAAATAATTGTTGAAACAAATCCTTGAATAGAATGAAGAGAATAAGATCAAGAACACATAATAAGTGTTCACTCTTGAATAAGAAATAAGGCTGCTCTTCTGTCTTAAATTTTTAAAATCTGTACTTAATCTGTGCAGGGTAGAGAGCAAAAGTATAAATGGCTCCTGTGTGTTTATTTTTTCATTATGGGACAGGATTTTGGAAACACAAATTTTAATCCCCATAAGGCTGTAACACCTTCTGTGAAAAGAGAGTAGTAATGTTGATTATATCTTTGTCCCAGGAGGGTCCAATGAATGGATGAGAAAGGACGTAATAGTGAGAAAAAATCAGAAGTGCTAGTTAAATATTTCTGAGCACTAACAGAAGTAGGATTCTACTAAAATAGATTACTCAGAGGAAAATAAACTTAATGTCAATGCTGCATAGTCAACATGAAGATCCTATAAAGCATAAATCTCACATTAGAGAGAGAATAATCTTTTAGTACAATTACCTTCTTTGCGAAAATACTGAACTAAACATCCAATTCCTTGTTTGCAAAATGTGAATAATTGTAGTTGCTACTTCAAAAGTTTATGTGAGCATTTCATGAGATAATATATTTAAAGTGTGCCTAGCATAAAAATAGTACTCTGAGATTGTTGGTTAGTTATTATTCTATCATTCTCATCAATAAAAACTATAATAAAAACATTTTTACTTAATTAAATATGTATACAATGAAGTACATGCCCTTAATTTACTAAATTATGAGTAATTAAAATTAATGTATTTACAAATCATTGATTCGTTTCCACTTCAATTAGCTAACAGTTGGTTTTCTATGCTAGCAAAACTGGAAAATTTTACTAAGAAAGTTCATATCCTGTTTTATTTATTAAATTAGATGATATTACTTCTTTATACCATTTTACAAGGTGAATTCTTTCTTTATGATGAATGTTTTCTCTCGGTTATTCTGGGTTGGTACCTCCTTGGCAGAGTATCTTTTCTTCTGTAATTGTTTCAAAGTCAAGTTGGATCTGTGGACTCTAATAAATAATTATTAGTTTCAAATCCTGGAAGCCATATCAACTCTTATGGAGGAAAATATAACAATTTAAGAATGTGGTCTTAGTGACAGTCTATAAAAAAATTTGTACTTGGGGCCAAGTTTTTGTTCACAGACTGTTATTAAGACAAGAGATTATGATGCCACGTGTGACAGAAAAAAATCTTCATTTGCTTATAAAGAGATGTTCTCATTGCTGAGGCCACCCCACATATATCAGTCCCTGAAGACCTCAGTTTAATGACGGCTTCATCTCCAGAAATAAGGCAAAGGTTCCCAAGCTCCACATGCAATACCTCCATACTGGTCATTTGCCTCCTCCTCTTTTCACCAAGTGCTCTGGAGATCTCAGTATTACAGCATTCTAGGTGAGCTAGAAAATACATGCTCTGGGGTTTTTCAACTGTCTCTTTATCTGTGTCTCTCTCTTTTCTTTCCCCTCTCTTCTTTCCTCCCTCTCTCCTTTCACATTTGGACATAAAATGTGTGTACGGGGATATAGAGTATTATACAGCAGTTTGAGGGATCTTTTAGATGAACTGCAGATTTTCATTTGTCAATTCTTGTTCTGTAGTACAGTGAATATTTTTATTGTAAACTCAGCAGTACAGTTGCCCTGCCTGGAAGTCCAGCTGTTATAGTATTGCCCTTTCTCCTCTCCGCTGCCCCCAGTGCCCCATCTGTATTTCCCAGCAGGGCTGTTTCTTCCCCTTTGTCTGTTGTCTCTCCTTCTAGGATCACCTCCTCCCTGCTATTGCTACTTTGCACCACTGGAGGCCCCACTCGTCAGGGTAGGGCACCTGATTTCACTTCTACTCCCTTCCTCCTCACCCTCAGTCTTCACTGAGCCCCAAATCCCATCTGCCTTAAGGAAAGTTGGGCCACAGAAATCAGAAATTACTGAAACTGACACAACTACAGGAGAGAAATGCCTGGGAAGACTAGGGGAACTAGGTTTGAGGGCTTGTGCAGCTGTGGGTGACTGCTCTCCTCATTCTTCATGTCTGAGTGTACCTAGGCTCTCCTTTTTGATTCTCTGGGTGCCTTTGCTTCTTCTCTTTCTTTCTCAGTGGGCTAGCCTCTTCTTATTTTCTTCCTCCTAGTCCATTAATAATGGTGCCCCAAAGAGCTTGCCATAGATCTGAATCCCCAAATTACAATGATAAGCTTCCAGAAAAGAAAATGGGTTTGACTAAATTTGGTTGTAAGTCAATCAGCTGCTAAGAGTGACATGGGGGAGGATTTCACAGTGCAGACACAGAAGAAGCTGGGCCTCCAAGGAGGGGAGCCGTAAAAACTAGGAGAACAGATATGCCAGCTACAGCACCCCTTTCTTAGCCAAATGCTTCTTAAAGATGCTTCCCCAGGATCTACCCCTCTATCTCCAGGGATGGTAAGCTGGAGCCAGAGAGGCAAAAGGCTGGTCCCCTATTTTCTTCCTCCTCACCATCTGGCCTTGCTCACCCCCAGGGACTTTTCCTGTTTCTGGGGAACTGTCAACAAACAATTCTCTTCTCCTACTTCCACAGGGATGCAGGGACCCAACTCTCCTGAGCACTGTCTCGCCGACCATCTGCTGGTCTACTCTGAGAATTTCATGTTATGAGAACTGACTCTCAGCCCTCTCCTTTCTCTCTCTACTGTCCTGGACGTGGAAGGGGTGGAGTACATGGTGTTCTGTTCAGACTGTTGACTGACTGCCCTCTTTCTTACCTCCCCGTGCTTATCAAGGGCCCATGCTCCCTGTTGCCAGCCTTTTCCTCCCCTGAGCCTCTTGTTGCATTCCTGAGGTTGTTGGTGGTCCAGTCAGTCCTCCTAGCCCTTCTGAGGGATAGGTCTCAGGGCCTCGGAGCCCCATGTAGGACAAGGGCTTATTCAAAATGAAAAGATTTCTGTATTTTAAACTACTAATTAAAAATATGTACTCAAGAATATTTTTTAAATATTTATGTCAAGTATATCATAGATGAAATTTTTCACAACTTAGATTTAGAGAATTGACCTATTCATAATTTTTTTTAAATGGGAGGTGTAAAGACCTAATTTTTAATATTCAATAATTTTTCTTTTAAAGTTCTCAATTTTACTAAGTAAATAAATCAATCTTCTGAACTTGAAGCTAGAAATTTGGGGTTTACATTTTCTGTTCTTTTTTAGTAAGCATTTGTTGCATGAATGTATGAGGTACAGCGTACATTCACAAATATACATGATAAAATACAGTTTAATAAATACTCACTACATGAGCTCAGCCATGTAACCAGCACGCTGACAAAGAAGCTGAACCCACAGCCCTTATCATGCCCCCTCCAATCAACAGTCCTTCACTGGTGACCACCAGCATGATTTCTAAAACTCTGGATTAGCTTGCCTGTTTCTTAAGGTACCATAAATAGAGTCACACAACATATACCTGTTTTTGTCTGACTTCTTTTACTCAACATTAAACTGAGGAGATTAATTCTCATTGTGTGTTGTTATTGTTCCTTTATTCTCACGGCTATATAGTATTTCATCTTACAAACCTATCACCTCATTCAACTATTGCTGGATGTTTGAGATTTTATTTCCAGTTTGGGCTATTATTTGAAAGTGCTGCTATGAGAATTCTTATGTGTGCCTTTTGGTGAACATATGTGCACATTTCTCTTGGGCATGTGACTGGGAGTGGAATTGCTGAGTCATAAAACATGTATACATTCAGCTACAGTAGGCACTTCCCAATAGTCTCCAAAGCTGTTTTGCTTCTTCATGATGATTCAAAGTATATAGATATAAAAATAACATTGATAAAATTTTGATTTTTCTCAAAATAGCTAATATCTTTGTAATGTAAAAACTGCATTTAGTTTACTTCTGGAAGAATAGAAACCATTTATCAAAGAAGGAAGTAGCACAGAAGAGATGAAAATTTTTCAACCAAAAGAGACTGTAGAGATTATCCAGGGCAATTTGAAATATAAAACACATTCCTTAGGGTTTGGAGATACTGTAGTCACACTGTGAAGGAGCAGCAGGGCAGGACTTGCCTCAAAGTCTTTTATTTATATGATCCATGTTCTATTCATTATCATTCAATTCTACAGACAAGTTTGGTGTCCTTCTCTGGGCAGGTCAGTTCACTAAACATTGTGGAAATTCCTAGGAAAGGCAGAGAAGAGCATTGAGGTGTAGGAACTTAACCTTTAGTACAAAAGTAAATCTCTACAGTATTTTTGCTGGAGTGATTTTTGATGTTTATCTGATTTTTATCTGTAATAATTAATTTGTTATTTATACCAGATTGACCTTTTCTCTTTCCCTTTTTATTACTTTTTTCCTAATTCATATCCTCATCATGCCACGACTGAATTACTGCAACAAGCTTTTGACTGCTTTTCTCAATGGTATCTTCTGTCATCTTTTATTTATGTTTTAGCATCTTATTGGTCAAATTAGTCTTTATGAGATAAAACAATTTGCACTTTTTCTAGTCAATAATCCTCAATGAGATTTACACAACCATATACCTGTGGGGCCAGATAATGCAAATGGCTGAAAAAAGGCCAAGTAATGGCCTTTCCACGTTATGGATCTAGTGAAATTCTTTAAGTCCATAGATAATTATGCTTTGTTTTGTTTTTCTTGAAATCCAGGTACTTCTTGGTATAGGATTTATTTTCCCGATTTGAAAAATAAAAAGTAAAACAAACAATCAAAAACATTGACTCCTTCAGGAGCAATAGTACAAGCCCAGTATGGCTGTCTGTAGCTATTCAGCTCTAGGCAATTATCTACATGATAGATTTTATTTTAGTTCTTTAAATCATCCAGTTTATTTTAAAAATTGGGAAAGCCAGATTTCTCTGTGAAATCACCTTATATTTAGATTTTGTCATTAATCCAAGTTTTAGGGAGAAATTTTTGTAAGTCAAAAACAAAACAAAACAATAGAAAAAGAGTAGGCTGTATATGTGAAGTGTAGTCCCCAAGATGGCTGCTGGAACTTTTTCCTGCTTCAAACAAATTACATGCATTTACATGATCCAAGCAGTTATGACCCTTGGTAGCGAAGTTACCTTTGCTATTAACGTTATATTCCACTTTCCCCAACACACATACTTAATTTCAGTTAGGTTGGCCCCTCCCTTGTCTTCTTCACAGAACAAGTCTATTCATTCCTGTGGCCATCGCTTTGGTCATTTTTGAATTTTAATTCATTCATACTCCCCATCACCGACTATCCCTCTTTTTATTTCCTTTACGTTAAAGCTTGCCTGACATTCTACTTTCTTCATGAAACCGTTCTTAATAATTCAGGATACACTGATTTCTCCTTTTTCTGGATAGAATATATTTAATTTCTGTATATTTATGATTACTGGTACCAAGACTATTACTTTACAGTTTTTGTAGTTTAATTTTTTTTAACAGGATTATCTTCTTTCATGTTTTAGAGCCATTTTGTAGTTCCCTTTCTCCCAGAAATATCTGGCATAATTTTTGAGGTGTGCTGAAGGTATGCAATAGCTTATTTGTTTGGCTGATTGATTATATAAAATGAAGTAGAATCTATAGCTCATCAAAATGATCAAAATATATTAGCAACTATTCAGTTTGTTGCAATGCAAGTATACTTTAAATCAAAATGTTTTGTTTGATACATAAGAACAGGAAACTTTTATAGTCTGGATTTTTAAATAAACTCTTAATTGTATGTGTGCTCATGAGGTTTGCATTGTGTGTGTGTGTGTGAGAGAGAGAGAGAGAGAGAGAGAGAGAGAGAGAGAGAGAAAGAGAGAGAGAATTTCTTAAGAACAGGGTCATTTATTTATACCTTTCCATCACATAAATTTTGTGTGCAATAGATGCAAAATGAGTGCATGTTGGTTAGCCAGTTCAACCCAGTAGTCTCTGAAGAGTTTCATTCATAGAAGCAGAACTATTTGTGAAATAAATCACTCATTTAGATTTTGGAAAAAATTTTTTAGACTCACTCAGGAATACAGATATTATTGTAAGTTTATCTTTATTGGTTGGGTAAGCTGTGAAGTAAAGCTAATACTCTGGAAATGAACAGTGAAATGATATTGTAACTTGAGTCACCACAGAGCATTTGAGATGTGATCTAAGGCTACACTGTTTTTGTTACAACTCTTATGTTCTGCAAAGTGACTCCACTACTAGTGTTCTAGGAAGTCTGTAATATGCATTCCTTACTTATTCCAAAAACAAGATTGAGATCCCAAAGGAAAAGCCACAACTTTCCTCAGGAGCCCTCCTGAACAGCTACTTTAAACTTAGCAGAGACAACTGATGGAAAGACAGCTTGGATTTGGGAATGAGAAGTATGAGCTTCTGTTTTCCAAAACGTTAATGGAGACTTTCTGAAACAGTATTAATAGCATGTAATGATTACAATGAGTTATAAATTAGTTTCCAATCTGGTAAATACCGTTCTACTATGTTCTATTACAAAGTACCATATTTTCTAGAGTACAAATTCCATTGCAGAACTCACTGCAGTGATGGAAATGTTCTATATGTGCACTGTCCAAAAATGCTAATGTACACTTGAACTGTGGCAATTGTGACTGAGAAACTGGATATTTCATTTTAATTAATTTAAGTGAAATAGCCAGTAGTAGTTACTGTATTTGAAAGCACAGTTCTGGAGGAAAATGTATCTTTTTTCATGTCTTTTAAAAAGGCTTAAAATAATTTTTGCTCTTCTTTTTGGGTCAAGAACCCCAAATGTCAACAATGAAAATCTTTGCTTTTTAATTTCTCAAGGTGAAAAGTTTTTATAGAGAGAGAAGATGTTGCAGTGTGAACCAAAGTAGGGCTGACATTGAGCACTCCCACTGTCCTTCTGATCCACCACACTCTGGTTCAGGGGACACAGCCTTGCCTACCCCTGCTGGACTTCCTTTTGGTACAGCAGATTTTGCACTTTAGAGATAATCATTCCATAGAAGGAGAAGCCACATCACCCAATACAATGAAATGCTACTTTTGAAAATAACTTGGGTACTTTATTAAAGTCAAGGACAATATGATTTGATAAGGCACAGTATTAAACATATTTGTGCTTATTATTAAGGTAAGGTCTGGGAATCTTGAAAGCCAAACATCTATTTTTTAGTGCATATGTCCCAGTAAACATGAGAAGCAGGTATATAAGAAAATAAATTCATATCTGCTTCATTTTATGTGGTACAGCTTCAATCAACATCTGTTTTCATTTAAAAAGAAGACACTAGGGGCTTTGTTTTGAAAATTACTAATCATAAAATAAAAAATAAAGGACCTATAAAATAATACAATAACCATAAGTAAGGGTTTGGAAAAACCCTGGAGAGGTTAGCTAGACCAGCTTCAAGAATGAGCTGAGAACACTGAGAGAAATAGTTCTACTTTTAAAAACCTATAGAGAAGAGATCTAATAACCTATTTCATCTTCTAATTATAAAGAACATCCTATTTTATACTAAACCTCATAATACAGATTCTCATTTACATGCTTTACAAATTTTCTAAACCCTGAAATGACAAAATAAATTATTTCCAGTACATCAACAACAGAATATGTGGCTTATTAAAGTCTTAGATGTTGTGATTCAGATTGGAAGGACTTTGCCCATTGCTGTGAAACTCCTGTTCAAAAGAGACAGGAAGCTTGTTGAGTGTTTGTCCCTTTTCCAATCTTCTCAATTTGTGCATTTGTCTTGAAATGCAGTGTTTATTACAACACTGATGTCTATATTTTGGAGGAATCTCTGTGAACATGTAATTGCTGATGGGCATGAAGTAAAACCTTCAGGCTTTGATAATTTGGTACTATTTTGTATATTTTATAATTTCTTGTCATAAAATGAAATTATATCCAAAGGGAAAAATATAACCTGATTAATAATGACGTACAAAAAAAAACTAAAGCCACATTTGTGAGCAAATGCTTTTATCTTTTGTGGGATTATAGCTGCTTTGACTGGGGGACAGGACTATAGGTGGAAAGGGACAGGGGCTGGGATTTCTAGTGGCCTCAGACACTCATTTTATCTAACCTGTTTTTTTTTTAAAGGGTGGGGTTGCATTACAGGCACACTGGTCCATGATACAGCATTATTGCATGAACACTGAGGGTTCAAGTGGTTCTTTAAATATAGAAGTTCTGATATATGAATTTTAAGAGGTTTAGTTCTATTAAGCAAACATGTCATAAAGGCATATAGCTTTATTTTCTTAAGAATTATTGTAGTTAGACTGATCAGGCACTGATCCTCATCTCCTTGATGAGAATAGTGTCACATGTCCAGACCTGGAATGCGATATAGAGCTTCTTCTTTTAAGTTATTATTAAATCATCAGATCAAATAATGTAAAATATGTGACAACATAAAATACTTAAATTCTGTCCTTCTCTCTCCCCACTCCAACAATTGAATTCTATCCAATTTAATTATCTAGAGAATTATAATTTATTATTTGTCTGAAATAATTATTTTCTTTTCTTGATTTCTTTTCACAATTAAAATCAAACCTAGATCCCTGAAGTGGTCAATTAGCTTAGGGAGAAATTTAAATTATATACAGCTACATTAGAATTGTTTTATTTTTCAAAGTTAGATTATAGAATGTCTTGGCTCTGTAACAGAAAGGGTACTTAACAGACAATGGGCTTTCTTTCAAAATGATTTGCTTTCCTATTGTTTACTCTTAAGTTCTTGAGAATGAATATAATAATGAAGACATAAGACAAATTGTCCCATGACTTAATTAGATGACACTCAAAAAATATCACTCTAGAAATGCTTTAACTTTGACTTTTAAGACAGTCCTATTTAGTTTTTATCTAAAAACAAGTTCATAATTTATTATTATTTTTTTATGTATTGGAAAGTGTACCCCTTCCTGGATCTCAGGCATGGAGAGTTTGCTGGTTGTATCTACACCATTCATGTTTCTGTGACTTCTTCACAATGTGCTTGACCCATCCGAGTATTCAAATTGCCCAATGGAAAGCTTAACACATGCACAAGTAGGCGAATGAGAGGAAAAAGAAAAGAAATGGGCCTGGATGGGCTGGTGGGGGGAACCTTTGAAATCGAGAAAATGTTTAAATGTAGACATTACATAATGTTCCTCAGGGTTTCTCAGCAGCATGGGGATCACAGTGGATAACTAACAGGATGATCATTCTCATCATGGTCATCCAATGGGACAGAGCATTTCAGAAGATCCACAACCTCTGCCTTTTGGAGTATTTATAGCTTGGCTGAGGACACAACCAGGAAGCAGCCAGCAGACTGGAATCAGGAAAGAACTAGCTGTTGTATTGAAGCCTAGTTCTTTGCAACCTGCTGCAGAAGTGGGTGCTGTCTTATGGTGCAGTTTATGAGCACCTTTTATAGCAGCTAGGTCTAGGGAGGTTTGCTGATTCAAAACCCATACTGGGAACCTTAGGTATTTATTGGTAATAATTCCGTATGAGGGGAAACCATATTGACCTTTTATTTATCTTGGAAATGGCTGACTTCCAACACTGCACCATGGTGCAGTAAGAAGAACCCACATTGTGAACCCAGAGATTTAGATCCAGTGCTGGACAAATCAGCATAAAGTATCAGCTTTTTCATCTGTAAAATGTTGAACAATATGACCTCAATTGTGTTTTATACCGCTAAGATGTATAAATACCATTTTGTGGGTTATTTACTAACATCGTCATTGGTTTATATAACTAGTCTTGAAATTAATAAGAACAATAGTTTCATCATCAAACACTTTGGGTAACTAACTGCAACTGCATTTTTCAGCCATTTCTTGTTTTGGCTCAGTTTTCATTCAAATCTGTGCTTATCAGGTAAACACAGCAGATTTATTGAAGATTGATGTTGGTAGGTTTGGTATACTCTATGAGTTGCTGAAGAAGGAAGTGTGAGGAAAAAAGTTGTTAATAGGGTTGGATCGAGCTATTCCAGCTACGTAGATAAAATACAATTTGAACATCTGATAATTGTGGAATGATCTTTATCAAAATATCTCTCATATTTAACAAGTCATACATGATCCTTCATAACTCTCCCATTTCCAAACCCAACTCACACTACCACCGCCGGAGGCCCTGGCCCAGAACCTCATCATGGTAGTCCCTGTTCCATGAGCAGGCCTTGGGTCTCCACGCGCTCAATCCTGCACTTGGCATGCTTTCTGCATAGAATGCACTCTCTCCCCCTTTTCTTTTTCTGCTCAGCAGACTTCCTGTCTTTCTGGAAATTCCACTTCAGATGTTACCAGATAAGTAAATGTTTTGTCTTCCTGACTTACACAGCCCTTTGTAAGTATCTCCCATGTAATACTTACCATGCGTCCCTACTGCCTGTGTGTGTCTGTGTGTTTTTTATTATATTTTTTGTTTCTGTTTTTTTTCCTTTAAAATATTTTATGATTTATAAAATGTAATAGGGGTAATAATGATTAGTGAATAACAGCATATCTTAACATTTTATTTTAATTTAAAGGGTCATTTACCCAGCTAAACTCTACTTTTAAATATTGATTCCTTCCATTTGCAAAAGTAATATATAAGTACATTTTTTCTTTTTTCTTTCCTTTTTTAAAATTTATTTATTTATTTTTATGGTGACATTGGTTAACAAAACCCAATAATGACCAGCTGTATACTTTAACAATAAGGTGTGTGTGTGTGTGTGTGTGTGTGTGTGTGTGTATACACACACAATACATTCACCTCCCATAGTTAGATTTCTTTCTGTTACCACGTTTGATCCCCTTTATCCTGTCTACTACCTCTTCCCTCCCCCTACTCCTTACCTCTGATAGCCACTAGTTCATTGTCGATGTCCATGAGTCTCTATTAGTTTGTCCTATTCATTTGCTGATTTTAGTTTTATATCCCACATGTAAGTGATATCATGTGATTTTCAGCTTTTTCTGTCTGGCTTATTTCGCTTAGCATGATTATCTCAAGGTCCATCCATGTTGTCACAAATGGCAGTATTTCATCTTTTCTTATGGCTGAGTAATATTCCATTGTATACATGAACCACAGCTTCTTTATCCAATCATCTATCATAGGACACTTTGGTTGCTTCCACGTCCTGGCCACCATGAATAATGCTGCTTGAGAATGTTCCATGTGCACTAGAGAAGAATGTATAAGCAGCTATTTTTGGATGGAAGGCTCTGTAAATGTCAATTATGTCCAGTTGGTCTAATGTGCCATTTAAGGATGTTATTTCCTTATTGATTTCTCTTTGGATGATCTGTCCATATCCAACAGTGGGGTATTTAGGTCCCCTACTAAGATAGTGTTTTGGTCTGTTTCTCCCTTTAGTGCTGTTAGTAATTGCTTTACCTATTTTGGGGCTCCCTGATTGGGAGCATCAATATTAATAAATGTTATTTCTTCATGATGCATAATTCCCTTTAACATTATGAAATCTATTTTGAAGTCTATTTTGTCTGATATTAATACCACTACTCCCTCTTTTCTCTGAATGCCCTTTGCTTGAAATGTCATTTTCACCCTTTTACTTCAAGTCTATATTGCCTTTGGAGCTGAGATGTGTCTCCTGGAGGCAGCATATGATTGGGTTTTGTTTCTTGATCCATTCTGCAACTCTGTGCCTTCTGATTGGTGAATTCAGTCCATTTTCATTTCGGGCGATTATTGAAATACAAGGTCTCCTTATAGCCATTTTATTTTTTGCTTTCTGGTAGCTCGGTGTTTCCATTGCTTCCTTGTCCTTGTGTTTCCATGGTTTTTTGTTGTTGTTGTTGTTGTGATTGTTGTTGTTTGTTTTTTGGGGGGTTGGGTTTTGTGGGTTTTGACTCTGATTCTTCTTGTTTTATGTTATATACTTCATTTCTGAACCTTTGGTGTATGGTTACCATTACAAATATATAAAGGAAAGTTATACATATACAGTCGTCTATTTTCTTCTACATGTGCCTTATTTCCATTCCCCTTTGCAAATTTGGATCTTTGAATCCTCCCCTTTTCATTCATTGTTGTCTCAATTTGTCCCTATGTTTGGTGAACATTCATTACTATCTTGCTATTGCAAATCTCTTCTTATTGTTTAAGCTTATAATGCCCTGTTCTTACTAAGGATTGCATCACTCTACTTCTATTTGCCTGATAGTCACCTTACTCCTAATTATTAATTATTTTTTCTCATTTTGTTTTAGGTGAGCTGACCTCTTTCAGTATTTCCTGTAGTGCAGGCCTTGTTGTGGAGAATTCCCTCAATTTTTATGTGTCTGGAAAAGTCTTAATTTCTCCATCATGTCTAAAGAACAGCTTAGATGGTTACATTATTCTAGGCTGCTAGTTCTTTTTATTTAATAGATTGAATATTTGATTCCACTCCTTTCTGGCTTGTAAGGTTTGTGCTGAGAAATCCGATGATTATCTAATGGGTTTTCCTTTATGTTACTGTTTTCTTCTCCCTGGCTGCCCTGAGAATTCTGTCTTTGTCATTGATTTTTGATAATTTTACTAAAACATGTCTTGGTGAAAGCCTTTTTGGGTTGAGATAATTTGGGTGTTCTGTTAACTTCCTGAATTCTAAGAACCAGCTTATTCCTTAGATTTGGAAAATTCTCATCCACTATTTGTCTGAAAATGCTTTCTAATCCCTGCTCCTTCTCCTCCCCTTCAAAAATGCCCATTATTCTTATGTTTTTTTTTTCCTGATGGTATTAGCTAGTTCTTGAATTTCTCTTTCATTATTTTTAATTCTTTGGTTTCTCTCTTCTTCCTTCTGATTTATTTCTAGATTTCTGTCTTCGACATCACTGATTCTTTCATCTATTTGGTCAACTCTATTTCCCAAACTTCCTATTTCATTTTTTCAGCTTTGGCAGTGTGGTGTTTTTGACCTCCAGAAGATTTGTTTTGTTCTTTTTGAGGGTTTCATTCTCCTTTCTAAAGAACTCATTCTGCTTGTCTAGTCATTTTCAGTTCCTGAAATTGTTGACATGACTTGTTTTGGATCTCACTGAGTTTTTTCAGAAGTACCATCGTGAATTCTCTGTCATTTAAGTTGCATATTTCTATGTCTGTAAGCTTGTTTTCTGGAGATTTTTCTCTTTCTTTCTGAGATGCCTTGTTACCTTAGTTGTTCATGGTGTTTAATGAACTATTTCTCTGCCTGGGCATTAATGAAAGTGTATTCTGCTTTTTTCCCCCCAGAAAGATTTATTATATAAAGGTCTCTCTTTAGCCTATTGCAAAGAAGGTGCTTTTCTTTGGTTTCCAGTAGGTATCATCTAAGCCACTTGGACTCTTGCTTTATATAACATTTTAATAACGCCATTTTTTTCTTGTACATGTTAAATTACAGTCATTACTCTCAGTCTCAGTGTCTGTCAGTGTTAGCTACAGTTTTGGTAATGCTTGCTTGGGACTCTGCAATGTTTTGTCTTGGGAGATAATTGGGGAGGGACCCCCTGGAGTGGGGGTTGGGGATGTGGCTCAGACTTGGTTTTGCACCTGTGGTTGTAAAAAATCAACTGTTGCTTTTCTGCTGTCTTCTCTGCTTTCTGCCCTGATGACTAGGCCATGATGCCAGCTGTGTGGAGCCCACAGTACTCTCAGGCAGGGTTGTTCAGGGAACTTGCCACTGTTTTTCCCCTCCCCCTCCTCCTACAGGGAGCTCTGGCAGCTATGAGAGGAAACTTCTTTATTTTTCCCAATCCACCACCCAACATTTAGGGTTCTGAACTGTGGTAGCTCTTATGTGCAGATCCCATCCTCAGACGTGTTGGTGTGCAGTTTAGTTGGTTTTGTTGAGCTATAGATATTCAGCTTATTGTTGTTTCAAGGGAGAGATCTGGGAACATCCTTTACTCTGCCATGTTTCTCCAAATTTTGGTTACAATGTTTTTTTAATGTAGAATAGCACAAAGAAATTTTTAATAAATTGGGTCATATTTTGTTACAAAGTTAGTTAGTTAAAGAGTTACTGATAAAAGTCATTTGTATGGTTAGCTCAAAATTATTTCTTGGTTTTTTTAAATTTAATTTTATTATTCATTTCAACTATACAGTACATAGGTTAGACATTTACATAGTTTATGAAATGGTTCTCTGATTGCTCCTTGAGTGCTTTATACAATAATAAACTATGAGATTCATAGTAAAGGGATCTTTTTCATGGAGGTCTCCACAGTGTCTGATGCACAGTAGGTGTCAAAAATGAATGTTGGAAAGAACAGCATAGTGGATAGATGAATGGAGAATGAATAGATGCATTTGATTAAGCTCACATCAGTGAGATAGTTAATTTCTGTCTACATTCCATTTCTGTTCTTTAAGGAAAAGATGCTTAGTCATAGTATAATGGCTTAAAATAATAGTGTTTGCTTTAGTAATTATCAAACTTTCATTCACTATTGAAAGAAAAATTAATAATAGTAATGTATTAGTACTTTTTGTCTCCATTGGGATTTTTTTTTTTTTTTTGCTTATCTCTCAAGCTATAGATAAAACCCACAGCCAACTCAGATTGCCTATCAATAGCCTATCTCACACAGCAGCATATTAATATTTAATAAAAAAAGAACTGTACTATCTCATTAACTGTAATATCTCATAGAATTTATACCTAAATTTCTGGTTTGCAAAATAAAATTCACAAGCATATTAAAAAGACAGCATCTAACTTTAAAAAATTATCTGTTCTAAAATCAGATCTTACAGTAAGAGAAGTGGAGACTCTGGGGGGAACAACAGGAATGCACAGTGAATTTCTATCGTTTACTTCATCTGAAGCAAAAGACATGCTGCCAGTCTCACTGAAAACTCGTGTGTCATCTAGTACATGGCATTACCACAAAATGATTGAATACACAAACAGAAAGTTTCAGGCATTATGCTGTCTTTCCTAATATAAATATCTAGATATATGACAAAAATAGATGATTATCATTTGAAGCACACTTAACAAAATTAGGATATTATTTTTATAAATATAAAAAACATTTCTTATTAAATTTAGAAATTTATAAAACAAAGAAAATTTAAATATCTCTGTGTCCTGCACTCTCCATGAAGTTTTGTATATCCTAGTTGGACTGCAAAGACAAAGAGATCAATGCACAGATAGAATTAGAATCAAGCTGTAAATGGTTTTGAGTCCTATTTTCACTTACATTTCATTATGAGCATTTTTTTCACCACCAAATGCTTCTCAAAAACGTGATTAATGCCTTATTAATATACAATGAGTGAATTTATTATTATTTATTTAACCATTTCTCTAATGTTTTTACTATTTTTACTGTCAAAATACAATAAAGAATTTTTTGTATACATCTGTATTTGTTTAAATTAAATTCCCAGAATTATAATTGGTGAGTCCAAATATGAAGATTTTAAGGGTCCTGATATGATAGCAAATTTCATAGCAAATCTCCCATCTTATCTAACATCTTCTAATAGCAATGAAGTCTACTTAAATGAAAATAATTTCCACCTTTACAATAAAAACAATAGTTTTGAATTAACTTAGCTAGAAAACTTCTTGAGATAAGAGAATAGTAACAGAATAAAATGCTTTCAATATGAGCTATATTTATGAAAGAGGACCCTATATCTCAGATTCACCAGAGGTTGAAGCAATAGCTTTGATAGTTTTGTTATCTTCTACATCTCCATACTCTGTTTAAACCTAGATGATAGATATTTAATTTTAAAGGACTCTTTAGAGAGCTTTAAGGTCTGATTTGAAATCTGATAAAATGTTCATTTCGTGATTTATCTTCACAGAAAAAAAATGGCAGGTTTTATGCAGAATATTTAATGAGGCAAAAATTGAAAAAATTTTGCACAACCTACAAAAAATCCATTTAGTATTCAAGGAATGATAAATGAATGATCTGTCATTTAGATTCTTAAATTCTTAACATTTATATAAAATGTACAGCACTTTTTAATTGATTCTTTTCAACTTTCATGTAACTCAAATTATATACTATATCTAGCACTGGTACTCCACCGAACAAAAAGTGAAAAAAATTATCAATACTGATGATTTTGTAAAGTTAGAAACAATTAGATTACTGATCACAAAGTGAAGAAAATCAACTGATTTATTTTGCTGTAAATGCAGTTCAGTACTCGAATCCATTTGAGAAGTGATATTTATCAGAGAACTGAAAAGATCACATAACACTATGGACTGAGACATGAAACCCAATTCCAGCTCATCTCTTAACTAGATTCTCGTTGGCAAGTTACTTCATTGTGACAAACCTTGATTACTCACCTCCAAAGTGTGAGAATTGAATGATGCAATGTAACTGGAAGGCCAGTCTTGAAATATGGTAACTTTTCTTAAGTATAAAGCCAAGGATTTGGGATCGTCATGATGAAGAAATGGAAGCAATACTTCCTGTTACAGGGACTGTCTTTTGACTAATAGTTTTTTGGTGCTTTTTTGAGGAGAGTCTAGGCTCATGCTTGCTTGAGTTTATTGCACTTACTTGGTTTAGAATGATCAAGACTCAAGGTCCACACTAGAGCTGACCTTAGTTGCCACATAAATTGTAGCATCATATTGACCTTTCAAGGGTTTCTCAGTTTTAAAAAGGGGTTGGATTATTTGTGCTTACTCAGCTTATACACAATTCTTGGTCCAAGAGAGCTATAGAATAACTTTTACTGGTACAAACAAAATAACTGACAACTTTAATCTTTCTAGTTTTTTTCCCCAAGGGAAGATATAAGGAAGAAAAAAAACAGTTATATTTCAAAACATTGGACCCTAAATGGGAGAAAATATTCAGACTATTCTATGACCAGTGGACCTTCAAAGATCATGTACATTAATACTTTAGCAGTCCAGAAAGAAGATCAGAGGGAAGTTAGCACTGCGGTTGCTAAGAAAACTGCCTGCACAGATGAATGTCCACTTTAGAGATAAAAATAAAACACATGAGATGTGGGGCAGGTTAAATTTCTTTTTTCTTCTCACATAACCATAGATAATGAACCCTGAGATAGTCCATGAGTTTCAATACAAAAGCAACATGCTTGGATTAATAAGTTTTCTCCTCTTTGAAAGGTTTGTTTGTTTCGATACCAGATCTTAACTAACTTTTAAATGCCCAGTTCTATTATCCTTCTGAGCATGGAAATAGAAATCGAGTCCTAGCTGCAGACAAATCAAATATTTCCGCTGTCAGTATCTGATAAGTTCAGTGCTGTCTTGAGTCTATACAATCCACTTGGAAAAAGGAAAGTCAGGGCTTGTTAATTCATGGATATATTAGACATGTAGACAATTCAAAGACACTGGAGAATTGACAGAGCATGTTGGCTTAGAGTACACTTTTGATGAGAGTGTATTCCCAGGAAGGGTAAACACATTGATAAACTCATTGCCCTTGATCTTCCAACAGTTTCTATTGACATTTCTTACAGCTCTAGGTATAGATTAGAGTATATGGCCTATTAATTGCATTTAGGGCTTTTAATGTCAGGAAAGAAGATTAAATTCCTCTCCTTATATACACAGGGAAGGTTAGTAGCATTTCCTTTCTGGTCTTAACACATTTTTAAATTTGGAAATCTATTTTCAGATTCCCTTACTAATTCAATAATTATTTTGGGATATTTTCTTGTAATGCTTAAAAGATTTTAATAATATTATTTTAAATATGATAATTCAATTCATGGTTTTTGAGTCTCTATACAAGTGAAATTTTGAGAATGTTATATGAAAAAGTTTTTGTATTATGCTTGTGATGTTTTTGTATATAATATCTATCATATGTATTGCAACTTTAAAATCCAGGAAAAGTTGATATTTCTAAATATTTAGAAAACTTTTTCTGTTTTAAAAAATAAAGATTACTGAAAAAAAATGTACTTACTATAAGGGACATCAGACGTTAGATTCCACCAAGCCATGTACAGTGTTGGACAGGAACTGATTAATCAGCTTCCTATGGCTTGGCTTGGGCCTCAGACCTCACAGCATCTTTTCCATATTCATGGTACTGGGAAAAATCCTCTAAAAATCTTTCACTAGAGATGTACTGGTGCCAAAGGCCTATTCATCAGGACACTGCACTTTAATAGAGATAAGAAAGTCATTCCCATCATTAGGTTATTAGCAGCTACAAATTACCTCAACTCATTTAAAATGCTATAGTAGAAAGTGGTTATAATTAATTAAAAGCAACTTAATTATTGAGGAAAGGAATAGGTCAATAAAATGGTGATTTAGGGGCACATATTTACTTGGAGGGATCACTACAAAATTTATATTCACAAAGCCAGAAAATGTCTCTGGTGTACAGTGTGAGGACTAAGCAAGAAGACTTCTATGGCATATTAAACACATGGGTATCCTGAGCTGTCCAAGAAGTTTCCTCCTTTACCCCTTAAGGACAGATGACTATTTTTCTTTACACTTTCTGCAAATCATAAATTGATATTCGAGGGAAATCAATCCAGAAAGCCTTGACTTGGGTCAATAAGTCCAGGGAAGAGTAGGGTTTGAATGGAAACAGAGGTCGAATACAGAGTTGCATTGCATATTGCTGAGATTCCTAGGATCCTCCACACTCATCTCCCAGACAGCCTGCAGCTAGCCTCAGTATTCTCAGAAGAAAGTAAACAAACCCAGAAAAAAACGAAATCACAAATGTCTTAATATAAACATGTAGTGAAAATCACCAGACATTAGAAGAATATTCCCATTGTGAAAAACTGAGAACCCCCCAAATTTTTTAAATTAGAGTTTCTTTTTTCTCAGTTTTATTGAGATATAATTGAAATACAACCTTGTATAAGTTTAAAGTGTACAGTATGACTTTAAATACATGTGTTGCAATTTTATTTAACAGCTGGTACCTCATATAGTTATAAAATGGTTTATTTTTTGTGGTGAAAAATTTCAGGATTTGCCTTTACACCAACTTTCAAATATACTATACACATGTGTCAACTATGGCCTTTATGTTGTAGATGACATCCATAGGACTTATTTACCTTATAACTGGGAGTTTGTACCTTTTGACCACCTTAATCCAGTTTCCTAACCCTACCCTCCGTCTCTGATAATCACAAATAATCTTATGTCTTTTTATATGAGTTTATTTTTTTCTTTTCTTTCTCCTTCCTTCCTTCCTTCCTTCCTTCCTTCCTTCCTTCCTTCCTTCCTTCCTTCCTTCCTTCCTTCTTTCCTTCCTTCCTTTCTCTCTCTCTTTTTTCTTTGTTTTTTAGATTCCACATATAAGTAAGATTATTTCTCTGTCTGACTTATTTCACTTAATGTAACACCTTCAGTTTTTATCTATATTGTTGTGAATGGAGGGATTTCCTTCTATTTTATGGCTGAATAATCTCTCTCTCTCTCTCTCTCTCTCTCCCTCTCCCCATGTGTGTGTGTGTGTGTGTGTGTGTGTGTGTGTGTGTGTGTGTGTGTGTGTGTGTATCACATCTTCTTTATCCATTTATCCATCAATGGATGCTTAGATTGCTTCCATGTCTTGGCTATTTCAAATAATGCCGAAATAAACAGGAGAGTGCACATACCTTTCCAAGTTAGTGTTTTCATTCTTTTTTTTTTTTTTTGGATAAATACCCAGAAGTAGAATTTCAGGATCTATGGTAGTTCTATTTTTAATTTTTTGAGAAACCTCCATATTGTTTTTCATAATGGCTGTACCAATTTACATTCCTACCAACAGTGCATAAGGGTTCCCCTTTCTCCACTACTTCATCAGTTTTTTTAAAGGTTTCTTAGAGGAAATGTAATACAGGAGCAAAATAAAACTTTTAAAGTTTAAACTAACAATATTTTTTAAAAGATAAGATTTTGCATATAATATGAAGCTATTGTACTAAGAATATCAGAAGTTAATAAATAGCTCTTGGAAATTTAAAATAAGGTGGAAATAAAAAAATTCAAGGGTTTAGAATAAGTCAATAAAACTTCTAGAAAGTAAAAACATTAAGAGAAAAAAAATAAGAATCTTAGATGATTGATCCAAAAAGTTTAACATAACTAACTGGTTAATAAAAAAGAACAAATAAAACATAAGGGAAGATATTATTTAAGAAATAACACATAAACATGCAAAGAACATAGAGTTTTAAATTAAAAGAGGCCATGAAATAACCAGTCTAATTAAAAAAAAGTATACACATACCCAAATATTCTAACATTATATTCTAAATAATAGGGATAAAGTAAAATCTTAGAAGTATTAAAAAAGAGATCACCCACAGGGAATAGCAGTCAACCTTTATATTAATGTTGGATATTAGGACACAGTGGCAATACACCAAAAAGTCTGAAGGGGATATGATTTTACATTTCAAATCTATATTCAGCCATTTATCCACTGAGTGTAGAAGCAGAATAAGGACACTTGCAGACATGCAAGGACTCATGCAAAAATTACCTCTCAACCTTTCTAAAAAAGCTACTGGAAGATGTGAGTCAGCCCAAAGAAAAACTGCCCCAGAATGAGTAAGACATGAGATATTAGAAACTGGGCTTTAGACTCAGGAGAGTGGTCATCAGAAATAGCCAGTTTTAACTAGAACTGCAAATCATGCCTGTGATTGAGGAAGGAGAATCTTCATGGAAAAAGCAAAGAGTAGACTGTTTGTTATTGTTTTTGTACAGTGGGAACAATGTTTTGCTAAGCGCTTGACAAATCTGTTGAAACACTTGGGAAGAGATTAGCAATAGATAGATGAGAAAACACAAATTAAAAAAAAGAGAGATAATTTTTAATTTAAGTAAATGTGATCAAGTGCAGTGAATAGCAAATGATGCTTATACCATCACAATACAAAGTAGTAAGGGGAGGCAGAGGTGAGGTAGGATATGAGTTAAATCTTTACCTGAATAGGTGTTTAATTCTGTAAACACATTTAAAGGTCATAAGGAACAAATAGAACCACAGATTGGAGAAAAATGATTGAAGAAATACCTAAACGTGTTGAAAGTTTTTGTCTCTGGAGTTTAGGACTGGACATACAAGCTAAAAATGTGCATGGCTTGCCTTTTTCCTCCAATGTAAACCTCTTCATACTATTTGATTTTTAAAAAATAATATAGGTTTAAACTTTAATAACAGTTTAAAATTTCTTAAAGAAATAAAGAGACAGAAAGAGGAATGTACACCATATTTGCGGAATCAAAATTTTGTTACTTACCCTGCTAGACTGGGGTGTGGTACATCCATAGGAAGACCAGTACGGTACATGGGGCAAGGAGCTACACTAACAGCATGTCTCCATAAACTTTTGAGGTAAACCAGTCTCTAAGAAGATTGCTAGCAAGGGAGCTAAACTAAATATTCAGAATTTCAAATGTAGTACCAGACAAAATAGAAAGCCAATATTCACGGAGACACTTCACATCACATTCTAAATTGGTGCTCAGTGAATATACATAATCATTTTTCATTGTGTTTTAAGGTGCATTCTGTGCCTGCAGATAATTCATTGTTCTGTAGTTTTAACTCAAAAACATAGTGTGTGGGGAACTGAAAAATTAAATCATCTCTATACCATTTAGCCAAGTGATCTCTTGGCTTTTGTACTCTTCTTGGAATGGAAGGTTTTAAGTGTTTTGCTGGCTCTGCCTGAAATTTCAGTATGTCAGAATATGATGCACGGTCCATTTTCTAAGTTCTTTCCCCACAGTTGGTCTTTTCAAAACCCAGTGGTCTTTCCTAATAAGGCTTCAGCTATATGCCATTAAGGGTCTGTATTCTGCTCAGTTTTCAGGGAAATAAAGACAAGAATTAAAGTAACTTATGACCTTATTCATCAAAGACAACATGATTCTTACTCTTGGACTCTCTCATTTTTAGGCAGTGCTATACTAGCTCTTTTCTATTGATAGTATCCAGATTTACATCAATGTATCAAGATCCTGAATTACCTTTCTTGTGGAATCCTGAGGAACCTTTCTCACTCCAGGTTTTGGTTCCCTATCTGGTTACAATTAATGCTACTCCTGCCACATTTCATCATTTCATCATTGACCATCTGTTCCAATCCTACTCTGGACATTGGTGTCTGCTCCTATAGCTTCTATGGCAACTTTTCACAACTCAGTCATCCTATAGAATTATAAAATAAACTACCATCTATGCAGTGTGACTTGTGGCAAGTAATGAACTTTAATTAATTTTTTAAAAATCTACTGACCAAATATTCTCTATTATTAATAAAGATATTTATGGATAGATTTAAAAATGAAATAGTGGACAACTTAACACGTGGGACTTATGTAATCATTGTGAAATTGGAATTATATAGAAAATGAGTATTATCTAGACAAAAGAGAAAGACCATTGAGAAATTATTAACATTTATTGTTTTTATTTATCTGAGCTTTAGATAACTCAGATAGCTCTGGTGTAGAACCTGGATTTACCAACTCATACTTTTATCTTTTCTTTTTTCTCTCTTTCCTGTTAGCCACCAAGATATCCATAGCTTTCAAATTTGATATCACTTTGATACCACTCAAGGTCCCTCTACTAGAAGTCTAGCAACCATCACTAGGTTGGCTCACATGACTCAGTCTACCAACGAAGGGAGTTGTGTTAGGCAGAGCTAACTTATAAGAGCACAAAGTTAGAGTTATGTCATTCAGAAATGTCTCCTGGGCATCATGGTCCTAATCATACACATTAGATAGTAGCAAACTAAGTCCAGGGTTTAGCCATGGACTGCTGAGACCACTGGACTGAGAATATTAAGGAGAGAGAACATAATCTGTAAGGCTGGACAAAGGCACCTACTTCGACTGCTTCAAATCTATTTAAGATTTTAAGATTCCTTTCCTTATTTTCTTGGAGGGGCCAAGATCATCATTGTAAAACATTTTAGTGGAGAATAAGCAGAGGAAGAAGAAGCCTTCATATATTTCAGGGTATAGACAAACCTGGACCTCCTGGACAAATCTGACCTGAAGTTTTCTGTGAATATATCTAGGTTGACAGAGAGCACCAGAGTCCCAGAAATGACCCTTCAGATCACCCTTCTTGTAAATGCTTATGCAAGAGGCTGCTGAAAATACTTAGCTGTTATTCAATGACTTGATGCATGAGCAGAAGGAAAATTGTTAAATTTCCTGAAAATGGCATGAATGTTACATCAAATTTAAGGAACTATAAAAAAGTAAAATTTATTTTTTTTCCATTTTAAATTTATTGTACACTTATTATAAGCAAATTGAAGAATAAAGAAAAGTAAAAATAAAATTTAAAAATTATCTGAAGTTATACCACCTAAAGTCAAATTCTCTTTTTTGCATTTGTTGTGTGATTCTAACCCCATTATGAATAGTACTTTGCTTCCTTATGCTTTTCATTTATTATAATAAATATCTTCCCAAATTTATAAACTCTTCAGTAAATATTTTCAATGCCTATTTATGGGATTAAATATATATAATGTCATTCATGTGGAAGATTTCTGTTCAACTTTGTTTACTATAATAGCTAGAATATATTGCTTTGTATGTTTAAACTAACTTTTATAATTTAGTTTACCGGCTTGGTCTATATAGTTCTAAAATAACTTCTTAAGAATGTTTATCTATGAATAGACATGGAGTTTACACTTAGAATAATGCAAGCATATAACTTGAGTAATGACATTCCTTGCATTGAAGGAATCTTTTTCTTTCTGGTATAAAGAAATAATGATAAAGGAATGCAGTGTCATGTAGAGAAGATAAGATGAGATGTGATTGTATTACTAACTTAGAACATTATTCTGACTCTTAATATTATGCTTATCCTCCTAAAATATGAAAAAAAAATCATTTATACCTCAAAACATTTTGTAACTACTCTTTTAATTCATGAACATGCATTAAATGTCTACTACATGCAGTACTATTAAAAGCACTTGAGATTTATTGGTGAACAAAGCAAAGATCCCTGTGCTCATACAGCTACTATTCTAATGGCAAAAACAAGAGACAAGTAATAAACATGTACTTCTAATACTATAAAAACCTATTTTTTGAGAAAACATTGACAAGGTCATGATCTCCTTGATATAAGTAGTTAGGTGGAACAGTGAGGATGAAGGCCTGAAATCCTGCAAACAGAAAACATGAGGGGAACAAATTGGAAGCGTCAAGTAAAGATGACCATTCAAAGCAATTTTGATGCAACACTGAGCATCAAAGGAGGCAAGATAAGATTCTCTCTGTTTAAGGTGGGGAAAATAGGGACTGATAAGGGTAATTAAGAAGAGAGGGAAATTGATGTTGGAGAAGAGATGAGATCTAGAGCATAAATAAGGAAATTGGCTTGAGATATGTGCAGGGTTCGGTCACCTATGGCACCAGACTGCATAACGTTGCCAATGGATTCAAGTGGTAATAAGGTGAGCGGATGTGGTGGTCAATGAAGTTCTCTGATTTCTTCTTTAAATGAGATCATTGAACAAGAGTAATAATAGGGAGGAAGCGCTATGGGTTTGAGAAGTTGTATAATAGCTATTTCAGAATGTAGAAAATACTTGAACAAGGGAAGTATGGTGTCATCTAGAAGCAGTAAGGGTGTGGCCATGGATGTAATGTAATGCCACCTTAGTGGTTGTGTTTTCACTCCAGCCATATTCAGCTCGTAGGTGAAACCTAAAGCCGGTAGAAAGTCTGATTTAATCAGAGTGTGGTGTCTTTCCAAATGAGAACAATGCAGCAATGTGTACATGAAGCAGGGAGTGTGTAAACTGGTTGACATGTAGTATAAACTGGGGAAGAAGGAGAGAGAGGGTGAGGCACAGTGAAGAAAGATTAAAAAGATCCAGAAGGGATGGAGTTGGAATTCTCCAGATCTGAAATGGAAGGAAAAAGGGTGATGGTTATTCAGTGGATGCAAGGGGCTGAGATTTCAGAGTAGCTGCCGGCTCCACTATTGGCAATGACAAGGTCTAAAGTGAGTCCAAAGCTAAGAGTATGCAAGATTATGCTCATGTCGCAAATACAGCTCCTTCCCTAACCTTCTAGGAAAGTTCATCTGTCTCACTCTGCATTTTGCATGATGCCCTGTGAATATGTGTTTCTTACTATCATCACTACCACCACCACCACCACCACCATCATCATGTTAGGTTGAACTATATGAAATTGCCAACATTTGGTTTCTGTACCTGTAAAAGGGCAATTTCATGTTTTAAGTAATATATTTTTTTCACTAGTCTGAGCTTCTTCAGGGTAGGAATCATGTTATTATACATATCTTTATATGTCTGTCACTTATTATGGTGTCTCTACTATAACTGGGATTTGTTAAATGTTTCTGAGTAAATAAATATAATTCTATAACAAAGATCCACACACACGAGTTTGAAGGTACCATACGCTATATTATAGTAGACGGAGTTTTTCAACAGCATATGGGGAGGTGACAATGCTTTCTGGACACATGTCAATGACCAGCAAGTGGTATGATGGCTTCTTTAATTCAAGTAGGATATGTGATCTACATTTCCACATTAGTGGTGATTCTCTTCCATGGGATCTTGCCAGCACCTGAAGCTGGTTATAGCCAGTGCTTCTCACGTCGGATACATACAGAGGATGGAGGATTCATGAGTGTACAGCTGCAGCTATGCTCTTTTCAGTTATAGGTATATTGCAGATGGAATAAAATTGGACACTCTTGTTTCTGCTTTTACAAACATATTTACCTCATTTATAAACATGCTTTCTGGAACATAAGACACAGGACTAGATTTATTCAAATATGTAAATGACATTTTTCTATTCAATCAGTTGATTCCCTCCTCACATCATTGTATACATCCTAACTCTTGGATTCTCCCTGAGGTTCTGAGCAGAACCTGGAGTCCCTGAGCACCTGCTGTGGTTGGGCAGGGATGGGACCATTACAACCACCTTCTTGGGAGGCGGGAAAGGGCAGGTAAGTAATGCTCAAATCTCTCTCCACCTATCTTCATTGGTTAAATGTGGGTGAATAGCAGTTCCCACTTCCTAAGGCTGCAGTGAACATCAGGTGGGTTAATACCTGGACAGTATTTAGAAGCACCTAGTTCCTCCCTAAGGATCACTGAGCAATTTTTCTTGAGAGATGCCACATACCGTTTTGCATTTTTTAATTCTTTTAATTGTTGCTAAGTCCTTTTCCCCATTCTACAGGTAAGAAAATAGAGCTTAGCAAAGTTAAACATTTGAGGTCTTAAAAACCATTAAGTTCCTGTCAGCCCCTCAAAATCCTGCTGAGCTTCTTATGTTTCTTAGATAAATTCTTTCATGATCTGGCCCTCAGTTTTCCCTCCTAAAATCTTACTTTCTGCTTTTCTACCCATCATAGATTTTGATCAGACAGAATTAATGACAGTGTCATATAGTTTTCAGGACTCCAGTAATATATTTTTATCTGATCTTCTCCTTACCAAATGGCTTTTCTTGTCTTGGTAATTCCTACTTGTCCTTTAGAGCTCATCGTGGACATCGCCTCTTCCAAGAACCTAACTCGAAATCTGTTTTATCCTCTGAGGCCCAGGGAACCTTGCTTCTCATTCTCTCATGATATTCTTCAGAGTCTACATTGGTCACAGGAGTGTTCATCCAGGTTCCTTGATGAGACTGGAAAGGCTTTAAGGACATAAGCCATGTCTTATTTGCCTTTGTGTCCACAGCACCCAGCATCATGGTGAGAACAGTGCAGGACAGCAAGAAGTACCTATTAAAATAAATAAGTTCCTGGGGAAGCCCATGATCTTTGATATCACATAGACCTAAATGTTAATATCACCGCCATACCTTACTAGCTGAAGGAACCAACTTTCTTAAGTTCTAAAAATCACAACTTCTTCATCTCTAAAATGAAAATATATCTTTCTACAGAAATTTGTAAAGATTAAATAACATAATGTACTTAAATGCTTTTTCAAAACTTGGTGCTTAGTAATCACTGAATAAATGATATTATTATCATTATATTCAAAATTGGGATTCAAACCTGAGGCTGATTCCAGAATCGATGTTCTTTTCGTTACTACCTGAAAGCAAGCTAGACTCCCAGAAAGCATATCATCAATGGGGTCCCAAGAATATAACTTAGGGCATTACTATGTAAAATTGAGTGACTGGTGCCCTTTAATATTCCAACTACTCAGAAATGTCCAAAATCTACCCTAAGAGGTTTTTCTTTTTCTTATAAGAAAACTTTATTATCTTTGCTCATATGAAATGCTTATTCTGAGCTAAACTCAGCACAATGTCTGGACTTAATAATATGTATCTCTGAACAGTTCTAAAAATATAATAACCCAAGTATCATAAAATACATAATATGCAAATATGTATATAGTGCTTTACGTTTTCCACTAGTACATCACAAGCCCTAGAATTCATATTGTAATGTCAGCAACATGGGAATGCCCCCTCCCTAAAATAAATCTATTCCCTATACTTATCATATCTGCTGGAACTTCTAAAAAATAATTTTTTAAAAAAAGGCTCCAATGTCTATAACAGGCAGATTACCCTGGGAAGAGAAGACTTACTTATTGTTAGACATTTGCATTTAAGTGTGAGTGACTTTCAGATCCTTCCATTAAAATAAGTTGTCTTTAGGTAGAGGCTGAGGAAAGAGACAGTGAAGATCCTGGGCATCAAGAGAGAAAATGCAGGAGCAAGTAAATGGCAAAGGGGCAGTTCAGATTTTGTTGGTGGCATGTGTGGTTCCAAATAGAATTTCACTCAATGCAAAGTTTTAAAGATTCTGAATTTATTTCTATGGACTCTGTGTCTTTTGATTTCATAGCTCAAGTAACCATGTTAAATACTTAGCGTTATTATAAATACTATATAAATGCTCTTCAAAATAGAGTAAGAAGGCCAACTAAGAAGTGCCTGCCTGGTTCACTACTGCCTGCATGCATATTCGAGTGTTAGCTGGGTATATGCACACATACACCTCACACATATAATTGTTTCACCCTTGCCTGTGACCCACACTGAGATTTCTGTCATCTCTTCCATCTTGGCCACAGCCCTAGCCTGCCCAGAGAACCTCATCTTTAGTAATGGGCATCACCGGCAAGGCACACATGCATCCTCCACAGTCCCCACTGCCCCTTAGAGCCTCTCCTGCTTTCAATAGGCATGGGGACCCAACACTCTTTTTCTCTCTCTCTTCCCCTAATACTATTCCATATCCTGGTGGGAAGCATGCTTTCAGCTATTGCTGCTTGGTATGGAAAATGCCCCTTAAATACAAATACCTCTCATACGTTCAGAGATTAATCCTTTAGCAGGCTGATTTTCATATTTTGCTCATGGATTCCTTAAAAAGTAAAATATAAGTACCTTTAGGGCAAAGATCAAAGCTTTTTATCTGGACATTCACCAAAGCTGCTAGCACAATGTCCTGAACATATTAGTGCTCAGGAAATTTTTAGTAATTGTTTTGTCCAGAGGGTAGTTGTATGGATAAAACAAATATGCATAGGACCAGCCTGTGGTTGCTAGACTGTGAAAATATGGAAAGGAGACACCAGGTAATTTTCTAAAACACTTTATTTAAAGATTACTGAAAAAGGGAGAACAAAAGGATAAAACCAAGTCAAATCTGATCCATGTATAAGTAACATTAATTTTAAAAATTATTTTGTGTTTTATTCCAAATATTCTTAACAAAAGTTGATATATATTCCCCAGTGCTCAAGTTGAAAATAAATGCCATTTTTCATAACAGAGGGTGGTATGTTCTGTTTTTCAATTTCCCAGAGACAATTTTCTGACTCCCCCTTACCTCACCAGTGTACTTCAGAACTGGTTATTCAGGACCAGTTCTTTGAATTCACATGGAGGCAAGGTGATCATTTCTTGTCAGAAGGAAAAATCCACAAAATTATGGCCTAGTGGTGCAGAGGAAGTAGGATGGTCAGAACCCACAGAGACTGTGACAATGGAAGTTCAAAATTCACGTTTTTCCCAGTAGTTCTTTTTTGGATGAAGAGATAAAGTTCCTTAACTGTTCTTTATTTGAAATTAGAGTACTGATTTGTAAGAACCTTTCAATGTGAGACTAATGACATGTTAGAGGTGTATTAATGAATCCATGTATAGGAAGACAAAAAAGGAATCAGAGCTAATCAAATGCCAGCTATTTTAAGATCTTTCCTTGACCATGTAATGACCTTCATACATATTATGCACCATTAGTATTCATGACAATTATATATTTTTAAATTTTCTCAGTGTTATAAAACATTAATCATCAGTACCAGTAATAAGATATTTTTGCTTGAGTAGTTTATATAAAATGTTGGCAGTACTAAACTTGCAAATATCATGAAGTATGTAAAAAATAAAAAAGCTAAAAACTAAAAATAATCTATAAAATATTTGCTAAATTCTAAACGTCTATAATTAATTTTGGTATCAAAAAATCTCAGAAAAGAGAAATTTTAAAATCAGTGACTTAAATCTTCATCTCTTCATCTGAAAGCTCATGAAATATGGTAGAGCATCAAAGAAATTTGTGGAAAGAGATGATGTTGATATTTAAATGTCTTTAGAGAAAGTAACTACCTAAGTACCAAAAAAAATGAACCAGGACATTTTTTTACATTTGCTTTTTGAAAATTTTTACCTCTCAGGATCAAGTGTGATGTATTCAGAAATGACTTTGGGCATACCTTTAAACAAAATTTATGTGTTGCCAAATCTGTGACCCAGTAAAGCAAATGAGATGGAGGAGGAAGGAATAGTGCTAGTGTTGTTCTTACTGTGGCCCAATAAATGTTGCATTGGCAACAATCAACCAATTCAATGGTCTCTGTCCTGTTTAGCCATAGATTGTATCTTCTCTCCTTTTGATATGATGCATGGCAGTGTGGGAATACTTAGGGATAATTGGACCCTGAATCTATACTGAAGTTCCAGTATTATCATCCTGCTGATGGAGTATGAGGAGACTGGCTGATTGGCATTAAAACAGTCATTTAGCCTAAGTATAATGATAAATGTTTCATTTATTCATTCTAAAAATATATCTTAAGTACCTAGTATGTGCTAAATACTATCACAGCTCTATACATGGAACAATAAGAAACAATCCATCAAATGCCATGCCTTATGGATTTCACATTCTAATGATAGGAATCAGAATTAAACATCTTAATAAGAAAGGTGCATAACAAGTATGATGATGGTAAGTTCTCTGCAGAAAAAATAAAGCAGAGAATGTCAAAGCATTTCTGAGTGTGGTGGAAGGATGATTTAAATCTGCCTGAAAAGGTGGTCTTTAGTGAGCTATGTGACATCTGGGGACTATGCAGGCAGCAGGATCTAAGACAGGCATTGCACAGCAAGTTCAAAGGCAGCAAGAAGGTCAATATGTCTGAATCAGAGTGAGAGAATGAAGAGCAGGAATAAGAGTAGCCCATATCCAGTATCACCTTGTAGACAAAAGCTTTGAGGGAGACATGGAGCCATTAGAGGGTTTTTGAGCATAGTAATGATCAGATTTACATTTTAAAAGGATTGTTTAAGCTAGGTGTTGAGAATAGATTACAAGAAAGAAAAGGGTAAAACTGAAAGCTTTTGCCATAATTTTAAGGAAACTTAGGCTGGGATAGAAGTATCAAACTCGTGGGAAGGAATCTGATTCTGCATATATTTTGAAGGTAGAGTGAATGGATTTTTTGATGGACTGGTTGTGGGGAAAAAAATAAGCTTTTGGAGAAGGAATATTAGGACTTCTGTGTTTGAGTATGCAAAGATTGAGATGTTTTTTAGACTGTCTTCTTCTTCCATGGTATCCAGCTAAATCACATGTCCTAGCCGTTTTATGATAGTCTAGCTTTGGGGCTGAGCTCTAGCCTGGAAATATAAACATAAGTGATATGCATCACTTCTAGTACTTCTAATAAAAGAAGGAAAACCACAAGATGAGAAAATCCTTGGTTTCTGAAGAACCAGGTCTAAGCCTACCTGCCAGTTAGGAATGCTTATGATAGTCACAAAGAGCAAGAAACACACCTCTGTTGCATTTAAGCCATTGAGATTTGGTTGTTTATCTATTATAAAAATAAATGTTACACTAACCAGTACAGAATCCAACTTAGACATATATGTTTGGGTGTCACCAGCTTACAGATGGGTTTTAGAGTCAAAAAGTAGATATAATACAACAAGGTAATGAGCAAGCAATAAAATTGGAAGAGGCTCAGTGATTGCACTTTGAAGACTCCAATATCTAGACATCCAGGAGATGGAGGTTGAAATAACCTAGAAGCCAGAACAGATGGCCAGGGAAGTGGGAGAATAACTAGGAGAGTGTGATATCTAGGAAACCATTTAAAGCAAGATTTCAAGGAAGATGGAGTGATCAACTATAAAATGAAGCTGATAGATCAAGTAAGGTAAGAAATTGTCATTTATAGTTGTGTAGATACTTTTAGAGAGAAGATAATGTTACAGTAGAGCCATGAAAATTGAGGACCTCTAGCATCTATAAAAATAATGCCCACTGTTAGAGAAGAGAGCAATGATAGAGAAAAATTCTTATTCTAAGTGATAGCCCAGTGAAATATTCATTTCTTATTTACTACTTGAACCTGTATCTCTTCTGTTAGCCAAGTATTCTTTTTCATTTCTGAATAAGAGTGACTTTGAATAAAAAAGATATTGTCATTGTTTTTTGGCTTTGTCTGTGATGTTGTTTTTTCATCAGGGATATAGAGGAAAGAATGGATACTTTAAATTGGGAAGTGAGAGATGAGTGACAGATATAGAATCTTTACTCCTGTTTTGTTGCATTCTAAAATACATGGAAAGATGATAAATTACTTTGTAATAACTTTTAAATTCATTCATTTTTCCATTTCTGTACACTTTATTTCCTGAGGTTTATTTTATAGAGGCAGGAAAATTATTCTGGGAATGTTGCTCTAAGTTAATTAAAATGAACAGCACTGATCTTCAATGTGGGAAAGACAGGTGCCCTATTGTCTATACACCCTGTGTCATCTCATCTATTTGCTTCAGTTTTTGTTTACTCTGTTGATTTAAAATTATATACCTACCTAATATATCTTCTCCTGTCAAAATTGTGATAAAAATTCTTTCAAATTATCTTTACACTTTTGAAAACTCCCGAATCACCTTTTCAGTTTCTCCTTGGTGATCATACTCTCTTCATTCACATAAACAAGAAATTCCAGAATGTTTACCTTTATTTTACAGGTAAGGACATGGAAATTAATCAATGTATGTACTGAACTCCATGAGTTTATCATTATGTCTGTATCCAATTAACTGATTAACCGTGGCCCTACAGAATGGTTCTAGCAGACTTCAGGTACACGCAAACTCCAGTTCACATTTGATAGATAGATGACCATTTAATGAGCATTTTAAGAACAAATAGGTTTTTTCAGATCATGTTCCTTTAAAAAATATTTTTGATCTGGATTTTATTCTTTCAAGATAGATGCTTTGTGCTAAATTCTGAAGAGTAAGCAGTCAGGTGTTTAACATAGACTCTTTGAAAGACTGACATGATTCAAAGTTCTTATACCTGGTGCCATTTGCTAATGTTTTATATATAGTCTAAAACAGCATTCCCCAACCTTTTTGGCACCAGGGACCAGTGCTCCTCTGAGAATCTAATGTCTGATGATCTGAGGTGGAGCTGAGGTGGTGCTGCTAATGCCGAAGAGTTGCTGTAAATACAGATGAAGCTTCACTTACTTGCCCACTGTTCACCTCTTGATGTGTGGCCTGGTTCCTAACAGGTCCAGACCTGTACCAGTCCACAGCCAGGGACCTGAGGAACCCTGGTTTAAAATATAAAACTCATAGACCTCGGTCCTGGGGTAGGCTCTGTAGCTCTTTGAGCCCCTCTGCCAGGGGTGGTTTCTAATCAGCCTGTTTAGACTGAAAGAAGGAAGATAAGAGGGCAGATAATATGACAACAATGCCCATCTGTGGTTTCAGCTCTTTGTGAAGATTGAATTTGAATAGTAAATGCCAAAAACAATGTGAAAGTCTTCCATTCAGAGTTACAGAGGGGCACTGATTTGTTACTTTTCAAGATGCTCTGTGTTTTATATCCCATTTCCAACATAATACCAGTTGGACAAAAATCCAGCATCAGGGTTGGTCCTTTCAGAAAACCGTAATGACTGAATGGGCACTCAGGGCCAGGATAGCTTCCCTCCTTTGTGATCAGAAACACTAGTGTGCAAAATTATTTATTTTTCTCTTTTCCATTGAATTAAACTTTATTGATTTCAGATAAAGTTATATTAAGCTGTTTCTTTAATTAAATAAAAACTTTAAATTGTAGAGCCACAGTGGAAATATTTACTTCAGTAATTAACTTTTGGACCTTGAGTAACTATATTTAAAAACCCAAGAAATTCAAAATAAAAGGGGGACATTGGATGTGTTCTTACTCTCCTCCTAACGGATATAGATTTTTGTAAGATTAATCAAAATGAGCGAACTTCCTCTTGACCCTAGTTTAACTTTCATTAATCTGCCATTTTATAATATTGCAGATATACTAAGTTATGAAAGTAATTTATACTCTAACAAAATAGGCAACAGTTATCTTTCTCTAAATGCATATTCATATTCTTCATATTCATATATTCCAACCAAAAGTTTACAGCATATTCCAAACATACCACTCTCAGATTACAAATGGTGAACTAGTCAAGTATGTAAAATACTCTGGTGGGCATAGTATTGGTCCCCCAAAGACGTCTTCACCGTAATATCTGGAATCTGTAAATATGTTAGGCTGCAAAGCAAAGGGGAATTATTAATACAGAATGAATTAAGATTGCTAATCATCTGCCTTTAAAGTATGAAGGTTATTCTAGATTATCCAGGTAGGCCTAATATGATCACAAGAGTCCTTAATGAAAGAGGGAGGTAGAAAAAGAGAGTCAGAGGGAAATGTGACTACAGAAGAGGGATCAGAGAGATGCAAGTAGCTAGCTTTGAAGATGGAGGCATTGGGCCATGAGTCAAGGAAGGTGGGTGACCTCTAAAAGCTGACAAAGACAAGAATGCACATTTCCCCCTAGATCCCTTAAAAGGAACACAGCCCGGCTGCCACCTTGATATGAGCCAGGTGAGACTTGTTTCAGACTACTGACCTACAGAACTGTAAGAAAATAAAGTCATGTTGTTTGAAGCCACTAAACTTGTGGTAATTTGTTACAGTCACTATAGATACTCATAAGACATATGTATTCATCTCTTTCTTTATCAATTGGTTGTACTCATTTTAATCTAGAAGGTATAGAGACCACAAGGATGAGCTCTTTGCAAACACTTTAGTCAGTCAACAGAAAATAGAGCACTTGAGATAACAGTGTTTCTCCCCACACTTTGAGTTTTTGGACTAAAATCTTTCTCTGACTTTATAGATATTGGTAAATGCATGGTATCTGGCAAAGAGTGAGTCACACATATAGTTTCACTGCCGTACCGTAAAAAGTCAGTCTTCCAATACTTCCTTCTTAAGCAGAAAACTTTCTGCTTCCTAATGTTAACTAATAATCCTCTGTCAGTTATTCTGTGGTATCTTTGGTATTGGATTATTATATACCTTATTGTAATTAATGTTTACTGACAATAGCTTAAATATATATTTACTTTAGAGATTAGTTTTCTTTCTTCAGATAAAGACAGAAAAATGGATCAAAATACTTCTATACTTACACACACTGTACAATAGAAAAAACTCAGGAACTAGTGAAGATAATTTTCAGTAGTTATGATAGCAAAATAAAAATCAATCAATTAAAGAATTTTTTTGAGATAATAATGCTGAATTTTATTTTTGAGGCATTTGATAGAAAATGTATTCTTATGAACATCTGTTATAGCATCTGATAGATGGCAGGGTGAGAAAAAGGGAAAAAATGGGGTTTGGAACTAGGTAAGCCTGGTTTGAATCCCACATCTCATACTTCACTGTAGACTTTTTAAAAATCTTTCAAAAGCTAAGGTCTCCAAAGGTCCAGTTACAAAATGGAACCACATAGGTATTAAATGTGATTCATTCACTATGTCCTTTTACCTAGCTGTCACTATGTCATTTTACATAGTCATCATTTTAGGTCTCCTTATTCTTTATTCTAAGTTCTGACTTGTACCTCTGCATAACTTCCTATAGTTACTGAAATACTCATCTGAATGTTGCATTTTTTTCCTTCTATCCCAGTTTAGGACACTACAGTTCATTCACTCTTAAGCCTCAGACTGAGGAAGTGCACCACACTCTTTCTTCTCTTTACCTGCCAGTCAGGTAACAAGTTTAGTTTATGTCACCTTCCAGTATCCCTGAGCTATAGTCCTAGTTCTCCATATATAGTTCTTGAGATCAGACCCTTAGTATCCCTCGTCTGAACTACTCCCATTGCTCCCTGGCTGCTCTTGTCTCCATTTCCAGTTCTTCCATTCTATTCTCCCTTCTGTCTTGACAGAGATCATTGTAACATATACGTGTCCAGCCATTAGAAAGTCATTCTTTGACAGTTACCTTCACGTACAGGTCAGGGCCTTAGGCGGTTACTCTTTCTCTGCTTCAGCTTCCTTATCTCTAAAATAAAAATAACACTAATATGCAAACTTATTAGATTTTAAATTTTTACTTCATTTTAAAATAAGTAATATATTTCCATGTTTTAAAAATCAAACCAATGTGAAAAGTCTTACTCCCACACTTGCCTCACCCAGTTGCTCCTTTGTTCCCAATAGACAACAATTTTTATATTCTGCATCCTTTCAGATTTTTCTTTTTACAAATAATATTTGAATATACACAATTTTATCCTCTTCTTTCTTACACTAAAAAAAAACACAACTCATTCAAAAGCACTTAGAAAAGGAAACCAACTAATTTATGCAGAAGTACAAGGGGGTTAGCCAAATTTAAAGTAACACAGGTATTTAAAACACACACATACACAATGTTACCAAATTTATCAAGTTTACAGTTAGCCTGTTCATAAAGAAAACAGTCACTTTCTCACATGGTTAGCATATCCACAAAGACTGTGGCATATTTTCAGATATCAGCAATAGAAAAGCCAGAGATAAAACACCTTCTGTTTAGCTATTAGAAATTTATGGAAAATGTTCAAAGTTTCAGTTGTGTGGGAAACTAGATCTAGATGGATTGACCCTGTTTTTTGTTTGCTTGCTTGTTTCTTTGTTGATTGGTTTGGTTTCGTATCATTATATAATGTAATCATTTTCCTTTCCTTTGAGTATGAAATGTATGTATTCATTGTGGCAGCAAGAGATGTCAGAATTGCTTCTACATCATTTTGTAGCTGGATCAAATACTTTTGTAATTTGGGTTATTGTGGGAGCTTCTGTCAAAATTTCCTGGATGATGGGCTTTGAACTGCTACAAACACTCAGCCCCTGGAACGGTCCTGTTCTGTTCCCCCAATATGATCAGTTGATAGCTCCACTGCTATCACTGTGGTGAGGATTAGATGGGTTAATACATGTACACCAAGACCGACTCCTGTCATGTCACATAAGCTTAATAAGTGTGTGTGGTTGTTGCTGCTATTGTTATCAATATGACCTACCCCTCTTTACTTCTCTAATCTAATTTCTAAATCTTCCCCTTCCTCCATTGTCTTGTCATGCCCCATCAATTTAGAAATATGTTTAGCTTTAGAACATGTGACATTGTTTCATACTTTATGCCTATAATTGTGTTGTACTCTCTTCTTGGACTGCCCTTCACTTTTCTTCCAACACTTTTTCTGGTCTCCTCACAGAGGAGTTGATTTTTATTTTTATAGCTTTCCTCATCTTTGTAATCCACTGCCTAGCACAAGGCCAGGTAGTTTGTAAAAACAAAACAAAAAACAACAACAACAAAAAACAAAAAATATGTTTGTTGAACTAAAATATGGTTATAGGGCCTAGCATAATAGCCTTGCCCAACAAGCTTAGCATGTAAGAAAATACCACAAATTAAGAATGAGGGTTTTTAATCCAATAACAATTTCCATTTTTCATGTTAGAAAAATGTTTTAGAAAATGTCTTTTAAGTTTTTTGCATAAACGCATCATCCTAAGATGTCAAGTAATCTGACTTTTATAGGTCAATTTTTATTTACAGTAAAAACAATGGTACAAATGGATCTCACATCCACCTGAAATAAGGATAAAGCTGGTCTGTCTGCATCCTTCATTAAACTCCTTCCAAAGAACAAAAGGATACTGCCTGCACCAGAGTAGGATAGAAGCCACAGCTATGTCTTTTAGTGTCCAATGCCTTGCACAGAGTTTGGTGTACAACATTTAGTAAAGCTATTGAATTTCTAATTGAACTTTTCTTTTTTGAAAAAAGGACCTTTCCAGTAATTTTCGATTAATTCCTACTACCCTCCATCCATGACTAAAGGGTACCTTTTCATAGATGTTAGGCTGTACATGAGTGAAGGTCAGGTGTCTTTGACCTCTTTCAACTTTGTTTATCAGCTGGTTAGAGTAGTAAATATCACTAGTTTCTCCCAGTGAACAGGATAATCATACCACAGTCAAAGACAATTCGAGCAGTGCCAGAAACATCTCCCAAAGAAGTGGCCTGTGACAGCATGACTGTCTCTACCAGTTATCCCATATCATGACCTGTTTGTCTCAGGTTGTTCTCCAGGACCTCATCTGGAGTCTTAAGTTCTTTGAGTGGTAATCTAGAAAGGAGTAATTTTCTTAGTGGACTTTAGAATTTTTGTACACATTAGAATTTTTTACACAAACACATTAATATTACATGGTATAATTCAAAATAACTAGAAATAAAATACTGTTGCATTTGACTCTAAATATACCCAAAGATACAGACCAAAAAATAACATTTTGAAATTATTATTATTTATATGAGAATTGTCAGAAAACCCAGGAGATGGTGAATAATTAAATTTTAAAGCCAATTTTTTACCTAATGGTTGAAGAGGCTTTTAAGACATTTTTATGAAAAGCTTTGGTTTTATAACTCAAAACTTTAATAAAAATTTGCTTTTGTCAAAAAGCAGTTTGTATGTAATATTTTGGTTGCTATGGAGTCAATTTAGGTACATTATAAATAATATAAGAATAATATAAAATCTACTTTCTAAAGGCCTGGAATTGTGGTTAAGAAATGCATCTACTTGACCAATGAATGTTGACTAATTTTTTAAATTTCCAATTTTATAATTAAAACTTCTTGCTGAAATTATCAAGATTTGTGCTTGATTATTCAATGACTCAAGAAGTCTTTTGTAAGCACTTTACTATACATTCAGAGTTATGTCAGGGTGCAAGGTCATGAATAAAGCATTCTGTTCAGAATTTCAGCTTTCTTAATAGCTAGACCTATGCCATGGAAATAGAGGCACCCAAAAACATCTGCATTATTAGATTAGAAATAAAGCATTATGCTTGATGAATTTTTATTTTAGTTTCTCTTTATAAAAAGTGACTTGCTTTGAGTCACTTTTAGATAAGAAAGAGCATACCAGTGTGTACAAATATTTAAAACAAATAGTAAATAAATAAGCATAGATCAATTCTATGAGTAGTCCATAAGTTTTAAAGAAAGTACACATTTAGATGTTTGGAGGTATAGGACCCCTGTCTACTAGTTATTATAATTAGAGAAAATAGGTTGTCATTTAATAGTCTATAGTGAGATTTTTTCTCTGTGTACTTGATAGATATAAAATTGAACCTCCCTTCTAAAGCTTGAGGTAAGCACACAGCTTTTTCCTAAATTACCTAATAAAGTAAATCATAGAGATACTGGTGGTCTGCGATCAAATACAGATCTACATTGTCAGAACAAGAAATGTATTGTGCATAGCCACTAATATTTATCTCTGGCATATAAAATTTACATTGCATCATTTTTCAAGGAGCTCAGAACTATATATTCTATAAATATAGCATCCTTATTAGGGATTAACATTGCAACATAGATTAAGGCCCTCGCAGCTGAACGGGCTCCAAATGGATCTAGCTCTGCTAGCTCTGCATCCTGTGCTCAGTCCCACCACTGCCTCTAGAGACACATTTAAATACAGAGTCACTACTCCATCATGCACTTAAAGATTCCTGCTCATGCGCTGGGGGCTGGTGTGTGGGTGTGTTTGAGTGTGTGTGTATGTGTTTGCGTGTATGTGCATAGTTAAGAAAGCCTCTCAGTTAATTCTCATTGTGTGTAAGTTTTGAAAACACTGGATGAAGCCATTCTTTCTGAAAGAAACCTTTTTAATTATTGATAGGCTCCAGACATTCATAAGGGTTTTCTTTCTAGACCTTTGTAACTGTCTAAATTTTCAAATATGGACAGGTTTCTGACTTTTATCTAACCTTATTTCTGTTGAGAATTGTGTCTTTCCTGTTCAAAAGTATCATGGCACACCTTGGTATACCTTTCATATTTATTAATTTTCTCTCACTGTGTGGCCACCTCTCTTTCTTTCTTCTTTCTTTATGTTTTTCATAAGAAAATAATAGTCTAATGATTTCATGGGAATCATGAGCCAAGCATGATGATGATGAATTGAGCTATAGAAATGTTCATTAGTTATCTTACTCCCTGGCTAACTCACTTCTGCAAACCAACATCGATCCCACTGTGCACAAAGCACAACGGTACTCAGCCAAATTACAAAATAACAGATGTAATTGCCTAATATTTTTCAAATAGCCATAAATAGAAATGTTAAATTCATAAATTTTAATGGTCTACCTTTCTTAACTATAAGGCAAACCACTTCTCTTTGACTGACTCTGATATTTGTAAGGACACCTAATAACAGTTAAATGTTGGGCTCTCACCCAGGGGCCATCTCAATTCAAACACAGTCAATTTTCCAGGAAGAACTTAAGTATGGCAGAGCATAAGAATAGCAGGAGAGGGTCTAGTGTCCATCTCTAAAGTACTTTTCTACTAGACATGCTCCTCATACCTGGATCTACTATGGCATTGAAAGATATTCACCTTGACTTGAATTAGCTCTGAAGGTCTCAGTGAGCAGGCCTGTGAGCACTGGCGAATCCTCTCCTGCTAGGAAAAGATATTTTCTCTTTGTCATTTCTTATATATAGTGTTTGCTGACACTACTGAAGAGATGTCATTGTTCTGAAGTTATAAATATCACATTGCTTCTTTCCAAGAGGGTTTTGTTTTTTAGCATGAATGTTGTGGGCTTTGAGATGGTTCTGATGTGTTCTGCATTGTTCATATTGTTCTTTATCCCCTGAAAGCAGAGATTTTTTAAAAGCATGATGTCCACTGCTTCCCTGCTCGTCTAGCTCTTTCCCCTCAAATCCCACTGGCCAAAGCCACATAGGCAGCCAAGGGCCAGCTTTGGCTCACTTAGGGATACACACTGACCTACAAAGATGCTCTCAAATTTGTCTTACCAAGGATTAAAACAAATCCTTTTAATAGCAGTGATTTGTCAGAAAGAGAAGCCACTGTTAGCAACTTTACATTGCTCTCCAGTTTACTGAAGTTACGCACATCCTTCGGCTTGTGGGCAAACAAGTGGACATAGATAAAAGGCATTGGAGGCCCTCTAGGAAAATTGCTACAAAGCAGAAAGGATTATTTCTTACATTTATTTCACGAACTATGTGGCCTTAGAGTTTAACCTGCACATTGTCTTAACTAAGTAATAGCTGAGAGATGTTAAGTGACCTAGCTGAGTCAGTTTCAAGGACAATCTATGCCAATTACTGTGCTAACAACTTGAACTTGGTTTCTCAATATTCTCAAATGGAAATGGTGATATCACCTAATTCATTAAATTGTTTTGAAGGTTAAGAAAGATATTAAACATCAAGCATTTAGTGCCATACCTATCATATTTCAATCAGTGTTCTCTGTGATAATTATTATTACTAATATTACTAAAAATCATCTCCTTGTCTTATCCAGCAGAGGGCTTCTTCCATCAATCTATCATGTCTTCTCCTGGTAAAATATCTGAGTGGAGTTTTTCACTGTGGATGAAAACCCAGGGGTTTTTCACCCTGCTGGCCCTCACAAAACCTGGTAGAAAATCCTAGCTGGACACTAACTAATCATGTGACTTTAGTAAATTAATCCAACTTCTTTTGACCTTCATTTTCTCATATACAACATAAGGATTAGTAAATACAAAATTTTGAAAACCTCTGTAATTTCTAACAGTTCTGGGTCTACAAATATGAAGCTAGCCACTTCCATACACCCTTTCTTGCTTCAGACCACTGGTTATTACCATGGCCCCAACTACCTCAGCTTCCCCCACAGAAGAGTCTAGTCCTGCTCTTGTAAGAAGCAAAGAATTCAGAATGTTCACTTTTTGCCTCTTGTTAATGAAATATTTTGAGGTGAACTGGGTTTATCTGAGCACTGGAGAAATATGAGGGATAGTGAGAATCTGTTCTTTGTTTTCCAGTTTTGGAAAGAGAAATACTACTTTGCCCCAAAATGAGCCATCTCTCACATTTTCAAATTGGTATTCATCCACAGAAGAATACTAATTAATTGCTTTTGTGTCATAATGCTGATCATCAGAAAATGTTTTTTAATTTGATTTACTAATAAATCAAATTAATAAATCAAATTTTTTTGTAAAGATTGAGGGAGTAAGTTTCAGCTTTGCATTCAGACTGACATAAATGTCAAAGGCATAGCTAGCTCAAGATAGGGTGTTTATTCTCTACATTATTTATTAGAAAATGTGCAACTTTATTTTCATTGCCTCAATAATCATACAGCTTTGCTTTGGTTTTTTGTTTTAGATGCCTAACAACAGTACAGAATGGATTGTAATAAAAAGCAAAACATTACTGGTGTGATGGAATATCAAAGGAAGTCCCTCAACTTTACTCTTTTTAATTTTTCTTGTGTGTAATTTCCATTAATATTATATAATAAAAATTACAAACAACTTACTTAAATATGATCAACTTCTCTTTTCAATGAAAATTGGACATTTTTGAGAAGTCTTTATAAAAGAGTTTTTTTTCCCTTCTAGTAGAAACTAGAATTATCCAATGTTGTCCTAGACCTTGCTTATAGTCATTTTTTCACGTGCAGTGATGTTTAAACACAATATTTTTATACTTATATACATAATGAGCTATATCTTAATGTCAACACGTGGATTATAAACCTTTCTATTTTCATTAAATACTGGTTCAAATCAACCAAATCATCTTATGTTGGATAGCTGAAAAGATTCATGAGTCAGAGGTATTTTATAAAGACCATTGATGGCATCACACATTTCTGCATTTGTTGACCATTAATCCATGAGAAATTACCTATATAAGCATAGCTGCATGCAGTGGTGTGTAAATACACCTGTATTTGAATGAATATGAATTAGATGAATATGAAACTGACGTATCAGTCTTTGACAAGGAAAATACGCAGATTTCTAGTTCTAATGAAAGCTGTTTGCCTACCTTATTAAAGAAGTAACTTGTTCCCTATGCATTTCTTGTGCTATCATAGTTCAAGGGAGTCAGTGTGGCCAAAGAAACTTGGGAGGCTTTTTTTTAGTATAATTGTATATTTGTATAAAAATATTATATATTTTTTGTGTAATTGTTTCTCCCTCTTCAAACTTTCTTGCCTGCAAAAGAGAGATTCATTTTACTTAAACTCTGATGTAGATTCTAGTATACTTATTAAAGAGCAATATTGATGAATGATATCAACATTTGATGTAAATTGATTGATGAACTCTTTGAATAAGAATTTTAAAGTAAATTTGGACTTAGAGTCTTATTAGCAGATCTATGAATAGATCAAGTTCCTACAATGTCTCAAGAGAGTAAATTTGCAATTCCAAGGAAATGACCCAAGTCTTATTCATCATCCCTACTCTGGCTTCCAATATTATTCTTATCCAACTTTGGCTTGATTGACAAATAAGCATGTATATTCTTCAGATTATTCTTTGTGAGAATTAGCTAGTACAGCATAAAATTATTGTTTCTCTTTATATGTTTCATTATGACCTTGAAGTCTTCAGCACCATCATCTCCTGGCACCCCACATGTGGGTCACTCTGATGACTTTTCCACAAGCCTCTATACCTCCTTTCTTTGTGTGCCTGAATTTTACACTCCTTCCTTAGATCTTTCTTCACCCTCACTCCCTTTTCTTCCTTTCTGCTCTCCTTTCTATTATCCTTCCAGGAACATCTATTGGGGGATTTTTATTGAAATATTTTAAGCAAATTGATATGTAGTAGGCGTTTGATAAACACTTGTGGGTGAATGAGGACTAATTCACGTTCATTTCAGAACGGTCCCCTGGGTGGCAGTGTGAGGGCTGAGAGACAGGTAAACCTATTAAGACCCTACTGCACCTGTGTCAGCCTAAGATAAGGACAGAGACTTTGTGACTTGAAAGTAGCAGAAGGATGGGGGCCTGGGGGAATTGAATGAAAAAATTAAAAGGACTGGCTATGGATTTGGGGGAGAAAGGGAGGCGTACATTAAAGCAATGAAGACAGAGAGGAAATGAGAATTTCTGCATGCATTGAGTGGTTTAAGGCACAATGAGCTTGAAAGTGCTGTCCTCCATGAGTCCATTTTGAACTCCCTTTGATAGAATTATTTGTTCCTTTTTCTTAATTTCCATCACATTATATTGAATTGAAATTATTTGTTTTTGTTGATTTTAAACATTTTAAATCTATTATTTCCTCAAGACTGAGGCTGTATGTGGCTCAGTATTATACCTTCCACACGCAGTGTGATGGCCCACAGGTCACAGGTGCTCAGCAGACACATGGGGACAAAATCCCTGTTTAATGCTGTATGCACTAGTAAATATTCTGTATGCTTTTCTTACATTTTAAGACATGCCTTAGTTCTATGAATTTTTTAGTTTACTGTACAATGTGGGTCAGAATTTCTTGAGTAACTTATAAATATGTTTTTAAGTTTTTGTTTAAAAAATAATTTTAAACATGCATCTTGATATATACCCTCTACCCAGATTTCTTACATAACCATGATATAATTCTCAAAATAAAAAATCAATATTAATATAGTATATATAATTATTTGATACAATTAATCAATAATTAATATCAGTGTTGTTAAGTAAACTACAGACTTGATTCAGATTTTTCACAATTTCCACTTACGTCCTTCTTTTATTTCAGGATTTGATCAGAGATAACACAAATTATTCTTATTTTTCCTTAGTTTCCTCCAATCTCTCAAAGTTCCTCTATCTATCTTACTTTGTTTTATGATCTTAATACTTGTGAAGTGTTACCAGGTTTCTTCCTCTTTTGTAAGTAACTGTTTTCTCTTTACATAGTATATTCTTTATAAACAAGTCACTTAGTCCAGTTCATTCTTAAGGGAAGGAGATGTAAGCTCTGCCTCCTGGAGGGAGGAATGTCAAAGAATTTGTGAATAGATGTTAAAACCACCACAGTAATTAATATTTTGGAGAAAATACTTTGAATATTATGCAAATATTCTGTTTTTTCCTCAAAGTTTCAATCACTAATTTTAGTACTCATAACTGAATGTTTGCCTAAGACAATCAATGCCGTTGTGATATAATGGTGATTTTCTATTTCCCTAATTTTCCCACTTTTATTAATTTTTTTTAATTAAAATATTTGGGGTGACATTGGTTAATAAAATCAAATACATTTCAAGTGTACAATTCAACAATATGTCATCTGTTTATTACATTGTGTGTTCCCACCCAAAGTTAAATTTCTTTCCATCATCAAACATTTGACCCCTTTTATTGCTGTCTACTTCCCCCTGCCCTCTTCCCTCTGGTAACACGCATTTATTGATTCTAATTTTTCTGTAAGGAAGACTTGTTTTATTCTCCCCCATTTGTTTATTCAATTACTTATTTATATTTGCATGGACTCGTGGATATTTATTTTATTATTTGTGTCAGAATCAGAACTATTGTTACTTATTCTATTGCTAAAATTTTTCCAGCTTTGGATATTGGAAGCTTTTTTTTAAATCTAGGTTTTGTGTCCTTTTCATATGAGCCATAATTTGTTTATGGAGGGTGGTGGTGGTGGTTATGCATTTTCTTCCTTTTTAGTGCGGCAAGATTCTCCAGGCTCATCTAGTATTTTTCATATCCCCTTTCTATAACCAGTAATTTCTCCAAGGAGCTTCGATTCCTTTTATTGGAGAGTGTTATTTGGTATTTGAAATCTGGGCCCTAGATGTTCTGGGTCACTGCTTCTAGCCCCTTTCACCAGACCGGAAAAAAAAAAATGTATGTATACTAACACATGTATATATACTTATCTATATTTGTCTATCATTTATCTATTTTTCTATCATCTATCTATCTATCTATCTATCTATCTATCTATCATCTATCTATCTATCGTCTGTATCATCTATCATCTACCTATTATCTATCTATCTATCTTTTATTACCTATTAAAATAAACATGAGTTTATATTGATAAATACAACTCCAATCCAAAACCACAAGGTTCATTCTAACATTTCTCTTTGCTTATTTGTAGCTTCATTCTCTAAAGTTGCGACCCTGAATCTCATTATATACAATGTATTTTCTTACTTGTTCAGCTCTAATGTACATCTAAAGTCATTTCAGACTTGCTAAACTGAACCCTGTGAGAAACAAATTTATGAACTAGAATACAGAGTTTTTGTACAGTTCTTATTATTCTTTAGCCTCACAATATTCAAATAGTCAAAACTCTATTTTCCAAATAGAGTCAGCAACTTTTTCCCCTAATCCCTTTAGCGTGGTTATACATATATATGCAGTACAATTAGATTCATTTGTCATGGTCTGCATGGAAATCTTTGATTCCTTCCACATCCTGGTTCACTTTTTTCCTCATTTAAATAGAGTTTAACTCCCACTTTGTAGTATATAGTTCTGTGGGTTTTGACAAATTTAGAGAGTCATGCATCCATATTACCGTAGTATCATACATGATTTTCTATTAAATCAAAAAATTTCCTCATGCTGCCCCGTTGAAATCACTCACTCACTCCACTTCCAATATGGTAATGACTAATCTCTTTTATTTTTTTATGGTTTGTCTTTTCCAGAATGTAATATAAATGAAATCATATAAGATGTAGCTGTTTGGGCCCAACTTCTTTCACTTAAAAAAAATGAATTTAAAATCCTTCCCTGTTGGTGCATGAATAAATTGCTCATTTCATTTTATTGCCAAATAGTATTCCATTTTGTGAATACGTGTGCCACAGTTTATTCATTTACTTATGAAGGACAGTCTTTCATATAAATTTTAGAACAAGCTTATCAATATCTACAAAAAAAAAAACTTGCTGGGATTTTGATTTGGTTTGCATAGAAGCAATAGATCAATTTAGGAAAAATTGAAATGTTAATAATATCGAGTTTCCATATGTATGGTATCTCTATTTATTCATGACTTCTAATTTTTTTTTAAAATAAGATTGTGTAGTTTGCAACATGCAGATCCTGCATATATAATCCTCTTACATGGGTTGCTTTTGGGCTTATTCTGTTGCTATTGTAGAGGATGGAGTTTGTTTTGTTATGTTTTGTTTTGTTTTGTTTTGTTTTGATTGTTTTGTTTTGTTTTGTTTTTAAAGTTCAATTGCTCATTGCTGTCATTTAAGAGTAAAAATGTGTTCTGTATAGTAACCTTATATCTTGTGACTTAGCTAAACTCACTTATTTGTTCTGCAATAGTGAAGCCATCTGGGACAGGATTTAGTTTATGGAAGATTTTTTAACTACAATACTGTTTCTTTAACAGATCCAGGACTATTCACATTATCTACTTTATCCTAAATAATGTTTGAGAGTTTGTATCTTTAAGGAATTTATCAATTTTACCTAAGTTGTTGAATTTATGAGCATACTGTTGTTCACAGTATTCTATCATCATCTTTTTAATGTGTATGAGGTTGCTACTGATACTCTCTCTTTTATTTTCAATAGTGGTAATTTGTATTTTCCTTGTTCAGTCTGGCTAGAGTTTTTATCAATTTTATTTTTCTTTTCTGAGAATGATCTTTTGGTTTTATGGATGTTCTTATTATTTTTCTATTTTTAATTTCATTGATTTATGCTCTAATAAATTTTAAATAAATAAATAAGTAATATTATTGCCTTACTCCTGCTTGTGTTTGATTTAAAATGAACTTTTCTTCTCTATTTTCTTCTGGTGGAAGCTTAGGTTAATAACCCAAGACTTTTCTTCTTTTTATTGTAAGCCTTAATGCTTCAGACTTACCTGTTAGTGCTGGCTTAGTTGCTCCTTACAAATTTTGTATGATGTATTTTTATTTTTATTCAATTTAAAATATTTAAAATTTTTTTTGACATTTCTTTGATCTACGGGTTATTTTAAAGTGTGTTTATTTTCCAAAATGCTTTGGATTTTTTAAATATCTGTTATTGATTTAGAGTTTAATCTCATTCTGAACTAAGAACATAGTTTGTATAGTTTCTGTTATTCTAAGTTTGTCAAGGGTTGTTTTATGTGGTAAATACTTCATATACACTTGAGAGGAATGTTTATTATGCAGTTGTTGGGTGAGATGTTCTATAAACCTCAGTTAAATAAGTTGGTAGACACTGTTATTCAGATCATCTATGTCTCTTACTTTCTGCCTACTTGTTCTATCAATTACTGAGTCTTTTCAGTTTTATCAATTTTTGTCTCATGTAATTTGAGTCTGTTAGGTGTGAACACCTTTAGGATGGTTCCTGTTTCCCTCCCTGTTAGCTCCATCAAGAAAACTTTCTCAGGATTCTCAGCTTACCTGTCTGAGTGCCTGGTAGGGTTTATAGAGAAGAATCCTATAATAGTGCAGAATCCTCCTATTCTGCATCTCCAGGGACTTAACCCCCTTTGATAGCCCACATCCAGACTTTAGCAATTTGATAACATTTTTAACTGACTCTCTTATACGGCATCCAGCAGTGTTTGTTCAGGTAAGCAAACACTTAGGTCTGTTGCTCTCTGTATATGCTTTTCTTACCCCAGATTTCATCTTCATTGATTGCTTTCCAACCTCAGTTTTCTCATAGGTTTAAGAAAAGTTGTTAATTTGCTGTTTGTTCAGTCTTTTTCTTGTTGTTAGTGTGGGAGTGATGCTCTTGACATCCCCAAGTTGAAACTAGATGCTTCACAAATACTTTTGAGAATTGAAAATCTGTTTTGTTGTTGCTGTTATCTCACTGATAACAATTCGTGCTATCTTGCTCTTGTGGCTAAATAAATAGTTGCAGTATAGTAATTTGAAACTGAAGAATTACTTAATTCTATAAGGGCATAAATATCAATTATCTTGATATTCAATAATAAATGCCAGGTTTTAGTTATAGTTTATCTAATTGTATCTTATACCATTTGAGAATCAATTTAATACTATAAAACAAAAAAAACACATGAACAATACTTCTTGCCTATAAGCTAATCCTGAGACATTGCGTTGTTAAGCAGTGACACAAAACAAATCTATTTTTTAATAGCTTGAGTTGATGAAAAGAGGTTAGAAAAATATGGGGGTCCTGATTTAAGCTGGAGGCAATTTCATTTGAAAAACCATTTCAAACCAAAGCCCATCTATCACTGTGTAAATGATCTAGAGTAATTATTTTTTTTAGTATTGATATGTTTGGGTTTAGAAATCCCACTTCTACCTAATGGAATCGAAGCAATAAGTCCTATAGAAAGGTCACCAATTAGTTTATTCTTTTTTAATTTACTTTATACATGCAGTGAACATACTCCCATTCATGGAGCTATTTTTCATATCTGCTGGATTTTCTGATGGACATAAACAGAAAATAACCACAATTTGAATGTAATTTTAATAATTATATGATAATTCAGATAATTCATTAAAAGGTATTCTTGCCAGCATACACATTGCTATAATATTTATGTAATAATAATGAAGCTAGGTGAACTTTTCATGAAAAACAGTTGTTAATATTTAAGCATTATTTGGAATTCTAAAACTCCAGACTCTTAAAGGTTTGTCATCACTTTCTGTGGTTAAGTAAAAAGTACTTGGTTAAAATATGTAGTTCTAATATGTAGTTCTATAGAGAACTACTTGCATCATGACTATAGCAGAAATTATAAATTATTAACTTTTTAATGGACAGTAGAAATGTCCCCAAAGAGAGTATGAGTTTGATTCCAACTAGAGAGTATAATCAACTGTTAACAGCCCTGCCAACCTTGTCCATCTGAGGTCTTAATGCCCAAGTCATTGTTAAGTTCTTGTGCTTAGACTCAAAAAAGGCTAGTAGGTTGTTAATGAAGCAAAGCATAAAATTGCTCACCAAAAATCATTGATAATTTCTAAACTGTTTATGTTTCTTTTGGAGTAGTGCTTCATATTTACCCTAGTAAAGGGTCTCCCTAATGTTTTAGATGCTCAGTGTACCCCCAAAGAGTGATAAAAGCAAACTGCAAACTCAATAATCCAATTTTTCACCCTCTCTGGCAACTGACTGTTTCACCTCTCAGAATAACTTGAAAGATTAGTATAGGCACAATATTGACTTTCATAACAAAATTGCTAATTTGTGTCTTTTGTAAAAGATAGGGAATTAATAATTTAGGTTTAAAAGTTCTTCTTTTCTGATTCCTGCAGATACCTAGATCCCATTTATGTTAACAAAATGCTTAATTAATCCAAAGAGATAACAATAGCACTAAGAATTGGAAAACAATATTTGGCTTTAAAAATCCAAGTAGGGATGGCCTGCCTAAGATAATCAACTGCAAATTTCTTTTATACAGAATATATACTTTTTTTCATCCTCAAATGTGCTTCATTATGTATCCTGCTTTTCTTGAAGAAAATTATTCTCCCTGCATCAAGAATAATAATAGTAATGAAATAATAGACTGTTATATTTGTAATCAGTAATTATGTAGTCATCAAATAAGTGGCCAGTATCTAGGGAACAAGCAATTATATGAGCTATGATTACTAAAGAAGTAATTACAATCAGAGATAAACCCCTCTTAGTTATGCCTTTTTATTTTATTTTTAAGATTTGCATTTACATAACACAGTCCTTAATCCATAGAGAATGTTTGTTTAGGTCTGGGAGAATGTGTATCTATTATGCGCAATTTAATGCAGGAACCTTTAGCATTTGTGAATTTGACATTCTCAATTTCAACCTAGTCACTAGTGAGTGGATAGAATAGTGGCTTACTGTATCTACTTACAACATGAAAAAGATCATTTGCTGCAGTGTTTCTGTGCAGGAACCTAGACCTCCTGACATTGAATCAGTGTCATGACACACACGGTATCTTGTCTAGTGGGAGAAGCTCTATATCCAGGAACAAAAGATAAAAAGATCTGCTATCGATAATAACAGAACTAAGGAAACATAATCACTGTTGTCTGAATGTTTGTGCCCCCCAGCCCCCACACACAAGTTCATAAGATGAAATTCTGACTCCCAAAGGTGATGGCATTAGTAGATAGGGGATTTGAGAGGTGCTTAAGTCATGAAGGTGAGCCCTCATGAACAGGATTAGTGCATTATAAAAAAGGCCCTAGAGAGCTGCCTAGTCCCTTGGGTCATGTGAGGACAGGGAAGAATTCTGCATATGATCGGAAGATAGCTAACTATGCTGGCAGCCTGTCTACCAAACTCTAAGAGAAATAAATTTCTGTGGTTTAAAAGTTACTCAGTCTGTAGTATTTTGTTATAGCAGCCAGAATAAACTAAGACATTAGTAAACATGTGAAAAATTAAACAGTGGGGGAAATACACACACACACACACACACACACACACACACACACTTGATTAAATTAGAATTCTTAAAAGTTCTCGGAGCATGAGCCTGTGAAGATTAAGGGGCTTTGATGACCTTGTTAGACATATGAGTTAAGCCTTGTTTTATTTTTTTTTCTCAGAAATCTGACTATCAAGGCCATCAAGATCTTGTTCTTCTGTCTCTGAAAATATTTTATGTTTTCTCAGATCCTGGATAATTCTATGTATTTATTTATTCTACACTATAAAATGCTACGTTAACCCCAGGGATATAGAGATAAGTAAGGCCATATCTCCAACTATTGAAAAGAATACGATGGACCAAAATTTGCAAGGAGGTCCCATGAAACATGTCCAAGAGGTTCATTTACATGTTTTATGGGGGGAGGAGGGTAAAAAAATCTCTTTATTTTTAAATTCAAATTAAATATAAAAACCATCTCTTTCACAAACATTTAAAGATTAAATTTTCTTGGAAATTCCTTTCCAAAGAAGAAAAAATTACAGCAATTATTTCCTGGTGCCTGTATAATTTTCCTAAAAGCATAGAAATAATCTGTTAAAGGAATGCCATTAATTGTGTTTTAGGAATACAGACTTGTGTCTGGATTCATAGAAACTCACAGGACTGCATATTTGTTACCCCTAGAACTAAATCTTTAGAACACCTCTTGTAACAAACCTCTTCATACAGTCGTTTAGTAGAGTTTCATGAGAATTATCACATTTATTGTCTTACACTTCTAGCCTTAATCATGAAATTAGTTTGACTTGAGTTATTCTTAATTTTACTTCTTAATGGTAGGAATTGAATTTATCAAGAAAGTAATTACTCACTACACTTAAAAAAAAAAGCAACCTCACAATTCTTTGAGAACGTTTAATAGTCCAAAATGCAAAATTTGTCCAAAGTAACACTTGGTGATTAAAAGAAGCCAGATAGTAAGAATAAGACCTCAAGTTGAGAGTGTACCCTTTCCCAAGGTAGTCTAGTAGTTCTATAGGCCCAGACTCTAAAGTGGGGAGTATTTTTTTAATTTCCCATTCTCTCTTTTTTAAAATGTAGATGTTGAATTCCTATATAGTTCATGTAAGTTGGTATCTATAAGAGTAGAGAGAAATGCTCAAGAATTTTGGATTTCTAGTCAAATTTCTAGGGTTAAATCCTTATTCTACCAGTTCCTAAGTAGATGATAAAGAAGTAATGATGCTTAATAATCATATGAGGTTAGACATGTTACTTAACTTTGCTAAACTTCAGTTTCATCATCTATAAATAATAATAATAATACCTAGTTTTAGAGTTGTTGGAAGATTTAAATGATAATAGTGCAAGTTAAAGTTTTTAACATAGCTTATTTAAGTAAGTGTTCAATTAATGTCAATTGTTATTTATTTAACTAAAGCAAGGTACCAATCTGTGGCCTGTTAAGTGTCTGTCCATAGCCTATTAGGAGGTGAGCAGTGGGAGACCAAGCAAAGCTTAATCTGTATTTGAAGCTGCTCCTCAGCTCTAGCATCACCACCTCAGCCCCACCTCAGATCATCAGGCATTAGATTCTCATAGAAGCATGAATCCTATTGTGAACTGCGCATGAGAAAGATCTAGGTTGTGTGTTCTTTATGAGAATCTAATGCCTGATGATCTGAGGTGGAGCTGAGGCTAGCTGAGAAGCGGCTGCAAATACAGATTAACATTAGCAGAGAGATTTGAATGCACAGAGATCATAATAAATCAATTGCTTGCAGAATCATATCAAAACCCTACTAGTGAGTGGCAAGTGATAATTATGCTGCATAAGGTGGCAGGCTTTATATTGGGCAGCAAGTGAGTTGATGTACTTCAGTTGTACAACCGCATCTGGAGGCAGGCTTTAATCAGAATCCAACATGCATTTTTGTCTGCACCTGGTCCACCCATTATTTTATTTACTACTTCTGTATGTGCCTCTTTCCCACATTGTGCACTTGTCTCTGTCACAGTTTTAGTAAGGTCACAAGCTAACCCTAGTAAAATGAGTGAAAAACAAACATCACTGGAGAGTTTTTTTAAAAAGGGGAAAGACCCAATGAGACAGCAGAAGACTCTAAGACTGCCCACAAAAAGAAAGCTACATTTAAAAGAAAATATGAAGAGTCTTACTTCAATTACAGGTTCATTTCACCAGGTGTATAATATGCAGCGACCAGCTTCGCCACATGGAGATGAAGCATCCTGCATTATAAGACAAACCTTTGGAGTATTTCAAAATAAAAAATTGTGAACACAAGAACAGAAGCAATTGTTGAAGGCCACCACTTCATCAAATGTGTCTGTCCTGAGAGCATCATTCTTAGTGGCTAATCATACTGCTAAAGCTAAGAAGCCCTTCATTTTTGGTGAAGAGTTAGTTGATCCTGCCTGCTGCTAAGGACTCTAGGAGAAGCTCCAGTTCAAAAGGTGGCACGTGTTCCTCTTTTGGCTAGCACCATAACTCAACAAATTGATAACACAGCAGAGAGTATTGAGGCATGACTGTTAGAGAGGGCTAATGAATCACTATGGTACACAATCCAGGTTAACGAGTCTTCAGATGTTGACAACAAGGCAACGATGCTTGTTTTGTGTGATATATTCTTAGGAGAATATGCATGAGGATATATTACGTGCACTTTCATTGCCAACCAACACCATAGCTGCAGAACTATTCAAGTCTGAATGATTACATATCAGAAAAACTGAGGTGGTCATTTTGTGTCCATATATGCATGGACAACACAGCTGCCATGACTGGATGGCTTTCTGGTTCCACTACTTGGGTCAAAAAGGTCACTTCTGAATGTGAGTCTATGCGCTATGTCATCTGTAGAGAAATGCTGGCTAGCTAAAAAATGTCACTTGAATTTAACATTTTGTAGATTGTGATTAAAATTATCAACCACATTAAAGTACATGCTCTTCGCTCATGTCTGTTCACGAAGCTCTGTAAGGAGATGGACATAGAGCACACATGTCTCTTATACAAAGAAGTGAGATGGCTTGCCAAATGTAGATCACTGGCCAGAGGTTTTGAGTAATGACAGCTACTCCAGAGATTTCTTTTAGGAAAACAATCACCACTGGCAGCACATTTCCGTGACACAGAATGGATCACAAAACTTGCTTACTTGTGTTGTGCGTGTGGCATAGTCAACCTGCTTAACCAAATTAGTCTGTAACTTCAGGGGACAATTACAACTGTGTTCAAGTTGGCAGATAAAGTGGCCAAACTGGAATTATGAGGGCAATGAGTGAACATTGGGATTTTCAACATGTATCAAACATTAACAGAGATATTGAAAGAGACTGAGACAGGGACTTCTTTCTCCCAGCTGGTACTTGATCACATATCTCAGCTTTCTAAAGTTTGAGCATTACTTCCCAACCACAAAAGACCCTCGAACTGGGAAGGAATGCATCTGCAGCCCCTTTGCAAATAAGCCAAGTGAATCAACAATGATTTTGCTACCAAAGGATCAACTGCTTGAGCTAAATGATGGTGGCCTTAAAAGTATGTTTAAGACAACTTCAAATATCCATACATTCTGAATTAAAGTCAAGGCGGAATACCCTGAGATTATCACAAAAGCACTGAAAAGCCTGCTTCCATTTCCAACATCCTATCTTTGTGAAGCAGGGTTTTCTTCAGTGACAGTAACCAAAACAAGATTATGGAGTAGTTATGACATATGAAACACACTTCAGGTGTCATTGTCTCTCATCACCCATCTAATTGCAGGAAAACAAGCTTAGGGTGCCCACTGAGTCTAGTGAGTTGTATAATTATTTCATTTTATATTACAACATAATAAGAGAAATAAAGTGCACAATAAATGTGATGCTCTTGAATCAACCCGAAAATATTTCCTCCTCCCTGGTTCATGAAAAAATTGTTTTTCACAAAACTGGTACTTGGTGCCAAAAAGGTGGAGGACCGCTGAACTAAAGTATTTGGAGTACTAGCTCTTTGCTAGGTGATGGAATACACAAATCTTTTCTGTTATTTTGATTGAAATTTAGAAATCTAAACGCAAAATTATAATTCAATGTACATGTTTAGATACACAAGATTGACATCTTGAACTACTTCCTCTGCTCTATTAGGTCCCTGACTCCTAAATTGAAGAGTTAATTGTGATTTCAATGGAACTGTGACCCCTGTTTAACTTATTTTAGTTTATTTCTGCATTTTTCCTAAGACTGAGCACATCTAGATATACACCTAATAAAAGAGGGGGTAACATTATCAGAAAAAGTTAGAGTTTTACCTTAGCTGACTTTTTTTTCTAACTTATTTACAAAGATGCAAATATTCTGAAGTTTCTTAAGAAAAGTCTCCCAAGGCACAGCTGATATATGAGTATTTGTATTTTTCACGATTTATGTTTCCTATTCAGTATAAAGTCTTCTTTCTGCTACCACTCAATTGTCACATAATCTATGCTAAGTTTGTATTAGTTTAGGAAAAGGAGAAGGAATTAGAAGTAGGTGTTCACACAGCCTAACAACCCATGTAGCAGGTACTTCTGTCATATTTCAATTATTTAAAATTAGATTTCTTTTTTTATTAAAATTATTGAGCTGACATTGGTTAATAAAATTAAATAAGATTCAAGTGTACTATTCAATAATATGTCATATGTATATTGCTTTGTGTGTTCACCACACAAACTTAAATTTCCTTCTACCCCCAAATATTTCACCTCCTTCCCATTCCCTGCTAACCTGTGTTAACCACAAATCTGCTCTCCTTGTCCATGAGTCTCTGATTGTTTTTTGAGTTCTTTTGTTGTTTTCAGTTTTATGTCCCACATATGAATGAAATCATATGGTTCTCAACTTTTTATGTCTGACTTATTTTGCTTAGCATGATAGTCTCAAGATCCATCCATAGTCACAAATAGCAATATTTCATCTTTTCTTTTGACTGAATAATATTCCATTGTGTATATGAAAATTAGATTTCTCATTCCTTAAAGACTTTTGGTTTTATTAGTCAGAAAGGTATTTATAAACCAAGACTAAAATTCCAGCCATGGAAAGAATTATTGACTCCCTTTTCCAGAGATCCAAACCTAAAAGAAATGTATTATTAGACCAAATAAGTTCCAAATCTACCTGACAAATTGGCTTCTATCTGTACCTATATAAGAAAATTTTAGAAGTGACTTCATATGGGGCCATATTATAAATGGAACATATGAAATTTTACTCTCTGTGGCTACTTGTGCATTTTCCTTTTCAAAAGGTTTTAGAAGCAGACGTGGAAGGCTGGAATGGCTGTGTTGAGAGCAAGAATCATTGTCAAGCATTTTCTTACCAAGTATAATTTTCTTTGTCCAGTGATCTAGGGGAAATAATTACTGAGCTCAAGGACTGAAATAAGAGAAGAGCCTTGCCAAGTGGTCATATAGATGAGAAAAATAAGCTCGCTATTTTTTTTAAGTATGAGCTAGAACAAGCAGTCCTTGTCTAATCCAGCAATTCTGTATAACAATGTTTCCAAAACTTTCCCTAAATTTACCTAAACAGTCTTTACAAATCTAGATTCCTGAGCTGGCTGCTGGACTAGTGAATTCAGAAGGTCCAGGAGATGGTTCTCTGATTTATAGTTTGAAGAAGAAACTAGCTGATTTTTATGGTCATTTAAGTATAGGAGTCACCGCTATGTAGGCTTAGATTAAGAGAGAGAGAGAGAGAGAGAATGTGTATGTGAAAAAAATTTTTTTTTGAAAGATACCATGTGATATGCTAAAACAGAAGGACAGGAGCCTTCAAATATTTTTCAAGTAGGTTGTGTTCTGGACCAACAACAAAAAAGACCTGAATACCAGAATCCAAAGCTACTTTGTTTTATATAAACACATGTGTGATACTTTGGATAAATCTGAGCATTATTATTTTGGAAGATACTAAAATAGGGCTTTTTTAATCTTTTAAGTAATATAATACAGGATTGAACTTTTCCTTCTTTCTACCAACCCTTAATCGTATAAAGTGTAGACTTAACTGATATCAACCTTTTTGTCAGTAAAGGATTTCCACTGTTTACTGAAATTGGTAAAATGTAGCTTTGGGTTCTAAACTAGCTGCTATTTGTTGGCCATTAAGGAGCCCTGGAGACCTAAAATGAGGAAGAATCACTGGGTTAACAGGGCTTCTCTGATCTTTCCTATGATTTGTAATGGAGTTCGCCTCAGTAGCTTTGTGGGAAGATCCCCTTTGTCTCTTAAATTCTGGGTGAATAGGTAAGCTCTGAAGCAATCCCTCTGTATTCTCTCTCATGAATTCCAATGAGTCTTCCACACACTGAGCATTCAGTGAAGATCCTCAATCCCCTCCTCTCATCACCCCAGATCCTGTTGGTTTTGCCATCTACTTAGATTACTCTTCCCCCATTCCAAACCCTGTGACAGTCCCGGAACACATCTTATAGAAAGATGTGGCCAACTTTCTATATATATGTTTTTAATGGTTATTTGATTTATACATACTAATTTTGTCATTTAGGTTTTATATGAAACCAGACCTCTGCTATTCAACCTATAGACCGCTAGTGTCCAGGATATGCCTTTTACTAGAGACCATGATCTTCTCTCCATGAATATGTCCATTCTTTTTACAAGTATTTATTCAAAGATCATGACTTTAATGTCCAAGTAAATTGTTACTAATAAGCCATTCAATCATTAAACACACTATGACACTTAGAATTAGACCATGCTTTCATTTCCAGTTTCTTTTTTTTTTACCACAATTCTTGCAAAGCTCTTTAACTTCTTTGTTAAAATCCTCATACTATTCATTTTACAAAGAATTATAGTCAGAAGTGACTTGTAATATAAACACACTAAGACAAGTTAGGGGATTTGTGTGTGCTGTGGGGGAGAGGGAGTAATCAAAATATTTTTAAATGATTAGGTTGACAATTATATGCCAAAATTTGAGGAAATTTTAAGTGATTGGTAGTTTCGTCAATTATTTAAAATGAATGTATATACTTTATTCATTAAAGTTTTATAAAATTGTATGTTGTGCATTTAGGCAAAAAAATAATAAATCTTAGTAGGTTGAAAATAATCTAAAGTTTTTCCCACTGGATCAAAATCAATCTGAAATATAGAGCCATGTGACTAACTGGAAACTCTTGGGTTACTGAGGCAGACCATGGAGGAGAGTCTAGATTTTCCTGTTATTAGTCATAAAGCAACATAATAGCTGGCATTGTGCAATTAAGTTGTACATATATAAAACAATGCATTAATGCTCTGTTCGTCTTTAATGGAGTCTTTGTTCTTAATAAGATTTGTGGAGACAAATAGGGGTGAGAACAAATGAAAACTCACAAGCCTGTTTGTCTGAATCTTCCCTTGGTAGAGGAAAAAAACATTCTATGGTTGAGTGTAGAGACCTCAGGAGAGAAATCAGGGTTTGAGAAGGGGCTGGGGCTTGGTGCTTGGAGCTTTCAATTCCTGTTAGGGTATGTGAGCATCTGCCTGATGGCTAGTCTGGCTGGTGGCCCAGAGAGAGGCTGAAGGACATGGGGCTGCCCTCATCCTACCCCACCTCGCCTCACAGAACCGTCCTTTGTTTCTCCTCCTTCTTCTCCTTCTTATCCTTTTTCCTGTCTGTGATCAAAGGATGCAGTGGGGATGGGAGTGTCAAGGGGAATGCTAGAGAACACTTGGGATGAAAAAGTACGAATATATCGGATGGGTTTAGAACTAAATTCTCATTTTTCCCCCATAAGTGATCAAACTGTGCTGCCTAAGCCAAAACCCATGATTTACTTGTTTCTCTTTCTTCTTTTTAACTCTAATCATTCTATGGTGATTAATCTTATGAATCCTTTTTTTAAATTTCTACACGTCTTGTTCCCCTTTCACATTTTCTGTTTTGTTTTGTTTTGTTTTGTTTTGTTTTGTTTTGTTTTGTTTTTAGCTTTCCCCACACTGTCTACCCTCCCCAGGTCTTTCTGCCAACCCCACTGAATTCCTTCCTTTCTCCAACTTAGAGAGCTGTAGAACACTCCCCACACGTGGCAGCCCCTCTGTGCCCTCACCTCTACCCTGTCGGACAGCCTTGGTTCTCTTAAGGAGGCACATCATCAGAGCTATTGAGTGAAGTGGCCGGGGTCCCACTGGTGGTCCCTCCTCTGCATGTTCAGGATTCATGCACTTGTGTTCCCCTTCCTGACCACAGCCCATAATCAAGTTACTTGTGTTCTTCACTAGTGACCAATAAACCTGCTTGTCTATAAAAGCAGGACTCCACAGGCAGGAAACAACCGGATGCAATGCAGCATCCGAGAGCTCCAGGGAAAGACTGGCTCTCAGTGAGGTTTACTCAGAAGCTCCGGGAAGGAAGTCCCTTTTGGCCACCTGAGACCTGGTTATGAAGCTGGTGCTGAGCAATGCCTCTGCAGAGTTTGGGGACTCTGGCCATGAGATCACTGAAGGACAGACACAGTGATTCTGGACAGGAATGCCATCCGCCTGACTGGCCACTCTTCCAACTCTAAGTAACAACGGCTGAAAACATGAGACCCCGCAGTCTCTTTGCTGTCCTTGTGTCATCTTCCCTGTGGGGCTCTGCCACACTTCCCCTGGCATTCAGCCCCAGGTCGCAGAGATTCCTGCTCAGGCCCTCCCCTTGGCTTCCTTTTGATCAGTGACTAAGACACCATGCAGCACTCACCTGACTCAGGGTCTGTTTCAGAAGGCAGGAGCCTTCCCACAGAGTTTATAAGTAACTAAGTGCCAGATCAAATCTCCTGATGTCTCAGAGGAAGTCTGGCACCTTAATCCAGCTTGAATGATCTGGCTGTTCTGCAACTGAATGAACTGACAGTTTGGTGCCCCCAGCAGCCACTGAAATGACAGGTCATTCAACCCTGCAATTCCTGGAATATTTTTAGTTAGCTCCCCATAAACTTTGATAACTATGAGCTGCCAGTCCACTCTCTCTAACTTCTTCAGAAAAATATTTTCTCCTTGAAGAGCAATTTGGGTGCTACGTAGAGTCTCAAGGCTGATGCAATTCAAGGGCCTCACAAGTAAGGCAAATGAATGTCCTTTCTCCCCTGTGGGGACTTAGGGTTGGGTGCCTTAGTCCCATATGTCATAACTGTCTGACCCCAATCTTTCCTCACCCACCCCATGTAATGGAGACTCTCAGCCGACTTTAAGGCAGCAGTCTTTCTAAGGACATAAACATACCTTTGGAGAGCGTGGTGGTTTTCAACAGGTGCAATGGACATGGAGAGTTTTTAGATCACCCGTTTCCTAAAAATAATCTACACAGCTCTCCCTTTCTATTACCCCCATTCGCAGTCAGTCTTTTTCAACTTCAGGGAAAAAAAGACACACCACACTTAGAACCCTAATATATGTCATAGCTTTAGGGCTCACACACCTCCCAGTTGTCAAACAAGTGATAACTCAAATAATGTTGTTGAAAGAAATCAGTGACACTAATGAATGGGTAATAATTATGGCTAACAAATCCTTTTAGAAACCATCTGGTTTCCAATTCTTTGCTTTCAAAAAGTTGAAGAAGGACTTAAGGAAGATGTCAGGTGACAGGTGATTGGGAATTATATTTCATGATAAATGACTGTGATTTGCGACATACAACTTGGAAAGAAAGCAATGAATTAAGTCACTACAAGAAAATTTTTATTTCCCATCTATTTAGGTGAACAAGGTATTTTAGTAACTAACTCTAAAAGTATGGGGAAGAAAGAAACAGAGTTAATATTGACCTTTGTCAATTCCAGCAATAAATTTGTGCACACAATTATACGAACTAATTTTTAAAAAAAGCATGATTCATCTAATTTCAAGATGCATTTACTGTCAAATTTGATTCTTAATGTTAATAATTATCTATTGAATCTATATTTATGTCTTTGATCATTGTACACTATTAATAACATAATGAAAAAAAGTTTTTAGAAATACTTTAGAGATCCAAGTCACATTAATATTTTTCATCATTATGCAGACATAATTTTGTTTCACAAAAGTCATAGCATGATCAATTAAATTTTGAAAATAAAAATATATTAGCTTAAAATACAATAAGGGAAGTAAAAATGAAATAAAATTTAAGAATAAGAGGAAATGAAAGTTTAGTTGTTTAAAAAATGTTTACTTATTTTTTAAGTGGTCAACTTTGGCTATCAAATTGCTCAGATATTTAGATTCCATTGTAAACATTTTTTAAAATGCTGTAACAGTTAAAATTGAAAATGACACCAATTTTGCAATTTTTAACATTTATAATGAAACATTTTAGATATCCACTTTTAAGTATTAGAGGAGGTATCTAGTTTTCAAAATTCTTTTGAGTATACAAATATATAAAGACTACTATTACCCATGGAAACCACATTTGAATGTTTTACATTTTTATATTTTATTGATGCCAAAGCTCTGGCCATGTCCCCAAACATGCCCAATCAGAATCTCTGGCCATGCGGCTTAGGAATCTGCAGTTTCATAAATCTTTGCAGGTGAAAATCAGCTGAGTGATTTCCATCTGCTGCTTTATGACCTGCTTTATGAACTATAACCAGACCCTGTTACAGAGTTTCTTTTCTCTAACTTTCAGAGCTGAGGGTGGTATCCTCATGCTGCCACCTGAGATATCTATCAAGGAAGCAACAGGTGAGGTAGAGAGAACAGGCACTAGTTCTAGAGATACCTATGCTTGTAGTGGGCTCTGCCACTTGCTGATTCTGTGCCTTATGTAAAGCATTTTCTCTCTCTGGCCCCAAAAGTTCCCCTGCTGTTCACAGGACAATATAGTATGTCATAAGTAGTGATCCATTTTTAAGAGGCAATTTCCCCCTTCCTTCTTTGTAATAAATACAGTACCTGCCCCCCACCCCCCGCTGCCAATAAGTGTTGTAGTACTTTCTCTAAATAGTTTGAATTGGTGTTTTCAAAGTTCACAATTGAGTATCTTAAAAATATTGCATTACTTTCTTACAATGTTAAAGACTCAACCAGATTATGGATTTAAAAAAGCAATTGTAATATGGAGAACAAGATATGATTTACCTAAGTGATTTAAGTGCTGGAAAATATTAGAAAACAATTGAATTTGTTGAATAAAAAAGAATCAGAAACAGTGTTAATATCTATATTTCTACTAAAAGAACAATCAATTAGAAAAATAAAGAATAAGTTAGAATCTTTAAGACTGCATAATATGAAAGAAAAGAAGCAGAAGTTTGGCCCTCTTTTCTGGGGTTTCCCAGGCATGCACATGATGGATGTTATGTGATTGGACACTAAAAGAGTTGACAGAAAAGCATCTCAAAAGTAAGGTCAAAGGAAGACTTCTAGACTGCCTTGTCTACAGCTATTTCTGGTTCCACTGATGGCTGCAAGATAAGTAACTAATAACACAACCCTGAATAGAGATAAGATGTATGAAGTAAAAAACAATTCATATTCCTATTATATAATCTGTTAGCTATGGATGTCAGGAAAAATCCTAGACTTGGTAGTTTACATTGCAGTTTTAGGTGGTGTGATAATGGCACTGATGCTTTTGGGTGATAAAGTTTAAGACTGCCACTCCCTTGTGGCATTATCTCATCAATTTTCATATATTTAAAAAATTTTTATTTCAATTAGAGTTAGCGTTCAATATTATTTTATGTTAGGTTCAGATGCACAGCATAGTGATGAGATATTTATATAAATTAGAAAGAGTTCTCCCAAATTATTTTAGTACCCACCAGGCACCATACAGAGTTATTATAATATTACTGATTATTTTCCCTATACTGTACTTCATATCCACATGACTATTTTATTACCAATTTGTACTTCTTAATTTCTTCACTTTTTCCACCCAGCCTCCCATACCCCCATCTGATAATCACCTGTTTGTTTTCATTATGTTTGTTTATTCTTTAGATTCCACATATAAGTGAAATCATGTGGTATTTGTCTTTCTCTGACTTATTTCACCTACCATAATATACACTAGGTAGAATTTCATTTTTTATGGCAGAATAATACTCCATTGCACATGTAACTGATATAAATATTGCCACCCTAGCTATTAATTTCCAGTTGAATCCCTTTACTTTGAGTCGTGTGTTTTTTTCCATCTCTTTACTTTGAATCATGTGTTTCTTTCCATTTGAAGTGGGTCTCTTGTAGACAGCATATGTATGGGTCTTGTTTTCGTATCCATTCAGCTACCCTATGTCTTTTGATTGAAACATTTAATCCATTTACATTTAAACTGAGTATTAATAGGTATATAATTATTGGCATTTTATTATTCATATTTATGTTCTCCCCCACATCTTCTTAAATAAGTCCCTTTAACATTTCTTGTAATACTGGCTTAGCGGTGATGAATTCTTTAGCTCTTGATCTGGGAAGCTCTTGATCTCACCTTCGATTTTAAATAATAGCTTTGCTGGGTAGAATAATCTTGGTTGGAGGTCCTTGCTTTTGATCACTTTGAATATTTCATGCTAATACTTTCTGACATGCAAAGTTTTTGTTAAGAACTCAGCTAACAGTCTTATGGGAGCTCCCTTGTAAGTAAGTAGTTGCCTTTCACTGTTTTTAGGATTCTCCCTTTGACTGTAACCATTGCCATTTTAATTGGTGCATCTTTGTGTGGGCATATTTGGGTTCATCTTGTTCAGGACTCTTTGTGCTTTCTGGACTTATATGTCTATTTCCTTTGCAAGGTTATAGAAGTTTTCCAACATTATTTCTTTGAATAGGTTCTCAATCCCTTGTTCTCTCTCTTCTCCTTCTGGCACCCCTATGATGCAAATGTTGTTATGCTTGATGTTGTAGAGGTCCTTTAAACTATCCACAATTTTTTTGATTCTTTTTTTCCTTCTTGCTGTTCCAACTGGGTGTTTTCTGCTATTTTGTATTCCAAATCACTGCTTCTATCTTCTGCTTCATCCAATCTACTGCTGATTCCTTCTCTTGTATGCTTCATTTTAGTTATTATAGTATTCATTTCTGACTGGCTCTCTCTATGGTTTCAATGTCTTTTTTTTGTTTACTATCTCTGTTGAAGTTTTCACTGAGCTCATCTATTCTTCCCCTAAGTTCATTGAACATCCTTATAAACAGTGTTTTGAAATTAGTATCTAGTAGGTTGCCTGCCTCTGTTTGATTTAGTTCTTTTTCTGGAGTTTTATTCTGTTTTTTTATTTGGAAAATGTTTTTTTTTTTTCTCATTTTTGGCTATCCCTTATGTTCATTTCTATGTATTAGGAAGATCTGCTATAAGTCCCTGTCTTAGCCAGGCGGTCTTATGTAGTAGGTTCATTGTGTGGTCTATGGGTGCACCAGGAATATCCTTTGAGTGGCTTCTGTGTGCCTTCCTGTTGTAGCTGAGTCTTGATTGCTATTGGCACACTAGTGGGTAGAATTGACTCAAGATAACTGGCCAAGATTATTGGCCATGCTCACAGCATATGAGCTAATGTGTGGGGGCTGACCCCATGAAGTAGAATTTACTCCACTGGGGTTGTGACTATTGAGACCATCCTTTAGATATGCTGCTTAGTACGCTAATCAGGTGGTGCTCTGTTGTGGTCTGATGCCAGCCTCCAAGTCTGCTGATTCTTGGGTCCCTTGAGAGGAGCTCCTATTCATGGCAAGGTTGGATGCTGCCTGTGACCACCCAAAGCTACCTGGTAGGAGCTACATAGCTACTAATACCCTCCTCAGCCCAAAGAACTCCAAGATTTGTTTAAAAAATACTGCAGATCAAGCTAGGGCTGATTGCCTACTGCCAAAAGTGACTCTGGAGGTGTGAGGGCTGAGGCCTGCTGAAGAAGCCTTCTGCTGAGAGCTTGGGGGGGGCGGGCGGGCCTAGATGTCCAGCCACGGAAATGCTCCCAACAATATGCAAGTTGGATGGGGTAAGGTGTCAGGAAGTGACCAGGGTGGAGTGAGGGAGTCTCACCAGGCTAATACAGATTCAGATTTGGCTGTGACAGGGGTGGGCTCAATACAGAAAAAAATGGTGCCCTTTTGTAAGCTGCATAGGAGAAAGACTCAACAAAGAGACAATGGTGGCTGTCACTCCACCTGTCACCTGGCTCAATCTTTTCCTGTATGCTCTGGCACCTCCTGAGCTGCTGTTCCTCCACCAGAGGCCAGGATAAGTGCCTACAAATGAATGAGTCTGTGCACTGCCCTTTAAAGGGATGTCTGGGTTTTCTGTCTCACTTGAATGGCCAGAACCCCTGCTGATTTTCATAGCCAGATTTTGTGGGGATTTCTCTTCTCAGAACTGGAAGCCTGGGCTGGAAGGCCCTGCAGTGGGGCCCCTTGCTTCACCAGATGAACCTCCAAAGCCAAGATATCCCTCCCAATGCTCAACCACCACACGTGGGTGTGGGGCCAGCTCATTTTCTGTCTCACCCCTCTTACCAGTCATGATGTAGCTCTTCTTTATAATCCTTAGTTATAAGAGTTATATTCAGCTTGTCTTCAGATGATTCTATAGGTTGATTGTGCTATAATTTTGTAATTTTAATGAAGTCATAGGAGAAAGCAATCATAACATTTACTTATTCCACTGTCTTGACAGGAAATCCCATTTTCATATATTTATAATCTGATTTCTTTTGCTCTCTTACTATTTTAATAGGGTGTGTCCTCACACCTTCATATTAGGTAACACACTGCTAGTTTATTAATAATATTTAGTAAGAAATATCTTGAGCTATAATTATTAATGAGCTTCTTGCAAAAATTAGATTTTGTTACCTATGGACAAAAGATATTCACTTCATGATAATTTTAATGTAGTTAAATTAATGTATAAAATAAGCTCTTAATAAGCTTTATATTTTAAACTTTAAAACTGACATCTGTCTAATACCAAAGCACTGGCTTCAGCAAAATTTTGAAAAATGAAGATTTCTGACTAAGAGCCTTGATTTAAAGTACAGTAAGAAATTTTCACTAAAGCTTTGCCTAATGTTATGGTGGTCCTAAGAATCCTGAGACCTTTAGAAAAAATTAATGCCCAACCTAAAAGCATTTTGTTTTTGGTTTTTTAAATCATAGATCTTGCCTAATTGACAATATCAGGCTCTACTAATCCTAAATCTTTCAGAAAGTATCGGAACATGTCTATCATGGCACCATTGATTTCAATATAGCAGCCAAAATTTGAAGAGCAGAAATTCTCTGCCTGTGTATATCAGCTAGGTTGAGTCTCCATGGGAAGATATCTGTGCTATCCTGGAAGTGATTTTGTCAAAATAATGACAAATCATGAGGTTAACTCTCACTTACTCTCTATGGATAACTTGTAGTTTGTTGCCGAATCTAAAACACAGCTAACTGAACTTCAGTTACATTTTTACCAACTGTAGTATAAATAATTAAAGATTAATAAAAAAATAATAAAAGAACAACTTAAAAGTGATAATGAGGATTAAATAGTTGAAGGTCTAAGTCATCAAAAGTTATAAACATACTTTATGAATATATAAACATTTTATTATATATAATACATATTGTATATAAATAATGTTAAATAAATATACATATTCATATAGACATGACCCATCTGAATACCTTTAAATAAAGAAATGGGTTCCACTTTTGTGTATACTTGTCATTAGTTACAAAATTATAGTAAAATATTGATTTTGTTAAAAATAATTATACTTATATTTTTAAAATTTTTAGAAAAAATGTACTCATATCTGTCAGAAATTTGTCACAATAATCATTACAATGTGAATAGTACCTCTATAATTAAGCAATATGCAACCTCAAATGTAGGTGGTGGCCCAGAGCCCTTTTGTAACATTAAGACAAACATAACAAATATATGTCAACCCTCTCTGTTTTATGATGAAAGATATGTGTCCTGATATCTACAGAAAATATAATTTGACTTTAAATTTAACAAATTGATAGTTTAGTCTTTGAACCAGTTATAAACACCTAGCTTCCTGAATTTGGAAAGGATATGTAAACTGATTTTAAAAGTGTAGAAAATATTCAATTCATGTATAAAGAATCTATTAAAAACAATCTCAATATAGGCATCAAGAGTTAGGTAGTAAATGAATTTGTCATTCTACTTCTTACATATTAATTTAGCATTGTAAAATGGTCTGTTACAGCGCTAGAGGTAAAAGCACAATGACAGAAGGTCAAAGGCATTTCTCAAAACTACAGTGGACCGGGTTAGACTTTGTAAAATAATAGTAAGGTAAAGAAAGAGAGGTCAAAATCAGTAATTCGCCTATTCATGGGTTGCAAACAATTCCCTGTATATGATCTCATGTTATACTTTAGAGACAAGAAATAATGCATCTAAAGTGCTTAGCACTGTGTTTGCTTCATGTTAAACATAAATAATTGTTAGTTATCATCATCAATTCATCATTATTTCTTTTTATTTAAAACAGCCATCAATTTACTCTTAAGTGCTGTACAATTTTCAAAATATTTCTGTATATGGTTATTTTATTCCCTTTTTATCACAAACCTCTCTATAGATTACACTCCATTTTGCAGGTTAAAGAACAAAGGCTCACGACTTAGTTTCAGAGATCAGGAACTGTTTTAGCTCAAGAATATAATTTCAGAGCTACAGAATCAGTGCACAAAGTCTTTGGACTCAATGTGATGACCTCTACAGTATGCCAATTCTCTTAAACATAGCTATATACCACTAACAGTAGAGAAAATAGACAAAAATTCATCTAATTGGATTAATGACTGATTTAGTGTTGGATTATATATAAAATAACTATACAATATTAGTTACTAATGTCTTCCCGAATCTTACAATGTGACAAACATTGTGCTAAGCACTTTACCTACGTTGCCTTTTAATCCTCTCCATATCCTTCTGTGATAGGCGCTGTCATCTTCTCCATTTTTTAGATGAAGAAATTCATTTTTTAAAAAGTTGAATTACTTTTCTAAGTTCACATAGCAGGCAAGTTGAAGTACCTATCAAACAACTGACTGATTCCAGAAACCTCAAGTTCTAACTACTTCACTATATCAGTTCACATCAGTTAGATGATACCATGTGGATAAGTTTGTACCCCATTTATAGTTCCAATAAAAGATAGTAAGAATAAAGGTAGACAGAAAAACTATTACAATTACAGTGATATATTCAGATATTTTGGTAGATATTTTAGATAATCTGAAAGTTTATATCTGATTTATTTGCCAAGGAATTTAATCTAAAAATATCAGTAAAATATTGTTGTACATAGAAATGGTCATAGCTTTTTCAAGTATTTAGTAGTTAGCTAAAATAATTTTGTTTATTCAATAAGTCAAGTCATTTGCTAATTCAGATTTGCAATAAAGTGTTGACATAATAGTATAATGTAGCATGGTTTTTACCATTGGAAAAAAGGGAAAGTCTTGTTTATGTAAGTTATAAGAGAAAGCTATTTGTAACATGATGGCTTCTACACCAGAGTCTGCATTTTCTTGACTTCTGGAGTATATATCAGCAGTAACAATAATGTTTTTTATGTTGAAATAGTTGCTAAACAGATGATATATAGGTAAAAAAAAAACTAAAACAAACTAAATGTTTGTAAATAGTTTTTCTAAGCTGTATGTACCAGTATTAGATCATAGTTAACAGTATAGACAAATAAATCTCACTAAAATATTCTTTTAGTTATTTTAACTAATCATGGGGGACTACTTATTCAAATAATATTTCCTTTGAGTGAAACATCATATGAATTTTAAAGGATTTTGTTGTTGCTATTGTTTGCTTGTTTTGTTTGTTTTCAAGGCTAAGTATTGACTCCAGCACAGATAATAAAACAAATGTGAATCTAAAAGTAAATCAAGTGAATAAAGTTGACTTTAATTCTCCTGGTTGAAAGTCTTAGAGAAATCAAGATTTATCAGTACTCTCTGTCTTGTCAATGTATTCTACAGAGCCTAGACCAATACAGGCAAATACAAGGCATTCAAAGATAGTTGTGGCTGCAGTTAAATTGAGAGGACAACACACCTGAAAACTTGTCATGTCATTGAGACATTTCTATGCCAAGAATTGGTGTGGTGACAGAGTCCATGCTGTTATAATGCAAATAGTTTAATCTGAAGAGTAAGGAGAATATCATGTTACATTTATATATTCTTGTCTTCTCTGGACCTCAGAGTAATTTAAAACATGTCATTTTTCTCATAGCATTTCTGAGAAAATTGAGACCTAGAGAATTTTTTAATTCACCAGGATGTACACAGCTGCTGTATAGTGGGGGGTCTCTTCTTCCTTCCAGCTTAACCTCTTACCCTGTCTGTGGAACTTGCAAGAGAGAGAACTGTTGGGGAGTTTTGCAATCATAAAATATAAGGAATAAAGCTTTAGATCTAAATCTGGAATTTTCCAGTATTCTGTGAAATGAGAGATGACTGCATGGCCAAAATGAAAGCCAACTTTCTGATGGCTCTGGAGAGGTACCAAAATTGCCTGTGGATTCCTATTAAGTTTGTACATTGTCTTGTTGCCTACATAGCTGAGCATTAATAGGAAGAGATGGCTTCCAATCAATATCTTGTTGTCCAAATAGGTATCTATTTTTGTTGTTTGGGAAATGTTATTAAATCAAATGCACTCTCAATATTAAAAGGAGCATCATACTTTGGTTGCTAAAACTGAATCACAATTTCTTTGTGTATAAAAGGGAGGCCTTGATTTTAGTGTTTCTCAATATTACCTGCATGAGAGAATAGTCACTCCTCAAGAATTTTTCTCACTTAGGCAAATAGTGTGAAGAAAAAGGAACTGGTGCCAACAGCAATTCAGATTCTAATAAGGACAAAATCCTAACAAGGGAATTGGTTGCAGCTCTGAAGGATACTCAATAGCTGGGACTTGCCTTTCAAAAGCTTGTGAATATATAATTGGCCAGAGGCATGAGGGACCGAAAGTTCGATATGTCATTACAGCTGATTGGCTCGAGGCCTTAAAAGAAGTGAAATGATTTATAGAGCCAGAGTGGGATGGCCACCAAGGGAGTTGCCTTAGGAGGTTTATAGGAAAAGACTGAACAATGTACTTGCTAGACCAAAGCTATACCCTGAAAGGATGCCTTTTCCAAGGGACCCTTTTACAGACTTTGTATTCATCTTCCATGCCTTCAAAATGATTCCAGACCAACAATTAATATTTCAAGAGTGACCAATGGCATAATCCTTATGCTTCCTATGCACCATATGTTTATTACTCAGCATTTTACTTACCACTAAGGCTCTTTAGACCATGTTTCCCAACTTCTCATCATCATTGCTCATCTAGAATAATAAGCACTTATGGCTGGAGGCCACTCCTGCTGCTCTGAGTCCCTACCCAGGGATATCCGCACAGCTGTAACCCTTTCAAGGTGTAAGAGTGCCTTCGTTTGGGTAAAATTTAATTCTTCTTGTAAGCAAGGGATAGACGGATTAAAATGTATCCTCGCTGATGAAGATTTGAAAAAAGAAATGAGAATATTTCAAAACTCAGATGCAAGCGTCATTTTTTACAAGATCCAATAAAGCAGCCATTAGAGATGCCGATTTCCAAAGTCATTAAGTCTGCAGAGCAGCTATGCCTGCTCACCTGCCTGTTCCCTTAGGGATTGCCTTTGAACTCAGCCACAGCTGGAGGGCTGTCCCAAAGTTGCAGGCATTTGAGATGACTGATGAGACCACTTCACTGAGTGCTTGTTCCGAGTGTAGCAAAGTTCAAAAAATTCAAGCTTAGCAAAATGTGGGGCAAGGAGCTTGGCATAGAATAGCTACCAGGGTGTTTTATAAAATGACAGGTATACGGTGTACCTGTCACAGTTGGCTCCAGCTGTGACTCTTTGTCTGTGATGATAAAGCAGACATGAATGCCTGCCAAGCATTGCCCCTGCTTCCAAAAGCTGGAACTTGGCTTTGAATTATTATGCCATGCTGTCCTCCCCTTTCTCTCCCTCTCCTGCCACCCAAATTGTATCTTATCACACCTCATGTCTGCATTCACTGGGGAAAAGTGACTTGAAGGTGGGTTGAAAATTAATCTGGCATTAATGAATGTGAGTTGGCAATAGTGCACCTCATTCCTTTCAGGGGAGCTGTGAGCCATTTTCTGTGCTTCTCCAAAATCCCTGATGATAAAAATTAATGGAGGGGTGTAGTTAGATTATAGATGAGGAGAGTCCATCTCAGGCTCACTGAATGAAGCCCACAGGATAGGCTTGGTACTCTGTATATTTAATAAGCTTCCAGGTTATCCTTCAGAGGGAAGTTTGAGGAAGAGCACAGCTGGAGCAGTGATTCTCAGCCTTGCTGGAGACAAAACACTGGGGAGCTAGAAAAATATCACTGTCTGGACCATACCCAAGCTAGTTAACTCACAATCTTTGGTGAGGGAATTCAGGCATTTGGATTTTTTAAGTTCCCCAGTTAACTGAAGTGTGTAGACAAGACTGAGAACCACTGAGCTGGAGGGAATTGCTCATAGAGGGTTTCCTGGCTGTTGCGAAAATCTATGTCCTAATGGGCACTCTTTTGACATTTGTGTGCAGAACACTTCACAAGGCACTGTGAAGATATGTGGACTTATTTTAAGTTACAGAAAGTTCCTTTTCTTCCTAGAGCCCTTAATTCACCGGAAGAGACATACACTTTAATAAAAATCACAGTTCTTGAACAACACATCACAACATGGTATTAAAAAATGAAACAATAATCTCTGTGGACACAGACTATAGAGAGATCAGAACATGAAGAAGGGTGAAGAGGGGACGGTTCCTGGAAAGCATATTTTGAGCTGAAATTTCAAGTATACAATTTCTCACCACTGGGAATACTTGATAAAAATGTAAAGGTGCATTTCCCACACTTAGTTTCTAATAATCACAGAGATGACAAAATGGCATTTAATGAGAATGTGTCAGTGAGACATTTTAATGTTTTCAAAAGTAAATAATAAACTCTTGAGATACTTCCCACAGGGCCACAGTGGCAACGGGCTGGAGGGTTGGTCGGGTGGACACGGGTGACCTAGTTAGGCATTTATTGAGATCACTCATGGTACCTGTAACTTAGTTTCCTAATTGCTGCCCTAACTGGCTGTGAAGATCGTTCTTTAAAAGCCTTTCCAGAAGTGTTCTGATTAATGCTAGCATGGCTGGAAAAGTAAAAACACCCGTTTGATTCTACGTTTTCTTATATTTACTAAAACATAACAGCCTAAAAAAAAAAAACTTTCTTATGTGGAATAGAGAAGATGACTATTAACTCAGCCTTTTGTTGTCGTTGTGTTTTGTTTTTTAAGGAGCAAAGAAAAGCTTTCCTAAGTTGATCACGTTTTAAAATTTTGGTTGCACTTCCTGATGTCTCATTCTGATTTGTACTTTGGTTGCTTGACACACACTCATTATACAGATTTAAATTCAGAAATGGAAAACGTTTCTTCTACTCTGTTTTTATGCTCAAAGTTTCAATAAAGACTTGTGGAATAAATGATCAAATGTACTTGATGTCAGCAAACTGGAAACAGCAAATTCAGGTAAAAGAAACACAGGGTTATCTACCTGAAGGTACTGGGCAAAGACCATGTCCTCTAATTTTTGTGAAAATTGTTAGTGAAAAATTTGGTCAAGAGAAATCGATACTGTTTAATATTTTTTTGTAATACTGTATATTCAATATTGTAAAGAAGGAGTAAATCTATAATACACTTTCTAGTTTGATAAAACATCAGATGGAAAAGTTCAAGTAAGTGATTTGTCTCTGGAGCATCTCATGATGCAAACTTTATGCAGCATGTCTTCTTATAACACATAAAAAATAGTATTTGAAGTATATGAAATTTCCCTTATCCATAATACACAATAATTATTTTGAGGGTTTTGTTCATGTTCATTTACTGAGTGTCTATTATGAGCCAGAGATGAGAGTAAAGACAAGCCTGCAACTATGATAAAGAAAATCCTAACTCCTGGAAAAAGAGAAACTGCCAGATACACTGAAAATATTGTCTCATCATTCACTTAACAGTTATTTGATTTTTGACATACTTAAGATTTTGGAAAAAGATCAATTCATAATGAAAAACATTTGGGGGACCGCTTTCTTTTCCATTGGAAAAGAGTAAAGATTTTAATTAAAAGTGGTGAAGGAAATTGTATATAACCACTACAGCAAGAAAGATTGTAAATTGCACTAAAAGAAACCAAGGCTTGGCATTACAGATCATTTCTGCAAAAATGGAAAGAGTCCATCTTGTTCAACAGAGTAACTGGCACATATCAGAATGCCATCCAGCCCTGTGGGAACTGACTATTTACTCAGGAAAATCCGCTGTCTGAGTCCTGTGAACCTCATGGCATTTTAACTAGGAATAGAGGAAAGAAAAATTCTCACTCCCCAAATTCCAAAACCATGTTGATGTTTGCCATTCTTTTCTGATGGCACTAGCAAGGGAGGGGAGGTAAAGCTATAAATAACTTGGTGCTTGTGACCCCACATCCTCAACTATCCCTACCTCAGAGATAAGGACAACATTTTTTTTGTAGCTTCTGAGTAACATCTAGCATGGATGAGTCCTAGGGGTCTGGTGAGGGCGGGGCAGGCAGAGGCTGTGGATTTGACCTCAGCCAGGTGGCTTACCCAACACCTGTGCTACTCCCACTGGCGGGGCATTTGTGCACTGACCTCTGGACAAAACGAGATTGCCCTTCTCTGACTCGAGCCTACTCTTCTTCAGGATGCTGTGTAAATCTCACATTCTCCATCTCCAAACCTTTCCTCAGTGGTTTCTCTGGTCCTAATCATCCCTTGAACTCTGTCCCCCAGGATGGAATTGTGCTTGTATGTTCCTTTTATGTGTGATATTTTTGTCAACCCTGTTACATTTTGGGTCCTGCCATAGCAGATATCAGTATTATTATCTTGTCATTATTTCCATCCCTATTCCTTCCTCTGTTGCTTCTCCCATTCTCTGCAAACACAAATTGACTCCCACCCAACACACACACACACACACACACACACACACACACACACACACACACACACACATTGTCTTTTTCCCCATGGAATACTTAGTATATGGGAACTTAATCCTTGCTCATCTTCTCATAAAATGGGTCAAGATACACACACAAAAAAGAAAGGAAAGTAGATGAAGAAGAGGAGGAGGGAAAGAACAAACCAATTTCACAGCAGTAGTGTGAGATCAATCTTGGTGTCTGGACCCCATCTCCACCTCTGTGCTGCTCAGGCCCCACTTGCTTCTGTCCCCACCCCCTTTTTCTTTTTCAACTCTCCTGATCAAAATTGCTTCAGGCAAAGAGTTTATAAATGTATTGATATGATGTTCAACCAACAAGCTTCCCGTTGCCTTCCCTTTGTACCAAAATGTTGAAAGCCTGCAGTTTATAGAGATTCTCTAGTCTGTCCAACTGCTGTTTTTTAGTTGACGACACTCAAGTTTATGGAACTAAACTAGTTTTTACTATGACACATATAATTGCAGGGATATGATAAAAATTTCTAATATTCAGTTTTTTCTTCAAGTCACCTCTTAACCACTCAAAAAAAAAAAACCCTAAAGAAGAGAATTTATAATAATGTTATTCTAGATACAGTGGTTAAGTGAATTAAAGTTGCTCATTGTGTGGTTTTGTTTTGTTTTGTGAAAAAATCTTAAAATCCTATCATGGAGCAATCCCTCATTCCACCCCCACAAATCTGGCCTGAGCTAATACATATGAGTAGACCTGCTGTTTTTTGTCAATCCCCAGCTAATAAGTAATATGATTATTCTGGTGGACAGATGCACATCACAGATTGGATGTGGAGGATGAAGAGAAGAGGGAACTTCTTCCTTATCCATTGCCTGTAACAGGGCACTGACATTGATTTTCTTTTTGTTTTTCTTTTTTTCTTCTTCTTCTCGTGCTTTAAATTAGTATTGTCCAAAAAGATCCACTCTTGGCTCACAAGCAGTGGAGTTTCTAGTCAAGGCCTTGCATAACCAGTGGGTAACCTCTGGAAAGTCAATCCACTTACCAGTAAATTCCAGCTCTAACATTACCAGTTCTCTAAAGTAGATGTGCCCAATCAGACAACTGTGGGACCATGGTCCTGATTACAAACAGCACTTATCAGCTAAACTCTCTTTTATTTAGAGTATTTTTGATTAGGAGGAGGGATTCTTAGAACATCCAGAGGAGAGAGAAGAGTGGAAAGAAAAGAAATAGAGCATTGTTTGTGTGTTATTTTTATCTTTTACCCCTTCCCTTAGCACTTGCTAGGTGCAGGCATTGTGCTCTATGTTTACATATGTTTACACACTTGATCCACAAAACCACCCTTAAGCCTTGCCATTACTAGTCTGAATCTACACACAAGTAGGCAGAGCCCAGGGAGGTTAGTCTGATAGTTATTTAGGGTCTCATGCTAACTAGTGGCAGATCTGGAATGTGAACCCAGGTAGTCAGGCTTCAAAGCTTTGCTCTTAAAAACTATACTGCACAGCCTCTATGTGACCCTGGTAAGAGATCTTTTTTAAGGTAGTTGCAGGAAGGGCAGGGTGAGGGGCAGCAATCCTAACTGCAGTTTCCAAAGTTTTTTTCACCAACTGCTACAGTATGTTCAGCATACCACTGGTTGGGAAGCCAGATTTATCTCCAAGTCCAAGTGTGGCCCAAAGTCTCAGAAATGGCTTTGAGGGTGATCTGGCTGAACTCCCTAGTATGTATGGCTGCTTCTTTTCTGCAGGTGAGGGGCCACCTTCTCTTGTCTTTACCTCACAATACAAAACCTTCCCAATGACACCCATTGGCCACAGTGGACCCCTTTCCAAAGAGAGCCTGTGAGTGGCTTGGGTTCAGGGCCAGTACCAAAACCTATGTTTTCTTTTTCTGATTTTAAGTCCACATTTCTTTCCCTTGACATGAATCCAAGTGTTTTAGATGCAAGAGTATAGAATTTTTGGTAGCATTTGTTTTTACAGACCTAGTTATGAAAAGATCCAATGATTTACCCAAAGGTTGAAAAATAAACTCATATTGAAGAATAGGCCAAGAAACACAGTTATTATGTGTTCTAGATTCTTGTGTCATTACCCCTTCTGTTTTTTTGCTCTGGTCTTATAGCTGGAATCCCTCTTTGACAAATCTGGCACATATAAGTGTGATCAAAATTAACTAATGTGGTGAATTTAAATCTCTCAGAGCTTTTGAATATTTTTTATTTCATGAATGAAATGGCAGGTTTGTAAATAATTTTTTAAAAAACTGGAAATTCTTGAGGGATTAAAATTGGGTTCTTTACTTATTAATTGATCAGAGACAACTTTATTAGAAGATGCTAAAATATCCAAATGTCATTCACAGCATGTTTACATTTATTTATCCCGAAGCTTTGAGTATTACTATTTTGTTGTTTATACCTATTCCAAAGAAGAAGAAAATTTGATTGTTTTCCCATATTTGACCTGGGATTAAATATTATTTAATTAGGTACACTAAACCAAGTACTTTTTCAAAACAAACACTGTATACATCAAGATTTTATTTTATAGATCAAGATTTGATACATGACCACCTTGTCAGGAGCCTACCACGAATGTCCCAGGATAGGAAGGGAGTGCTAAGACTTCCAACCCAAATTGGTTTTTTACCACAATATGTTACTATGTTAATTTCAATTTTTAAAAATAATTCTACCTCTTTTAATTATCCCTAAGACAGTTTTATTGAATAATTTCATGCGAAAGAACTTAGACATCAATTTTCTATCTTCAGTAGAGTTTCTGCTAATGTGTCAATTATATCTCAGGCTAGAAAAAAGCTGTAAAAATAAAAGTCTGTACTTTCTCTTCCACTGTGGTCAAATAATACTATTTATAGTTATCTCTGACGTATATTATGCTCAATCAAATATTAACCTATTGGTTTCAGTTATAAACTAGGAAAGATATTTCTTTGCAATTATCCCTCACTGCCCTATTGTTTTGGCCTTAAAATTTCAGAGGCTGATCAGACAGTCTTCACACAATTCAAATAGAAGTAAATCTTGTTGAAGCAGCATTCTGTAAGGGGTAATGTGTTCCTAGATCTTCTCCATTCTGAGCAATAGTCTTTTGATCAAATTGTTTAATAAGTTCTTGTATCAACTTACAATGATAGCATCAGGAAGGTCATTTATTAAAAAATGTTGAAACATTAAAATATACTTTGTTGAAAATGATTGTACTCTGTAGTATAAGAATAATTTATTATATATTATACATTAAATAAATATGCACATACATATAGAACAATAAGAAATATCCAATAGTGTTTGGATAGGAAATTTGTAGTTCTTTCTCAGTGGAAATTGATAAAAATTTTGTTCAAGTTTTGCTGATATTTTTTCTGTCTTTTATTCAATTCTCAACTCAACTCAAAGTCTGAATTGAGATTTATCATTGTCATATCAGGAGCTTTGTTACTATTACAAAATAGTTTTTTATCTTTGCATCTTTTAGGTATCATTATCGATTTATTTCTATTGAGATTTGTTCTACCTATATTTCTCTGCATACTGGCTGCCTGCCTGCATATCACTCTGAATTTGCTTTTTATTTATTACTCTGCATATCAAGCCTGCTGTCTGCTTTCTTGGCATCACAGTTCTCACTAATCTAGGTCAGCTTTAAGTGGCTGTTAGTCTTATATATTCTTTCATATAAACTCTGTCTTTCATGAAAGTGTGCATTCTACTTGATGAGGCAGTGAAAAGGCATTTTAAACACATTTGGTATAGTCACTTCTTGAAAGAGAGCCAAAGTGATTAAAGTTTATCAATCTTTCAATTTCTAAGTCAGGCCATGAGAAGACTTCTCGTGTAGCAATGTCAAAATTTTCCCTGGCTATAGGGTCTTCTTTGTGCAGGCTGCCATCACACAATTATTTGCTGAGCTGATAAACAAAATTGAATCAATAACAGCTTATTAGTAGTACAGAATCAGCTCAGACAAAATAAAATTAAAAATTAAGTAACTAAAATATAATTTAGCACATTTTTTAAAATTATAGTATGCATATTGGGAATGAAAATGCCAGAATGAAACACATTGAAGGCAATGTTTTTCCAAGGTAATTCAAGACAAGGATACTATCTCAACTTCATAATTTTTTCACAATGCTAATGTAGTCCTTTGCACTTAAAGTAGTTAATAAATGCTTATTTAATAAAATATTTATGCTTGTTTATGTTTCCTACATAATACTTAGTTCAATACCTTGACTAAAGTAAGTATTTGATATATGTTGGTAAAGGATAAATTAATGAATAAAAAAATTAATTTGTCCTGAATGCCCAGGACATTAATCATATTCACACAAGCATGTAGACATCACCAAAATATATTGCAATGTGGTGGTTTTTAATTTTTAAACACCATCATATCATTTAGGCAAGTCTCTCAGTCACTGAATTTGAGGTTTTGCATTCCCAAATGACCATGGTAATCTGTAATGTAATTGTCAGGTCTGGAAAGTGAAGTGGGCAGAGTTGCATTGACCCTGAAGCTCCCTGCTTCTCTGCGGATAATTGGGTGGAGGAGTAAAAAGAACAGAAGCTACCTTTCCATTTTAATTTCAAAAGAATGTTTGCATTTACATCTGGGACTAGTATCACAAAAACCAAAACATCATTTATTGAATAAGTTATCTATCATGATGTCAGAGAGAATTTTGATTTATAAAATGTATATGTTTTTAGAACAGTATATAAAAGAAGAAAATACACTAGAAATTATTTTTTCTAGGCTATGTTTATTTAGCAACATAGGATAGTGAAACATGATTCCACTACCAGTTAATATTGCCTGTATTGCAAATTCTAATATCTTTATCATATGCCTCTTAAACTGATTCTGGCATAGAGCATATTATAAAAACAATTCCTAAAGCCTAGATCAAGGCTATTTATTTTTCTCTTAATCTTCACTCAACTGGTGAAGCGTGTTTTATTAACATGAGATAGATCAAAACTCCTCATTCATCTCCTACTACATTAAGGAGAATCATGTCAGGCCTTACCACTGAGGTGATAACTTGCCCAAACACTTATACACAATATAATTGAATCTGGTCCAATGAAGTTTCTTAGGTGCATAAACATAATAAATATTTATCTGAATTAAATAGGTCATAATTATTCAATCATAAATTTTTCCCCAAGAATAGAGAAAAAGAGAATACTTCCTAATATATATTTTATGATAGTACATCTAGACAAGATCAATATGAAAAAAAAAATTACTGACCAATCTTATTCATGGATACAGATGTAAAATTACTATACAAAATATTAGCAAACTTAATCCAACCATGATCAAACTAGATTCATCTTGAAAATTTAAGAGTATTTTATCATTTAAAAATCTATGAATATAATTCACCTTAATAACAAAGAGACTAAAAACTACATAATCATCTGACTAGACGCAGAAAAAAAAGTTAAAATTCAACACCTAATTATAATTTAAAATTATAAACTCTTGGAAACTTGAACAAGAACATTCTTCCTCAAACTAATCAAGGCTATCTACCAAAAACTTATAGCAAACATTATTCTTTGCAGAGAAATATTAGAAATATTTCCTTTAAAATCAGGAGCAAGATAAAAATAACCACCAAAGATTATTTTATTCAGGACTGTTTTTGAAGTATTGATTAATGCAATAAAACAAGAAAAAATATTATGTTGATTGAAGAAGAAGAAACCAAATTGTTTTCTTATAAATAGCATGATTATCTACATTGGAAAGTATCCTCTCACTCTCTCCCCAAAAAATACCATTTACAGTAGAATCTAAATATATAAACCATAAAAGAAAAAATATATAATAGACATAAGCAAGACTTTCATGGAAAAATTTGATAAATTTTTGAAAGTTTCTTAATGGGGAACTAATTAAGATATATACCTTGTTCATGGACAGAAAGATTAAAAGTCATACATTATCAATTAATCAAAAATTCACCTCTACAGATTGATCAAAGAAAATTAAATCAAAGTCCATAGACAACTTTCACAGGAACTGGACAGAATGATTACAAAATGTGTATAGAAGGGCATAGGGAAAAGTAGAGCCTAAACTCTCCTGAAGAAATAATTAAGGTGAAAATGCTCTACCTGACATCAAGACTTACAAAAGCTATAGTAACCAGGTAAGTATACAGTAAAACTATAGTAATCAAGGAAGCATAGTATAGTCTGTTTTAGACTACAAAAAAAAATTGAGAGCCAAGAACCAGACCTATATATTTGTAGTCCCTGGATTATGATTCAGGTGGGATAACTGGAGAGAACTAACTATTCAATAAGTGGTATTGAGTCAATTGTTTATTAATATGGAAAAGTGGAATTTGGATCTTACTTTATACCATACTAAAAGTAAATCCACATGGTTTAAAGCCTTAAATATTAAAGGCAACACTTTTAGAAGTTTATAAAGGGGAATGTTGAATTCAAGTTGGAAAAAGATATTTTTAAATAAAGTAATAAAAAGTGTTAGCCATAAAAAGTTGGTGAGTTTTAAATAAAGTATAAAAAGTGTTAGCTCTAAAAGTTTGATGAGTTTAATACCATTAAAATTAAAAGTCTGTTAATAAAATTACCATAAAAATAATGGAAAAAACAATTCTTGGTTTGGAATAAATTATGTCTCATACATATAAACAAGATAACATTAGAATTATAAATAAATATCTTTGTCAATATAAATATCTTTTGAACAAAAATAAAGTTCTAAAGGACTATGCACAAGACATGAACAGTCCTTTCACAAAATAAGTAAATGAATGGCTGATAAGCATGTGAGAAATCTAAATTAAAACTGAAAAATAATACTATTTTGTATCCTCTAAATTGACAAATATTAAGAAATATAGTAATACCAAAGACTAGAGAAGATTTGATGTCATAAGATCTGCTATATCTACTATATTCCGGAGTATAAATTGGTACCACTATATTAGAAGATTATTTGTCATCATCTTATAATATGGAACACATGAACTCTCTGACCTAACTGTTTCTTTCCTGAGTCTATAATCTAGAAATACCCTTGCACTTTTCTGATATATTAAAATGATGGAATATTGCTTAGAAACAAAAACAAATTATCTACAACTATAAACAAGAGAGTTGTAGATGCAAACCAAATGCAGAAGTCCATATAGGTGTAATACTGATTTTTTTGTTTCTAAGCAACATTTTTTTGCATAGGTCAAAAGTACACATGGCAAAACCAAGAAGAATGGATGAGTAAATAGATTATAGATAGATAGATAGATAGATAGATAGATAGATAGATAGATAGGTAGATAGATAGATAGATAGATAGATAGATAGATAATAGATACATCTTAATGTAGGTAATATAGTCTCAGAAGATTGTTTTTGCAAAGACCAAATCACAAACACAAAATCTAAAGATAGTAGTTACCTCGGGTGGGAAAAATAATAGGAACAGAGATAAATACACAAGAAGGTCTATTCAGTACTTGAATGACAAAAAACAAATGATAATCATAATAAATGACCTTTAATAATTCTTCCCCTTGCCTCTCTGCTATATTTTTTACTAGATGTTTTCAAAGTTTTCTCTCTCAAAAGGTAATAGGAAGTGGAGAACAGAGACTACGGTGGGCCAGCACTAAACAAACATTTTTATTTACACCTCACTAGAATTAGTTAGCTACATGTTACATTACTCTAGAGATAAGAAAACTAAAGCCAAAAAAGTATAATTACCTGCACAATGTCATATCACTCTAAACTGTTAAAGCTATGTTTTGAATTCACATCTGTATTGTGAAAGCCATTTTTGTAACAAGTGATTCAATTATGTCATGCCATATGTGGTTCTCATCCTTTAAAACAAAAGAACATTTTCCCTAGGAAGAGGAGACATTTCAGCTTGTTTTTATCAGGAAACTAAACTCTTTTTGAAACATAGTATGAGGTAAGATAACCCAAAATTTAAGTGAAAGTTATCCACATATCAGAAGAGTCTGAGACACTATCTCATGTGCACTTTTTTCTGCAAAGATTTTGAGTGATAAAAATAAACAAAATCACCACCGGAATTCAATCTAAACAGTAAAAACTGGTATCAAAATCATTGCAATGAGTTTCTTTAAATTATAAGATTTTACATCTTTTTTGAAATCTGTTTCAAATAGTTCCAATATTTATTAATCCGTAGATCTTGTTTATTTTTTTACGATATAAACCTTCATGCAGAGCATTTCAGTTTTAGTCACATGTAACCTTTATAGCCAGTTATCATATTCTTTGAAGTAGGCATAAATTTGATCAAAGATAATGATTTCACAATTTTCAAGATGTTGTTACATTTCTGCACAAAGAAGCATCCCTCCTATCTGCTAAGAATCATTACTTTGAGGTGAGCATTAACGTTCTGCGGGAATTATTCTCACATCTAAGACACACACAAGAGCAGGCATTCCAAACACCTTCAAGTTCAGAAAGATACTTAATAGTCTTAAAGGCAGTAAGATCCACCTCACACCACATTCTAGAAGCAGGCTTTTTTGCCCTTTAAACTGATGTCCTTTTTCTGGCATGAGCCCTGCAAAGAAGGGGAGTCTTATGTCCCTTAGTAGAGTCTGAATTTCAGTAAGCAGTTCCCCAAGAATCAGATGCTCAGTTCTCAACATCTGTAAGTAATTGCAGGCAATGGCAGTAATGTCTAAGGCACCTGTCAAAAGTATTGTTGTTTTCCAGGCCCATAAATAGCAAAGGATATCTGATTCATTCATGGTCCTGCCATGGATTTTTGTTTCTCTCCCATTGAGAATAGCTCTTCCCACTTTACTCTGAATGTTTGTAGTTCATGCTGAGAGTAGCAATTCATTCTTGGCAAAGGCTCCTGATGGCTTGTGTTATATATCTCCAGTATAACTGTGTTCTGGGGTGACCATGGCAGGCTGAGGTAGAGTGGCAGAAATAGGCTGTAGTAGTTTCCAGGCTGCTCAAGCTTTCTCAAAATTGATCTGCTTACTAAAGGCTCTGAAAACTGAAATGTCATGGTCATTTTGGCTGGAATCTGAAAAGGATGTGTGCGTGTCTCTGCATAATGAATGATTCTCTCAGTTCAGTCAATTGCTGATAAATCAAGAAGATACCTGGACCCCAGGCCTTGCAAACTAACAACCTCTTTTAGCCCTTTCTGAGAGTTGAATGAGTATTAATTCTCACTGAAATAAATACTTTTTTAAGAAGACTAATCTGAGACTACAGGTATAATAACTATTTTATAAACTTTTGCTTTCTTATAACTTTCACTGTTCCTTTGCTTTGTTGACAAGCATAAAAATAAGAGTTAAAGCTTTATATGTATATATTCATATTTATATATACATATATATTTATGTTCTATGGGAGCTTTAAGAAAAGAATAATTGGAAGTTCCTTTTTTGTTTCTCTCATGCACTTTTTTTTTACATATGTTTACCTTAATTCTCTACAAGCCCATGAGCTCTCATAGGTTGAGACCCTATTTTCTTCTTTATATTTTTTTCACATGGCCAGCACATGATTTGTATTTAATGAAGGCCTTAGTGAATTGATTTATTACCTCTTTGCAATCTTACAGCAACTCTTTAAAGCAGGTCCTTGATAATTATAGAAACTAGAATCTTAAAGTTAACATGCAAGCAACAAATAGGTATTGCTAAAATTAAGAATTCTCAAAAAACAAGTTGGAGCATGTCCTCTATAAAATGCTGGAGTATGTGTTCATAGCATATGTATTGCTTAAACAGAAAGTCCTAGAAAAAAAGTATGCATCTAATTAGACATCTACCTTTTCCTCCAGATAACGGTATTCTTAATCTGCTAGATCAAAAAATTAATGATAGTATTAAAAACTATAGATTTCAAATCTTGATTTGTATAATAAAGTCAATAGAATAAATGAGTTATTAAGCATAACAACAGCAAATACTCTGAAAATGTTTAGTTATATGCCACAAGGGAAAGGAAACACTTGAGTCTTCTTGGACATTAAACATCCTATACAAGTGCTGTGATGCCAGTGAAAGTAATCATAAATATTTAATTTGGGGCAGGGGGAGGATAGAAAACAAAAAATAAATTTTTAAGCTTAAAAGCACATAGTAGTGTCTTGCTTCAACACCAGCTAGCTTCATATACTGAACCAGCAGTTCCTGAGCCAATACCTGTCAAGCCCAGCTCTTGGGAAAGTGAGGGAGGTTCTGTCATGACTGAGAAAAGCTCCATGGTCACAGGAGTCTTTCACTAAACTCCACGATTTTCTCTCCTAAACCCCAGCCAGTATCGTTTCTGCTCTCTATTTTGTAGGTCTTACCATCTTTTTTCCCAGGCACTGAGACCTCTATCCTCTATTCCCAGTATCTGATTCTAGCTTTGCCACCTACTAACTCATTGATCTTGAACTTGTTACTTAATCTCAACTTTATTCTTTTATCATAATCTTTAAAATAAGGATATTAATTTATAGGACTATTATGAGAATTAAATATAAAGTACTTATACAATGCCTTGCATATAGTACACTCTACATTATGGTAGATACTATTACTACTAATAGTCCAATGTGGACAACTTCTCCTTACCTACAAACCATCTTCAATTATCACCTCTGCCAAAACGTACTTATCATGTCATCCTCTAATTGACTCTGATGTTTTGAGTGTCATAGCCAAGCAAGATTAGATTTGAGCAATAGGATTTGTAAGGCTGAAAACTCAAGATTGAGCCTAGCTCTGTTGGTTTGAGTCCTCCATATTTTTTCTTAATTTCCTTGCTTGTTAACCCATAAATAAAATAACACAAAAATTATAGCATGTAAGCAGACAATGTGTTTTATGAATATGGATCCCAGGTCAATGTTTCAACCTAACTTCTATACAAGTATGGTAAAATACAAAGGGATAAATAAAATGGTAATAGTGACGGTTGCTGATTTTGACAAAGCCAATGAGACTATCTTATTCCTACCTCCATCACAGCTGCCATTCTTCTTGACATTTGAAATAAATAAGTTTCTTTCTGTGTGTAGATAATCATTTCATAGGTCACAGGCTGTGTGAAATCCCTCCTTTATCATTCTTTTAATTTCACATCTAACACTTCTCCTTCAATCTAATTTACATGCTCAATCACCCTGCTGAATGTGCATTTTCTCCCTCCTATGAATGAAGACAAAATTCCTACGTACATGAAAAGAGATTTATACTCCTACCTTAATTTTGAAATTTCTTAAACCATATTTCTTGCTTTTCTGTCTTCTTTCACAAATATTTAAATAAATTATATTTTGCTAATCTTTTTATGTAAAGATGATATTGACCTAACTCCATCAAGGTATGTTGAGATTCTTGTTTATATTTTGAAGGACTTTTTTAAAATGCTGATTCATGGATTGTTTTGGTCCAGGCATCCATGTGAATGGACCATGACCACTGATAGATACAGAGTGGGTCATCATAGTAGAAGGCGGAGTTATATGGTTCATAGGGAGACATGAATCCTAAGACTTTGGCCAGTTCTACTCTTAATAATGCTGATCACTAAATGCCTTCTGTATTGCTTCATCTCTTGAAAAAGAAAGCAAACTTTAAAAACCTTAAACCTTAAAAAATCAAATGAACTAAAACTCTTGAGACATTATAGCAGTACATTTGATGTGGAGCATCTATTTTTACTTGATGATTGGTGCCTGTTCCTAATATTCTCTACAAAACAGTGACAGTCATCATCAACATACAGCATAGTGTCATTTATTCAAAACAACCAGTTACTGTGCTGGAACAAGTTTGATGTACATATGTTGATGTGGGTATTTGCTAAGAATGTGATGGTTTCATGCACAATTCAACCTTTGAATATGAGTTTAGGAGCTAGCCTTGTGGGTCACTTCTAAGCCCACCATCTGTTTCCATAAGAAGAGAATTTTACTATAAACATTTCTAGGCTCAGAATATCATTAGCATAACCATTAGTCACAGCACCATGATGGGGTCAATGACAGCAATGATCCTATTACACAGTTCATTTAGGCTGTGGGAAATGCAAAAAGACAAACAGGCAAAGAACACCAAATAGTTCATTGTATAATCTATGCCACCCAAAGTGAAATTTCTAAATATTACATTTGTTGAACACAGTACATATGCTTATATGTAAATAATTATTTAACTTGTCAAACAATTAGTCATTATTCTTTTTAAAAAATGTAAATTGTGAATTGAAACATTGCATCTAACCAAAATCAAAAATAGCTGAATGGGAAAGTAAGAATTATTCAAGCTTGTAAAATCTGGACTATGCACAGTCATACAGCATGACTTTACCTTGCATAAATACCAAGTAAGACAAAGGCACTTGAATAGATTAAGAGAAGCACAAGAAATGCTCAACAACAAGAATGAAGGGTGTAGTAAGTTTTATACTATGTTTTATTTGAAATATTTATGTTTAATGTACTAAGTTTAAAAATTATTTTAATTTAATTTATTAGTGTGATGATACCTTATACAAAAATCAGGATGTGTATTAATCTTAATATCATAAATGATAGTTCATCAATATAAGAAAACACCTTATTCTTATTTTTTAAATGTGTTTATAACCCCTTAATACTTCTGAAATCATATACAGTAAATGCCGTTACTTGAAACCAATGTTTCCGCAGAATGAGAAATTCCACAAAGCAATATTTAGATAATCTAATCTAGCATTTTCTGAAATGTTTACCAGAGAATAATAAACCTTTATGATTCTCAGAAAAAAGAAAACATGAGGCTAAATAAATTTGGGGAATGCCACATATACCACATCCTATCTTGATGACTCTCAAATGTACTTGAGAAATAAAACTTGTGTTTGTTTAACCTAGTACTTTCCTAGCTCATTCTCTTTTTCCCCCAATACTGAAAATTAACTCATCATGAAACTAGAATTTCTTATAGTATACTTTGGGAAGCATTATTTTAAAATGATTTTATAGCCCAATCTATTTTGGAGGGTCAAGCAGTAAATGACACAATTAAAAGTGAATAAAGTCATATGACATGATCATTGGGTATGCTCTGTAAACTACACAAAAACCAAGTATCTTTTTTTTTAGTTTTCTATCCCAATATATTAGTTTTAAAATTCTAGAACTGGCACTATGAAAATATTATGTATTTTCTTCTAAACACATAAATCTACTTTCAAGACACAAATATGACTATCCATATCCTTTATTTAAAGATTATCATATTCTTTATTCTAAGATTTTCTAAATTGGACTCAATTTACGGGAACTAATTTTAGAAAGTAACAAATTTGATATTGCTGGGCATATGAGGACTACTGCAAAATAAAAAGAAATAGGATATGCAGTACTTTAGGGAACAAGAGAACAAAAGTCTTAAAGAAAGGAGCTAAAAAGGAAGGAGAGAGAAAAGGAAAAAGAAAATGTCAAAGTAAGGAGCAGATAAATTTATATAATCTTAGTAATATTTTTGTCTATTTCATTAAGTATAATATAAATAAGTTTAAATATTTTTTTTTCTGAAAGTTAGTTTATTTCTTTCAGTTATCTCTCTCTCCTTTGATTTCTTTTCTTTTCTACTGGCAGACATGTATATCTTGCAAAAGGAATAAAGAGAAGTTTGGTGACAGATCAAGCAGCTTAACTTTACTATGTCCCCCACTGAAACCTTCTCTCCTCACCCTGCCAAAGCTTTTACTTTCCAAAGACAGGTAACAATATATGCCCAAGTGTTCACAATAGAAACCTAACCTTCATGCTAAATGTCTTATTCTCCCTTATCTCTATACTGAATCAACTAACAATTCAAGCAAACTACTCAAGGAGGTTTAGAGTAAAAATAAACAACTATATTTTTTATTCTAACTACTCCAAAATATTTAGAAGAATTTCAGCTGCTTTCTAGAAATGCAAAAGAAATATCATCACTTGCTTAAAATTTTTGAAACATTACTATATCAACTTTTTAATGCATCAAATGTCTTGACTTTGATTCATACTGTACACTGCTGAAGGGGAGTGCTATGCCTGCCTCATTTTCATCTTATAAATTTCCACAGTGCCTCATTTGTTACTGAACACAAAATGGCACTTTAAATACTTTTTAGATAAACCGATTATTAATAGTACTAACACAAACTCAGAGTACTACAGAAGTCCGCCATGGGAGACCTATTAGTCACATGTAAATTTGGAGAAGTAAAGGGTTTGTAAGGCCAATAAATATTATCTCAGTCACATAGCCAACATTGCACCTTGGCTGTCATTATTAATTCTTGCAAGAATGGTAGACAGAAAAACATGTGCTCAGTGAACCTCTATCCATTGGTTTTGTTTGTCCAACCTTATTTTGATAATAGCATCACAGTTTTTCTTTGAGTAATTAGGTTGTCTCTCTCTTTCAGTAAGGTGCTATGTCCTCTCTTGATGAAGAGCAGGACATGAGCTACATGGTCAGCCAATCACATGCTCTTTGCTAGGAACTTAAACATTAATTGGAGATGATTTAACCTTATGATGTTGCCCTAAAGAGATTGTTCCCTATATCCACTACTCTGATTCCTGAAGCTGCCTGGCTCCCCCTTTCTATGGCATGAATGACCTGTATTTCTCAAAAAAGTCTCCTCCTTAAAAAAAATTAGTCAGAATCGAGAAAATGAAATTAACAAAGAATTGTAACTCTCTTGATAAACATACTTTCTTATATATAAGTATGTGGTGAGGATTTCTGTATGAATTCAATAATTCAACCACGATGCACTAGGGCTTTGCTGCGAATAAATTGGGGACAAGGCAAAGTTCAGCCTTTGTGTATCTTTCATTTAAGGAGACAGAAATAGGATATAAACAAATGAATAAATACTTACAGGTTGCTATTGATGTTATGAAGGAAATTAGCAATGTCCTATGGCAAGTAATATAAATGACCTACTTTAGATTAAATAATTAGAGAAAGCTCTGCGAAGTGGACAAAGTATCCTCATTAAAGAGACTATGGCATACATGGTAGAATGTCAATAGCTTTATATGAATAAGGTATCTTTCAAACTATAGGAGACCTATTCATAGGTTAAAAAATCAACATAATGAATTGTGCTCATTATTTTTAAAAGGTGGAATAGAGTAGATAGAGTAGAATAGAAATATTAGAGGGCATCATACATACTAAAAATTACTTTAAAACACTTTTGAGAAAACAATAATTATATATGCTGCAACTAACAGTGCTAGGACAAAAATATTAAACATGGATGGGCAAGAAGAATTGAAGATACCCCCAGCATCTCAGAGTTTTCAAGGTGAACAAGGAACTCTCTCTGAGATATGAAAAATGCAGAGCTCACAAACTTAGCCTTCTGGCACAGGTTAGTTGTTACTGAGAAGTCATTCACTCCACATTCAACAAATATAATGTAAAAAGTCTACTTGTGTTTGGTGCTCTGTGTCTGACACTCTGTGTCTGGCAAGATAACAGTGAATTCAGCATTCTCTGTCCTCAGGGAGCTGAAGACTGGAATTGGTAACAGGGGTGGGTCACTTTATGACCACTGGTGTTAATCCAAATCCCAGTGGTAGAGAATGAACTGTCCTTGTGATATGCTCTGGAGAAGAATCTGTAAGAGTGAATAAGTCTAATGAAATAAATGTTACACTAGAGTACTTTATGAGGGCAACTTTATCCCACTCCTCACCTAACTCCACACGGGGGAGCTGGTGAAGAGAGTTAAGGCTGGTGCAAGAGGAAACCTGAGTTCAATTAAAGAATGTAAATGAGAATGGATAGTCACCATGATGTAGTATGAGCACCACAAAAATAAAAATTAGTTTTTCCAAGGAAATATAAACCCTGATGTGATACTTACCTTGACTGTGACCATCAGGAGCATCAGGGCAGCAAACCAGGGCCTTCAAGGTGTGAGGCAGGGACATCACCACACATTATTTGCCAGGGGACTTGAAGAATTTTCTAGGTTCTTCCTCCTTAGAACTCCTGATATTAAATAAATCATTTAGTGTGACCTATCCCACTTCTTAAATAGCTCCCAACATTATCTTCTTCTCCATCCCCCTGTATATTCATGTGTAGTCAACATTCATGACTTTCATTGGTTCTGTGTACATCGCACAACACCATTTTTATTTTTAGCATGCCTATCATGTGGGAACCAGGATAGTGAAAGATGGGAGACAGAAGACATACATATCTGAATATAGCAAATTTTACAACACAGTCATTAAGTTCAATCTGCTATAAATATTAGGTGTCAGAAAATATCACTTAAAAATAATTATCCTTCATCAAAACACGATGAACTTACAGGAAAAGATAACTTTTAGGGAAAGTCACCTTTTAACATAAAGTCATTTGAGAATGTCTTTTATTTATTGTGTTTTATTTATTAGATGTCTTACCGGTGCTCTCATTTCTCAGAAAGCTTGGGCCCATGTGTGAAATATAAATGGAATAATTAAATCCAATAGTTAAAATACTACAAAGGAAAAAAATCAATGTAATGTTATTGTTTACAATTTAATTGAAAAATTCACTTAAAACATGTAACAACTTAAAGAATTTAATAATGCATTTATCTTCACCTACAAAGTGAGAAGATTGAATTTAACTTAATGTAAGCCTCCTCCTGTTAGCCTTTATACAGTAGTACCTTATCTATATTCTTCATAGCTTACCAACTTGTAGTTATTTTGTTTTCATTTTGTGTGTTTCATGAAAGATTCCTCAAAATGTATGTATTCATGTATGTGTATATAGTATATATAACATATATATGTGTGTACACACACACACTTTTATTTCTAAACAGTAAATTTATTAAAAGTAAATATTGTCTAAACAACCCTGATCCCTTCCACTTGACTGACGTTTGGTGAAAATTGAATCACTTCAATTAAAAATGTCCATATCTGGTCATTAAAGCATTTTTCTGTCTAAATAACTGAATAAAACCTTTGCAAAGGAACAGAGCAGCAGCTATTGTCTCTGACTGAAAGTAGGCTGTAAGGCATCCATGGCCAGGTTCCCAAACTGAGTGTACTTGCCTTGGGTAAGGCTCCTAATTCTGCCTGTAATATAGGTAGCAATGAAAGCCTGCCCTTCACTCAGAAAGTCTTGACAACATTCATATTCCACAATTTGATTTTGGCTCAGCATTCTGACCAATGCTCCTGGGCAGGACCAGATGTTATGAAGCAAAAGAACATAGTAAAGAAAAGAGGAAACTGGGAGCCACTGAGCAGCACTCTACCTTTGCTAGAACCTAACAGTTTCTTTAGTTGTTTCAGCTTTCTTCACACCTATACTTGAACATTTGGCTTATCCAGAGCCAAGTTCTGGGTCTGGAACATAGTAACTGCTCCAGAAATAGTTGGATGGATAGAACACCCATCCATGTTCTATCCATTCAACTGTTTATGGAGCATAGATAGATGATAGATGATTGATAGATAGATAGATAGATAGATAGATAGATAGATAGATAGATAAAAAGAAGAAAGGAAAGATTGGGGGGAGGTGAAGAGAAGGAAAGAAGGAATTGAACACTGTTTCCTTCATATTAAAACTCTTCTTTTTTCTTGGGTTGTTTCTCTCTCTTGGCTTAATCTGTCTCCATAGCCATCTCCATATCTTTCCTTCTTTAAAGGATACATTACCCTCTCTAGTCTTTGATCTTCTGTGTGTCTCTAATTTCTTCATTCTTGTGACTACTACATTTCTCTGGGTTTTCCATAAAATACTGTTGGTCTCCCTACAGAATCTTAGTTCTGTATTGCCAAATTTCCTAATTAGATATTCTTCATTATACATTTACCATATCTTCAAACCAAATATAGTTATTGCCATGTTAATTGATGTTTTTTCCCCTGGTCCCTATGTAAATCATTACTCTTTTAGATACCTGGGCTTGCAATCCACTAGTCATCTTCTCCTTGGCCTCTCCTTTGCCTTTTCTCTTTGTTTCAGCCTTTGCTGCCCTCCTGCCAGCTCATTCTTCTTATTCTATGCTAACGATGATGCAATTGTTTTCTAGGCAGGCTTTCTGACTCCATTTTCTTCCCACTAAAGTTGATACTATCCACTGAAGAACAATTAATTTTCCCAAATTACTTGTCTGTTCATGCTACTTTCTGATTTAGAAATCTCCAGTGACTCATTATGGCTTAAGGCAGTGGTTTCTCAGAATTTTAGATATGATAGAGCAGTAAATAGAGCAATTAGAAAAAAATAAAAACTAGAAGAAAATTAAGAAAGGCAATTACTTATTTTATTTCTCCTAGAAAGACATTTTTTAAATTGCCATCTATGTAGCCATTATTACATTTAAGAAAAGGCATTTTCATCCTAAAAAGTAAAAATGACAAATTCGGAATAGAAAATGACCTTTTAAATGGGAAACAGTGCCTTTACTAAAAGCTCAAACCATTTGGTCTCTTTTATCTCCTATTCCTTGGACCAGTGGCAATGTCTCTGCAGCAGCAAGCACTGTCCATCCTCAATGAACACTCTTAATTCTTTCTTAGCTCATCTATCCTCCTGCCCACAGCTACCAGTTTGATCATGTCTGAGCATTGGTGATTTTACTTAGGTGTATGACACCTTGCCTGTCCCCTTAGGTCTCTGTTTCCTGCTCTAAAAATGAAGATTTTGAAATTGATAATAATAAGATTTCTTCCAGTCCTAAAGATTACATTGTTGATGATAGATAGATTGATTGATTGATTTACCTAATCAAAGGTAATAACTATATTCATTTACATCTGATTTTCTGTTACATAAACTCAAATTAAAATATTGAGGATTATAGGTAAGAATATTTCCATTTGCAGGTAAGGAATAAATCAGAGTATTAAATGGAAATCATTCTTTATTCACACCTGGTTAGCTTGACATCTGTAAATTGGAAAAGCAGAAAACACCATGAGTAAAGTGGGACAGGATGATGAAAATACTCATTTCATACACATCGTTTTACTGTGAGGGGAAAAAAATTAAAGCCATCACTAATATTATAAGAGACTATCTGTCCTCCCATTTCATTTAGCCATGAAGGAAACATTGATTTAACTTTCACTGTCATTTTTAATGTTTGATTTTGCGTTGTTTACCTCCAGTTGACCCCCACCCTTCTTCCCAATCTAACTAAGGCAGAGTTCAAATTGAGGTACCCAAAACAAAAGAAGGAGGCTGGCAATCAATTAATTATATCAATAATAATTTTGGTAAAAGAATTTTGAGCTGGTGATTCCTAAACTTGGCAGATGGGTGTGATCTCATGAGTCTGTTTTGTAGCCTTCTAGTGCCATCCTGGAAGAGCTGAGTGAAAAATGAGTTCAGAAGAACACGGGGACCCCACCTACAGAGCAGAAGTATTTATCAGCCTCATACATTTCTCCCCAAATGACCTGATTGGAAAGATTCTCTACCACTCCATGTATGAGCAGCTGAGAGGGCTTGAAATACTTAACTACAATATATTCTTATGCAAATTTCCAACCATGAGGGCCAATTATCATTTCAGATTCATTCAGTGTATCTGAAGTTTTCACAAATACTTCTTTGATGTTGACATCAGTATCAGACTGACAAAAGGGCTCATGAAAGAAAGATATTTTGTTCTTTCCAGTTTTTTCTCCTTGACAAAGTGTTGTTGGTTCAAAACTGAATTCCTTCTCAATCTTATCGTTTCTCACTATAGATCACATCTTGCTTCTTAAAAGTCTTTTTCTATTATGCTGTACATTCAAGTCCCCTGGTTCCTGTGGCCAAAGGGAGGGACTCCTGGATAACTCTCTTCAAATATGAAAATGGAATTCTCACTTTTGGTGTGGGCAGGCAACTTGCTGGTCATTAGTGATGCTTGACTGAGTACCAGGAAGAGGCCATTAGCTGGATGCACTGCTGGGAAGAGCCCATTAGTGCCCAGCTGCAGGCTGTGGTGTGGAATGTGGAGCATGCTATATGTTCACAGACTAGAAATTGTGCTTCTCTCACTATCCTGCAGATGGTTTGGAAAGCATGTAAAGATGAATCATGCTACATGATCCCTTTGATACTTAATTCCTAAGATATCCAAAAAACAAAATAAAAATAAAAATTGTGATTAGCATATGAGGCTTTTAGGGAAACATCAGATGGATGATCAAACTTTTTTATCTTTATGAACATACAGAGAGAATCATGGAGAAGCCTGAAACTTTCCCATAATAGGATTTTGTTAAATGAAAAACTCACACTTTAAATATTACTCATGAACTAATTAAAAATAACAACAACAATTATGTATCAAAATCTTAAGATGGTTGCTCTCTATATTCTTAAGAGAGCATCTGCTTTGTTTTTCATGTCTCTCATCTCATTTGTGGGCATTTTTAATGAGGAGATAAGGGTTATACCAGTCAGGATTCTTCAGAGAAATAAAAGCAATAAGCTGTATAAAGGAAGTGACTTATTATGAGGAGGTGGTCCATGCAGTTATGAAGGCCGAGAAGTCCTATAATATGCTCCCTGCAAGCTGGAGATCCGGGAAAGTTTGGTGGTATATTTTCTAGTCTCATTCCAAAGATTTCTTCTGAGTCCAGGGAGCCAATGGTGTAAATCCCAGTCTGGGAGCAGAAGACTGATGTCCCAGAGCAAGCAGGGAGGAAGGAAGCAAAAGGGAGAAAACTCCCCTCCCTTTACCTTTTTGGTCTATTCAAGCTCATGACAGATTGGATGATGCCCACCCACACTGGGGAGAGCACACCATTTTGCTGAGTCCACTGATTCAAATGCTAATCTCTGAAACACCCTCACATACACACTCAGAAATCGTGTTTAATGCGGACACCGGTTGCCACAATCAAGTTGACACAAAATCAGCCATCACAGGATCATTCAGTGTGCATCGATGAGTTAGGCACAACCTGGTGCACCTTCACAGACCTGGTTCTCTCTGATTTATGCACCTTGACTTCTCCCACTCTGTGTTCTGGCTCTTTGTGATCCTTTGTCACTCACAGCACTTCCGGTACTTGCATTACTTTTAGGCTGTGACCACCTGTCTTTTCTTCTCACTCTGAGTGGGCCCTGGCCAGGAAGGAGGGACTGCAAGTACCTCTGTGGGAGAAGAAACAGGTACATAGAGGGCTGGGCACACTGGTTTGAGGAAAGTTCCATTTATTTGTCACTTTTTATACTGTGTTTTGATGTAGGCAATTGATTGGAATTAATTAAAGTCACTCATTTGGAATGAGGAATTTATTTTAAGGACACAGAGATGTCTCGCAGACTTGGCCTCAGAATGAGCAGGATGTAGAACATGTTCATGGATCTTAGTTTATAGAATTGTACTTCAGTGTTTCCACCATGAATGAAATTCAGATGGCATTCCTTCACCTCTACTGCTTTCTGTCCTGCTACCTTTTCTGATCTTATTCCTAATTCTCCATAGAAGAATCTGATCCAGCCTACTCTTTTTTCACCAGTTCAGAGTTACTGGTCAGGCTATGAGGCTTCCTTGCAGGTCAGGAAGTATACTTGGTCCAGTGAGTTTTGCTGGGAGAACAGCTTACCCTCATGCCTACACTCACTCCACAGACTCTAGAAGGAAGTGGATTCTTTGAGAAGGTGTGCTTGTAAAGCATATCTAGTTACATGGACAAAAGCCTGACAACTGCCACAACAAAGTACACCTGATTTCCCAGTAACAGAGTTTATTTGTGTGGGAGAGAAGGAAATGCTCTGAAAATGTGAAAACACCTGAGCTGTGACTTTAAGAAAAAACAGAAAAATTATAAAATTGAGCTTTTCCAACATTTGTTTTAGCTCTTTGTCTCCTTAACCCTGTTGAAATACCCTCCTTTAGCATTGGGTTAAGAAAATGTAACAAGAGTATATCTATTGAAAACATATTAAATAAACTATGAAAAACTGTTAGAAGACAGTATTTCTGAGGTTGTGATTATTGCACTGGTAGATTTAGAGATGAAAAATGAAAATCAGATAAGAAAAATTGTCCTAAATGGGAAACCCAGAAAATATGTGTCAAAGCCAGAAAGAGGTTATGGGTGAGTCAATGCCATTATTGATTCTCTAAAATCCACGTATCACACTAATTTAGGAAACGGTGATCAAGAAAGAGATTGACAAAATGCAATTCCTGTGGACCAGGGATGGAGAAGCCTTCATTACTCGTATACATACAGCTGTCACTTTCACACTGGTATAATTTTAACAGCCTGGAGCTCCTCAGGCCTGAAAATGCTGCCAAGCTTATATTCAACCTACAGGTTTGGATATCCTTCCAAAAAATTTGTTATTGCATTGAAGGCCCTGCAGAGTCAGATTTTTGAGAAAATACTTTGCTTTTCACCCTTTTCCATTTGTTACTACCTTGAAGATATTTATTTTTATTAAAAACAAACAAATTTTGAACTAAATAATACGAACAAAAAAAGCACAGATTTTTAGGTCACCATAAATTATATATGGAGTGAGAGTGAGTCTTGAGACTGCCTCTGAACTTAAATGTTGTCCGTCTGAACCAAACATTTCTGCTGAAATCATACCACAATACACATATCACAAAACCTTATTACTTCCAAATTCAAACTCTTGTTAAAATTTGTATCACTCCAGTAGTTTTATATCAGTAGGAACACTGGCAATGTTGAGTGATTTTAAGGTAATTGAAGCATATTTATTTTCATAGGCATTGTAATCTGGCAGCCAGTGAAGCAAATACAAAAATATTGTAGCAAATGAGGATATTGAATGGCTAATCACCAAGAATAAAATAGTCATACGCATTGAAAGCACAGTGAAAACCAGGTATGATTATCTAGGGACCCTCTGTGGACATCCACAGACCCCTCTGGCTCTGGAGACAGCACAGCCAGTGATTAGGCACACAGACTCTGTACTTACCACCCGAGTGTCCTTAAGCAATAGCTTCTGTCACTGTATTAGTTTGCTGTGGCTGCCATAACAAATTGTACAAAGTGGGTGGCTTAAAACAACTGAAGTATCCTTTCTCATTGTTCAAGAGGCCAGAAGTCTGAAATCGAGGTGTCAGCAGGATTGGTTTGGTTCTTTCCTTCTGGAGGTTCTGAAGAGGAATCCATTTGATGCCTCTCTCCTAGTTTCTGGTGGTGGCCAGCAGTCTTTGATGCTCCTTGGCTTGTGGTGCATCACTGTGACCTCTGCCTTCATCTTTGCGTGGCCTCTCCTCTGTATTTCTGTGTATCCTCTCCTTACAGTTATGGGTGATTGACCTTAGGGTACACCCTATTCCAGTATGCTCTCATATTGATCCTAATTTTAATTATATTTGCAAAAACCCAATTTCCAAATTGGGTCTGAGGTTCCTGGGGGACACAAATTTCAGGGAGGTCTCTATTTAACCCACTAGAGTTTCCTCAGCTGTCAAGTGTGGATGCTCAGAATATCTGCCTCAAGCCTCATAGTTGCTATGACATACCAGGTAATGGAGACAGAGTGCCTAGAACAGAACTTGGTATGTGGTAAGCAGAGTATATAATTATAGTAATACAAAAAATATCACATTAAATAAACTTAAGTTCATTTTTACTTGTAATAGAATTATTTGCAGGTACATTTATAATTACATCATCTTTCCCAACAACACCATCTCCCTACTTCCCTTCTCCTTTACTTACAAAGTGTCCATAGTTTAAAAAAAAAAAAAAAGAACCATGTTTTTAAAAAATTTAAAAAATCTGATGGCAAACCTTGGCACAAAATACTGTCACAGTAATAGAAAGAGAAAAGAAAGCCAAACCAATCCACAGCCTGATCCTGGGTGACAGAGCACAAAAAATTCTTCAGAAAAAGTGCATAGCTGTTGGTTGCCAAGTTACAAATTGGGCCTAGATAACCAACTCACTTTAATTAAATTGCCTCTGACTGAGCTTTGGGCTATGATTTTTCCTATTAAGTTTGGCTCTGTGGTGAGCTGGCTCAGGCCTCTTGGCATAAAATTGTGGTCTGACTGCATTTCAAACCCCTAAGCTTGTCTCACTCTGGGCCAGCTCAACCAAAACAGGCATCCTACCTGGTTTGCACTAAAACAATGCTCCCAGTGTACAGGTTCAGGATGGCCTTTCTGGGACACCACAAGTCTGGCATGTTACACTGGCTTGTAACTAACTGCCCAAGTGGAGGAGAGAATGAAAGAGGAGTGCATACAAGCTAAACAGAAAGAGGGAACTCAATGTTTTGCTGTTTTCCCCTTCTTCCCTTTGCATGGATTGCTGACAATCTATCAGTGGCCTAGATTTTTAGTGATTTCTGTTCTTGTGCCTTCCAGTCCACATGAAAAAGCACTTCATATTAACTCATATGATAATTTATACAATATGACTACAGTGCAATCTAGACGAGGCTGGAGATCTTTCCAGGTGCAGATGGAAAGGAAATCACCTGAGCTTACTTATACAGAGGAAAGATAACCAAGTGGGTGGCACAAGGAGCTGGACTTGGGTGCATTCTCTGTCAACACTGACTGACTCCATGACTCAAATGACTTCCACGTTCTGTGGATGACCAGCATGAATTGGCTAAAATCAAGGTGGTCCCCTGCATGGATCCATGATTCACACCTGTCCCCAATCTGTCCCTCTGTCCTTCCTCATCTCTGGCCCTAGCTCCTCCACACAACACAGCTACTCACTGTTTCCCGAACACCAGGTTCTTTTCCCATTTTGATGTTTGCATCTGGCCTTCCCTACTTCCCACCTGGAAAATTTCGATTTCTCTTTAAATAGAAGCAAAGCCAGCTTTTCATAGAGGAGATTAAGAGTTGTTGGGAAACAAAACTACCCTGTAAGCACCTGTCTACCTATCTTTCTCTCTCCAATGCTGTTTTCAACCCCTGTGTTTCCACTGCTTCTTTAATAATGATAGTCTTCGAAAATATCCTCATGGCAACATATTGCCTGTTTCTAGTTGAAAAGTGAGCACTCAGGACAGGGAATGAATTCTCTCCTTTTGCCTCCTCTAGTTACACTTCTGTTTCAAGGTCTAGTCCAAATGTCACTCTGATTTATAGTCTTCTTTCACTCTCCAAGGCAGAGGTAACTTTTTTCCTTTCTCTGAGCCTACAGCAATTTATAGAAAACTTTGCACCCATTTTGCCTTTTTTCACTGAGCTAAGTTCCTTGAATGGGGGACAGAGAATATATCTCAACCACATTTGCACTCAGTCATTAGCAGAGGATTTAGCATATAGTTCCCTCAGTAAACAATGTAAAGAGCAAACAGAAAGAATACTGTGGGATGCATATTATATTTGCTAATTCATCTTATCCAGATGCAGTATGCCAAAATCTTAGCCTAGAAACTCAAATATGAAAGAAATAATCACTATTTTTCATTTCCTTAACTTCACTTGATTTATAGTACTGACACCCTGATGCTTCTGGGCCGGTTAAAAATTAACTTGTATTCTGTGTCCCCTTCTTCTCCAACTCCAGGGTAGTGTGCAGTTCTAACTCTTGGGTATCACCAAAGCACTGGTAGAGGGTGATGTGAGTCTCTGGCCCTGGGTAATTTTTTGACATAAGAGTCTGCTGAAACTTCCCTTTTATGGTCTGAAGTGTTTTTCCAGATCCAACAGACTCCACTGCCCCTGGCCACACTCTGGATATGGAAACCTTCTTGAGGTGGTATGATGCTGTCTGCTTTTTCTACTATGGGGTCTTACCTGCACAAAGGACTACAAGAAAACCAGGCTCCAAAGCCATGATCTTGGCTGCTACAACATTCTTTCTCTTTTTTCAAGCCCAGGAGAAATATTTTTCTGTCTTGGTTGAGGTTGGGAAGAGGTGATCAAGAACCTCATTCTCATGCTACTTTTTCAAGATTCCTTATTTTTTCTTACCAAAGAATCTCTTTCTGTTTTTGTTAGTTTTGTTGTTGTTGTTGTTGTTGTAGTTTTTGTTTGTCTGCTTGTTTATATTTTTTGCTTTCTCCCCAAATCTCCCAAGTTCTAAGAAATTAAGTTTTTGAAAAACAAAGGAAAAAGAATTCTTGATTACAAAATTCCTCTGAAGTAATGATACTATGATCATGTGATTTGAGGGGAACAAAGATCAGAATGAGAATTAACCAGTAGGAAAGCAACCATAAAATACAGTAGCTTAAATAAATATGTTTATTTATCTCTCTCATAAAACTATCTAAAAGTAGATACGTGGCTCAGGCAAATGCACAGCTGGGCACCAAGAGGTCAGTGATACTTTCTTTAATGCGTGACTTTCACCTCTGGGACCAAGGCTGTTGGTTCAGCCATACCTCTCGCAGCCATCAGGGAGCAGTGAAAGGAATTCAGGGCAAACTTGGCTTAGATGATGACCTGGAGTTACACACATGCGTACATCACTTCTGCTTACTGCCTCGACCATGCACTATATATGGCCACACTTTGCTAAAAGATAGGAAAGACATGGTCAGAAGCTTGCTGCCCAGCTAAAACTCTGGTGGAAAATGTTGAATCTATTATCAGAAGGAGGAGAGAATTAATGCTGGAGCCTAGTCAACAGTCTGTCAGATACAAGAAAAATAAAAACAAAATTAATTAAAACCTTAAATATTGTCTAATTTTGTTGAACAAACCTATTCTGAATCTATTTTAAGGTTGAATAATTCATCTAGGTTCATATAGACAGCAAATAAATAAATTGTAGAGTGAGACTTCAAAATCTGTGCATTTCTCCTATACTCTACTAGATGTCAATACATTTGAGTGAATACATTTTAAGATTATCTTTCAGTTTAAATGGTTAAATAGCTAGTTTCATTTTTCATATTAACATCTAAAAAATGTAATAATTTGAGCTCTGTTTTAAAGTTCTTTGTTCTTTACAATGACAGAATTTATTGTTACAGTGACGTTTGAAATATCATTAGATTCTTAGGATATTGGAGCTTGAAAAACATTATTAGCTTCACTGCTTCATGTTAAGTAGAGATGTCATGAATCTGTGTCACTTTATACATGAAGTACCTTGTTTGGTCATGGATGATAACTCAAATTGTGTTCATATAGAAAAGGAAGGCAACAGATCAATATCAATAAATTCTGTGCTTTACCATATGATGCTTTTTTATATGCAAAAGACATACTGCCTGTAGACCAGAGCAATTTAGAAATGTCTTTCATTCCTTGAAAACCAAGCAGCATCTTTGCACTGACTTCCAGCCCCTGAGAATCGGAGCATTTCTCTGTGCAATTCGCTTCCTGTGTTATCCTTGGCTTCTGTGCTGCTCTGCTCCTGCTTCATTTCCATTTCATGCATGGTTCTCTTCTTTCCTCCGTGGCCTCTGCATGTGGACACACTTCTAATATTCTGCCTAGTGCTTTTCGTACACTGGGTGTTCTCTTCTAGAAACCCATTCATTCCTATTTCTTCAACAATTTAGAAAATTACCAAATATATATATCTAGCAATGACTCCTTCTAACATATTATAGTTTTCTGATATCCTCTCTCCAATTTTCTATCCAAGTGATCATTTCAATCTGCACCTTTCAAATGTGGCCACTTTCACAAATGTTGCGTGATAGTTGGCATTTCGAAGATGAAGGTCTCAAGAGCAAAGTGCTTCCTATTCACACTTGACCTAGTCCTCTCTCCCTGGATCTTTGGCTGCTCTGACACCCCAGGCTCAACTGAGCTCCTGCTTCTGCAAGCTCATAGATCTTGCTTACCTCTCCATCATTATTCTTAGAACATCTCACTGAGCTTGCATACATTTCTGTCTCCCCTCTAAATGGTAAGATCCTCAAGGTAGTGCTATTTGTCCCTAGCATTTGATATAATGCCTGCCTGGCACAGAGTCACTGTGCATGCAACTTTGAGCTGAATTAAAAAGACTATTTCTTCCATTACTCATGAGTCAGCCAGTAAGAACATATTTATTAAGACCCCCCAATGTAGGGTCATGAAATTTTTAAAAAATAAGTATAAAAACACAGCTCAAAATATACAAAGAACTCTTAAACTTCAAAAATAAAAATGCAAACGACTCTACTAAAATTGGGCCAAAGACCTTAACACACACCTCACCAAAGAAATACAGATGGCAAATAGGCATATGAAAAGATGCTTCACATCATATTTCATTAAGAAAATGCAAATAGAAACAACATGAGATGTAGTCATAACTCGTTTTATTGAGCTTTGCTTCATTGTGTTTCACTGATGTTGAATTTTTACAAATTGAAAACAAGACCCTTGACCAGCAAAAAGATTATAACTCACTTTATGGCAGTGTTCTGGAACCAAACCTGAAATATCTCTGAGGTCTTATTAGAATGGCCAAAATCTGAAACATTGATGGCATCAAATGTAGGTGAGAATGTGGAGGAATGGGAACTCTCATTTATTTCTGGTTAGAAGGTAAAATGGTACAGCCACTTTCAAAGACAGCTTGGTGGTTTTTTTATAAAACTAAACTTACTAATCATATGATTCATCAAATGGAGCTCTTTGCTATTTAACCCAAACAGTTGAAAACATCTGCAAACAACAACAACAAAATATGTATACCAATGTTTATAGCAACTTTATTCATACTCGTCAAAACCTAGAAGTGACCAAAAGTCCTTCAGTATGTGAATTAATAATAAACTGTGGTACATCCAAACAATGGGACATTATTCAGCACTATAAAGAAATGAGTTATCAATCCATGAAGACACATGGAGGAAATGTAAATGTGTATTACTACATGAACAAAACCAATTTAAAAAGTCTATGTCCTATATGATTCTAACTATCTGACATTCCAGAAAGGCAAAACTATGGCATCAGTAAAACGATCTGTGGTTGCCAGGGATTAGGTGGAGGATAAAGGATAAATAGGTAAAGAACAGAGGATTTTATGACAGTGAAAATACTCTGGATGATATTATAATGGTGAATACACATCATTATACATTTGTCTAAACTCAGAATGTACATACAATACCAAGAGTGAACCCTAAGTAAACAATGGATTTTATGTAATTATAACATGCCCATGTAGGTTTATCATTTTAACAACGTACTATCTGGTAGAAGATATTGATGTTGAGGGAGACTATGCCTATTCAAGGCCAGGGAGCATAAGAGAAATCTCTGTACCTTCCCCTCAATTTTTTTGTGAACCTAAAACTGCTCTAAAAAGACAAAGTCTAAGCAAGATGAGAAGATAATGAAGTGGAAGACTTTGGACACCAAAGTTAACACTCTACAAGTACTAGGCAATCTACATGTTTTTAGATACATAAAAAAATGTACTGAAAGACATGGAGTTTGAGGGCTTTATCTTTTATATCAATGAATCTTGAGAGTAGCATCCAAAGCAGAATGGCATGGCAAAGGGATAAGGAAGGCCTCAGAAGTTGGAAGGCTATTTGTATTAGGGGTATGAAGATTGCAAAGGGTAAGCCTGGGGCAGGGGGGAAAATAGGTGTTAAAGAAGAGAGTGAACATAATTAAATGAAATGAAAAATTAAAATTGTAGTTGGCCAGGAATTATTTGAAATTCATCATGCTAAAGAGGGTGATAGGACGAAAATAAACCCTCATTTTCCTCCAAATGAAAATGAACCCAGAAGGGAAGTCAATCTGAAAGTCAATTGACATAAAAACAATTCCAAATTGAGAGAATCTCCTTATTTTCAGTGTTATACTCTAGTTTATAGAAAAGGTAAGTGATTCTGAAAACCCTGCCAAGGACTACTTAGCTGTCTCTTATAACAAATGATTTTACCTGCTCATCAGATTGAGTCTAGCCAGCAGAGACCAAGCATCCAATCTTTTTTAAGGATAAAGACTTCTAATTCTGTGCTCATATCTACTTTAAAAAAAGCAATTTATTCAAAACTAGAGTGTATGATGTTTTTTTTAACCTCAGACAATGAGTGAACAATAGATTCTGTATGTATGATGGATTATGGCTCTTCACCCATCAGATTTTTGTTACTGGAACTCGAAAGTCTTTCAGTTATTTACTCGATCATTAATTGTTTTACAAAAATTTATCGAATACATTGTCCATTCCTATTTATATTCCCTGTATATTCCTATATCTATTCTTCACTTCTTTTCTTTCATGTCCCTGAGCTCACAATGCTTACATACCGGCCCCCTTTCCTTTTCTGGAAGTCTTTGAGCTAGGTCCTGAGATTCACACTCAGTGGCTGTATTTTTCTGTCCTACACCTGCATTGGTTGTTCTTGCATTGCTACTGAGTTGGATGAGCTTTTTAATCATGAGTTAATAGCATTCTTTCCTTTAAGCCCTTAGAAGCTAGCCTTTCTCTGTCTTCAGTGCAATTCCTTCAGCCCAGGAACAAACTACTTTAGGGACCAACTTACAAACTCCTGGGTCAGCCAGTGTCCCTGGATATTTGTTTTGTTTCTTACCTAAAAAGAATTTCTGGCATTCCCAGAGGTTGAGCTGACTTTATACCCTCTTCTTTTCAAACTCTTAATAACAGTATGTCAGAGTTCTGATTATTCAGCTTAGGTAGTCTTTATTATTTTTCATATCTGGCTTAAGAAACTCTATGTAAGTACTTCCCTTCCTGCTTACCTTGATATTTCAGAGTTTCAGAGATGATTTTAACTAAATGGGATAATGTTTATAAAGTCCTTAATGTCTGACATGTAGTGGATACTCAAGAAATAATAGCCATTATAGCTAATATGTAATGATTATGAGTAGTATGTAGATTAAATGCTAAACTTGATTCTAACTTCCTAACTATGTGTAGCAAAAGCAATGATAATAGTAATAATAAATATGGTTATAAATGTATTTACAAATCTGAAAGTCCTAAACTTTTAGTTCTAAACTTTTTTATATTTAGAAATATCACTATTGAAAGGAACTCATATTCTAAATGAGTTATCAATGCAAAAAGATTAATGCAGCTTATCTTCATTTATTTGTTCAAGTAATAAATATGTGCTTTGCTCTTAGTTTTTTTTCAACTTCATTCCATCTGAATCTCTTTTCTGTTCCCCAGAGGGCTGCATAGCTTTGGTCCTATCCTGACTGGTATGCCTTTCTTCAGAGACTTCACTTGGAGTAGAAGTTGGCATCGGCACCTCCTTGGTGTCTTTCTCATATGGTATATAAGATTATGAGTAAAAGAGGGTCTTTTGGGAACTGACCTACAATAGCCTTGTCCCAGTTCTTTCTCTGCCATGTCAGCATTGTCATCCTAAGTCTCAGAGGGAGACAGGCTGGACTTTGGAATTTAGTGAATCATCTGTGAGAAAGGAAATAAGATGAGACATTTAACAAGACCTTGCAAGAAGAAAGAAGTGCAGTTAATTTTTCTACTCCCCTGGATAGTTCAAAAGTAAATGGTATTTTAGAGTGAATAAAAATGTATAAAAATATTAATTAATAATCAAGAAAATGTGATAGAATGGTAAGACACGTTATCACTTTCAAAATGGTAACAATTCAAAAAATAATAACTCAAAATGCTGATGAACATGAAAGAGAAGGAGCATGTGCCTACACTACATTGATCTCACGGTCCTATAGGACAGCTGGCAATGAGAAGCAGAGGAAGCATGCACGCAGTTCAGTTGGAGGAATTTATTCTACAGACGTTACCAAAAATATGTCCCACAATTTCTATTTAAAGGTATCCATTATATGAGAAAAATTACTATAAGTGCCATAGTTTAAGTGGCTCAAACAACAGAAAGTTATTTCTCATGGTTTTTGAGGTTGGAATTCTAAGATTAAAGTGCCAGCAAGGTAGATTTCATTCTGAGGCCTCCCCTATTGACTTCAGGGAAGCCACCATCTTGCTTTATGCTTACATAAACTTCTGTTGCACATTCAGAGATAGATGGAAAGAAAGTAAGCTCAAAAAGGCTCATCATGAGGGCACTACCCCCATGAACTTATCTAACCTTAACTACTTCCCAAAGGTCCCATCTCCAAATATTACCACATTTATTTAGAAAAATAAACATAAAAACATAATTCAAACATGTAAGAAATTAAATAAAAGATATTAGATATTACTTTTGTCTACTCCTCCAACTGCTGTAGCAATATACCATAGACCAAGGGCCTTAAACAACAGAAATTTATTTCTCATAGTTCTGGAGGAAGGAAGTATAAAATCAAGATGTCAACAATTCAGTTCCTGGTGAGTGTGCTCTTCCTAGCTTGCAGATGGCCACCTTTTTTGTTGCATCTTCACATGGTCTTTCCTCTGTGGGTGCACACACACGCAGACATAGAACAAAGGCTTTGGTTCTCTTATAAGAACATTAATCCTATTGGATCCTATCTGAGGCCCCACCCTATGACCTCACTTAAACTTAATTACTTCCTAGAGGCCCTATCTCCAAATATAGCCACACTGGGGATTGTGGCTTCAATATATAAATTTTGAAAGGACACAAATATTCAGTCCAAACATTTCACCCTAACACCCCTCAAAAATGTATGTATTTGCATGTAAAATACATTCATTCCATCCCAACAGCCCCCAAAGTCTTTATTTATTCCAGCATCAACTCTAAATTCTAAAATCCAAAGTTTCATCTAAGTATCAGTTAAATCGGATATGTTCATCCTGAGGCAAAATAACTCTCCAGCTATGAACCTGTGAAACCAAATAACTAAATGCTTCCAGAATATAACTATGAAATAGGCAGAGGATAGATATTTCCATTCCAAAAAAGAGAAGGAGGAAAGAAGTAAAAGGTAATGGATCACAAGCAAATCGAAAAGTTAGCAAGACAAAATCCATTAGACCTTAAGAAACAGGAATAATCCTTTTTGATTTGATGCTCTGCCATCCAGGCCTACTGGGGTGGCAGCATCACCCCCCACAGCTCTCTGTGAATCTCCCTCTTTGTTATAACCAATGAACCTTCATTGACACATCACAATCATTCAAAGTTCATAGCTTACATTAAGGTTCACTCTCAGTGTTGTAGATACATTTTATAGGTTTTGATAAATATATCTAACATTACAGTATCATACAGAATAACTATATTACCCTAAAAATTCCTTGTGCTCCACCCATTTATCCCTCTCTCACTCAAAAATCCTGGCAACCAATTTATAGCTCTATGGTTGTGCTTTTCCACAATGTCATATTCCTAGAATCAAACAATATGTGACATGTGGCTCTTTTCTGATTGGCTTCTTTCACCCAGTAATATATATTTAGGTTTTTTCCAAATCTTTTTATTGGCTGCTTCCAATTTTGGGCAATTATGCATAGAGTTCCTATAAACATCTGTATGCAGGTTTTGCATGGACACAAGTTCTCAATTTATTTGGATAAATACCAAGGAGCTTGACTGTTGGATCACTTAGTAAGAGTATGTTTAGCTTTGTAAGAAACCATCAAATGGCCTTCCAAAGTGGTTGCACCATTGTGCATTCCAACCAGCAAAGTATGAGAGTTCCTATTGTGCAATATGCACATTTTAATTCTTTAAGGTGGAGGCTGCAGTAGGCAAAGTCAAGGTTCTGGAATCAGAAAACTGAGTTTTAGTCACCATTCTTCCAAGGGGACAACTCTAGGAGGCAGACGATTGAGGGATCTTCCTGACACCTGACATTCAGTGATGAGAATTAAGTGAGACAATGCATATAAGTGCATACACAGTGCCTACCACACATATGATAAGCACTCAATAAACATTATAATAATATGAATGTTTATTGAGGAAAAAATAGACAATGACTATAAACTAAATATTCAATATTTTGATTCTTGATTTTATTTTTGGGTATTTTATATTTTTCAGAAGCAAGCCTTACATTTTGGGGGGGGGAGTAAGAAAAAAACCCTTTTTATAACAAAAGAAATCTTATAGTGTGGTACAGAAACTTAAAACAAATGACTTACATGTCTCCCAGCTAATCAATCCCAGCTTCCTCTTGTTCTTTAGCTCACTGATTGTTCCTTTCAGTTTTTACTTTGTTGTTTGTTGGTTTGTTGATTTGTTGGTTGGTTGGTTTGTTGGTTGATTGGTTGGTTGGTTGGTTTTGCTAGCCTGATTTGACCTTCTCTTGAAGCCTATACGACTTGTCTGCTTAGATGTCAAGCAGGCCTTTCAAGTTTACCAAGCTAAAAACAGAACTCTTAAATTTTCCATAGAAACTTGCCACCCCAATAGTCTCTTTATTTCAGTGAGGGACTGAAGATCTCTACTGTATTGGGCCAAGACTTTTCACGTCCTCCTTGACAACTGTCTCTTTTATTCTACACCCAATCCATTGTCAATTCCAGTTAGATCTATCTGAGAAATGCCCCTGCTCCTGACCCAGCCACTTCTCACCATCTTGACTTCGAACACCCAAGTCTGAGTGACCATCATCTCTCACCTGGAGTACCTGCATGATGACTGGTCTGCTTGTGCAAGTTGTCACTTCTATACTCTGCAGCTACAGTATTTCCATTCAAGCCAGATCATTTCACTCTTCTGCTCAAAACCTTTTAATGGGGAAAAAGTTAAAACCACCTCCCAGTGCTTTCCATCTGAAATTTTAATTTCCCTAATGAAATTCCAAGTTGTTACTATTGCTTATACGTCTTTACATGATCTGCCCACCTTTCATACAATCAGTGCTTGGACATTCCATCATGTTTCCCCTCCCTCACCGTTCTCTAGACTCACTGTCCACTACCTCTTCTCTTATGACACCAGCATTTCTGCAATGCAGGGGTCTGACTTCTGTTACTCTCTCACCCAGAATACTCTGACTTCATTTATTCACAAGGCTCACTCCTTTACTTTCTCTGCTGTCCCCTCAGCTCTCACCTTTCCTGACCATCCTATCTAAAATAGTGTACATGTGAGCTTACACACACATATACGCATGCATGCACACACCAGACCCTTCAATTCATATCCTTTTTTTCCCCCTTCATAGCCTCTATTTTTAATATTTTTACTTAGGAATTGTGACTACTTTGTGCATTGTGGTATCCCTAACACTGAACAATATCTGGCATGTACTGCTGCATTGAAGCAGTGAGTGAGGGCCTGAAAGAGGACTCAGAGCAGGGTTGGTATGGATGAGAACCTCCCATTGCCTGGTGCCTCGGTAGCAATGGAAACAACCTGAGGCAGACCATGAGGGCAGCACAGAGAGTAAGAAGGAATAGAGTACAAGAGAACAAGGGTATGGCTTCCCCAGGATGTCAGCAGCCAGGACGGAATTTAGGAAAAGAAATGAAAGAATATCCTGGTCCCACTTATTCATGACCAGTTGTACCTGCTGACAAAGCAAACAAACTGATCAGCTTCTGACTCTGTGGCTTATGGAACAGAAAATTTCCTCATACTAATCCCTTGAAAGGGTTTGTTCTACTCACCAAGGTTATAATTAATATTGGGCATGTAAATTTTCTTTTGTTACTCAATGTGAGATGTATAAAGCAAATTTCTCCAAAAACCATTGAGAGTAATAAGCATCCTGAGAGGTTTCAACAAGAAAGACCTCATTGAGTTTCAAGTCCAGATTGAGGAGATTTGGAATCCATTTTTAGCTTCATCGATGACTCAAAGTGGTTCTTTGAATCAATCACCCAAACTTTTAGCCCCCAACCTTCCTCATTTGTAACATGAGAATAAAGAGAGCTGCCATAGTCCACCTCCTAGAGTGTCATGGAGATCCTTCCTTATTCACCATGCTTTGGATTTCTGAGAGGAGAATCCCTAAGGGTAAGCTGAGTGCACACCTGCAGAGGGAGAGATAAGACACCTTAGTGTCTGGAGAAGAGTCACATAAAATAAAAGCCAGGAAGATAAGGGCAAAAGCAGGGGCATTCTTTGGGAGACCAGGGCTATGAGAAATCACCCCAAGTATTTCTTCATTTTTTTCCTTCCCTCCACAATATGTTTGAACCAAAGAGAAGAAATTGGTTTAATATGAAAACCAAGGGAAGTTATGAAAGTGAAAGCGTGCCTCCAAATAGTAAATAAAGCCAGAGGTTCAAATAGTGTGAGTGAGATCAAGGGGCTCTGAGCTAGAAACCCCTTTTCCTGCCCTTAAACCACTTGTTAAACAGCCCAATCCTCACCTTGCCCTAGGACTCCACAAATGAATTTTTTAGTGATAGAGTTTAGATAACACCAATTTTGAAAGCACTTTTACAAGCATTAGCTCTTGGTTTTCACAATTCCTTACTTAGAGTAAAAGCTGTTACTATCATTTTACTATAGAAAATAGTAAGCCTTTATGGCCAACAAGTGATAGTCAGATGGAAACCTAGTTTTTTCAACTCTAAGTCTCACATTCTCTTAACATGGAAATGTTACTAAACATCAAGGAGATGGTGCTGGAACTCCACAGTCTCCTTCATGCCTCCATCCCCTTTGCATTTTCTGCCAGACTAAAAATCCCATTTCCTCTCCAGCAGTTCACAGTTACAAACACAGTACTTTACCCATTCTCTTATGGGTCACAGAGCTCTATCGGGCTCTTTCAGTAATATGAATGGAATTCTTTACATTACTTTTTTTTTTTATTTACCCCTGTCGAAGTTCCATTGGAGAAAGCCTAGAAGCCTCCTCCCAGAACATTTACTATCTTTCACATGAAGCCCAATACTTGTAATTTTTAAGTTTCAACGGCTTTTTATCTTCCTTTTTCATAGGCATACAATGCTATATCTGCTTTCTATATAGCTGATTCATCCCCCCCAAGGAGCATTTATCTTATGTTCTGTAATTTAATTTCTGTCTTTTGACATTTATACATATATGTGATTGCTTCTGCTAGAATCGTAGCTCAGAATTAGTAGACATATCAGCCAGGTTTGAAAACCAAATTGCATTACACAGCTTTTCCTTCCCCTTCCCTCATTCAGTGATACATATTTTATGTATATCAAAATAATACATAGCCATAATAGTTCCTTGTGTTTATAAAGAGCCTTTTTACTTCATAAAGTACTCACATATTTACTCTCCCTCATTTATTCTCAATTTTTTTCATGTTTTGTAGAGGCACCTGCATATGAATAATTTAAGTGTTCTTATGCAAGTGTATATATGTATCAGCACATTTTCAAACAATATTTCTTCACATACATTAAACTATTTTGTTTCTTTTTCCTCTGCTTTTTTCAGGTTCTTTTCTGTCCTTATCAATTCAATATTTATGTAAAATACTGCAATGACCAAGGCAAGCAGGCTAGAGTCTCAGAGTAGGTAGGCTAGAGTCTCAGAGTAGGTAGTCGAGAGCAATGTGATCTCAGACTGACTTGTGAGCCATTCCTTTCTGTATTCCACTTCATTATTATGTCTCAGTGGAGACATAAATATAGGATTGTTGGATTTTTAAGGTATGCTTAAAGCATTGAGACCTAACTTATTCTGTTAATTATGTCTGTGAAATCATTTAGCACCATTCCAGGAACATAGGCACACACTAAATGTTGGTTAGATACAATTATAAAACACTTTACTGGTGTCCCCATCTGCCTAAAATTTCTTCCATTTTTCTCCTTTAAGTACTACCCAGTATTCAAGGCCTTGCTCCATTTCTGTTCCCACCATCTATCCTTCCAAGATTCTTTTGGAGGAGTTTATATTTCTGTCCATGTACCAATCAATTCATTCAATCATCTTTGTTGATTGCTAAATACGTTTTTTAAGTCATGGTCAAAACAGGCAATGTCCCTGCTTTCCTGAAGTTCATATTCTGATCAGCAATTGTTTGGTTACAACAAAATGAAACCCACTCAAGCTAGTGTAAAGGTTTATGTCATGCAATTCAAAGACATGAATATAATCACTATTCATGAAGAACTAGATCTGGAATTTAGAAGTCATTGGAAATGGAGCAATGACTCCCCTTTTGCCCCTTTGGCTACAGCCTTGTGGGCTTTTGGGTCTCTTGTTGTTGTTGTTGTTGTTGTTGTTGTTGTTGTTGTTGTTGTTATTGATGCTAGCATTATGCTTGTCTCTGTAGACTGGCTTTTTCTGCTCAAGTTATAGTCAAAATGGCAGCCTAGGCATGACTTCAGGTGACCTCTCAGGTGAATCTTTGAAATCCTGATGTTCATTTGTCCTGTCCACCCAGTAAGCTGACTTCATTCCTGGGCCAAGTGCACAGTGCTGCTTACATGGTTTATGGGTTGACAAATGCATTTTTTTCTGAATTTTTATATTTTTATTTTTTGCAATTATAGTTAATATACAATACTATATTAGTTTCAGGTGTACAACACAGTGATTAGACATGTAAATAACTTATGAAGCGATCACCCCAATAAATTTAGTTTCTATCTGACACAATACATAGTTATTATTGTAATACTATATTCCCCATACTATATTCTACAACCCTGTACAACTACTAATTTGTACCTCTTAATCCCCTTCCTGCTTCACACATCCCTCCTATTCTGACATCCATCAAAATGATCTCTGTATCTATGAACTTATTTCTGTTGTTTGTTTATCCTGTTCTCTAGATTTCATATATGACATTTGATTTTGCTGTCTAACTGACTCTACTCAGTACATCCATGTCATTGCAGAAGCCAAGGTTTTATTTTTTTTTCATAGCTGAGTTATATTCCATTTTATATATATACCACCTCTTCTTTATCCATTCATCTGTTGATGGACACCCAAGTGGCCTCCATGTCTTGGCTGTTGTAAATAATGCTGCAATAAACATATGGATTCACATGTCCCTTCAAAGTAACATTTTGAGTTTCTTCAAATAAATACCCAGAAGTGGGATTACTAAGTACTTCTTCTCTCTTGTTATAGTCTTTGTTTTAAAGTCTGTTTTGTCTTATATAACTATTGTTCCCCCAGCTTTTTTTTTTTTTTTTGCTTTCATTTTCATGAAACATCTTTTTTCATTCCTTTTTCTTTCGATTTCTTTTGATCTGAAGTGAGTCTCTTACAGGCAGCATTTGTAAAGGTCTTGTTTACTTATTCACTTAGCAACATTATCTTTTGATTGGAGCATTTAAGACATTTGCATTCAAAGTAACAGTTTCTAGATATGTAGTTATTGCCATTTTATTATTCATATTTTTATCTTTTTTTCCTTCTTCCTCTTTTTCTCTAACATTTCTCTAAGTTCCTCTAACATTTTCTATAATACTCATTTGCTAATAGTAAATTTCTTTAGCTTTTTCTTGCCTGGGAAGCTCTTTATCTTTTCTTCAATTCTAAATGATAGCTCTGCTGGATAGAGTAATCTTCATTGTAGATCTTTCTTTTTCATCACTTTGAATATTTGCTACCATTACCTCTACCTGAAAAGTTTCTGTTGAGAACTCAGCCAACAGTCTTATGGAAGTTCCCTTGTAGGTAACTAACTGCTTTTCTCTTGCTGCTTTTAAGATTCTCTTTCATTGTTAGCGTTTCAATTATAATGTGTTGGTATTGACCTCTTCTGGTTCATTTTGTTTGGGATTTTCTGTGCTTCCTAGGCTTGTATGTCTATTTTCTTCACCAGGTTAAAGAAGTTTTTAGTTTTTTTTAGGTTTTTTTTTTTTTAAGTAAATTTTTAATTCCTTGCTCTCTTTTCCTTCTGGTATCCTTATCATGCAAATGTTGGTATGCTTGGTGCTGTCCCAGAGGCCCATTAAACTATCCTTATTTTTTTGTAAATCTTTTTTTTTTTTTTTGCTATTGTAATTGTGAGTTTTCTGCTACCTTATCTTCTAAATTGCTGATTTAATTATGCTTCATCTAATCTAGTTTTAATTCCTCCCAAGGTATTTTTCATTTCAGACTGGTTTTGTTTTATGTTTTCTATCTCTACTTTCACGTTTTCTATTTCTTTGTTAAAATTCTCACTGAGTTCCTCTACTCATCCTCTACGTTCATTGAACTTCATTATAACTAGTGTTTTGAACTCCATATCTGGTAGATTGCTTATCTCCATCTTTTAGTTTTTATCTAGAGATTTGTTTTTGTTTTTCTTTTTGGAAATTTTCTTTGTCTTCTCCTTCTAGCTGTATTAGATAGGACTGCTATTTTTCCTAGTCTTAGTATAGTGTCCTTATGTAGTAGGTGTGCTTTAGAGCCCAGTGGCACAGTCTTCCCTGGTTACCTGAGTTGGGTGCTCCTGGTATGTCTTTTGTATAAGTTGTATGTGCCTTCCAGTTGTAACTTAGACTTGGTTGCTATTTGCTCATCAGTGGGAAGGATTGGCTCTCAGGCTGATTGGTTGTGATGACTGGCTATGACCAATGGAGGATCTATTGTGTAGGGGCTGACCCTACAGAGCAGATTTACTTTAGCAGATGGCTGCCATGTCTGCTTTTGGGGTGTCCATCTTCACATGAGATCCTAGGTGCCTTACTCAGATCAAAGTTTTCCACTAGACATACAGACTGAGGCCTCCTGGGAGAGGCTCTTGAACAGCCAAGTTCAGCTCAGCCTGTGCCCTGTCCAGGGCCACCTGGCATGGGCAACCATGCAATCTGCATATGGCTGCCACCCATGCTGGGCTTGGAAGTGCTCGGAGAGGTCAAGCCATAATCTGAGGCTGGCGGCCACTAATGCTGGACTTAGGGCTTCTTAGGGAGAGGTACAAGGCACATCAAGGTCAGATGCTGCTTGTTTAGGTTTTTCGAACCTTTAAGATATTTTAGGAATGTCCACAGTATAAGCCAATACAGGTTGTTTGTATGGAAAATCTACTGAAAGCAGCTTGGGTTGGCCCACATGGTGCGAGGGGCAGGATCTAAGGGACTCGCCAGGGCAGAGTGACCAGTGTCAGGGACATTACCAGAGTGACTCAGATATAGAAGTCACATGGGTCTGCAAGCCAGGAGGGGGAGGGTTTAATAAAGAAACAATGGCTCCTGACAGCATTTCTGTCTGAGAGAAAGCTGCCCCTCCAACCCTTGCCCTGAAGATAGGCAACTCAATTCCTCCTTGTTTGTCCTTGGCGCCTTTCAAGATGCTGCCCCAGCTCTAGAGCTCAGAGCAACTGAGTCTGTCATCAGTCAGTCTGCATGTGGACCCCTTAAGAAGAATGTCTGCTACTCCCTCAACCCTCCATCTCACTCAGCCACAATCTCTACTGCTTTTCATAGCCAGAAGTTTTGGGAACTTCTCTTAAAGCACTGGAACCCTGGGTTGGTGGACTTCTACTAATAATATTGTTCTTTCCAGCTGTCTGGGTCTCTATCATACTAAGCATCAGAGAAAATGCACCCAAAAAAATGTCCTCGAAGACCTATAGAAAGGTGAATAGAAAGACTTTGTTTAAAACCAATCAGTGATGTGATCACATCAAATTAAGTGTACTATTTAAATTTAGTATTCTGTAGAATTGTGTCAACTTATATTTTTTACTTTATGTTTATAATGGCTAGTTTCATTTATATATAAAATTATACATCAACATATATCATCATTTCATTTGGGGTATTCTAACATATAGAATGTGAGTGGAAAATGAGAAACTTCCATTGCCAAGGAACTGCTTATTAATTATTTTTAAAATATCTTCTTAATCAAGGAAACAATCTGGAAAGTTAAGTGTGTCTTTTTTTAGCATAAGCAATTTTCATGAGCCTTTTCCTTTATTTGTGAAAAATTTTTTCCGGCTTTATTGAGATAAATGACAAATAAAAATTATACATATTTAAAGTGTACAATTTGATTATTTTATTTTCACTTATAGTTGATATTCAGTATTATTTTGTATTAGCTTCAGGTATATAGCATAGTGGTTAGACATTTATATAATTTATGAAGTGATCTCCCTGACTAGTCTAGTACCCACCTGGCACTAACATATTTATTACAATATTACTGACTATATTCCCTATACTGTACTTTACATCTCCTTGACAATTTCACAACTGCTAATTTGTACTGGTTAATCTCTGCCCTTTTTTCACTTCTTCCCCGAACCCCATTTCATCCAGCAACCATCAGTTTGTTCTGTGTATCATTAGTCTGTTTCTGTGTTGTATGTTCTTTTATTTTGTTTTTCAGATTCCACATATAAGTGAGATTATATGCTATTTGTCTTTTTCTGTCTGATTTATTTCACTTAGCATAATACCTTCCAGGTCAATCCATGTTATCACAAATGATAAGATTTCATTCCTTTTAACGGCCGAGTGATATTCCATTGTGTGTGTGTGTGTGTGTGTGTGTGTGTAACATCTTTATTATTTATTTGTCTCTTGATTGGCACTTAGGTTACTTTCATATTTTAGCTATTGCAAATAATGCTGCAGTGAACATAGAGGAACATACATCATTCTAAGTTAGTGTTTTGGATTTCTTCAGATAAATATCCAGAAGTAGAATTGTTGGGTGATATGGCAGTTCTATTTTAATATTTTGAGGCTCCTCCATTCTGTTTTCCATAGTGGCTGCACCAATTTGCAATCCCACCAATAATGCACGAGGATTCCATTTTTTTCACAACCTCACCAACACCAGTTGTTTGTTGATTCACTGATAATGGCCATTTTATGGGTGTGAGGTGATATCTCATTGTAGTTTTAATTTGCATTTCTCTGATGATTAGTGAACTTGAGCATCTTTTCATGTGTTTATTGGCCATCTGTATGTCCTTTTGAGAGAAATGTGTATTCAGTTCTTCTGACCATTTTTTTAAATCGGACTGTAATTTTTTTGGTATTGACTAGCATAAGTTTTTTATAAATTTTGAATATTCACCCCTCATTGGATATATCATTGGTGAATATCTTCTGCTATTCAGAAGGCTGTCTTTTTGTTTTATTGGTGGTTTGCTTTGCTACACAAAAACTTTTTAGTTTAATATAATTCCATTTGTTTATTTTTTCTTTTGTTTGCTTTACCCCAGGTTATATATCAAAAAAGATTACGATTACTAAGATGAATGTCAGAGAGTCATGGCCTATGTTTTTCTCTAGGAGTTTTATGGTTTCAAGTCTTATATTTAAGTCTTTAATCCATTTTTAGTTTATTTTTGTATATGGTATAAAAAAGTGGCGCATTTTCATTATTTTTGCATATATCTGTTTTGTTTCCTCAATATCACTTGTTAAAAAGACTGCCTTTACCCCATTGTATATTCTTTCCTCCTTGTCAAAGATTAATTGACCACATAGGTGTGGATTTATTTTTGGGCTCTCTATTCTGTTTCACTGATCTATATGTCAGTTTTTATGCCAGTACCATGTCATTTTGATTACTAGTAGCCTTGTGGAATGGTTTGATATCAGGTAGTTTCTATGTCCTTTTTCATTTTTACTATCTCATTGTTGAAGTTCTCACTAAGATCATCTATTATTCCCTCAGTTCATCGAGCATCCTTATAACCAGTGTTTTGAACTCCGTATCTGGTAAATTGTTTTCCTCCATTTTATTTAGATTTTTTCCTGGAGTTTTCTCCTGTTCTTTGATTTGGGTCATTTTGTGTGTGTGTGTGTGTGTGCGTGTGTGTGTGTGTGTGTGTGTGTGTGTGTGTGTGTTTTCATTTTAATTACCTCTGTGTTTGTTTCTATGTATTAGGTAGATCTGCTATGTGTTTCAGTCTTGGCTGGGTAGCCTAATATATGAGGTCCAGCCAGGGTAATAGTCTCCCTGGTCTACTGAGTCATGTGCTCCTGAAATGTTCCCTGTGTGGATTGTGTGTGTTCTCCTGTTGTAGTCAAGCCTTTACTGTTGTTGACACATCTGCAAATGGTATTGATCCTCAGGCTAACTGACTGTGAGGAGTGGCTATCATCTCAGTGTACAAGCTGCTGTGAGGAGGTCTGACCCCACAAAGCAGGGTTTGACCAATGGTCTGGGGCCTGCCAGAGACCACCCTTTTGGTGTACCACTTGTGGAGCTAATCAGGTGGTGCTCTGTTGTAGTCTGGAGCTAGCCCCTGGGTGCATTGGTTTTGGGACCTCTTGAGAGGGGTTCCCTTGCAGGCCAAGGTCAGCTGCTGCCTGTGACAGGCCTGAGGCTATCTGGTAAGAACCATAAAGTGATCCACAGTTTGTCACTGCCTGTGCTGGACCTGGAGATGGGTGGGAGAGGCTATGCTGCAGACCAGCACTAGCTGCGACTAGTACCAGGCCTAGGGCAATACACAAGCCTTTTCTCATTTACTAAAATATTAATGACATTTAAGTTAATATACATTTTTCAGGTCATTTTTAAATTTCATAATTCTTTCAGAGAAAGTCAAGTTTCTGATGGTTTGACTAGAAATTTATTATGGATATTTAAGAAGTAGGAACTTTAGAGACAGCTAAAGATTATGAGAATCAAAAGATACATTTTTTTTTCAGAAAGGATACAGCAGTTTGATTTTCACACATAAAACCAAAATTATCTCTCTTCCAACAATAACATGACAGAATGACTCATTTATTGTAAAGAAATCCATAGATCCTGAAGAATGTCTACAAAAACAAGTCATCTGACTCTCCTTTTTTTATTTGCTTTTTCACATTCTGACTCTGGATGCCCTGGTTATTTATCTTTGGATGTTTGATTTATAGCTTCATAAGAGATTTTTCCTAAGATCCCTGGAAGAGTTCCTGAACTCCTGGAAGGATATCTAGTATCACCTTGCAGGGGCCCAACCCACAATCATCATCTCAGTTCATTCAGTACATCCTATCTTGCCAAAAAGCTATGGATTCTCCTAAATTTAAAAAATAATAATAATGGATATTATTTCGCTATTTTCACTTTTTAATATCTAATATATCATTTGGTTTATGATCTTGTTAGAAACAGAAAAAATGTAATGTCAACTATGAATGCCAACTTTAGAATGCTCAATTAAAATAGAAATGAAGACAAGACTAGGTGCATACTAGGCAATCTATTTGTACTTTTTGAATAATTCAAATAATTATCTTACCTTAAAACAATGCAAACCTTGTTATTATGCACGATGACTGCAAATTGATATTATGTCACTTTCTGTGGCCATAATAATTCATCCTTATTTCTTGGAGAACAATATATTCATAGATCCCACAATACTTATTGAGCATATTGTGGCAGTGCTGAGATCCAACAGGGAACTAGATATACTTCCAAAAAGCTATAGGGATTGGAATAGCCATAGCTATAGGTATAGATTAGCTAGCTATAGGTATAGGTATATACATGGTCCTTTTCTGTTACCTCTCTCATCAATGTTATCACTTTCTGGTGTTGTCCAGACCTCTGAATATAACCCATATCCATTTACGTTTAAGATAAATAGAATCAGAGACAGTTTTCAGATGTTTAATCCTAAAGGGATTGTTAAATTTCAAATTGCATATAAGTGGCAGTTGGCTCTTCTGCAAGGTTCATATGAAATATTGTTTTTGTTGCCACTTACAATCTATTAACTTTTTAAGACACAAATACTATTTAATGACATAATTAGTTATGGAGCTATAAAAAAAAGGGGGTCCTATAGACCCACACAGCTTTAGGAGAGAGTGGGTGGCTATTTTTTATTAATGATTTGAAAATTTGATGAGTAAAATATCCACAAATTTTAAAAAATAATAATATCTAAATCTCTAAGCCATGAAGAAAGTCTATTATCCTTCATTTAATTTTAATATAGTAGCCAAGGAGTATCAGAATTAGCATGAAGTTATTATTCTAATACTTTTGCCCCTGAATTCTTCCTCTCAAATACATAATGAGAGTAACGTTTCTTTTTTCCTTTAGGAATTTTACAAATGTTTGGTTTGAGCCATCAGAAAGAAGATATGTCAGCATAGTTTATCAGTCTCTAAAACAAATATTTTAGTTTTCTCATTCTCAAACCTGCCTTGCCCCGATATTGGGTTAATTTTTACATCATGAGCTTGTTCTGTTCGTCATTAAAAGTTGGGATAGTCATTTTTTTTTTCACAGCATACTGTCTTCACTAGCAATCCCTTGAGTACCAGATGCTCTGTATATCTACAAAGTATTTGTTTCCTCCCAGATTAAAAAAAAGAAGAAGAAAAAAATCTATATTTGTCCCACATTGAATTAGAGTAGATAAAACATTGTGAAAATGTCATTTTTCTACCAACATATTTAAACTGTGTGCATCTGTAGAAAATTTTCCCAACTAAATTTAGTATATCCCACTGGTTTAAGAAAGGAAGCTGTTCAGAGTAGCAGCCACTGCACACTAAGCATAAGAAAAGGATATTGGCCCATGATATCCTTTTCCATTTAGATTTTTGACATTAAATTGGGGAGTGTGGTAAAGTTTCCTGTTCAAAAAATAAAATGCAGATGTAGAACTGTATAAATGATTTGCCTGTGTTTTCCTATTTTCCCCCAAATGGAAGGATCTCACCCATGCACTCTGAAAGCAGAGCCTATTTTTGTTTTATTATTGTATCTTAACTGCCTAAGCTTGGAACAATGCAATCATTTAAATGTCTGCTGAATACATGAATAGTGGCTGGGGAGGAGGGCTACCGCATTAAAGACTGCACAATGGAGATTAATTTGCCACAGATGGAAAATCAGGAGTTGCTGCAAATAATAATCTAATATCTGTAAGATTTGTCAGTCCACAGTCTTATGCATAAACTGCTGAGAATTTGACCCCACCAAACTGGACCATTTCCAGAATAACCTGCCCCAAAAGCCAGAGCCATATGTAATTAAGAACTAGTATTTCTTATGCCAAAACGTGTATTGGTTACTGATTTTTTATCAGCTAGTCTATGGGAAAGCCTTCTTGGAAGGAAGAGATCCCTCTCAAAATCTCTGAGGTGCTATAATTTATATGTCTAGCTGGAAGATCCAAGGCAAAAGATGATTCGAATAGAGAATGCACATAAATCGTAAACAGAAGGAGGAGATAAGATGAGCACAGGCTATTCCTGGAGCTCATAGCCTCCAGTTTGTCCTGTCCTGTATTACCATCAGATAAGAGATGGAAAGGAGAGAGTTGACCTGGTCTCTAGTTCTCCTAAAACCAGAGCAAGTAGAATGTGACATAGGAAAGCATGGGGGTGAGGGGAGGGAGGCGTAAAATCACAAGTCAAATGAATTGGCCTAATTTTAATTACTTTGTTAAAAAGTTTTGTGTGCAGAAACAATTTTCAAAGAAAGGAATATTTGGGTGATCCAAACATTTTAGTTGCTATTCTATGCTTTTTCCTTTCTATGTAAATATTTTATTCTTTCCTCAGCACACTGTTAGTAAAAGTTATCACTAAACTTCCTTCCTCCACAAAAGCCAACTGCAAAGCAATTGCAATATACTATCATGTTATTTTCTTGAGATTGATACCATTTATCATCCAGATGGTAGAGAAATACACATTTTTGGTAACTTTCATGTTCAATTTTTACTAGGTTATTTTTATTGGCAACAACTAAAGTACCAATAAAACAACATTCAACCCCCTAATTTTTTCAAACTACCACTTATGAAAAATAAAAGGCCAGTACAGTTCTATAGCATTTGTTCTCAGGCACTGCAGAAAGTGCATCTTATTCCAAGAGTCATACCTCAAAGATTTATGATGAACTTTAATGCAGGAAGGAAATCACTTTTTATTCAGAAAGATCAAAGGCAGGAGGAGAAAGGGTTATTGTCTTTGTGACACAGCACTGTGTTTGGTGAGGATCTCTCAAAGGATCTCTCAAAGGTCACCTCTTGTTTTCTCATACATCTTGTCTTTCTTCTATTCCTTTTGCTTGGTCTTATCTTTCTCTTTAACAAGTGGAAATGCTTTCTGTGGTGAAGTTGTTAAATTGACATCAATTAAATTTTTCAGATGAGTCATCTTTCTTCCTTCTGTCTGCATTGTGCGCGAGAATGAGAGAGAGAGAGAGCACTCAAGGGAGGAGAAAAAATTCCTGGTCATGAGAATTTGAAGATGTTTCTGGCTACTTGTCTGTAAAATGAACTAAAGACCCTGTAACAGTCTTTTTCTGTTCTTCTTTAAGTAGGAAAACTTAAGCTTTTGTGCAAATATATACAAAATGAATATATATGCACACCAAATACCCATGGGTTTCCATTTTAAACCTTTAAGGGCATGTTCAGGTATGTGACACTTTATTAATATTGAGTTGATGCAGTGGCTACTCACTCTCAAATCAAGAGAAAACATTTCCAGAGCTTAGAAAGAGAAAAATTATTGATTTATATATTCTAGTGTTTTCTTTGAGTCTCTCTGACATTTTAAATATTTTAAGATATTTCTCAGGTCATTTTTGTTTCCTCATGCACAAACTCTATTCTCTCCTCTGAAGTGTCCTTCCACTGGCCACTAGGCTTCTTTGTTCCACAGTGGGAAACCAACAGGAGCAGTACAAAATGGGGTGGGCAGTGAATTCATTTAGGCCACAGGCTCTGAACAGTAGTAGACTGACCTGTTTAAATCCCAGCACTAGGTCCTGATCTGATAACTTTGAGCCAAGGCACATGAGTAACAGCTATGTCAACTCAATTATGACAACTGAAAAGCAAATCCAATATCTTCATCTCTCTCTTAAAGATGTGGATGTGCAAAAGGAGAAAAATGCACTTAGCCCATTACTGATAATGAGTAAACACTCAATATTGAGCAGTCATTATTATTTAAACGGGTTTTGTTGTTTAATTAATAATAGTCTTAATTTAATAGCTCATTAGTGATCATTTGTGGGTTTTTTTATTATTATTTTAATAATCAGATCTGCACTCCTATGGAGAATGGGCCTCTAGAGTGTTTATCAATTCCTAGCCATCCCCTATAAACTACAAACTACAAACTCAAAAGACCAGGCCTGGGTGGATGGTTATTAAGTAACTGTTCAGCCTCCAGGGAGCCATGGCAAAAACAGGTTGGTTTTAGGATCTGCCCAATTTTAAAAAAGTTGTCTTCTCTTGGCCAAGGTGAGTTGAATGTCTTTATCACAGTGAGACCCAAATTTCTAGATACAGAAGACTCAGTGGTAATGCACTAGGAATTGCACTTTTCATCAGGGACCTTGACCCCTTTAAGCTGTCCTAGTGGCCCTGTGTAGGCTGACCACAGGGCCGTGCCTCACTGCTGAGTGTCCACAGGCTTCAGGCTCCATTTGGAGCAGGGGAGCGATATTCTGACTGCTATCATTACTTTTCCTGTGGCAAGGTAATTTGTTCATATAAGATTAAATTCCAATTTTTGCCCATGAAAAAATTCCCTTACAGCACTGCCTTTATTTAGGACACAAAAGATAAGTATCTCCCATTTCTATTTAGGGAGACATATACATAATCTTTTATATAAAGGACTTTCACCCAGGGCAGATGTTAAACTGATCCCTCAGTGTAGCTGTGCCCATTTCTTTTAAGTTTTTCTTTAATTTTTTAATTATTATATTGGTTTTCAGTGTATAACATAGTCATTAGACACTTATATAACTTATAAAGTGATCATCCTGCTAAGTCTAGTATCCATCTAACACCATACATAGCTATTATAATATTACTGACTATAGTCCCTATGCTGTACTTTTTTTGTAGCTGATAATTTGTACTTTTTAATCCCTTCTGCGTTTTCACCCCCCATCAGTTTGTTTTCTATATCTATAAGTTTGTTTTTACTTTGTTTGTTTGTTTGTTAATTTTGTTTTTTAGATTTCACATATAAGTGAAATCATGTGGTATTTGTCTTTCTCCTTCTCACTTATTTCACTGTAACACACTCTAGGTCCATCCAGATTGCATTCTTTTTTATGGATGAATAATATTCCACTATGTAGATAGAGCACCTCTCCTTTGTCCATTCATCTATTGATGGGTGCTTAGGTTGCTTCCATATCTTGGCTATAAGAGAAAGGAATTTAGACTGTGATTGACAGATCTTTTCCAAAAAGCACTGATATCTTTTACAAGAATTCTTGGGAGAAGAAAATTTTTTACCCAAGGAGACGAAGGTTTCAGGCTCCATTTGAAGATTTTCTTAGTAATTTCCTGGACCTGGCCTGTAGGCACTAGGGAAAAGAAAGGTGGGTGCGTTTTGTGGCTAAACACTCCAAACCCTTTTTTCTGCTCTTCTTACTCTCCACCAAATTCTCTATCCCTGTCATTTTTTTGTTTTTCTTCCCACTTTCTCCTTTTCCACCTTTTCTCCATCTTATTGTGTAGGAGCACCTTACATTTATGTTTTCTCCATCAGAAGTTTACTTTTAGCTGAATTTCAGTAATCTTAACAATTCTCCTAACCCTTTTCATTCTGGATTTGGCAGGCACCTTTTGGGTCACTACAGACCTTTCTAGTCTATACCTCCATTATTTTCTAGATTACAAAGAGAAGTGTCCTAAACTTTGAACATACATAGCATGGATTCACTCACTAAGCCCAAATGTTCTTTAATGGTATAAACTGTGCATATGCCGATGTAGAGGGCTCACCTCAGGTTATTGCTTGGTTATTCCTTTTTTAGGGGGAAGTACTCTCCAGCTGCTAGGAAGGGGTTGGTTCTATAAGCACAATATGGTCTGCTCAAAGGGACACTGTCACATTTGGAAAACACCTGAGAGCCTTTAAGCTACCATATCATACAACATGGTGCATGAAGTGGGAGAAGATGAAGTTAATGTTGATCAAACACCTTCTGAGTTGCAGACCCTTGACAGCACCTGCATGTCTAGTGGGAACACCTGGGCAGGGGCTACAGCCCAGCAGCGAACTTCACTTGGGCTTCAGAGCCATGATTCTAGGTTCAGTTTTTTTGTTTGTTTGTTTGTTTGTTTGAGAAAATTCTTTAACCATTCTAACTCTTGGCTTCTCTGTTTGTAAAATGATAATGATAATGCCTGCTTTAATCATGAACACTAAATTAGATAATGTTTATAGAGAGTATAACATCATGTCTGGCATTGTATGAGTGGTAGCTACTAATATAACATTATATAATATTAGTGGTAAACACTGTATGAGTGGTAGCTACTAATATAATATTAATTGAGTTAATACTTACTACCCTGTTGTGGATGGGGACATGGGTACAGAGAATAGTCAAGTCTGCCCGAGGTTACAGAGCTATTAAAGAAGTCATCAGTCGTGGTTCTTCTCAGGTGTATCTGGCTTCAAACCCCACCTCTCCTTCCATCCAGGGCCCATTAGACACACCTGTGCTCCCAGGAAGCACAGCAGCCTTGAGTGTGATTTATTTCTTCCAAGGTTCTTGCACAGTAACGATGTAAGTTATTAGCTTTATTGATCCAATTATCTGGTCATTTTTATGGTACTTTTTAGTGTAGAATTTGAAAACATACTAATTAATAATTCTGAATTCTAAAAAACTATATTACAATTAGAAATGAGAAAATGCTTATTAAATTTAATTGAACTTAATTTCCCTCATATTTTTTACTAACAATATCTCACTGAGACCCACCCTATTCATCCTGTCTAAAATTTCATACAAAAAAAACACACACATACACACACCCTCAACCAATACGTGAAACTCCTATTGCTATTCCCCTTGCTTAGCACTTATTAATAATTAGGATTCTCTGTATTTACTTATCTTGTTTGCTATCTCTCCTGCTAGAATGTAAGCCTCAGTGGTTGATGCTCAATGAATAACTGCAGAATACATAGATGATTGCTTCCCTTTTGTCTTCCCTATGTCTGCCCACAGTTTGGCCTGACTATTTCATAAACCGAAATTCACCAGGAATACAGGCTACTTCTCTTTTACAATTTGCTGCTAAAATTCTTCATGATGTTCTATTTCTATTCCGTTACCTATTGTGACCTCAATTTAACAAATAAACAATAATGGTCTCCTCCCCACCCTCAGAGGCATTGATTATATTTCTCTGAAAGGTATGACAAAGGCTATTTAGTATTTTTATCATGCCTAGGGAGGTGAGACTTTAGGGAGAGCATATTATACTAAAGGAGAAAAGAGAGAAGGAAAAAAGGTATAGAGGACCAGAGAGGAGACTAGAAGTTAGAGTACCTGGGTTCTACTGCTGACAATTAGTAATCATATGACTTAGGGAAAGCATTAGACTTCTCTAGAATTTAATTTCCCTAGAAAATGTTCAAGCAAGGTCACCTCGACGTTCTCCAAAGGTCTATAATTTTCCATCTAACCGTATATATAGGTCTAACCAGCTTACATTCTATGACTCAAAGCAACTTAAAATATGTTTCCTAACATCAGGAACACTTTTCAAATTTTCTTCTTTCTATGATACTAAAGGAATTGTTTTCCTTTGACAGGTGTAAGTATTGCTCCAACAAGATTTAGCTTAAAGGGCTTCTATTTTAAGTTCCTTTGCACTAAGCAAATCTTTCATTTTCTGAGAGTAATATAAAGAAAACTGTCAAGATTTTCAAAATTGATGGAAGGTAGCTTTTGGCAACCTTTTAAATTTTTTCTCTAGGCTCATGCAGAACATGCAAAATAAAGCTTCAAGCTTCCTTGAAAATAAAATTAGTTTGAAACCAATGGGGGTTTGGAAACAGGTAATAGAGCAGATTTCCTTCTGTAAATATCATATTGATTCTCTATGTGGGAAGGGGAATGCAAGGAAGTTAAAAATAGGTTTTGGTCATTAATATGCTAACAGGTCATTTTTCTGGAATATGAGACATTTCTGATAATAAGTTCCTTCCAAAGAAGAAGGGAACACTGGCTAAAGGTGGGGGGAGTATATTTATACAAAGTATCTCCCTTTAGATTGCAATCAATTTTTATCCATGTCCTGGAAGAGAGTTATTAGTTTTAATAAAATGAGAGGTCAAGAGAGCATTAAGTTAAGGAACTTTGATGAATAAGGTCAAAACCAATATTTCCCAAATGTCATCTGAAAACTGCCTTAGATAAATTTTGAAATGAGTTTGACTTTAAATAATATTAATAGAGAACATGCATGTAAATATTGTATGGACACTAAAAAATAGGCAGGCTGTTGGTAAATAAATTAATTCACTAATGAAATATATTCAGTAGAAAGGCACTGACACTTATTAAGCACCTTCTCTGAACAGGTCCTTCATATAAATTACCAAAATTAATTCATGCAACAAATATGTGAAAGAGATATTATTTTCCAATTAAACTCAGGGGAAAACAGGCTCAGAAAGGTTTAGTAACTTGCCTAAGAACAAAGAAGTTAATAAGTTATTGTAGAGTGGATGTTTATGTCCCCTCCAAATACATATTTTGAAGCCCTACCCCCCAATGCAAAAGTGTCAGGAGGTGGAGCCTTTGGGAGGTGATTAGGTTTAGATGAGATCCTGAGGGTGGAGGCCTCCTAATGGGCTTAGTTCCCTTATTACAAAAGTAAAGACCAGAGCTTTTTTTTTCACAAGAGCACACACTGAGCAAGAAAGACCATCTGAGCACCCAGAAGGTGGCCACATGCAAGTCAGGGAGTTCTACCAGAAACTGAACCTGCTGGCACCTTGATCTTGAATTTTTTAGCCTCCATATTGTGAGAAATAAACATCTCTTGTTTAAGCTGCCGGGTCTTCTTGTTATGGCAGCCTAAGCCTACTGAAACAGTGGTAGAGCTCGTGTTAGAACCCAGCTCTGTTGGATTTCAAAGTCCATGCTGATAGGATATGGGATCAAGGAAGCTTTCATGGGCAAGGGTCACTGAGGAGGCTAGACGCATGCAGCAAATGACTTTGGATCTCTGTGGGCCAAAGGTGCTAGAGCCTAATGGAGATTACCTTCTTTTTCATGAAAGTTGAAACTTGAAAGTGGGAAATGCCTTCTTAGGTTTCTCCTTTCCCCACAGATCCCCTCACAAAATTAATCTGTAAGCCCCGCAGCATCTCCCTCTTTACTTGATTCTCAGTCTACCCCTCTGACCATCCCTGCTCATCCTGCTTCAGTTCTGTACCTTCTCTCACCCTTGGTCTTCCTGCCTTCAGTCTTACTCCATCGGTCCCTCTAACCCTGAAATGTGCTCTTGAAAAATAAAAATTATGTATATTACTTTTCTGCTTTGATCCTTCAGTAGTGCAAGGTGCAAAGGGGAAAGTGGCAGTGTTCCTCTGTAAGAGCAGGTGAGATGGGCAATATTGTGGCCTACGGTATCATTGTGGAAAATATAACTGGTCACAATGTGATACTGGGGCCTGTGCTCTCAGCCCTGTCTCATGGTGTCTCCTTTGCATTACCTGAAGCCCTTCTTAGTTCCTCTCCCTCTAGCTTAGGATCAGCCAGATCCAGTAAACAGACATGCTTTGCAAGGGGTAAAGGCAGAAATCAATACAAAAATAGTTGATTACAATTTTGAAACTGAAATTGTATGTAAATGTAAATAATGCATATTTAAAATAATCACTGTAATGCTATTTATATAACACCTTTTCACCCAAACAGGGCAAAGCAGTTTATAGATATTCTGTTTCTAATCCTCACCATTCTCCATTAAATTGTGATATAAATCTTGTTTCAAATCATGAATTCTTTCCCCCTTTCTCACTTCCCAAACCATCACTGAGTATTTTGTTGAGTTACTTAACATAGGCAGCTAGTTACTTAACTAGTAACTTACAGATAACACATTTGAGAATTGATATCTTTTCTAGCGCAGAATGAAATGCAGTGCTCAACTGTAACAAACACCTGAGTAAGTGCAATCATCAACCCACATTCAGGTGTTCAGAAACGTTTCAAAGGGCTGCTTCTCATTTTCTTGATTGAAATTAAAAATTAATAATTATCAATGTGTTGAATACCAGAGCATACGTGAGTCGTTTTATAAAAGCATGCTGTCTTTTGCCATCCAGAACAGGCACTATGGCCAAGGCACAGTACTTCTGGACTCCACATGATATGCCGCCTGACCTCATTTGTTGTCATGTATCTCTCTCCGCCTTGCTCCTCTCATTTTACCTTCTCTTACAGGAATATACTGGGCACACTCTGGCCTCAGGACATTTGAATTTGCTGTGTACTGGCTGGAGGCTCTTCCCCCATATATCATCCCAGCTAACTTCCTCACATTATTTGGGGCTAACACAGTATCCCAATACCATTCTTGATTTCCCTGAACTTACTTTATATTTCTTTCTTTCCATCATCAGCACCTGTCAGGTTTTATGTTTATTTGATTATTGTTTCTTTCTTCTTTCCATAATGCAGGCCTTTTGAGAGCAGGGACTTTGTCTGTTGTATCCCCTAGTGCCTAAAACTGTACCCAAAAGACAGAGATCCTCGTTAAATATTTGATGGATGAATGAATAAATAGGTGGATGAACAAATGCTCCCTGGCTAATATCTGTGGTGTAACAAGAACAATCAGTATATTTATTTACAATTGTTTAGCTGTCCTTCAGACAGCAAATTATTAAATGATTAAAGTCAAGGTTCAGCCACAATTAGTACTTAGTATATGAAACAATTTCTATGAGATTTGTAATTTTAACTAGAAGCCATGTAAAAGGAAGATATTTTCATGGTCTACAAGTTGTCATCAAGGCAAAAATTTTTGCATAAATGACCAACTAGCCTGCGAATTATGATGCATGAATGTAACCATTGCCCATCCTCTTCTTCTGTGTATGACTGTTTCCAGCCATACAGAATATAAGCACAATGTATATGTGCACAGATATACACATACCTATGTATGTGTATGTATATGTAGCATACGCACACACACATAACATTCATGATATTTATTATTTGCTTCCAAAGACACAATTTTAAGACCTGGTGATATATGTAAGGAATCTTAAAGTCTTTCTGAAAATAAAGTCTCTTCCACTAGCTACCAGATGGTTCTCTCTGCTGCAGCTGTTTCCCAGTAATTCACAAAATGTGACTTTAAAGCGTTGCTTTTGACCACTTTGTTTCATTCGCTATATATTTGTATATGCTGCTGTTGGCTGGTTTCTACCTACATCTGTCAAGCAGGGATTATAGAAAATAGACTTTAGTACTGGCAGATAGATCATACTCCAGAACTTCAATCCTGGTGGTCCTCTCAGTTCTGTGATCAATATAAAAAATGTTCTGAAGGTAGAAATTCATCTTCACATAGACTATTGACCAATTGTCATTTCTGCTGAGCATTTTCCAGTGCATCAGGAAATAAGGACTAGCAAACTGTGGTTCATGAGTTATACACTTTGCTTCAAAACACGTGTCAGACACGTGCCTATTTCAGGGGTAAACTCGGCTTTGCCTATATGCTATTTGGAGGCAGCTATTGTTCCAGAGGGCTGGTTCCCAATATGGCTCCATGGCTGTCCTAAAAATGTATCCATACAGGTGGCCGGTCTTTCAGCAGTGGGATCCTGAAGGTTAAAGCTAGGTTTGAAGGATGCAGTGAGTTACGCAGAGAAGGAAAAAGGACAAATAGAGAGGGCATAGAAACCATGTTCAAGCTGCAAATAGGAAATGGAAAATAATAAGTCAGATGGTCTAATCTGATAGAGTGACCATAGGAGCAGATATGAGATAGAGCTGACTAGGAGCTGGGTGAGTGTGGTCAGGAAAAATGGTAGAAGGGAAGGACAGAGCAAAATCAGCATTTCCAGTGGCCTACATTCTGGAGCCACATCTCTCTTCATCAGAGTGTCACATGGTACTGGAAAGTCCTGACTTAAAGGTCCACAGTCAGGGTGGTCACAGATATCATCCATGAAGGATAATAGAGCAGAAAGATAATGATAGCACACCAAGAAAGGAGAAGTGTTCAACTCTTTCAAAAGAAGTTAGAAATTTAATATGCCTCAAAAAAGTTGAAGATCAAGGTCAGTTTCAACCACTATCATATACAGAGAGAGAGGGAAAAGCAATTCACTCAAATATAAATTCAGAAATGAAAGGTTTTGTGACTTTCTGGATGACACAGATTACTATTAAAGGATCAGGAAACTGAGATTCTCTATCAGAGCAATGACCAGAATGACGTTTTTTCACACTCCCACCCCTAAATCGTCATACCCCATTCCACCCCCGCAACCCACCCCTTTACCCAACTTGTTCTTCTTAAACAGACACAGTCTATTTCTCTGAGCTTTTCTTATTCAAACTAGGCAGAAATCACAGATTAAAAAGTTAATATCATGTCTAAAAAAATATTAGCATCACGTCTGTGGAATAAATTGCATGCTATGTGTATGGTAGTGGCCTAAAGTGGGGGAATTGTGGGACTTGCATGCACTAACAGTGATTGCCAAAATGAATTTGCTACATCTTCACCATCCTGCATTAACTTCTCAATAAGGAGTTGCTATTTTAATAATTGATGGGGATGGGGATGAGGATGGGGATGGGGAGGGTAGCACTTTTCAGGTTTCAGAGCATAAGGATGGTTAGGGTAACAGGTGGTCAGGACAGGAGACGGGGGGAGAAGCTAAGGATTAGTAGGACTAATTTAGAGCTCAGACAAAAATAAAGTGTAATTGGGATTATTACTAGAGAATAAAAACTTGTGGGTACTATTAGCAGGTGTATTGTTTCTAGCAGGTGGTACAAATAAATAAAATTCAATCACGCAAGGAAACTAATGTTAGCAACTAACATTGATATGACACTGTACAGGTTACAAAGCATGTCTACATCTAATGTATATTTTGTTTTTTCTGATAACCCTATAGAAAGGTGTGGTATTATACAGTTGAAGAAGTGAGGCCCAGGAAAACTTAAACAACAGCCTCTAAGACACAGAACCTGTATTAGTTCAGGGAATGCACACTAGCTGCCAAAACAAACAATTTTCAAAGTAGTTTCATAAACAGAAGCATATATCTTGCGGTAGACAAATAGATAAATACATACATATATATATATAGACATACATAAAATTAGCTACAGCACAACTAAGAGATTTCAGGCATTAAATTGTAACCAACGAGTTAACAAGAGTTGTGATAGAGTTGTGGGCTTGTGGACTTTATAACTTTTTATCTATTTTGTGTCCATTTTCGTAAGATAATTTTATTAATTTTATAATGACTAATATAATTTTATAATTAGCAAAATCTGAATCTTTTACCACTTTGTGAACTTGGGCAAATAGACTAATCTGAGAACCCCTTCCATTCCTTTTACTGCACACATTAAGTGATCAACAGGAACAAAAGTGGTCTCACAAAACGTCTGTTGACCTGATGAATAGATTGCAGTTATGTATAAACTGAGACAATCTTATTTCTTTATTAAATGATATTAAATTGGAAAACAATCCTGGCTGAGAAATAAAAGTAGAGGTAAGGAAATGAATTAAAATGTGAGATTGAGAGATTAATTGGAGGGAAAAAAAAGTGCAGTTTGACTCTGCCCTATATACGACGTTCATTATATGAACTAATGGATAACATATACTTATGAAAAGGCATTGTCAAAACAGTACACGAGTCTATTGATTTTGCCCTCATCAGTACATTATACTCTTACCTTCCTGAGATTAAAATAAATGGAGAGAGTAACAAGATTCTCCATAAATTAGAGTCATTCATTTTCATTTTGAGAACGTATATCATATTTGCAGCATATCAATTAAGATCTAGAAGATGAAAATTTTACAAGATAATAATCTAAAAAATATTTATTTTTATCTTAACACTAAATAAGTATAAGAATAGCACTGGTGACCTCAAGGTAAAATGTTGATGAGATTTAACAGCAGAAAGGAAACATAGTTTGCAACTAATGTTGATACTTTCAACTGTGCTATCATAGATATGTTAATATGTGGTATGGACAACTACTGTATGAGGTAATCTAGTTTTTTAATTATTATTATTATTCAACAGATATTTACTACATACCTACCAAAAGCTAGACCCTGTCCTAGGAAATAAAAAGCATTTTAGTATATGGTCCCTGCCCGAAAAAAAAAAATTATCTAATTAGGGAAGCAATACTCACACATGCAACAATCAATAATAATAATAATAACCAACATTTGTTGAGCACTTACATTGTGCCTAGCATTGTGCTAATTGTTTTAACCAGCATTAAATCATAAATCCCCACAACTCTATAAGTATGCCATACTTCTATTCTCATTTTATAAGTAAGCAAATGGAGACTCAGGTGATTAGCTCTGTCAGAGAATAAGTCATTCCACTTAAGTAAATTTCCAGATAAATGAATAAACATCCAAAGTCCCTATATTTGTTTCAAACATCTTGGATGAACTTGGACTAAAGCGTGTGGCACAAGTCCCCTAGAACAGGGTTTTGGCACTTTCCTTGGTTAATCACACTGAAATTCAAATGTTTCATTTTGTTTTAATTTGGTGATTTGGGGGCTATGACTGCCATAATGAGTGATGTCAGACTGACAGAAACCAAAAGAGTTGGAATTATGTGCACAATAAGAGTTAAATGGTCTCTAAATTAAATTCAGATGAACTTGCTCTAGACAAAGTAATACATTGTTGAAATAAATTGTATGTATTCTAGTGGCTCTAGGGCTTTTTATTATTTGATTTTTTTTTATCTCCCTTCTGGTTGTAAACTGGTTTTAATCGTTGGGTTGTGCCATAAATGAGATACTATAGCATGCATATGTTGCAAGGAAGAAACATTGGAATTACTTTACTTTCTATAATTTGTGATCACTAAACCCTTAGCACAGTTTATAAATGGTTTAATCAGAAATCATCATTGTGGTTTCTAAAGCCTTTAAGTTCAGCTTCCATGGCAAAACGTACTTCTGTATGCACGTGGTGTTGCCAGAATCATTGAGGTGTATAAATTCTCTTTTCCCAGAATACTGCATATGTTTGTGGACAGAAAAAAATGAGAGCTATCAACTAAAGGTTATGCCTGGTAATAACAGGTGGGCTCAGAGCCAGGGGCAGGGAAGCTGACCTTCCTTATAAAGGCAGTACTACCATTAGCTAATGATCAGAGCCACCATTAGCCTTCTAAAATCCATGTCTTTATAGCTGCCTAAGAGCACAGACCAAGTGGACAAAAACCCAAAGGAATCCTGAAATATGGAAATTGGATGCTTTGTCCATTGTGGGTTTTTTAATCTTTTCATGCTGATAATAGTGCTCAGGGACCCTGTGTGGTTGGTAAATGAGTCAACTGGAGACTCCTATTATAGAAGTCTCAGTAAATAAGAGTTCTGAGCAAATAAGCCACTAAAGAGGTTCACTGTGGTGTGTCGATGGTTCACTCTGCTGCTTTTTTGGAAATATTATTTGATTCATTAGCATCGCTGTCACTATCTTTATCTTTTATTTATAACAATTGGCCAAACATGAATTATCATTAATCACTATGTCATAGGCCCCTTGGTATAACTCATTATAAATGAAAGTGTCCTGCACGTAGGCATGTTCTGCAGAGAATGGGCCCTCTCTCATGGCAGAGAGTTCTGTGCACTCGCATTGTTCCTATAAAAGGATGGGGCCACGTGCCTGGGAGTCTGTAAAGTGGCGTTGAGCACCAGGTAAATCTTGGATTAAATTGCCTCTAAAGTCCACCTGGCTTCTGTGTATGTCCTTAATCTGTGCCTTGCCATACTGTGGTTCAGCACTTGTTCCATTTTCACCATAATTCTCACCTCCTGTTTTTGCCTCTGCTGAGATCTTAGCTCTTTGGAAACCTTCTAGTCATCCTTCAAGTGGCAGCTCTAGTGCTTTCAATTTTGGAGCCTGCCTTACTCTTGCAGGAAGAGTTAGGTGTTTCCTCCATGAACTTCCTCAGTGCTTCGGACCAGCTCTACAGGGGTGTCAAAATGCTGTATTGCTTGCTTAATTGTTTGTCCCCACTGTGAGCTTCTTGATAGAGACACCATTTGTTACCCAGGTTTATATTCCTGGGGTCTAACAATGTCTAGTGCATTATAGGTATTCAAGTAATACAGTTTGAGTTTAATTATACTCCTCTCAGAAAACATGATTCAAGTCTATCTACATTGGATAATGTAGGCTAAACTGCTTTATCAAGAGGTCTCTAAACTATTCAGAGTGGTCGAGTGTGGAATGCGCAACAGATCAGAATAGTGCTTCACATCGTTGATGGCTGTCACTAGAGATAGCAATCTGACTTCCTGCAAGTATGACTACAGCCAACTCTCTTCCTGGTTTGTTTGCTTGCTTGCTTGCTTGTTTGTTTGTTTGTTTGTTATCATAGGTAAGGAGTTGGTTTCTTGGGCAGGTTGCTGCAGGTTGTGAGTCAAAGTTATGTTTTTATATATGTCATCTGGTCATTGTCTATTGGTATATTCTGTCTCTCAAGCCAGAGATATGAACTAAGAATTTGCTGTTTTATGTGTAAGCATGGTGGTAGCCAGGAACTGGGGAGAGAGTTGGTTATAGAGGTATTTAGGTGGAGATAGAAACTAAGAGAAACAATGTAACCAGAACAAGAAATAAAAAATGATGACATTCCCTATAAGACACTCATCTACTAAACTGGCGAGGACATCTTCATACAAGAATAGGTCAAGCACTACCACTATTGGAGCAATTGAAAACTTTTGATCTTAAAAAATAAAAAAAGACTGATAATAAGTTAGTAACCCAAGATTAACAAGCAATTGGATAGCAAATAAACTTTAGAATTGTGTGAACATTGCCTTAAAGATGCTGCCAGGTAAAGCCACTATATAATGGGGACAGTCGTGAAGAGCATCAGAGGCAAAGGAGAAAACATTCAACAGAATTATATGGCCCTCCTTTTGCCATAGAGCTTATGACAATCTCCGGGGTTAGATGGAAGCCTGTTTCCTAGATTGCAGCTTTGGAACATCTTTGACAGGGTCTTAACACTTCATACCAGATTTCTGCTAGTTGTCCATCTGCCAGCATTAGCTCTGCCTCCAGGATCTCTCACTAAATCTTATCTTCTGCGCCAGCATAAGATGGTGTCAACCTGTCTCTCAGTTTCTGGCTCTTCTGCTCTCAAGTCATGCTAAATCAGTAAACACAAGTGATATGTTGTACTTAAACATTCTCATTCCCTTAAAATTGGCTGCAGATGACATCTCTTTGTTTAGCTGCCATTATGGTGAATAATTACTCTATTCTGAACTTTAAAGAAGAATTCCAAGAAGTAGGTTTTAAAGTAAATTTTAACTAGCTGTAGAATGGCTTACTTTCCTCTATTAATTAATCATGTATGGAGAAAGCTAAATTATTGGACATAAACTTCTAATAAATAATACAACTACCCACTTTGGGCCAATTAACTGAATCTCCACACCACTGCCTACTATGCCTCAGCTTGTTTCTAAGAAATGTGACAAGATGATGTAATCACATTCAATGGGAGAAAGCATTACAATATCCGTTAGCTTAATTTTTCCCAGAAGTATAATAGAAACAGAATATAATGAAGACAATAGAGTATCTAGAAAGGAGGTGTGTGTGTGTGTGTGTGTGTGTGTGAGTGTGTGTGTGTGTGTGTGTGTGTATGTGTTGTCATGCCTTCATTGACTAATTATGTCTCTATTAGCAGATTTTTTTCTCAGTTCTGAAGGCCAAAAGTTCAAGATTAAGGTGTCAACAGGGTTGGTTCCTTCTGAGGCCTCTCTCCTTGGCTTGCAGATGGCCACCTTTCCCCTGTATGTTCATGTGATTTTATTTCTTTGCACTCTGTGTCCTCATACCCTCTTCTTATAAGGACACCAGTTATATTAGTTTGGGCCCACCCTAACGAAATCATTTTAATTTAATCACCACTTTAATGGCCCTGGCTCTGAATTCAGACACATTCTAAGGCATTGAGAGTTAGAACTTCAACGTATGAATTTTGAGGAGATGCAATTCAGCCCATAACAAGTGCAATAAAAGCAGGCTCCTTTGTTGTGTGCTTGGGGTAAAAAATACAACTCCTGTATTGAAACTAATCTGGAATTACATCTTGTTTCCTAGGGAAATATTAAAATACTGAAATTCTAAAATTTTATTTTAAATTTAATAGGTTTATGTATTTGGCAGAAAATCTTTTCTATAAAATGAAGTGTCTGTACAAAATGTTTGAAAGATAGAGATTTGAGGTTTTAGTTTTTAAAAATATTTAAATTTTGAAAGTAAGAGTATTTATTATTTCATATTTCTATGTTAATATATACTTAGATCAAATATATAAAAATAGATTTTAAGGCATGCGATTTTAAAATATAACATTATCATGAGGCTATCTTATATGCCATTATTGTAGAAGGTAGAATAAATAGATTTTAGAGTAATAAATGTAAATAATAATTTAGCTTAAATGTTTGAAAGAAAGGAATATGATAATGAAAGTAGATTTTTAATTACAAAGAGAAAGAAAATTTAAATTGCATGGGTAACTCTATTATATAACTCTAAGGTGTTATATAATAAATATATCATTTAGGATCAAACAACATAAACAGCATTGTTGGTTTGGTTGTATTTAAGCCACAGAATGTCCAGGAAGGGTTTTAGTTATGTTAGACCCAATGATCTTTTTAAGCCTGATCATCCTAAGAATATAGCCCCAGCTCAGAATCTACATCTACAGCATTGATGTTCTGTCATAAAATACTTTTCAGTGTTTCAATAGGATATTGCTTATACTCCTATGTATTTCTCCTTGAGCAATTTGCCCCCCAGAAAAATTTCACATGTCCACCTGTTGAGTTAATCCCAAGACTATCTAGTTTATATGAATTATCTAAATCACTTGGTACATAGGTTTGATCTTAAATAACATTGTGAAGTGCTTCTCCTTTGCCAAATTCCCCTCAGAACACCTGTTTTATTGGAGGACCATTGGCCAGAACCATCCACCTGGGCCGGCTCATCTAAGATATCCTTCTCCAGATGGAGATGAATATTTCTTTAGAATGTTAAAGGTTATTCTTAACATTTTGATGGCTTGTTTACATTTTAATTCTTCCAAGCTTCCCTTAACATTGTTGCTCAGTTACTCGTGGTTAACCATAGTCTGAAAATATTAAATGAAAAATTCCAGAAATAAACAATTTATAAGTTTTAAATTGCTCAGTGTTCTAAGTATCATGATGAAATCTCGAGCAGTACCACTCCATCCATCCCAGGACGAGAATCATTTCTTTTTCCAACATAGCTACACTATGTATGTCCCCTGACCATTAGTGATTTAGTAGCCAACTCTGTGAACAGATCGACTATCTCAATATCTCAGTGTTTATGTTGGTGTAACCCTTCTGGAAGCCTAACACAATGGCACAATGCCTAAGTCATTCATCTCATTCATCTCATCACATAAGCACTGTATCATCTCACATCATCACAAGAACGGTGAGTACAGTACAATAAGGTATTTTGAGAGAGAGAGATGACTTTTATTAGTTTGTAGTTATAATTGTTCTATATTATTATTCATCATTGCCATTAACCTCTCACTGTGCCTAATTCATAAATTAAACTTTCTCATAGGTACATATGTATAGGGAAAACCATAGTATATATAGGGTTTTGTACTATCTATGATTTCAGGCATCCACTGGGGGATCTTGGAATATATCCTATGTGTATGGGGGTGGGGAGCTACTAGTAGTAATTTTAAAACCTCTGGCTAATTGGTAAAAACAATTTTCTTTCCTAGAAAGTCCAAAATCCCTCCACACAGTGCATACCTAGTAACTGAAGTACACTTCACACAGCATTTAAAATGCCAATGTTTCCCTGGCTCTCTTAGATTGTATTTAACAGAATATCTTCAAAGCTTAGTTTCTTTGAATACGTCGTTTTGGTGATAAGTAGTGGGAAACCAAAGGTTCTTTTACCTGGATAAATCAACCTTCTCAGCAATTTACTTTACTTTCTCCAACAGCAGATTTGGAAAAAAATTATGCCAGTGGCCTGACAAATGCACAAAAAGCAGCTTGCCTTTCAAATTCCCTTTGCTCAGGTATCATAGATAGCAAATTTAACAATAATAACAACCAGTGACTAACTTCATATGGAAATCAATAATCACTCCTCGTCTTCGACCTTTTTCAGAAGGTAGTGTGAACCCCAGAAAACCATAAAATGGCTTTCCATTTTTAGATAGAGGTACAGAGATAAAAATCCAAAGTAATTTCTATTTCTTATTCATTTTTTAGAACCCCAGAATATCTGAGTCCTAATGTGAAATAGTCAACCATTTTTCTTAACTGTTTTCTGAATAAACATTTGCAGATGAATTGATTTATACTACTTTAGTAAATATTAGACACTTTAATTACCAATTTTGAAATGTCAAGACAGGAACAAATCATTGTTATGCCATTTTGCAATAATTTTTTCTTGCAAATTTCAGAGATACATCAACATCCAGTATCTGAACTGGAAAGAGAAAGAACAAAATAAATCCATTCACACAATAGAAAAAAATAAATTATATTTTAGTCAAAGCTGTGTAAATTACAGTATTAGCACAGAACATTTGTTTTCTGTGACTATTTATGGAAGATTTAAACCAAAGGACTAGACTTCATTGACTGCCTCTTTATATAGCGGAGGCGGGCAGCACTTAGAGAAGCCAATTAAAAGCCAAGTTGGATATTAAGCAAGCTTGTTAGAATGACTGCCTTCTAGGATTTATGTGCTGATTCTGACTTTGGGCATGCTCACTCAGCTCTCATGGAGGTCAACATGAGCTATGGTCTTACGATCCTCCAAATGGTTGCTGTTCAATTATGTGCATCTCTCAGATATCATCATTTGTTTACTATATCATTTATAAATCCATGATGATAGGTGCTACTAATGTAATTGAACTGTATATCTACTGATATACTATTTGATAACTATTTTGTAAGTGTATATACAAACTTATACATACATATCTTCTGAAAAATTTCCAGGCTATGAAGCAAAAATTCAGATGGTGGTTCACATATCATGTCTATATATTTAACTCATAAATCAATTTTACCAATTATTAAATGAAATATACTCTATTGTTTTCATCCTCCTTCCATAATAAACATACCTTCAAAATGTCAAAATGGAAAAACTTGCAAATATTATATATATATTGTTTATTATGTGACCAAACATCATCAAAATATCAATGACAATTGAGCTTAATTGTTAATGTGTAAGTCTAAGAATCAGGCTATATGGATCAGCAGCATTTGCCAAACAACAAAATAAAGTATATATAACTCACAAATTATTATATATTTGTTCTAGAATGCTATTTTTGTTGACTTCATTTCAACAATATCACTAAGCATATTGCTATAATCAATAGCTTCACAGTTTCGTTCTAAAGATAGTAATGCCAAATTAGCAATTTTTCTTAGATTATTATAGTTTTAGATTTTTTCATTCATTTCAATTTGTAGAAACTTTATTTTGTTGAATAAGTACCAACTCAGATTGTCAATGAAATTTTAAAGCAGTACTTAGATACAGAAGTTATCCTTATATCTAAATATATCTAAATGAATTATATATGATAAATTTTATTTTATTACATAATACAAAATATTTTAATTGTATTATATAATTTGCCATCAGAAAGTGGAATTTTTATCACTTCTGGAAACAATAGCTGGATCCACATAGTTAAGTTAAGAATTGTCCTGGCACTTCTCTCATGTTACAGCTGCATAAATGCAAATTTAAAAGTATAATGGCCTGTTTAATATTTAAACATATTCCTCAGCTTCTGTGGATAACTTTTTGATATTTTGCTACTTCATGAGTATCTCAGGAACCACAAATTAGAACATGAAGAAAAAAAATTCTTTTAATGGGCTTTCAATAATTATTAGAAAATAATTCTTTATTATTCAAGGACTTCCTGTGAAAATGACTTCCAAAATAAAGGACTCAAAGATTAATTTATTTTTTTTCTCTTATCTAAGCAATTCCACTGCTTCAATCCTCCCCATACACCAAAGAACGTCAACTTTGGCAGCAAAATAACACAAAACTTGAAAGTATTCAGCTGTGGTCTCCTTTTGTCTAGACAGTATAGTAGGCAAGACATGTACAGTAGTAGTAGCTCCCTGAAGTTTGAAAAATATTAACCATAAATGTGTGAAGTGCAGGGCCCAGGACACTCTCCTCTTACCCATGTTCTAAGGTCCTGACTTTAATGTTCTAAGGTACTGACTCTATGGCATTGATCTCTGCTGTTTATTGTACATCTGTATATTTTCAAATGATGCTGGAGTGAGAATGTTTCAGTGGCTCTACACTCACCTTGGCAGAACTCATCTGAGTTGTTTCAATTGTAATGCTCCCGTCTGCTCACTTTTTAAGCAAGCCACTACTGTTGAGGTTGTGTTAGCTAGAGAATTACTGTTTAAAAATTAATTACTTGCTAGAAATTACTGTTTGGCTATCACCATAGAAACATAGGCTACTAACTATGGAAACATAACATTCTAACAAGCTTTCTGCTTTCTGTACCCTGGCTTGCACACCTGACCAGTGGGTTGACAGGTAATGAATAGAAGAAAAATAGACCTTTGTGTTCAGACAGAATGAAGAATGGGATTTTGGGCTTAAAAACCCTGTACCTCTACATTTCGGGGCTGCTTAATTTGGGGTCTGCGTACCCCTGGCAGACCCAGCTGGCTGAATAAAGAGTGTGATTCCTCTAACTCACTGAGAGTTCTGGTGGTCCGTGTGTCTTTGGGGGGCTGGTGGCCACAACAAGGTGAGCCTGTTACCCTCTCTCTTGTATTTTGACATATCAAAAGTGATATGGGTGGCAAATTATATAGTTTCGTAGAACAAATTTAATTTCAACTGAATTGTCATGTTTCACTGGTTTGAAAGCTGCCACTGACTGAGAAGAGATTTTACTTTCTGCTTGGGCCTCCTCCTCAAATGCTGATAGAGGGAGTCAGGGTGGTGTGCTGGGGACAGTTCTGCTCAACCTCATCAGCCAGTGTGAGCAAGTCTTCATCAGTAAGTCACTCTCATTTCCTTCAGAGTGGTGCCAGTTGCTTGGGATTTTGTTCTCTGAGAGACTTATCACTCAGAGCCTGACAGAGAAATGACTAGATATGGGTGGAGCAGATGAAAATTGTATTTTTTTTTTTTGCAGATTAAAGTTGTGCATCTGCTCTTCTCCTAAATATTAAATAATAGTAATTGAGAGCATAGGTAAAAAGAGTTGATGAAGCTTTCTCAATTGATTTTGGAGAAATGCATTAAATTTCTAAATGTAACAATATCATTAATGATGACCAAATCATTTCTCTTTTACTTTTTAATGTATTTGTGTGTGTGTTTAATTCAAACACAAGCTACCATAATAGAGGCTTGCCCACTTTTGAAATAAAAATAAAACAATTTTTTTAGGCTTGTGTTAGGAGAGTATAGAAAAGCATTCCAACATCCCTGATCTAATGGTGTATTTTGAGTCTAACAAAAAATTAACCCAAGTGTTTTTATATTTGCCAGAGTCATTGTTTCTGTTTCCTTCTGGCACAAAAGAGAATTTGCTATGTGCGTACTGAGTCGTCAGACATGGATCAAGAGTATTATTAAGATTTAGTAAATATGCTAATGGGCAAAACCAATAGAAAAGCTTATGTTAACCTAGGATGTCCTGTGACTCAAATACAAATGTTTTACTCCCTGTAGTTAATCAGCTTGTAAATAACCACATTATTACATAAGTAGAAAGTTTTCTTCCTGTAGCCCTCTAGTCATATATGCTATCTATCCCCTTCATTCTTCCATGACATTAAAAATGAGATATAAATGAGAAGCACAGCTTAAGCTTACGCTTTGCTTATTTCTTTTTTTCAGTTAGTGCATGTATAAGTATGTTAACTCTTCATTTGGCATGACCATTTATAATTATCTTTAAAAGAATTACAATCATTTTCAACTAGTGAAAAATTTGGGATTTAAAAAAAAATGTTTGGTTTTAGGTATGAAAATAAAAATAATTTAGAAGCCATTTAATAATAATATTAAGTACCTATGACCTTATTAATATTAGTAAATATTTGTAAAAGCAGATCTAAATTATGACCATTCTGTATATTAAAATACATGTATTATATATAGGTTTGAAGACTAAACCTTTATCCACTTCCTGGTGCACATCAAAGCAAAATCTCCTAATTAACACTTCTAGATTGGTTTGAGAAGACTTTATTCTGAATTTGAACTAATGGTTTTATTAAAATGTAGGTAAAGAACTATATGTTCTACCACCCTTTGCTTTGTATCCAGGAAAGAAGACTGTGAATTCAGGTTTCAAAAGAGAATAGGTACCAATAAAAAAATAAAATTTTAATTTGCCTCTATGAAAATCACAGAACTTCTTTGGGTTAGTTTTCTCTCTCTAAGTGTTGTGCAATGACCTTACTAAGAGAATTTCAATATTATTCTTAATTTTGGAAAAAAATTACTAGGTTCATGATGATATTGGCATACCCTAAATAATCATTCTCTGATCTCAGCTGAGTTGGCTGCTCAAAATAAGTAGCATGACAAATAGGTGCACGTACTCATTCACTGAAGTGATTACCTCCTGCAAAATTATTGGCTGTTTAATAATAGTGATATTTGAATTTTTTTATAAGTAATTTTCTCATTTATTATGTGAAAAAATATGAGAATTATACTAATACATTTGCTGAATTGTATAATTTGAACCCTCATCAATATTTGTAAATGTTATTTTGTTCAATTTTAATAATTCGTTTTTTAAACAATAAGTATTTATTTTTCACTATGGTCAGAAACTCAGAAACATCTCAGCTGGGTGGCTCCAGCTCAAAATCTCTCATTAGCTGGTTTGTGAGATTGTGTCATGAAGGACTATATCAACTAAAGACTTGACTTAGGCTGGAGGATCCACTTCTAAGATGGCTCAACTCACATATTTGTTGACAAGAAGCCTCATTTCCTTAATGGCTTTTGGCAAGAGGCCTCAGTTCCTCACCGATGAACTCTCCATAGGGGTCCTGGAGTGTCCACATGACACGGCAGCTGGCATACTCTAGAACAAGTGCTTGAGAGGAAGAGAGTAAGCCCAGTGCCTTTTATGTCCTAGTCTTGTGAGTCATACATCATTACTTCCACCACTTTCCATTCACTTAAAGCAAGTCACTAAGTTCAGCCCACACTACAGGGGGATGGAATTTAGTCTGTACATTCTGAGGAGAGATTATAGGAATGTGTGGATACAATTTAATCTATTACAGCAGCCTTGACTCCTTTCTTTCACTTACAATCTGCACCCAGTCCATCAGGGAGTCCTGTTGATTATACCTTCATAATAAGCCCAGAACCTATAATAAATTCAGTCAGACTGACCCTGTTAAAGCACAAGTCAAATTACATCACATCTCTCTTGGAATAGAAGTTCAAGTTCTTGCAATGGTTGAAAAGGCCCGTGGATCCTGGCTCCATCTTTGAACATATCTTTGACTTTTTCTCCTTCTGATTCTCTGATCTCAGTTAAATTGTGTTTCCAAAGTTAAGTACTACATCAAAAAGGCACACATAGCCATGAAGTAAGGTTGGTTATCTACAGAATTATTGGATGCTCAGAAACATGGACATCACTTATCTATCCTCTAGTAAAAGAATTCACATGAGTAGAGAGAAGGGAGAGAAGAAACTCTTGGGGTTTAAGATGGAAAGTGAGAAATCCCAAACGTTATAACTTGAATGAGAAAAATATTTAATTTTTAAAAATATAGTAACACACAGGTGTGAGTGAATTGATAAAGAATTGAATTAGTCTAGCTGGAGATGCATGTGTGTGAGAGAAAGAGACAGATACAGAGAGAGAGAGAGAGAGAGAGAGAGAGAGAGAGAGAGAGAGAGAGGGAGGGAGGGAGGGAGGGAGGGAGGGAGGGAGGGAGGAAGGAAGGAAGGAAGGAAGGAAGGAAAAAAATAGTATATTTAGAACAGGGCTTGTTGATTCCTTTTCACTGAATGAAACAGAGAAGGAACCCACTCAAAGAGTTTTTCTGTCCTCTTATTCTGTTTCTATATTACATTCATTGCTTCCACCTCTCCATCAGAGATGGTTCAGATCTCCAAGCTGAAGTAATTCACCTGGTCTTGGGCAACTTGCATATAGCTTTGCCTAGCTATAGCCAAGGTCTATGGACACATAGGGACAATTGCTCTGAACATTTTATCATCCCTGCAATAGCTGTCTTTTGTGTCACCAGTCACACCTCTCTTACATTATTCATGGCAGTTGGCATTACCTCATTCAGAACACAGAGAAGCGAACATGTGTTTATTTTCTAACAGAAGCAAGAGGAAGCTTGCAGTAATTCTGCAGGCATTATTGATTCTTCACCCATTGCCCATAAATCTACCTTCTGAGGAGGCTACACGGAGCCCTGCAGTACATGGCTTAAGAATGATAGTCACATTTATTTCCCACAAATAAAAAGGATTATCATAGGTCTTGTCAAAGAACCCCAGTGCAAAATAAAGAAGATTTTTCCCAGGGTCGCCTATCTCAAGATGACAATTGTGAATTGAGTGGCTCTGGTTCTGAAGATAAAATGATAGAGAAAGAGAAAAGAGTCACACCACAAAGAGATTGTCTGGAAATGTCAGAAGTCAGGGAGGCTGGAGATGAGCTATGAAGGAAGATGTGGAATTTATGAAAATGGGAAGAGAGAAGACAACCCAGAGAAAGTGTTTTGTCTTCAGGACAACTGCTGGACATTAGGCTGCATTTATTCTCCCATGTCCCTATTGTGAATGTTCAAAACAGACTCTTTCAAAGGCATTGTGCCAAGTCACAGCCTCTTTGCTTTGGAAGCACTGGGTAGGAGTCCATGTGTTCTGGCTTCATAGGTATAAGGATTGTGAGGATTGTGTTTAGAGTGGGAGCCCACAGGGAGGCAGGAAGGAGCATCCTTGAAGAGGGAGAGTCCTCCACCAGCAGGGCTGGCACAGGCCCCTGGGCATAAGGCCAGCAGCCAGTGTTGTCCAGGAAACAGATCCGCACACCTTTCTGGCAATGCACCTTCAGCTAAAAGCTGATGACATCTGGGAGGTTGTGCCCCTTTCTTCTTTTCTTGGTATCACAGAGCCTTTGAATTTATTCCTTCAGTGAATGTATATGATAGGGAACTTCCTTAGCTGTAATTAATACTGTTAAACAAAAAAATTAACTTTTATGACTGAAAGTCTTTTTAAAAGAAAAGTGTTTATTAGGCCATTGTGTGTGTGTGTGTGTGAGAGAGAGAGAGAGAGAGAGAGAGAGAGAGAGAGAGAGAGAGAGAGGAGGGAGGGAAGGAGGGAGGGAGGGAGGGAGGGAGGGAGGGAGGGAGAGAGAGAAAAAAAGGAGAAGGAGAAGGAGAAGGAGAGGACCCATCTTTAGATTCTAAACCAACAGCAGCATGACTTGATAGGAAAGACCACATAACATGTCCATTGTCTCAGAGTTTGCAAGAAGTTTTATACATCAAGTAGTGGGAACAGGTAAGGAAGATGTAAGCCCTCTGAAAGAATTTACATTGGCTATAGGTAAAGGAGTGAGGGAGGGTGAACCCCAGCTAGCTCTACGATAGGCAGAGAGTTGACAAAAAGGAATATTAGCTCCTGTGGGTTGGCTGTGGGCAGCAGTCTGGAAAGTTCACATTTAAACAAGAAGCCGAGGCTTCTGAACTTTGATGGTGCCTGGATAAAATAGTCTTCAGAAACAGTCACCTGGAAATTAATCCAAAATCCCAATAAACATAGGAGAAATGTGAGCAGTGTTTTGTTAGCTGGCCCTCAGCCATTAACAGACTAACAGTTCTGTCTCTTTCTCTCACTCTCCAGGAGCCACAATTTAATTGAGAACATCTCAAAATGTTCTTTTTGTCAGTACCCACCTCACATCAAATAGGACAGCCCTTCTTCAAAATACCACAATTTAAGAAACGTTTAGAGCCAAATGTTAACGGGTCTACATTATAAGGAAAGATATGTGAAGCGACCTGACAGATTTTTGCTCAGGAGCAAATTAATACCCTCCAAAAAATTTGTCCTTAGACTGTGTTTTAGTCCACAGAATTATTTAGTCTAAGGATTGTTTACCTCCAAAACCACAGCATAGTTTTGTGATACTTCTTGATTTACATTGTTTTTCATCTTCAGCATCCCTGTTTTTCTCTCCATGTTTTACAGATTCTTTTTCAAGTAAATTAGTTCTCATTCTTCCCTTACCTGTAATATGAAAACTAACAAAATCTAGTTGTTTACAGGCTCTCTGTTTGGGGTATTTTGTAGACCACTGAAGTATAGAAGTGAAAGTTATACTTTGAGGTTGGAATTTAAATGTTAAATCAAAATATTTCAGATGTTTCTTCAGGAAAAAATCTCCAATAACACAAGAACATTTTAAACTAAAAAATACAAGAACAAATCACCAAACATTTTCTACCAATTTATATATTTTAAAAAATCAAACTGTAATAGTCACGTTAGCAGTGCCAAAAGTCAGAATATAAAGTTTATACTAAGAGATCATATACTGGTTACTGGGGATTTCAAAAGGACAACCTTGTGCTGGGCTGTTAAGTTTCAAAGCCATGTTTAGAAAATTATTTTATTTGTAAGTACATTTGCGTATTAGAGACTCAGGTGATTGTGCTAAGCCTGAAGTGCTGGTGAGAACAGGCTTTAGGAATCTCCAAATACTAGCTCCCATTATCCAAGATTCTTCAGCTTCTCCTAAGAGGACTTAGGTTTCCAGTCAGGGAACCCAGAGCAAAAGAAAATCTCTTTCTTAATGAGAGAGGGGGGATCTTGGAAATGGATGCTGAAATGTGCTGTGTGCGCACCAGACACTGCTGTACTTACTAACAAAGCCAGATACAGCTGGCTTCTCAGAAGGGAGGTTTGCTTTGCAGATTAACAGGTTGCTTGCCCTTTCTAGGGAGGAGAAAAGCCAATCCGCCCTCCCTAGAGCCTCACACAGAGCGCCATTCCCAAGGGGCTTCACCTGTGGGGATTAGAAACCCTGTTGAAGAGCAGTATATTGTTGCTTAAAAAAAAAAACCTGTTAAGCTAAGTTTTAAAGAGGTTTTCTCTGAACACTGCTAACCCAAGTTAGTAGGGGGGAAAAAAGACTTACTGTAGAACCTGACTGAACTTCCTTTGAGTAAAAATATCGTCCTTTTCTCCTGTCACCTGAGAAGATATTATGGAGAATCCCATCAATTGTCTGGGTAGTGTGTCCCCACCAGAAGGACGTTCAGTCTCACACAGACTGCAGCTCAGCCTGTTGTTGTGACGACTGCAATGCCTGTGACTTCATTTTGGTCTTTGTTGCTTTGCAGTAATTAAGAAACCATGACTAAAGGTGTTGCCAAGAAAATTAAGGGATATGAAACTGATTTCTTACACTTAAGATTCTTATGCTTGCACTCTTTAGAATAGTAGCTTGTATAATAAATCCTGAGACACCTTCTGGAATGAAACTAGATGATAGTTTCAGTGTCTTGGTGTTCATTGCTAGTGTGTAGAATTAAAATTAAGTTTTGTATATTATCTTGAATCTTGTAAACTTGTTGAAATCGATTATTAGTTCTAAGGGTATTGTATTTTGGGGGGGGTATATTCTTTGCAATTTTCTATCTAGCTGATCATGTCATCTGCAAACATGAAAAAATAAATTTTCTGTAGACATTCCTTATTAAGCTGAAGAAGTTCTCTATTATTTTTCTGAGGGGTTTTTAAAATAAATCATGACTGAGTGTTAAATTTTGTCAAATATTTTTTGCGCATCATTTGGTATGATCATGTAATTTTTCTTCCTTAGTCTTTTAAAGTGGATTATTTTTATTGGTCTTAAAATATTGAAATAATCTTGCATCTCTGAAATCAACTCCATTTATTATAGTACATAATTTTTTATGTATTAATTCTGTTTGTCAATATTTTGCTAAGTATTTTTAGTCTATTTTCATGAGTAATAATAACCTGAAGTTTTTGTTTTTGGTGTGTGTGTGTGTGTGTGTGTGTGTGCGCGCGTGTGCACGCGCACACACATGTGCACGCGCACAATATCTCTGGTTTTGTGTCTTATCTTTTTTTTGTCAGTCTTGATAGAGATTTGACAATTTTGTCAATCTCTTCAAAATACCAACTCTTCATTCCATTGATTTTCTCTATTGTTCATCCATTTTAAATTCCATTGATTTCTGCCCTAATTCTTATTACTTCCTTCCTTCTGCTTGATTTGAAGTCATATTGCTCTTCTTTTTCTGGATTCTTGAGGTGGCAACATAAATTTTTACTTGAGTCTCTTTTTCTTTTCTAATGTGAGAGTTTAGTGCTATAAATATCTCTTAGTGCTGCTTAGTACTTAAATTAGTACTTTAATTTTGAATGTTGTATTTTCATTCTGTTCTCTATTTTTTTTATTTCCCTTGAAACTTCCTCTTCGACCCATGGATTATTTAGCAATGTGTTGTTTAGTTTCTATGTGTTTGGAGATTTTCCTATCTTTCTGTTATTGATTTCTACTCACTTTCATCATGGTCAAAGAACATATTTATTAGTGTTACAAAATGCCATTTTTTCTGTTATATTTTAAAATCCAAATAGTTTAACATAAGCTCTTTTATAAGAAGAAAGAACAAAAGTGAAATTATAAATGTTAAGTTGTAGTAATTTTCTTCAGTGGTTCATGTAAGATAAAATTACTACAGGGGTTTTTTTTGTACATGATTAACAGGCTACATTCTGAGGAAGAAAATGTAAAACAAATCATATCTATTTTATTCTTATATCTGCTTAAAATCTGAATAGTTCCTATGTTATTAAAACAAACACTATATATGTTTTGTTTATTAAAAAGTATAGTTTTCTAGTAAAGCTACACATTTTTACTTTTAAGAAGAAACTACAAAGATACCTATTTTCTTGGAGACCATAATATTTTAAGCTGTTTTCTTAAAGAAATTTTTTATATACTATATGTATACTATTTCCTTTTGTTTGTTTATTTATATAGATGGGCACTTGTAGGGTTGAAAGAGAATTCTGAGCTTAGGATATTGATTTGACTCATTCTGCATAATCAACTTGATGTGGCAAATCTAAACTAATAGGAAATAAAATACTCAGGAAAAAAATTAATTTATGCTTGATTTGTTTATATCTAAATTTAAGCTATCTATTCCAGTTATCATCAGATTAATTTCTTGAATGTTCCATTGACATCTAAGTTTAATTTCTTGAAACATTAGCTCATTAAAATTTCTCATACCCAGGACACTGAGAAACAGAAATATAAACATTTGAACCCATATAGAATCTTCCAATCCTTATATCTACTTATTGTGCTTTATCTTTAATCTTATTTGTAATTATCTACCATATCACTATTTCACAATACCAACCAATACTGTCTTACCTCATGATTTGCCCATTCCTGTTACTTTGCTTCCCATTCTAGATTCTGTCCCAGGCCTTTTCTACCATCTTTATAAAGACTTACTTAAAACTCATCTTCTCTATGAACCACTTGAGCAGAGAAAGGCATTCCCTACAGTTTCACCTTAATGGAAAATTTCAAACTATATTGGTGAAGTACATGTTGTTTCCTTTATGCTATCATCACTCCAAGATATCTATGTCTCTGCCACCTCCCTAATGCGCGCACACACACACATGCACACACATGCATACACTCACAATAATCTCTTTATTTTGGCTCATAATGATGGTTTTGCCTGGACTAGTTGAATAGTGTGAGGATATGTTAGACTTGGACACAAATGAACATCTCTCCAACTAAAAATTTGATGTGCAACATTTGATAATTAGTAATCTTCAATAGCTGGCATTAAAGGGGGCAATTCACTATTGACTCTTGCTCCCACATTTTCTGGAATAGTTTACTCTGTTCCTTTGCTTCCTCCTTGTTTTCAGACCTATTTAATCTGTTTATTTACCTAGTATTTAAGGATTTGGAAATTTTATTGTTCTGGTATTCCTTAGCATTCTTCTATTACTTGGACTACCTGATTTGGTTGTTCAGTAGGGGACTATTTGTAGACTTTATTTTCAGTTTTGTCTTAATGCCATAGGAAAAAAATGAAGGCTTCAGGATACCAGTAAAAAAAAAAACTATACAAAACCAGTTGAAAATGTTACCCAACCACATTTTCATAATAAATTTTATTTAATCCAGTATCCTTTTGCTTCGTAAGTCAATACAAGAGTATTCAATTAATATATCATTCATATTTTCTTTCTGTTTATTATTATCTCTCCATGCCTAATCAATAAAAGCACTCGAGATAATTTATGATCAAAATATATGTACAAAATATACGTATCTCATTCTATGTGTTAATATATAAGTTAATTCTACTAATACTAGGTATAAGACACTACACTAGCCATACAAAGTATGAAGAGGTGATTCTGGCATGGATTATCTTCTTCTACTACTTTCAAGCTCCACATAGGAGAGAAAAGGAGATAAACATGAATTTCTTTGACAGAGATATTGACAGATGACATGAGAGAGACACTGAAAAGGTATTATGAGAAGTCAGAAAAAGATCTTTTCCAGCTATGAGCATCAAGTTATATTTCTTGGAAGAAATTTATTTTGAGGCTCATACTTTAGGTTTGATAAGACAGACTGTTGAAGATGGATAGTAGGTATTCCTTGGTGAAGAAATATTTTACCACTCTTTCATACATATTAATTGATTATCTACTGTGTACTAATAGTATGGACAAAGAAACAGCATCAAAATATTAAATTATTCTTGAATCAGAATGAAATAATTCAGTTTAGCTGGATCAGTGGGTTATGTGAAACAGTGGTAGGAAATAAAGAATAAAAGCTATATATGTGTACAATGAGATTGTTGTGATAAGAATAAGTTACTTGTTGATTTACGGGGTATGTTTGCTTGGTGCTCACTGGACTTAAAACTTCTTCTTGATTAGAATTTTGTTTTCTAAGATTATTGCCAAGAAAGATAATTGAAATGTTCAATAGAATATAAATACTAATTACCTATCTGTTCCCAATAGCTTGTGAATGAGATAGATGTATTGATCAAATGTATTCATTTATGTTCATGTGGTTTTTGTTAATGTTTATTCCATTTTTATTATTTCACACTCCACAAATCTATTAAGATTTTGATTGAATAGCATTAAATGAAGATTATATTTCATAGGCTATCAGTTTGCCTGCTATAACAGAGAAATTCACAATAATGGTGACATGGATAAGATAGAAATTTATTTCTCTGTCATACAAAAAGAAGATAAATGGTCCAGGGTTGGTATGGAGCTGGACAGTCATAAGAGATCCAGGCTCCTTAAATCTACTTGCTTTGACATCCTGTCACAAATCCTCCATCTAAATTTAAAGATGACTGCGCCATCTACCACCAACATACCAGGATTCCAACCAGTACCAGGGGAAAGAGAGAATGGTGGGGGTATATTCTCTCCCTTTAAGGGAATGAACCAGGTATCACTTTCATTTTTTATTCCATTGTTTATAAGTTAGTCATATAGTCACACCCAACGCTTGCTGCTAGGGAGACTGCAAAATGGAATCTGTGGCTGAATGTCCATATGACCAGTATACTGGCATCCTATTATTAATAGAAAAGTGTGGATTGAATATTGGGCAGCTGCTAATGACTTCTGTCATAATTATCTGTCAAAATTATAAGCAAATCATTTCCTTGATGAAGACCTTTGCTCCTTTATCCATCTGCCTAATTTATCACTATTGTTTTTTTCCTTATGGAGAAAACAAATGCAAATGCTACACAGAAATTTACCATTGGAATGAAATTTCAATAAAATTGAGAGAGTTAATAAATAGCAATGAGCAAATTACACATACATAAAAGGTCATAGTTGTGCTCCTGTTGCGATCAGAAGATGAAAGTAACAGCCTTAGATATTTAGATATTTAGACATTGCCTAAGACTAGGCAGGATAGGGGGAGACCTTAAGATTGGAGAAATCAAACAGGACTGCTGAAATAAAATCAGCAATTTTCACACTCACTGCAGCTTTTGTTTTAGATCGAAGCATTTTTGTGTTTATGAATATATGTAGATTTATAAAGGGGAAAAATTATTTTATAAAAGAGAGAGCCAAATGACTAGTGAAGAAGAACTCTGGGTTCTCATTACTGTCTGTATATATTTAGTTGTGTGGTCCTGAACAAGATGTTTAACTGCCCAAGGTCTCCATTCTTCATCTTAAAATAAGAATGTCAATTTAGATTTATCAACAACAGAAAACACTCTTTGAAAACCTATTCTGTGCCACACAACATTCTAGGCATGTAAATAAATGCTTCAAGGAGCTTATGTTCTCTTTGGTTGGGCCTGGGGGTTAGTGAAGACTAGTAAATAGGCCATTGCAATACAGTCTGGTAGATGCAATAATAAGAAGAGGTATCAAGTGCTAAAATAACAAACTTAGAAGGAGCTCCAAATTCAGACTGGAACCATCAGATTTGATGAATAATATTGAAATATAATTTTATTAACTAAAACCATGATCCAATACTAAATTAGATTTGACAACACATTAGAAGGGGCAGAAAATGTTCAAGTGAGGTAAGAGGGTTAGAATAGAGCTAATTCTGCCCACAATATTTGTTATGAATCAGTATGTACAGGGTACTCAGAGTTTGAAATAGACAGAGTTTCTACAAAAAAAAAAATAAAGCTTACAACATATAACATGGACATATAGGATCCAGAATTTGAAGGATTTTCAGATTTTTATAATCTGGTCATGATATATTATGATACAAAAGTACTTCTTCAAAGGGCAAATGCCAGGGTTTCCATTTTATTGGAGAAAGAATGGGGGGGGGAAAGCATAAAATATTCTTACAATTTTTAAACTTATAAAATTTTGTGACCACTACTTTCTTTAAGAAAAACATAATTAGACATTTTAGGTATGTAGACAATCAAATAACCTCAGATGCTTCTAAAGAAGGCCCTGTTTAAATGTGCTTTATTCCCAAAACTATCAGCCAAGGCTATAAGAAATAGAGCCAATTTGTTTTCTTTTTTATTTTCTATATTCATTCTTAAAGCACCTTAGATTTATTTTCAATTTTTTAAACTAATTCATAGTTATTTGCTGTATTGATTAAAAAAATAACAATAAGAATAAGGAAAATAAAGTCATGTGAAATTCCATCAATTTCATTGTTCAATGATACTATTATGTTGTATGCACTCAGAATTATTCTAAACATTACATAGGATTAATTATATTTACAGCCTATTCTTCTGGATTTCATCCAGCAATTTTTTTAAATAAAATATTTTACACTGTAAGAATTTCTATAACACCTTTTCATTTTAGCTTTAATATACCAAAAATAACGATGAGAACAGAATCTCTCACATTTGCTTGACGGCAGTTACAAAACTGGAAATCAAAAATCTTAGAACTTCCTTTTTTAACATTTTTTGGTAAAATAATTTCAAACTGACATAAAAGTTGCAAGAATGGTACACAGATGTTCTATACTCTTTACCCTAAAATCAACAAGTTTAATATATTGATACATTTATTTTATCACTTTCTCCTCTCCCTCCATGTGTGTACACATAATATGTATGCATTATACATGTTAAGGTTAAAGCATGAAGGAAAAGCAAACAGCAAGACTAGAGAGGTAATCCAGTGTCAGGTACTGAAGAGTTTTAGAGTGTGAACTTGATTCTGAAGGTAATCAAGATCATTGGAGTATTTTAGTCAAAAACATAATTTTTGTTCTTTAGAAAGATTATATCTTAATGATAATTGTGAACTAATCTGATTGAGAACACAGAAGAGGGAATGAGATTACTATTAAAATTATTGTGGTCCGAACTATAGTAAAAGTGGGGATGAAAAGATGGAATACATTGAAAAACTATAGTAGAATATCTAGAGAACTTGACAATTTGAAGTAAAGAATAAAGACCAGGGAGGGTCACTATGACAATTATTATTCTGGTGTATGCACTGAATGTCAGATGGTGTCATCCACTAAGACTGAGAACATAGGAGGAAGCAGCTCTATGGATGGAGGAAGTGGCTGAATACCATGTTGATCATAATACATTTGAGATGTCTGTGGAACATCCAAGTGGAGCTGTCCTCTAAGACACTGAAAGAGAGATTTTTACCAGAGACAAATTTAGGCATCAACTCACAGACAGTCATTGAAACCATGAGCTGAAGGAGATACCCAGGAGAGTAAGTCCTGCTTGGAGAAGAGGATGGAGAATGACTAGGGAGCAGGGTACACTGTCTAGTGTATTGATGAAACCATTGAGGTCGGAGAACCATGAATTCATAGACAACAACACATTAATAGAGTTACTTCCAGCAGCATGCCATAGCTCATGTATATGAAAAGTGAAGCAGGTGTTAGTTCAGTTGAACGAGGTGAGTGTGAGTGTTTTAGAAAACAATAAATAAAGGGAATTGAAATTATTAGCAAATGAGCAATTGAAATGATAGATGAAAGACTAAGCTACATATTGAAGGAAGTAAACCTAAATGAAAGCTGAAAGATCAATGTTTGGCCCAGCAGTCTGTGTAGGTCAAACAATAGATTCAGTAATTGTAACTAAGTGAAAAGAAAGGAGTTATATACAGGAGGTAGAAATCAAAGATTGGAATGATTGTGTTTCAAAGTTTCTTTTTTTTTAATTTTTATATATTTTTCAATTATAATTTACATATAATATTGTATTAGTTTTAGGTGTACAAAACAATACTTAGACATTTATATAACTTACGAAGTGGTCACCCTATTAAGTCCAGTACCCATCTAACACCATGAACAGTAATCACAATACTACTGATTACATTCCCCATGCTATACTCTACATCCCCATGACTATTTTGTAACTACCTACTTGTACCTCTTAAACCTCTCACTTCACCCATCTTACCACTCCCCAATCTGACAACCATCAAAATATTCTCTGTATCTATGAGCTTGTTCCTATTGTTTGTTTGTTTATTCTATTCTCTTCCTCTACTCGGTACAATACCCTCTAGGTCCATTATGTTGTTACAGATGGCAAAATTTCATTCTCATTAATGGCTGAGTAATATTCCATTATATATATATTCATATATATATAATCACCTCTTCTTTACCCATTCTTTGTCTATTACTGATGGACACCAAGGTAGTCTCCATATCTTGACTATTATAAATAACACTGCAGTGAATGTACAGATTCTCATGTTCCTTCAAAACAGAGTTTTGGGTTTTTTCAAATAAATACCCAGAAGTGGGAGTACTGGGTCCTTGTCTCTTTCTACCTTTCTTTTAAGGTCTACTTTGTCTTATATAAGTATTGCTACCCCAGCTTTTTGTTTGTTTCCATTTTCATGAAACACCTTTCTTCAACCCTTTACTTCAGTGTGTGTCTTTTGATCTAAAGTGAGTCTCTTATACGCAGCATATGTAAGGATTCTGTTTTCTAATCCATCCAGCCACCCTATCTTTTGCTTGGAGCATTTAAGCCATTTACATTTAAAGTAATTGCAGTATTTCAATGGCAGTATTTACTGCCATTTTATTATTCATATTTTTATCTTTTTTTTTCTTTTTCCTCTTCTTAAAAAGTTTCTCTAACATTTCTTGTAATACTGGCTTAGTGATAAAGAACTCCTTTAGCTTTTTTTTTTTTTTTTTTTTTTTTTTAGCTTCAGAAGTTCTTTAACTGTCCTTCAATTCTAAATGACAGCCATGCTAAGTAATCTTGGTTTTAGGTCTTTGTTTTTCATCACATTGAATATTTCCTGCCAGTCCCTTCTGGCCTGCAACGGTTTTGTTGGGAAATCAGCTGACAGTCTAATGAGAACCCCCTTTAGGTAACTAACTGCTTTTCTCTTGCTGTTATTAAGGTTCTCTCTTTATTTTTCACTTTTGGCATTTTAACTATGATGTGGACCTTTTTGGATTCATCTTGTTTGGGACTCTATGTTTTCTGGGCTTGTATGTCTATTTCTTTCACCAGGTTAGGGAAGTTTTTAGTCATTGTTTCTTCAACTAGGCTTTCAATTGCTCTCTCTCTCTTCTCCTTCTGGTACCCTTATGATGTGAATATTGATATGCTTGATGCTGTCCCAGAGGACCCTTAAACTATCTTTATTTTTTTGGATCTTTTTTTTTTTTTTTTTTTTGCTGTTCTGATAGGGTGTTTTCTGCTACCTTATCTTCTGAATCACTGATTTAATCCTTTGCTTCATCTAATCTACTGTTAATTCCTCCTAAGATATTTTTTCATTTCAGACTGGTTCTGTTTTATGTTTCCTATCTCCACTTTCATGTTTTCGATCTCTTTATTAAAGTTCTCACTGAGTTCCTCTACTCTTCCCGTAAGTTCATTGAGCATCCTTATAACCAGTGTTTTGAACTCTGAATATGGTAGATAGCTTGTCTCCATCGTATTTAGTTCTTTTTCTGGAGCTTTGTTATGTTCTTTTGTTTGGGATATGTTTCTTTGTCTTCCCATTTTGGCTGCCTACTTGTGTTTGATTCTATTAGGTAGGGCTGCTACATCTCCCAGACTTAGGAGAGTGGCCTTATGTTGTAAGTGTACTGTGGGGCCCAGTGGCACAATTATCCCTGGTAACATCAGCTTAGTCTTCCAGGTACATCTCTTGTATGAGTATGAATTGTGTGTGCCTTCTAGTTATAGTTGAGCCTTGGCTGCTATTTTCTTTTCAGTGGGAGGGATTGAACTTCAGGCTGATTGGTTATAATGATTGGCTATGAACACTGGAGAAGCTATTGTGCAGGGGCTGACCCTATAAAGCAGGATTCACTATAGCAGGGCTTTGGTGCCTGCCCTGCTGTCACTTTGGATGTGTCATCCACAGATGTGACCCTGAGTGGAGCTATGACTCAGACTGAAACTGTCTACAAGGCATGTAGGCCAGGGCCTCCTGGAAGGGTCCCTGAGACAGGCCAAGTTCCCTGAAGCCTATGCCCTGCCCAAGGCCACCTGGTATGAGCCACAAAGCAATCTGTGGATAGCTGCACCCTAACTGGGCTTGGAACTGCCTCAAAAGGCCAAGCCATTAACCAAGGCCACCTGCCACTAATGCTAGGTTTGGGGCTTCTCAATAAGAGGCACAGGGCACATCGAGGTGAGATGCCACTTGCTTATATTTTGTGAACTTTAAGAGATTTTAGTCCACAGCATGAGCAAAGACAGGTCATTTGTATGGAAAATCCACTGGAAGCAGCTAAGGCAGTCTGCATATTGTGAGGGTAGAGATCTCAGGGAATATCCAGGGCAGAGAGGGTAGCCATTATTAGGAAGTTGTGGGAGACTCAGGTATGATGGCTGCCTAGGTCTGCAAGCTGGGTGGGGGAGGGCTCAGTAAAGGAACAATGGTTTCTGCCAGCACTTTTGTCTGAGAGAAAAATATTCCTCTAGCCCTCATCCTGAAGCCAAACAACTCCGTTCTTTCTCACATGTCCCTGGAAACTTTCGAGCTGTTGTCCCAGCTCTGGAGCTCAGAATGAGTGAGTCAATCAGTGTGTAAGTTCATACATGGACCCCTTAAAAGGAAAGTCTAGGATTCCCTCAGTCCTCTGTCTTACTTAGCCACAATCTCCACTGGTTTTCATAGCCAGAAATAGTAGAGACTTTTTTTACAGGCTGTACCCTGACCTGCAGTGTCTGGTATGGGGCCAGGGCCCCTCACTATTCAGGGGTCCCTCACTGCAGCCACAATATCCCTCTTAATTCTCAAATGTCACATGCAGGTGTGGCACCTGCCTGTTTTGCATCTCTGCCTCTCTAACCAGTCTGTGTGTCCTGAATTATAGGACTTCTGTTCAGCTAGACTACAGGTGACTCTTAATGATGGCTTTTCTGCAGTTTAGTTTTAATTTTGATGTGGCTGTGAGAGGAGGTAGGCACAGCACTTACCAACTCTGCATCTTGATTGGAACTCCTCAAAGTTTCTTGAGTATACTTAAATTATGGTCAGGTTGAGGATAGCTGACAGATAGTAGTAAGGTAGCATGATGTTGGAAGTCCTTGAGATTAAGGAGATTGTGTAAGTAAAGCAATCAAGTCATAGATGTATTGTCCTTGTGGATGATGAAAACATCTGATTGGTACTAGGTTTTATAATAAAAAGTTTATAGACAAGGTACCAAAGACTTTGGTGAATGATGGAAATGAGAGGAGATAAAAAGTGGCAACATAGGAAGAAGAAAGTGTAAGTTTGTAAAATAGTGCCAGAGGAAAGGGAGAGGATATTGGTTTACAATCCAGTGTGGTCTTTCTAAATGTGGGGTAATAAGATGCTTCCACTTGAGGGGCTGCAAGTCAGAGCCAAGTTAAGTAAGTCAGGATAATAATCCCAACAAAGATGATGACACCTTTGGAGAACTTCCTGAAAAACAGGGTTTCCAGAAAGCAAAAGCCTGGTGTGGGAAGGAGAGAAAAATGAAAGGCTGAGCATTATTAGGCTAAGAGTAAAGGAGGATTATATTTTAATAATAGTGATAAAGTGAGGTTCATAAAGATATTTTTCACTTTTCTCATCAGACATTTTATGGATGCAGAAATAATAATTTTAATAACCAGAAAAAAATATTATAAAAATAAGTTTACTAAACATTTAAATAAAATAATCAAATTTAAAATAGTTATTTGTGCTTTTGTAAAGCTAGGGACTAGGTCAGTATCAGAAATCATGGGAATGAAAGAGTTACCAAAAATGTGTTCAAATAATGAAGAGAGAGAAGGTCTAGAACTCATTGTCCTATATAGCAGTCACTAGCCATATATGGCTATTTGTATTTAAATTTTAATTAATCAACATTAAAATTTAATTCCTCATAGCATTAATCAAATGTCCAGTGTTCAATAGCCACACGTGGCTGTCGGCTGCCGTATTGGAGCACAGACATAAGACATTTCTATCTCTGTAGTAAGTGTGGTTGAACAGTGCTATTTTAGTAAGAGCATCTCAAGTTGGAGTGATTCCTGGACCCTTAATTGTTCTAGTGAAAGGAAGGCTATAGAGCTTTTCATCTGTTACTTCCAAATTGCCTTTGTCTTGCTAACATAAATATCAAACTTAGAGTCAGAAAACTTCAATTAAGTTTGTATGTATCTTGAGTATGTCACTTACAGACTTTACCCTTTAAAATAGGTACAATAACACATTATAATAGCCATGAGGATTAAATTTTAAATATTGTATAAAATTACTTATTAACAAACACAGCACTATTTAAACATTAGGAATAATACTAGTAAAGTCAGGGAAATAAACTTAAAAGGATTCCAGTAATCCTACTTTCCAACCCATAGTATTTAATACCTCTCTCAAGTCCCTGAAGAAAAAAATATTTTGACTTGTTTATTGATTCAAGAAATGTTTTTACCACTCTCCTCCCAATAAAAATAATACTTTCTTACTCTAATTTGATATCAAAAGCTTTAAAGTATAAATGAATGGCCAATGTAACATTTAAGCATAAATGAATTTTAATGTATTCAGTGTATATGCATAAGTGCTTTAGTTCTTTGCCTTCTGACTATAAAGAACTAGAAGAAAGAACTGAATCTGGTGAAAAGAGGACAAGAAAGATGAGATCTAGATGATACTTGGGGAAGGCAAAATTCAGACACCACAATTTTGTTTAAAGTAGGGTATGTTTACCTACATCTAAAGAAGACAAATAAGAGCTCTATGCATTTTTGTCAGAAAGCTGTATATGTGAGCAGATAAACTTTACACGGTTTATCAACATTAAAAAAGATCATAGGCTGATTTTATTTAAGGAAACATTTACTGAGGTAATATTGTACTTATTGAAGTAATATTGCTACTCAGCCTCTCCTGTAGGCAGCTATTCAATTCCCAAGTATAGAGACACAGCAAAGATCAAATATAACTAAGAGTAAAAAATTCAGCTGATAAAACATATCAGAGAAGCTGATAAAACAAGCAGAAAAGACGTATAAGAAAACATGATATGTTATAAAAGATTGTGTATCCACTGAAATGTGCTCAACTGATTTTTACCAAGGTGTAAAGGCAATTCAAGGAGGAAAGATGGCCTTGGAGCAGGAGCAATTGGTACTGGGACAATTGAACTTCCATATGCAAAGTCGGATTTCTTTGAATTACTCTTCAAGTTGCTGGATCAATTGGGTACGTGCAAAAAACAAACAAACAAACAAAAACAAACCAACAAACAAACAAAAAGCAATGAACCTCAACTTAAACCTCACAACTTAAATACAAATTAACTCAACATGAATCATAGACTTAAACATAAAAGCTAAAACTAAAATTTTTAGAAAAGAATAGAAGAATATCTTTAGGATCTAACAATAGGCAATGAGTTCTTAGATTTGATGCCAAAATCATGATTTATAACAGGAAAACTGGTAAATTAGACTGCATCAAAATTAGGAACTTTTGTTCTGCAGAAGGCCCTGTTAAAGGGATGAAATGATTAGCTACTGACGAAGAAAATGTTTGCCAACTACATATCCAACAAAAAACTAGCATCTAGAAGATAAAAAAACCTCTCAAAACTCAACAGATAAAAACCAAACAATCTAATTAGAAACTGAGCAAAAGATATAAAGAGACATTTTACTAAAGAGGATATACAGATGACAAATAAACATATGAAAAGTTGTTCAATATCATTAGCTATTAGGGAAATACAAATTAAAACCACAATGGGATATCACCACATGACGATAAAAATAGCTAAAATTAAAAAATAGTGTTAACACCAATTGCTGGAAAAGAATGTGAAGAAATTGGATCACTAATATATTGGTGGAGGAATGTGAAATACTAGAGCCACTCTGGGAAAAAAAAGTTGGCAGTTTCTTATAAAACTAAACATACTGCTGTGATATAATCTAGCAATTTCAATCTCGAGCATTTATACTAGAGAAATGAAAACTTAGGTTCACAAGAAATCCTATACCTGAATGTTTGTAGGAGCTTTATTTGGAATAACCAAAAACTTTGATAGTCTGCAACAGGTGAATGGATAAACTGTGGTATATAATACATAATGAGCAGATTCATTCCCCTCAAAGTTGTCCACATCTCAATTCCCATAAACTTTAAATATGTTATGTCATGTGACAAAGATAAATTAAGGTTGTAGATAGAGCTAAGTTTGCTAATCAGCTGACTTTGAGATGAGGAGACTATCCTAGATTTTCTGATTGGGCCTAATTTAACCCTAGGTGTCCTCAGAAATGGACGAGGGAGGTAAAGAGGAGGTTGGAGTTATGAAATTGCAGGAAAACCTACCCTGTTCTTTCTGGCTTTGAAGATGAATGTTGGGGACTATGAACTGCGAGTGTAGGCCACTTCTAGAAGCTGGAAAAGATAAGGACATGGATTCTCCCCTAGAATCTCCAGAAACAAACACAATTCTGCAGACACCTTAATGTTCACTCAGTGACACCCACACAAAGCTTCTGACCTACAGACAATAGGATAATATATATATGTTAGTTTATGCCACAAAGTTTGTGGTAATTTGTTATAGCAGTAATATATGCACCATGAATGATACTCAGCAATAGGAGAATGAACTGTTGATACATGTAGCAGCTTGGATGAATCTCCAGAAAATAATACTGAGTGAAGAAAACAGCCACAAAGTGTTACATACTGTTTGGTTTTATTTAGATAACATTTTTAATAAGAAAACATTTTAAGAAAAAAGGACAGGTTTAGTAGTTGCTAAGAGTTTGGAATGGGAGTAAGAGGAGTACATGGAAGGAAAGTGGGTGTTGTTATTTATAAAAGAGCAACATGATAGTATTACTAGTGATGGAATTGTTCAGTATTTTGGCCATTGTGGTGTATACATAAAACTATACAGGTGATAAAATTGTGTAGAACTTAATACACACAAAAAAAAGTGCAAGTGAAACTGGTGAAATATGAATACAATCGGTAGATTGGTAGATACCAATATTCTGACTGAGATATTACATTACAGTTTTGCAAAATGATCTTGTTGGGAAAAATGGTGACGTGTACAAAGGACTCTCTGTATTATTTTTATAACTTCATGTGAATAGAATTATCTCAATGAAATTTTCAATAAAAATGTTATAGAATATCTTTGCTGTTTAGCCATGACTATAAACTGTCTAGTTAAAACATAGAAGGTGAAGAGAAGGCTAATTACCTTTGTGCACTAGCTGCTGCAGTGTCATATGCCATTAATAATTTAAGTGTTTTTTATTAATGATGATGTGTCTCAATGCACTTTAGAGCAGAAAATGTTAACATATTTCTATGAATTCAGGCATCCTTATTTCACCTGGAAATCATATTCAGTATTATATGTGTGTGCATCTATCAATAGATTCTATAATTTTTCAAAGAAGTCCATTGCTCCCCTAAAAAAGGAAAGAAAAAAGACCAGGAATGATCACCTCAGAACTTTGTAATCTTATAATTTAGAAACAAAGCCTTAGAAACACACTAAGTATAAATTTTAATAATATATTTTTGTAGCTACTTAATGTAATGCTACACAATTGCATCAGTTTTTTTAATGTGAGAGAGTGTGTACAATTTTTAGTAGAATGAGATCTTAGGTCAGACTTCTAAGTTGCAAATCTCAGATGTTCCATGTACGAGGTATGTGATCTTTGGCAAGGTTATTATCCCTTCTAAGCCTCAGTTTTCTCATCTGTAAAATGGAGAAAATAACATTGCCTGTTCTATAGCTTATCATGAGTCTCAAATGAAATAATGTATATAAATTATTTAGCAAAATGCCTAATACACGGTCAGAACTTGCTAGTGTTACCATTATGGTTAAAATTAAAAGAACTGAAGGTTCTGGTTATTCTTTTCAAAGAATACAGAATAAAGGATGAACAATTTAATGGAAGGAACATTCTTATTAGTAGACTCACTCTGCCATTGGCTCACTGAGTAAGATTGTACAAAACACACTCTCTCTGAGGTTCAATCCATAAAATAGGAGGGGAATAACTGTAATTTGGAATGATTCTATGTCTGCATCAGTTATCAAGATGCATTAATTCACTCAATAGGCATTTATAGGGAATCCTTTAGGATGAGTACCCCAGAAGCAAACCCTGAGCAGGGGTTTCATAAAAATGGTTTATTCTGGAGTACCCGGAAAAAACTTGGTGGGGGTACAGAGAAGTAGAACAGAGATGAAAAGGTCAGGTAAAGACCCACAGAGAGTGACTTAGTGTCAGTCCTGCAGATAGTACTAGAAATAATGTAAATCATCCCCAGCATCATCTCCACTAGAGGACAGGGAACTGGAGTACTTATGCCCCCATACCAGTTGGTCATTATTTAATGCAGTCCACACCCATGTAAATTCCCACACACTCTGTGTTCTGTGCATGAGCCAGCAAAGCAGATTCTGACTGCCCTTTGACAAAAAGACACAAGTGTTGACTTTTAGAGGCATGAAAGCACCCAGGGAATTGATTCACCTAAAATTGAAAAAGAGACCCAAGGGGACATGGGCAAAGCATTGGCAGCATCTGCAACGTAGAGCTTTTTCTCCCTCTTAATGGCACTTATAATGTGGTAGGGGAAAGTGACAAGTGGACACACAATTAGAAGGGAGTAGATACACAGGGTGCTGAAGAACACCAAAGAGATGGCCTTAATTCAGCCTCAGGTGGCAGAGAGGACTTTCAGGAGCAAATGAAGGAGAGAAGAAATTCGCTAAGCAAAATGGGGAGATGATGAGAGGGGAGCATGGTCCAACCAGCTAAAGAGAACATGACATGCAAGGAATTAAAGTCAGCCCAGAATACAGTAGTCCCCTCTTACCCACAGATCTGTTCCATGACTGACAGTGGATACCTGACACCTCAGATAGCATTGAACCCCATATATACTAGGTTTTTTTTCCTATGCATACGTATCTATAATAAAGTTTAATTTATAAATTAGACATGGTAAGAGATTAATAGCAATGACTAATAGTAAAATAGAGCAATTATAACAATATAATGTAATCGAAGCTTTGTGAATTTTTCATGTTATATATGCAGCATGGAGATGCTCTCAGAACATTTTATTGTACTGTATATACAGTGTGTAGATGCTGGTCAAAGGGATGATTTATTGATTCATGTTCCAAGCATGATGCAGCTGGCCAGTATGAGATTTCATTACACTACTCAAAACTATGCACACTTTAGTACTTATGAATTATTTCTGGAATTTTCCATTTAATATATTTTGGATTGTGGTTGACCATGGGTAACTGAAATTATGGAAAGCTAGACTGCTAATGGGAAACAACTGTAACCAAATTGAAAGAGAGAAGAATGACTGTAGATGAGGCTGGAAGTTGAGGAGCAGCTGAATGGCGAAGTGAGTTACGTGCATCCAAATGTAGGGTCTTAGGGTCACACAGTTTTAGTAGAGACAAATATAAGCTGAGAAAAGGATCTAAATTTCTTAATTTGCAGTGAGATGATAACCTGTAGACTGGATTCTATTTTCCCATTCAAATCCATGAATTATAGAGAAAAGAGCCACTGGGGACATGTGATTATTTTTAAAAAATTAAAGCTAGATAGGTTTAGAATTCTTTTTATATCATTTGCATGCTGTAAGGCAAAAGAAAAATTTATATACAGCCTAAAATTACTAAAAATATCTCTGTGACTTAAAGAAAACTAAGCATAAGAAGAGCTTCTGTGGTGATTATGTTAATAATGTTATGGATGTTTTTCATTTTGTGGTCCAGAGTAGGCTACCTTATATTAAATCAAATCTGTGGATCCTCGTTTAGATTTGCTCTGAAACAGCCTGTTCTAGAACAATTTAATTTCATAGTCAAATGAGGATAATTATTTCAAAAAGCTTTTAGCCATGAGTCGCTTGTGATTTTTAGTTGTACATGTAGCCACTTTCAAACCTATTCTGTGGTTTTTTAAGCGTGGTTATAATGAAAATTTTTGCCTGTGCCCATGCTAAGGTTTTTTTGGTTTTTGTTTGTTTGCTTTTGTTTGTTTGTTTGTTTGTTTGTTTGTTTTAACAGCAAAAGATCATAGATTTCCATGTGAAAATAGGACACCACCTTTGGATATTTCTATTGATACAGATTATTAAATTATTTCCTCAAGTTAGTTGATGGTGATAGCAAAAATTTATACCATATCCACCTATAGTAAAATCTTTGTCGTTTCAAAGTTTATTACATGAGACTTCTAAGTAATTAATTTGACGATTGTTTCATTTATTTATGTAACCAATTACAACAGCATTATATTTGCTTTGTGTATTTATCAAGTTAATGCAAACCCTTAAACTGTGATTATATCTGCCAACTCAGAATTCCCTATCCTAGGATTACAGTTTAGCACTTCTGATGGAATTTGAACAATAAACAGTGAAAACTGCCCTTGAGATTATTGGAATTTAATATGGATACCAATGTTCCTTCTGTTGGGATATTGGTTCATCATCAGTGTAATTAATTCCCTTCAGAATCTTGCTTAATATTTTCTTTTTGTGAATCTTTATTTATAATAAGATAATTTTTTTTACTGTTTTGGTATTTAATCTTTCTGATAAAGCTCTAATCACTAGAATTCCAAAATCAGCTCTAATCTAAGCCCTCTCCTATCACGTTCAACTCATAGGTAGGATAAAGACAAGGGGAAAGATGCAAGATTTGAATTGTTGTTGTTAGATAGGAATCTTTTAGTCTCATCCCTTTGGATAGTTTTGCATTTAAATTCTTTCAACAAGACAGAGCATTTGATTAGTTTTTCTTAAAGAACTTCACACGACACAGTTGTTTGGTTACATTAGTCTCTTTCTTTCTCGGGGTTTATAGTATTTTAATTGCTGTTTTAATCTTGTGCTTTATATAAGGCATACATAATTCCCTTGGTGGATAGAACCCATGGAAGTAAAAAGTGTTATTATGCATTTCCCAGTCTGTTAGTGCTTTGATAGATTCTCTAATTCACTCTTCAAAATAAAATTGCTATATACATTGTGTTCTTTTCACAACATTACTATCATGAGTAGGAGGAATATTTTAGGGTAGGATAAACAGTAATTGGCAAGGAGCTATAACATTGATTTGTACAAGCTTGGTGTCCAACCCATTCTGAGGATGCTATTAGAGTAATGGGTGAAATGAAGAGAGTGCTAATTTGCTAAAATTTACTTCAGAAAAAGATCTAAGTGGCATTAGGGCTTTGGAAGCAGTACACTTGGCAGTTTCCTAAACACTCTCTGGTTTCAGTATAAATAAATGCACAGGCTACATAGCAGCAGCATGAGGTTTGGGCAGAAAAGGGGCCCAGAATGCTGAGAGAAAGCAGGGTGTTATCAAAGTCACTAGATGGATGGTGTGTCTACTTATTCAATTTGGTCAATACCCCATAAGCCAGCTGGCATAAAAGAAATATGAGGGTAAATCCCATTCTCCTCAATGTCATTCCTCTACAGAAAGGAAATGTGCTGAATATCAAAAGCAACTTCAAGGTTGCTGTGGCCACCTGATGCCTCTAACGATTGGACTGGGGAAGGATTGCCATTTAGGTCTTCTGATCCTTGAGGCTCCTGATTGAGAATGGCATTCTTCGGGGAAGAACAGTAATCAGAATGACTCATTAGAAGTGAGGCGTTTTGCTCAATTTTTCTCCAGAGTGATGAATAATTCCGGCCTAGGCATTTAAACCCTGGATGCCTGCAGTTTTTTGTCTTTCCAATGAGTAGACTAATCCCTGTCAGTGAGAATCCCCAGTAACAATATTACGTTGTGATTTATAGGTGAGCTACAAATGTGGTCAGTCCTTACAAAAATGAATCCGAGGAGGCAGTGGTGGCAGTAACTTCAGGATTCAGCCAATGTCAGATGGAAATCCCATTCTTTGGTTAAAATTCTTCTAAGACCTTGGCTGACTGACTGGTGAACTTGTCAGACCAAATTATTATAGCAATTAAGATCTTAAAACGTAAGTCAAATTATGAGTCAATCTTGTGCCAAAAGCTAGCAGACAAATACCCTGAATTTAGGTCAGGGGTATTGTTTCCTGTACCAGAGGTAATTCAACTACATTCCAGCCCCAGGAATGAAGGTTCTGACCCCAGGAGACCTGGTAATTGAAATAGGTCTTTCTTAGACCAAAGATATCCTGGCACCTCCATCCTGACTCAAGCCTGCATCTCTGGGGCACCGACCTTGAAGAACAGCAGGCATTTGTGCTGACATCCAATTCTTTGGGAAACTGCCATGCTGACACAAAACACCTATGATGGCAAATCTGTCTTTGCTGTGTTTATTACAAAAAAAGTTTGCCGAAGGATTCCTTAGTATTTATGATCAGATCTTGAAATGAAAATGTTTTAAGAAGTAGAATTATTTAACCAGAATATTTTCTTTTTAGCATTAAGTATTCTACCTTTAAAGTACTACTACTGCTAATTATCCTTATTCTTATTCTTATTATTTAGATACTGTGAAAATGGTAAAAATTCATGTAGTCAAATATTTCCACATCAACCTATAAAAGAAAGATATTTTTATATGACAACAAATATGCAGCCATGGTATTTATGAAGTGATATTAAGGCATAATTTAAAATATAATATTTTCATGCTTCTATTTTTTTCTATTGAGAATTTCCAGGTCTATGTGCCCTCATTTTGCTCACAAGTAGAGAAGAAAATAAGAAATAATATATTTTTGCGCAGTTCTCCTTTTCTGTTATCCTTATGTTCTCACTCTTTCCCCAAAAAACAATAACCAGAAAAGGTGTGACAGAGAAAGCGAGAGAGAGAACAAACTGGTAATAATCTGCCAAAATCTGGGAGGTCTCCCTCCAGCTACCTGTTGGGAGAGTCATCTAACATCCTGAACCTCAGTTTTCTCATCCATAAAATGATTAAGATAAACTAGATCAAACAAGGAAGACAGTTTTGTCTTCAAAGCCAGCTCAGTGTGGAGAAGACTCTGGGATCTAAGAGGTCCACATGGATTATTGTCCTGATGGACCATCAATGTTGACTACAAGAACAGAAGAAGAGGGAGAACAAAAATTGGCCATTACTGAACTATGTAATTAAAGGACATTATTTTCATTATTAATAATCTTTAAGCCTAAAAATGCATTTCCTGAGTGTTCTAGCAAAAGAATAATTCCACATTAGAACAATATATAAATTTTATATCTCAGTGGAATGGGATAGAGAGACCTATTTTAAATTTTACTAATTTTATTAACAATTAGCTTTAGCACTCATTCATGGACCAGCTGCCATGTACCCAAGACTGTGCTAGACTCCAAGAAAACAGAGGTGAGTAGACCAAGTGCTAAATGTCAGGAGTTTATAATCCAATGGCTCTGGTGGAACTTCTAAATATGCAACAAATGGTTGAGTTTCTTGTCCAGCCTCAGTCAGGATCAGCGAAGAATATTTTCTGGGCAATGTCTCAGAATAAACAAACAGAGCTTTGCAAGGACAACCAACCAGCAACTTGAAAGAAATTTTCTAGACCTGTCTGCTGCTGATGACCACACCCATTCCCAGGAAGGACCATTCCCAGGAAGGACCATTCCCAGGAAGGACCTAGAGCCTATTCCAACTGAAAGAAGCATTTATTCTACAAAACCACTTCATTATGCCTTTTAATTCAGAAAATCCCCCCAAGATGTGCTTAACCAGTATTCTATGAAAAGGAGAAGGTATCTATACAAGATTTTCATAATATAAAGAAACACTGAAGTTTTTAGTGCACTTTCCATATTTTTAATGCTCTTGTGCTAGCTGAAAAATTACTGCTTGGCTATTGCCCATGGGAATATAACATTCTAACAATAAGCTTTCTGCTTCGGTACCCCCTCTTGTACAAACGATCTGTGGGTTGAAAGTAAATAGAAGAAAAATAGAATTTTGTGTTCAGACAGAATGAAGAAGGAGGTTTAGGGCTTAAAAACCCTGTACCTCTACATTTCGGGGCTGCTTAATTTGGGGTCTGCGTACCCCTGGCAGATCCAGCTGGCTGAATAAAGAGTGTGATTCCTATAACTCACTGGTTTCTGGTGGTCCATGTGTCTATTGGTGGCTGGCAGCTACAACACTCTCCACCTTGCAAAACCCTTAAAACAGCAACACTAGCATCTCTCTGAAAATCTCAAAAATTGGTTTAGTGTTATTTGAGCTAAAAGCATGAACTCATTGATGAGTTACAGGAGTCCCTGCCATCCTCAGATCTTAGAGTTTAGCTTATGGTTACATGAAGCCAATCAGTTAGAAAAAGTAAAGAACTCATTTGAACTAGTTTTTTTGAGTTAATGGCGTCTGTAAAACATAAAGATGTGACTGATTTCAGGTGAACCATTTTATGGGCATTACATCCAAAATAACAATGCTGATATTTTACAATTTCCAAGGCGTGTTAACTTGCTTTTTGTTTTATTTTCGTGTATTTGTTGAGCGAAGTTCCCCACCAACACACCGAATCTTTTCTGTCCTTGCTCTCGTGACCAGCAGCACCGAATCTCAGTCTATGAAGAAGAGAACAGTCACAAGCACACCCAGCCTCACCCACTCCATCCCAAACTGCTTGGCCCACAGTTCCTGATATGCGGTAGTGCCGAGGACACAAAACATACATTTGACAGGATTGAAGCTGTAACTTGTCTAGATATAAAGTTGATGATAGTTCGAAACTATTTAAACCTGAAATTCTGCTAATATTTATTATTTGTAGATGAACTTTAAAATATCACACATTAATTTTAGTTTAGAAAGATGGTTTGCAGAACTCATCTGTCCTGTGCTCTTGTTAACCCACTTTAATAACCCATTCTTCTCTCTTTTCCTTTGTCCCTTCTTCTAGTTCTGCTCCACTTCATCCCTGTATGGCAGCTAACCATTTGAATACGCAGTTCGTCTTACATTACTTGTTTCGTCCTCTGGGCTTGCTCTGCTCCACTCATTCTCTGCATCAAGCCCCAAGTGTATCTGCTATGACTCAGAGGCACGGTGGTTTGGACTGATTTAAAAGAATAGAAGCATAAAAATTTTTATACTCTTTGTATTTAATGAATTTCTCTGGTACAAATTCAATATTAAGTGCAGATTGCAGCTAAAATGGTTCTTAAGGGAATAACAGAAGGATATCAGATCTTAAGGGTACCACTAATTGAAAGGAAGAGCTGGCTGGGAAGCTTTTAATAAACATTTACTTTCTATGGCTTAAAAAGTAAAGCTGCTAGAGAGAAAGGGAGAATGTGAAGATGACTTGTTAAAAATAGCCTGAAATTGATTAAATTTACTTATAATACTTAAGGACCTATCTTTCTTTCCTAACAGGTGAAAGACAATTGGTCAATTAAACCTGTAAACATACCTCCCTTTAAATGATGGTTTCAGGAACACTTGAATTAGTGGTGGCTTGTGTTCTGCACATAACTCAGAGCTCTCCAGATTTTTGTTTGTTTAGAGCACCTGCTTATTACATTAATTTTTTTTCGACTTTAAGAATCACTTACCTGTTATCCTTGCTCACATCACTTTTCATTTTTCCTGTGAGCCATTTTTTTCTGAACCACTTTTTCTGTAAAACAAACTGACTTTCACATTTCACTCACTAAGTCTGTCCTGCAAAGAGTTCAGGACAGTAAACATTTGATTTACTAGAAATATGGTGTTTTGTCAACAGACCCTGACATAAGGACCCAAAGAGAGAGGGATTCACATGTATCAAGTATGTATGTGTAAATGTCTACAAAACATGAAGTTCCAGAGATCTGAACTCTAGTCCTGAGGCGCCTTGCTCTCATTTGTCTTATTGGTCTTTAGTTTCTTGTATATAAAGTAAGGCAAATGCTACTATGCACTTTCTAAGGTCATCTTTAGAAAAATATTGTGCTTTTTTTGTGTCAAGTTCTTCCACCCTAAAATAGTTATTGTTCTCATATTATGTAGAACACAATGGTGCAATACTGGAAGATAATAAACACAACTCAATTTGTTGTGTTTAAACATTAATTTTTATTTTATCTTCCTCTATCTCCCCTATTCACATGCACCCCCACCACTTCTACCACCTTCACTACCCTCTAGTATAACAAACATCTTCTGTATTCCAGGGTATATGAAGACATCTTTTCTTAAAAGATATAAACTAAGAAAATAGGCTCTTTAGCTTGTTCATTTCTGAAAGATATTGTAGTCAGTCATTTTGAATATTTATCTGAATTACTGGGTATTCTATTGTAGATCATGAGTGGCCAAAACAATTACGTACATCTACAGTATCATGGAATTAGTCTTTTTGGCATAAAAATGTCTCTGAAACATTGAATATAGATAAACAAGTAACCACTTCTTGAAAATGTAGTATCAAGATGTAATTTATTCACAGGGATCAAATAATAATCACTTTTACTAGAACTGATGTTTGGGGTCAGACTACAACCAGTACAAAGCTGACCTGATGCTAAGTTGTCTCAGTATTTAGCTTGGGTTTATGGCTCTACTGACATTGGAACATTTTAAGTTGGGAGCTAAGAGATAGGCAGGATGATCTTCTGGTTTGCAGATATCTTCCTAAAAATTACTCTGACTGGCCTGAATCATTGGCTCATCTCTTTCATCTTATTGAACCATGACAAATTGGTACAAAAAGAACAGATAATCCTAAGACTGCTAAAATTTAAAGTGGTTATAATTTTTTGATCAATAAATGGTTATTCTCAAGTAAAGTTAAAATCCAATGAAATTTTTCTATTTATATCAGCAAGTGTTTATTGAGCATCTACTGTCAAAAGTGCAGGGAGTTTTGATGACATAAACAAAACAGTTTTTACCTCACTGCCTCTGTTCTCTTTAGCAGTTTGTTACAACCTCAAACAAAAAACAAAGGATACCTCTCCATTTCATGGGCCTAAACTAGAAAGTAGGCAAAGCCCAATTTGCTTTTTTGTGAAATAAAAAATCTCAGAATTGGGAAATAAAATTCATGCTTGCCATCTGGAAATATTTATTGAGAACCTACTACATATTGAGCATTGTGCTGGACTCTTGGGATACAAAGATGAATACAGAATAGTCACTGGCTTGAAATAGCTTACAATCAAAAAGAGAGGACATACACACAGACAATTTCCCTAGAAATAAACACGTCTGCTCCAACCAGACACTTAAGCTCAATACCAGTATTTTATACAAGACAGTGCTTCTCACTTTGCAGGAAAAGAATTGTTATGTTACCCTATTATCAGATGTGGCAAATGAACAAGAAGAGCAATATAGATCTACAAAAAAGAAAGAGCATTTGAATAATAAAATTCAGTTTCAGTATTAAAATTGTAGGATAAGAATGTTCTAGTACAGCATGTATTGTCAAAACAGAAGACCAGTGTCTCACAAGAAATTGTAAATTGTCTGACTTTGGTTCATTGCTTTTCTCTTTGTGTCACTCTGCTCTCTGCATCTAATTTTTTTCACTATGGAAAACTATTAAGGTCATTCTGACATCCTATGTTACAGAGTGAGAGGGAAAAGAGAAATACCTTGGAAAAAATGTATAATCAAGTCGAATCAAAAAAACTCTTACATTATCTATTTTCTCTGTAACTTTTTTTCTAAAAAAAAATTTGAAAAAATGGAAAACCTAGGCTCAAGTTTATACTTGATACTCAGAAGTAAAGTACATTTTGCTATTTGTAATTCCTTGGTGAACTTTAAATAGTTTCTTACAGAAAAGCAAAAGCATTGTTCCTTAACTATCAACATAACATATCATAAAATATAAGTATCTAAATTAAATTCACATATCAGATATATCACTCTTTTGATGTATGTACTGTTGGATATCGAAAGGTTAGTACACTGAAGTCATTTGCCATGCTCCCAAAGGTCATTCTGTTGGAAGGATAAAAATGTGAAAATAATCATTTTCCAATTTTCATTAATTTGTGGGCAAGAAACTAATATGTGCTGCTGGTCTAGTGGAGGAGACAACATAAGCACACTTAACTGTAAAAGCCAAGCCATATCATGGTAAGTGCTAAAAAACACATATAATATAACAAAACTAAGTATTGAGGACCTACAGTGGACTAAAGCTTTTTTAATCACTTAATCTTTACAGTCCTAGAATGTAAGTTATTATTTTTATTGTAAAGATTAAGAAAAGTCACTTGTAAAAATGGAATGATTTCCCCTTTTTTCCCAGTCTGGCAAGGGTAGGAATAAAATTCATGTCTGTATGATTGTGTGACCCATAATGAGTCCTCTCAGAAAAGTAGTGTGATCAAGAGAAGGTAGCATTAACTGAATAAGTAAAACAAAGGTGAGCCTTAATAGCAGTTATTATGTTTTTACTCCAATTTCTTTCTTTCAAGTGAAACTGACCTCTCCCTCTGTCCTCGTTAATTTCTGCGCTTAATCTTGTGCCATCTCTTGCAGAACACAAGGGCTTAAGAACCTAGCAGCCAGTGCATTGCAATGGGTTAATATCAGGCCAGGCAGGCTGGAAAACATTATTATATGTTGATCTGAAAACTGGTCATTGAAAAGCAATGCTTTAACAATACAAAACAACAAAATCAACAATGTAGGTTCAAACAATGAATATTTTTAGTGAAAAAAAGAGCCAACCCCCTTGCTTGACTTCAGTACCCCACCCTTTGTGCTCAGAAATTGTCTTGACAATATGCAACAGATAATGTACTTGCCTAGCTCTGAACTACCCAAAATGACAGAAGAGATTTGAGTTTAGTGTGGATTAGGTCACTCATCATCATATCAAAAAATAGCCAGCTGGTACTGAACCAAAGTGCAAAATCGGAATCAGCAGTTCTGAGTCGTAGAAGCTGGTCATTTGGAGAAAGGGCAAGGGAAGGAGGAGTGTTCTGCTTTTTGCATAAGTACAGTGAAAACACAGTGGTTGGGCTTCTTTTCATAAAAGTAGAAATGTCTTATTGGATTTTAAATTATGGGTACATTAATTCTGTTACATTATGTCTGCCTAAAATCCTAATGTTATTTTTGGAGAGCATATCCTTTTTTCCATCTCCACTGAATCTTGCCTGATTCCATTATGTCTTATTTTGGTAGTCTGCCTATATAATAGATATCATATCACTTATCAAGACTCAACTCAATGTTAACCCCTTCTATAAAGTCAGGTGTGACCCCCTCACCAGTAGAGGACACATTCTTCTTTGTATCTTCCAGATCAGTTTTCTGTCATATTTGTTGATTTGTGTGTGTCTCTAAATTTAAGGTGGTCACAAACTTTTTGAATGAAAGGACCATCAATCTTTTCTTCATTTTGACATAATATTCTTACCAGAATACTTAACTCTCAAGATACTCTCTTTTCTTGTCACATGCATTTGGCAAAGTCCCAATCCTGGATGAGCCCAGCTTTTCAGCTGAACCAGAGCCGCTGAGTACTGCCACAATGGTTCCAACAAGATAGTTTGCTGTCATTAAAAATTTATGTCACTCACTCCATTCTGTCCCCAATATTACTTGATACACCTACTCTTTGCTTTTGACTGACTTACTCTCTTTACTCCACCGCCCTCCCCAAAAAACCATTCAAACCTCCACATACTTCAAACTCAAAATATCTACCTCTTTATCTTCTCCAAACATCCTTCTTTACAGAAATAAAAAGAGATAGATTCAAATTTCTTAGCTTTCTTCCATTTAATCTCTATCTTTATGTTCCCTTGCTTTCTTCTTTGCTGAGAAAGAGAGAGGCTAACCTTCTCCTATCTAAAACCAATCTTTCCACTGGCTTTGCTTTTAATCATTGCTTCCTCTTGATTTCTCATAAAACTTAAAACATTAACTACCCACTTCTCCATTTGGTAGATCCAAATCCTCTCTTTCAATGAGATTCTTTCTCTTTAGTTTTAAACCAGTTCATATTCCTCATTAAGTAAAATAAAACATTCCCTCAACAATCTATTTAATCTCTAACTATTAAATTTTTTCTGATCTTCTTCATAGCATAACTTCTTAAAAGTGTTGTCTACACTATTGGTTCCATTTTATAAACTTGACTTTCTCTCAGCTAACTCCACTCATTAATTACTTCATCAAAACTGTTCTGAGATCATCAGTGAACTCAATGGAAACTTTTTTTACCTCATTTTGATAGCTTTTCAGTTGTATCTGAGACTGTTAATGACTTTAGCTTCTGTGCCATTACACTTTGTTTTTTCTCCTCTTGATATTTTCCATCTTCCTTGTAGACTCATTTCTACCTAGCCATTAGATTTTTTTACCTTGCTTCTTATTAAGTGCTAAAATGATAAAAAGAATATTTATAATAGGTAAATGGTACAAAATATGACGATGCAGCTTACAACTATTAACCCATCACCTATTAAAAGTTTATGTTTTTTCATGTTTGAAATCTCCTGTTGATTTTCCCCAATCTCATGCTTTCATTTCCTTCTCCTCAGTGATAACCAATAATCTAAATTTTGTGTGCTTTATTCTTACATTCTCCTTTATAGTTTTGCTACATATTTTTATTGCTAAGCACCTGATTGCTTAATTTAGGATGTTTTTGAATTTTATGTAAATAGAATCACATTATAAATATTCTTAAGAAGGATTTCCTTATTCCCATCATCCCACACTACCTCCCACCAAGAACCACAAACTCAATGCTGTTGACATTTGGGGCCATATTATTTTTTGATGTGTGTATGGAGGGATGGGGTGCAGTGTGATGGCTAACCAATGCATTGTAAGTGTTTTGCAGCATTTGAGACCTCTACACATTAGACACCAGTAGCACTTTTTCTCCCAACTGTGAAAATAAAAACATCTCCAGACATTGACAAATGCCCTCTAGAAATGGGTAGAAGGGGGCAAAATTACTCCCAGGTTAAAAACCACTGCTCTAAGTCCAAGTGTAAATACAAAACTGCCTACCTGACCTCTACATTTGGATGGCTCAAAGGCTTCTTAGTCTTAATTTCTAAAAAGCAACTCAGCACCACAACACTGGAGTTTCAGGAGTCATTCTGGATACGCCCCTGTCTCTCTCATCCCCTTCTATAACCGAACTACCACTTAAACATGGTATTATTTAAATATCTCTCAATTCTGTTTTCTTCTCTCATTATCTAATTTATCAGCCTATTCCAGCTCCTTCTAATGTTACAAAAGTATTTTCTTATCTCCTCTCATCTGTATTCACCCCTGAACTTGCTTGGCCAAATCTATTTTTTTATTTTTGCAGCAATTCCTCTTTATTCACTCTTTGGGCTGTAAAAGAACAAACCAGTCTCTGAGACAAAAAAAAAATTCAAGACTTAATAATATGAACTTTCAATTATATTTAAAATAGAAAGGCTACCTCTTTGAGAGCTTAGATTTTATTGAATAACTCAATGTTTCCCCTGCTATTTACAAATCCAAATTCCCCAGGGTCCCCGTGTTACTGTTCTTATCTACTCATCTTTACTACCCATGGCTCTGTAGCCTGAATGGACACGTACTCATTATTATACAACATGTCTATTTCTGACCTTGAAGGTTTGCTGTGTGTTCTACTAGCCTCTAATACCTTCCCTTTTATCTCTACATAATCATATTTTACTATAGCTTAACTCAATATAGAAGAAAACTTTCGCTTATGGAGTTTCTGATATGAGTTAGAACTTTTATTAGAAAGCAGTATTCCAATGATGTGGGCATGTTTATGCCAGATTCACATAGGAAAAGGTTGAGACTAGGGGAAGAGAAATACCTTTTCTAAAATCATATAACTGGTAAGAGTCAGCACCAGGATTCAAACCTAATAGGGTCTAATGCAAAACCTGTTATTTTACCACTACCTTTTACAACCTCATGAAGCCTTCTCTCACCACATCAAACTAAAAAGGCTTTATTTGGCCTCCTACACAAATATTTTACCACCTTTCTCAGTATATGATTTTATAGGTCACTGACTAATGTATATTTTATTTCTTCAATAAGAATGAAAGATTCTTGAGGTTCAAAACTGAGTCTTCTATTTTATTTTATGTGTGTCTCAAAATATGTAGTACATCTTTTATTTATCACAGAATTTACATGCTACAAAATAGATACTAAATAAATGAATATTAAAGAGATTTAGAAAAAATAAAACCCAGTCAAAAGAAAAAATATGAGGCATAGTTTTAGCTATGTTTTGGCTAGCAGCCACAAAGATAGTCCGTTTAGAAGATGTTAGCATGGCTGTGCTATAATCAGAAAACAAAAACAGAGAAGAATATGTTTTCTGTACACTTGCCTATGTTTTTATTTTAAGTTTGATGAATTAGGTTTCATTATATAAACAGAGCTAACCTTTGAATCTGCCTTCAGGGCATCCAGGCCTCAGGAATTCCTTCCATCTATTAATCTCTGTTTTAAGCATCCAGACACTGAGGTGGATACTTAAAGATCTGATTTTGATCCCAAACCTCTCACTGATTTACTGTGCAACCATGAGTAAAAATTTTACTCTTTGAGGCCTTCTGTTTAAGATGAAAAATTTCTTCTTTAAATTCTATTATAAATAAAATGTGTTAAAATCTAAAGCGTTTTGAAGACTTTATAAGAAAAGCTTTATGTAAACTGTCTTTATGTAAACTTTAAATATTTTTTTCTTTTCTAATTAATTTTAGAAGGATTCAAGAAGAGGTGACAAAATACAAAAGCACTAAAATATTGTTCACTTTTCCTCCTCATTGTTTTATACAGAATTGCTTATCTTCCTGACCTACAATCACATTGTCAGGAACAATTTTTTAGAAACTTTTTATGTAAGAGACACTGTACAAATAGATTCGATGGGAAAATTTTTTTTTAAGAATAAGACACAGTAATTCCTCTCTATATAGCTGGGGAGATAAATCTGGTTACAAGGGTGGGGGGAAACTATTACACAAGGTAGAATATGATAAATTTTAAATCAGAAGTATAAATGAGCCAGGTTTAGAATAGAGATAAGGATGAAGTATGGATTGAGTCAAATTGCATAGCTTGCGATTTTGAATGCCAAACCAAATATTTTGGACTTGATCTTTTATCCAACAGAAACTACACAATATATCTGAGTTGCAGAATAACTTGATGTGAGTGCTATTTAGGAAGATAAATATAGAGGAAAGAAAACTAGTGGTAGGCAGACCTGTTAGGGGTATACTGCAATTGTCCAGGCAGGAAACTATATATACCTGGATGGGTATATTGGTAATAATAATAACCAGCACTTGTTTAATGCTTACTATCTCAAACCCTGTCATGGGTACTTAACATACATTACTTCCAATTCTTACAATAATCAACCAAAATCTGTATTATTTTCTTCATCTTTCAGACGAAGAATTTCACAATGATTATGTGACCAGTTTAATGAGATTTATAAATCACCTTTCTCTGGATCCTAAGACATTGCACAGTATTACCCTCAACTGGTTCTGAAATTTGTGAAAGTTAGGTGGATTTGGATTATGGTCATAGGCTGCAAAATTACATTTGAGCATAAGCCTAATTAATTTAAATTTTCAAGGATATGGAGTCCTAAACAGGCCAGAAAAGGAACATGACCAACAATCAAATGTAGGACTGTTGCACAAAATTTCGGGAACAATGAGGAAACTCATCTTATTTGTTCTTCCATGATTGAAATCATTTTAAAAGAGGCAAGAAAGGCTTAGGATGCCAGTAACCCCACAGGAAGAAACACAATTAGTTAAAATCATTCTATGGTGTATATGAAACATGTCTGATCATTTCTGGCCTAAAGGTTTTGACTAGTTTGTCTAGAAACCAAAAGATAAGGTCAATAGGCACCTCTATGAGGGAAGCAGGCCATTGTAAGAACCTACACTTACTGCAGTTTGACTAGAAATGGCCTTAATATCAGGGCCCTTTTAATGAAGTTGCTAGATATATTTTCACATTTAAAAAAATATGCACAATGTTTGCTCAAAATTTATTTCTTGCTTTGGTGACGTCTTTATACCGTCCCAAATGAAGAGAATAAAGGGAAATTGGTGTCTGTAAAGTATACAAACCATGCAAGAACTGTATTTAAGGCAGTTTTTTCTTTTTTCCTAACAAATATTATTAATTCATTGCTCAGGTGGCACAGAGGTCAAACTTGAATTAAAAATGAGCCTCCAACTGCATAATAATCAAGGTCATTGTAAGTTTAAATTGCTTCAAGGTTGTACTTTGCCGAAGCCATTTGTGAACGAGACCTCGTAATTAAATAGTATGTGTCTTATAATAAATATAAATGTAGCACTATCTTTTCAACTCAAACTTCACTAACATTCTTTAGTCATAAAGAACCATATTTGACATACAACTCAGTAAAGTACTGGAGTAAAAACAAATGTTTCCTTTTGTGACTTTGACTTTTGTGACATTTTAAATAGACAAAAATAAGTCTGCCTCTCCTTTCAGTCACAAGAAATAAGAAGCCAATTGCTGAATTCACAGGGTAAACACCAGCAGCAGAAAATGAGATACAGCTTTGTGATCAAAATGCTAGTATAGTGTGCTGATGGTGTCAACCAACTTTTAGAGAAGTTCACATTCCAATTTTTATTTGAATTAGGAAGACTCTGACTAGCCTACCTTCTCCAGAACATAATATCAGTGTCCCAGTACATATCACCAAAAACAAAATAACACTTGAATAGGGTCTCGAATTTTCTAAATTGCCTTGGGATGCACCTCCATACTCCTCACACCTAGGGCTTTGGAAAGTGACATCAGCTTGGACTCCAGAATACGTCCCCAACCCACTTACTTCCTTTCAATCTCACCACAACCATCTCTTACCTGAAGAGCACAGCAGCCTTAACCTATATATACTACCCACAACTCAATCTCCTCACAGTAGCACTTAAATGGCTTCACACTGTACAGAGAGCCAGAGACGGTCACCTACCGAGACTGCTTGATCCTGCCTAGCCTGGCTCAGCTCCCTCTAAAGTCTCATCTCCTTTCACTCCTAGTGATCTGAGCACATGGCCTTCTTTCTACTCTTTGAACATGTCGTACCCATGCTTACCTTTGGGCCTTTGCACTTACCATTCTCCCACCTGCAGTTCCCTCCCCTAAATCTTCTCAGGGATAGTTCCACCATTTTATTTCAGATTTCAGCTTCAATATTCCCTCCAAAGAGAACCCTTTCCTAACTACTCAGTCAAATTTATCTACCACTACCACACATGCACTCAGTCTGTTTCCTTTTCTTCATAAAAATGATTATTCTCTGAAATTACCTTGTTCATGGATTTGTTCATGATCTCTCCTATACAACCTTGGGGACACCCTGAGATATGTCCCTAAACCTCTTATTCACAGCTCTGTCTCCAATGCTTAAGTCAGTGCCTAGAATGGGGTAGACCTTCAGTGAATATGTGTGGAGTCTTCAAATGATCTTTATTTAATAGTATGATATTTTCTCTTCAATCAGAAAAGTTGGGTTACTAAACTTTCTCATGGCCCTGTCCCTGCTCCTACTCCTCCCCCTGCTCCAGGATGGTAGACTTCATAGTTGATATATTTAAAATCAGTGAGAAATAAAGAATAGGGTAAGAGTTAAGGCACCGTGGAGTTTATAGTAACAAATTAGCCTACAGAGTCTACATAAATATAGTACATGAAATTTAAGCAATAAAAGTAGTTCACTAAATTAAAAAATAATAATAATAACATGATTACATTTTATGCATCATACTTTGTAATTAGAGATTGTAAAGATTTAAGTCTTGTTTACTAGCCTGTGCTTCCTGGTCTTATTAAAATTGCCTTTACTTGCTCTTTCTCTAAGATGCATTAAGGTTTCTCACATTTTTATACAAAAGGTGACTATAAAATAATAAGACTTTTGTCAATTCAGTGACTAAAATAAATCCTCCTACTTTATCAGCAGGAATATTGCTTTGAGTCTCCATGTCTGTCTGAGCCTATTTCAAACTATCAAAAGCACATTTACCCCAACACAGGAGGCAACATGACATAATAGAAGATACTAGATAGAATACAGAGGATTGATTTAAATATGAGCTCTACCGCTTTCTGTTTTTTCATTTAACCTCATTCTCAGGGTGCATCTGGAAAAATGGGAAAAACAATTCATAGAGTTAAATCCAGAATTAAGTGAAGGAGTGTATTTAAAAGGGCTTTATGAATTGAGTTATAAATGTTACACTATCATAAATTTCTTCTCCTCCTCCTCCTCCTCCTCTTCCTCCTCCTCCTCCTCCTCCTCCTCCTCCTCCTCCTCCTCCTCCTTCTTCTTCTTCTTCATCATTTTTGAGCCAGACCAGAAATATCAGTGATTTTTTAAATTGGCATATAAGATTTCTCTTTCTTTAGTACCTGTCACAAAAATAAATGAAGCAGTATACTAAGCAGTTAAGAGTAGAAACATTGTAATCAAACAAAACCAACTAAAAAGCCCAGCTGTACCACTTACTGGCTATGTGATCAAGTTACCCATCTCGCTAAGATCCAGTTTCTTCATCTGAATGATGAGGGCAGTAATTGTCTTTACCTCACAGGCAGGAAACAAGAATTAAATGAGAAAACACCCATCAGGGCTTAATTTTATGTCTGGCACATGATAAGCAGCCAATTTGCTAATTTTTCTAATTTGTGTCTGCTATTGAACCTCTGTAATAAAATTTTTATTTCAGTTATTGTATTTTTCAGCTCTGAGTTTCTATTTGGTACTTTTACATAATTTCTCTTTATTGATATTCTCATTTTGTTCTTATGACAATGTTTTTCAGATTTCCTTTAGTTCTTTTTTTATTTTCTTCTAGTTTTTTAGCATATGTAAGACAGCTATTTTAGAGTCTTTATCTAGTAAGTCCAATGCTCATATTCCTTCATGGATGGTTTATAGAGATTTATTTTGTTTCTTTGGATGAATCATGCTTTTCTGTTTCTTTGTATGTCTTGTGATTTTTGTTGAAAATCTGGCATTTAAAAAACAACTAACTCTCCCAGTTTTTGCCTTATGAGGCCTTCAATGATTGGCTCAGTGGGACAGCTTAAGGTCACTGCAGGCCTTTTATAAGTATGTTTACCCTGGCAATGTGTGCGTGCATGTGTGTGTGCATGGGTGTTGTGTGTGTATGTTTACTGATTCTCCTGTATACACGACTGCTTTTAAATGTCTTGATTTACCTAGGAGTCTCACTCCTGCTTCTTCTTAGGGCTTCAGCTCTTCTATTGCATTCCTCAAACAGTAATCACTTGCAGCAGGTGTCTGTAGAATTTTAGTCTTGCAGTTTTATTGTCTTACCATTGCTACCCATTGCTTTCACAAGCCTGAAACCTGAACTGTGCTGCTTCTAGTCATCTGTGCTCCAGGTTAAGTGACAAAGATACCAATCCCTCAGGCTGCACATAAACAGTTTAGAACATTGCAAATTGTGTCTGCTCTGCTCTCTCTGATTTATAGAAGGAACCTGGGGACTGCTGCTTCTCCAAACCATCCTGCATAATGCTGGGGAGGGAGTGAGGCAAGGGTGAGTAAAACTGCCATGAAATCTACCATTCTTAATGTGGCTTTTTCTTGACTGAAACTTCACTTGGTTGCTGTAGATCTTTGATTCATTTCCACAGATTCTATCAACTTATTTTAGCCATTCTCTATTGTTTATTTAAAGGCTCTTTTAAGTAGCAAGTAACTGGGGCTACCTAGTTAGTTGGCTATCTTGTTGACATCACTCATTGTACAATTTTAAGAAAAAAGAAACAGAAAAGAATAACATCTTCTATTTAACCCTAATATACAAGCACAGAGGGTGTTATTTGAGGACAGATGACAGGTTGAGAGGATCGAATGGCCTGGAATGTTGAAGCTCTATGTTTGGTAGTTGCTATGAAGCGAATGCTTTGAGAACAGAAATGGCTGCTGCCAGAAGTGAAAGATGGGGTAAATTACTTCACAAATACATTTATGGAGGTCCTCTGTGAGTCTGGCATATAAAAATTAAATCGGTAGGGATGGCACAAGCACATATATTAATTAGGCATAATTGTGAGCTCAGAACTGGGCCCTGCTACCATTCCATCTACAGGAGAGATTCTCAACATCATCCATCAGCATCAGCCAATTCTTGTTTTCTATCTCTGAATACTGTGTCAGAAACTCTGGGAGAATGTCTCAGTACTTGATTTTTAACCAGACCTCCAGGTGATTCTGATACATACTCAAGTTTCAGCTGATCAGCAATATTCCTAGGCCCCTCTCTCCATTATCAACTATCTATAATCACCAAAATTACCAGGCTCCTATACCTCTGCCTTCCAAATTTTTAAAGTATTTTTAATAAAGCAGCTAATGGCCTGATGGCCTGAAATGTAGACGGATTTAGGTATAGACAGATAAACGATGGGCCCTTCCTAGAATGACCTCCTTCTCTTTGAGAAAGCTATACCAAAAAAAAATGATTTTTGTGTATCTGAAGGACTAAGGATATGTGACCTTTAGTCCTATATGAAAATCATGTATTTGAGGTCTGCTGCTAATTTTTCTGGGCCCTTTGCTAATGATGAAACTGCTCCTGAATTACTTCAAACTGTTTCTGAATTACTCCATGCTGTTACTTCATAGGCCTAGGATCAATAAATGCCAAGATCAGCTGTTTTGAGCTTGATAACAATCTACAGAAAGAGCCTGGGCCTATGGAGCTGCTTCATGCATGGATGATAAGCTCTGCTGCTGTGAACTTTGAAAAGTTCATAGACAACAAAGAGACTCTACTGTGCATGACCTGGGTCTAAACTTAGATAGCTGCTTAGTTATGTTTTCCCAAATACCTGGTAATGTTTACATTTATATGTAAATCCATGAAACAAACCCAGAAGAGATAACGATATACATTATATTAAGAACCCAATTAGAAACCTAAAATCACTAAACAAATTACTTATGGGGTACATACATTTTCAAAGAATTATTTGCTTTACAATATAACTGATTATAGGGTTCTTTGAAGTAAAGAGCTTCTTTGCAATAGTATGCAGCAGTTAAAATAAGTAATCTTTATGAGAATTAGATATACACATTGAAATACCTATGGACTTATGGCACTAAGTGAAAGATAAAATAAAAATATTTTTAACACAATGCTATGTAATAAACAAATGCATAAAAACAGAACAAATGCAAGAATGAATGAATGCCTGTGTCTCAGAATGTTACAGAGAATGTTAGTTACACATACATTTACCGTGTAACCAGGAATCTCACTTATAGTTATTTATTCTAGAGAAAGGAAAATTACAGTTATACAAAACTTACATGTTAATATTTATAGCAGCTATATTCATAATCTCCAAACCCGAAAGACAATCTAAATAGCCTTCAAATGCTAAATGGATAAACAAACTACGATACCTGTACACAGTAGAATACTACTCAGCAACAAAAAGAAAGGAATGATTGATTCATGCCACAACTTAGATGGGTCTCAAGGGTGTTATGCTGATTAAAAAAAAATCTAATCTCAAAATGTTAACACTGTGTTATTCCCTTTTATATAACATCCTCAAAACATGAAGAATAGATCAGTGGTTGCCAGGGTTAGGATTGGTATTGGATATAACTATGAATGGGTAGCATAAGGGACTTAATTTGGGATGAACTGTATCTTGATTATTATGATAGATGTGTCTATGCATGTGATAAAATTTTATAGAACTACACACCAGAAAAAAAAAAGTACTTGTAAAAACTGGTGAAAGTCAAAATAAGGTCTGAAGCTTAGCTCATAGCATTACACCAATATCAATGTTGTTATCCTGGTTTGATGATGTACTGCGGTTACACAAGATACTATCACCGAGGGAAGCTTGAAGAGGGTCATGTGAGAACTCTTCACACTATTTTTTTCAATTTTTATTTGTCTAAAATTATTTTTAAATTTTAAGAATAAATGGCAATTAAAAATGCATATTAAGCACATTTTACCTTTTAGTCATTTTATTTTTTTCAACTACATTTGACATTCAATATTATGAACTGTTTGGTACCATAAATAATTATTACAATATTATTGACACATTTTCTATACTGTAGTTTATATCCCTTTGACTATTATATCCCTATACCAAGTTTTACTTCTTAATCCCTTCACCATTTTCACCTAGACCTCCAGTTTGTTCTCTGTATCTATGAGTTTATTTCTGTTTTGCTTATTCATTTATTTTGTTCTTTTGATTCCACGTGTAAATGAAATCATATGGTATTTGTCTTAATCTGACTTATTTAACTTAGCATAATACTCTCTAGGTCTATCCATTTTGTTGCAAATGGTAAGATTTCATTCTTTGTATGGCTGAGTAATATTCTATTGTATATATGTACCACATCTTTTTTATCCATTTGTATATTGGTGGGCGCATATGTCGTTTACATATCTTGGTTATTGTAAATAATGCTGCAATGAACATAGGGTTGCATATATCTTTTCAAATTAATGTTTTGGGTTTTTCAGATAAATACCCAAAAGCACATTTTAATAATTACCTATGGGAAGAAGGGAATAGGGAGAACGAGAGGGAGAAGAAAAAAGATATTTCAGAGTATATTTAAAAACCCTATTTGAAATTGTCTGGTGGGTATGCTACAGTTCCATTTTACTAGATTATAAACGCCGTGAGGTCAAGAATGATTCATTAGTCTTTTCTGGATCCCTCAGTGACTAACATAGTAAATGTGTATATATTAGGTTCAGAACAAACATTCATTCTATTATTAAACGAATCAAATAGTAAATATATCTATTTTACAACCAAACTCCATAAAGCAAACAACCTAAGTTTGAAAGATTTTTTTGGTGGAAACATTGACATTTTGTGAATGTATACTTTATATTTTATTGAGATCTGATGTATTTTTCTGTGATGCAGTTACATCGTGCCAAACTCTTATCCTACAGTAGGTCTTCTGAGAATAGGATAAGTAGTTTTCTTATTCTTGACAAGAAAGGCAGGTTATTTTTCTCACTGTGTTATAATACAGTTAAATATATAATGTTTGATTACCCTCCTGCCATATTCAATATGAAGTGTCTTCCTTTTGCTACGAGCATCATGTCTCCTGCATTGTCTCTTGCCTGAGCTTCTTGGAAACACAAACTGATTACAGAAATAAGCTAGTTTGGCATGCCCTGTATGAAAAGTTAATTGAGCAATAAGTTTTAAAAATGTAAGAATTTTGTCAGATGTCATGAAAATGGAAAGTCAGATGAATTTGAGAGAGATCTTCTCTTAAAAATAAAAATGAATCTGTTTTTAAAAATGCTAATTACTCTCCTAAATTTTGTTTTAGAATTTGCATTTTTAATTTGAGTAACTGTCACATAGCCCCCTTCCCACACACACACACACACACACATACACACACACACACACACACACACACAATTTTTGTTAAGAAAAATAAAGCTCTGCATTTACTTATGGTAAACATCTTAGCTTAAATCTACCAGGAAGCAGAGCCTGAGACAAGAGGGAGTATGCATTTGGTTTAATTTGGAACATGTCCCAGGGACCATGCATTGGGGACAAGAAAGGAAGTTCCACCAGCCCAGGGTGATTTTCAATCTGGTTACCACTGTGGGTAAGTGGATCTGGGCACACATAGATGAGGGAAGAGGGGAGATTTTATCCAATGAGTGCTGCGGTCCTCCTTGGACAGGGTGGCCCCAAGGATGAGTAGTCCTGGGACCAAGATCAGAAGAAGACTGCAGCTTTAGCGAGGTGTTATCTGGTTACTTCTGTACAAAGCTAATAAACTCAGCAAGGACTAGAGTAAAGTTGGACTGGAGGCCATGAGGCAGGACACAGTGTAGAAGGGGAGTCAAGTAGAATCACTCCTTGACACTTGAAGTCTGGGACTTCTCAGCCTTAGGGTTTGATTTTTGCATATTCTAGATATATGTAGACAATTTTTTAAATCAAAAAGATTATGCTTATTTGTGGCAAAGATAATTAGTAATAAATTTAACTGTCTCAAGTAGCTATTGACGAGCAGTCCTCAGTGTTAGGACCCATGATAGGAATTCCAGCATTGCCTTCTAAAACTCACACTGTAAAGGCTGCTCTGAACCACACAGTATATCAGGTTCAACTCCGTATTAAGAGATCTAGTTAGTTCTAACCCACATAACTTTTTCATGTCAGACCAAGTGGCAATTTAGTCACGGGTAGCTGACATATTTTCCTGGACTGGAAACCTGAGGTTGTTTGAAAACTTAAGATGCTGAGGAAGTGGATCTGGCTATGTCTAGATAGCTGGATGTTGGAGGCCAACAAAAATGGTGTCTGTGATCAGCTCAACGGCTCACTATCTGTGACCTTCCTTATGCCTCTTGTGGTAATGCTTCTTCATGGGTCACAAGGTGCAAATAGCACCACCTTCATAAAGTGTCTGAGAAGACTGACTGAGAAAATGTATATAAAGCATTTCACTCAGTACTTCTGTACTTTAGACAGAAAGTTGTTAATTCCCTTTGCCTGATCCTGTGCATTCATTCCAGATGGCTGAATGACAGAAGAAAAGGTTGAAACTACTCACATACACTGGCATACCTCCCTCAGGCTAGTTCCATGTACTACCCCTCAGCTATCTTTCAGAACCAAGTTGGAAGTTTGAGTCTGGGTGACATGGAACCTTCTTTATTTTTTTAATATCAGCAAGTTTAATTTTAATGTTGGGCATTGGTAAAATAACAGACGGATGTAGGCAGTCCTTTGTTATTTATGCAGCATGCTAAAAATTATGTGATAGACCATAAATTAAGAAAAGCTGTCCTGTGAATTTCAATTAATTATTATATTGGTTTTAACATTTAATAACTTATCATGAGCACATTTCCATAAGCCACCACAGAAGTTTGGGAAAAGTCTTTAAGGACATGTTAGATTTTTATTAGTATTATTTTTTCCTCAAAGCCATCCTCTAAATAAAGGATGAAATCAGCTGGACTGTCCTCTATGACATAATACACAAAATAAAGCCATATTGACCGCTGATGCTCCTGAACTGAGTCCAAAGCACAGTATACAACTTCAGTTCACCAATTACCAGGATAGCGTAAATTATATCCTAAAGAATGTGTCGATGCCAAATCTTTCTTGATTTATTTTGTGATTTTAATGAAAATTGGCTCAGAGGCACTTATTTATAATAAAATATGTCATGGCACAAGAAGAAATTCGTATAGATGAATGCTCAAATATGAAAATTTTTTTAAAAATTTAAAATCCTTTATATTTAATTGTATACATAATTGTCAAATGCCAGCCAACAAAGATGCATTTTCAGCTGAGCCTGTATGGTACACAGTATGTGTGGAGATGATGTTAGTTCTTGACTATATGTGTGTGTGTATATATACATATATACGTGTATCTATATATATATATGTATATAATTCATATGCATATGAAATATGAGAGTCTAACTCATATATGGCATATATGCATTCTACCCTCATAATTTAATAAGTTTAGATTAATGAATCTACATTTAGACTGACAAGTTAGAAAGGCATAATGGAGGGAGAAAATATGTACCAGAGAAAAACCACCTTTAGGGCTTATAATATAGTGAGAGTCAAGATTAAATAGCACAGGAAGCAATATGAGCACATACTTGTTGCATGAGCTGTTACTCTGCAGAGCTCAGTGGACAAATCAAGACACATGGGAACATTGGGACCCATTTTGGGGTTACTGGGCATGAAACTGATATGATGCCAGTGATATTTTTGGAAGCTTTATGTCGAGATGAAGAAAGTACATCAATGGTGTACTCACCAACCCTCAACATATATCAGAGCATAGATGACAAGGAGCTAAGGGCTCATACTTGCCATGAAGGTGCCCTAGATTGTCTGTGTTTTCTCTTCTCCTTTTGAAGATAAGGGGCAGCTCAGCCATGTCTGTCTACTTCACAAGAAAGAACTTTCTGAAGATATGTGGTTTCGCCAGCATGTACGTTGAGAAAATGTGACCAAAATTGCATCTAGGTTTAGGTGCCATAGAAATCTTATCATCACATTCATTTCAAACCCATACTGTCCAACTTTATCCTAGAAGTTTGAAATAGTTTTTGCGTAGACAGCCTCTTAGGTAGACAACCTGTGGCCATTAGATAGTTCCTTTCTCCTCTTTAAGTCTTGGGAAGGGAAAGACCTCCTCAGCATTTACACTTCCATAAGAGAAGCTGGATCTCTGCCCCTAAGGTCATCTGATATATTTAGCTATGGTGCCTTTTGAAGTAAAGACTCTCTCTTGATAGGCATTAAACCCATGCCAAGTGAGACGATACACCAAGCTAATTAAGGATGGCACAATTTCACTATAAGTAAAAGTGAGCTTATCTTGTCTTGTGGTTTTAAATATTCTAATGCCTCCCAAATCATTTTTAGACTGGATCTAAATTTCAGACTCATATCCAATGGCCCACTCAAGATATCCAAGTAAATATTCAGAAAGAATGTCTGAGGTTCATCATCATCTGATAATCTGCTCATTTCAGTTTCCTCATCTAGTAAATGGTAACTCCATTTTCAAGTAGCTAGGGCAAGTATCTTGGAATCAACATTACCTCCTCTCTCTTTAACAACCAGTTCTGATCTGGCAGCAAATCCCAGTGGCCCTAACTTCCAAATAATATTCAAAAGCTATCTAGTTCTCCACTGCTACTATCCAGGTTCAAACAAACATCACCACTTCCAAAGTTATTGCAATAACCTCCCTGATTTTATACTTGTTTCCCTTCATTCTATTCTCAGCACAGCTGTCAGAGGATCCTCATGAAATGTTAACCAGATCACGTCCTTCACCTGCTCAAACCCTCAGATCACTTCCTTTCTTCCTCATACAGTCCACACAGAGTCCACCAGGCCCTTTATGATCAGACCTCCCCATTTCTTCTCTGATGTTATCTCTTCCTACAACCCCTTTGCTCGTACCTGTCTACCTGATGCTTCTGGATTTAACTAGGTACACACCTATCTCAGCTTCCTACACATCATTTTCTTTCTGTATGGAATAATCTTTTTCAGATTTTAAGCGAAGAGGTCTTGCTTCCTCTCCCTCCTTTGAAATTTGACCCAGATTTCATCTACCCAGTGAGTTTCCCTGTCTATATGTCTAAATTATCAAGCACCCTACAGTTTTTATCCTCCTTCCTGGCTTATTTTTATCTTAGTACTTAGCATAAGCTTACATATTTTATTTTGTACTTGTTTATCTTGCTGTTGGCTTGTCTTCCCCCACTAGAATGTAAGTACATGTTTCATTCTTGCTGCATTCTCAGAGTCAAAAAGAGCACCTATTTTCAAACAAGTGCTAAATACTTGCTGAATGAGTGAATGAATAAAGAAATTTATTATTTAAGGAAAGGGAACTTTCCTTTGGAAACACAGGACTTTTTGTTTGTAGGCACTATGCCTAGGGATTAATCCCTATGGTTACCAGCTCAGGAGGTAGTCACAGAAGCTTTGACTGTGGTCTTTTTGAATAGGACTCTACATGCTGTTAGACTATTTGGATAGTATGTCAGCCTCCTGCCTTGTTTAGCACATTGTTTTATCCATCCTGTTTGCCAAATCCTTATAGCCCATTGTAGTATGACATTTTTCCCTGGGATATTAAAAATAGTTGAGAATACAAATAGCTGAACAAATATGATAACAAAATAATTACATTTATAATAATAGAGAAAGGTCTTATCCCTTTTCTGTACTGATCTCCATGAGTCGCTCTGTACTGCATTACATGTTAGCCACTCCCAGAAGGGAACATTCCAGTCTTAGGACAAGCACTGGTTGTAGCACAGAAGCTCACATGCTTTCCTCCTGCTGAGTTGATACACGATCTCCAAAATGCTGGTCCATGTAGACTTTCAGCTCTCCATTTTCAGAAACTACATGTTCAGAGTGAGACTATGATAAACTGCACTAAACCAGCCAAGGTAAGCTTGGAGTGGGCCAACATTTAGAGTTCTCATCTCAGAATCTTGTTACACAAGACACCTTCGATGATCTCTGGAAACTGAAGCCTACCAGGCTCATGACACAAAAGGAGGGGGAACTGCTGCTCATGACAAACCTCCTCTACCTCTCCTGTTCATGGGCACTAAAGTATTTTAGACTTGATCCATCCAGACCTCCGGTTCTTTAGTTCCCTGTCTTTCCACAACACTATGTTACATGTTACCGAACGAATTCTGCCAAGATTCTGAAGAGACACAACTTGAATCTCTTCTCCTATAATATATGTGAATAAATAAATAATAAAATTATAATAAATAATGAAATTATAATAAGACAATAATATGAACAGTAATAAAGTGTCTTAAAGAGAATTCAAAATGATTGCATTTATACTGAAAAACTCTAAGCTTTCAATGATGGTAGTGAACTTGATCCCTGTAACATACAGCTGCTTGTGGACACTTCAGACAGGACCTAGAGCCACCCAGAAACACAGCACGCCCTGAACTGTAACAAGGTGTCCGAGGTCCAGCCCCTCTGATTCTCATTTCTCACCACTCAGCCACTGAATAGATATGACAGGTCAAATGCCCCAGGCGTATGGATTTTCCAGTTTACTTTTTGAATTATAAATGTTCATAAATCTGATAAAGTCAAGGATTACAAAGTTTTAAGACAATATCTTGTCTTTTAAAAAGAATAAAACATTACACACACATGCACACACAGAACTTTCCTCATTTGTCATAAAATCAACAGGACTGAGGATGGTTATAATTCTATCACAATCACAATTTCCTGAATAATAAAAATAAATATTTTATTAGCCTGTTTTTTAAATATGGTTAATAATTTCTGCCTATAGTCTCTGAATTATTTGAAGCCTTCAATTTATATTATGTAATGTCAGTATTATATCAAATAGGCATCTCTGCTCTATTTACTTCAAGCCCCTCTCCTCCATTTTAACACATATTTTACTATTAAAATATTAGTATATTAAGTCTCTGAAAAAAAAAGAATACTTTTGGAAGTTATGCTTTCTTTCTTTCTCTGCAGGCTAAGTACCAGTTACTCTAAGGTGTTAAAAATGAATAAAGAATTTTCTTTTCAAGTTCAATAATTTTCTTACATAATTCAGCTGAACTTAAGAAGCTGTCCAAGAGACCTTGGCTATGCTGCTCATTCCAGGAGAAATTATTTAGTGGAGAAAAAAAAAAACCTATTCTCTACTCTTGAGGAAATACATGAAAAGTAACTATTTATTTAATAAATATGTTTATGAGAGGTATGTATAAAAATTAAATAAACCGAAAAAGAGCATATTTCATAGATAAATTTTATTTTCACAGAAGAATAAAACTCAATAAAAAGAGGCTTTTTCTCAAATATGAGATGCCATCTCAGTATGATTTTACTTTGAATAAGCTTAACATGCCATATACCATGATATGTAGGTAATAGAGTACTATTTTTTTTTTTTTTTGAGGATTCAAGTTAATTCTAATTACCTTAGCAGGAGATAAAGGTGACAGAAATCCAGTTCTTGGGTCAAATATATGCAGAGAAAACCAAAGCCTCATTAGTTTGAGAGGTAGTGTTGCCCTTAGGAGAAAGAAAAAAGTGTGGTAAGGAAAAGGTGTTCAGGGTCTTGTCCTATGCACATTCTTCTATATCTCATTTTTATTGCAAATAACCATAACCCATATATGAGAGGGACACTGCAAACACCCCCATTGGTCAGGAGTGTTTGGGGCTTCTGGTAAGAGGTGATGCACCCAGGGCTCTATGAGAGTAGGAAGTGAGGCAGTAAAAGGAGGCGGCTCTATAGTGCAGGGTGACAGCTCATTCTGGTCATAGTGACCACTCACTCTGACCCTCTCAGAGTGAGGGGCATTCCAGACAGTCCTCAAAGCTGTGACCCTTAATGCTAGTGTCAAATGTAATGTCACTCAATTCATTTGCTCCCCCTTAAAATATATTTTGTCCTCTTTGGATGATAAATTGGAAATAGAATCTAGTTTTAAAACAATTGTCTCTAGGAATATTTTTCATCAGAAAATACAGCCAGGCAACAGAAGGAAATATCACTTGCTGAAATTACTCTTTATTAATGTTTTTTTAAAGCTCTTCAACACAAATTTAATTCTGCATTTTTCAGGTATTAAAAATAACAGCTGTTAACAGTTAAACTGGTTAAGATGCTATAAAATAAAGAAAATTTAATAGATATATATGCATAATATCCTCATAACAATAATTTCTGAAGTCAGCTACTGTTATTAGTTAACATATGATCAAATATTAAGGACCAAGATATTTATCATAAATATGTACTATCTGAAACAAGACTTATACACATCTCAATTTTCCAAAAATAATATAAAGATTATCTCAGTCACATTAAATTTTAGATTAGATACATAATAACTATATAATGTTGGACATACCAAATATTTGAAATTTGCCTCCCAAGTTGATTGCTTTAGTCATATCATGTTTAAGTCTGAATCTGGTAATGTGGGAAGTTGTGACTTTAATCCAGGTTGCTCTTTGTACCTGGAGAATATTAATGAAAAGGAATTGAGAACTTAAATGCAGTTTTAATATTCAGAAAAATCTTTGGAATTGATTTTGCGTGTGTGTGAGTAGGGATGGGTTACATATAGATGTCTGTATGTACAGCATGGCGGAAAGCTTTGTAAGTGTGTTTGTATATACATCTTCAATAATGCTGAGGAAATTACAAAATTAAGACATTATTGGATTGAGATTATGTTGACTAAGTTGGTATAGAATTCCTTGTGACATTTTGGGAGGTAAAGAAAACTGAATCTTCCATTAACATACTTCCCAAGGCAATTAATAATAAAAATGACCCTAACAAAAATGAATAAGTCATACAGTAAGGATGGCAAATGTCTTCAAAATGTGTTTACCTCAGAGGAGAGGGTGGAACATATTAACATTTTAGAATGGGCTTTTCAAAAACATGTCCAATGAACACTAATAAAAACTGTGTGATTAAGCCACTGCTCTCTCATGCTCAGGCAAACTTCATCCTTGATGGTGATGCTGTAAAACTTTTTTCCTTCTTAAATTATACTTTTTAGTAATTGTGCTAAATTTTTAACTGTAAATATGGCTTTCTATGAATCCTCCCTGACATCTGTCTGTGTAAGTATCTAAAAGGAACTGAGACTTTTCATTACTATGGACTTCCTTGGCCATCTATGCCCTCTTCAGAGATATTTGTCTGTCATCATCACAGCAAAGTAGAATCCTTAGAAGAGAAGCCTTAGTGAGCCTCCACCTTCACCTTCACTAGCCACTGGGACCTTCATCTGATTCCTTTGATACTCAGAAGTCTGGAAATCACCTTGTTCCTCAGTCAAGTGGTGATCTTCTTCCTCTGCCCCTCTGCAAGATCAGGAGAAGGCCAAATCCAACATGAGTGAAATACTCCTTAGAGAAAACGAGAAGGACTGAAGACACAAAACCAACTTCAGTTATTAGGAAAATATCCAGAACATCAATAACCTTTGTGCACAACAATATTCCTGTAATGAGCCAGGCATGTCTGTGAAACACATTCTCTTATTCAATCCTTACAGCAGCCTGTGAAGAAGGTAGGGTCATCTCTATCTTCAGATAAGAAAACTTGGCTCAGAAGCTAAGTGGCTATAAGTATCAGTAAAGAAAAAATACTTTGAGATAAAAATACAGATGCCAAAGAGACAAGACTGCTTTGCCCTTGTCTTCAAGTATACAAAGGGTTATTTTCTAGAAACAGGCCATCAGCTGTTTTCCTCTTCTCCAATATCACAGTAGACATGTGGTTATAATGCAATGTGAAAGATCTGGATTAGGTTAGGAGGGAAGCTCACAACCATGAACTTTTTGTCTCTATATCCAGTAGATTACCACCAAGAACCATTCAAAAGCTAACTTGTGGTGTCACATGGACCAAACTGTCTCCTTCTCATGACGAGCACATAGCACTGCATGGCTGACAAGCATTCTAAGCTCCCAGACTTCACTGGTGTGGATTAGACAGAGCACAGTGGAACCATTTGTCAAATGGCTGAGTGAATATGCAAAGGTCCTTAACAGAATAACAAAGAACAGAGGCTGATGTTGCCCACATATCTGTCCATGACCAAGGGTAGAATTCAGAACCTCTCAGGTTTTTTCTGTCCTTATTATGGGTTCTAGTGACCTCTCACTTCCATTCCTGGCCAGGGAGTCCTTTTTGTATCCTGGGGATTAGTTCCATACCTGAGACCTCACCTCTAGTACATTATTGTCATTCTCTACCAAAGGGATTATATGTAATTCTTTACAGAAGTTATCTCACTTTTAAAATCTCTTCTCTTTTTGAAACTCAAATAAAGCTTGAGGGTGCTTAACGTAGGAAATAACTCCAAGGCTCTTGGCCTGATAGACTTTAAAAAAAAGAAAAAGAAAGAAAGAAAGAAAGAAAGAAAGAAAGAAAGAAAGAAAGAAAGAAAGAAAGAGAGAGAGAGAGAGAGGGAGGGAGGGAGGGAGGGAGGGAGGGAAGGAAGGAAGGAAGGAAGGAAGGAAGGAAGGAAGGAAGGAAGGAAAGAAAGAAAGAAAGAAAGAAAGAAAGAAAGAAAGAAAGAAAGAAAGAAAGAAAGAAAGAAAGAAAGAAAGAACTCTATGCAAGAGTAAACGACAATCTTGCTTTTGTTTCAGGAATGTAATTACTTTTGACTGGAACACAAGCAGTTATTCATGTCCTAAACTTCTATAGAAAAGGAACTCATGGGTTTATTCTATATTCACTTCTCAATTTCCTATGCAGTTTACTAAATAAAAAAAAACATAATGGAAGGTTAGTCTAGCTTCTTTGAACAATTCAACATCTCTTCTCACTTGTTAGAACTGAATGACAAATATTACCCATTGTCTTTTTTTTCCTCAATTGTTGGTTTGTCTCTAGAACAGGTGATATTGCTCGTTAGTAGAGAGATGTTCAGGCTCTTTGTCAACATGAACAAAATTTTTTGTTTTGAGAAGTCAATTATTATGAAACCAGATCTCCCTGAAATCAAACCTCTTGCCATTTGTTCTGTGGATGCACATGTGGATTGCATGCTGGCTGTCAAATGTTGAACAAAAGCTGAAGACCTGGAGATTTCTCTTAGGGGACTACTTTACAACTGGAGGGCAGGTGTCAACACAGCCCCCACGAGGGATAGCAATGCCAGAGAAAAAGAATATGTCATTAAAATACAAATTTGTGTTTTCATCCCCCACTGACCCTGGGCAATTATTTCTCATCATGTTGCGAGACATAAATGGGGAATATGTGCAACACATAGGACATGTTTACAGCCATACTCATTCATTCTCTTCTATTTCAACCTTTTTTCTAAAAGCAAATGAAAGAAACACAGTTGTGATTGTGAAGCTTCTTTATTCTGACTATTTTCAAAGCACAAACTTGAGAAAAGTCTATACTGACATTTCTTTATGACTGAGTTATGGGCATAATACTCCTGATGTCTATCACTGCTGATTTAGAGAAAGTAGAAAAATATCCTGATATCTCATAATATTCTTAATGGGGTTAATTTAGTGCAATAGCATAAACCATTGTGTGCTTATAACTGAAAGCAGATTTGATATGTTATAAGATATTTATTTATCTCCTTTAAATAACTAACTAAAAAAATACAATTTAAGATCCCCTCCCTCATTTCAATTCAAAACACATTCAGTGTTCCTGTGTGAACAAAAAATAGTGCTAAATGGTATAGCTCTCATGTCAGTGGGCAAACTCCAGCCTCAGAGGGCCCAGAATGAAAGCCATCATGTAAGCAAATAATCTTAGCACAGTGAGATACCTGCAGTACTGGAGCCATGCACAAGTTGGGCTCAAGGAATGATTCTTGGTTGGGAGTCAGCAAGGAAGATCTTCTGAGGTGAGATATATCATCAGAGTTTTAAACTACAAATATAAATGTCCTTAGTGGAGAAAAGAGAGTAGGTCATTGTGAGAAAAGAAAGTGCAAAATACATTTCAGGCCAAGTAAACTATAGTATACAAAGGCACTTATTATCAGGACACGGGGCTTTCTCCCTTCTCCATCTTTGTGCTTTTATAGTTCCTTTGACCTGAAGTTTCTGAAATTATATGTATGTTCCAAATTTTTAAAATTCTAAAATCTTTTGTACATTAACTTACTTTACACACACGTGCACATGTGTGTGTCTGTGTGTGTGTGTGTGTGTGTGTGTGTGAATACACACATGCATTGGGTAACTTTAGAATTTTTAAGCAGTCAGGTAAAATTATTCTAAGAATTTTGACTGACCGACTTTCTTCAAGCAAAAAGGCAGTTCTGATATTTAGTGATTTACAGGTAGTAAGTGTGCAGTGGCAGCTCAGGTAGCACCCTTCACCTTCTCTACTGCCATTGCCTTATGATATAATACAATAGTGGGAAAATAAAATCACCTTTCATTTTTTCTTCAGAATCAGATTTTCAAATTTTATTCATCAAATGAATGAATGAAATGGAATCCAAAGGAAAATATGCAAACCAATTTTACATACATAAGTTAAAACTGTGGCAAAACAGCATGGGAATGTTGACCTGTGATAAACTTGATCCAAGACAATTGTAGCAGAGGAAAGCCTTCGCTCACAGTGAGGGGAAATATAATATAAATCCATATCATTTTTAGATGTAATTAAAATTCCAAATGTGGTGAAGAAGAAATTAAAGCAAATTCAGAGAGTGGCCAGGGTGGCCAGGGGGTTTGGGATGTCATGGGAGCAAATAACTTATGCTAAGATTTTTAGTAGAATGGGGAAGAAAAGAGAAGTCTCTGGGGACTCTGATATTTGAAAGATTGTGTAAAAAAGATGGATTAAATTCTTTCTATATGGCCCTGAGGGAATGAAACGGAAGCAAATGAGAAGTGCTGTGGGAGAACCAGTTTTAGAACTTTACTCCCCATCAGAATTGGCCTGTACTCAAGGACCAGCATTTGGGAACTCATCAATATCCACAAGGAATATGAAAAGAAACAAGAAAATAGAGTGTTAATTAGATCAAAGACTTGTATCACTTTGCTTTCTTTGTATCCTCTTGTCTTCATCTTTCCAGTGGGAACATTGGGCTTCTTAAAACAAGTTTGTCAGAATAATATGTGATGGCCATTCAGAAACAACACCTTTCACACCCAATAAGAAACAGTATTGGCTATTAGGGTTAATTACCAACCTGGTTCTCATTCTTCTACTTTTCCAAACACATTTAGAACATTAACACATAACAATTAATACTATCACTTTGGAGATTATTTATCAGAAAATTTTCTTTAAGAAGTGAGGTAATTTTATTGTTTTATTTGGTTTCCTTTTTGGAAAGACTAACAAATAGATGAATGGATGATTGGGTGAATAGATAGATGATACATTAGATAGATGATGATAGATGATAGATAGATGATAGATAGATAGATAGATAGATAGATAGATAGATAGATAAGAGATGATAGGTAAATGATGTTCAAATATTTTGTGTTCTCTGAGATAAGGTGACCCTCACATATCTTTGAGTCTCAAGATGATTTTAGTCTCAGACAGCTGAAAAGAAAATCTAAAGTTTAGGGTATCACTATTTCTACTTTACTCTTAAAAAAATTAAAACAAGTTATTTCTAATAACATCCAACACTTATTGACTGCTTACTGGGTAACTTACATACATCATCTCATCTTATTTTTAATTATTTCCTTTTTTTGTTGTTGCTGTTACAGAAAGGAAATCTAAGCCTTAAAAAATATAATTTCCCAGAGTCCTAGAACTAGCAGAGCCAAGGCTGAAGTTCTATTACAGCTCCAGAACTAAAATTCTAGAACTCTATACCTATTTTTTCTCAGAAAAAAAATCAGAAAAGGCAAATACTATATAATTCCACTATGTGAAGCACTTTAAATAGTCAAATTTGTAGAGAGAGAAATGAAAGGATGGCTGCAAGGAGAGGGGCGTGGGGAGTGTTGCTTCATGGTACAGGGTTTTCTTTTGCAAGATGAACAAAGTCCCAGAGATGGATGGGGTGATGATGGTTACACAACAAAATGAGTATACTTAACACTACTGAACTACACACTTACAATGGTTATGATGGTAATTTTTATGTTACGTATATTTTGCAACAATTAAAGCAACAATCAAATAAAACTCATTTGGAAAATAGCTTTTCTTGCCATCCTTGCTTCACAGGTGTTTGAATTCTGTATGTGCATTATCGGAATATTTGATTTTGTGCCTTAATATGTGAAACTCTATGAGGCCAGATACTTATTTTATTCCTTGGCAAGAAACCTATCACTAATATCAGGTTAACTGTGAGCTGCGGGAGCTACAAAAACAAATGTTTCGTTGCATCAGAAGCATTCAAGTCCCTATCAGCCACAGACCTGAGAGAACATTTTGTAGCTTTTTAGCAGGTGGCTGCAGAGTTGAGGAAATGCATAATCTCTTCACAGGTGAAAACTAGGAATAAAATAGTTAAGGGAGGCATTTGTGAGAGCTCTGCTCTTTGTAATACTATGGGGGTCCTGAATTTAAAACTTCTGTGATAATCACAAGGCAGTTAAGCATTAATTCATTAGTTTGTTCAGCATGCAAAGGCTATCAGCATTCTTTTCACAATGTATCCAAATCTGATGCCTTCTCACCACCAATACTACAAGCACCTTAAAGCCACTGCTGTCTCTCACCCAGATTACTACAAGTCTTCTAGACAATGTCCCTACTTCCCCCTTGCCCTACAGCCCTCTTTTTTTCATTCAATACTAATTTTGTTAAAATGCAAGTCAGATTTCTTATTCTTCTGCTTAAAACTCTCCAGTGATTTCTCATTTCCTTTAGAAAACAATACAAAATTGCACATATTACAAGCATTCAGTATACTCATTAAATGAATAAAATAACATAAGTTAATTGAATGCCTATTAATAATAAGAAACTGAGCTAGACTTGGGGTACAAAAACAAATGACATTCTTTTTTTGCCAAGAGTTTATACTTTGGGATGTAAAATGAACACATAAATGAATAAACACAAAAACAATGTTATTTTCCCTGGTCAAAGTCTGAGTAAAGATAGTTTGTGCACAAATGATGAAATGGCCGGTTCTATCTGGATGGGAAAAGAAGGTGAGGAAAAGGTAATAAGTGAGTCATAAAATAGTGGAAATTCCAGAGTAGTAAAGGGTGTGGAGATTGCAAGAGAACCATGGAAACTAAGATATAAGATGTGAATTCATAACCAAAGAGAAGCAAGTGTTTTAAAAAGGTGAGGACATAAGACATGGGACAAAGTAGAGGTCAAAGGTTAGGCTAGAAAGGGTAAATTAAAGGCTTTAAAGGTTTATATTTACATTGCTTGAGTTTATGCACATCTTCTAGGCATTGAGAAGTCACTGAGGTTTTTAAGATGAGAGAGTTTGGATTCCATTTATGGATCTACAAGTAATAGGAAAAGCCCATTAGAGAGTTCAAAGTTGATTAATAGTAGGAACTAACATTTATTGAATGCCTACTATTAGGTTCCATGCTAAATCCTTTCATTTTATTTTATTTAATTCTTAGTTCAACCTACGCCTCAATACTGCTATTCTACCCCTGTAAAGAAGGAAGTACTAAGGCAGAGAAATGTTAAGCCTAAGGTCATACTGCAGTAAGTTACAGAATCAAAACAGAAACCCCGAGAATCAGACTTTAGAAAATAGAGGAGAAAAAAATATATTAAGGAAATAAAAGTTTCAGAACACAGTCTTTTATCAAATGGAGTGGGATAAGAGCCTAGCATGCCCCTAGGCGTCTAGGCTAAACGACCAAATGAATGGTAGTGTAGATTACCAGTATAAGAGATGGGACAAATTTAGAAGCTAATAAGATGTTTTGAATATGTTTGTTTTCATATACCTGTGGGAAGTCTAGAAAGCATATGGTAAGCAGATGGACACACAGGTTTGGATCTCAGGTAAGAGTTGGAGTGGGAGATTCAGATTTGGAAATCACCAAGCAGGGGAGGAGAAGTCATAGAGTGAATAAGATCAAACAGTGATAACAAAATATTATTGGTTGAATTGTGTCCCCTTAAAAGATGTTGAAGTCCTAATGCCCTGAGCCTGTGAATGTGACCTTACTCAGAAACAGATTAAGATCTTTGCAGACCACCAAGTTAAGATGGGATTCTTACTGCTGGGGTAATGTGAAATCCAGTGTTGCCCCAGCAGCAAGGATGTGGAGGAGGGTCCTCAGTTCTTCCCCACCAATGTCATAATGAATTACAAGTCAGTAAGATTTAGAAGAAATAAGATTTATTCAAAGTACATTTTAGAAGGAGATAGGCCATGTTAAGGAAGACTGCAGCCCTGTGGAACCTGGAAGGTGAAAAGATAAAAGATAAAATACAGAGTACGCTCCAAGGGAGGAGCTAGTTTTCAGCAAAGAGAGCTGTAACAGCACAGAAGTGAGAAGGTCTGTATTGTATCAGGGCTGTGATAGGTGGTTATAAAGGTGTTCCTAGGTGATTGGTATATGAGGTCATTGTGTTTGACATTTGGCTGTTATACAACTCCTCGCATACTGTGCATGCAGTTAACCAGAATTCAGTCTGTTATAACTAGAATCATTAACTTCCAGGCATAGGCATGATATTATAATGATGGTATAATGAGGCTGAGGTTATGATGGTCAGAGTAGGGTAAGGTAGTACTTTCTGTGCAAGCGTCTGTGGCTGGTTAAGCGAGCAGATTTTATGGCCTTTGTACCCTAAGATTTGGGTTAATTTATAACCCTAAAGGTGTTGATATTCCTGGGAGGTCCTTAATGAAGGTCATCAAAGGAGACTTCTGCGATTACAGAACTGGCCCTTTGCTCCCATTGCCCATGTTTGTCTACCTAACAAGATTATAGTAGGTCCTAATCCAATATGACTATATGTTCATAAAAATGAAAAATTTGAACACAAACTGACACACACACACACCACGTGAAGATAAAAGCAGAGACTGGGTGGTGCATTCACAATCCAAGGAATACCAAAGGTTGACAGCAAACCACCAGAAGCTAGGAGAGAGGCATATAACAGAGTCTCCTTCACAGCCATTAGAAGGAACCAAAACTTTGATCTCAGACATCTAGCCTCCAGAACTGGGAGACTATACATTTCTGTTGTTTAAGCTACCAGTTTGTGGTGCTTTGCTATAGCACCCCTAGGAAACTAAAATAAATAGTTAGGTAACTGCATGGAAGAGTTGGGTGATTATTGGTGATGACTGAACAGAAACCATCAGTTCAAAAACATATTTGCCAGGTAAAGAAACAAAAAAGGCTGTTCCAAGAAAAGCATGAGTTTGTGAAAAAAAAAAGACAGAAGTATAAAAAAGGATACACCAACAGTTTGCACTAAGCTAATCACAAGCTGCAGCTGTGGAGTGATGAGAGAACCCAGTGATCTGTTCATGAAAGTCCCTGTAAACTGCATTATATAGCGCACTTCATCATATAGTTGATAGAGAGTAATCAAAGACTCAAAGGAATGATTAAAACTGACTTGTGTTTTAAAATGTTTCTGTTCTATAAATATAGTGGCAGTGATTGCATAGTTTTTGAATCTACCAAAATTATTCCATTAAAATAGTCACAGCAAAACTGAAGCATCATGGACAACACCTGTAACAAAATTCAGAGCTGAAATACTCCCATAATTACCTAGGGACAAATTAGTGACAGTTTATAAGGGTCATAAAACATTAGTAAGCATTCAAGAAGAGGCAGAGGGAAGGTCTTGAGAACAGGAAAAATCTCAAAATTCCCAACAGGTACTTACCGGAAAGTGCAGTGGTGCCATCTGAAAGGAGCAAGAATGTCTAGAAGTGTGTTGTTCTCAATGATCCAATGCAGCAGGGAATCCAAGGGCACCATAGCACAATAATGTAGCACTGATGCTACCAACTGGTCTCATTGCTCACAAACTAAAGAGCCTTCCACAAGAATCCACATTGAGGAAAATCTGCTGAGAACAGATTTCAAACTGAGCAGGTCAGGGACAACCACAAGTGATGAAAGAGAATATCCAAATTAAAGGGAATGAGAAGGGAAACAGAGGAATCTGATCTCAGAGTTAATAAGTGATATTGTTTTTAATCATTTTATTAGAACAACAGAGGAATGAACTCTGGAACTATTAAACTGATAAACCTATCTTAACCCACTTATGCCTCCTAAAAGTACATTAAAACTAAATTAATAATTTTTAAAACTTAGCAACAAGATAAATATCATAATTATTAATAGAGAAAAATAATAAGAAAAATAGTGATGTTACTACAGATAATGAAAGCATACCTGAAAAACATATGTAGATAACATAAAAACATAAGCAAACATTTCAAAATGAGATAAAAGAAATTGAGAGAATTAGAAAAGCTATAAAAGAAAAATATAAGTCAGAATTAGAAAAATCAGAAAAGAATGAGTAGAAAAATAATATTTATATTATATAACAATAGAGAATTCTAATTTTTTAAAAATATTAGCTCAAAAATAAAAACTCAACTAGAAGGGTGTGCCACTATTCAAACACCAGTTAGAAGGTAAATAAAAGATAAAAAGGAAGAAAATTTTTATATCAAAATTAATTTAAGATTAAAGTATTCAGAGAAGCTGATAGAGATAGAAGATAAAGAAGACATGACATATATAAATAGGAGATCCCTATTTACTTTTGTAAAGAATAAGAAAATCAAAGCAATGGACTAGAAAAGAATACTAAATACCGTAGTTTGAGAAAACTTGAAATGACATGAGAAATTGGATGCAGAACAGCCAATATCAAGATAACATTCTAATAAAACTATAGGTCTTTAAAAAGAAACAAGATATTCTTTGGATATTCAAGCAAAAAAAGGAAGAATATCAGATTTTTATCAGACATTTTCATGAGGACACTTTATGCTAATAAGCAATGAAATAACAGATTTAATATGTTCAAATAAATAAATTGCAAATTTTGAATCTTTCATGGCATGTGCATGGATTTTACAGCCATCCAACTGAACTCTCTAGTGCAAAGTTTCCCAGGCTTTTCTGCTCTCAAATGCTTTCCTCATGGCATTTGAGAGTCTCTGCATTGGGTAGGTGCGGTACTTTTACAAATTTTTGAAATGAGCACTGATCTGCAGTGGATGTTGTGAAATTGCATAACAAAAGAAACTTGATCCTCCATAAGGCAAAATTGATAACCACAAACTAAATATGCAAGAACTCTGAGAATAGTGTCCCTATGCAACTTTTTAAAAGGAGAATAAATTTCAAACAACCAAACATGTAGTACGTATATTGACTTAAGGGCTGGAGAAGTAATCTAGTCAATAAAATAATAAAGGATAACAGATTTGGAATATCAGTATTTTTCAACCCCTAAAGAATGAGCATATCTAGGAAATGATCATCAGTGAATGATGACGCCATAAAAGAGAACATTAGTGCCTCCTCAAGAAAATACTCAACATCACTTGCTAAAAATAATGAAACACAAATCTGATCTCAATGTTAACACAAACGACACAATTGAAGAAAACACAAAGAATAGATATATCAACCATTAAATCAAGACAGTGAAAAATATGCAAGAAATAGAAAAGAAATGGAGGGGGAATTTATGGTGTAAAAAAGACAAGATACATATCGAATAATCACCATGTATTGGCCTTGTTTGTATCATATTTTAGACCAACTATAAAAAAAACATGATAAAGAAAAACATAAACACTGAGTATTTGATAGTATTAATAAACTATCCTTACTTATAAATGTAATAATGGTATTATATTTGAGTATGTAAATTATTTTAATAAAATATTTACAGATGAATGATATGAACCCTCAGATTTGTTTTAAAATAATCTAGTGTCAGGTAATAAGTGAGATAGAAATGCAAAAAGATTGTCAATGTATTGATAATCTGGGTGAAAGGTATAATGAATTTAATACACTTTTTTTTTCTCCTTTTGCAAGTGTTTGAAAATTTCAATCAATTTCTTTAAATACATCAGGAGGGTTTACAAGCAATATATTCTAGTACTTTATACTTGCATCATGCCCTAGGAGAAACCATCTCCTGAATACTGCTGAGCACGTAGAAAAAGTGACAAGAAAGTATGTGTGTAAATATTCAAAGTAGCAAATCCCTTCTACACCTGAGTTTCCAACACATTTCAACCCTTTGTATTAGGATTCAATGACTGTCTTTAATGAGGACCGAAATTGCAGTGACTTCTCAAAGTGAACATTTAAGAATGGGAAAACTCTTAAACAGTTAACTTTGGGCCTTAAATTATAAGCCATTATGGTAATTATTTCTTGAGTGAACTTGCATATGGTAGCTTGCAGAAAAGAAAAACAGCCCTGGCGTTTGAATTACAAATTATCACTCATCTCTTTTTTATTCTCCATGTTTTCTTTCTAGATATTTCCACACAATATACTTAGGTATTCGAAGCCGACAGAGTGGGGAGAATGACAGATGGAGGTTTTACTGGAAAATGGTGTATGAGTATGCAGATGTGAGTATGCTGCATTTGCTAGCCACCTTTCTGGAAAGTGCTCCACAGCTGGTCCTGCAGCTCTGCATTATCGTACAGACTCATACCTTACAGGCCCTCCAAGGTAAGGGCTTGCAATTTGGTTTCTGAATTTGGGGAAAGACTGACTGGCTACTTTTGTCACATCCAAGGAACTGTTCTAACACCCTTTGTTGACACATGGGGTTCTCTGTTATATGTCAGTTGTGTGACACGTGAATTTGTGAATGATGTATATTTTTCTTCTTTACCATTACTTGTCAGGACTAATTTATAAAACGACAATTCTTTTTTGTTCTCAAGCAGCCCTCTGGGTAAGAAAAAGTGTTTATGATTTTATACTTGGTCAATATGAGAATAGAGTCAATTGAGGCTTTCTAGTTTGTATGCTAATTTCCAAAAATTTGAAGAAAAAAAAAGCCATAGCATGTTCTCTCTCTCATACACACGCACGCGCATACTCACACACACACACACACACACACACACACACACACACACACAAATAGTAATTTCTACCATTTCCTTTTGACATTAAGAAACAGAGAGAAAGAGAGAGAGATTAAAGTAGTAGAGATTACCTTAATATTTTAAAAAAAGAAGTTCACATGGAAACAATTTTAATATTTAACAATATATTGTTTATATACTACTGAGTTTTATAAAACAAATATTATTATCAGATTAATATTTCTGTGTTTTGCTGTCTTGTTTGATAATCTCATCAGTAGGACCATTCCATTTTTAATAGATCTGCCCTGATGTTTCCTTAGGGTCTGCTGCTCAAATCTTTTCTAGAAGCAAGAAGAAAATTAAACAGACCAGTGAATAGATAGGTGAATAAATGGGTAGATGGATGATAAACAGGTGGCCATTTTCTAAATAAAGAGTTTCCTGGTAATTTGACAATCCTGTAACTAAATAGATGTCATTAAACAATTGGTGTATTATAATTGTTTCAATCTCAGCAAAGCCCTGCTGTGACTTCCTCTGTGTGTACACACAGTGCTGCTATGTTCTGGGCCATGTTCTAACTTGAGACTTGATCTAGTTGGTCTGGGGAATTTTTATCATGTCCTTATAATTTTTTTATTCCAAGGAACACATTAGCTTAGGCTAAATGCTTTAAATGGGTGTTGGGGAGGGAGAAATATTATAAGACTGATGGAGGGTGTTCTGGTAGCCAGTGACCCATTTATTTATGAATTCCTGGCCTAACACTGGCTTCAAGCTAAAATAGCTTTGGTCCAAGATATTTGAGCTAAAAGTCAAAGAGATCCATAGGGTGTGATTCTCAAATGTTAGAGGAGCAAAGTCAAAGAAAGCCAAAGTGGGGCATTTGAACAGAAACAGAAGAGCTTGAAGAAGGCAAGGCGTATAAATTAGTTGTGGGTGACTGTGTTTAGCAGGAAAAGTTACATAGAGAAATACTGACTTTTATTATCTCACTGTTTTTCTGTAAGACCTTGTGCAAATCACTTAATCTTTCTGGGTCCTAGTTTGTCAAATGTAAACCAAACTAGATGATCTCCAAATTCCTTGACAGCTCTATTTTGTCCTTACTTCAATATCTGCCCAGGAAACTTATAGGGCAGATACATGCTTTAGGAAACGGTCTGTAAATGAGCATACAAGTCGAAAGGCAACATCAAACAAAATCTCTGTCAAAGACTCTAGTACTCATTTTCAGAACAGTTACACAATGAAAACTCTTTGGAAAAGGAAAACCTCAGCAAAAATGTGGAGGATTGCAAGCCATCTTCCTGTGGCACAAGATTACCGAGCATCTTTACTGGTTTTCTAAAAGATTTAGAAAATCATAGTAAGACTTTACCCTAAAGATAATGGAGATAGAAAAGGAAACATGAGAGGCGGTCTTAGAAAATGAGATCACCTTTTCAGTTTGAGAGTTTTAAATAAAATTTTATAGGAAAAAACAAAAAGCATAAAAGGCAGGTCTTAGTTTTATTAGATTACTCATTCTAAACATAGGAATCAAAATTTATGTTTCTTAGCGTTGTGGCTGTTCCCTGACACCACTGTCCCCAAATTTACATTTACATCAAGTTTGCTACAGACTTAAGAAGCCAGACCTCATCCTTGGCCAAGACAAGCCTTGCTGTCAAAACCAGAAAGCCATAGGAAAAACACATTCTGCATCACTCCCGTTGTGGTCAAACGGGTTGATACAAAGATCAACTAGGATCAATGCAAGTCATGCAGCACGAGATGAGGAGTGAGCCGGCTAGGCTGATCTTATTACTGCCATGTAATAACAAAGAAGGTGGACAAAAAGTTGTGTTAGAAACTAAAGAGAAGAAATACCTGATAGTAAACAACAACAACACAAGCTCCCAGCAAATGAAAACTGGCTCAGGCAACGCTTTCTAAATCCTTTTGCAATTTGAAAAGAAACCTATCTTCAGAAAGGCTTCTAAATGCACCCCTCCTCTTGATAGTTGATCCCACTGACAAAGGCACCAGCTTGTAAATTAAATTGATGTGAATTACAAGAACAGAGCTCTTCCCCTCCAAGACATGAAAAATAAAAATGATAGAACCTAGTCTGACATATGTTTTCATGTTTTTATGGCAAAAGATTCTTAAGATTTATATGTAAAAACACAACTTTCTGCAATGATGGCAAATATCAATGGCATGAAACTTGTGAAATATTTGCAAACAACTCTGAATTTAAATCTTTAAGATACTTTTATTTAGCAGATAGAGAATGGTCCTAAGTCTGCAAGTTATTTCCATGTATGATTATGTCTAAAATTATTTAACCATCTTTAACCATCTACTACTCCTTGAAGGACACTTTTTGAAAACTAGTAAGAAAATCAGACAAATAAAACATTTAAAATCTGATGCTTAAAAATTGTATTCTTCTTAAAGAAGTTGACAAAGCCTTAAAAAAAACAAACAAACCAAAAAAACACTGTTAGCTGTGAAAATTATTTCCCAGGACTGCAGCCCAGTACACTCTGTAACCTTCACAGTGAGTGTGTGAACCGCCGCCAGGCTGCACAACAGCCACCTGGCTTTAATGGTTGTGTGTGCAGCCCACTCAGGGGAGCCTTCATGGAGAAATATTTCCTTCTAGAGGGACCATCCAGGTAAAACAAACAAACAAAAATCAAAACTTCACCTGATAGAAAATGGGTGTCAATCTACCAATCCAAACATTTTCACTTTTTCCTAATGGCTTTAGTTCATTTCCAATGTCCACCTTTACTTGTCGTTATTGGAAAATCCCATTCGACACTCTGTAAGTGTATTGGGCTGTCGTGTGCAGAGTGAGTTATGAAAAAATGCCTTCCCACAGTCATGTGCCCAGAAAGGCTTTGCTGAGCAGCAAAAACACCTACACCTGCTTCTATTCAGATTTCTTCTTGCTGTAAAAACCCCATGTGTTGCCCCTTTTGCCAACAGTTTATGATGAATGCTTTGTAAAAGAAGGGAAAGAGCTGAAAGAAGTTGCTATTTATTTATTTTTTCCTATCTCACACCACATTAGACTACTGGGGAGGTCCAAAGTTAGGGGATTGTTCTCATACATCTAGCAAACACTGTTCCCAGCTAACTAGGGTAACTAAGTCTCCTTGAAATGTGAAACCATCTCATCTGTCATATTCTGATTAGACTTTCAAGACCTAAATCATTGTATTTTGAGTTGCTCAACTTCATAGTAAAGTAGAGTCAAGCCCAGCTACCTTTCTGTGGCTTGGATTAGAGGAGAGACCCAGACACCTTCAGGCCCAAGTCCTTCTTCCTCTGCCAAAATGCCTGTCTCCGCATGAGCCTGGCTCCACCTCCGGATTTCTTCAGGGAAGGAGAAATGCAGGCGAGAGTGCCTGTCTGTGAGCAGGACGTAGTCCCACATTCTTTAGGTCTGTCTGCCTTACAGTTGCTATTTTCGTTAGTTAATTAACACATTTATTGACTGTCTATTGTGTGCATGATGGTGTGTGAAGCTCTGCAAAATTTGTCCTAAAAATGTTCACTTTTTATTAAAAGTTTATGTGACATTATAAACAACGTGACAAAACATATTTAGAAACACCTAATTTATCTGGGTGTATTCCAGAATGAGCTGTTCCATTTTCTAGGTGCAATAATAAAAAATGAGAGGAGCTGTTAGGGTATATCTGGCTCACCCTCTCTGCAAAGGGGCCACACTGCCTCTGCTTGAACAGTTCATTATATGGCAGTTCTGAATGAATTACAGACTCTGTGTTGGAAGGAACCTTAAATGACATCTAGCCCATCACTTTACCTGACACTTGAGTCTCTGATCAATTCCCCCTTCATGCCCCACATTCAACAGCAGCATCCATCACCTCACTGAGAAGGCTACTGATTATAAGACAGATACGGTATAAGCACTCCCAAAAATATCATATTTTCACACTTCTACATATTTGGAATTTTTTAATATCAACTTTTTATTCTCTATTACACTTGCTATTGAAGATAAAATAGAAAACACAAATATGCACAAAGAAAATAAAAATTACCTTCCTGCCACGCAGAAATAATAAAAGTACTGCCACTGAGAAGTAGTTAGGGATTATATTTTATTGCTTACCTTCAAAACTTTTTTCACGTTTTAATATATATTATGTTAAAATAGAATTAAAATAGTGCTACTATTTTGTACCAACTTTTTTGACACCACACAACATGAACATACATCTATGACAATACATATAATTCTATATCATTTCTAAAGACTGCATAATATACTAACATAAATTATCCTTTGTTTTCCGTTAAGTCCTGTTTTTTTAATCATAAGTTATCATCTATGTTTTCTATAATATGTAATCATATAATAAGCACATTATGAACTAAATCTTTGTAGATAGCATTAATCATTTTTCAAAGATAAATACCATTTTTCAAAGATAAATTTGACTTAATACATAATGTCAAATTGGCAATTCTAAAGTAGAAGAATTCTGCAAAGTTTCATGTTTCTGGTCCAAATGCACAGGAAGTCAAGTGAGGGCAATAAATGTGACAAGGACTGAGATTGGGGAAAATGTCTTGAGATTTGGGGAAAAACTCTTAAAAGTACTTATATGTATATAAAGGGCTTAATTTCAAGAAGTGCCCTAATTTTTACTTCCCTTGTAACCACTTTACAAACTTTATTATATCTATTCTACTAAGCAGCAGCAGTTCACTATTGATGAAACAAAATTTAAGAACAGCTTCACCAGACTTATGATTTGAACCAAAATGTAAGGAAAGCAGAACTAAGCTCCTCAAAACTCTTGACAAAAACCTGACCATAGAAAATGCAAAGGGCTAAAATAAACTATTCAAAAATTATGAAACAGCAGCCTTATAATTGATTAGTTGTGATTTTTTTTGGCTTAATAAATATATTAAATTTATCTGATAACGTTCAGTGCAAGCCCCTGCAGGAAATGAAAGAAAGGACTCGTCCTCCCTCCCAGGTGCTGATAAATTCAGTAGAGGCTGAGCAAACAAGGGTGATGCTGATGATAATACTAGCACTCAAAAGCTATTACACATTCTTTCCTGGCAGCATGGAACCACCACACTTGGCACATAGTGGGCAATCAATGGATATTTATTGAATGCAAAGGATGCCAGCGATATGACAAAGCCCTATACTAAGGTGTGATTAATACAAAATCAAATGGCATATCCCCTGCTCTCAAAGAATTCAATCTAATAGAAAAGAAAGACAAAAAAAAATGTTATGTCAATTGCTTTGTCCTACTGGTAGCCAGCCATCTTAAATTCCTTTAGTGACATAAAATGATCTCTTATGGAAAATAATAGAGAGGAAGTAGAAATGCCATGGATTTCAAAAGAGTAGGATATCAGGAAATGTTGGAAGAATCAAGGAAGTTTTCATAAAAAGGGTAGCCTTTGAGCTGGCTCATGCTAACATTTTGTCATGTAGTTTAAAGAAAGAGCAATATAAACCGAGCCAGAAGGAGGAGGCCATTTGTTAGGTCTGTTCAGCATTCTTGTGTTAATAGTTTCCTCACAGCAATGGGATTGTTGGTGTTATTTATAGCATATAATTGCATTTATTTCCCACACTTAAAAGATCTCTCTAAAAGCAGGGTAAATATTTGCATACACACTTTAAAAGAAGCACAGCCTATTTTTCTGTATTTCTTACTTTTTAGCCTGTGTACTTGGGATTATCAATTAATAAATCAATAAAATAGTAAACCACAAATCTGCTTAATCAATACATAAATGGAGTTGAGTTTTAAAAACTCAACACCATTAATAACTTTGCAAGGAGAGACTTACAAAACTGACATGGTTTGTTGGCCACATTGCTCCACTCTATTGAAAACTATTGGCAGAATAAGCAATGAAGTGTCGTGGGGTAATGATATTATTGATCTCTTTATTTCTTATTCAATAGCCTCTGAGTCATGGTATCACCCCAAGTTATACTTAGAAGAACAGAAAGAAGCTTCATTTGCCTAACATTGATTCAAGTGCTTGAAATCAACTCTTTATGGTAGATCAGCTCTCAGCACAGCTGTGAATAGTTTTGAATTTGAATCATTTTGAACATAATATGAAATAAGGGCCTGACTATTTTTAGGTTCTACTTAATTATCTCCAATAATCAAGCACAAATCTTGGTTTTTTTTCACTCATTATTCCTTCTTTCTCTCTCTTTCCCTGTGAGATATGAGTGAGTACTTATGCATGTTCAGGCACAGGGTTAGAAACTGGGTTATATGTGTGTGACTAATTGCACATGCATAGCTGTGGAGAGCAGAGACTTGGTGAAAAGGTACAGAGCGGCTAGTACAACCCTGTTCAGAACAGAGAAGTATATGTAAATGAAAGACTGTCTGCAGTGAATAGTGTCCCCAAACACTCACTGTACCTTTGCCTTTCTCGTGGCTTCTTTGTCAACCTCCAACCTCTCAGATATGGTAGTTTTACAGCATTTTTCACCTTCAGGGAACAAAAGCCCATGTTTATTTTCCATTTACCTAACCTTTAGCCCAAATTCAGAGTAGGTATTTACCTTAACTGAATATCAATGTAGTGTAATTATTATTTCTAAACATGAAAAATAACTACCTTAAATAGCAATCAAAATGCTTACCAATTAGGGACAAGATGCAGTCAACTTAATAAAAAATTCAAAAATGCTTTACTATGATATTTTCCCAGACAGCTTTTTTTTTCTAAGCCACAGACACTAATATGGTCAGAATTTTCTGATCTAGTTCTGATGGGGTGGGTGGATGAAAAAGAGCTCCCACAACCACTTATATAGTTTTCACTATGAAACTATGAGACCTATTTTCTATAGACAAACTTTTGCCATACTAAAGTGTACTTTTTGTTCTAGAAATATATTTTGCACTTATTTGGCAAATTGGTGTTAGACCTAATTTTAAAGCATTTCTTAGACATGTAAGCTAAAGTTTTCATGACTCAGCAGATATAAAGAACTGGGATCATTTTCTTTTGAATGATTCAAGAAAGGCTTCTTTTAAAAAAAAAAAAACTGAATTGCTCATGCATAGGAGCATATATGTATGCAACAAATCTAGAGCCCTGCATACTGTCAGAGCCAGATGTAAGCAGGAGGGAAAAAGAGGACTGATTCAATTGGTATGTAAACGTTCCTTAGAATAAAACCACAGGCAGATTCACTCCTTGAAGCTCACAATGAGCCTCTGATTGCTGAAGGACAGGGCCTGCTGAGCGCTGCCTGCCTAAGTTTTTGTCAGCACTTTCATTGTGATCCTAAATTTCCACAGCTTTCCACTCAGCTGTAGAAAAAGTCTGACAGTCTATGAGACTAATGAGACTCCAAAACTCCAAAACTTTTTAAACATCCATAATATTATCAACTCAAGCATTTGGACAATTCCATAGGACATGAAGTTCTCCAGTTGTAGAACTGAAATCTAGAAGTTTGCAGTATGTAGGCTTCTGAGAAGGCAGGTTTTTCCAGATTTTCATTAGCTGAAACACTGAGTTAAAATTTAAATTAAAAAAAAATCTAGTACATTTCCTATGATGTAAATAAGAAACAAACATTTCTAACATAGACTTTTGGACTAAATGACAGTAAATAAATGCAGATTTTAAAAATCACAGATTTAAAAAATCAACATAGAATAGTGAGGTATTTAAAGTAAACACCATTTAAAGTAATTTCATTTTTGAAATGTTTTGTGAATACAGAAGGAGATTGTTTTCAAATTCAAGGATGCTAGGAAATTTTGTGAAAGAGGAGGTATTGAACCCTATAGAATGAATGAAATGTTTTTAAATAGAGAAATGCTTGGGAGACAGATCTGTAGGACCCTAAGCAGGAAGTCAGAGCATGAGGCACTTGTGTTGTTAACACTGCCAAGCCCAGGAAACAGGATGGGAATAACATGAACTTGATTCTGAAGCTTGAGGATCCTCAAAATAATTCTTTGTTCTTAAGACCTAGCAATATGTCTCTCAACAATCAGACATAATGTCTTAATTAGGACTTAAAGGAAATCTTCATTAACAATTGCAATTTTTACTGAACAAACATTTATTGAGTACCTATCCATGGTCGGCACTCATTTGAAAATTAAGGTTACGAAGGTGGTTTACCTTAGAAGGGCTTCCAGTTTAAAATGATGAGTAACATATGAACAAATAAGTGAAGAGTTGTCTTGGGTACTGTGCTAGGTGTTGACCCAGGAGTCAGTGAACACCTAAAGAAGGAAGTGACCCATTCCACCTGTAGATGGATGGGAAAGGCTTCATAAATGCTTTAGTTTGAGTTAAGTTGAAACTGTAAGCACTAAAAATAAAAGAGATCATCGAGGGAGAGCTCAATGGAGAAGACCACGAACAGCATCATGGGATACTACATTTTAAGAGTCTAAAATGGAAGAAGAGGCAGTGAAGCATCAAGAAATAAGAGGTGAAAAGATCAGAACATCGATGAGGTAGCCAAGGCAGTTGTTTCAAATAAAATGCCCATAAAAGACCAGTTAATATAGTCTGTAGATTTGGCAATTATGACATCACTGTGACACACCCCCAAATTTGTGCAAAGCTTAGGAAAGAAGAAAAGAATGCAAATTAGAGGAGAAATGAAGTGGAAACAAGAGTAAAATTTCCATACTATAAAGGGAAAAATAAAATGAATCAAGTGGCTAAGGGCACAAATTGCAGGATGAAAACAGAAAGATGAGACTGTGATGAAGGAACCAATAAAGGGTAGCCTTGAGAAGCAGAGCTTTGTCTAATTCAATTCCGGCTCCACTGCCCTGCTAGGTATGAAAAGTTAGTGTGAGTTAACAAAGGTGACACTGCCAGTAATGGGTGGAGCTGAGACAAGAGCCAGGTGCTTCCAGCTTAATCCAATCCAGAAAGATCAACATGGAGAAATTTGCCATGAATAATCTTTTTATGTTTTCACTCACCTTGTAGCCTTAAGTGTGAGACTTAACCACTCTGAGCATTAGCTTCTCTGAGTAGAAAAGAATTTAATGATGTAAATTGCAGTGTTTTGTTAGAATCAAATAAAATAAACAAGGTGAAGAACCTAAACCTCCTGTCTGACAGGAGGGTGCTCAGTGTCATGTTCTCACTTCCTTCCTCCCTGCATTACATGGAGTAGATGTAGAGCACCCTCAGCATGTTTCTAAATTTGCAAAGAAATGGGCTTTCATAATTCACATTTTATTTTTCTTTTAAAAGGATGTAGACCAATATGAACTCATTTTACTTAAATTGGAAGTTAAATACTAACTCGCCTTCCACCAAGAATTCTGTCTGGCCTTAGGTTATTCAAGCCCTCCAGAGCCAATGCCTACTACATACACATGTTGTGCTCTTGTCTAAACTCATAGTTGTCCTGGAGGGTTTTGAGACTTCAGAAATCTTTTCACCAAATGCCACTTAGACTTTGTTCTGTCCATTGACTTATATTTTTAGCACAAAATACTTTTAGCCTTGATATTTTCTAAAAATATGTACATTTATGAGAAAAAAAAATTATGCATTTTGTTAATGTTTTTAAGCACATCATCTTCACTCCATTAGATGTCAAAACTATCTTTTTTCCACTTATGATATCTTTTTTCCACATTAGTATTCATATTAAAAGTGTTGAAGTATATTCTACAGTCTTAGGGAAGTATACAGTTACTAAAAATTGGTGATCATATCTTTGTTTTTAAAAAATAGACTTTATTTTTAATGCAATTTTAGATTAACAGCAGAAATGAGTAGAAAGTATGAAGATTTTCCAAATACCCCTTGCCCCCACACATGCCTAGTCTCTCTCTTTATCAACATCTTCCGCCAGATAGTACATTGTTTACAAATGACAAACCCACATTGACACATCATCATCACCCAAGATAGTTTATCTTAGGGTTCACTCTCCTTGGTGTTGTACATTCTATAGGTCTAGACTAATTTATAATGACATATAACTACCATTATGAAACAGAATATCAAACAGAGTAATTCACTGCCCTAAAAATTCTCTGTGTTCTCCTATTTATCTGTCCCTCTCCTCAGTCTCTGGGAACAACTGATCCTTTTTGATATCTTCATAATTTTGCCTTTTTCTGAATGTCATATAACTGAAATCACACAGTCATAGCCTCTCAGACTGGTTTCTCTCAGTATTATGTATTTAAGTTTCCTCCATGTCTTTTCATGGCTCAATAGCACATCTGATTCTATCACTGAATAATATTTTGTTGTATGGATATACCAAAGTCTCTTTATTCCTTCACATACTGAAAGACCTTTTGATTTCTTCAAAGTTTGGGTAATTACAAATAAACCTGCTATATACATTTATTTGCAGGTCTTTGTGTGAATATAAGTTTTCAGTTCTTTTATGTAAATATCAAGAAATGCAATTGTTGGATTGTATGGTAAGAGTATGTTTTGTTTTATAAGAAACCACAAAACTGTCTTCAAAAGTGGATGCACCATTTTTTATTTTCACCAGCAATAAATGAGAGTTCCTTACCAGCATTTGATGTTGTTATGTTTTGGATTTTGGCCACTCTAATAGTTGTGTGGTTTGAAATAACTCACATTTCCCTGGTGATATGGGATGTGGAGCATCTTTTCATATGCTTATTTACCATCTACATATCTTCTTTGGTGAGATGTCTGTAAAGTTGTTTGTCTCATTTTTTAGTTTGCTTATATTCGTGTTGAGTTTTAATACGTCTTTGTATATTTTGGATAATAGCACTTTATCGGATTCATCTATTGCAAGACTTTTCTCCCAGTCTGTGGCTTGCTGTTTTGTTCTTAATAGTATTTCTCACAGAGAAAAAGTTTTTAATTTTAAAGAAGGCCAGCTTATACATTATTTTTTAAATGGATCATGCCTATAGTGTTGCCTCTGAAAAGTAAGCGCCAAACCCAAGGTAGTTTGATAATTTTGCATTTTACATTTAAGTCTGTAATTTATTTGAGTTAATTTTTGTAAAAGGTGTAAGGTCTTTGTCTAGATTTTATTTATTTATTTATTTATTTACACATTTGTTTGTTTGTTTATTTATTTATTTATTTATTTATTATTTCGCATGTGGATATCTAGCTGTTCTAACACTATTGAAAAGACTATCTTTGCTCCATTGTATTGCTTTTGCTCCTTTGTCAAAAAATCAGTTAACTGGATTTACATGGGTCTACTTCTAAGCTCTTTATTCTGTTCCATTGATCTATTTGTCGATTTTTTTTCCCATTACCATACTGTCTTGATTACTGTAAGTTACGGTGAGTCTTAAAGTTGGGTAGTGTCAGTTCTCCAATTTTGTTCTCTTTCAATATTATATTGGCTATTCTGAGTCTTTTGCCTCTCCAAATAAACTTCAGAATTAGTTTGTCAATGTTCACAAAATTACTTGCTGGGATTTTGAATCTATAAATCAAATTGAAAAGAAACAATATTGAGTCTTATTATCCATGAGCATGAACTATCTCTCCATTTATTTGATTCTTTGATTTTTGATTGTTTTTAATCAGAGTTTTATAGTTTTTCTAATATAGATCCTGCATCTATATTAGATCAATACCTAAGTATTTCATTTTGGGGGCTGCTAATGAAAATAGTGTGTTTTTATTTCAAATTCCACTTGTTTATTGCTGGTGTTTAAAAAAGCAGTTGCCTTTTTAAATGTTAACATTTTATCCCACGATTTTTTAATTAGCACTTGTTCATTTCAGGAGTTTTTTTTGTTAATTATTTTAAATTTTCTACATAGATAATCATGTCATCTGTAAACAAAGATAGTTTTATGTATTCTTTCCCAATCTATACACTTTTTATTTTCTTTACTTCCATATATTCTATATGTTAGAGGAGATCTCGGTTCAGAGAATAGCATTAATTCAAAAAATGCATCATAAGTGATTATATTTCTTTCCATTTTCTTATTTCTTATTCTTGTCTCCTCTCTCTCTCACTCTCTCTCTCTCTCTCTCTCACACACACACACACACACACAACAGAAACACAAATATACCTGGGGTTATAGGCACAGACTACTTTTCAAACTATAACAAAATATTTGGAAGTTATAACACCTAATGACACTGTGCAGACTACCTCCTCAAGGGGTATAATTGAAAGTTTAAAATCAAAGAGACTTTATTGTGAATCATGGTTCCCCCAAGTACTAAATTTGCCCTATGATGAATTTCTCTACTTCTCTGCATCTGTTTTTTTCATCAGAGTAGTAAGGAAAGTAAGCCCTACTCATAGGGCAAGCATCTCAGGAAGAATTTGCTGAGACAACATGAAAGGCAAATGCTTTGTATCATACCTAGTATATGGCAAGTACTCAAGAAACATCCTCTTCTATCATATGGGAAATACTTAATTCTGGTGTGTCAATACAGACAACAAAGTGCAGACCATTTATAACCAAGGTGTCAACTTTACCACCAAGACTGCACTACCAACTAAAGTCAGGGAATTAATTAAGAATACATCACTGTTTCTTTCCTTGAGGACAGAAAGAAGGAAAGAAAATGAAAAAAAAAAAAAGGAAAAAGAAAACTCAACCTGAAATATCACACATTAAAGGAAAACACCAGAACTCCATGGGTCTATTGTGCCTGTATGCCCTGGTGTTGCCTTAATTTTCCATCTACTTGATGCTTGCTAGGACATCTACATGCTGCACCTGCGCCTTATGGATACAGGAAAAAGTATGAAACAGTAATCTGATATTACTGGAAAGGCACCTCTGGAAACACTAATTAGGTTTTCTTCAGCCTTTTTAATTTAGTGAGTTCTAAGAGAAGATCACACCTCTCCCAACACTTATAGAGAGAATGTGTGAGTGAGATTGTGTGTGAGTAATACCTATTTGATGCTGAGGCAATGTGTTGCCATGGTATCAATCAGACATTGTCTTCATCAAGGAATAGAAATTAAAACTGAAACATTTGAGTATAACTGTTTTTGTTTGTCCCTGTAAGCAGTGTTAATGCTTGAGAAAAGAAGAGGTCTGGTTTTATTGTTATTTTCTGGTTTAAACAATGGTACAATAAAATAGAATATGAAAAATTCTGATGCATTTAAAGCAACAGAATCCCCCAAAGGAGCTCATTATTCTTATAAATTTACATTATCAAAGGATGTGGAAATGCTGAAAAGCAAGTTTTTAATGGTCAGAAGCAAATGGTCATCTCAAGCCAAAGAGACTGAGTCGGTGACTAATGGAGTGAAGTGCAAGATTGATCTGGAAGCCTAATTGGCTATTTTTATGGCTTTAAAATTCTGAACTTAGAGCTATAAAATATCCATTGTGCTTTGGGGAACATCTGTGCATTTGACTCTCATAATAAAAAAAAATATTGCAAATCACGAGAGGTAACCTGCTATGGAGAAAAACAAGAGAATGATTAACTTGAAATTCAGGAGAAAGGTTGCCCATGGGTATGAAGTGGAGGGAGAAAGAGGCTTCACAGACATTGGTAATGTTCAATTTCTTAAGTTGAAGGATATTTTATTTTTCCTCTTGGAACTCTACATAGACATTGCATACGCTCACAATAAAAACCAAGGGACGGGGGAGCGAGAGAGAGAGTAGAATATGGCAAGCAAATGTACTAGTAGCAGAGGATGTAAGTCTTGAGTATCTTACAAATCACCTAAATGATTGACATGTCACCTTGGCTAAGACTCAGTTTTCTAATCTGTAAAATAAGGCATGCTGAGTGGTCACTACATTTTCTTCCATCTTAAAAATTATCTGTTTATTTATCACATGGAATACAATATTGCTGAATTAATCATATTGGGGAAATACTATGTTTTCATCATGCAGAACCAAAAGAACCTACAATTACCATCTGATCATGCATCCCAATTTGACTAGCAGAGTAAGTTATTTTCTTATCTCAGGTGAACCCCTCTAAGTAACCCTGCTGTTCATTGAGCAGAATTTTGAAGGGTCTTTATAAGGCATGATGTTATGAAATCAGCGATGGGACTTACAATGTGGAAGTCAGAGGTCTTATCTGACACCAACATTCCACACTTCTGTCAGCTTGTCTTGTCATTCAGAGATTCTCTGAATGTAAACTAATACTTCTGATTTGTTTTAAGCTCTAGTGTCAGCTGAACCAGGACACATTTTTGTTGGCTCTGACCAACTTCTTAGCTCCATCCTGAGGGCAGGGCTGCCCACAGCTGTGCAGTATTGCACCTATTATTTATTAACATAGTGGACTCTCAACAGAGTACTGCACAGGTGAAGCATTTCTTGGTGGTTTCTCAGGCAGAACCCCATGGGATACTGTTGGAGACTTAACCACACATTCTGAAGTTGAATGCCGAGCTTTCAAAACTGAGGCAAATGTCTTAATTTCTGGAAGGCTCAATTTATTCCATCTGAAAAGGAGAACTGTCTCAAGTATTATCATGAGCGCTGTGAACACTTACAGCATAAGACATATAAGGCACTGAGCTCATGGCACTTCATATTAACACCCTCCCCAAAATTCTGTGTGCTTCTTCTTACTGTCCTAACTAACATAATTAAATAAACAGTCATATTTCAAAGGAAAGTTCTTGTCCTCAGAAGAACCATCTGCTGCCCTCCTGCTCCATTAGTTCCAATGAGAGCCCAGCTGAGGGAACCAGAAAGCATCCAGTTCTCTCAAATATGTCCAAGCATCTTTGAAAAATAATCAAATTCAAATTTAAGCCCACAGTTAAATTAATGGGGGCAACACTGAACACCAAATGTGGTATGGCTTCTTGGGAAGCAATCAAAAGACTGCTGTCATCAAGACGCTACTTTGAAGGTGATTTGGCCACTTTCCTTACACAGCCTCTTTCAATAAGAGTTTGGTATAAGGATTAAAAAGAGAAGTTTTCAAAATGTCTGTGACATGTAAAAGAGGGCAAGCCATTCCTATGGTAATCAAAATTATCAAGAAAAGACATGTTCATTCTAAGTGTTGAAAGAAAAAGGAAACCCCTCAGGAAATTAAATCTGAGTACTGTGACATTCTGCAGTTTATGCAAACATCCAGGTAGTGCCAAAAACATACAATTAATGTGAACTTTCTGCTGCCGTGTTTTTCTCAGTTTATTCATTTCTGGTATTTTTAATGTTTTCAATGTATTCAGAGAACTAGTAGGTGATATTTGTGGGATACTAGGTAGGGTTCAAACTCACCTGCAAACAGAGAAACTGAGCTTTATCCACTAAATCACCAAAAGAAGAACCCAGGTCTCTCATACTCTACCCATGAGCTTCCAGGCTTTTTCTCTATTGAGTTCACGGCTATATGTTTGGTGTCCGTAGCAAGGGCTTTGTGCTTTGTGCTTTGTGCCTATCATTTATTAACATGGTAGACCTGCAACAGAATACTGCACAGGTGACTGATGCATTCTATAAAAGGATCAAAGTATGTTGTCTTGAAATCTAAGATTTAAATTAAGTGAAATTATGTTTATTTCAGTCAAAAAATTGTTACTACTACTCTGTTTATCATTTTTTAGGATTTAATATTAAGGTAACAATTATCCTCTAAAACCATTTCACATACAAAAATAAAATTAAATGTTGCTGTGTTGAACATTACTACTGAATGTCACTATTACAAGTGACTTGGGAAATATATAGTACATATAGTTAACAATAAAGCCAGATATTTAAAAATCTAAAATTTATTTAACATGTTGAAAAAAAATGTGATTAGTCTCATTTCAAGAAGAAAATGTTAAAATTACTCTTAATATCATATATTTCAGACCTCAGCTTTTTTATTTTCTCATGTAGTTATTGCCTCCAAATATTTTTTGTCTGTTTTGCTTAACTGAGAAACATTTTATTGTTATTGCCAAGACAAAAGAAAATAATTTAGAATCAACAATAAGGTGCCTTAATTTTGAAAATGACTTCCTATGTGGACGTTTCATAGGTTTTCAAATTAAGCTGAAGTTCCCATGATAAACATTTATATGGCATAATTTCATCAAAGTATTTCTATCACTATCATGCCTCTTCCTCCCCCTAGACAAGGAATCTGTATTCTTTGTCTACTTTCCAAATGGGAAGCTGAGTTTTAACCTAGAAGGCTAAACACTATGACTAAAGGGAGAGGTCAAATCAAGGTCAGAAAGAGACTGGTGTCATGTCTTCCAATTATGTCGTTTCTATTATAAAGCTCTTCAAAAAAATTAAGTATTATGCAAATTCTAAATACTACTGTTAAAGGATAGAGTTATTCTTTAAATCTTTAGAATATTATAACTGAAGATGCTTGTGTCAACTTTTCTCATTCTAAATGGCCAAGAAAGACAGTAATTGTGTGTCTGATGCTGAGGTTTGGTATTTTAGTAGAAGAACTCAAAGTATGACTTGTATTTAACTCTATTACAACAGGAATCTGCAGTAATGAATGGAATTGGTCATTGACCTAGAGCAAGATCACTTTGAACGTGATACTATTACATAAAGTAGCAGCATTTATTTCAGGTAACCACTTTTTAAAAGCAGTTGTGAATATATTCCGAAGAATAAAATGCTAGCTACTAGATTTTGAGAAGCAGAATAAAACATGATACTAAGTTTCTGGGGGGTGATATATTGGGGCCGATATGGCTGAGGTGGTTTGTTTTAGAGTTTATAGCAGTGAAGGTAATCAGGTGATTCTTAATGTTGCCAAGAGTACTGCAGTGGAGCCATTAAAGGAAGGAAAAGGGGAGAGCGTTTGGAAGGTCAGAACTTCGGCTCCAGAAGATTTCAATTAGGTATTGATTTCATTGACACTTATAGCATTCTAAAAGTGGAAATGAGTCTATGAAAAATTGCTTTGTTTCAGAAGGTTGGGTGGATGCCCAACTAATACCAAGTTTTATCAGCTTGTATTCTAGTGAGAAGTTCCATTTATTAACACTTGATTTTTTTAATATCTCTTTTTTTCTTATCACTCAATATTTTAGCTATGTGGTGTCATTAATTCCCAAAATATTCCAGTTGATGGGACGAATGGTGGAGAGAGGCAGATATGTATATGTACACACCACAGGGAAAATGCTGAGTGGGTAAATGAATGTGTGAATACTCAAATCTAAGCAGACTGAAAAAGCAATTGCATTCAGCCAGCATTTGATCTACCTAATCACAACTCTGATCTGAAGAGATTTTTACATATCTCAAGTTTCTGGCACGTTTTTTGATCCTCAGTGCACACAGCAGAGAGCTACAGGAACTGCTTAAGTACCTAAAGAGGTACAAAAAAAAAGGAGAGTAAATCACTTAATCAAGTGTAAAAGGAACCACTGAGACAGTCTTAGTTTGGGCATTTTAAGCATTTGGAAAGCAGAAATTTAAGGTTTGGGTTTTTTATTTTTTGTTATGACATCTTTTAAGCGAATTGGTACTATAATTTGGAATTTGCTAAGATAATATGTATTAGTTAACATTTCTGAAATGATTCCTATTATTCTAATAATTAGAACAATGTTCTAATTGTTAATGTGTTAATTTCATTAATTCTCCCAACAGCCTTTAAAATTCTAATATTATCACAATTTTACACAAGAGTGTACTGAGGAGATTAGGAAGGTATTTATTATTCCAATATCATTTAAAAGAAATCAGAGATGCAAAAAAAAAAAAAAAAAAAACACTTGTGTAAGATCATAGATAGAAAAAGGACAGAACCAGGAATCAATTAGGCAATCTGGTTACAGAGACAGCTCATATACCCACTCCACTGTACTGCGACCATATTTATCCATAAATCATCTCACATTCTGTCTTATATTTTAACATATAATCAGTGAGGGGAGGAGTCAAGTGAGAATTCTGAGCCCTGATCCACAAGTTTCCCTTTCATATCATCTTTGATGTTACTGTAACATGTCGTATAATGTTTCCTCCTTTTGAAAAGTTCTCCCCACCATTTTTACACTTTCAGTAGTCGCATTCTGTGTGTCCAAAATCCTGTCAAAACATGACTTAAGAGCATGTTTCATGAATAGCAAATAGTTCAACATGCCTGGAGGTGTCAAGTGGGGTTGAGGATAGGATGTCATGGGCTAGCTTTGGAAAAGAAAGTCCGAGGTGGATCTTCCTCCAGGTAGAAAAAGGCATGAACAAAAACATTCAGGGAAAATACTTTTTCACTTTTCTAGAGGAAAGGTGAGTGTACATTGGAAAAACTGTGTAAGATATCATGTGTTATCTTATTTTACTTTAAAACTTAGCTGTTTTAACTTGTCATATGGTGGTTAGAGTAAGAATGGCTGCGGAGTCAGAAAGCAAAAAAAGTTTTAGAAATAGTAGCTTTGTAACTTATCATTTGAACAGTTGAAATATATTTACAAGAGAGAAAATAATAAAAGATAGGATGAGATGTGGCAGTTCTGGGGAGGACTCTGTGAGTTTTGTTTGTGATTTTAACTGAGCCATTGGATGGAATGGCAAGGTGTTAAGTTTATTCTGATTGGAGGGAAAAGATCTCTGAAAATACTAAGGCGACAAAACACCATGGAAACATTTACCTACAAGTTAATAAATAGGAAATTAGGCATAATGACAGCATAGGCTATCAAGAAGACCAATCAAAGCCAATAAGAGAATGACTGCAAGGTGCCTGCAAAAGCATCTATCAGCCCAAACAGAGTGTTGATAAGGTAATAAGTCAGACTTTTTAGCAAATAACTCAATATACCAATTTCAAATAATTTTTGTCACTTCCAAAACAAATTCCATGGGTAAGCTTAATGAGTTATTGTCACAACTAAAAACACACCAGGGAGTCTTCTTTTAGAACTGCCATCATGACTGGGGATCATTCTTTTGAATGTTTTTAATACAAAAAATAGTATATCTTTTTTTTTTCCTTTGAAAGTAGATGTGATTTGGGGAAAATGTTTTTTAAAATTATAGAATTATGTCTAATAAAAATTATAAAATTATGCTCTAAATTTGCACTATAATCTGGGGTCAAACAGAAATTGTGATTATAAAGAAAGAGGTTTGTATTATTGACTGAAAGCCCTTCTATCTGAATCACTGCCTGCTGCCTGGCCAAGTCTTTCCACACTTCCCATCACATCTTACTTGAGAAATAGAGCCTACCTGAAGGCTAGCAAACAGGTTCCAGTACTCTAGGCCCATGTGACTTTTCGTTTACAGTTTTCTGGACCTCGACCCTGACCTCTATCTATTTTAGTCTAGCAAAATCCTTCCTTTTAAGATTTTGTTCAGATGTTATCTCCTGGCTAAAAAGCCATCTCTGACCCTCAATAGAACTTGGAACATACATCCACTGGCATGTACCTTACTTTTCCCTTTCTCTTCAAGCTGTATGCTTATTGGAGTCAAGCATTATGTTTTATTTCTCTTTGTATCTGTAGCTTCTATAGAGTACTTAGCACATAATCAGTTCTCAATGAATATTTTCTGAATAAGTGAATGAAATAAGCCAACTCTGGAGAATGTTAAGCAAAGTAGCATCACAGAAGTGAGAACAACCCTCTAAGAAAATTGCTTTGAAAAATTAATATCTGTTTTTGATATGTATATTGGTATATTTGTTAAAAAATTGGCCCATCTTTAGTCTCACCTTTTAGAAAGTATATAATCTTAATCATGTGCAGACTGTGCTTACCCCATTAGAAAGAACCAAGAGGACAGAAATTTCATTGTACCAACAAAAAGAATCAAAAAGCAAAACAAAACAAAACAAAACAAAACAAAAAGTGGTAGTGAATGTGATAAAAACTAAAATGTAATCATACCTTCAAATTCTTTGTGCTGCCTTTGTTTTTCTCTATTAATTATTTATATATTTTATATGTACAATATTTTATAATCATTTTAAAACATTTTATCCAAAGCATCTTTAAAGAGACTCTGAAAAAAGAGCATCTATTGTCAGAAGTAGAATATACCCATGCTTAATGAAATGTCAAGACATTGAAATGCTTATCCATTTTATAGGACTTTGGAAGAGCAAATAATCACCAACGTGAGCTGAAACATCTATGATGCCAAATTTAGTAACATTCAAATCCATAGAGGCCCCTTCCTGGGCTCAGGGTGCATATTGCAGCACCATGTTTCAAGTCCACTGGGCCTCTTCCGAGCCTGCCCCAGAGAGCTCGCTCCATGCATGACCTTTACAGATGATGTAAAGAAGCCTGACAGTCCCTTGTAAAGAGAGTTAGGGCCTTGATCTTTCATGTGGCTGCTTATCTCCAATAGCCAATTAGCACACCTCACAAAGCACTGATGAAAGCCTTTTTGTAAAAACCTCAACTGATGGTCTGTATATTTAAATAATAGCCAGGCAGATAGACATCTTTGCAATTCGTGTTTCCACTTTTCTAATTGCTGATTCAATAAGAAGTTTCTGTACTGTTGAAGTCCTACCCATTATTACTGAAATAGAGGTGAAGTTGAGTCAACTCATGCTGTATTTATGACAACTTGATTTAAAAATATCAGGAGATGTATTAGCAAAGAAGACACAAGTATGCAACCAAATACATTTTTAAAAAAAATACCTCTGAATCCCTGTATTTCACAATGGGAGATAAAAGTATAAATCAGTGGAATTAATGCACCTCATTTTAAATTAATCAGCTTCTCTCTTCTAATACACTTATTTTATTTTGTTTTAAATAATTTTCAGTTCTTTTCCAGGAAAAAAAAATTCATTATAATGTGTATTATATATTCTAGTTCCTCTCTTCTAAAAAATCCAGATCTAACACGTACTACTTAACAAACATTTTATTAACATCAAATGTTGCATAAAATACCAGATGAAGTCACAGAGACTTCAAATTTGGTTGTAATTCAGCAGTTTCAGTGTGGTTTTCGTTGGGCAATCTTTGTCCCTTTTCCTCATCTCCCCACTGAGCTTCTGCCTGCTCTGCCTCTATTGGTATCATACCTAGCCATTAACCTCCACTAATTACTAGCTGATTATTGTTTCTGAGTCACAAATTACCCATAGTCTGATCAAATTACAATTGTACCCCTTTGTTGGGGCAAGACATTGCCAGTCTTTAAGACTGCTTTGACTCCTGGAGGAGTCCTTTCAGCTGTCTCTTTCCTTGATTCTTTCTCTTAAACTTCTAGATGATCTACTGTTTTACTCTTGCTGCTAAGTCTTAATTGTTCAGCACCAGTATCTGCACAGTTTTTGACAGTGCCCTTAGGCATGAACTTCTACATGATTTTCTTTCAAATGAAATTAGTTCCTTTGTTCTTAAGGCCTGTCTCTCCCCTATTAACCTAAAAACAAAAGGCCAAAATGAGAGGCAACAAGCATTCATTTGGTATAGAAAAGAATTGCAATTTGGTAAGCACAGGTTCAGGCAGAAACTCAAATAATGTCCTAATTACAGGATGAAGTCAAGGGGTTTTTTATGAGAATTAGAAGGAAATAATTACATAGATAGAAGAAAGAAATTTCTGTTGGTGCTGACCAGCTGAGTTACTCTTTAGCCATGTGTGGCTGGTTACTGATTCTGTCTTCTGGAATATTGTCCATAATCATCAGTCTTTGTGGTAAGGATGTCTACTTTTCTCGTTGTGTTTACAATTGTTTATAAGACAATGTTGCTCTGGCCCAACCCAAAGTTTATTTTTTCCCAGTCCAAACATTCCAAAGATTCAAGGAGCAAGACATGCAAGGCAGTTCCCCTGAAATAGATGTTCTGGCTCCATTTTAAAATGGCTCCACTTATGTCACCTTTTCATACCCCCTAAGCAGAACCCCTAAGCCACTGCATCAGAGCTGGGGCAGGGTAAGCTACCCATTTTAATCAGAATATCCCTGCTCTCTTATGGGGGTTCTGCTTAAGGATAGTAGAATTTATTCTTCTCAGCTTGACATTCCCAACACGGAACTTCTGCCCTATAAGCAAGCTGGGACAAGGAAGACCAGGGTCCACTATTTTTAGCCAGCTATGTCTAAATTAGAGCTCCTCTCTTACAAGTGGGGGTTTGGAAGAGAAAGGAGTTACTTCAATACAAAGCAGGAAGCTGGGGGTGATAAATGATATAAACAGCCTGCCCCTCCTAGGATGAAACTGTAGGTCTACACTGAGAGATGGAAAGAAAGGTAACCCATCATCTTAGCTACACTCACCCAGAATAGAGTTTCTGTCACACTGCTCTAGAGAGCAGAGTGAATGTGAGCAGGTTGTGGCTCAAATGTGACAATGTTTTGCTCTTTTTTGCGATTTAGTAGATGTTCTTGAATAAATGTTTCTCTACTCAATATACTCCCTTAGGACAATTTTTGAAGATAGCAATTAAAAGCTTGTTTCACTGAAGAGAGGGTCTTCTGAGCTTCTAACTCTACCACTTAGGAAGTCAAGCTCTCTTGGCTGTTAAATTCTCATGTTGATGACAGTCTAAATATCTATCTGTTTTTTATTGTAGGATCATAAGAGTGTCATTTAATATTAATCAATATGTTGATTTGCTAATCTAATTACATATGTTTAGGCATCTCAATATAAAATGCTTTAATACAAAGTATACACTCCTTATTTTTATTAAAACACTCTCGAAAGCCTTCTGGAGTAAAAGAAGAGCAATTTTTTACTCTTAACTTTTCCATATTGACAGGTTTCCTCACGTATATCTACCTTAAGACAACAGAGAATAATGGGTTCTATTAATCCCATCATAAGATCTGCCAGCCTAGGAATGCACTCAGGCATTTAATAACAATTAATTGATTTTCATTGATGATCTCATTTATAAGATCTGTTATGAGTTGAATTGTAGCTCCCCAAAATTCATATGTTGGCAATCCCCAGTACCTCAGAATGTGATCTTATTTAAAAATAGGATTTTTGAACATATAATTAGCTAAGATAAGGTCATTAGATAGATCTTAATTCAATATTACTGGTCTACTTTTTTAAAAAAAGAAAATTGGACTCAGACACACAGACACAAGACAAACACCATGCCAAAGAACTATTAGAAACTAGGAGAGAAGCCTGGAACAGGACCTTTCCTAGAACTTTCGGGAGGAGCATGGCCCTGCCCACATCTTCATCTCAGGCTTCTAGTCTCCAGAACTGTGAAGAAATAAATATCCGTTGTTTATGCCATTCAGTCTAGACCTTTGTTATGACAGCCCTAGAAAACTAATGCAATCTTCATACTGATAGAAAATAATTTCTTGTTAGCTAGTGTGTCACTCCAAGTCACCATAAATTACTCAGAATTTATATAATGTTCAGAAGACCTGAGATTATTATAAAATTGACCCTTTAAAATAAAGAGCTGTGGAAGATGAAGACTACATAGTGTCTAATAGAGACTGTCTCATGAAATCCATCAGAAAATATATTGCAAGAAGTACATTTTAATATAAAATATCAAGGGAAAATGGAATAAATCAACAGGCAACAGTAAAGAAGGAACATGAATACATCATACATATGAGAAAAATCAGTGCTAGGTTTTATCTCCTGTGCAGTCTACTCCAAGGTTTCACAATCATTTATTCATTTAACAAATATTTATTGAGTGCCCAGCTCTTCTAGTTCTGGTGTTTATTAAATATCTGTTGAAATAGAGTGAAGTTGTAAGCTTATCTTTAAGTCCCTGGCAACCCATTCTCATCTCTGCTTAGTTACTGCTACTTCCAGTTACTTGAAAACACATCCACGTCCTCAGGTTTTAGTGTCTGCTAGAACACGTACATCTGATCTTTCTCTGTACCTCTGTCTGACCCCAGGCTCACAGTCAAAGTCTCTGCCAAGGACTGGTTTCTACTTCTAATTGTGTGCAAGTTGTACAGGGGCCTTTGTAGTAATTTTTGATCCCAGGGAAAAATGCTAAGGGAAAGAACCAAATTTTGACAAATGGAAACTGGCCTCTGGTTATCTCAATTTTCAGTAAAGTTGCCATAGGTCAAGAGATAAATTTAACAACTCATTTGTGAGCATGTGGAGGCTTCAGGCTGAGGTATATTTTAAAACAAAAAGAATACCTGCTTCTTCCATTAGTTAAATTATTGGCCTTAAACTTCTAGTTATGTTTTTGTGATTAATTCCAAAAAAAAAAAACCTGAGGAAATGGGGTTAATGGTATCATTTGTCAATTTCAACCTAAAGTTTATGATTAGTAATATAAAGTTTTAATAATAAGTATAATTTTAATATCAAAAAGAAATTAGTCTTTGTCCTGTATCATTTGCTCTCAGAGAATTCTGAAAAAGATTCCTCACAAAGCATGCACTGCATTTTTTTTCCATCCACATACATTATAGTTACATCAAATAACATATAGGAGATCCAAATATTGTAAACACCTAGAAAATTGAGTCTTTGGAACTTTCTTCTTCCACTAGAACCCGTATGTGAATAAGCTTAGGCTGTGGGAATGCGGGCAAGAATCCTTTTTCACTAAAGCTCAGTGCTGTTCACCTGGGCTTAGTGTTTGAATCCCTTCCTCATGTGCTCTGCAAAATGTTGTTTTGCTTTCTCCCTGCTGGTATTCTCCATATATCACCTTCTGGTCCTAACCCCCCTGGTGGCTTCCTCATGACCATGGCAGTGACCATGACAATGAGTTGGCTCCTTTTTCATCACCAACTTCACCAAGAGATTTAATTACCTGAGGGAGCCCCACAATATATTATAGAAAAAAAAAAGGAAACTTAGTAGTCATTCTCACACTTTTCATTTTCTGCTACCAAATTTTTAAACCTAAAAATAAATTTGAATTCTCAAATTAGCAGGTTACATGGTGAGTTTGATTAAGTGCTTTACACTGAAGAACTAGTAAGTGACAACATTCTTTGTTGGCATATGAAACATAAAAAAAATGGTTAGCCTCTCTTACAATAAGAGCAACTACACTGAGATACCGTTTCCTTCCTAACATGCTGACAAAAATTCAAATGTTTGACAGCGTTGTCTTTTGGGGAGGCTGTGGAGGAAGAGGTGCCCTCATGCGTTGCACAACACAATGTATGAACAGATTAAACATTACCTAACACAGTTGATAACTTGCATTTGTCCTTGATCCAGAAACCCTACTTCTTAGAACTTACCATTAAGTTATACCTCTAAAACATAAACAATATTTAACAACTCTATTCATTACAGCATTACTTAACTTATAATAACAAAAATTTAGAATCAGCCCAAATGTTTATCATAAGAGACTGGTTGAATTAATTATGATATAGCTATCTATAAAGCATAATTCAGCTTTAAACAGAAAAGAAAAAAATAAATCTACATTCTAATTGGAGTAATTTCTAAGATATACTGAGATATATTATTAAAAACCTAATTTTTAAAGAAGTGTATATAGCCCTTTATGTAAGGAAAAAATACACATACACACTTATTTTTATATAAGGAAACAGTAGAATTGCAAACAAAAATTAATGAAAATAGGCAAGAAAAGGATGCAAGAGACAAGAATGAAAAGATACTTTTCTAAATACACTTCATTATATAGATTTGACTAGGGAGATGACATAAAATAACAAAAATTCAAAACCAAAAATAGAATTAAGTATATGAACAAATCTAACTGTAGACCAAGTTGATAACATAACTACAAAGAAAAGATTTATTTTAAATGTATTTAAAACAGTATTTTTGCTATTATGTGGACTATATCCTAAAAAAAATAGAACTACAAAGAAATATGAACCTTACGTCAAATTTATAGTTGTAATATTAGTATCAATCATTTTTAAACTAACTACATATGGTGTACAATAATGAAAAAAGTAAATATATTAATGTTGTAGAAACCAAGATTTTTAGTATAAAAGAGTTATAAGTATGAAATGAAAGTAGATAAGTCAAAAGCTGTTTTTTCCAGTTCCTATTTAACACAATAGTATGAACTCATGATTTTTTTAAAAAATATGTTTTGTATACTATGTACACTAAAAAGAAGTAGAAGAAATTAAGAAAAAAAGCTGCAGTTAGCACATCAAGAATCCTGACTGTCAAATCTAAATATCATTCCCTACTAAAAGGGAATTCTTTGGAGGAAAGACTAATTCCCAGCCCAGAGGAATAAACATACAAGATGAGCCTGGAATACTTTGTCCTAGCAGCTACCACAGACTCATAGGCCATGTTAAAAGGAAACCAAAGCCAACATGAAGAGACTTTCACTGACAAAGATAAAACAATTGTAACTAAAATAACAATGAATGCAATTCATTGAAATCCATTAATATATTTTTAAGATATGTTTGAATTATTATTCAAAGCAATTTTTAAGCCCTAAAGGAAAAATAGCTTATTAAACATTTTGGATATAACTAAGATGCCAACTTCTTACTCCCAAAGCTGCCCATTAAAAATAAGGAACTAAGCCTTTTTATCTTGCCTTTCCAATAGGAACTGCATTTCATGGTAACCAAGATGCTTCAGTTGATGAGGGCAAGTTCTTGTTCAAAAAGAATTTCAGTTAAAAAATCAAGAAAGAATAATAGAATCAGAAAAAAATCATTGTTTTGAAATTCCAAAGGAAATAATAGATTCAGCAGGGATCATTAATGGATAAAGTCATGTGATAAAAGGTGGATGGGAAACTTCATAACTAGAGATAAGACTCTCTTAGCATCATAGAAAGTGAAACATCATGTATCTCCTAAAATAGAGCAATATGAAAGACACATCACCACTTCCTCTCCAGAAAAGAACAAAAACGTAATCAAGTTAACACCATAATGAATCAAGCAGAAAATTCTAACATATGGGATTTCTAAAGCATAACTGGTCTTGTTTTTCTTTGAAAGGAAGAATGGAATGACAAATGAAATATACTTCTTAAGGGAAAAGGAAAAGAAAGAAAGGAAGGCAGGATAATGGATGAAGCAAATGTGGCAAAAAAATATTAATAATGTTGAAGTTATGTGAATGATGTAGGGAGTCTTATTAGACTAGTCTTTCCACACATTTTGTTTGAAATGTTTCTTAATAGCAAATTCAGAAAATGTTTTTGTTTTATGGTACATAGAAACCTTGGAGCAATTGACTTGCTCTAATCTCCACAGTAACCAACCCAGTTGTAGATGACATTGTACCTGGCAAGGAAGTCATCCATGGAAGTTGACAGGCTGGCTTTTAGTTTCAGGTGAACATTCAAAGCCAAAATGCTGGATTGATAATAATAAACATTCATTTTAAAGAGATCAAACCATCTGAAAGCACTAACCACATAACGTAGATACCTCCTCTTTCCAGGTAAATGAGAACTAGAATTTTATTTCTTTTTTTTTTTCAAATCTTGAGATCATGACTGTGAACCTACTTTAGTAATTTCCTTCTGCACCACCAAATCAGTCATCAATTGGACTTTTTTCTGTCCTGTGTACAGAACGATTTCTGGCACAGTGAGGACTTAAAAAGAAAGCAGACCATCTCAGTCCATTTGGGCAACTCTAATGAAATGCATGCATAACTCATTTGTTGCACTTTGCTTTACTGCACTTTATAGATAGTGTGTTTTTACGTATTGAAAGTTTGTGGCAACCCTGCGTGGAGCAAGTCTATAGAGGTCATTTTTCCAACAGCATCTGTTCACTGTGTCACATTTTGGTAATTCTCACAATATTTCAAACATTTTATTATTACTATGTTTGTTACAGTGATCTTTGATCAGTGATCTTTAATGTTACTATTGAAATTGTTTTTGGGTTTTGTTAACCACGCCCATACAAAACAATGAACATAACCAATAAATGTCGTGTGTGTTCTGACTGCCCCACTGATGGACCGTTCCCAGTCTCTCCTCCTCTCCTCTGGCCTCCCTCTTACCTGAGACACAATTAGGTCAATTAATAACCCTCTACTGGCTTCTAAGCACTCAAGTTAAAGGAAGAGTCCTACATCTCTCACTTTAAATCAAAAGGCAGAAATGATTAAGCTTACTAAGGAAGGAATGTCAAAAGCTGAGATAGGTTGAAAGCTAGGCCTCTTACTCCAAACAGGTTAGCCAGGTTGTAAATGAAAAAGAAATGTCCTTGAAAAAAAATTAAAAGGGCTACTCCAGTGAACACACAAAGAATAAGAAAGTAAAACAGCCTTATCGTTCATATGGAGAAAATATTAGTGGTCTGGGTAGGTCAAGCCTGCCGCAGAAGTCCCTGTAGTGTGATGTCAAGAGAGCATAGGATGTGTGCCAGAGTATAATGGAACAAGGCCAGGAAGACAGGATGGACCCAGCCCATGGGACATGTTCTCATCAATGGGACATGTTCATGTCAGCCCATGAGACATGTTCTCGTCAGTCCATGGGACACATTTCTCACAGAACTCGTGTGGTAGTTAATCAGTAACCAGCGAAGGTTTCTGAGAGAGGAGGGGCCTGGACATCCCTACTCAAAAGTGGTCATATTGCACAATGAGCAGAATAAATAAATTGAAGAAGCAAGGGATAAAGACAAAGACCCAGTTAAGAGGGTTTGTGAATAGTTGGGTCCATCTTGCTGACCTTAGGTCCAAGCAGAGACACAGAGCAGTGCAGTCACCCAGGAGGTACAATTTCAGGGGCTCTGGAGAAAACTGCCCTTCACAAAAGATGTTCCCACTGAAAATAGTGCTGACAGTTTTTATATTAATCAATTTACTTAATTCTTATGGCACCCAAGGATTGTTTTTTGAAATGCACACATACTGTTTGCCAGGGGGAAGTCCACCACAGCAAACCTACACCTTATTTTCACTGGTTTACCACTTGGGCTAGGCAGATACCCTATAAAAGTTTTGTTGGGATAAAAGGCCAGGGGAAAGGTCTACTGCAGGGCATCAACTCAAAGTCATGGAAAATTCAGAGCAGTTGGGGGTCAGTTTGAGAGCATCAGCTGGCTGAATGAGAGTACTGTTGCCGAAGCCCCAGACAGGTGGGAGACAATAAGGACAGTACAGTAGGAGGAGCCTAAAGAAAGGTTCACCTATTCCTCAGTTGTGCTTTAGACCAGCATTGCCCCTCTTCTGTCTTCACTTCTTAGTCTTGGATATTGACTGAAGCAGAACTGACAATGTTTTGCTGTGATTTCTCAGAAGTATATATCATGAATGCACTTATCTTTGTCCACATCCTCATCCATCTTTCTTTCTTACTTTCTTTTTTTGAGTAAATGAGTGAGGTTTCACAATACTTCAATAATTGAAACTAGGCTTTAAGGAACTTATATGTATTGACTTTGAGATTTCCAACTGTATTGCAGCTGAGTTATAGTCAAGTCATTTATAAGCAAAGCACAAAATCCTCTGAGCAACCTCTTTGAATATATTTTCCAACGTCTGACAATAATTATTGCCACCCTTTAATTTTCAGGGAGTAGTGTGTGTATTGCACCCATAAAACAGTATAAAATAAAAGATATACAGGTTAAAAACTGATATTTCCTCATTTCTCTATAATTTTCTCTCTTAATTATGTGTCTGTATATATAAATTGAGAAACAAAGCAATATTCTAGGTAACTCAGATCAAAATTAACTTTTTTTCTCAATTATACTTTTATTGCAAACGAAAATTGTTAAAAGGTAAATTGTGTGGACATTCACTTAAATTTTTCACCAGACATGAAATGTCTATAAATAATGCAAGTCTTATTTAAATTTCCTCTTACCACAATAATTCTCTACTGTGTAATCTCGTTGGAAAGGTTTTCAGGAAACAACGCAAAGAAAGCCAGAACACTTCTCATCTGTATTCAGCAAGCTGTCACCTCCTGTCTCTGAGCAGTACACTGAAGCTAAAATGAGCATCTGTCTGTAGTGTGTTAGCTTGGGCTTGGAAACTTGTGACCTGAAAGTAAGAGGTAGTTGAGGGGCGCTGTCAAGAACAACCATGATCGATACTATACAGTCAGTGGGGTGCGACTTTGCCATTATCAGATCTGTGCTGATAATGAAGCACAACCTTCCTTTGATCTCCTAGGAATTACTTCCTGCTGCTCTCCACCACAGACATATGCACACACATTTACACACATGCACACGCAGACCACATATACACATAGATGCACATATGTACATACACGCACACATGCATACTCATAGACTCACAGACCCCCAAGCCAAGCATGCATTTTAAGTCCCATTATCACAGTCAGCTAATTCTCAGCTAAGCCCCTGATTGATCAGTGGTCTCCAGGCCTCACTGCACATCTTGAAAAATCCTGACACCTTGGCCCAGCTCTAGATGTTTTGAGAAGAAAGCTGATCCGATTTAGCTGAGTCTATGCAGGATTAGTGAGCCCTTCCCCTACTCATCCCAGGTAGCACCTTGAGACATGAACCCCTTGAGAGTGTGTGAACTACTCTGAGGGGCACCAATCTAACTATTCAAGGGATGCTTTCCTCTTTGGGAGCAGCATGTATACGCTGCAGCATCGTTTGAAATCAGACCAACACAAGCTATCTCTCAATTTTAGTGAAAATGTCTGTGGTCTATTTCAAATAATGTGGTAATTAATTTAAAACTAGCTTTTATTTATTTAAAAAAAAAAAAAAAGACTCTTGACATTCCAGGAGGTATATGTGCACTTTGAAGGAACAGAGAAATAGAACTTCCTCTCCCTCCTTAAAGCCTTCCTCTCTCTCTCTCCAAAATGAGTGGTGCAACCTCACACCTGCTCACACAGCAGCCAGCCACCCTTCCCACAGCTGCTGCAGAAAGGGAGGTGACAATGACTTCCACAGGCCAGCACACCCCTCCCATGCCCCTACCTGGCCAAATTGGGAGCAAATGAAAACTTATCAGTAGCTGAAGGTTCTTGTTTAAATGTTGTTTAGATTTGGCCAGTGCTGCCATTTTGCAGGTATCATTTTACGTCTGTACAGATTTCTGTGTGAGCCAAAATAGCATGTGAAACAAAAATACATTAGAATGAATTTATTGTTCGTTGGTTGGATTTAAGAAATTAAGGCAAGGCAGCATTATGCAAAGGAAAAACACTGGTGGAAGTGATGGGGGTGGGGTGTTATACTTTAGGAATTAATTGGCCCTGTGGCCTAAGGCAAATCACTTCACCTCTCCTGGCCTTTATCTTCAAAACGAAGACCTGGAAAAAAAAAAAAAAAAAAAAAAACAGCATCAGATTTACAACCATCAGAAGGAATTAGAATTAGAAAAGAGTGAAAAGACAGGGCTGTAAGGAAACGGGACTTGATGGCAATCTGAAGACATTTATTTTTAAAAAACTTTAAAGGCAAATAAACATTTAGCAAGTTTACTGCAAGGGCCGCCAAGGCGACCCTTTCACATGAGGGTCTTTAAGCTTCTTGTTGCCTTCAAATGTTATAGTCTGAAAAAATAATGTTTGGATATATTGAGGGCTTTATAGAAATGGTGACATTTTCTACAAAAGTTTATGTGCCTGCTCAATTTCATATTTCAAATTCAACATTTTATTACGCATCATGGCAGTATTTTAGTTCATGAAAGCACTAATTCCTGTTCCTTGACAAATTTTCGAGAATGAGTTGTGGTCTTGGTTTACCTTCAGAAATAAAGTTTATTGGGCATGAGACTGAAGTTAAGTCCTCCTGCCCTGACCTCACAACAGGGAGCTTGATTTCCCACGACATGAGTCCTGTCAGGACTGCATGGCACAGCCACTTCCAAATCTGCAGGCCTGGCATTTTCTACAGCTGTTGTTGTCCACATGTACAGAAGACAGATGTCAAAATGGAAGGAGACAGAAAGAACCAAAGATAAGAGACATAATTCAGCCTCAAGTACAAGTGGCATTTATAGCCACTTTTTTTCTGGAACAAGCCAGTAGCTAAACAATAGGTTTATGAGTTAACTTCTTCCTAGTGACAGCTCAGAAGTCACCGGTTCACTCTGTCAGTGGAAGAGTCTCTGTAGTCTGGATCGTTTCCTGATTCTGTTAAACCTCTCTTGCTGTTTATGTCTGTCATTTAAAATGCACATGCCTATTCCCATGCCCACCCACAAAACGTGTAGATATGCTCTAGAGACCTTGAGATCTTAAATAAGAGCACAGATAAGAATCCAAATATGTAACCACAATTGTCCTTGGGAAGGAAACTGTTCACACGTTTCCCTCACATGGCTTCTCTTGCCAGTCAATCCACCAGGGAGGTTGGAGCTCAGCTGGTAGACAGCCGGGCTCAGACAGATGATAGAGCCTGCTTGCTGGGCAGAAGGACTGGGTGAGCAGGTTGGATGCAAGAACAGAAGAGAGAAGGAGAGCCCCCAGACACAGTGAAGCTGTGAGGAAGTGGAGCACAAGCTACCCAGACAGAGCAGCCCAGCAGCCATTGGTTCTGGGAGGGGACTCTGAGGATCTTCAGAGTCTCCAGTTTGTTGCCACCCTGCTGGGTTTTCTCCACTGTCCCCAACATGCTAAGTATCTGCTACTCTCATAAAAACTCATAATATAGGACAAACAAAACTTCATCGGTACTGTGTCCTTCTTCACACAGTTCCAACAGACTGGAAGTCTCAAATAAACTCTAAAGTTTCAGAGAATGCAGCCAACATATAAATCAGATTTTTAAATGAGAGTTTTCAGATCCTGAGGAAACCAACAGGAGTTGCAAAGAACTCTCCTAGACCTAAATTCTCTAGTTTATGATAGGCTGCCTCAAATTTCTTTCCCACTCCTTAGATTCACCCACCACCATCTTACTTCCCCTTCTCTAGAAATGATCTGCCTAAATATTGTCTTTCTAGGAAATGCCAAAATCTAGTTCAGACTTAGACTCTTCACACCTCTCCCAATTTTAGTCTCCAGTGTGTTGTCCTTAACTGAGTTGGAATTCACTGAACCCCCAAAACATTAATTCCTTCCCAGTCCTGGTTATTAGCTATATGGTGTTCTGAAATCTTCAGTGATTGAAAGGCTCAGGCAAGGGTACTCTTAACACTTCCTCTTGATCACAGTCACAATATTGAAATATAATTGTGATCTTTCTGATGCAGCCTGTCTGAAGTGAGGATGCGTGAGATCACTGGAACACACTTAGAGAAATGCCATCTTAATGAAACAGGAGCCACGAAGAACATATGATCCTGTGGGATCATTTTATCTTTGAGGTCATGTCCCAAGTCGAGAAAAAGAAACCACAATGGGAGGTGCTGAGGAGGGTCAGAGCAGGGTCAAGGCAGAGGGATGGCAGAAACACAGCACGAGAATCCACAGCCAATTCGGAGTCTCCCCACATTTCCAAATCAATAGTCTAATCCAAATCCTAAGAGATTTTCTTTCCAACAGTGAATCCAAGTATCTATAGTTTACCAGCCTGTTGAGCAATATTTCCCTGAATGACATGGATTTGGAAATATTTATATATTGCTTTTGAAATCTGAAGTAATTGTGCTTTGCTTTTATATTCAACGTTGTATTCGCAAATTTGCCTGCCTATAAGCTGTGCTGTTTTTTGAGGGTCTTATAAGACACTGTCTCCTAGTCAACTGGTGAAGGCCTGAGAACCATGTAGAATCACCCAGAAAAAGACCTAAAGATTATAGTCTTAAAGCCAGATAGTGGGAGAAACAAGCAGGTGATGCATCGACTCAGCCTGACACACCTAGCACCTAACTGGCAGGCGTAGAGCTGTTGCGCCTTTCCATACGCACATGGTACATGATTGGGTCAATCTTGGTACCTGTCCCAGAAAAAGCAGAGAATCTGTGACGAGCAGCCAAGGGCTAGCTGCCAACTGGAGACACATAGGAAGCATGATTTGCATCATGACTCCCCACCTGTCATTGATATTGGTCAGATACCAAGCACTCCACTTGCTCCACTTGAAATCAGAAAGGATGTACCTACTGAGCTGGTGATCATCATGGCCGTCCTCACGATGCCTCCCTTTGTGAGTGAAATGGTTCTTCTCCTCTCATGTGGTACCCAAAGTACAGAGTGAGCAGGAAGCATTTTAATTATCATGATTCTTCAGGAGAAGACAGATAAGGAAAGGAGAAGGAAACCACCATGTGAGTGAATCAGGTTCTTGAAATTCACCAAAAGCAACCTCTTCCTTGCATCTGGCTGAGTTAAAATGGGCAGATATGGTCCCCTGGCCAGTGGCTAAGGGAACTGAAGGGCAGCTGAGGGTATAACAGTGGAGCACCTGCTAGCTACCCCGCTTTCCCAGCTGCATCCCAGCTGAGCTGCAGGGCCTTCCTGGCGACTCGTACTATCATCCTTCAGAAGATGAGTAGAGTGAAGGTAGGAAACTTGCTGAAATCCTTCACACTCTAGAGACAAGGCCACTCAAGCCTGGGTCTGTTTTAACTCCAAAGCCCTCCAGGCCAGCAGTTCATAAGCTTTTTGTGATCAGGACCCTTTCATACTGTCTAAGGTTAATGAGGACCCCAAAGGCCTTTGTTCACATTGGTTATATATATATATCAATATTTTCCATCTTAGAAATTAAAACTGAGAATATGTTTAAATATGCACTTATTAATTCATTTTAAATTAACATTATGTGTTAACAAAAATTGTCTTATGAAAAACAACTTTAGTGTTCAAACAAAGATATTATGAGAGTAACATTGTTTTCCATTTTCGCAAATCTGTCTGGTTAAGAGAAGATTCTTATGTCTTCTGTATCCAATCTGTTGCAATATCATCACATAGCTCCTAGAAAACTCCCCTGGATAACTTATGAGAAGGGTGAAAAATGCCTAAGTGTCATTTTGAAGTAGTTTTTACCTCTAAGACTCCCCTGCAAGAGGGCCAGGGACCTAAGGGGTCTCCAGACCACACTTTGGAACTGCTGCACTATGTATGGCACACAGCCTGCTTGGAGAGTGAAGATCCGATCTGCCCTGCGAGGTCCTCTGGCTGTGTTTGCTCTGGGGCCCCCTTACCACTGCAGGCCGGTCACTTAAACCATGAACCACTGTGCAAGTACGTCTTAGAAGCATTACTATAAGGATCTTCAGGTTGTGGCTTCGTCTAAGGGGAGGACAGTAACTAATTTGCTGATGCAGACCCAAAAGAGTAGCCTTGTCACTCTTATGGTGCCAGCAGGGCACTGCTTCTTAAAAAGTGGGATTGCCACACCCTGGAAGGCCAGGCACTCTCCTCTGCTATCAGACGACCCAGCTGGAAGCCCCAGCTTCTGCGTATTAGTTTCCACAGCTTGTGTTCAAAGTGATTAGAGCCATTTATTACAAAGCACCACTTTTAATTTTCATTGTGAAAATATAGATCTTCCTGTGTGGTGGGGCTAGACAGCTGGCAAACTCAGGATGGCATTCAGGGTGACAACCACCAAACAGAAGTTCCAAGCAAGAGAAGTGAACGGGGTCCAGCATCCGGTTATTAAGCCAGAGCTGGATGAACAAAGATGAGGACCTGGCGGGGAAATGTAGCAAATGGGAAGGGAGGCCAGACCAGCAGCCAGAGTCAGGCTACCACGGCCAGGAAGACAGACCCCTGCCAACTCAGCTCAAGGTCAGAAGCATCATAAATCAGAATCGGAAAGGGCAAGGCAGGCTGGGGCTTGGCTCCCATCCTAAAATGCTGTGTTGGCAGCGAGAGGCTTCTCGGATATCGAGGTCCTGGTTCACTGGTTGCTCTACCTGATGCCATCTGGTGTCCTTACAGAATCTTTCTAACATCACGTTTATAATAGCATATTATGTACTGGCCCTCAACTTTGTCAGTAGTTCATTTAAATTTTGTTAATTTTTTAAAAAATAATATTTTACATCAGCTTTGTGCATTTGAAGATTTCTATGTACATCTTTTTTGAACTGCAGTTTCCATTAACTTTGCAAATTTTGCCTTTAGGTTCAAAGTCATCTCTTACCTATTACTTGGGCTTTTAACAAGTTTTCCTAGCTTTTTAACATTTCCACACTTTCTAGCCAGGCTACTTATGTGGGAACAATTTACAATTTAAGTAAGATAAGTAAACTAGAAGTAACTTGTTCAAACTACGATGTGCGGATTTGCCGATGCAGGGCAAAAAAAAAAAAAAAGACTTCCCTTAACAGAAAGGCATCCTACTACAGACAAGCACAGCCTTTTGGCAGTCAGCCACCACTTTATGGCCAGCAATTAAGTATTTAAAAGGTTGCATTTCCATTTGTCTCATCTGGTAAGCCTGTGTTGAGTGTCCATTACAAGCAAAACCATGGAAAGTAAGTCGTTTTTTGAGACAATTTAACATTGCCACTCTTCTGAGGGATCAAAACAGACCTTATCAGAGCTTCCACCTAACCGTTCTCCACCAACTTTCTTCTCTTTCTTCCCCGATTCTCTCCCTCATTCATTCAACAAATGTTTAGTAAGCACTTTTGTGTCATTAGGAACTCCAATTCCCCAGGGAAAAGCCTTATGATGTTCAGTGCTGAGGCCTGAAAAGCAGCATGTCTTAGAAGTTCGTAGGGTGCCCAGGGAACACTCGGCTGCACCCCTTCCAGCTTCATGTCAACATCACTCTTTATGACACTCTTCTGAGCTCCCCGACACCCTCAACCAGCCTGCTGCTACAGAGCCCTGGAGGAAGGGAAGAGCAGAGAGCAGTTCCAGGAGTTGTTTCCAAAGGAGTGTGTACGTGAGTGTGTATATGTGTGTGTATACACGTGTTGTGTGTGCACTTACGTATATGTGTGTGTGTATACATACACATATATATATACATATTTAATTACCTTAAATTCTGTTTTATAGTATCCTTATGTTACTTCAAAATATTGACACGGTTTCTATTTCTCTGTTTCTGGTATCTGTTAACATTAGGAAAGTTAAACATTGTATGTGTATGAGGAAACAGACAGACAGATAAATAGATAGAACACAAAGCATAATCCCTTAGTTCCATGATTGGGGACCAGAAGAATTAACCTAAGTCATGTTTAGCAACCATGATAAGCAGCAAACCTTGTGTCTGTGTCTTGTGTGTTTGGAGGCAGAGGTAGAATCATTCCCCTAGAGAGTCCAGTCTGAAGAAAACTAAACATCCATTTCCACGCTAACTATTGAAATGCCCTTGTGTCCATTTATCTTCCTAATTCTATTGTTGTTGTTTTCATTTTTGTAATCAATACGTAACAAGATCCACATTCCACATACCTGAGCTACTCAATCCAAACACATCTCGTTTCTCAGCAGTAAGGCTTTGACCAAAGCACTTGGTATAGACAGCTCTTGATTTCTGCCTGTCTTGCTGGCTGCTTAGTAAATGAAAAAAAAAACAAAGCAGATATCTAGGGGACAGAGAGAAAAACGATAACTCGTGAGAGGCATTCACCTGCCCATCATGGCAGAGGCATAAACTGTGCTGGGATCCATTTCTCTCGAGGCGATATTAATTCCTACTTGCCTTGGCTGCCTCACAAAGAGACAAGCACAGATTACATCTCTGATGCTGTGGTGTGCTGCGGCTTTCCATGATTTGACACCTTCCCCCAATCTCTGTCTCTCCACAATGGAAAAAAAAGTCTGCTACAGTTTGTGCAAGAATGTGATGCCTTACTGCACGGGATGATTTAGACATTGCTTTTAAAGTGTTTCTCGGCTTCACAAGAGTGGAGAGCTGTTTGCCTGAAATACCGGTGATATCTTAGTTCTCTTGACACTCCTTGGACCAGAGGAGAAACCCTCTCCTCCTCTTTTGAAGTCAAGCTGTCAGCATTGTAATGGTCAGATTAGATATGTGTAGCAAAGAATTAGGCCTGACAGCCAGGCTGGGCAAGCCCAGTGAAAGGACAAAGAAATCTAATGGCTATAGACAGTAAAGCCACTGCCGACATCAGGATTTTCTCCTTGAAAAGGCTTAAATTATAGTTATGATGGCAGCTGTCATCAAGAAAGCATAACTAGCTGACTTTATTATTTGCTTCCTGCAACTTCAAACATCTCATCGAGGAGTGCTGGGAGATGCCAGCATGCCATCACCTGTTCGATTCCACGATTCTCTTAATTATATAGCAACAAGTTAAGAAAGAAAGACATTGTAACTCACGTCTCGTATGGAACTTGACTCTGAGAAGGACTCAGCAGGCTTTGATTAGCTAGTGAGGCACCTGCAGTCCACTGATGACACTCATACTCTTGATGCTCTTCAATTCCCAAGTTCCTTTAATTTTGGAATATGGTTTCTCCCAGGGCATCTGGACAAGAAGCTGGATTCTGAAGTATGGTCTTAGTCCAAGAAAAGTATAGCTTACCCAAAAGGGAGGAGTTGTACGGTAATAATTTTACTGCTGCCACATAAGTGGTAGGTTCTGAGGACCTCTGGTAGAGGAGAACATGTACAGTGGAACTACGTCTTCGTGACTTTGAGGCAGGCGTCCTTCTCTCTCAGTGAGCCCTTCTGTTTTCATACAGGACTGACCAGCACCTGAACTGCAGCACAGTGAATATCATCAAGGCCATGTGATTCTGAACCATCATTAAAATACACATAGATTTTATGATTTTAACTAATTTGCAACTGATCCGTTAACCCTGGGCTCAGTAATGAGTTGTCCCCTTCTCCTCTGCCTTTGGGGATAGGACATCTGGTTGGAGATGTGACCTTCATATTTAAGTGATTTGACAGTAATAAGACTTGTAAAACTTACTTAATTAGTACTATAATAAAGATACTTAGGAATATTAATGGGAAAGTTTAACTTTGGTTTATCTAAGTACGATAACATATGTAGAGTGCCAGGTGATAGAGAAATTTCTAGAAGGTCCTAAGGAGATCAAGCACTGCACAGGCTGCTTCTTTTTACTAAATATTTCAGTTAAAATGTCTCCTATGATTGTGTTTCATAATGGATTTTTGCTTTATATTTTCATAAAGAAATATGATGCCCATTCTTTCATGAAAGACAAAACATAGGCCAAGGAAAGACTATGATGGGACTTTAAAAAAAGGTCCAACTGATTCCATTTCATGATGTTTATTCCATGCTCATGTGTAGCTAACCCAAAGATATGATACCAACATTCAAAAGCACATCTACACTTACCCAGACTGGTAGCGTAGTAAGTGAAGGCACAAATAAGTAGTTACAGTAGTAAACCAAGTTAGATCCTGATTACTGTTGCTGTGCCAAAGCATACCCACAAATGTAGTACTAAGCCTTGATGTAAACTCCCTATTACATTATTTAGCTCAGGACAGGGAGAATGCAGGTAATTCATAGAAAAAGGATGAATGGTAAAAAACGAGAGCCCTCAATTAAGATAAAACATTTTTTGAAGGCCAAGTATATACCATAAAATCTTACATATTTTTTTAATCCTTCTAGAAGCCCTTGGGAGTTAATACTATGATCTCAATATTTCATCCAATGAAATATTCCAATGCCCAGAGAAGTGGAAAGTTTTACCCAAATTCACACTCTAGTAAGTAGCAGATCCAGGTCATACAGGAAATGAAAGAGAAAGCATGATTCAGTGAAAAAAGTGTTGGCGCAGAAGTTAAGAACACTGGCTTTGCTCTTCGCCAATTCTGCATCGCATCTCAGGATGAGAAAGATTAGGTGTGGGGGCAGGACCCACGAACAGCCCCTCCCAGACAGGTGGTGCAGCCCCCAAGGAGCAAACACAGCCACAAGGAGCAAAGGAGCCACAGGTCCAGAGGATCAGGTGCAAGTGCTTCTGAAGGATGTGGACACAATGGTCCTGAGAGAGTCCTGACTGGTGGGCAGAGTTTGGCAGCCAAGAAACAAGCAGTCTAAGCTCAAGGCCAATGTGGATTCACAGGGCGCCAGGCACTAAAGCTCCAAGACAGAGATGCAGCATCAGGAGGGAGCCTGAGTCAGGTGCTGGTGTCCAGGGGAACTAAGAGAAAAGGCATGGGACTGAGCTGGAAACGGAGACACAAAAACAAAATTCTGGGCAGCCTCGGACCTACTCTTAGGAATAAGGCCGAAGTTATATGTCAAAGCTGTGTCATAAAGGCACGTCAGACATGAGTGATCTCTCTTAGATCCCTCCTGCTCAAGCAAAGCTTTACCCTAGGGAGTGGGATGGAGCCTGCAGGCAGGACACGAAGACACTTCAATTGTGGGCGCTTTTACAAGCGATGTCCAGAAATTTCTGACCACAAGACTTTTACCAGAGTGAGCTTCTGATCAGGTAGAAAGGAGAGGTGGAACGTCATTTCCACAGCACCTTCCAGTTTTACATTTTTGAGTTCATAAGCATCTTGAACAGATATTGAAACGCAATTTTTCTGGAGGGGTCAATGGAACATGAAACAAATGTTCGATTGTTTTGTTGTTTTTGCTGCTGCTGTTGTTATTGTTGTTGCTGCTGTTGTTGTTGTTTCAAATTGCCTAAACTATAATATTTAATTTTAGAAAAACTTTTGATTTTGATTTTCTCAGCTATAAATTGGGAATAGAGACATGTGTTCCTTAAGCATGATAAAATAATTTAAACTAAATAAAGTGCTCCTATGCTTAGATGATATACACAATATAAATACTGAAAATAATGAAAATCTATGACTCTTTAAATAGAAGGAAAAGAAATAACTTCCATTCATTTCCAACTGCCAGCAAGAACAGAGGATAAGGAAATTCTGATTGCTGAGAAGTGGAGGAAGTGCAGCTGCAGAAGAAACCAAAACTTAAATACTTTTGCTGCTGTAGCTTTCCGCCTTTAATCTCTAATTGACTGCTCCCAGCCACACTGAAACATATCTTCACGTGTTTGCAATAAATTGTGTTGAACACTGTGACTGGTGCTGGGAGATGACGGGGGATGTTGCTTCATTTCTATTTTCCATGGCTAGTTGATTTCTCTCTATCATTTGACTTTTCAAAAAATAAGTAAGGCCTTTGAAATGAAGATAGGAAAAGTTCTCTCTGCTGCTTGAAGGCCTCTTTTCTCTCTTATCTTGACTCACCCTCCTTCTCTTTCCATCTTTCAGACCCCAAGTCCTCCTCTGCTGCTCAGAAAGTGTTTGTGATCTCATCTGCATCCTCTCCATCCTTCTTCGCTACCTTCCTTGATCATCTTCCCAGTGTGGGGATTTTACCAAGCATTTATACACAAGGACCCCAACCCTGATCTCTTCCTGGATTCCAAGCCCCAACTTTGGGCTCGCCTGGGAATTTTCACATAGATAATCTGCAGGACTCTCACACATGCACAAGAACCAAGTCTGTCACTGGGGTTACAGTCCTGACACAATGTCTCTTTCCCTGGACCGCCTTGTCTTGGCTGGCAGCTCCTGCAGCCTTTCTGACACCAGGGTGGTAGCCTGGATTCTGTCTCTTCCCCCATGTGTGTAAGCTGTCACCAGGCCTTCCAGTTCCAAGCCTCTACTTCTCCTCACATCCATCCCCACCTAATCCTGCTCTACTTCAACCTCTCCCACCTCTCACCTATCCTGACAGGTCTCAGACCTGAATCTGACTACTGACATCAAATTACCTCCCTAAAACGAAATGCCTCAGGACACTCTGCTCAAAAATTTAAAGTTGGTACCTATTTCCTGCAGGATAAAATCCACATAATTAGTTTGGATACAAACCCATTCATCACTTTGTTCCAAACTGTGTTCCAGGCCGTCCTCTCACTTAAGACCTCCATGGCACAAAGGCTGCTGGCAAACCCAGCCCTGCCTGTGCTGAGACATGGCATACCTCACCAGGTCTTTGTGTTTTGGTTTGTCCCTTGCCCATGCCTCAGCCGGCAGCACCCTGGGTTAAAGTCAGATTTTTCCCCCTTGTAATTTCTCATCACATTGTTTTTCCTATTATTTAACAGTTATTTAATTTTGTCTCATACTAATATTAGTTATTTGCATGCCCACTGAGACGCGAAATTTCTTGAGTGCCATCCTCGAGGAGGCTACAAGTTTCTTGGGTCCTGGGGGGTGGTTAAGGGGCTAAGCCCTGGAAAATGCCCCCTGGGACCTGACACATGAATCCACCATTAACGGGCTCTGATTGCTTGGCAAGTGACATAATTATTCTCCCTTCGCTTTCTTGATGTGTAAGATGAGGATCATAACTGATCCCGCCTCATCAAATTCTTGTGAGGACTGCTGTTACAATATATGTAGAGTGTTTAACACAGAGCCTGGTACATAATTCATGATCTATAAGTATGAGCTTTGATTTCTTTTATTATGATTATTCTTCAGTTTTATACCTGGAACAGTTGAAAAGCACTCAGAGAGTTTTCAAAATGGAATTTTTCCAGGAAAAAAAAAATACTGAAATACAGGGACTCACGGTCACATGCAGACAATCCAAGAAGTATGTGAGGTTGAAATGTTTCTGCTAGTTCTTGGTCAGTTGACCACTTGCCTATCTGACACTGATGCCTAAAAATCAAAATGGAAAAACAGGATAAAAGCTGAAGACCCAAGCCCCTTGGCTCTGTGGGAGTGGAGTGAGATCAACCTCATGAAGTAGGTCAAATTCTTCCTTTTCCTAACAACCAGTGTCTGTCTTCAAGCTGAGTTAAAAGGAATTTGACAAAGGGGATTGTCACCTCATGGCCAGCGTAGTGAAAGGGGCCAGGTGTAGTAATGATCTCTCACAGTGGGTGCCCAGGGCCCCCAGGCCCAGACCTCCCTGACCACTCTCAGGTTGCACTCATTCATGAAGGACAGTGACAAAACATCCTGTCAGCTCATGGACATGGAAGTGGCTTCCCTGAGAAGTGTACCTCTCTGGAAGATGCTTATCTAAGGAAATCCACATTTAGCCTCCCCAAAATCATAAGGAGACAATTCAGGAAAACATCAGATCACATTGCAACCTCTTTAAAGCAGTTGAAAAGTTTTACAGGGCTCTAGACTGTAGGGAACTCTGAAATCTGTGGCTGGCAATTGGAAAGGGGTAGATGCTAATTTACGTAGAGTTATGCATAAGATTTCTTGACTAGTCACTGAGGGAAAGTAGAAAAGGAACAGAAACACGTGTTCATGGTTTATGGGCTGAGTTCTGAATGAGCTATCTATCAAGCCCTGGAATTCATTCATCAGCTGTGGAAACAAGAATTCACTTCTCTCTAAATTTGAGGTAGGAGGGGACAACTAAGACTTCCAAAGTCCCCCTCTGCTCCAAAACTGACATTCTATAAACTTGATCCCAGTCCATAGATCTCAGATAGTAAAGGGGAAATCACAACCTCTTTTATTGTTTAAAAAAAATTGCAAAATCCATAAAGTTATAATGACAGAGCAAGACGAACAGTGGTCTGACTCCTGGTCCAATGTTATTTATTTATAACATTTACCAGGTCAGGTACCCTTGGCTCACCCTATACATGCTGTCCCTTTCCTTTAGTCATAAGAGGTCATATGATGCAGATGAAATTAAAATATTTTAAGCCCTCAAAAAATTATTTATAATAAGATATTTGAAATAATTGAAGCCAAAGATTCACAAAGTACCTTCTTGCTAGTCAGGCTGATTTGAACTGGAAAATCTTGACTCAGGAAGAATGAACAGTGTCAAGGATGTGAAAAGACTCAGGAACTGCTTTCACACTTCTGTTCCCACCATACACACACAGCTGTTGAAGAACCTAACCGGAGTTGGCTACAATAAATGATTTCCTGCCATTTCTGATGAACAATTGAGAGAGGAGAATCATTCGTCCTTCAAGGTGTCCAAGGAGTCAAAGAATAAATTTCTGAAGCTCTCCAATGTGGCTTTGATGAGAAAGTAATTAAAGCCACCAACAGAACCATCCTCATGTTTGAGTCAGATAACAAAGTCACTGACAGTGATGGTCTATGCTGAAGGGTGGGAATCAGAAGACAAATAGAATGGATTCACCCTAGATAATTTTATTGACATTTCCAGCTCCTTTAATTACTAACATTCAGTTCAAATACTATATATATATATATATATATATATATATATATATATATATATGGCAGTGTTTTACTGATTGTTTCCACTTTATGTAAGGAGAAATGAAGATAAAGAAGTCAGTTGCTGAACTGACCCTGTACCAATGACATATCTTCACTTTCCTCTGACAGTCTTCAATTAACTAAAGATTCTTTCCCTTATTCCTTTTGCAATGGCAGCAAAAGAGCAACCTTTAAATGTCCTTTAATATAAACAATTTTTAAACCCTGTTTAAGTCCTTTAAAACTCAGTCTAATTTCTAACAATTTGCATGATAACCAGGGTAGCATGTTCTGCTACACAAGCAACATCAGTGTGTCTCAAGCACACAGTCTCCACTTCTCCAAGTTGAGCCCAGTGTCCTTCTTCTCTTTTCTGTACCTGCTATGTCTTACGTTAAAAGACAACAAGAACAAACTATAGTGGGACAAGAATATAAGCACAAATTAAGTGAAAATATTGCTTTGCTGCTTCTTAGTGACAGTTTTGTGCATTGCTGATGAAGACAAGCTCATTTCCTATATACATTCAAGTGATTACTCTTTTTTACATAAACCATGTCCTTTTGACAGTAAAAATGCAGATTATGCTTTGATTTATGATTGCATGTGATAAGTTCTCTACATCATAAAGAAATAATGAAGCCACGTCATTTACTCGAACTTTAATTGTGTTTTCTACAGTAGAAGAAAAATCTCAACAGACATTATGCCTGAAAGTCCATTATTAATATATAAAGATGCATGAAGAATCGAGGAAATGATTAGCAGATCAAACAGAAGCCTTGTCTAACATCGAGTTACCCAGCTGTATCTTGGTCCTTAAAGACAAGATTTATTCACATATTTGCTAATCAGATATTTATTCAGTACTTGCAAAATGTAAGTCTCATTTCTGGGAACTAGAGAAATTTTAAATATTAATAGCTGTGAGTTTCTGTTCTCCAAAAGTTTATAGACAGGCAGAAAAAATGACAAATCTATAATATCAGTTATAATATCTGGTTGAACACCACAAGAGAATGTATTAGTATTTTATCACAAAGGACAGGAACAGAAAACACAATTGGAGTTTAGTAGAGGAAAAGCTTTTGTATCTTCAATATTATATTAATTAGTTATTGTTGTTCAGTCGATCATCCCAAAACTTAGAGACTTAAAACAAATATTTATTATCTCATAACTTTCATAACTTGCTATACAGGAATCTGGGTATGATGGACTGAGTTCCTCTGTCTCAAGAGGTCTCATGAGCATACAGTCAAGCTGTCAGTGGTGGCCATAGTCTCATCTGAAGTTTCAACTGGGGTGGGTAGGATGGGGGGAAGGACATCTGCTTCTAAGCTCACAGATGTGGCTATTAGCCAGCCTCAGTTCCTTGCCATATGATATGACAGCTGGCTCTCTCCACAACGAGTGGCCTAAGAGAGGGAACCCAAAATAGAAGCCACAGGTATTTTTAATAACCTAATCTCAGATTGCTGTATTCTATTTTTTAAATCCAGCCCACATGCAAGGATAAGGCATTATACAAACACATGAAATCTAGGAGGTAAGGGTCACTGGGGGCCATCTTAGAGGCTGCCTACCATGACTATACTACATGTCCCACTTAAATGCTAACACAGGACAACAAGGTTCACTGTTGTGTCTGGAGTTACCCATCTATTTTTCCAAAAATTTCTTGAATCAAAAGTCTAATAAGAATGCCATGAAGAGGGTAAATACGGTGTGTTCATTCCTCAGCCTTCTCTATTATTTAAGAATTACGATATTTATTAATTAAAGTAGGTGCTAAAAGAGAATGTGGTGTTTAAGTGTCTTCAGGGCAGGAGACCTAGATGTACAGGATAGCTTTACATGTCTCCCCTCATGCTTTTTGTTCAGAATGTTTGGTCCTGTCAAAACAGGCAGAACTCACCTTGCACAGCTAACAATAGCCTATGATCTTGTAGAAGAAAAAACTGAAATTTTAAAGACAACTTAACAAAGGAATGCCAGCCAATATCATGTACCACCTTGTCAACATCACAATCTTATCTCGGATTATTCAGATCAAAAATGAGAGGAAAGCTTTACTTTTCAGAATTTTGGATTGCTCTGTTACATTTGTGTGAGACAGGGAGGGCCAACCCTACACATAGGGGTAGAATGGAAAATAGAATGGCTTAATCCTCAAAAAAAAAAAAAAAAACAGTTGTAAAAAGTCATGATTACATTAGAAGCTAACTGCATAACAGTTGAGTTATCTTTCTATTATGTGGTAAAAGAAATAGATTCTGTGGTCTCACCTTGCATTCAGCAAGCATTTATTGAGTTACTCTTATGAGCCAGGTGCTGAATCCGTGGATGAAGAAGAAAAAATCTGAATATCAATCAATAATTTATTGTTTCAAGAAACTAGTATCCTCTTTTATATTTGAAAACCATTAGAAAACAGAAGGATTCCTGGTCAACAACATTTTTATTTTCTAATTTTCAAACAATTAAGACCTCATTACAAAATTATTTTAAGGGTAGTGATTATGTGGTGAAAGCATGTAGATTACGGAGTCAGAGACTTCAAAGTTTGAGCATGGCACTGCAACTCAAAAACTGTGACCTTGGACAGAGACTTAAATTCATACTTATGGAAATTAAATAATATAACTCTTGAAAATCCTCTAGTGCAGTACTTAGTAAATGAGCCATATAGTAAATGAAAGTCAGCATTACTATTAATAATAATCACACTAATAAAAATAACTAGAACCTCATGACTTAGAGAAATGTGAAACAAAGTGATGTTTTTCTTAGGAGCAAGCATAGCACTAGGCAGTACGAGGTTATGATGATTCAACTCCAACCATCATTTTTAAATTTGTAATTAAAGGCCAGGTCTGGAACCCTGCAAGTTAAATGAATGTGTGGAACTAGGAGAGCTCTCCAGAGGAATGCACAGAAAGTGATTAAAGGCCTGGATTTTCAAGCCAATGAGAAAAGCCCACAAAAAAAAAAAAAATGAAGCTACAGAGAATGGAAAAGTGAAAGCTATAAAGGCTTCTAATTTAGGCCACATAAAGGATGGTTGGTATTCATTTCATTTAGATTTTTGTAGAAGAAGCTCCTACATTAACACAGAAAGTGTCAGAATCTCAAAGATATTTTGGTTGTGGGTTTGAATTACACACCTCCCCTCTTTGTTACTCACTGATTTTTTAACCTCTGTGAATCAAAGGCTCACAATCTCATTTGCTGACATTATAGTGACATCAGAGTCTTCAAGAATCTGCTTGGAGATTATTCGGCTGAGATCAATTTTATCAATAGAAAGTTGGTCAACATTAATATGCTGAAAGTGATCTGGGACAAATTGTATGGAGAGCAGGAAAAGCTTGGTTTATTCATGGCTAGCTTATGATCATGGCTGGAGGATAATGAACAGGGATGACAGGAAGGAAATGATGTCAGGGGACAGAGGCCGAATCACACAGGGCAACTTACTTCCATCATCAGTTACTTACCATATCTAGCCAAAGGTTTTCCATTTAATTGTTTTGAAGCAAAAATATATTTTACCCGACAGACCAGTGATCCTCAACTTTGTCTGCAGATTAAAATCACCTGGGGAGATTTAAAATTTTAAAATAACCTGACCCCAGGCGACACCCCAGACCAACTCCATCGGAATCTCTGGGGTCTGAGACCAAAGGATTGGAGGTTTTTAAGCTCCCCAGGTGATGTGATTTGTGGGTGAGGTTGACAACCATTGCTATGGAGAGTTGTACTGAGACAAATAAAAGAGCCCCCACAGAGTTACCAGCATTTGATAAGCACTCAATAAATTCTAGTGTCCTTTTTCTCCTAAATACAGCTTTCAGGAGTCACGTGGGTGTTTTCCTAGTGGGCATCTTGAGAAAGGGCTAGATGATGCCATACAGTCCATTCTGCATGGAGCACATGGCTTTTATTTTCTTCATAGGCTGACTAAATGACCAAACATTTCATAAATTGGTTAATTCAGTTCACAGATCAGTCCATTGAAAAGGACACAGTAAAATCTGATGTTCTCTGTTATAATGTAGACAAAAATAATTGCTTATAGTCACCTAGATTTTTGTCTTTTCAATTTTTGAATAGAATCCAGATCCAAATGTAGAATCCTGGGGGAGGTGTGGGGGGATACAATTAATCGCAAACCGATCATCATGTAAACAAATTTAGAGCGCTCAAAATTTCAAGAAAGCAATAGCTGTAGGGTATCATGATTTTACTGACATATATGAATCACAAAAGAAAACAGACATATCTTTTTTAATAGCATTGCTTTCCATCTTAAATTTATTGTTTTAGTTTCTGTTTAGGGGCATCACGGTTATCTGTTAACCACGTAACAAATACTCAATATTCTATATCTTTAAGGGGTAAAGCGTAGAAATATGTATAGTAGTGCACTGTTGGATCTATCATAATCTAGTTTGGGAATAATCATTATGGCTATTTACAAAGCAAATCTTGCTTGGAACTGAGTTAAGATCAGCTGCACCAAGAAGAAAAACATAATTTTTATTTGGAGGACCCACAGAAAGTATTTTAAGATAGGTCCCCTGAATACAGACTAAAATTTGGATGCAGAAAGTGTATTGGGGCAAACTCTCAGGAACAACACTGTGAAAGGTAAGGGAGTAGGACTGGGGTGGAGAGAAGCTGTCTCTGATGTAGGCTCCATAGAGGCCTGAGCCAATCCTGAGAGCCCTTCCGTGGATCCTTATTAAGACAAGTGAAAGAGGCTTCTCTTCCCACCTTTAGTCACTGTTGGATTGGATCTAGGCTGCACTCATGGGGCCAAGACATTTCGAGGGCAATGTCCAGAGAGGAATTCGGCTAAGAGACATCAGTATCGACAGAATTTCAAAGCTAACATAGCTCCTGATAGCTCTCCCTAAACCTGTTATTTTTCACATTTCCCTATCTCAGTTAATGGCAAATTCATTTTTCCCACTGTTTCAGCTGAAAGCCTTGCTGCTCTCTTAATTCCACTGCTTTTTCATAGCCTCATCTCTTCCATCAGCAAATTCCTATTGATTTTAACTTAGAAATAGATCCAGAATTCAACTGTTGCTCCCTCCCCAATGCCATTATTCTTACAGTAGCCTGAGATACTGGTCACTCTTCTTTTGCCCTTGTCCCCTCAGACTATTTTCAACACAGCAGCCACATTGATTCTGTTAAATAGAAACCCAGATTAACTCTTTCTCTATTCGAAAATTTTTATTACCTTCTCAAGTCTTCTCAGGCCCTCCCTGACCCACCCAAAGTCACCACTCCAGCTTTAGCAAAGGTATCCTTGCCACTAGCCACTCCCCTACCCCACTCAAGCCTCCACAGAGTCATAACAGCAGCTGTTCTGACTAGACTGTCCTTCTCAATGCCCTGTGGCCAGCTCCTTCACTTCTCAAGCACTCACCTAAATGTCATCTTCTCAACAACCGCTTTGTGACCACACTTCCCTCTGATGTATTGCCCCTCCAGTCCCTGCCCTACTTTTTTCTTATTACCACTTATTTCCATCAAACAACACACACACACACACACACACACACACACACACACTTCTCTTCAGATGTGTTATTGACTGTCTTTCCCAATAAAATACAAGCTCCATTAGGACAGACAAGGGGTCTGTTGTGTTTACTGGATATCTCCGAGCACCTAGAGCTGTGCCTGGCATAGGATCCAAGCTCAATTAACCAGTACAAAAACATGAAGATCTTGAATTATAAACCTTATTAGTGTTCTGATATATTGGGCTCATCTTTAAAACTAACGTTTTAAATATTTAAATCTTTTAAATTCTAGACTCCATGATTCAGTACATACTACTAGTTCTAACATTTTCTATTGTAGTGTTTTGTTACTACTACTACTGTATTCAAATATTTTCCATGCATGATGTAATTGAGCTTAGCTCTCTGAAGCTTCTAATAGGAATGATACATTCTTAAGTAGATAATGAATCAATAAAATGATCTCTTGAGACTTAGTTAGGGTCCTACTACTTAACACATTAATAAAGAATTGATTTGTTCTTCAGTAATGTCCATCTACTCATTTTCCTCTATAACTAATTATCACACAAAGCTTAAAGTTTTTTTTGTTGGTTTGGTTTGGTTGTTTTTACTTGCTTGGGATATTTAAGACAATAGGAAGGGTAGAATGGAGAAGATTTTGGAATGATTCCTCTCTATTTTTCATCAACTTCTTCCAATTTCTTCCAGTTCTTATAATAACACAAGGAAAACAAAACAAAGTCCTTGTGAAGTTAGAGTAAAATTCTTGCTATTTGATTTCTGAAATAATCACTCTAATAATTTTAATAAAAAGCCTTAGTATTTTCAGCCCTTGTCTGTCCTAATGGAGATTTTATTCTTTGGAAAGACAATAGAATAAAATAATGCATCTAAAAGAAAAATATAGAAAGCCCTCTTTTGTTTTGTTTTGGTACGGTTTGTTTTTTGTTTTAGGTTTGCCATTGCTGTGTCTTTTTAGAGTAAATTTTCTCTGTAAGAATGCAACAAAAAATAAAAGAACAATGAACTGAGGCAAATTCTCACAATTTAACAAGACTGTGCATAAAAGGAAGCTATGCTACCTTTCTAGTATAGAGCAAGGAAAGTCCAGAAAGGTGTTTATAAGTATCTTTTGCTGTTGTTGTTCGGGTAGTATGTTGAGATACATTTTTCTTTTATTTTGGATTGTGTTTATAGATTGTGAAGTTACTACTCATCATTCCTTAATTATTAAATCTGATTAATAAGTTGAAGAATATAAAGTATTTACAAGTAATACTGATGCAAATTTCCCCGAGTTACAGGGAGACCAAGCCCCACATTGAGAAAGGAAAGTTCTTGGGCGGAGAGTGAAGAAAGAATTCAAACACACACCAAAGTTAGAGTCAAAAGGAAAGTTCATTAGAAAAAGGATAACATTCTACAGAGTGTGGTCTCCTCTCAGAGGACTAAGATAGACGAGGACAGGGAGAGAGACATAGTAAAGAGTACTACTGAGAGAAAGACAGTGAGAGAGACCCTGAGTGCTCAGGGAATTCAGTTTATATGTCATTCTTTAATTCCTATGAGTTATAGTTTAAAAGTCTTTGTTAACCCATTTCCTTTGATACAAACATACAGTGAGAAGGGGAAGAGTATGTAGCATGAAAAGATAAGAATATGCAGAGTGAAAGGCCTGCTGGCAGTTTCCAGCCTTTAACCCAGAAGTTCCCCCATGGTTTTAGCCATAGGAAATGAATGATGTTATTTTGTGTGGGGAAGCCACTTAAAGTCTTGTTTTTATCTGTTTTTAGCTGTTTCCCCTTCACAGGTATGGGAAAAGGTTTATTAGTAATCCCAGTAGAAATTTTCCTTTGTTCTGCAGGTGTCTTCCTGGGCTGGCTGAAGGGCTTATCAGCACGTTCTGGTCTTTTAATTTAACATATTTAATTCTTTTGCCTCCTCCCTACATTAATACTTTAGCATAATCTAACAAGTTCTATCCTATCCTGGCTTTATAAAATGTACCCCTCCCTCAAAAACAAAACAAAACAAAACACTAGCAGGTAAATTAATTAGATTTTTATTTCAAGAATTGAATTCAAAGCCTTGCTTTATTCCCCTCTCCTAATAATAACACTTCACTGTAGTGAAGTGCTTTGAAGTTTATAAGGTGATTTTATATAAATTATCCTATTCAGTTCTCACAATAATTTTGTTTAAAGATTAGGTAGCCAAACCTCTGGTAGCTTAAGCAATTTCTCAAGGTCAGAAAGCAATTAATGGTAGAACTAGATGAAAAATAAAAACTGATCTTTGAAATTTAAGTCCAGGGATCATCCTACTATTCGTACAGCCTAGTTGCTGAAGGCAGGTCCATAACTAAAAGAAGCTTGGAATCCAACCAGTGGGCCTCAGTGATGGCCTGCAAATATTAGTGTTTCTGATCACATCTCTCTGAAGGCTAATACAACAGCAACAAAGAGAATTGCCACCAAGAGAGAAAATCCAGACCATCTGCACACATACTGCTCTCTCTCCTCCTCTCAGATTCGGTCAAGAGGCAATAGGTCTGTGTGCAATAATACCCACTAAAAGTTAGGCTATTATTTAACTAATTTAACACATTTAGACTGCAAGAATAGACACTGAGTATTTTGGGCTAACCATCTGAGTTTTACACTGGCACATGACTACCTGCACAGGCTAAATTGCAGTTCCTCATGTCAAGCTGCTGCAGGAATCATGTTCGATATTATTAATTGACATTGTGCATAGAGAGAAAATACTGATTTTAGTAACAGTATTTACATTTAACTGAATTCTCGGAAGGAAAAAAGACACAGTAGGGAAGCATTTGTAGGTGGTAAATGGCAGGGCCTAGAATAAAAAGAACTTGGTTCCCATCCCTTCTCTATTTCCTGCTAACTCTGTGAGCTCCAGAGTCCTTTCTTTCTGTGCTTGCATCAATAAAGATGCTATGTTGATACAAGTATTAATGTCCCATGAGCCTTAAGGCATAAGATAAAATAATAAACATGGAATCATTTAAAAACTATAAGTTTTGTATATATATAAGATTAAAAAAAAATAATGGCTCCATGCACTGAGATCATAGCAAACACAAGCACAAAAATCAAATCTTTTTCAACTCAAATAATATTGGCAGTGAAAAAAAATTACTAACTAGTAGAATTGATAGACTTTAATAAGTGTCAATTAATCACTGACACTGTGAAGAATCCTACACTAAAAGGTAGAAAAGTGCAAGTAATAGCCCTTACTTCAAGTATATCAGAGTATAGGCACACATGACACTAAGAAGGCATAATTTTACAAGTGCAATACAAGAGGTACACACACGGTACTGTGTATGTGGGCATAGTACTGGGAGTTTAAAGGAAAGAGAAAATACAATAGTAGGAGTGAGGAAGTTGGGGGACGACTTCACAATCATTTGAGTCAGTATTGTAACTGGGGAAGTGCATTCGAAACTGAAGGACATTATGAACAAAAGCTGAAGAGAAAGGAAAGCAGTACAACAAGCATTCTACATTGACACTCAGGGAGCAGAGTTGTACAAGAGCAGCTGAGAAGGTAGGCTGGGATCACATGAAAGGCTTCGAATACCGAGTGGTTCATTACTAACATCTCAGGCTGTAGGGATTCCAGGAGAAAGTGCAGGCACAGAAATGGTAGGATCGGAGTTGCAGCTCAGGAAATTTAATTTTTCATCAGAGGGTAAAAGGGATTGAAGTAAGGAAAATCATAAAATTTGACATAAGGAAATCAGTGAAGACAATAGCAATAGGAGGGAGATGGGTAAGGAGGAAATGGATAATCTATCTGCAGCACTGATGTACTTACAAATGTCTCTGAGATCTATGAAACTGATAGGTCATATGCTTATTTTCAAATGGCGGGAAGTCCAAGATGATTCTTTAAGTCAGGGTGTACTTTCATAATATCTACTAAATCAACAACATACACCTTGAAAATTATCCTAAAACCAAATGTTGGCATCTAGTTAAGTAATGGTGATCAGTGGGGTCAAAAGGTGCTTTACCTGACTTTGTACTGTGATAAACACTCATGTTCCTCTCAGTGTTGTCATCATCTTTCCTTGTCTAGCTTACCCTATTACTCAATTTTAAATGTCACCTTTTACATCACTTCCTTTGGGAAGTCATTGCTTACCCCTCAAATTAAGTGCTCTTCTATGTGCTATCATAAGAGCCTGAATTTGTGCCACTTCTTGCTTCACTAAACTATAAACTCCATGAAGGCTGGGAATTTGTTCATTTTGTTCTCATATCCAGCACCCGGCTTAGTGCCTGGCACATAGGAAATGCTTAATTAATATTCACTGAAGAAGAAATGCTTTATATCGCAGAACAGACTCTTTGATAGGCTTAATTCTGAATAGACCCAATTAAAATCAGTTCTGTCTCAGGAGATCAACTGTATGCCCTTACCACAGAGGACCAAGAACAGATTTTCTGTGAATCTGTTCACTTAAAAGATAAGGAATGTTGGCTTCAAGTAGTAGGAGCAAACCTCTCCCTTCCTCCACTCTCCTGGCAACTCCACTGTCAAGTGCAACCCCCAATCCCTGCAGGATCTGAATGCACATCTGTGCCCTCAAGCAGGAGCTCAGCATGAGGGATCTTATTTGTATTAGCATATGTGACTGATTGGCAATTAATTTGATTTCCCACCTGCTTAGGATCACTTCAGGGCCTTGTTGCCCTGTACTCCCAGAATCAATTTGTTTAAAGTAAAGCTTTCAAAAATGTAGGGCTGCTTCCTTCTCAAATGGCTGCGCACACTTCCGTGAGCAAAAGTAACATTTTCATTCTGTAAATCACTTATTTTAGACACAAGGGCAGGGTGCCAAGTCAGACATCATAATCATTATCATAGCTAAACCTCCTTCATAAGTAATATGAGCCAGAACATAAGTTTAACACTTTATAGATTCTCACAATAATATATATAGTGGCATTATCATTATGTACATTTTACAGAGAAGAATACAGAAGCACAGAGAATTCAAGAACCTTTCCAGGGTCCGTTTCTAAACGTTGCAGAGCCAAATATGTGGCACCAGATACGTAGCAGTTAAACATGAACCCACCTGACACCAGCAGCCAAGTGCTGGCCTGGTTCTTCCGCCACAAAAATTGAGGTTTGTTTCAACCATATGTCAATGTAACAAAGAGAATAACCACAGAGGGAAAAAAATCTCCTTCTAAGCAATTCATTTTTCACCATTAAATCCCTTGAACCTGGCACATATTAGGCATAAAATTAGCACTTACTAATGGAATACACTTCCCGTGAATGGGACTTCACAACTTTCTGACCCTCCGCATTTTTCTCAGTCATTCTGACCCAAGTTGTATACGGCAGAGAGCACACGCAGTAGACTAGATATTTTTATTTTCCCCTTGGTCCTTGAATAAATTTTTATGTTTAATTTTTCACACAAAAATCTGATTTCTTATTTCTCATAAAAAACTGAAAGAGCTGGAACCTCTACCTGTATTCTGTCATGAAGACAGATGAGGTGAGTGGTGGCTGCCCTTTTTAGAAAGGCATACACTTTTCAGTTTGCCTCAGTCACCACCATGCCCTATTGTATTCAAATCAGCATTGAGGTAGCTGGCCACCAAGCAGCTGCTGATGGATGTTACTTGCCCAGCCCCTGGAGGCATACAGTAAATTCAGATCTAGAGAACTTAAGATTCCAGCCTAAAGTTAGCTTATCCATGGTTTCAGAGTCACAGAAAATAGCATCAATGCTGATTCTGGAATTCATTTGCTTACCTGCATGTTGATTCCTCACCCTTTGGGAATTTAGTCTTTCTTATCTGTTTCTGCCTAATTGTTCATTTCATTCTCTTTGTTCCCTTCTTGGCTCTCTCACTATCTTGATTGTAACTACTACTTAGACCTCCAGTTTTGGCTCCTCTCCCAAGCTGCTGGCTATAATATTTCATTTTCTTTAACATCTTGACCTATATGTCTTGGAGACACCTCTAACTCAACATGTCCAAACCTGAAAGTACATATTTCTCCATAAATTTCCTACCCTATAATCTATATGTATTGGTGCGGCCCTCTTAGTCATCAACACTGGAAAACTGGGACAATTTTACCCTTCTCATCACATTCAAACACTGAGACACGATGACTACATCTCTTAAATATTTCTCAAGCCCACAATCTCTTCTCCGTCCACTCTGCCTGCTGCTTCTAGTTTGAGCTTCACAGCTCTCAGCTGATGTTCTGTAACAGCCACTCTCCTGTCCAAGGGTTCTCCATGACCACCATACAAAGAAACATCAGAGTGACAAAGCTAAAAATTAAAAGCAATTGGGTAATCCCAGCTGCTTAAAACCCATAAGTGACTTCTTTTTCTGTAGATCTTGCATATGAGTCCTCTGAGTTTCCTTCACATTTACTTTCCTCTTGTTTCCTCAGCAATACCAAACTGCTTTTCAGTTCCCTGGATAAATAATAGATGAGTGAGTGGAGCTATCGCTGGAGTGATATAAACATAAATAAGTGAAAACTTTTGGAAGAAGATGTTTGTTCATAAGCATAACAATAGAAGTCTATTATTTAGTCGAAAACTACTTGACTTTTCAAAGTTAGACACAGGTAGGGACAACTGCGGAGTTTATTTTGTTTCAGTAATGCTAACTCAACTTTTCTTCCCTCTGTCTTTGCCTGGCTAATTTTTTCTCAGTATTTAAGACTCTATTCAGGTAACTTCTCCTAGAAGCCTTTTCTAAACTTGTAGCATCACTCCCCACAACACACACGTGCACGCATGCGTGTGCACACATACACACGTGCACGCGCACACACACACACACACACACACAGGCTGAATTTGGCACCCTCAATATTTGTTCCTCTAAGGGCCTGTCCATACATTTACCATGGAACTTAATAAATCATATTTTAACTATCTTTTTACAATTGTATATCTCTGACTAAATCTATATGCATGCTTAAAGGCAAAGACTGTGTATTATTTCTTTGATCCCTCAAATCAAGCACAGAGTAGTACTGAATAAATGAAGGAATGAATGAAAAAATGAATAATGACACCAGAAAACTTAAATATGGATCAGACAATAAAAAAGAGCTTGATATTCAGGATAAATTGAGCTGGAAGCAATTTAAACTATCGGTTTGAAACCAGATGATGTTTTACCACTCCCCAATCATGAAACCACCCCACACTGAAAAAAAGTTGAGTAGTTGGATACGTTTTCTATTTGTTCAAAAGTCTTAGGATCTGAAAACAAAGGAATAGTGTCTCTCTATCATAAATTGATTTTTTTAATATTGACTTTCTGTAAATTCACAGATGATGTAATAATATTTGTGGAATAATAATTTCCTACCACTGCTTACAGTTGCCATTCACAGCAAATTATTTACCAGAATTTCCAGGTAGTAAAAGCAAATTAGCTCAGTGCTACATATAAAATATGGTAATTGTTAGTCTTTTAGATTATTACTGTAATACTACATTTTGCATTCATATAAACATATATTTAGATAATAGCAGCATTATTGAATTTGATGTTCAGCACTTACCTTAAAACAGTTGCAAACAATGCTCCAGTGTATATGAAATAGACTTCCAATTACCAGAAGAAATATGCTCAAAATAAAAGTATATTAGATGATTATTACCAAAATACTTAAAAAATAAAAAAAAATGTTAACTCTTAAGTATCTATGGTTAGATGTGAGCAAGTATATCAAAGTCGATACATTTTTATGTTATTAATTAGAATCAGTTCTTAACTATAAGTTAAAATTTTGGTTGCAGGCAAGTACATAACACAAGGGGGTAAATTTCCTCCATTTCTCTATAAAACTGTAATGATAGAAAGGTCTATTTGTCACATGCACTCTGTGTAATAAGCTCTGTAGAATTGTCCATATTTAATTTTGGAAATTCTAGTTATCCCCATCTAAATATTACACTATCTTAAACAAACGTTTTTGAACAAATGTCTTACCTCCGAAAGTCTCTAACTACTTAATGGTTATATCATCCCAGAAATGTCATTTGTTTATTCCTCCAATAAATGTTTATTAAGCCCTTAGTATATGTTCCAAGATCATTACAGTAGAAAAGAAGCATGGTCCTTTCTCTTGTAGTTTAAAATCATTATTCAGATCCTACAGATGAGCTAATTGAAAGACCAATATTCAGATTCTCATAATGGAGCTGCTTAGGCAGTCTCTAAGTGCCGATTATCATTTCTGTGAACTAAATTTTATTGAGACGAATAGAATGTTGTGTAATTTTTTTCAGTCTATGGGAACAGGCTGTGGTTTATATAACTATCTTACTGTGCCTTAAAAGTATTTGTTGGACTCTGCTTTTAGGAAGGTAGAATATATGTACATAACACTATTCTCACTAAGTACAACTACACTGGACATTATGTATAAAACAAACAGAAGAATCTGAAAGGTATAGAGAATAAGAGAGACTTGATAGGGACCTTGGCACCCAATGAACAATACAGCAGTGAGTTTCTTGAGTTTTCTTTGTACCTCATCTACCCCAGATTTGAACTTTAAGCCTGGAAACCTGGAGATGACAATGGGCACAGAAGAAAAATCCCACAAAAAAACCTGCTGTCTCTGGCTAAAAGGCTGAGAGGGTTATCCTGATAATACAGATAGCTTTCAGACAATAATTAATCTATTCCAGCCAAATACCACAGAAAATATTGCCATCCCACCCCTATTTACAAGATCAAGGCTGAGTGTGGAGCCTGGGTTTCCCTCCTCATTAGTCTGTAACAAGTTGCCCCAAACCCAATGATAGTGATATTAGAGAAGATGAGTAAGGAACCTGGACTTTTATCCCCATTAGGCGGTAATCAGTTTTGTCCTCTCAAACTCTCCCCATGTCAGTAGAAACCACATGTGAAACCTCAACTTCTCCTCAACCTAGCAGTGACAAAGCAGCCCTTGTCCTTTAGTGTAAATCTAAACAAACATATACAAGGCTGCGATACTGAAAATCACAAAACACTGATGAAAGAAAGCAAAGAGGATCTCAATAAATAGAGAGATATACCATGTTCATCATTTTAAGATTCAACATTTATTGAAGAGGCTTTTCTTTCTCCATTGTATGGTTTGGGCTCCTTTGTTGAAAATTGTTTGTCCATATATGTGTGGGTTTATTTCTGGGCTTTCTATCCTTTCTGTTGGTCTCTGTATCTATTTTTCAGCAAGATCATACCACTTTGATTATTGTGGCTTTGTAGTATAGTTTGAAGTTGGAAACTGTGATACCTCATCTTTGTTCTTTTCTCTCAGGTTTCCTTTGACTATTTAGGATCATTTGTGGTTTCATAAAAATGTGATGATTTTTTGTTCTATTTCTTTGAAAAATGACTACACTGGGTAGTGGGCACATAATGCAATATAAAGATGATGTATTATAGAACTGTATACTTGAAACTTATATAATCTTATTAATCAACATTACCCCAATAAATTTAATTTTCCAAAAAAGACTCAATCTTGTAAAGATGTCAGTTCTCTCCAAGTTGATATGTGGGTTTAACGTAATTCCTATCAAAATCCCAGCAGCTTGTTTCTCTATATAGACAAGATTATTCTAAAATTTATATGGAAAAGCAAAGAAATTAGACTAGCTCAAACAAATTTTAAAAATTAAAAAACAAAGGAGGAGGAGAAAAAGAGGCATACTTGATAGAGACTCTGTTCATTCCTCTGGCAACCAAATCAAAGTTGTGACAAAAACAAGGAGCAACAGCAAAGAAAAAATCACCTGAGATCTAGATGAACAAAACAGCAGAAAGTAGGAAAGGGTGAGAACATGGAACTGCCCAGTCCCAAGCAGCTGAGTGAGATGAAGGCTGCTGCAGTGGCAGACGCCTCTTAAAGGGCCATGTTTGTGAGCGAATTTTCATGGTGACAGACCTGCTCGCTCTGAGCACCAGTGCCCATTCAGCTGCATGCAGGGACACGAGAGACTTGCAGGGAGATATTGTTGGAGTGAGGGTAGAGGCGAGACTCGCTTGGTATAGAAGTGCCGGCAGTATTCATGTTCACTGTTGAGCCCTCTCTCCCAGTCCGCAGACACAGTGCTGCCATAGCTGTGATGTCATCAGACTGGATAACAGAAGATTCCCTGAAACCCTGCCTTCCCAACTCAGGCCCCATCCAAGCCACCTCCAGGTGTGTCCTCAGCAAGTCGGGTGCTCTTTGCTGAGCAGAGCCTAGACTCACACAGGAGGCAGCTGGCCTCGGTTTCTGGTGTGGCCTTTTGAGGCAACTATAACCACAGCATCTGTGGATTGCTTGCTGAATCTTGACAGGTGACCCTGGAAGGGTAGAGGTGTGGGCTAAATTTGGCTTGCACCTGCACCCCTCTCAGGACTGTGCCACTGAACACCCACTTCACAAATCCACACTAATAAGACTGGGAGACTTAGGAGCTTCGCTTAGTACATAGCAACAAACATGGAAAGGAAACCAAAATGGGAAGACAAAGAAACCACATGAGAGAACAGAAGATCTAGATAGAATGGAGTCAAGTAATCTAACAGATGCAGAGTTCAAAACACTGGTTTTAAAGATGCTCAATGAACTTTCAGAAAATGTAGAGAACTCCAAAATGGAGGTGGAGATTATAAAAGGGAACCAGTCTGAAATGGAGAACACATTATCGGAGACACGAAGTATGTTAAATGGAATAAACAAAGGAATAAACAAAGTGGATAAAGAAGAGAATCACATGCCCTGTCTAGAAGACAGGAAAGCCAATCAGGACACTCAAACAGAATGGCAAGAAAAAAGAGGCCAAGACTATAAAGATGATTTAAGGAGGATATGGGACACTATTAAGGCTCCAAATATTTGTCCAATTAGCATAAATGAAGAAAATCAAGATGTTGAACAGGTGTTTGAAGAAAAAATGATGGAAAACTTCTCTAACTTGGTGAAGGAAATAGACTTAAAGCCCCAGTAAGCTCAGAGGATTCTGAAAATCAGAAATCCAAAGAGGCCCACACCATAATCAAAGACACATCATAATCAAAATGCCAAAGGTTAAATACAAAGAAAAAAATTTTAAAGTAGCAAGAGAAAACAAATAATTACATATAAGGGAACACCCATATGACTGGCAGCTGATTTCTCAAGAGAGGCTAGGCAGGACAGAAGAGTTTGGCAAAACTTTCGAAAGAATGAAGACCTAGGATATACAACCAAGAATAATTTATCCAGCAAAGCTATCATTTACATTGAAGGACAGATAAAGAACTTCACAGGCAAAAATAAACTAAAGAAATTTATCACCACCAAGCCAGAATTACAGGAAATGTTAGAAGGACTTCTTCAAGAAGAAAAAACCATGTATCAAAAACAGGAATAAAGAATGGTAACAACTACATTCCTATCAATAAGTACTTTAAATGGAAAAGAATTAAGTGATCCAATCAAGGGATGGAGTGACTAAAAGGATGAGAAAATGTATAAAAAGGAAGGAAATAGAAAAAGATATTATTGTGATGATAAACACTATATGCTTTCATTTATATGCAGTATTTAAGGAATAAAAAGAACTAATCAAAAACAGACTCACAAATATAGTGAACAATTTGATGACAGACAGAGGGGAGGGAGGTTTGGGGAGCTGAGAAAATGGGGTGAAAGGTTAAAGAAGTACAAATTAGTAGCTGACAGATGGTCACAGGATGGGAAACATGGCATAAGGAATGCAGTTAGCATTAATACATTGGCTAGGTGGAGGGTCAGGAGAGGGAGGGAGTAATTGGAGAGATTGTTTTACTAACTATATAGATGTCTAACCCATGTACTGTATACTTGAAACTAATTAAAATTAAAGAAAAAAACTGTAAAAGTTAATGCACATATAATAACCTATCTATTTATTTGAAAAACTTGAAAAAAGGGAGATATGTATTCCTATTATAGAAATTTGACTTTAAGGGATCTCCCCCTTGTGTATTCCTTGTGCATTGTTAAAATCTTCAAAAATACACCTGAAACTAGCCAAAAAATAAAAAATAGGGTGCTATTTAAATAGTTGCACTTTGAATAATTAAATTCCATTACAAATTTATTTTATAATTCTTGTAAAGCAAGCAAATATGAATTAGTGTACACACAAACACAATCTTTATAACAGTAATTTGAAAAGTCTTTAATAAATAAATTGAAAATGTAAGAAAAGGAACAAGACGGAGGAATCAGTCTATGAAATTTCAAGACGTATAACTATAGTAATCAGAGCTATGTGACATTGGCAGAGAGAAAGTTACATAGGTCAACAGAACTCATGTAGAATAGACACACAAATATGACCAACCAATTTTTGACAAAGATGCAAAAGAAATTCAATAAACTAAAGATAGGCTTTTCAACAATGGGCTGGAGCAACTAAATATCCATGGGAAAAATATTCAATTTTATTCTGAATGTATACAAAAATTAACTCAAAAAGGATCACAGTCTTAAATGTATAATGCAAAACTACAAAACCTTCAGAAAAAATACAGATAAAAAGCTTCAAGATCTAGAGTGAGGCAAAGAAATTTTAGACTTAACACCAAAAGCAAATGCATAAAAAAAATTGATAGACTTCATAAAAATTATAAACTTGTCTATGGCCATGTCACCCTCAACATGCCCGATCTCATCTGATCTCAGAAGCTAAGCAGATTAGTACTTGGGTGGGAGACCGCCTCGAAATACTAGGTGTTGTAGGCATTAAAAGAAAAAAAAAATGAAATTTTGGTCTGTGGAAGACTGTGAAGGGAATAAAAAGACAAATTACAGACTGGAAAGAAATATTTGCATACTACATATCTGACAAAGAACTAGTATCTAAGAAAAACAAAGATCTCTCAAAACTCAGCAGTAAAAAACAATTCAGCTAAGTCACAGGCAAAACATATGAAGAGCATTTTACCAAAGAGATATATAGATAGCAAGTAAGCACATGAATAATTTGACATCATTAGCCATTAAGAAATATAAATTAAAACCACAATGAAATAGTACTACAGGCCTATCAGAATGGCTAAAATAAACAATCGTGAATACAGCTTATAAATGGTTGTAAGGATAATGAGAAACTGAATCCACATACGTTGTCAGTGAGAATTTAAATGGCCTAGTCACCTCTAGAAAATAGTTTTGCAATTTCTTTAAAAACTCTGGAAATATCATATGACCCAATAATTGCACTTATTTATCGTAGAAAAAGAAAAACCTATGCTCACATAAAAAGCTATACTAAAATGTTTCTCAAAAAGTAGAAAAAAACAGATTTCCTTCAATAGACGAATGGATAAACAAACATATGCTCTATTTACATAACATTCTTGAAATGACAAGATTATGCAAATGAAGGATGGAGTAGTGGTGGCCCACGGTTAAGGAGGAGGTAGAGACAGAGGGAAGAGGGCATAACTATAAAAGGACCATATGAGGGAAACTAGTGTTGATGGAATCCTTGTGCATCTTGATTGTATCAATGTCGATAGCCTGGATATGATTTGGTACTACAGTTTTGTAAAATGTTACCACTGGGGGATACTGAATAAAGGGCATATGGGATCTCTGTACATTGTTTCTTAAACTGCAAATGAACCTACAATTACCTCCAAGTGAAAATTTTAATTTAAAAAGTATTCATAAAGGTATACATAAAAGTATTCGTAAGTATTGAGTCAAATGTAGTGCAAGTGACTGGACCTTGATTAAGTGAAGAAGTAATTAGGGTTGTTCACACTGAAGTTGAGACTTCTCCCTGAGATAAAGCAAATGCTATTAGAAGAGAGGAAGAATATAAGCGCCTCTGTTTGCTTTATATATAGAAAGAAGCTTTTAATTGACAGAATTTCTTTAATCCCCAAAACATCATTAGGCTTTGTAATTCTATGTATGCATTGAACGCAAATTCACTTCAAGTTAGAAAAGAATTCAGAGTCAAAGCTCAAAATGCTCTTAAGTGACAGCATTTAATAATATCAGTAACCACAACTAAAGATCAATTACCTTGGCCTGCTGAGACTTCAGGACTCCTCATGTTGTATCCATTATTTTGAGCATGAAATGTGCATGCCTGTGTCCATTCTGACGAAGTGAATCTTTCATTGGCATTTATCAAAAACATCTAATATATAAATTGCGTGTGCAAATTCTTAATCCTATAAGTGTTTTTGGGTGCTATTGCCACATATAATAATCTGATATGCATATTTCTGTTCCTGTCATTAATACTTTTTGTATTAAACTTTCTTCAGCTTCATATACTCCCTTGGATATTTTTCTTTAACTATATTCTTGGAGTGGCTAACAAACTACTCAAAGAATGCTCACTATTATCAGACAAATTGCATTTCGTGGGGTTACTCAACTGAACTATTCTGGCATCTGATTATTTCTCACGAACTGGGAAGAGCAAAAACCCATTGATGGTTAATCCAGTTATGCCCACATAATGTTATAAATAGTGGTATTTAGCTCTTTCTAAATTTAAAATGCCACCTCTCTCTCTCTCTCTCTCTCTCTCTCTCTCTCTCTCTCTCTCTCTCTCTCTCGTTATAAGGCTGAATTTTATCCAGGAGGCTAACTGCAACCTAAACATTGGCTTGTGTGCATTGGGTGATGGGGGAAGGAGCAAGAGTGTTGTCTTTGCAAAGTGCTGTGTTTAAGAGAGTGAGCTTTGGAGCCCGACTGCATGGGTTGGAATCCTAGCTCCATCATTTATTTGCCAGGTGACTTAGGGCATCTATTTTAATCACTCTGTGCCTCAGTTTCCTCATCTTTAAAATAATATCAATTACAGTGCCTACTTCCTAGGAGCCTGACAAAGATTAAATATTTATAAAGCTCTTAAAACAGAACCTGGCACAAAGTAAGCACTCTATATGTACATATTTTTTTCATCCCTGAGCTGTTGTAAACCACCTACTTCTAGCCTGACTTTGTCTCCAATTAAAAAAAGGCAGACAGTGGTGGGACAGCATGTGAGGGTTTTGGCGAACATTATGGGGAAACCGCATTAGTATTAGCAGTAACAGCAGTTGATCATATATACACTTACATACTGTTTTGTGAATATGAAACATTTGAGTGGGGAAATCTGAAGTTCGGAAAATCCCATTTATCACAGAAATTGTGTTAATTACCTCCTTGTTTTTCCTTTTCTCCCAGAAAAACTTTTTATCTGATAAATTCCATTTATCAGAGAAATTTTGTTAATTTTCCCCTCCCAAATATTGTCAAGGGAGGCAGGTTTTCTGTAATTAAAGAAAACCTATCTCTCTTGACAGTATTTTGATGAACTTTTCTATGAAAAGGCCATACCTTGCTCTCTAAAATCTAAGCTTCTTCCCTTTTTAACATTTTACCCCTCATAATATCAGAGAAGGGCAAAGAAGAGGAAGATCATGGAACACATGTTTCACTATAGGTTTTTCCATGGCTTACCTAAGAGCTCTCACAGAAAGACAGCAGAAAGTTTTTCTTCCACCTCCCCTTCTTCACCAACGTTAAATTGCTGTTCACTGCCTGCCCTCTACATGCAGCTTTCAAGAAGATAAGCTGGTTGTCAAAGAAGCATTGCATTTTAATTTACAAAATATTTTAAAATGTAAGTTTATAATAAAATTCAATTTTCTAAGTATATATGGTACTTTTCTCAATATAGCAGTATTTTTTCCCAACCCAAGAATTATTTTTTCCTTTCTAAATGTTGAGACAAATATATATACGTACATATATATGTATATGTGTGTGTGTGTGTGTGTGTGTGTATAATATATATATAATAGAGGAAAAGATCTTAATATCTATAAATGTATTCGGCTCATAATTTCTTAAATATTATTTAACAGACAGGCTTTGCTTTGGAATAATAATACACCATAGAAGTTTTTTTTTTCTCTCAGTTATAGCACACAGTAATAGAGAATGTATACAGAATTCACTAAGTGGTGGCATTTCATAGTTATTTGCTTGTAGAATCCAAGAGTTTCTTTTATTACAAATGAAATTGAACAATGATTAATACAGAAAGAGACAATAATAGCAAACCATTAACTTGAGTTTATTTACTTTTTTTAACTTCTATTTTTAAAACAACTGACTTAAGTAAAGTTCTTTTATTTCATGATGGTCATTTGTAAATTAAGAGAAATTTGGGAGTTAGTCTGTATTTTACTCCAGGAAAAAAGGCATTGTCATCTCTTCAAAAGAAAAAACATTGCTTAAAGAAACAAAATGCTTTAGAAAAATAAACATAATCAAAAGGATTGAAAAGGAGAAAAGGGAGCTGAATGAAGAACAATCAGTCAATAAACATTTGTTAAATGAAGAATGGAAGGAAGAGAGGAAAATCAAGAGTAGTTTTTTAAGTAATTAACTATCACCAAAGAAAACTCTAATTCAAGATAATGCGCTTCTCTTTTTATTTAAAATAGTTTACTTACTTTAAAATATATATATGTGAAATATGTTCAACATACATATTTTAAATGTTTATATATTTATATATATTTATTTAATACATATATACTAGATAAATTTAACAATGAACCACAATATAAATCTACAGTATATTTTCTCTGTTTTCTAGAACTTGTAACATAATGGAACCAGCTATAAAAGGAGGCTTTCTAGTTTAATTTTTTGCAGATTTGAATAGTCCTACCAGTGGAAAAGAAATAAATGCAGCTTTGAAAATATCTTATGGAAGAACTTAATGTGAATTTGAAAACCTTCACTTTTGTCATTTCTATTTGATACTAATGTTTTTGTCTGTAATCGTATATAGATAATTGTGTGTGTATGTGAGCAAATGGCACAAGAGACTATATATTAGTTAAGAGATAAAATCCAATCATAGCATACAAGCCAGATTGAAAATGAGGTTTCGCCATGGAATTGATGATGTGAAAACAAAAGCTACACCTCGTACAGTGCACAGAATGAACAGTCCTAAGGTTTTAGTTTTATCATTATTATTCATCATACAATGCTTGCAGTCTCCTGTGGACATGTTGGACTTACATGTGTAAATCCGCTCGTGGTACTGGGATTTCCACCCACTCATTGTGGTAGAGATTAACACCACTGTGTTTCTACTTTGCTTTCTCATTTATTCAGTGGAAGTACAGCTTAATTCAAAATTTTTTTACACTGTGCTGCTTATTTAGGCCCCAGAGCTGTCCTTGCCTGCTTCAAAGACTATGTGGGGACAACACTCCATGGCCAGTTTTTTTTTTTTTTTTCTGACATGCAAAGTGGGATTCACCTTAAGCCCTTAATACAAGTACTGACACCATGAAGGTGAAGGAGTTCACTACACACACACCTAAGCATGCTTCAAGGCACTTCTTAAGGTATAAGGAATGTCTGTGCTTTTGAACACAGGACCACTCACACACACATAATGGTACTAGAAGCCTTAGCTGGTCAAAACATGCCCCCATCAGTCTATCAGAGTGTGTGCCAATCCCAGTACTAGGGTCACTTGCTCAGGACTTTCAGAAGATGCATGCATTTTATCTGAGTTAAAACATTCAGTTTACTTATAGGGATAATATATTGATTTGATGACACATTAACTAAGATTAGTTTGAATTATCAACTCAATATTACCTGTTGTACCCAAGACAGAGGAGTTGCCTCCTTTCTTAGAATGGAGTGCAGTAGAGGAAAGCAGTCATGACAAGAGGAAAAGAACAAATTTGAATCTTGGGCATTTCTTGAACTCCATGAGTCTCCTCAGGGTTGAGTATAGAACAGCAAAAAAGACTCTGCAATATGACTGCAGCAGAAGGAAAAGAACTTCCAGGCAAATTTTGCCCATTTCATGATTTTGTCAATGTTTAGAACTCACAGGCATCCTAACTTTTTAATCCACTTAAAATATATACTTAGAGATAAGTTGCTGCTCCTGAAACCTTACAGCTGATCCTCAAAGGGCTGCTAATGTTCCATCTGAGGATGAAAAGACAGAGCATTCCTCAAAATTATCTGCACACTGAGCTGCCCAAAACAAGCTGCACTGTTACAAATTACTTTCCAGTACAGCATATTTTCGTCACATTCTAGATATTTACCCAGTACACAATTTTTCCTACATATACAAGTCTATTATCTATGGTAATCTTTAATGTACAAGCCATTTTATAGAGTAAGTTTTTAAATGAACCATATAATATATTCAATCAGAAACATTTTTCTTATTAAGACAAATTAGCAGGTTCTTCATTCCCACTGAATGCCTAGGTGCTTCACTTTACAGTGCTTCTATTTTTAATGACAATATTTAGCCAACCAAAATTTAACCCTTGAGAGTTTTTAATGCCGCAGTCAAGAAATGAGTGTGTCACTGATGTTACAGCTCTGCTAAAAATAGTCCGCAGATGTGCTTTTAAGTAAAGAGAGATTTAAAAATAAATGTATTTGACAAGTTGCTGATCATAAGCCTATATTTACCACAACCAAATTAGAATGAGGTTGCACTAAAGTTGAAGTTTATTGTGGAAAATTCCTGAGATGTGCTCAAATTTGACCTCAGAAGTCTTTTTCATTACTTTAAGAAGACATTTGGGCTTCATTGTGCCACACTTTTTCTTATAACTCAGGGAAGACTTTTGTCCCCAAGGTCTTTTGACCTCCAACCTCACACATTCACAATTTCTTGCCAAGTACAAGTCATCAGAAATGGACTGGTCCTTACATTGCTCATATTCCTACCACTGCTGCATGTGACATAAGGAAATTTTTTTTCTAAAAGCCAAATAGGCAACTCTGCATAGTCATAATATATACGTTTCTTTCAAATAAGATTATGTAACGAACTGCGGAACTCCTAAAGTCACTTGCATTATAATGGGTCAGATAACTGCTGTTCTAGATCACAGCAGTTATTCCAGATCTCTGTAATGGGGAACACTGTTGAAGCTCCAGCATTAGGCAGAGATCTCACTAAGACATCATCAGAGGAAATCTATGTTTCCAACCTCCACGAAGGCTCCTTTTGAACCCTCTCAACTGCAGACAACTGAGCACATACATCTTGCAAGTTATCATTCACAATCACATGATCAGAAAACTAGCAAAACTGAGTCTCCAGTTTTACTAAATCCTCTATCTCTTACAGGTCTTCATCCTGCAAGAGAAATAGAAAAATATCGATAGCACATACTTAATGCAATAAATAGAAATGGTACACAGTTTGTTATGCTGTCATGTACAGTTGCAGAGTGATTTATAAAAATAATTAAGTCAAATAAATGTTCCCTATCCTAAACCGCACACACGAAAAAAGAAAGAAATGTCTCAGTCCCATGCTTCTGTAACAATAGGTACAGAGTTCAGGGGTGATAGCCATGCAAATTACTTCTCTGAAATTATGTCCCCCTTTGCAAAGTAAAGGTGTCGGGCTTGATTATCTCTATGGACCATTCAAGCTTCAAGAATTGATTGATTCAGCTACCACAGAAGGTCTGGCTGCTAAATCATCTGAGCCCAGTGTCTGTGCACTAAGAAAAGGCTCTCAAACGTGCGCTTCTGTGCTCAGATTTTTTCATTACTCTCATTGCTATTTCTGCCATATCTAGTTTTTTAAACAAGGAAAAGAAATCTATGCCACAAAAGTTATGGGATTTGTTGTTTCTGCTCAGAATTCAACAGAGAGATTGAAGATTGAATATGCACTCTTTGTAGTAAAAAAAAAAAAAATTGTAAAGAAAGTAAGCTGTGCATGAAGTTATTGATAGCAGGATTCTGATATGCAACCTGAATCGAGAAATGATTTTAGCAAGCAGCTTATTCGATTTGCTATATTAAGGAGGGAGGTTTCTAGCCCAAATCAGATTTAGAAGTTTACCTTTGATTTTTGAATCAGGGTTAAATAGCAATACAGCTGATGGTCTAGGGATTCTGATCTAATCACAAGGATTTATTACATGAGTTTAAAGCTTCCCTTCTTGTAATTAGGTTCTCAGCTACCTACATGGCCAATTTTAGAGACTAGTTGTAAAGAAATCCCATCAGTCCCCCCCAAATCATATAGATCTGAAAATGTGAATGATGTAAGAAGGAACAAATACGTGTTGAGTTCCTACTATGTGACATGGACAATGTTAGTTACTATACATACATTGTTATATTCATTGGAAGGCTGTGTTTCATAATGATAAAGATATGGGCTCTGAAATCAACTGTGTGGGTCAAATTCATCTAAAGTATTCAATAACAATAAAATGCAGCTCTGATAGTTAATCTGTGAATGCTTCAACTTCTTTATCTACAAAATGGGGATTTAAAATAATACTTACTTCTTTAGATAGTTGGGACAGTTAAATAAGATAAGTTGTACAGTGCTTTAAGCAAGACGTGGCACATAGAAAATATCCAAGTAAGGTTAGTAAATAACAGGTTTATGTTTATTAAAATTTATGACTGAGTAAAAATTATTTTGCATATGGTTTACAGATAGGCCCAACTGGTGATTCAGATGTGTCAATGATAGGTATGAGAAATTTTTAAAAGGAAATGTTAAGTGAGTTTCAAAGAGCAAAGAAACTGAAATATGAAGAATCATGGGACTGCCTTGAAGAAACAAAGGGAAGAAACAAGATGAGTAGATTAAAACTTGGAAAGGTCCTGGGGATTAATCATGAGAGAAGATGTGATAGCTGGAGCAGCTGAAGCAGAGGAGAGGGTAGATCCAGAATGATTCCATGAGTGGGACACTAGGGGCACATTACCAGATTTAGAAATTTAGCTCAGGTCTGAACTCAATTCAAAGGGGAACACCTAAAACAATGCACCAAAACATCCTGGCATATTCAGTGAGTGGTGACTCAGAACAGGCTCCTTCCTGACCTGAACAAAATATGGAAATAGGAAGCAAAACACAAAGGGAGGATTAAAAAAGAAAAAAAAAGGGAGTCTTACCAAAGAAGTTGCCAAGAAATAAGCCCCCCCAAATAAACTTAAAGAAGGAATCAGTGGTCTTCTATGCCAAGTAATATGTTCTATTATATTGATAAAGAAACATAAATTATATTATAGATATAAATATAAAGATATTGAAAGAAACAATCATTGTAAATAGACTATAAGCACCGCTTAAAACACAAAATTTTCAAACTCTTTCTATAGAAAAGATAATTTTAAAATCTAAAGATTCAAAAATGTTAAAGGGAAAAAAAACTTGTGCAATTATGTAATTATCAGAGGAAAATACAAGCTTTAAAGTAAAACACATAGTTATAGAAAGTAATCACAATGAAAAATAAATGAATCACCAAGAAAATATAATAGTTTTAAACTTATAAGAATCTAATAATATATTAACAAAATGTTTTCAAAACTATCAGGAGAAATTAACAAATCTAGCATCAAAGCAGAATTTAACACAGTTCTCAATAAATAATAGAGTAAGTAGACAAAAATGAGGAAGTACATAGAATATTTGAAAAACAATTTTAAAATTCTTTTACTAAATTTATTGGGGTAACATTGGTTAGTCACATGATTTAAACTTCAGATATACAGCTTTATAATATGACATCTGTATACTCTTGTGTGTTCACCACCTGAATTCTAGTCTCCTTCTGTCACTACGTATTTGACCCCCTTTACACTCTTCTTTCCCCCTTCCCCTCTGGTAATCATCATTCTGTTGTCTGTATCTATGACTTTGTTTGTTTGGTTTGTTGCTTTTTTGTTTTATAGCCTAAATATGAGTAAAATCATATGGTTCTTGTCCTTTTCCATCTGACTTATTTCAATTAACATAATACACCTAAAATCTATTCATGTTGCCAGAAATGTTAATACTTTATCTTTTTATGGCTGATAGTATTCCATTGTATATATGTACCACTTCTTTATCTAGTCATCCATCAAAGGATATGTCTTGGCTATTGCAATGCTGCAATAAACATGGGGGTACATATATCTTTCAAATAAGTGTTTTAGATTTTGGAAGGTAGATACCCAGAAAAGGGATTTTTGCTCATATGGTAGCTCTGTCCTCAGTGTTTTGAGGAACCTTCATACTGTCTTCCACAGTGGCTGCACCAGTTTACTTTCCCACTAGAAATGTATGAGGGTTCTCTTTTCTTCACATGTCTCCAACATTTGTTATTTCTTGTCTTATTAATAACAGCCATCCTAACAGGTGTGAGATGATATTTCATTGTGGTTTTGATTTGCATTTCCCTTATAACTAGTGATGTTGAGCATCTTTTCATGCATCTGTTGGCCATCTGTATGTCTTCCTCAGAAAAGTGTCTATTCAGGTTCTGTGCACATTTTTTAATCTGAGTGTTTCTTTTTGTTGTTGTTGAGTTGTATGAGTTCTTTATATAATTTGAATATTAGCTTCTTATCAGAGGCATCATTTACAAATATTTTCTCCCATTCATTTGGTTACTTTTTTGTTTTATAGAAGCTTTTTAGTTTGATGTCCTATTCATTTATTTTTGCTTTTACTTCTCTTGCCTTTTGCGTCAACTTCACAAAAACCCCTCTAGACCAAGTTCTACAAGTTTAGTACCTATACTTTCTTCTATGCATTTTGTTGTTCCAGGTCTTCTAGTCAAGCCTATGATCCATTTTGAGTTAATTTTTATGTATGATGTCAAATAAAAGTTTAGTTTTATTCTTTAGTATGTGTCTTTCCAGTTATCTCAACACAATATATTGAAGATTTTTCATCTTTAATTGTATGCTTTTGGCTCCTTTGTCAAAAATTAGTTGCCCACATATGTCTGGGCTCTCAATTTTGTTCCATTGGTTTGTGTGTCTTTTTTCCTGCCAAAATCATATGGTTTGATTACAGTAGCTTTGTAGTATAGTTTGAGGTCAGGAAGTATAATACCTCTGGATTTGTTCTTTTTTTTCAAGATTTATTTGGCTATCCAGGGTCTTCCATGATTTCATATAAATTTTTTATTTTATTTCTTTTATTTTTGTGATAAATGCCATTGGAATATTGATAAGAATTGAATTAAATCTATAGATTGCTTTTGGTTATATGGCAATTTTAACAATGTTAATTCTTCAATCCATGAACACTAGATATCTCTTTATTTCTTTGTGTCATCATCAATTTCTCTCAGCAATGACTTATAGTTTTCAGTTTACAGGTCCTTCACCTCCTTTTTTAAGTTTATTCTTAATTTTTTTTTCCATTTCTTGCAATTGTAAATGGGATTGTCTTCATTTCTCTTTCTGATATTTTTTGTTAGCATATGAGTAAAGAAAGAAAGTATATCAACATATAAAGGCCATAAAGACAAACCCTCAGCTAAAACTAAAAACTTGTCTTCTAAGATCAGGAACAAAACATGGATGTCTACTCTCACTACCGTTATTCAACATAGTACTGGAAGTTCTAGTCAGAGCAATTAGACAAGAAAAAAAAATAAAAGTCAACATACAAAAATCCATTGCATGCCTATATACTAACAGCGAAAAAGATGATTTTAAAGCTCGATCTGATAATGGATACTTGATTGCACTCAACTCAAGAATACACATTCTTTTAGATGATGCATGGATTCTTTATGAAAACTGGCCAAATTTTAGACCATTACTCAGGTATCAATATATTTCAAAGAGTTTGTTTCACATAGATAATATTTCTGACTATGGCCCTATAGAAATCAATAAAAAAAAACCACTGGATATTTACAGATTTATGATCATTTACATTTTTTAAAAATCTATGGGCAAATTATTAGAGTTATTCCTAGTCTAATAAAACTGATAAATGTGAGAGCAACATACAAAATTCAATATTTCTCCTCAGCAATAGTTAGAAAATGAAATTCTCAAAAAGAAATAATATATTTGAAACAGCAAAAAATTTATCATACTGAGGAATAGAGCTAAAATATGTGTAAGAATTTTATCTAAAACTTAAGAATCTGTCTTATTAAAACACTTTTAAAATACAACTGCAGAGGGTATATAGTCGATATTATTGTAACGATTGTGTGTAATGCCAGATGGGTGCTGGAGCAACTGGGAGGATCACTTCATAACTTGTATAAATGTCTAACCTGTATATCTGAAACTAATTAAAAATTAAAAATTAAGTTAATAAAAAAGAACTTCAGAGAAATTCATATGGAAAGATTTAATACTGTAAAGATGTTGGTTATTCCCATACTAACATATGTATATAATATAATTTCAATCAAACTTCCTACTGGGTTTTATATAGATGACAAGCTAACTTTGAAATTTATACAGAAAAATAAAGGCTCAAGAATAGTCAATATATGACCAGACAAGAAAACTGAGAGAAATGACTAGTAACTAAAACTAAAAAGCAATACTGAAGGTATAAATGAAGAGATTATTAGAACAAAATATATAGCCAAGAAATAGACTCGTGCATATATGCATACCTGATACATGACAGACTGATATTTCATAACAGTGGGAAAAGAAGGATCCTTTTTGATATGGGAATTAAATATATATGAGAAAAAATTAAAATAGACTCCTACCTTATAACATGAAAAAAAACATTGTCAGATGAATAAAGAAATAAAACATTCAAGGAAAAATTTTTCAATCTTCACAAGAAAATATACAAAAAAAATCTTTATGAAGTAAAAACTATAAAGAGAATTATGCAGAAATTGAATTGCATTAAAATGAATACATTTCATTCCATGAAAAGACCTCACAAAAAAATGATAAAATAAGTAGACAAGCAGAAAATATTTGCAAGACATAACTGACAATGGATTAATAACCTGCAAATCTAAAGAATTCCTCTAAATGAGTAAACAAAAGAAAATTGAAGCATTTCACAGAAGAAAAAATACAAATCACTAACAAAGTTTGCAAAAGGTGCACAAACATTTTAGAAATTCTGGAAATACCATATTCAGAAAAATGATAAAAATTTAAGTTACGTAGTATCAATTATTGTTGAGTATGTGGAGCAATGGAAACTCTCATACATGCAAATGGACATATACATCATACTATCACTTTAGAATGTGCTGCCATACTACCTATTAACCCCAGGGCTCAAAAATTGCACTACTATGCATATGAACAAGAGAAATCCTTGCACACATATCAGGAGATAAATATACAATTATTCACATCAGCATTGTCTATAATTATCACAAAGGAACCTAAATGTCCATTGATTATAAAATGGGAAATTTTTAATTATGACACAATCATACCATGAAATGTTATAAAATGAATAAACCACAGCTATATTAATATGAATAATTTTCAATATAATATTTAGTGGAGTAGAAGCAAATTACCAAAAGGTTCTGTACTCTGATTCATGTATATACATTTAATTCTATATAAAGTGACTATATGAATATATCTGCCCCATTAATATAAGACCCTCACTGAACTAATAAGGAATGCTTGCTAAGTATTTCCTCCCTAAAAGAAAAGGGCCTAGAAGTCATGGACTCAACTATTTGGCCTGAAATTTCAACTTCTATGGTGCACTATGGACCATGAACAGGAAAAAAAAAAAGTGATTTCTCAGACCGTGGGCTGGCTGGGATAAAGATTAGAATGGGGTGATTTCCCACTTAGCCTGCTGACTAGGTATTATTGCCCCTGGTCAAATCAGAAGACAGGGTCTGTTCCTCCCCAACACATACCAAAAGTCTTTGAAGAAATAAGAGAAAAATTATAAGAATAACTGTTTCCACAGTAAAAGCAGCAACAACATTTTTCCAGGTATTCATGAACAAACATTTTTAGTACCAAGCTTTGCTGAATAAGCTGCCATCCAGCATCTGCAATGCTGTTGCACAAGCCCAAATTCCCTGATAGAAGAGGCCTCTAACAAATATGCCTGGGGAAATCTTACAAAGAAAAGTCTTGTGCTGTCTGGGACTCTGAAACATTTCTGTGTGAAGGACTGACTGACAAAACGAGCCAGCGGTAGATTACTGTCCTGAACCAGCAGCCTGGACTTGGTCTCCTGCCTCCCCACACCCAGTGCCTGACTCAGCTCCCACCCCAAATCTATAGCTTTATTCCTAGGAACACTGAGGAAAGGTATGCTACAAGTCAAACTTTTCATGCGGAGACACCTGACCCATCACAAAGTGATCTTGGGGCTTGCATCTAGATGCCACATGGGTTGGTGGGGCCCGACCTCAGTTGGCAGGCTCAGCAGTTCTGCCAGAACTTTGGCACTGGGAGATCAACCAAGAGCTAGATTGGAACAAATCTGCTTTAACTCATGAATTTCAGCAGTAACTCCATAGTAATTCCATTGCCGTGAACTTGTGCAATGAAGTTGTAGGCATAGTGGCTTCATGTATCCACCATCGGATAAATCCTATTTAATGACAACCAAGCATTTTCTGGAAAAGATTCCTCCAACTACCCAAGGAAACCACCACCTGCTTGGGTTAGTCAATACCCACAAAGTGAGAGACTGAGTCTTCAGGTAGCAAACTCTTACAGAACAATATACTGTACTCCCCATTTATATGTTTATTTTGTCACAAAAAAAAAACTTAATTCCTCTTTCATAAAAAATTGAGTAGGAAAAAAAATCTAATTTTCACTGACCCCAGAGAAGACCCTTAGTCTTATATCTCATCCAATTTTTTTTAATGATAACATAGCTTTTTCAGTTGGAAAGAAGAAAAGGAGGAGGAGGAGGAAGAGGAGGAGGAGGAGGAGGAGGAGGAGGAGGAGGAGGAGAAGAAGAAGAAGAAGAAGAAGAAGAAGAAGAAGAAGAAGAAGAAGAAGAAGAAGAAGAAGAAGAAGAAGAAGAAAGAAGGAGAAGAAGAAGCAGAAGCAGCAGCAGCAGAAGCAGCAGCAGCAGCAGCAGCAGCAGCAAGGGTTAAAAAAGGGATAAAGGTCCTAACAATAAAAATGCACAGACCTATGTGGGCCATTTTACTGGACAGAATCTGTATGATCTGCCAGTTGTGAGACTATCAAAATGAAATCTAAGAAGGCCCTAATAGTTAAAAGTCCAGAGAGCACAGGAGAATATCAGAAACCATTTTATGTTACAAGAGTGGAAAGAGGATATAACCTAAATCAAATACACACTGAAAGCTGAATCTGCGCATCATTCCAAGATAGAAATGATGGAAAATATGGTGCACTCATACTTCCATTGCTTCCATGATGGGCAGAGAGTGGAGGAAGCGAAATTAGCAAATGTAGACTACTTTTCCAGAAATGTTGGCCAAGAAAAAAAAAAGAAAGAGAAAACGAGCATAACAGTAGGGGATGGAAACAAAGATTTTACTTGACAAGTTCTTTGATACTATTTTTACCACTACATTATTATTACTATCTACCATTATTATTATTCTTTCATTGAGAGTTTGTTGAGTGCCATAAAATAGCATCAATCCTTTACTACCTAAAAGACAACTTCATAGGCCTCCCTTTATAGGAAAAAAAAAAAAGCTGCTCATCACTAGCAGTTATTTTTCAGCTTGCAACAAAATTCAGGCAAAATTTTTCTTTTCTTGAGAGCTTCTCTAACCTGTAGGATTTTAAGGAAGAGCCAGTAAGCTCCTTACATTTTTATCTCTATTTTCTCTCTAGCAGAAAAATTGGGAATCTGAGACTGGTGGCTTGGAAACTTTCTTAACTTCTTTTTGATGCTCGGTTTATTAAACTATCCATTTCACAGGAGGGTAACATTAACCTCTTACAGCAAATGGGGCCTGGCTGTCAAATACTCTTAGTAGGATATTAGTCAGCAAGTGAACGACACTGAGTTGCCACTCCTGAATTCAGTCAGCTATGGGTACAAAGCTTCTTGGCAAGCAAGCTGCCTGTCCATTTTGCTAAAAAGAACAGTAAAAGTAGAAACAGCCAAGCTTGTACACATTTGCAGTTTTCTTTTCAGTGTATTTTTAGGTTGGAAGAAATTAGTTTCCTTTTCTGTGCTTTGTATGTTCCTATTCATAAGCCTGGCAAGGCCAGACAATTCATTAAACTTTATTTTATTCATATAAACTAGTCACTGCTCTGGAAAAGAGTGACTCAATAAAGTGCTCATCTTCCCGTACACCTGGACTTCCAGCCAAAGAATAAAATGCAGTGCATCCAGGAACAACCAAAGAATCGAAAACCATTTTGTATAAAATAAAGCCTAGTCTTGAAAATCTAAACATTTCTTTTATGAGTCACTGATAGAAAGAATTTTCTCAATCAAATGAATCCAGGCAAAACCATGCCACTGGAATTTGATTAATTAGACCAAAATCTACTCATCTGCATAAGGTCTATCTCATAAGTGAGATGCTTTAAATCAGGACAGAGATTGTGGTTTGAGGAACAGGCTCCAGGTGGGTTGTGCTAACAAGAACATTTTATTTATTTTTCTCTTAATGGGATTCTGTTCCTTAATAATATGATTATAATTCTTGGTTTTCTGTTCTTTTGCCCACCATTTATTTCTACCACTAAAAAGTCTACACAATAATAATCAACTGAAATGTAATGTGGTCAACCTAGTTTTCTGTAGCTTTGTATCATAGAACTGGAAAAAGCTAGAGACCAAAGATGCACATTATGTCTTGCTCACAGCATTATGAAGAACCATGGTAAACCAGCCATGTCAGCCATTTATACAGACTGAAAAAATCAAAAAGTGGCAGAAGAAAGATACACAACTATTTGTGGCCCTACAATCAAGGGCTTTACAAACCAGAAGCAGTGCTTTTCATTGGACTTTTCCAGTAGCCCTAAAATCCAACATTATGTATTGTTTTTTATATAAACAATAGATGACTGGAACTTCAAGCATTGGTGGTGTTAATAGGTCAGCAAATCCTCTCAGAAAAAAAAAATGTATACAACTGGAAAAAATTGCCAAAATATTTTAGGACTCTGGAACTTGACTAAAGGCAGACAATGAATTGAGATCAATTTTCCTTAAAATTTTGTAGAGCTTTAGGTGAGGGCAGTGGGAGTCTGTGGCTTTCTTCACAGGAACAGCTTTCATCCTTCCTCCCAGTTCAGTCAGTGAGAAGAGTAGTCTTACCAGCCTTTAGTTGGACATGCAAACTATCAACTTTGGTACAGAGGGAGCTAATTCGATTGTAGGGAGGAGGGGGTGTCAAAATCCCATAACTTTGTCCACTAAAAGTGACAAATTCAGAAGAAACAAAAGAGGAAAATTGTGACTTTGCTAAACTGAGGTTACTGTAGCGTTGCCAGCCTGCGGTCTCAATTCTAGTTGTCCACACATCCCTGGCCTACTGGGAACCTACACATATGTGCAGGGGAAACTCAAGAGAGCCTGATGGAAAGTTAAAGCCCAGGCAGAGATGAGAATGGTAGAATTATGAATGTGTTTCCTAATCTATGCAGAGATTGATTAGCACACAGTTCCAGGAGCCTTATGGGCTCAAAGTGTTTGAGAAAATTTTCTGCGCAAACTTTGACTGACCACTAAGCTATAGAAACACAGGGTCAACCATAGTAGATGCATGTCATGGGGAAGAAGTTTTTAAGTCCATGGAAGTTATTTAAACAGAACAACAAAATCCTCAGAAAAATAAATAAGAATTCAGAGTTGTTACATGTAAATTATGAAACAAAATTTACTTATCATGCAAAAATTTAGGAAATTGAGACCCAAACTTGGGGGAAAAAGTAGTCAATAGAAACTGACTCTGAGTAGACCCAAATAATATAGTTAACAAACTTAGACTTTAAGACAGCTATTATTGTTCAAAGAATTTTAAAAAACTATGTTCAAAGAATAATTAAAAAATTTTATGACAATGACTTAACAAATAGAGATTCTCAACAGAGAAACAGAAAATATAAAAAGAACCAAATGAAAATTCTAGAGTTGAAAAGTTTAATAATCAATATGAAAATTTTATTTGTTATGTTTAACAGCAGATTTGAGAGGAAAGAATCTGTGACCTGAAAGATATATCAATAGAAATTATCCAGTTTAAAAAAATATGATTGAAAAAAATAAACAAAGCCTTAGAGGTACACATGTGGGACTACATTAAACATACCAACATATATATAAAGTAAGAGTACCAGAAAGAAAGGAGAGAAAAGAAGGGGGAAGACACATATGTAGATAAATAATAGTTAAAAATCTCCCTAAATTTAATAAAAAAAAAATCTACAAATCTTAGAAGTGCCACATATCTCAAATAGGATACACAACAGAATTTACACCTAGACTTATCATAGTCATACCACTGAAACAGAAAGACAAAGAGAAAATCTTGAAAGCAGCAAGAGAAAAATGACTCATTATGTTCAGTGACACAACAATATGATTGATTACTGGCTTATCGCTAGAAACATTGGAGGCCAGAAGGTGGTAGAATGATGACATATGCAAGTACTAATTTAAAAAAAAAAAAAACTGTCAACCAAGAAAACTGTTTCCAAAGGAAAAAGAAAAAACAAAACCCCGTTCACCAAAAAAAAAAATGAAGGCAAAATAAATGTGTTACGAGGTAAACAGAAACTGAGAGAATGCATTACTAACAGACCTACCCTGCAAGTAGCACTAAAGGAAGCCTTTAAGGCTTACTACAGTGTTCCCAGACACAAACCAAAATCCAGAGGGAAAAGTGAAGAGCACTAGAAGTGGTAAATATGTAGGTAAATTAAAACTCTTTTCTCAACTTTCTTATAAATGTACTTCTCAATAATAATTGTAAAACTTTACTGTTCAGTATATAATATATGGAGATAAACATACAAAACAGACATACGTAGTTCATATATATGTAGTAGCACAAAAGAGAGAAATGGAGCTATGTTGTTAGCAATGTTGCTATATTTTACTAGAATTAAGTCAGCATAGAACCGAGGTGAACTGTAATAACTGAAATATACATATTTCATTCCTTGGAGGAACTAGTAAAGAAATAATTTTAAAATATTCAAAAAGTTGATAGAGGAATGTATATGGTAACACTAAAAAATGTTTAATATAAAAGAGGATAGTACAGAAGAAACAGGAATAATATATACAAGACATAGAAAACAAATACTAAAATGACAAGTAGAAGTCCAATCACACCAATAAATACATTAAATGTTAAAGAAAGAGATTATTAGATTGGATAAAATAGCAAGATCCAACTATAATCTGTCTATGAGATAATTTGAAGACACAGATAAGGTGAAAGTCAAAGAATATAAAAAATAGACCTCGTAAATAGTAACCATTAGAGAGTAGAATAGCTATATTAACATCAGACAAAGCAGCCTTTAAGGCAAAGAACTATTACCAGACATCAGGAGAGAGATTTCATAATGATAAAAAAATAGATTAATCAAGAAGATATAACAATTATTAATGTATTTGCAGCTAACAACAGAGCTAAAAAAAGGCAAAATTGATCTAATTGAAAGGAGAAATGAAATTCAATAATTATATTTGGAAATTGCAATACTCTTCTCTCAGTAACTGATAGAAAAAACTTGATAGCAAATTAATAACAAAATATAAGACTTAAACCGACTTAACTAAACTTAGTATAAAAAATACTGTACCCAATACAGCAGAATACACGGTCTTTTCAAGTACATGTGGAACATTTTCCATAATAGACTATGTGGCAGGTATTATTGGCTTGAAACCATTGCACAAGAGTGTGGCACTGAGAGAATGTCTTGCATTTTTTTTTTTTTTTGATTAATACAGTCATGTGTCATTTAATGACAAGGATGCATTCTGAGAAATTTATCATTAAGCAGTTTTGTTGCTGTGCAAACATAGAGTACAGTTACACAAACCTGGATGGTGTCGCCTACTATGCACCTAGGCTATATGATGTAGCCCATTGCTCTCTAGGCTAAAACTCTGTATAACATGTTAATGTACAAAACAACAGGAGTTTAAATCAAGCGCAAGAGAACATGATGCAATCAAGAGGCCAGTAAACATGAGATATGAGGCTGCCGCCAGCTTAACCTGACATATTGTTTTAGAGCAAACTTTCTTCTCATCAGTAGAAAGAATACACTCTAAAATAACAATGAGAAGCATAGGAAGCAAATACACAAGTAACAAAGTAATTTATCATTTTCAAGTATTGTGTATTGTAATAATTGCATGTGCTATACTTTTATATGACTGGGAGCCCAGTTGGTTTGTTTACACCAGCACCACCACAAACACGTGAATAATGCATTTCACTACTACGTTACAACAGCTAAAATGTCATTAAGCAATAGGAATTTTTCAGTTCCCTTATAATCCTATGGGAACACCATCATATAGATGATCCATTATTGACCAAGTGTTGTTATATGGCTCATAATTTTAATAAGATTATTACAGTCTTTGCCAAATCTTTTTTTTTTTCCTTTCCAAAATATGTATCCATTTTTTTGATTGCTTTTCTCTAGGAGTAATTTTCTGTTGTTGCTTTAAAATCTCATTTTGAATATTAAGAATATTAACTATTAATGGTCCATATAACAAGTATTTTCTCTTAATGTATTTTCTTTTTAACTTGCTTACGTGGCTTGTACCATGCAAAAAATTTTAACTTTTGTAATGAGAACTACCACTAACCTTTATAGTTTCTTTTCTTTGTTTTCTTATCCTCTGATTTGTTTTCCTGAGCTTTTATTTCTAAAAGGAAAGAAGCAAAGAAATCAGATAGAGGAAATCAGTTTCCATCTCAGATAATAGAAACTTTAGACTGGAGAATGGTATACAAAGATGAAATTTATAAAAATGCAGCACCCAATTAGTCTTCCAATTGTTATGTAAACTAATTCTTAACCTAAGGTGTCCAGACTGAGATGAACGTATCTTTCCTTCAAATGGCTTGGCTGAGGGAAATATACCACATTGTTCTGTAAACAATTCAAGACACTGGATGTCAGCTCCTTATTTTTTTCCTTTTCTTATCTTTGGGCTATCATATAACAGCTCTGAGGATTTAAAAACAAACAGAAGGATGAGATCAGCTTTTCTCTAAAGCATTTAGTTTTGGTCTTGAGTTTTATCCCCGTGTCTAAACTCCATATTATATTTAACATTTTCATTTTTATCTGTGACATAAAACTTGTCTTATTTTTAAAAAATAAAAATGTCTAAACACTAATTCCATATTATATTTAATATTGACATTTAATCTGTAACCTAAAGCTAGTCTTATTTTTAAAAAATAAAATAAAATGCTTTCATAATCAAGACAAAATATGACTTTCAGGAGAGACTGCTTCTTTCTGCTAAATTAAAAAAAAATGATGAAATATTTCCTGAGCAGAAACAAAATCACTTTATGATTTATCTATTAAAAAGTAAGCCTCAAATCCCTTCTTTACTTAACCCATTTCTTGTTTAGAAAAAAAAAAGTGCAGCTCACTGTTAGTGTTAATTTAACTTTACATAAACACGCTCTTTGAGGCTGAAGTAAATATGACTGGTTTTCAATGTAAAAATAAAGTATAAAAACTGTTTTTGAGTTATTTCTAGACAAAACTTGTCACTAATCCTAATGTAACAGAAATGTATACATAAATTGAATTCATCAAATGAATCTTCAGCTAACAACTGTTCGAGAATAATGTTCACAACATGTGTAGAAATGGTACATTTTCTAGGATTTGACATTTTCAGTAATAGTTACTATATGTTATATATGGAAATACCACTACTAAAAACAGGATGTTATAAGTAGAAGAATGTCATTTGTTTCCAAAGACTATCGCTATACCAGAGTGACACAAAAAATAATAATAAAAACAATAAATTTCATGGCAAACATTGAGGGTAAGGTTAAGACTGTAATCCACGAGTTATTTCAGGGTAAACGCTGCAGCCACGGGTGCTGCTGGAGAGTACTCTGGGGGCAAACGGCAAATGGGTTAAAGGTGAGTAAATCATTATATAAGGATATAAGTAAGTCCCTTAAATTTTCCTGAACTCTCGGGCATTAAAATTCTTCATCTCTAAAATAAGAGAGTTAAACTAGCCAATCTCTGAGGTCCTACTCAAATCGAACATTCTGATTCCACTTCATGTTTAACTCAAGATTTTCTACTTAAATTTTTCTTTGGCCCTTACACAGGCCCAGTCCTAAGTTTCACCTTCAGGTTCTTCCTCTTTTAATTGTCAAATTTCTACTATGCATTTTTGCAAAACACTCCATTATCATTTCATAGTCAATAGATCCAAAATGCAAATCTTGCCACCTCTCTCAAACTTCTCGGTTCCCACCTTCCTGAGCTTCACACCTCTCTCCTCAGTATGCAGACATGAAGTAAGAGAATCATTTTTCATTGTTTTTATCTCTCCCCATATTTAGTTAGTATCCAAGGCCAGAGTATTTGTTCACTGCAGTATTTGTCTTCTTAACCTTATTTCAATCCTTACCAACACATTAGTTCAGGTTCCTAGTGTGTCATTCCAGAACTCAATGTTGAAATTCTTTATCTTCTTTGTCTTTTCTGATATAATTAATTCAAACACTGTGGCTGGGTTGATGTTCCTATAGTTCTCTATTGTCTGTTGACAATACAGCCTCTTTGCAATATCCCCAGCCAAGCTTTTCAAATTTTTTTTGGTCTGCTCCCACTGCTTATGCTGTGTCTTACCCACCTAGGATACTTGCTATATCCTGAATATATCCTATATTTTGCTATTTCTTTTTTCTTTGGGTTTGATTTTTATTATTTTATTTTATTTTAGTATTGAAAGTTTCTATAAATATTTGGGGTATCTACTTTCACTTAAAATATAAAAAAAATAAGTAATAATTTTAAATCTTTGTCTTCATTCAAAAAAACTCAATATTTCTTTTTCTTAGAGGCAAAATGTATGTTTCATATCCATGAAATATGATAGTACTTTAAAATAAAAAGTCTGTGCAAAAGACATTGAGGGTATGTGTGTTAAAGCTGGACAGGCCCTTGAGAGACTCTACACCAATGCCCCCCTATTAAAGGCAGAGAAGTGAGTCAGCTTATCAAGGTCACATAGCTACTGGGAACAAATCTTAGACCAAGGATTTGAACAGTTACCTATAGCTAAAGAAACTATAAAACCTATAGTGGCTGTAATGTATGATGTACTGGGGTCAGGAGTACAAAAAATGAAAAATTGCCCTGCTGTTCAGGAACACAGTCTAGGAGGAAAAGATACATGTGGACAGATAAACGTACTAAAAAAGTGGTAGGTGCTGTAATAGAAACTGTGCATCATTCAGACTAAAAGGAGGAGGTAGTCAGCTCTACCTGATGTGACAGGGGAAAGCAGAAGGATTTCATAGATAAGGTAACCCCTTGGGCTTAATATAAAAAGAAAAGTCATGTTCACAAGGGTAGATCAGAATAAACCTGACCAAAGGCATGAGAGTGTGAATTAGGTGAAAGTATTTTGTGGAAACACAAACAATTTAGAAAGTCTGGAAGTTAAGGTACAAGACAAGACACATCAAATTTAAATTGGAAAGTAAGGCACACTCCACATTGTGAAGGGATTTGTATGCCTTACAAAAGAGTTTGGAATAATAATTATTGTTGTTACTATCATTTTTATTAATGATTATCAATTTCTCATTAAAATGAATAGGTTCCATTTGCTATGATCATGATAATAAGTGATTTACATTAACAGACAAAGAAACTGAAAATCAAAGATTAACCACTTGCCTAAAGCAATATAGCTATTAAATAGTGGAGGCAATATTTGAATCAGGTCCACCTGATTTGAAAACTGAATGTGGATTACACTACAATTCATCTTTATAGTCTGTGGACTATGTGGAGCCATTAGAACGTTTTAAACAAAGAGGAAATGTGAATGGGTTCTTGTCTTCGAACAGTCTGGCAACAGTATGGAGTTTTACTGTCCGATATAGTAGTCACTACCTATCCTGAAAATTAAACAATAATTTCATCATCGAAAATTCAGTTCCTCAGTTGCAAGTAGCTATGTTTCAAGTACTCATGTAGCTAATGGCTACTGTACTGAACAGCACGAAATGAACATTTCTATCATTGCAGAAAGTCCTATAGAACAACACTTGTATAGGGAATGCAAGTCTCAGCTCTATTCCAGACACACTGAATCAGAAATTCTGAGAATAGGGTCCAGTCATTTATGTAACAAGCCCTTCTGGGTATTCTAATGCTCACTAAAGTGTGAAGACCATAGATTAAGAGCAAGAGACAGATTTGTAAAGAATGGCACAGAAATACAAGTATAATGTGGGCTATAAAGAGAGAGAATAAATCTAGGACAACTCCAGGTAGGTTGGTGAATCTAGAAGGAGAAACATTCAAGGTGAAAAGATAATAAGTTTGAGTTTGAGTTTCTGAGGAACACTCAAGTACCACGATCCTACTGAAAGTGTGTCTAGAAATCCGGAGAAGGTTCTAGAGTGGTGATACAGATTTAGAGTCATCAGAATTTAGGTGGTAGATTAACTAGGAATGGATTAGCTCTCCACATTTTTTTCTACAATAATGATATTTACATATATGTCTGTAAATGCTGAGAGGTCTACCTAGATCTAGGTGCAATTCTCCACATGCTGGTTTCTTTTTTCTCCTACTCAAGGAGTCATCTCAAAATGCAAATTTAGCCTGTTAGATGTGAACAGGTTCTATTTTAAAAAATAAATAATTAAACCTACATTATTATTCTAAGTATTATTAGTATGCATAACTTGTCAAACGGGATACACAGAATCCTATAGTGTGTATAGTGAAAAGAAGACAGGTATAAGGGCTTACTCTCTTTTTATTCAATTCTGAAATGTGGCTTTCAGCAAAGGAACCAGCAAAAGAAGGGGATAAATGGTCACAGAGGTAATAGGATAGTGTCCCACAAGTCGAGAGGAGAGTGTTTCCAAGAGGAAGTGATGAACACTGCCATATTCCAGAGAGGCCAATAAGAGAGACCTTGAACTTTGCTCTTAGGCAGTCATTGTTGAACTTTTTCAGCCTTTGCTATAGATAGAGCAGCTGGGGTCCATTTGACTACCAACTAAGAAGAGAAAAGTGGCTGATACAAAAATAAGAGGTGAGGAAATAGAAGCAGCAAGATTTATGCTTTGATTTATGCTTTGCACTGTTTCTTGGTTATAAAAGAGTCACCTTACATCCTCACTATCTTACAGAATTTTCAGTGAAACAGCTTTTCTAAGTTTTATACTTTCTCTCCCCAGGGCCCTGGCATTAGTATGGTATGAAAGGGCTAACATACTATAAATAAATCATTCCACCTGCTGATATTGATCCATTGATCCTAGACAACAATTGAGCTCACCTTAATCCTCTCTTCATCTAGAATGGGTTCCTTTCTGAGACTCTTCTTATCCTTCACAGTCTTGGTTGGCCTGCTCCATATACTCTAATGACATGTCTGAATCCTCAAACTAAATATAGCTTGGGCTTTGAAATGGGAAGCTTCTCTAAAAAAGAAAATGCCATTAGTATTGTTCCTTACAATTGACCTGACCTAAATTAATCTTCACAGTCATCCTGTGAAGTAGATAGGAAAGTATTATTGTGCTTATTTTGCAGATGACAATTGAGGTTCTAAGACTTGTCCAATATCTTCCCCCTTCTAAATCACAAAGTAAAAATCCTATTTTATTTACTTTATTAATATATTAATTCCACATTTTTCCATAAAGTATTCCAGGAAGGGGCATCTGAAAAATAATGAGTAGAATGTTAACACCAATTATAAAAGAACATAGCTATTCAGCTGTTAAATCTAAATAATTGGCATAGCTCAGCTTTAAATTTAGCTCTAAGTTTTCTGGCAACCAAACTAAAAGGCATGATTTATTTTCATAAAGACATAAGTGTGCCAGTGTCTCCAAGGAACCAAAGTACCTCCTTGCCTAAGTTCTAAACCAACTTCAGACCCACGACTTCACATAGAGGATATTCCCAAAAACAAGGGCGTGAAATATTTCATATGGAGGCTTCTAATAATTTCCTTCAGTAAAACCTCATTTAAATATTAAGTTGAAAAATGACTTCGACACAAGCACATGTACTAATTTTCTGATCACTGATGAGCAGCTACCTCAAAACTATAAAACGTTATATCTCAGGCTGTATCTCAATTTTCATCATTGTGGCTAAATGTGATGCACTAATTAGCACATGTTAGTGAAATATGCTTTTTCCTCACTGAAGCTAAAAATCAGGTAGCCTTACTAAGTGTTCACACTCTGGTATACACACTACACACATACACATGAGTGCACACACTACCATCTTAATGTTTTTTTTAAAAAGAGTATAAAGTTCTTTTTAAAAGAAACTAAAGCGTTCCTGGAATTTTAGAAAATGCTAATTGGCTGACGTGAAATGTCGTCTATTATTCTAAGGTGTTCCTGGAATAACTATACTTTGAGGTGACTAGAATATAGGCAATATTTTTGGCACTTAAGTTATAATTAAAGCAGAAGCTGAATAACCATCTTCCCTGACTCTTAGGCACTGATGATCACTAACATTTTTAATTAATCACAAATCCCTCCTGGATGCTAATAAGGCTACATTAAAATGGAGCCTTCCCCCTCATGAAGTGCCAAATGAGCCACACATTTAATGTTGTATAAGCATATCCTGTTAGGTAATCTATATGTGAATATCCAGGCACTGCATTTCCATAGAGCTCCCAGGGCATACTCATTCTTCTAAAACTGAACACGTGTGTGCAGAAAACCAGTCTATTAAAATGCATTTAATGAACACCTGCTAACCTTGGAGTCCTGAGCAAGGCACTGGTCCAGAATATTGAAGAAACAAGCCATTCTCTCCATCTTCACAGAGTATAAAAAATCTAGTCGGGGAGACAAAACACACACATAAATTCTGCAACTAAAATCAATAATCTAATAATCTGTATGCAAAAAAAGAGTATAGTAAGTAACTGAAGATACTCAGCAGTATACAGATTTCAATGCAGTGGGTAAGAATGACAACTACTGATAAAGAGTAAGGTAGTGACTTCTGTCCCCACCAGCTGACACAACAATAATGTAAAATGGCACCCAGATGCAGACAGCAATATTAAATAGACCATACTATATCTAATGCCCCAGGGAGGTGGGCAGGTGAGCCAAATTCTCCTACGTACAGAGAAATTCCATACTTGAGAATACAGATTATCTTGTTTCAGACCAGTAGTTTATAAATTTTAATGAGCTCTGACTTTATTTAGAGTGCTTTTTAAACAATCAGGTTTCAGAATCATTTTTATATATTCTGATTCTGTGGCTTAGGGTAAAGCCTGGGAACAGTCACCTGACAATAGAATGAGTTCAAAAACCCCAGTGTGAGCACCACTGCCAATGGCACTCATTCAAGACCAACCTATGTGTGACATAATAGGGAAAGTCGGTAATAGGGCTCACACTGTTGCCAACCACCATAAATAAGCAGTACAAAAGAAGGAATCAGAATTCTAGAATGATCTCACAAAGGGGTCAAAATGCCACTCAAAGCAAGAAACAGGTAGCATTTTAACTGTCATGTTAGAAATTATAAACACATGTCAAATCTACATAGAAAAGAATTATTTTATGATTCATTTAATAACCAGTAGATTTTACTAGATGATTATATGTTAATTTTGTAAAAATTATTTAATTAAATTTTTTGAACTGAGAAAGGAGTACAATATAAATTCAGGGGATTATAATAAAATGGAATTGTTTGCATTAAATTTGCTACCTAATAATTTTCATCAAATGTATTTTGGTTTTCAAAAAGAATTTTTTATTCTTCACTATTTAACAGGCCTCAATTAGATGTATTTGTATTCTCAGATTAAATACTATAATAATATTCTGTAAAACTTTGTGCCATGCTGTTATTAATTCTATAAAAAATCTTTGCAGATATGAGATATTCTTACCCCAGGCATTTTGCAAATGAACCATTATTAGCCCTGTTAAAAGGAACTCAGAAAACATGAGGAATTTACTCAGATTCTCAGAGTAAATGAGTATGAGTGGAAATTCACAAAAGTTATTCATTCAGATGGCAACAGACATTCATCATACATTATCAAGTCATAGTAGTCTGGATTACTGGGGAACAAATTGGGTATATGGTTAGGAACCCAAACTCTGAACACTAATCAGATCACTCTTTTTAGGCTATATCTTTTCTCCCAGAATCATCACTCTTTATTACATTCCCATCATTTCAACTACAATGTTTTTTCTAAACTAAGAAAGAGAACAGCTTTAAAATGGCTATGCAACTATTTGGGAAAGTAAAAGAAAACCTGATTCTAAAAGAATCCTAAATATAAGCAAAAATGCAAAGCCAGGAAGATCCCTAGTAATATTCAGAGAGTGGTTTGGAACATTACATTAAGCTGGAGATAGGGTTTCTGTTGCAATCAGTAATGGGAAATGGGGTTCTAAAGTAGATTGAGCCAAATTGTGGAGGATTTAAAAGCCAGGCTGGTTCCCTCACTCTTAGGTTGTCTGTGGAGACAAAGTGGAAACATTTGGAAACTAAACAACCCACTTCAAAATGGGTCAAAGATAAAATGAAAACTCAAGGGAATTTTTTTAAAATGTGTTGACTAAACTTTAGAACAAGAAGCAGTTGGAAATTCTAGTCAGAAGAGAACCCCAGCTTTGAGGAGACATTTGATAAACCTGCTGGAAAGAGGAGCTAGCTACCTGGTGTGCTTAGAGCATGCCATGTGAAGGAACAGGAAAATGAGACAAACTAGTTGGTGCTCGAGAGTTAGAAAATCTAGAAAATGTAAATCAGTGTATCTAGAAGAGTGGACAACAGTGGAAAAATTCTCGGAAGGAGTATAAGTGTTTATCATTGCAATTTGGGGGTGGGGGAAAAATATTGAGAGAAAATTAGACATTGGAGTTGAAAACACGATTCTAGAAATGTAGCTGCAAAGAGAATGGAAAAGACATACATGGTGACAAGGCAACAAGATCAAGTAAAGAAATTTGTTTAGTTAATTTAAAGAATACACACACAAATAGGAAAGATCTGGCAAATTTATTGGCAGAAGGAAAAGCATCTGGAAAGAAAAAAATTAAAGACGATTGTGGGAGAATGAAATGTTTTAAAAGCTTGGAAAGACAGCAGAAGAAACAAATTAACCTAAGGAGCAAGGATACGGCTACTAAAAAGGAGGAAGGAAGAGAAGATAGGAGAGAGGTTAGATCTTTATCAGTAGCACTTCGACCACTTTCCTCACTGCCTGGGAACTGGGTTTTGAAGAGAAGAGAGTTTGGAGCAGTGGTCTTCAAAGTGGGATACCTGGAGCCGAGGGAGCACAGGAAACTGATTTCCAGATCCTCTATTTCCTCATAACTTCCTGAAGAAAACCTGATGGGTGGGCTCATTTTGCTGATTTCTGTTCACTCTCACTCACATCTTCCCTTCCTCCACTTCCTCAAAAGTAGACAAATCTCTCATCCACCTCATATATTGCCCAGGTGTAAAAAAACTCAGGTTCACAAAACAAAGAAAAATTTCAACAGTTCCTTTTATTAAGTAACCAGATACTCATTACTATCTATCTAATTAAGAGAATCTGAATTAAGAGGCTAAGATGTTTGCTTAATAAATATCTCTCAAACTCTGCCATATCTTTATGATATTTTGACCAGTTCTATACTTATAATAATTTTCATGATAACCTAGTCCAGAAAAAAGTTTAATGCATAGTCTTAGTCATAGTGAATAAAAATGAGTAAAGTGCATAAGCATTTTGTTAAGTAGAAGTTTGATAGAGTGATAAACAACATTAAGCATAAAAGTAGATTAGAATAAAATTTGGGGGAAGCAGAATGGAATATAAACTCAAGAAATAAAAGATAATGGGAAATCTCCATCAGGTAAAACGGTTTCATTGGTATGCATTTTTTTAATGGATGGCATATTCATTTTAAATAAATAATCCTGGGTGTCAATTACCATGATATTTTTATTATATTGGATTTATTTAAGGGTGTGATGCAATAGTTTTATTTTTAAATGTCAATATTACAACATTCCAGAAAGTACATATTTTTAATTATTTAAGCCTTTGCTGAAAACTTTTGTATGTCCATTTAAGAATGTACATTCTTAATCTTTTCACAATTAAGATGTGTACCAGTTCAGAATCATTGTGGTCTTCTATATAAATAAAAAGATATGAGAGATGGGATATGTGAGCAGAAATGCATGCCCAGTTGAGGTTACTAGGATGTGTAGTAGATCTGGTTGGCAAAATTCCAGCCTTCTCTTTGGCAATAATCTGTAGCCAGAAGCAGAAATGAAAATGAATGATACAAAATGATAGCAAATTAGGCACAGCAAGATACTAAAAAGACCTGGAGTATTAAAGATGAGTTAAATATATCTAACCATGGTATCTAAATTAGACAGGGAAGTAAATAAGACCAAGGCATAAATAGTGTAAGTTGGTTGGGTCCCAACAGTTAAGGGCTGAATTAAGGTCATAGAAAGGAAAGGAGAGTGAGAAGAGCATGCTAATTCCAAACTTTTGAAAAGAAAGCAGGATAGTGTAATAATAAGGTTATTACTTGCTATTAGGAAATGGAGATTTTCATGACAAGATTAGGAAATCATGAGGCTAGAGGCAGTAAAAGAGAGCCAACATAGATATTGAAATACATTGAAATGGCTAGAAATGCTGTCAGAGAATGAGGTGAAGAGGAAGAACGTAAGCAGATCCTTAGCTCATGGCCTGGTATTGGACAAGATGTCCTGGCAGTGAAGTTAGGGAAAGAATGCCGTAATTGGACAGTATGGACTTTAAGAACAAAAGGAAGAGTTTCGTGTTCCAGAAGTGACACAGGAACTTATCTAGAAGATACAGAATCTTACACTTTTGTTATGCAGAATGGAACTTTATTTTCTACAGCTTTGATTTACACAGAAGGCCAGAGAAAAGGGAACAAAAAAATCTTAATCCCACTTCATTATAAGTCAGCTCCTCCTGTTTTATAATTTAGTCTATTCGAGATAAATATTAGGTCAAATTCAGGATTCTCCCAGGAGGTGATGTAAGTTTCTAAGGTCAATGCGTACTTTTGTGCAGGTATCAGGGAAAAGGCATCCATTCAGGTAGTCAATTACAGCATCTCCTTCCACTTCATCTCTAATTTGCTATTAGTCGATCCAAGCCAGGAGCTTGACTGGCTTTCCCTACTGACAACTTCTGAGGCTCAGGCAAACCCCCATCCAGAGGGTAAAGAACTAACAACACAAACTAGGGTCTAGCCACCACATGGCCATGTGTACTCTACTGTGGCTACCCTGGAAGTGGCCTCTTCCCATAGTTTTAGGCAGGAAGCAAAGCACTAAACCCTTGTGGATGTCCTGGAGGTGTTTTGCTGCCTTCTCACATGCTGCCTTTTCCCTCTTTGTGATGTAAAATTTATGGGCAGTAGAACAGGATCATCTAGGCAAAGCCCCTTGAGAATCCACATTCTCTCTCCTGTATCATCTTGCCACTGAAAATCAGATTTTTCAGACCCTATTTGGGAATCCAAAACCAAGGACCTCTTAGTGTAAAACCAAGCCTCTGCCCTGAAAACAGTGCATATGGAAAGCTTTGATTGCTGAACGACAGAAACTGAAAAGTGATCTAGAATTCCAAGAAACAGAAGCTTTTTCCTGTCTCTGAATGCTGTCCTGTTACTCTTGAAGAAAAGGCCATTATGGCAGTGTGATGAGGCCTCCAAGAGAGACAGTAACAAGGATTGCAGTGCCTTTAATTGGAACTAAGCTTCTGTCCAGGCATTTGAGTCCTAGGGAAGAAGGCATGGAGAGGAAGAGACCCTGATGAAACAGCCCAATCCTTTTCCTGAGTTTAGTGTGCTGTATCTACCTAGACGTCCAATGGGGACCTCTCCTCATGAGTATCCAAAGGATTCAAATCTGAGAAGCATAGAATTAAACTCATATTTCTCTCAAACTGTGTCTTCAATACCTAAGGGACGACCTATGAAAGAAATAATTGATAAGCCGGACTTCGGTAAAATTTAAAACTTCGGCTCAGTGGGGGGAAAAAAAAAGTTAGAATGAAAAAACATGAAGAGCTATGTTTAAAAGCAAAACTAGAAGAAATATAAAAATAAACCTAGGAGTGAAAAGATGGAGTCTTGGTTCTCCATACTGTGTTACTTTAGTTAAATCAGTTAACCTCTCTCAACCTCAGTCTGAACTTTAAAAAAAAGATAAAAATGTATCAAGTATTTTAAACTCAATCTATGCATTTAATATATTTAATTTATTTTTAAAGTATTTCATTGATTTGTCATATTCAAAATTTTTTCAATAATTTCTAGAAATATATAATATAAACATGATAATCTGTTCTTTTAGATTGCATAAACTTAGTAAACTTCAACATAAAAATTAAGTCAAAATCTATATACATTAAATTGGTCATATATGTATCTTTACCTTATAACCATCTCCCTTCAAAACACCTATACCACTCTATGTATAAAGCTTACAATAATGTACTTCCATTTACCCCCTCCCAGTCTTTGCGCTGCTGTCATCATACATTTACTTCTACATGTGTTATAAACCCCACAATATACTGTAATAATTTTTACTTAAACAGATGGTTATCTTTAAATAAACTTAAAATGTGGAGAAGCATTTTACATTTACCCAATACTTACCATTTCTGGTGCTCTCCATTACTTTGTGTAGCTCTAATTTTGCATTTAATATTATTTCCCTACAACATAAACTTCTTTTAACATTCTATATGGTGCCATTCTAGTGGTAACAAATTCTTTCAGCTCTTATTTATTTGAAATGTTTTTATTTTGCCTTGATTTTAGAAGGACGGTCCCCTAGATATGGAATTCTAATTTGTCAGTTACTTTTTTTTTCTTTTAGCACTTTAACAATGCTTTTCCACTGTTTTCTGACTTGTGCTGTTTCAGTGTCTTTCTTATCTCTGTTCATGTGCATAAACATGTCTTTTGTCTCTGCTCGCTTTTAAGATTTTTTTATATCACAGGTCTTCAGTAATTTAACTATGAAGTCCTTTGGGGAATATGTATGGCGTGTGTGTGTGTGTGCGCGCGCGTGTGTGTGACTACGCACATGTGCACATTCATGTTCACTTGTGTGTTTATCCTACATATGGTTTGTTGAGATTCTTGGTTTACAGTTCAATCAAATTTGGAAATTTTTCAGCCATTATACTTTCCAATATTTTTCTGTCTCCCACTTTATGATGTTCCACTTATATATAGGATAAATAGCTTTCTATTGTTTTATAGTTCACTGGGACTCAGGGTTGTTGATTGGTTTTTTTCAGCTTTTTCTCTCTCTCTCTCTGTACTTCAGTTTGGATGGTTTTTATTGCTATGTATTCAAGTTCACTAATTTTTATCTTCTGAAGCCTAATATTTTGTTAATCCTATTCACTGCACTTTTTATTCCTGACATTGCATTATTTTATCTCTAAAGTTTCATTTGGGCCTTTTTTTATAGCTACCATTTTTTCCTTCATCGTGTTCATGTTTTCTTCCACATTCGTGAGCAAATTTATAATAGTTTTAAAGTTCTTGTTTGTTAATTACATTATCTTTGTCATTTCAGGTTCTGTTTCTATTGACTGGTTTTTCTTTGATTATAGGTCACATTCTTTTGCATCTTTAGATGGCCAGTAGTGTTTGATTTGGTGCTGAATATTGTGAATCTGAATTTTGTTGTCCTTTTCTGAAGAATGTTGATGGCCTGGCAGGCAAATAGTTTACTTATGATGAGCTTGATGCTTTCAGGGCTTGTTTTTAAGCATTGTTAAACCTAGTCCAAAGTACCTGTTATTCTAGGGCTAGTCTGCCCTATTTTTTAAGATGTGATCTTTCTGGGGTCTTTTCTAAATGCTCCAAATGTTCAATCAAGTCTTTTATTTCTGGCTTGTCAGAATTTACAGTCTCTCAGGCCCACGTAATGGTAACATCTGGGAATTGTTCAGCCTACAGCTCCTCAGAAGTTTATTTTGCTAAATTTATGCACATATGGCTTAGTATTCAGCAAAATATGCAAGGGGAATCCTTTGCAGATTTCTGGAGTTTTTTCTCTGCATTATTCCCTCTTTTCCACAAATTCCAGACATTTCAGCTTTTCTAAATACTGATATCTGTCTTTAAGAGTAGAGATCTACTTGATTTCCCCCTCCTGTTGTGCCTTAGTATAGAACGTTCCACCAGGTAAAAGCCAGGGCAAATGTTGATCTCACCTGACATACTTTCTTTCTGTCTAGTATGTAGGCCTGTGCTGCCCACTGTCCAGCATCTGAAAACAGTTGTTTGGTATATTCTGTCCAAGTTTCCAGTTGTTTATGACAAGAAGAAAAATCCACTACTGAGTTATCTATCAAAGTGTCACAAACTTGAGTTGTAAGATTATCCTTCTAACTGGTCATATTTTCTTTAAAAACTGCTACAACATTAAACGTTGAGTATACACATAGTTCTTCATAGCCATAAAATACTAATGCCAGGATTTTACTTCCCTTAACTTAACTGTGATACTTAATCCTGTTTGAGTCTCATCAATTAGGGAATTCAATTGCCTTTCCAGTTAGCTAAACAGGTATTAACCGGGATGCTGGTTTTTCTTGGCAATGCTGAGAAGACTCACTAAGTCCTATTTACAATTGCTCAGTCAATAAGCCACAACTCAAAAAGAGGTGTCACTTGGCTACATTCATAGATGCAAGATAAACACATCACCTAATTCTTCAGTCTGTTCACGGAAGTCCACAACTTTCACTCAGGTTGACCAATTAGTCAGATTTCTGAGGAATGAAAAAGAAGCAGAAACTGATCAAATATATATGGCTTTCTTTATGTCTTAGAAGAACTTTAAATTCTATGGAATCCTGCATTTTCTTTAGCCCAAGACTTACAGATAATATATTGATATTCTGTTGGATTTTAGATATTTCACATGACTTTGTCAAACTTGTAGCTATACCATATGAAGTAGTTCTGTTGACATAGGAGCTCTATGAAACTTTGAGCACTGAACCAGCATAGCCTTACAGAGCTGTGGTACAGATAGGGCTAATGGGATCCTCAGCAGCAAGGCCATGGTGAATATGCCAAAACAGCTCTTTGAGATCAGGAAAAGAGGTACTATCTACTCACACTTAGACTGTGAGAAGTGAGCTGGGGACGATAATGTAGGCTAAATGCACACAGTATTTGTTCATTTGGGAAAATACAAACCCTCTAGGTATCGCAGACAGAAAGTTATTTAAATTAGGGAATTAAGGGACAAAATCTGAGAGCTGAAGAAGCAAAAATGAGAAAGTTGGTGGCCCCCAGACATCAGAAACTGCAGAAAGCCATATCATCCTGGAAGGAGTAATGCTCATGTGAGCCCACACTTCTTTGCCTTGCTGCAGCGTGTAGTCTCTAGAAGGCCTGGGTTGTTGCTCTGTAGGAGTCCATGCTCATCTTCCAGCAATATTAGAACTGCTGGCAACTACTGCAGTAGTGTACAGTCACCTGCCACAGCCAGACACAGGCCGGTTTCTATTTTCTTCCCACATTTAATTAGTTATGAATACCTTCCACTGCCTCCCATGAACCTCAGCTAAGCAGGGAGTCTGAAAAACAAAGTTTGCAAGTTTCCAGCCACATTGGTTAGGGAAAAGTGTAAAAAGACCAAATGTGGGATTGTGTCAACGGACAGTTTATTGGGTCAGTTATTCCACCTACTAAGATTCAGTCTCTTCATCCATAAAACAGCAGAGATAATAATATCTACCTCACAGGTTTATTACAAGAATTAAAAGAGCTATAGTTTATAAAGCTCTTAGAAAAATCCACCATGTAGGAAACTCACAATAAATCATGTAGTTTTTGTTATTATTAGTTAATAAACGTTAGAATAAAAAGTCAACCTATATGTGTGCTGAGCTTACAAAAACATATTGTAAAGGTGACTGTGCCCTTTGTTCAATATTGCAACCCATTACACAATTCTCATTTTTTTTCATTCAGGAAGGGGTAAAACAAAGATCGTATTGATTTCCTGCTCACCTTGATATTAATTTCTTGTGGTCCCAAACCTTTGTAAGTTATAACCTTTGTATCCATCCATTCACAGTAAAACAAATTCTTTATCAAATGTGCATGTTCACACACCTCAAAATCACTATATGTGAAATATTTAGAAAAATTGCCTCAGGTATAACATCAGATTCCAAATTAACTTGAAGATATGAACTCAAAAATATTTGCTTATAGATTAATTTAGGCACTCAATCAAGACTCCCCTGCTGGCCCTCTGGAAGCTGACATTGCTGGGAGGGCTGTGATAACGTATTCTTTAAGAAACCCAAGTCAATGAACAGTAGGCATTCGATATAAGGTAAGTTATAGTAATGAGGGCAATAAGTGAGTGGATGGAGCTGTTAAACACCACACAAAAAAATCCATATATTATAGTCTTTAAGAAGTATTAACTTCTGAGCCAGCCAGAGATCGAGGTTCAAACTCTGACTTTGTCCTTCCGAAGGGTGAGAAGTCAGTAGACATGACAGTTGGCCTTCTGGGCCTCAGATTATTCAAATAAAACTTAAGTACATTTATAATGATGCTTCAAGGACACAGAGTACTTCTCATATAGGTAATGCATGTTTTTATCACAAAACCAACATGCAATTACAGGCAATTCGGGATTGATTATCCTCCGTAAAAACTAAAGCAGAAAGCTAGATTCTGATAAGCAGTCTCTCTGGCTTTCAAATGTGATTTGGTATTTGAATGTATGTATGTCAAACATACTATGAGTACACCTCAAACAAAATGCTAAATATCCAGTTCTGGATCAAGTGGGAAATTAGTATTCTTAGTATACTACTGCCAAATGTTTAAAGTATTTCCATATTATAATCTTATTATATATAATAAAAGAGCATTTGATACATCGAGATTTACTCAACAGATCTGAAATGTTGTAAGGGAAAAAACTAAGTCAAATTTTTATGCCAGTCTACCCAACCTGCTCTTTATTCCGTAGTGATCGCCACAGGAAAAATGAAACCTGTGAGAGTTTGTCCAGGAATTTCCCCAATGCCATTCCTAAAAATCCAGTGATTCATTTTATAGAACTCAGGATAAGGAAATTAATTTATGAATGCAGTTCCTCCATGAAAGTATCTCTTCAGTGACCAGTGAAAAATATTTTTCAGCGCTAAAATCACAATTCTGAACAGGATTCCCCAGATGCCTATTCATCAAATTGCCATTTCTGTTATTTTTAGTACTTAATCTGAACACTGAAAATCAAGTAAGAAATTGACCATAAACTTGTATGTGCTAATTAAAATATAATTATGAAAAAGGCTCTGATAAGAACCCTACAAAACTGCTGTGGGTGAGCTTTTTGGGAATTTTTAAATTATATGAAATGTTTTTAAATGAACCATAGTAACAGATATACTGTTTATTCCTTTAGATTTTTTAAATGTGCTATAACATTGGGAGAAATAACATTTATTGGATGTTTATTGTATGTCACTGTTGTAAACTTTTGCTTTACTGACTTCTTTACCCTCAAAACAATCCAAAGAAGTAGGTCCCGTTGTCTTTATTTTCAACCCAAGAAGATCCCATCTCAGAAAATATGTACTCCATTCTTCTAGTTGCTAAGGCCAGAAACTTTGGAGTCATCCTTGATTCTTCTCATCCACCTCTATCTCGCACCCAGTCTTTAATAAATTGCAAATTTGAAATGATCTTTTCAAAATATAAACCTGGTCATGTCATCATCTGCTCAAGACTCTTCAGTATCTTCTCACCCCACCCAAAGTGAACCCTAAAGTCCCACGCAGCCCTGAAAGTCTCTGTGGACCCTGGCTAGGTCCTTAGGTAGTTCCCTGGCTGCCCATCCGTTGTGCTCTGCCCTCAGTGCTGGAACGCAGTGCCCTGTTCCGAAGGGCCCCTCGTAAGGTGTAACACTCTGTGTCACTGTATGATATTATTATTAATTTTATCTATGTATGTGTGTTTGATAAGCAAAGGCCATAGAACCTGTGCCTGGGGCTGGAAGCAACCGCCAGATGGGTCCCACTGTGGCGATGAGCTCTCTGCTGATAATGCACCCCGGCTCCTGAGACTCTCCTTCCCCCTCCCATTAGACCAACCGAGTGCCATCACCCAAGAAATGCCTCACTCCACTGTCACCCTCCACTTTCGATGGGATCCTGGGCAGGGCGTGTGGAGTGCCAGGTGGTCGCTCGCACCCCAGCATCTCACAGGATCTGACGCTGAGGTTGCGGTCTCTGGTCTCTGGGGAGTGCTCTGTCTGCTGAGAGGTGTGGCGGCAGGCAATTGGAAGGGAAGATTGCCGCTCCCACCCTCACCCCCCCCAGGACCCCACTTTTTTATTTTGCTCTGTGGCCACCACTTATGTAGCCCGCCTTGCTGGCCTTCTTTTGTTCCTCTCACATGCAGGCTGACCCCATACCAGGACTTTGCAATGACAGCTTCCAACATCTGCAACTGTTGCTCCCAAGACCCACGGGGCTCGGACTTCTCTTGGGGCTCTGTCAAGTGCCATCCTATCAGGGGCTTGCCGCCCACCCTAAAGATCTAGGGCTCCCCACCCACCGCTCACCTGCCCAGTTCTCCATCCCTCTTGCTCCGCTTAAATTTCCTCAGAGCCTGTTCACCTTCTAGGGCATTTGTTTATTGTTTCCTCTCTCCATAAACGTCAGTTCTAGGACAGCAAGGACATTTGGGGTTTTACTCACTGCTACATCCCTGGCATTGGATATTTACAAGTGGGAGTTCATGAAATCTTGCAGAATAAACGAATCCTTATTTGGTAGATGAGGAAATTGAGACTCAAAGATGCAAAGTCACTTGCCTAATGTCACAACACCAGTACTCACACCTAAGCAGTGTGCTTTGGAGACCGTGCTTTGAACACTGGGCTATTTAAGAGCCTTTTTAGGTGGCAAAGTGTGGAGTGAAAAAGAGGTCCTCACAGGCCATTTTAAAATAAAGCCTCTGTAGATATAGCTGCTGATGCTTGAAGCCAACATAAGCTAAAATGCTATTCTTTTAATTTGGTTGTCTTCTGTTTAGATGACGAAACTTAAACAAGTATCTTCAGAATCCAGAAGGAGTGTTGGCTGACTTCTAGAGAGAAATCTTATGGAAACTATGGATACTAAAGTTAAACATTAAATGTGAAAAACATCAAACCATAACCTGTGCTAAGACAATGTATGAATAAACACTTTGAAAATACTATTACATTACTTGAGATCAAGGAGTCATTATTTTTATTTTAAATGCCAGGAGTATAGAAGTCCATTAAAGAAATGGGTTATTAACACGTTCCTTAAATTAAAGCAACTTTTTCTCAATATCATTCTCCCTGCCATTTGAAAAGCATTACCCACCTACCATGTGACACACATTGGTTGGTCCTTGAGACGCTGAGTTTTTCAGCTCCAGAGGACTCTATCTTTAAAAAAAAAGAAAGAAAGAAAGAAAAATACTGGTAAAATATCTTTTCTGGTATTATTTTTGCAAATCTATAAGCGAAGGACTTGAAAAGTGTTCCACAAGTGTAGTCCATTAACAGGCAGAGAGAACTTGCTCTCCACAGCTGCAGTGACCTATTGTGAGATGACCCCTGGGATCAATCAGTCCATGAAGCTGAAACTTTCAAGGATGATGGGACAAATTCAAAGCAACTGATTGTAGCTTTGGCAGGGAACACCATCATGCACTAATAATACTAATTTGGCCTCTAATGATTTATTTACACAGTGGTTGGCTAAATATCCAGCTGTTGCTGTCTTTAGCTCACCGTTCTCCTTTCAGATGTTTTGTTTTGTTTGGGCTACAGTTGGGATCAGGATGCAGCCTAGAGATTTTCCTCCATTTTATGAATTTATCAATCCCTAGGTGTCCCCTCTTCTTTCTACATGAAACAGAGCATGAATGTCTCTTTAAAAAGAAAAGAAAAATAATAGCCAATGTTAAAAATTTGATAACATTCATTTTCTTCTTTCATTTCTTCCATCCTACTCTAGAGTTTGAGAGTAAAGCTGAAAGGAAGGGCTCTTACTGTCCAAAATGTGTCCCCTGGAATGCTCTGTGCTACAGGGAAGAATGGCGGGTTTGGGAGCAAGTTGGCCACAGTTCTTGGAAAAGCATCTGCTCCTACAAATTGGGTCCCTCCCACCCACAAATAAAAAAAAAATGAGAAAGAGAGAGAGAGAGAATATTGCAGTGAGAAGGAAAAAAATGAATAATAAGCTCATAATCCTTGACTTTCCCTTTTTCTCACTTGAATTTTTCTCCAAATTTCTGCAAGCATAAAGTGTTATCTTTACCAGTACCGAAAACCATATTCTATTCCCAAAGGTCAGAATGACCTGTTTTTTCTCTCGCAGATTGCCATCAAACCTAGGTAAATGCCATTTTGATGCTTATTTTACTACAATGACAAAATTCAACTATTATTCCCCACACATTTGTTAAGCAGCATATTGGACCTATAAATAAAAGACAAAGACAACCAGTCCTTGTCCTTTAGGATCTACAGTTTTGCTCACCACAGGAGATCCTTATGCAAGCTATCAAAACCACTCTCCCCATTCTCTCTCACCACTAATCTATGAAAATTGCACAGCACAGTCACCATTTTATTTCACAAGAAGACTCATGGAGACAAAAAGAGAGAATCCAACACTTGCTGACCCCTCTAGTGCCAAACAGGCCCATGCTATGTGCTTTTGCATTTACAATCTAACCCTCCCATAACTCTACAAAATCAATGTTCTTAATCTTATTTTACAAATAAAAAACTGAAGCTTCGTGTGCATAGGGCCAATGAAGACAGAACTGGTCTTCAATTCTAAGTCTAAACTGAGATCCAAAACCCATCCTCTTGGCATTCAACCTCACATTCATATGAGTAACTAAGAATAACTTCTCACCCAACAGATAAGCTCTGGCAAACCAATAAAAACAGTAGAGATGCAAGGTGGAGTTACACAGACTTCAAACCCAAATAATTTTGAGACCCTGGTATGTAATGAGTTAAGTGATACAGTAGGAAATTCTGGGCTTATGTCTAATTGGAAAAACTTGTCAATCTAAAGCAATAAATTTGAATATTTTTAAAAATCTATGTAGAAACCTAAATATATCTGGTGCCAAATTTGAAATCCATATTAATGTGCAACTTCTACACTATTAAATTTAACCAGAGAAAGTTTATTTGTGATACACAAAACGACAATTCTCATCTTACCCAGTTTTAAGCATATGGATTCAGTGGCATTAAGTACATTTACAATGCTGTGCAACCATCACCACGATCTAGCCCCAGAACATTTTCATCTTCTCAAATTGAAACTGTGTAGCCATTAAAAAATAAATCCCATTCCCCTCCCCCAGTTTCTGCATATCATTCTTCTATTTTCTGTTGCTATGAATTTAATTATTCTAGGCACCTAATAAAGTGGAATCACTTATATCTCTTAACATAATATCCTCAAGATATTATGTAGCATGTGTCAGGATTTCCTAACTTTTTAGACTGCATATACATTGTATATGTATACCACATTTGTTATCTATTTATCCATTGATGATGGCATTTGGCTTGTTTCTACCTTTTATTTTTATTATTATTACTTATTATTATTATTATTATTATTATTATTATTATTATTATTAAATGACATTGGTTAATGAAATCCAGTAAGTTTCAGGTATACAATTCAACAGTAAGGCATATATAGATTACATTGTGTGCTCACTGGCCGGAGTTAGATTTCTTTCTATCACCATGTTTGTACCTTTTGTCTACTATGAATAATATTGCTATGAACATTGCTATAACAAATGTCTGTTAAAAAACCTGCTTTCAACATTTACGGTGAAATTGCTGGATCGCATGGTAATTCCATGTTTAACTTTTTGAGGAATCGACATTGCTTTCCATAGCGCTGTACCATTTAACATCCCCACCAACAGTGCACAAATGTTTCTTTCTACTTCTCCACATTCTTGCTAATAATTATTTTCTAGAAATTTTTTGTTTTCTTTTGTTTTGTATTTGTAATAGCCATTCTAATATATGCGAAGTGGTATCTCACTGTGGTTTGATTTGCATTTCTCTAATCCTCAGTGATGTTGAGTAGCTCTTCAAGTGCTCATTGGCTAGCTATACATCTTCTACAGAGAAATCTCTGTTCAAATCCCGTACCCATGTTTTAATTGCATTATTTGTTTTTTTGTTATTGAGTTGTAGGAGTTCTTTATATATTGTGGGTATTAATCCCTTATCAGTTATATGATTTACAAATATATTCTCACATTCTGTGGGTTGTCTTTTTATTCTGTTGATAGTGTTGTTTGATGTACAAAAGTTTTAAACTTTAATTAAGTGCAATTTATTTATTTTTTTGTCTGCGCTTTGGTATTGTATCCAAGAAATCATTGCCAAATCTAATGTCATAAAAATTTTCTTCTATGTTTTCTTCTAAAAGCTGTATTGGTTTTATATTTTATATATTTGGAAGCTTTTCTATTTAAGTCTTTAATCCTTTTTAGCTAATTTTTTTACATGGTGTAAGATAAGGGTCCAACTTCATTCTTTTGCATGTGGATATCCAGTTTTCCCAGCACCATTTGTTGAAAAGATTATCATTTCTTTATGGAATGGTCTTGGTATCCTTGTCAAAAATCGTTTGACAATATATTTGAGGGTTTAATTCTGGGTTCTATTTTTTATTCCATTGATCTATCTATCATTCTTTATGCTAGTACCACACTCTTGATTATAGTAGCTTTTTAGCAGTTTTGAAAGTAGGAAGTGTGAGTCTTCCAATCTGTAAACACAGGATGTATTTCCATTTATTTGTATCTTCAATTTCTTCCAGCAATGTTTTATAATTTTCAGTGTACAAGACTTTTACTTTCTTATTCCTAAATATTTTATTCTTTTTCAAGCTATTATAAAAAAACCGTTTTCTTAATTTCCTTTTTGAATTGTTCATTGTTAGTGTATAGAAAGGCAACTGATTTTTGTGTGTTGATTTTCTATCCTCCAACTTTGCTCAACTCATCCACTAGCTCTAACAGTAATTTTGTGGAATCTAGTGTTTTCTGCATGTAATATTCTGTCATTTGTGAACAAAGATAATTTTATTTCTTCCTTTCTAATTTGGTCACCTGTTGTTTCTTTTTCTTGTTGAATCACTCTGGCTTAAACACCAAAACTGTGTTTAATAGAAGTAGTGAAAGTTTGAAAGCAAGCATTCTTATCTTATTTCTGATCTTAAAAGGTAAGTTTTATTCTTTCACCATTGAGTATAATGTTAGCTGTGGACTTTTCACATGTAGTTTGTTATATTAAGGTAGTTGCCTTCTATTCATAGATTATTGAGTGTTTTTATTATGAAAAGGTGATGGATTTCACCAATTGCTTCTCTGAATCAATCAAGATGATTGTGGGCTTTTTTCCTTTGTTCTGTTAATGTGGTATATTACATTGATAGACTTTCATTTATTAAACTATCCTTGCATTCAAGAAATAAATGCCACTTGGTCATGGTGTATAATCCTTTTAATCTGCTGCTGAATTCAGTTTGTTAGTATTTTGTTGAAGATTGTTACATCAATATTTACCAGGAATATTGGCCTGTAGTTTTCTTTCCTTCTCATGTCTAATCCATTCAATATGTTACTGGATTCAGTTTGCTGGTGTTTTGTTGAGGATTTTGTCAATATCCATCAGAGGTATTGGCCTATAGTGTTCTTTTTTTGTCCTGTGTTTGTTTAGCTTCTGTATTAGGGTAATGATGCTGCCCTCAGAGAATTAGTTAGGAAGTGTTCCCTCCTTTATAATTTTTTGGAAGCCTTTGGAAAGGATTGGTGTTAATATCTCTTTAAATGTTTGATAGAATTCACTGACGAAGCCCTCTGGCCCAAGGATTTTCTTTGTTGGGGGGGGGTTTATTTACTGATTTAATCTCTTTACTAGTTGTATAGGTCTCTAGATTTTCTATTTCTTCATGATTCAGTGTTGGTAGTATGTGCATTTCTAAGAATTTGTCTGTTTTATATAAGTTATCTAATTTTTTGGCATACAATTATTCATAATATTCTCTAAAATTCTTTTAATTTCCACAAAATTGGTAATAATGTCCCCATTTTCATTTCTACTTTTAACAATTTGAGTTTTATTTTTTCTTATTCAGTCTAGCTAAAACTGATTTTTTTTAAGAAAATAACTTTTGGTTTCATTAATTTTCTGTATTGTTTTTCTATTTTCTATTTTATTCATCTCTGCTCAAATTCTTTATTATTTCCTTTTGCTAACTTTGGTTTTAGTTTTTCTTTTTCTAGTTACTTTAGGTGTAATGTTATATTTTGATTTGAGATTGTCCTTTTTAATGTAAATTTTCCTTTCCACACTGCTTTACTGCATTCTATAAATTTTGATATGTTGTGTTTTGTTTTCATTTGTCTCTAGATATTCTCTGATTTTTCTAGTGGTTTCTTCCTTGATACATTGGTTTTTTAAGAGTGTATTGTTTAATTTCACATATTTGAATTTTTTAGTTTTCCTTTTATTAATTTCTGCTTTCACTCCACTGTAAGCAGAAAAGTTACTTTGCATAATTTTAATCTTTTTAAATTTATTAAGATTTGTTTTGTGGCCTAACATAAGGTCTACCCTGGAGGGTGTTTCATGTGCACTTAAGAAAAAAAATGCATATTCTGGTATTGTTGGGTGGAGTACTCTGTATATGGTGTTAGGTCCAGTTGCTATATACTGTTGTTCAAGTCCTCTGTTTTCTTACTGGCCTTTTTTCTGAGTGTTCAGTATCTGATTTAAAAAAAAAAATGTTAGTAGTCTAAAAAAAACACACATAAAATAATTTTTCTCTATAAAAATACATATATTTGAATATTTGAAGCAACTTTTTCCAAGGTTTTGATTGCAGAGAATATGCACTATCCAATATAGATTTATAAATTGGTTTTTGCTTTCAGCAGACCATTTCACAGTCCTGGGACAATGGAAGGGTAGAATGTGATTCTCCACATTCTACACAGCTTGTAGTCAGATAGAGATTTCATGTGCCCTCACTCTCATGAATGCATAAAATGCAGATGCAATTCAATTGGTGATTTCTATCTGCCCACAGGGCATCTCAGGAGGGCTTAGGAAAATGGGTAGAGAAAGGACTCCTGAGTAGGTTTTAGATTTCTACAACCTAAAGATCAAATAGGTGAGTGTAGGGCTCACAGTAGAAGTCACACCCAGGCCCAAGTGCTCGTACTCAAGACCTCAGTCAGAAGACACAGCAGTGTGTTAGATATGCACGGTAGGCATGTCTTTCAATGCCCTGTCAATCACCACCCAGCAATAGCAATGTCTTCATGCCTGCCTGCTTTCTCTCCGTGTCTAACGAAGAACTTGTTGAAGCCCCCAAAAAGCCATCTTCTACCTTGCAGACAACACTATTTGAGATCTCATCTTTTTTGTAATGTAGAGACAATTTTACATGCTCACCAGTCTCTTATCTGTCCATGACTGGCATGCCTTCCCCTATTAATATCTGACAAACATTAGTTTTATGCCCTATTTGATTCCGATTTCAGGTCCATTCTGCCCTCATTATGTCTCATTCCTAAGAGAAAAACTGCATACAGAACAGACCTACTGTATACATAAGCTGGCTTAAATTTTTGGCAAAGTTTACAAGGGAAACAATAATCTGTGAACCCAGCACATATCCCACGAAAATTGTAGTGACTATGCTGGCTCACTGCTTTTAGAGTATTCTATCATGACAAGTACTATTTACTTTTATTCAGTAATAAAAATTATTTAACCTCTTTATTTACTTGCTTGCTTGCTTGCTTACTTACTTACTTACTTACTTACTTACTTACTTACTTACTTACTTACTTACTTTGGCACTTTAAAAGCTCCAATATAAATTTCAGTGCTCAATTATAATAATGGCCTAGGGCTTTGGGAGTTTTTTTTCTTTTTCTCTATTTATTTACTTAGATATGTTTATTTTATAATTATCTGCTTCAAGTCTTTTTTACAACTTTATCACTCAGAATAAACTGAATGATGATTATTTGCTTTGGAGTGATTTTCTCATTGTCATGGATATTAGGCCAGTTGTATATCAGTATCTCCCAATTATCTTTATTGTATTGTACTAATTGAAAAATTCTTAGACATATATAATCTTAGTTACCCCCTCTTTGTATCTAAAAAGCTTAAAATAATTTATTGTGGTCAATTTTAAAAGATTTGTAGAGAACTTTGAATCTGAAATTGGTCATTGCCATTTAAAGTCTCTGTCTTGGGAAATTACTGTTCTTTTACTGCTTGTGAGTGTACAAAATCTTAATTAAAAAGCCTCTATTCCTGGTGATAGCATGAATTTAATTTACTTCTGTCCTATTAGAAAAATGTCTTGGACAGGGAAGTAATACACCTTGGAACCTTAATGATATATGTTTTATACATTCTGTTCCTGAGGGCACTAATAGATAGCCCCAGATCCAGATCATTTGTATCTCTTTATTATAGCAAGAATGGCATTTAAGCATACTTCAATTTAAAACATCTCTAAATTCAGTTCAGTGCAATTTATCAAGAAAACATCAAGTGTGCTGAGCATTTTCTGAGTCTATGGAAGTGTTGCAATGGACAGAACTCAGTCCTTACTTTCGGAGATTTCACAAAATGTGGAAGGCTAATAAATAGCTCAACAATTAAAATTAAAATATACATTAGATGGTAAGGGAGCACAGAAGAGGAGCTTCTGGCCAACAGTGGGGAGAAGGGAGGATAGGTTTTCCCAAAAGACATGGCTCAAGCAGACAATACAGAGCAGTCAGCAGAGCAAATGTAATAGAGGTCCAGGCTCAGGTAGGGGTCAAAGAACCAAAAGATTCAAGAGAGGAAGAGGGCTAGAATCTCCCTGAGCGTTCCCAGCCTAGCCCAGTGGCAGACCCAAGGCAGGCTGGGAGATGCCCAATAAATGTTTGTGGGATTGAACAAGTGAGTGTGAAAGAATGTATAAAGAAGAAAAAAAACCACAGTGAGTGTGAAAATGATTGTGAAGGGATGATCACTACTTATTTATCTGGATCTCTAAAGGTTTTCCAAATTCAGGCTACAGACTGGTTTGAACTGTGGATTAGTGTAATTACCTGATGTTGAGGTGATTCTCAATATAAAGCAACCTTCCATTTTTTTTTAAATGAATGGAGGAGGTATAAAATAGTTTTGAAACTGACTTAAGTAAATAAACTTTGTGCTATGAAGATGAAATAGCTGAAAGTCCATTTATACCGTTTAACTCAACTGAGTCACACATACATATCAAATAATATATAGATTTAGATATTATATCTTTTTCCTTCATAACGATTATGCAGTAATTCGAACAGTTCCAGGAGCGCTGCCTCCCCACTTTTCCAGTGTTTAAGACACTGCACACTCTGAACAGGTCTCAGGCTCTCACTAGAGACTGTGTCACTTGACACAGATTCTTCTTTGCTATTAGACAGTTTCATAACTTCTTACTACATTGCTTTAAAAACTGATTTGTAAGAGCTACAAGAGAAGGAAAATACCGTTTGTTCTACTCTTCACAATTCTTGGCTGGGGCCCCTGTAACAATGTGCAAATTAACAAAAGAAAAGCATTTGAGCCTTCATAAGGAGATGAAGATCTGAAGAAGCAGGCAAACTCGAGTGTTTTTATGCTAGATTTGATATAGATGAGAAAGTTGTGGGGAAATGTGACAGGACGAAAGAGCTAAGCATAGTAAACTGGGGAAACTTGGCAAGACCTGCTCATTCAGACACCCTTGAGTCCCTCCATCTCCAGGTGTAGGAAGGGCACCTTTCACATGAGGGTTTTATGACCTGCTCCAAGGGAAGGTCAGAATCCTTTCTGTACCTGCTGTTTCTCTAATTATTTCAAACTGAGATATTCAATATGACAAGATGTCATATTTTGGGATAGCATGTTTTGAACCCTGTTAAAGTCTTAATTGTGCATTCAGACTTCCAAGAGTAATTCCTACGTTAAATTTTTTAACTAACTTTTTTTTAATAAATCTCTATAATCATCCCAAACTTGCAGTGATGTGGGTCATTTCAAGTAAATGTGTCTTCCCAAACAGAATTTTGTGGTTCAAATGTATAACTGAGAGAACACCTCAAAATATGACAGTTCAGCTAAAAGGTGGCCCTCTCTGTTCTTAGAAGTAGGTGTGGTGAGAACCTTACCATAATCATATAAGGTACATATAGAACTAGTTTACCTGAACTGATGAAGGGCTTATTTATTTCTAAAATAATTTATACCAGAAAAAGTTGGTTGAATTGGTCTCAGAATCCCTGGATGTAAGACCTGGAAGCTGATTATCACTCACAAGTATTTGAGGACTCCCAAAGTTTCAGACATTTTGTCATCTAAGACTCTTAGACCAGAAGGACCATTGACAGGTCTGATAGTCTGTCCTCTTAGAAAGGAAGGCATCTCAGCAATCCAAACTGTGAAGTTCTTTCCTTTTGATTTCATTTTTTGAACAATGGAGACAAAACCTAATATTTATAAAACTCTACAAAGCACATTAACAGCCACTCTCTCCTACTCATGGCCTCAGTCCTCAGAGTTAGAGTTGAGCCTTCTCACGACAGAATGGCCCCCCTCTGTGTCTTACATTGGGTGTGGGGTGGGGAGGATGGGCACTGGTTGGTTCTCAGTGGTGACAGATGCTGCAAGAAACCAGTAATGAGGGCTATGGCCTCTAGAGGCTGTGGGGAGTAACCAAGCAGTATTTGGAGACAGGAGCCTGTAAGCTGGGGCCTACAGATACAATTGCATGGGGGTCCACCAGGTAGGCTAGAGGAAGTGGACACAGATGCCCAAGCAAGAGAGGCGAAGGAGCGAGGAGGCACGGTAGGAAGCGAGGGAGAACCAGAGGGTTTGAACAGGGTGGGTTCTGGAAGAGCTGGGTACCTCATTTAGCCTACAGGGCAATAAGTTTTCTGCTGGCTGGGGGAGATTTAATCACATGTCCACTGCTGCCAGTTCAAGTTAACAAAGTGAAAAAGCAGTGGGAGCAGGGGGATAGAGACCGAAAGGCCAGGTAGGAGGCTGTGCCTGAAGGGGTCCTAATCTAAGGGAGATATGGGGCAATGGCAGATGGGAATGCAGAAGCCAAATTGCCCAAAGAGCTCCTGGTTAATCCACCCCCACTCCCACCTCCACTCCCACCCCCATCTTCTGATTCTAAATCCTGGGCTGTGTCAGCTCAGAACCTACTGCTGCTTCAGGGAAAAAAAGAGCAGCTAGCTACTCTCTTCTCCAAGGCAGTCTTCATCAGATTATCTATCAAATGCTCTCATAGCTTTTCTTGTTCTGGAAACGCTCACCTTTCCTTTCTGAAAAGCATCTAGTGTCTCACAAAGACAGTGGCATAGAAGGAGTATGCCAAGTGACCCTCCAAAGGATGGGAAAAGGACTCAGGTCCCAGCAGGGGGAGGATAGAGTGAGGGGGCACAGGTAGTTGAGAAGGCTGAACCCCAGTAGGGCTGGATTTGGGCCACTTGTGAACCCTTCAGGGTCCTGGCAGGGCAAGCTTTCTCTGAGCTTGTCCAACCATAAGAACAGATAATGCTACAAATCGGTGTCCTCAAGGTATGGAGTCATTTTTTATAAATCACCTAGAGAGGCATTGCTGGGGTTGAAAGTACAATTTATTGTTGAATTATTAAATAGTCCCAGCAGAGTAAAAATGAGGCAACCTAAAGGGCAAGACACTGGAAAATGGGACTGAAGCCAACCCGCCCCCCCGCCCTGCCCCCTGCTCTCCCAAACAGGCCTCTTCCTGTTCTCCTTGGACCCTGCAGGACAGGGGAACAATTAGAAATGTCGCAATCCTTAGAAAAAGCTACATTCTGTAAAAGACAGATATTTTTGAAGGGTATAGATTTCTTTCAGAAACTAAGGAAGGAAGCATGTAAAAATAAGCAATTAAAAGTAGATGAATGAAGTGTCGTTCTCCCTCCCCAAAGTTATCAATATGGCTTGAGCACAGCCATTCCCTGGGCTCTCTGTCTTTCTCCCACCAGCTCTCTTTCCCCTGCCTCCTGTCCCCACTGCCTCCTTTCCAGCCTTCAGAGGGAGCCATCTGGGGCCTGGAGGTTCTGGGGTCCAAGATCACCTGTGCTCTAGGCCAAGTCAGGCCCTCTGTCAGGAACCCTGCTTTGTCGTATATAATTCAGAAAAATCCTGTAGACCAACACTGTCCCGGTCACATGGGCTTTCCCAACATCAGGCCACCAAAACCTGCACCTGACTCATACTTTTCTGCAAACCCTGAAACCGTTTCTCTTATATCTTTCCTTCTTTCCAACTGAGTGGCCTCTATTTTATTGGCCTTTAATCCAAAAAAAAAAAAAAAAGAAAGAAGAAAGAAGTACATAGTCCACCTACATAAATAATGCCAACTATTTTTTCCTCCTGCTTTAAAGTCATTTTTAGAAATAGCATCCTGTCAGAAGAATTTTTTTTAATTTCTATAAAGAGAAAAAATTTTTTACCCTGTAGATTATGCTATTCTTTTTCTGTCCTGTTATCCTGTTAAAGCCAACACCCCCAGTTACCTTTAAATCCAGGCATAAAAGAGCTCCTGGGGCACAGAAGGGACAGAATTAAAAGAAAAGCTAGGATTTGGAATGGCTAGTGTTTATATAGAAAGTTTTCTGTCCACAATGTACTTTAATGGATACTATTTCTTTAATTCTAGCTCAAACCTATGAAGAACAGGTAAAATCAAGTTACTTGCCCAGTCACACAACCAGAAGGTGAAGCCCCCGCCCCCTCACTGCAATCTCCCCTGGGTGTATTGAAAAGCATCCCACCCCTGCCTGGACCTTTCTCCCCTCTAGGCACCCTGCCACCTCACGGTTCACACACCTTACACCAAGGCTACTGTAGGTGCCATTGTCTGCTGGATGAGGCCCAAGTCCAAGACCTGGGTCAGGTATATTGTTTTCATGGTCCTATTGTTTTCATGGCCAGCTTCCTATTCCTCCTCAAACAGCCCACACCGACCTCTGCCGCACCGGCTAGCATTAACACTCTCCATCTCTTCCTGGGCTGCCTTTCCCTCCTAAACAAAACCCTGACACAGAGGCTGTTCTTCTTTTCTGCACTCCACTCACCAGGTGGTAACTCTGTGTGCAGCTAATACATGTCTGTCTCCCACACTGCCTTGTAGTTTCTAGTGCCTTTGTGTCCTCAGTGCCTGACACTTAATAAGTGTTCAGCAAATACTTGTAAGAGGATAGAATTGAGGGAGGGATGGAGAGGAAGGGAGTTTGGGCTTTCTAGATGCAAACCCTTGCTGTCAGAAGGTAATGGCAACCACATGTTGTCTCTACAAATGGGCATGGTCACGTGTTCCCTCCATGATTTCTCCTTCAGAAATGCTCCCATTGTGGCCACTCTTTCTGCCTTCCTCTCTCCAAGGTAGGAAGTTACATTTAAGCAGACTCTCAATTGTCCTAAGACTCTGTGTCTTCATGAACGTCACATGCCAGCACCGTCCCACAGATCCTTGGCTCTGGCTCCACCCTGCACCTGTCCTTAAGCATGCCTCACCCTCGTTAGTTTTATTTACCTGAGCCACAGTTGGTCACCAGTTCCCACCTTCTGGGCCCCCATCCAAGTCCTCCACACATGAATAACTCTGAATGTGGGTGGCTAGGCAATAGTTCTAATTAGAGTTAACATTTGATTATAAACCCTGGGGACCCAGATTCTATCACTCTCCCACCAATGCCCTGAATCACAGATCCCCCTAAATAGGCCAGTAACTGTCACTGCTGTGACACTAGCAGGTGATTTGTGTTACATGGGCCATCATATTCACATGCACAGCAGACTACAAAGGGAACATAGAGAAGGGGAAGCAACTAAAGATTCTGTCCCAGACACTTTTGCTGGTGTGGTTGGAGGCCAGACCAGGCACAGGAGCTGGCCTTTCCACCAGCAGGGACAGAAAAAATCACACAGGAGACCAGCCTGAGCCAGTGGGCTATGTTGCCCTATACTTTGCAAATGCCTGTTTTCCTTGAAATGATCGACAAGTTTTTGCAGTGTGGCCTTTGTGCTCTTTATTAGAAAACTAGGTGCAAAGAGACAAACTTCAAGAAGTTTCTTTCTGCACAAACTTCATCCTGTGTATGGGATATGCTGATGCAGAGAGCTTTCTTATAGCTCAGGTTGTTCGTTTGGTCTGCAGGTCACAGGGCCTCTGGACTTCGGTTCAGACAGCCATCACATTACAACCACCTCACCAAGTGTTCTTCAAGTTACCAGTTGTCATGATTGGTCCAAAATGTATTCAGTATATTTAGGGGGAAAAGGTCAGTGCTGAAAGTCAAAAGATATGGGTATGAATCCTAACTCTGCTGCCTGTTAAAATGTATCTGCAGGTTAGCTAAGGGCTCATAAAACTAAGGTCTATGGGTCCAACTCAGCCCCCTGCCTATTTTTTCACCCATTTAAGTTTTGTCTACTCCTGTTTTCTCACTGCAGCAGCAAAGCTGAATGCTCATGCAGAGATCTTTATGGCCCACAAAGCCTAAATTATCAACTATCAGGCTTTTTATAGAAAAAATATGCCACCCCCTGGGTGAGGTTATTTCACCTCTCTAAGCCTCAGTTTCCTCATTTATAGAATGGGCAAAATACATCAAAGGAGTGATGCTGTGAGAAATAAATGAGAAGGTGTGAAAAATTCAGTCACATAGTAATGTTGGATACATATTGGGATGTTTTAAATTATTATTTTAATCTTGCCTTTGTCCAGCCATGTCCCTCTTGGACATGTAAGAGAAAGACACAGCTTCTGTCTGTCTGGCTCTATCCCTGTTTTCTTCCTTATTTCTCTTCATTTTGGCACACTACACACCCTACTATCCAAAGAAGAAAAACTTTAATTAAAAATAGTGTGATGGTTAAAATTGTATAGAAAATAAACTTATTCTAAAGAAATTTAGATTCCATTGAGCATCTCATGTTATTTATGTCTTTTGAATAGTAATTCCTATCATCTTTTTATTTTTGATATAAATTTAATCATGAAATTTACAATATTTTACTAAGAACAGTGACTTTTTGCCTTCTACACACAGAACTTTTTTCTAGAGAAAATATTAGATGTTTTCAAAGTCTCACATACAAAATGTTCATCTTCTTGGAAAATTTTATAAAGGTCTAAAAATAATAAAACTAAAAATTAAAATATGAAATGGAGCTATTTGAGATCACCTGAGATTTTTTCTCAATCAGAAGGAAATAACTATGCATTTTTAAGAAGGAGGGGTGAAACAACATTCTTCTATTCATATTAAATCATTTTTTTTTATTTCAATTCAATGTCTCTCTTATCAACACTTTAGCAGCCTTCCAATTTGCCTTGCAAAGAAGTTGAAATCTTCAGAATGGCTTATAAAAAAGAATGCATATCCTTACCAAAATTAAACATATTAAAGCATTTAAATATTTTTAGCCAGAACTATTACAAAGTTTAAAGAGATAAAATGGTTTCAATGAAAGAAGATTTAGGACATCTTAGACCCAGTGGAGCTTGTCTTACTTTCCTCACCTTCGCCATACTCAACAAAGAGGAGAGCATAAAGGGCTTAACATTCTTTTTCATTTATTATTCATTTATTATTCTTTTTCATTCATCTACGTGAATTCGATATGAGTCCAGCCAAGTGAATCTACACTTTTATACCTGTAACTGAGACAAGCTCTAAACATGCTAAAAAAATGGAAAACCATTCTGGTTCTGGATACTCATTTTATGACAGGCCGCTCTTAGATCATAAGATCAACTCAAACTGGACAACATTTTTCTTCAGGTGAAAATTCAGAAGAACTAAAAGAATTGTTTTAATTTGGAAAACGTGAAGAAGAGAAGTGTTTGATTTTCCTCCCAGGTGCTTTTGCTTCTGATCCTTGTTGTGAAAAGGATCCAAAATGGGATGTTTTGGCCTGGGGACAAATATGGTTACTCTGAGACTAAAGAAGCAGGTGTGATGAGAGCCTTTAGGGGTCAGATGCTGAAGGGGTGGCACTATTCCAGGGTTATCTACATTCCACCGTGTTGTTATCTCAGGAGTTTACATTGTGGGCAATTCAAGAACTCACTGCACTTGTCTATGCTTCATCATCTTGGTTGTTTGTACGGATAACCAAACCAGTCCACAGTGGGGACAGAGTGTGGAATCTATGTGATCTGATGCCTGTCGTCCTCACTAATTACATGAACTTAGGCAAGTTATTCAATATCTCTCTAGGTCTCTGTTTCCCTGAGCGCAAAACAGTACTTGCCTCTAAGTGTTATGGTGAAATTTCAAATGAACAAAAGATGTAGGTACCTACATCACTATTCACAAATCAAGAGCCCAACAAATGCTCTTTCCTTCTTTTGCCTATGATTACGAGCCTCAGATTCACTAAGGAAACCATAACGTTTTTTGACTATAAGAAGTCAACATTATTTTGTCACCTAAAATTCAATGTTTTGTTTGTTGGTTTTTTGTTTAGGCACTATACCATTCCCAAACTGTTGGTGAGACGATATTTTAAATTTTCTGCAAAAATGTTGAAATTAACATACAGGAAAAATAGGGTGAAGAAAAGGGAAGTCAAGACGTTTGTAATCAAGATGGAGTCAGATAGGGAGACAATATGAGAGTAGCAACAGATAGTAAATGTACTAATTTCAGAAATTGATGCACAAGTAGAGTGACAGATGCTGGGAACACAATGGTCACCTGGAGGGTCCAGATCCACCCTCCTGGGGAGACATATTTATCAGCACCCACACAGGTAGATAACTACGGACAGGTGTGCTGAGGTGCACTGTCAAGAATAAGCACAGGGTTGTGGCACTTACAACAAAGTGACTGGATTTCACGTAGGGGCTTAGACAGGCCTTCCCTAAGAAAAGGAATGATGCTTGACCTGAAAATGGGAGGATGAGGGTAAGTAAGGATTAACTAGGAGGAGGTAAGTTTTCAAGGAAGAGCACAGCACTTTCTGTCTTTAGGAAGAAAATGTGGTCTTATTTAGCATGTGAGGAATGAAGAGATAGCCATGTGGCTAGAGCAGAGACGCAGAGACAAGATGAGCTAGGGGAGGTAGGGTGGACCAGAGAGCTACCAGGTCAGGTTTCCCAAGATATGCCAATAAAACATCAGCTATCAGTGAGTTAGCTTTCAGCATAGCTCCTCTGTCTCTGTCAGTGCAGAGAAAAAGCATTCAGGAAGATTCAGGAAGGAGTGGATTCAAGACTCCATCCAGGGGCATCCTGCTGCTGGCCAAAAGTCATGCTTCCCTTGTGACGGATGGCAGAACTCAGTAGGAGCCTTTTTTTCGATTCTGCATGGAGGGTATATTTGTTGTATTATTCTCTCTGCTTTTGTATATGTCTGAAATTTTACATGATAATTACTTTTTTTAAGTTAAAACTTACAGGTCTTTCTCATCAGCTGCAGTTTTGTTATGAACATGGGCTGGTGGCCAGTTGTTTTCCTGAGGCTGTAACCCTGGGCTGGCCTGTTGTAGGGGAAGGACTGCAGTTATGCCCTCCCTCAGAAGGAAAGAGACAGGCTTATTCTGTTTGGGGAAGAATCAATGAATTAGAGTACTTGGTTCAATTCTCTGAACCTTCTACATCTAGGGAATTAGGCTATAAACCCTATAAAACATTCTCTGGGGATTTCCAGGAATTCTTGTTTACACCCAGACCACTAACAACATGATGGGAGTACAGATTTTATTTCACAGTGTTTGAGCATTTGCAGCTCAGAACAAAATTGCAATGAAGTAGGAGAGCAATGAAGAATTGCGAAAATTTTGTGAATATCTCATTCTCTCTGTGGTTCTGACTCTATATTTAAAATACTCTTCCTTTCTTCCTTCCTATCTTCCTTCCTTCCTTCCTTCCTTCCTTCCTTCCTTTCTTCTTTTTTTCTTCCCTCCTTCTCTTCTTTTCTTCATGTCTTTCTTTCCCTCTAAATCCCAATTCTTAATATATGCCAGATACTGTGCAAGGTACTAGAGGATGGTAAGGTAAATGAGGCAGGTACTTATCTTTATCTAAAAGTCCACTCTAGTGAAAAACACAATAATTAAAGAAGGACAAAATGAAACAGGATTATTAACTGGGATATGTGGTCTGAAGAAAGATGGGTACCTGGTAGAAAAAGATTCATGGGGAGAAGTCATTAACATTCAGGGGCCAGAAGTAGCCCTCTCCTAGTTTACAGGTTTCAAAGTTAAAACATCTTTTGGATTTTAATATTTACAAGGGTCTTATATTCCATACTAATCCCTTACCCATTATTTCCAAGAGGAAATAATGTTCAAATTGAGATAACAGACTTTTTCCCACAACCCCTTCCCACAGCCCTAATCAGCCATACTCTAAGCCAGCTGTCCCCAACACTTTTGGCACCAGAGACAGTACTCCTATGAGAATCTAATGCCTGATGAGATGGAGCTGAGGCAGTGATGCTAGCTCTGGGGAGCGGCTACAAATACAGATGTAGCTTCTCTCACCTCCTGCTGTGTGGCCCAGTTCCTAATGAGCCACGGCCTGGGGGTTGGGGACTCCTGCTCTAAGCTATTTTCTATAATCCTAAATAGAATGTAAAAAATTATCTGTATCTCTCGTTAAGATTGCATTTAGATCTAATTAGAGGAATATTATAGGAAAGAGTTACTTGTGATGAAAAACAGAGGTTAGTGGTGATAAGCGCTTTTAATGGGAGCTGCGGACGGCCTTGAAAGTCAGTCTGTATTTGGAACAAAGCCACAAGGTTCAGAGCAGAGGAGAAAGAAGAGTAGTCATAGCAGACCACTGGCATTTAAAATAACTTTCTTTCTTATTTTGAATTTATTTGAGTTTTAGGAACATTTGATCAATGCCAAATGTTATTTCATTAATACAAGTATTTTTTTTAATAATTCAATTTAATTCTTTTCCAGTGGGAATAGGAAATAGGGAAAAGACAGTGAATTGTGTAGCAGAGGCAAAGCAGGAGTGAAGAGACCAACCTATAGAAGGAAATGAAGAAAGGGAAGGAAGAAAAGGACATGAAGAGAAACATCATAAGGAGAAAAGACATCTGTAAGAAGCAAAGAGAAAAGAGGGAAGAAATTTAAAACTCCTGTTTGCTTGGACATGTGACATAAATTTCAAACATTCCCTTGGAAATGCTAAGTAGCTGACTAGATAGTTTTAGATTTGTAACACTGAAAAAAATCTTTATTTAAAATGAGCAATTATCTTAGTTTTCCTCTGAGAAACTGGTCTCTGAGTTACTCAGCGGTGTTTATAACAATTCAAATGCACAGATCTGAGAAGATAGAAGTAGTAACCCATTCCCAGCTTAGAGGTTTTAAAATAAAAATTTTTTGTATTATAATGTTTCCAAGGGTGTTTATAACCCTTACCAATTCTTCTCTGAAGATATATACATATATAAAACCAGCTCAAAATGATGGAGTAAACTGTTGTACAAACTTTATGACTACTAAATTGTTTTATTCAAAGTCAGGTCAATTGTTTGGGCTGCAGTGCAACAAGAAAGAAAAATGCCTGAAACAGTTGGACTTGATTCAGTGACAGAGTTTTTCTGAGTGAAAAATTTTTTCCTCTATGGTCTTAGGTTCAGCAATTGAAAGCCTGCAAATTAAATTGACAAAGACAGATTAGCAAGACAAAAAAAAATGTAATTATGTATGTAAATATATAAATTACATATGCAATTACATAGGTACTTTGTACACACACACACACACATACACAGAACTTCACAAAGAAAAATGACTCAAGTAAGTGGTTAAAATTTGGGGATTATATGCCCTCTGGGTAGGGGGTGAGGATGGGCGCTTCTGGGACTGCAAATGACTTATGAGAAAGGCGGTAAGGGCATTTATAGAAAAACAAATGACCTTTTGGAAAAGATAAAAAACTTTTAGAAAAATAGGTAGGAGATGTGATCATTTTGTGACTATGTCTGTTTGGATGTGGTGCCGAATTCTCTCCCAGAAAAGATTATAGTTGTCCCCAGGGAGAGGATTTATGACAATCGGGTCCTTTTGGGAGGCTCTGCTTTTAGGCAGATAAGAAATTTCAGAAACTCAAATGCCTTCAGCTCAAAATAATTTTTACGCCACAGTGGTTTATCCTGGACCCCTTTGGGTACAATGCACCAAAATGGCACATATTATGAACACCTGGATTTAGGAGGCTTTGCAAAATGGTATTTCAGTCAAGCTGCACAGAAAACCATTTTCTTATCACTGTGGCAGCCTATCCATAAATTCACATTCCCCCTTATTCTGAGAAGGGTATCACACTAATGACATGGGCATAAAGGAAAAATTGTCTTCTTTCCGTGAGAAAATAAGTGCTGTCCTCTAGAGCCAGAATAATTCCAAGACTTGAATGATTTGTACATCAAGCATATATAGATCTTCGGCCTATGTGGTGTCAAGTAAATAGTCAGACACACAGCTCTGGATCTGGAGACAGCTGGTGGGGGGACTAGAGGTTTGCTGAATTGGAGAAAATGGTTCAAGGCTTAGGAGTGCATGCAGTCACTCAGACAGGGGCAACATCACCAGCGTCGCCGGTATCGCAAGGATAAAAGTGGGGAAACAATAAGCAGAAGTGGGAGGAAAACCAGGTAAGAGACAAGTAAGGGAAAAAAAGGAGAAAAGATAAGCTAGTATAAGGCATTTCTTGGGATTAAAGGAGGCTTTTTACAAGTTTGTAATCACTGGAAAAGAAGCTCTTGGAAAGGAAGAGCTGGAACATACACAGAAAGAGGATAGCTGGTGGGTCCTCTCTCTAGGAAGCAGGAGGGACAATTTTCATTAGAGATGAACAAAGGAAAGGAGGGAAGATAAATCATTTAACCTCTCAAAGTACGACTTAGTTTCTTTTCTATAAAATGAAATCATTGCACCAGGTAAGCTCTGAGGTTTTATCATCTATTTTAACATTTAATAAATCATATAATTCCACTGAGTTCTCTGTAGCTGTTTACATAGTTTGATTTTAGAGTGGAGTTTTCAGGAGTGACATACTACTGTTCATTATTCTTAAGAAATTATTTATAGACAGATTATATACTTCTTGAAACTACTGATAGAATCCTAATTTTTTTTATTTTAAGGATATGGAGAGGGGGAGTATTGTTCAGGGTCAATTATGGCATGCATAACCTGAATCTAACCATGAGGAAACTACAGACAAACCCCAAAAGAGGAACACCCTTTTTATTTATTTAATTTTTGAGGTACTATACTCTTCAAAAAATGCCAATGTCATAAAAGTCAAAGAAAGTCTGTGGAAATATTCCAGATTAAGGAAAATAAAATTGACAGGACAACTAAATGCAATATCTGATTCTAGACTTACTTCTGTACCAGAGGGTAAAATCCCAAAATGAATATTGTTAAAGTCAATTGGTTAAACTGGAATGCTGATGGTGAATTTGAAAAACAGTATTATAGCCATCTTGGATGGACTAAAGTTGATGGATTTACTGTGGTTATCTGAGAGTACTTCCAAAGGAAATGGACATTGATGTATTTTAGGGTAAAGGGCCATTGCCTTAGTCTGTTTGGGCTACTCTGAGAAAATGCCATGGACTGGGTAGCTTATAAACAGCAAAAGTTTATTTCTCACAGTCCTGAAGACTGGAAGTCCAAGATGCAGGTGCCAGCATGGTCACATTCTGGGGAGGACCCTTTTCCTGGTTCAATACCAGTTCCTTCTCACTGTGTCCTCACAAGGTGGAAGGGGCTAAGAATCTCTCTGGCACCTCTTCCAGGAGGCACTACTCCCATTCGTGAGGGCTCCACCCTCATAACCTAAGCAGCTCCTCAAAACCCCACCTACTAATACCATCAACTTTAGGAAGTAGGATTTCAATATATTAATTTGGGGGAACACAAACATTCAGATCATAACAGCCATGATTCATCTAATTTACTCTCAAATGATTCAGAGAAAGAGAGAAAGAAAGAACAAAAGGGTAAAGCAAAAGTGGCCAAATGACCATCTGGGCAAAGAGTACACCAGTATTCAGTTTACTATGTTTATTCTTTCAGTTTTTCTGTAAGTTGGAAATTAACGTTAAATTAAAAGTTAAAATATGCATCATTAGCTAAAGAAGTGGTTACAGTTCTGTGTTCTAGCTCTTTACCAAATTGCATCAGAAGTTTCAGATAATTCTACTCCAATAATAATGCGATGCTTTGCAAGGGGAATCTTTCTTGGCATTTGAAATAATTGAGCTGACATTATTTGTGTAAAAAGCGAAAAAAAAAAGAAAAAACTAAGCATTTCATGACAGATATACATTTATAATGAGGAGTAACTCTAAAACAACCCCATATTTTCTGTTTATGTATTTATTTGTCTTATAAATTGCAAAACAAGAAAGAAAAGGGAAATTATAATCAAACTAACAAGTGGAATTCTAACTGTTGCTAAAGCAGAGAATTCATAAAGGAAGTAGTCATGATGGATGTGAAATTTGGTTTAATTGTGAGATACATAGAAAGCAAAACTGATGGAAAAATCGTCATCTTTCTACTGCCAGAATAGTGTCTCAACAAGTTTCTATTGTGTCAAGTACAAGCTGAATGACTTTATTAAGACAAGCAAAAAGAGGATGAAAATTACAGGGGAATTTGGAGTAAACTTTTTTTCCAATTCTTGTAACTCTGACAACAGATAATTGTATGATGCTGTGTATGTACATTTATTTTACTCTTTGTCATTGCTTTGAAAAGCATCTTTTCATAACATTGTCCTGTACCAACTGGTAACCCCCCTGATCTGACTACTCTGATTTGAGTCCACTCTTTGGTGTCCTCCAGCCTGACTGACAATGCAGTCACCTTCCTGAAGGTGACGCTGTGCTTGAGCGCTGTCCTAGGTGATGTGAGCTTGTGAGAAAAGGCGGGGTGTGCCAGGGGAGAGGCAGCGGTGAGCGCACAGCTTCAAAACTGAAGGAGGGAACAGTCCGTACCATCGCTGATGGTACAGATAAGGAGCAAGGTCATGACCGGCCATATGCCATGCAAGAGTGTTGAAATTAAAATGGCATGAGCTTTTGTCCTTTTATCCTAATCTAGTAATTAATATGTCATTCGCGTAGTCATGAATCCATCACCTTTTATTTCCCATCCCCTCTCCTTCTTTCTTCCATTTGAAACCTTTCCTCCTTCCCTCTCTATTTATTCTTGAATTTGCTTTCGTAACTGATGTAGGTGTTTCCACAGCATAGAAATTATATTGACGTAAACCCCTTTGAGTGCCGATCTCTAACTGACCTAGAAATATTGCCCTAACTGCCTGGGAGATATGATAATAAAAGATTTTTGTGATGGCCAGAAAATAAAAAACACAATCCTGAAGTTCCAGTGTAAGATGTTGGCATTCTACTGGCTTTATTGGGAATAGATATGAGAAGTGGTTGTTGGAAAATATTTTTTTATATTGATAATTGGTTTTTGAAGTTCATCTTAGTTGAGAAGAATGTATAAGAAATGATTATTGAGGTTGAAGTTTTCTCTAACAATTAGTGTCACTCCCTCCCACAAATCATTTTTTAATTCATTTTTCAAAAACCATAGATAATACCTTTTCTCTATCAAAATATAAAAAGAAAAGTACAAATTCAATCATAAATTCTTGGTAATCCCCCTTCCATTATTTCCATAGGAGAGAAAGAATATACTATGTCCAAGTTATGATTAACATTAGAGTCTGGGGTAGAAAAGCCAGCAGGACTTGAAAACACACAAAACCATTTTTAGTCTTGGTAAGTCTCACTACAGCTCATTAAGTAAAACCAGCCACAACACAAATTGACATACTTTTTCAGTGACGAAGTGGAACTCCCCAGAAAAGCTCTTTTCTAAAAGAGGCTGGTGTGATTTGGGGGGAGCCCTGTCTACATCTGGACCATAGGGGTGATGTTCCAGACACGGTAAGTGGAGCAGGAGTGGAGGGAAGCAATGAAAATGCTTTGTACATTTGGAAACATACTTTTAGGAGGAATACTAACAAATGGTGCTCATAAAATGAGAAAAGAAATGGTCAAGAAGTGATTTTTGTACAACCTTTAATTTATGAAACAATAAGAGAGGAAAGCGAGCAGACATTTCTTCTAAGGAAAAGGCAGCAAGAAGCATCTAAAAGCTGTTGGAAACCAAATATCACAAGGATACTGCTAAGGAGGTTCTCTGGACTTCTTTTGTTATTTTTAAAACAGTCAACTTTCTTTGGTGAATGAACTACTTTTATTCTTGTTTAGAAGGAAAAAAATAATCTAGCTAGCCCCACAAGGTTCTTGGGGTTATTTGTCCTTTTCAATTACAGAATCTCAAAGATGACAGGGAGCCTTGGAGATTAACTGCTTTATAAATGAGGATACCAGTTTAAACAATCATCCGAAGTGTTATGCAGGTGATAAGTGGCAAAGTTGAAATAGCAACCCAGTCCTGTCAACCACCAATCGACAGTTATATTCTCCCCACACAAAACTCCCTCCTTAGTATACTTACACCAATACACAGAAAGTTAAACTCCACCCCATTTCTAGATCCTGCAGCCCACGGCAGTGCTGAATAGCATTCTCATTAGCTCCACAGCTTCTCTACGTGGTTGGTCCCACAGAGAACAGACGCTAGGAGCCCCATCTGAGTGTTGAGTCCAGCTCAAACACAAAGAAATTAGAAGTTTTGCTGAGGTCAAAGCTAGCCCATCTCAACCTCCCGGGGCCACATGACTTATCTCCAAGAAGCAACGCTGCATCTCACTTTTGACAGAATGTCTTCCTTTTTGCCTTTGTAGGTTTCACAGCGGCAGCATCCCTCGTGTCTTTGGCTTGGGCCTTGGCCTCTTACCAGAAGGCCCTCCGGGACTCTCGAGATGACAAGAAGCCCATCAGCTACATGGCTGTTGTCATCCAGTTCTGCTGGCACTTCTTCACCATCGCTGCCAGGGTCATCACCTTTGCCCTCTTTGCCTCCGTTTTCCAGCTGTACTTTGGGATTTTCATCGTCCTTCACTGGTGCATCATGACCTTCTGGATCGTCCACTGTGAGACAGAATTCTGTATCACCAAATGGGAAGAGATTGTATTCGACATGGTGGTGGGGATCATCTACATCTTCAGCTGGTTCAATGTCAAGGAAGGCAGGACACGCTGCAGACTCTTTATTTACTACTTTGTGATCCTTTTGGAAAATACAGCCTTGAGTGCCCTCTGGTACCTCTACAAGGCGCCCCCGATTGCAGATGCATTTGCCATCCCAGCCCTGTGTGTGGTGTTCAGCAGCTTTTTAACTGGCGTGGTTTTTATGCTGATGTATTATGCCTTCTTTCACCCCAATGGACCCAGATTTGGGCAGTCACCAAGTTGTGCTTGTGAGGACCCAGCCGCTGCCTTCACTCTGCCTCCTGAAGTGGCCACGAGCACTCTACGGTCCATCTCCAACAACCGCAGTGTTGCCAGTGACCGGGACCAGAAATTCGCAGAGAGGGACGGCTGTGTACCCGTCTTTCAAGTGAGGCCCACAGCCCCATCCACCCCATCATCTCGCCCGCCACGGATTGAAGAATCTGTCATTAAAATCGACCTGTTCCGAAACAGGTACCCAGCGTGGGAGAGGCACGTTTTGGACCGGAGCCTCCGAAAGGCCATTTTAGCCTTTGAATGCTCCCCGTCTCCCCCGAGGCTGCAGTACAAGGACGACGCCCTGATTCAGGAGCGGCTGGAGTACGAAACCACTTTATGAAGCGGAGGGCCTTGGGGGAGCCACGACCTGCGGGTGAGGAGTGACAGCAGGGCTGTGGCAATAACGAAACTGCACCCGGGAGCAGGCCGGCGAGCTGGCTGGCTCAGTCCATCCTCATCGCCACGTGGCACCTGCTGCCCGCCCCCCTCGGAGCGGCCCCCGACCGCCTCCCGTGCACCTGCGCGGGACGCGCCGCACAGCGGACGCCCGGAGGCGCCCGACTCCTCCTGCGCTGTCTCTCAGAGTCTGCCAGAGGGTACTCTGATTCTGGAAAATGTGGCCTCCCATCGATAGGGTGTTCCGACATAATTAACTGCTCTGTGCATAAAATACACCCAGGCATACACACGCAGACACACACGTCCACGTCCACTCACACACACACCACCAGTCCTCTGTCGAAATAGCGTAGGGGGTCTTTCTTGATGCAAAGCTCCGATTCCCACGGGAGTATACAAAACAAAGAGAGAGAGAATATATTCCTCAAGACTTGAGAAAACAAATAACAGTTCTGCTTAGAAAAGAACTCATAAATCATTCGCATTTGGAAACCAATACCTTGCGTGAAAAGCCTTGCTGTCCAGCGCACAGCAAGCTCAAGTGTGTTTACACGTGTATTAGAAGTGAGAAAATGGTTTGTTTTCAACATATTTCAGGACTTGTTTTTTTTTTTTTATTTTAAATTTTCAGTTGAGAACATCTCTTATGACAGAAATCCTATGCAGCACATGGATGGCTTTTGGCAAGACCAAGGAGCTCCATAACTTAGTGATGTAAATTAAATGGTAATCATGATTCAGTATTCATTCAATCACGAAAATTTAATAAATACGGGAGGAGGAAATGGAGAGGAGGGGGGGCAAGGCAGAATGAGCGCTGATCTCCCAGCCTGTGCAGCTCACAGTGAGCGGCGGGAGAGGACCGGGCTGTGACTGGACGTTTCAAGTCTCGGAATGTGCGTGGCTCTGTGTGACCGCAGGCAGACACGATCCAGAACACGGCATGCCCCCGTCTTTCTAGTGCCAAACATCGTCCAACCACAGGACTGACATGGAAGCCCTGAACAACTGAGAATGAGTGGCGTGAGCCCCCAAAAGCAGAAGCTAGAATGAACAATCAAGTTCTCCATTGTGTACAGACTCTCCCACCACATCCAATTCAAGGTCAAAGTGATGTGTCTTTTAGAGGCTTTGGGACACTTTTTAGTAAGTATGAGCAGACAAATGCAGTGAATATGCTATGACAAACGCTTCTGAACTGATTGAGGGCTTATCGCTAGATCCAGCTAAGATTTGTATTTGAATTATTTGTAAAGCCACACTCTTACAACAAGCTTCTGGTTTTAAATACCTCCGTACAGCAAGTAAACATTCCCCGCTTTCTGTTACCAGTGTCCTCGGTCATGGTGCTTTTTGTTGCATTAAAAGTGCCGGTCAAACTTTGATAGTATTTTTTTATAGTTGGTGCAGAGTGGAATAACTCATGGATTATTTCAATATTTTTGTAATAAAAAATATAGGGTATACATATAGACATCATCACTTTTTTTACAGACCTGGAATCGTTTAAAATACTTTAAGCATCGTAATCACTTGGGATGTCAGAAACTGGTCCACTAATTCCATCAGCCTGCCTCAGCAGATTGAGAACACTTGTCTCTTGCAAGATCACCCTTCTTTGTAATGTCGGTGCCCCCAGGAACCTGGCCAGGGGTGCTATCAGAATATCAGGTGACAAGAGAATCAGCTTAACTAGAAAGGGCTTGTCAAGACTGGCCATTGTTTCCCAGGAAATCAAAGACGTAAATGATTACTTTCATCCATCCATTATGATAAACCTGACCACAGTGGAAGATGTCTTAAATTTCCTTCCCTGGTTTTATAAGAACCCAAATGACATATTAAAGATTAGTCAAGTCACACACACGCACACACACACAGACACACACACACACATATGTCAGTTTAACTTAATTATTCAGTTATTGAGACTGTCCAATTCACTTAAAATAGTCAAGTTCTATAGTCACCACCTCTAATGGGTGTGTCATACAGAGACTGCTGTCCCCATGATGACATCCACAGGAAATGACAGAGCACTCAACCTGGGACTTCTTTTGGTACAAAAGAAGCAATGTTTAAAAAATAGATGATTTTTATCAGTAGACGTACTTTTCTAGTATGCCATGATTTGATCCTCCAAGCAAGATTTCACTAAAATATAACCTTTTGTTCAGATATGAAAAGATTATCTAGTCACCAGTAAAGATATTCTTCTTGTCAGCAATTGTAGAAGGAAAACATGATTGTGCTGCCAAATTCTTCACTATTGTGCAGAGCCATGAGTTTTTATCTTTATTATTTCTGAGTCAACTTTTAATTGATGATCTTTGGAAATTGAATTGCTCAGTTGAACTATACCTTTCATTCCATGAGCAAATAACAGATAACAATATAATAGTGTCAATCAACACAACAGTCCCCATCACTCTTCAATCATGTAAGTGCTAAATTATTTCTCAACTTGATCCCTCATTTAACATGTGAAGAGTCAAAATGAGTACTATGTAAACTTAAAAAATGTACTGTGCTTTATTTTGGAGATGGGAATGCAGTCAGGATGGTGTACAAAGTTTGAATTTTTTTAATGATTTCCCAAATACTGTAAATACTCTGTTATCCAACATACTTGAAGATTATGATGTTTTAGTCAAAAATTTTTGTTAAGAAAATGACATCTCTAACATGTAATTAATTACAAATTTTCTCAAGATTATAAGAACAAAAAAATTTACTTCCAAGGTGAATCATGACTTAATCTTGCTTCCATGATTTTGAAAGCACAGCACTGATGTCAGACTTTGTGGTAATAACAACTTCTATTAGTTTCTACACACACAGATAACAGAGAGTTTAAAGTATTAGGATTTAAAGAGACATCGTCAATGTACAAAAGGAACAAAGTTTGATTTTGAATTATATTTTAATTCTTCCTGAGATTTCATTTTCAATCTGCCATTAAACCTTTCTCGTAAAGTAACTGGGGATTCCAAAAGGAAGAAGCCACGGTTAGCATGCAAACCGGAAAAGCTGAATTTTTAATCTGTGCTCTCCAACTTCCTGTGCATGAGTTTATTGAATTCCTTTAAGAGAAGAGATCTGCTCTTTATACTCACTTTTTGCATAGGATAATGAAATTTTCTAAAAGAAAATATTATAAACTTTTTTTACTTTCAAATTAGCATTTCTAAAGAGTACATATATCTTACCCACACTGAAACTTTAAGCATTTGTGTGGAAGAAAAAATCTTTTTCTTGTAAGTCAAAGTTTGGTCCCCCAAAATGACTATGTCCTTTAAATTCTCTTCTTTCACATCTACATTATCCTACTCAACTATGTGTTGTCTAATTCAGTAACATGAACTTTGCAGACACTAGGTTACTATTCATTTATGATAATGCTGTGAATCTAACAAATGAAATAATTTTCTTACTGACATGGCAAGAATATTTAGTTCACATATTGGCAAAATATAAAATATAAAGATAACCTGAAGATAAAGTATGATGAAGTTTTTTATGCTTAATTTCTAAATGCCCAATTTATTTTGATCTATGAATAAATAAAAAGATAGCACTGACAAATTAAAAGTGAATGGGAATAAATAAAATCTCAATGACTGTTTTGAAAAAATATTATATAAATGTGTGTATGTTATATATCATACACACACAAAAAGTAATAGATGAAACGGGTAAAGTATATGCTCCCTTCATGCATAAGATTGGTATGTTATTGACACATAAACTTTTAGATAAAAAGCTTTTTCCTCCTCCTTTTTCAACCTCAGCTCAAGTTTACAGTACCTGTCTATAAGACATCAATGCACCTGTAAACTTCAGCTGGAAATACCTAATATATTTTAACACTTTTAGCTTGAATGAGCTTTATCACTTCTTAGGCATCTCATCTTTTAAGCAGCTGAAGGGAATAGCTTTGAGTCACTTCAGTTTCCTTCTCTGAATTAACTGAATTGAGCAAATAAAACCTCTGGTGTCCTTACCAGGTTTATGTAAGGTTACACATTTGCCTTTAGATGTACCAAATGCCGTTGAGTGGAAGAGTTCTGACACAATGTTTAGACAAGAATCCAGAGATATCTTTTCTAATGAACCATTTTCTAGACTAAATATGTGCTCCCCTGCATTCTCACACATCTTCCCCATTAGCCATTACTGTTTCTATATAAAGCCTGGATGACATGCCTGCGTTTTTATGTTTCTGAGGAGAATTCCTTAAAGCCTTTTTAAAAATAGCTCAGATTGCCTTTCAGAAACATAGCTCAGAGGATGGTTGAAGTTCATGGTGAAAACACAGCAGGACTGAAGTGGTTGTTTCTATAATTTCAGTGATGAATGCAAATCAACTCATGTTCATTTATCTTCAGCAATCCAATGTCACTTTTGAAAACGATCAAAATGATTGCTTCTGCCAGCTCGTGACTCATAACACCCCTCTCTCCATCTGAAGCTGGAACATTTCAAAATGGCTAAAGCCAAGCCATTTCCCTCTACCGCTGACCTCACCCCTATCCCCCACTCCCATTTTCAAGTTTCTGGCCCTTCTCTGTCTCAGGCCGTGAACTGATCTTACAGATGGGCTGCATCGCCCCACTCAGGCAGACTATGCTGTCCACTGCAGTGTTCTCTCCATAGACAGGAGTCTTGCCCAGTTGCTATTCTAAAAATGGGCACATGGAAAGATTCAATACATGCCTGTGTCAACAGTCTCAACAGTATAATTATTCATACTCAGAAGTAAAACTCTGTAGAATGTGGGTGAAATGTATAAAAACATGATGAGCCATTTAATTTTGCAAATTGTAGCAATTAGGCTAGCTGCACACAACCTGCTCTCACGACAGAAAGCCAAACGGAAGAAGTGGCAAACAGCCATTTGCCTGCAGAAATGACGGGTTCAGAAACACTCCCTTGAGTGTTTGAGGCATCATGTTTGTTGTTTCACCATTCATCTGAAACTCTTTCTCTAGACTTCACAAGAAAAAAAAAATTAGGCTTTTGTTATATTGTACACAACAATCTTGCCCAGAAATGAAAAACCTCCAGTCAATCTTGTGTGGCTCATGTTCTGCTAAATAAGAGCCAGTTTAATGTCCCTGAAGTGTCTCATTGTTTTGCTAAAAATATTTTACTGATATAAATATATACTAACATAATATGTCAAAACCACTGGCTAAATAAAATTTTTTACTGTTTTTTTTTTCCTCTTAGATTTTCTTTCAGTTTAGTTCCCCATAGTGAGAAAAGTTTTCCATGATGGAGAGCTTATCATGTGCCTAATGCTGTGCTAAGAAGCTTTTAGAAATGATCTCACTGAAACCCCACAACCACCTATGAGATAAGTACCATTTACAGATGACAAGACCAAAGCTCAGATATTAACCAATGGCCAAGGTCCCATAACTAGGAAGTAGTGGATGTGAGAGTCAAGCATAACTTGTAACAATTTTTAACAACCACAAATTCTTCTAGAAGACCAAAAACAATTTTCCCACCAAAATATATTTCTTATTTGGCAAGATTTTAAAAGGAAAAAAAATTATGTCTGACAAATTTTTCAAAGAAAAATTCATTTAAAAGTCAACTATAATTGAAAAATAAAAATTAAAAAAATCAGATGTCTTTCAAAATGAGAAGTTAAAAATTAAAAAGTCAATGATGAAAAATAGAAGTCTCTATCACCTGTAACTGAATTTTACTTCAACTCCCTAATTCATCACAGTAGGCAGATAAATGCTACTACTCCGTCCCGGACAACTGTTCCCCTTCATGGCCCTACTCTACACTGAAGTAAGTGATAAATATACATTAACCTGATTGTTCTTTCCTTGTGTTCTGTACATGTATGTTATTGTCATCCAGTGAGGCAGACATAAAAATAATTAAATCCCACTACTTACTTTGACAGCATGACAAGAGGCGAGAGGGCGGGTGAGGGAGAAGGAGAGGGAGAGGTTTTTGAAGTGACATTACTTTATTCCATTGTCATAGTTTGCTCTTAAATTTTATTTATTTAATGTCTTGCAGGACACAAAATTCAACATTTAAAAAGATTTTTATTTTTATACCATTATCTTGACCCATCTTATAACTCTAGGAACCTTATCTTAGATTAAAAGTTTAGATGTAAAGAATATAATAAATGTATGCCATATATTCATTGAATTGATTATAAAATATTTTGCCATCTCCCTCCTCATCTTAGATGCAATATGTCTGTATTCTATAGGAAGACAGAGTTAGAACACATTCAATGATGTTGTATAGTAAACTGAGTGTGGTGTTGTTTGAACTGATGCTGGAAAGGTAGCCAATAAAAAAACAAAAATTTACTCCTCAACGCTGATGGTGATCAATCTAAATTTAACATATTAAAAATACAATCAGCTATCTTCCTCCTTTGATAATATTTAAGCAAATTTTCATGAAGTTATATTAAATTAGAAGTCACTGATTTCTACAGAAAATAGCATCTAAAAGAGATCCAAGTGTTAATTTAGAACACTTCTTTTATAGATGAAGCTGAACTTCAAAGAGATCAGGTAGTTTTTGTAATCAGGATTCCTTCAGTCACTTATTCAAACAAAAAGCATGATCTGTATGAATAGCATCGCCAGGTTATTCACGGTCAAGTGCAAAAGGAATTGTGCATTCCAACAACTCACATTTACTTATTAGTCACAGAATAAGAGTCTTCTGGACTTCAACTATACCTCTTTTCTGCTCTACCACACTTTTTTTTTAATTATCTATATTTACTTTTATAGTAGATCGATAAGGAAACATAAGCTTTTTCAAGATTGTATAATGTAAATCTCACTATAAATACTTGCCACACACAATGACAAACATAAATAATGGTGTAAATCAAAGATAAATCAGCAATGGATGACTGACTATAAAGAGAAAAGTAATTTTATCATTTCCTTTTGTGCCATTCCAATGCTAGATATTTTTAAATCAAAGTCACAAAGCAACAACAACAGCAACAAAAAATGAGAATACTCTGGGCACATAGTATTTGACTCAAAACAATCATCTCTCAATAAACTTTCGAGATGTTCCTGAGAACTTCTTTTAAGAAGAGGCATGATATTAGGATGCCTCTAAGATATCTGAAGAATTTTTAGTAGGCTGCTTTTCTGATTTTCAGGAAACATCCTTCATTTGATATATCTTTTGCATACCAATTATTTAGGATTAACAAATTTCCAGACAGAAACCTCAGTTATTGCAACCTGAGAACTTGTGCTAAAGCCATATTTCTGATGCCCAGAAGAGCAGCCATGTGTCATGTTACCATCTGGAGTCAAGACAGTCAGACCCACACCACGTGGGTGCTCATGCTGGCGTGACACCCAGTCCAAGTCCCTCTTGCAATACAGCCCAGCCTGATTGGCTTCCCACAGGTTTAAGGAGTTTATTCTTTCAAGATAACTATTAACTTGCATAACTAATTTTCTCTCAGTGAAATAATTTCAGTCAGGGATGTGTCAATCTATAGGTCATTTATGGAAGAAAAGGAAAGAAAAAAAGCATGCTAATTTTTACAAGCACAGAATAATTCAAAGAATTCCTTGGTGAGTCCCATTAAGCATCAACGCAACAGTTGACTTAATCATCATGCAAAGTCCGAGGCACAATTTTTAGGTTTATGCCACCATGTCATTCACTACCCTGATTACTGCTGCTGTTTAGCCATTGCACAAGCACGAAAGAGTGTAGTTACTGACGTGATGTTTGCAGAGCAAAGATCACGTTTAACAAAACAGATCAACATCGAAACTAATTAATCAACTTGATAAGCAAATATTACCAGCATGGCACTAACACAAAACATTATCCTGTTACTGAAGCCTGTCACCAACTCTTACTAGAATTTCAGAAAATGTAAGATTTCATGTTTTTACTATACTTCCATCTACCAAATTAAGCTGGTGACACTCTTCTATTTCTATTGCTTTATTTGCATTAAAATGGAGCTAATTAAATGCTTATTTCATTTAAGTGCCACAAATGTTAAAAAAAATGGAGATGTTTAACTGTTCTGTGGCATTCTGGCATGGAGTTGTATCAAATCAACATTCAATTATTTCAAATTAATTCATTTATCAGTAAGTGCTAAGATAACCGTGAGTGTGCTTAAAATATATTTTAGGTTTTTATTATTTTAAGAAATTTCTATTTTGATTACAAATCAGTTCAACATTTCAATCCATTGTGATTCTGGAAAATGAACTCTTCTGTACAGCTGCATTAACTCAGCAATTAACCTGCTACCTGTGGCTTTCTTTCCAACCCGCTATTTCTTATTCTTTTCAAGTTGGGAGCCATAGTGCATCATCCTTTAACCAAAGGAGATCTGTCAACTTGTCAAAGAATTGTCATTTTAGATCCTCCTTTTACAAAACTAAAATATTCAATTCTCCTTATTAACCTTTCTAATGTATTGTACATAGAAAAGGAAATGGATCTCTGAAGTATGTTTTGAAAGCTTGGGGTAAAACATTTTCCTTGGCCTGAATCAGAGGCTTGGTACTCTGTGAAAAAAAGAAATCTCTCTCTGCCATGAGTAAAGGGGTCAGCCAGTCACACTCAAAAATCAAGCCTTGTCTGTCACAAAGCTTCAATTTGCTGATGCCATTGATTCCCTTCTTTTTTTACAGAACCGTCTTGGAACTTGTCAAGCTTTACTGAAGGTGATTTGCGTTAATTAATTCAACAGATCCTTTAATCTTGCAAATTATTGACCTGTAATATTGTAGCCAAGCTACTGCAAGGGAAAATTAATCAGTTAGTGGAGAGGAGCCCTTCGGTCCATGTCATGCCGTGATGTGTCCAGGCCTGAAGAGAAAGACCCCTGTGAGGTAGAGCACTAATGAATTTGTGCTACCTGCTTCCTCATCATTCATGCTATGAATATTCATCTACTTCATTAAGTTTTTGCCAGTAAGCACTGCTTTGGAAAAAATAAAAGGAAAAACAAAGCCAATGGATTCAATGGGGCTTGCATAGCTCAGAGAATGGGTAATGGGACATAGGAACTCACTCTAAATGGATATAAATCTACTTGTGTTTGAAAATGAAAAAAAAATGTCATCTTCATTTGTTTAATGATTGATCTGTCTGAATACAGTTGCTGCCCTTACTTCATTTCTTGAGAGAGTACCATTGTCAACATTGTAATAACAATTTATAAAAATTGAACTTATAATTCAGTATCAGAAGTGAAATCTGGATGTAGTTATTGAATAATTTGATTCCTACCTTCCTAGGTGATGATATGGCTGGATTCAAACTGAGATGCATTTGTATGTGGAACTAGCTCTCCTGTTGCTTCTCAGACCCTTGCAAAATCTTGGTTATGAGCTCTAAAATCACCAATCTAACATGATTAATGCACTTAAAAGTAAACAGGTAATCTCAAATTAAAAATCATGGTTCTTTTCCATTTGTTTCTCTGTTTTTAAAAAAATCTTTGAGCTGCAAGATTAGAATGAATTTATTTTACGTTATATTTCAGAGTTTACAAGGAGTCAGGCATCCATGTGTTGTTATAAAGTTTTTTATCTAACCTTTCGACATAACAATTTTAGAAGTTAACCTTAGATAAATAAGTGAAAGTCATCAGATTTATTTAACAAATAATCTAACAGGAAAAGAAGAAGAAATGTGGATCATTTTTCTTGTGTTTCAAAGATGTTTCTCCTTCCTAAGTTATCATCTTGGTGACTGTCTCTAAGACACATCAGGAGCTTCTGAGCGATAGCTCCAATTATAGGTGCCAATATCATGATGCACCCTTTACTCTAGCAAGTCATTTTTCAGAACAAGCTCTTGGCAAAAGCACTGAAATTGAATGGTAAAAAGTGGCCTACCACCATGTGACTTATTTTCAGTTGTAAGGCAATGGAAACTAACAAGATGAAGAAAATGTTAATTTCCTGAAATCCAAAGCCAAAATTGGCACAAAGATACTCTGTAACGTACAATGATTGGGTTGACTGTGGGGACACAGGAGCAATAAACAATCCTCTTAAAGGAGTCTTATGAGTAAAAGTGATTATCAGTGATGTTGAAACAAAAAGGTTTCTACAAAGCAGAGGTCTTGGAGTGGTGATTAAAGAGGAAATCTGTCAGGGGCATCAGTAGTATTTGCTCTTTTATAGAGCAGAGGTTCAAGGTAGCCTTGCTATTTCATAACTATGACAGCAGATGTGTTCATTTATGAAAGATTAAGGTGTGCCTCAAGTGAGAAGATCGTGAAATGTCAGTGGCTTCGTGTCTGAGACTAACTCTGTCCTTAAGGGAACTTTTCCTCATGACAGCTGTTCTTGGTCATTTTCCCCTACTCTGCAAGCTAACTCTGCAAGACAAGAGCTTCTGATGGGTTATAAGATGAGGTATACTAAAGAATTGTAAGTACTCTTGCTTATAGACCATGAATCATTGAATCATCCCACATTTAACAACAATGAGATTCATGGTTACCATGGCCTTACTCATCATCCCATTGTAAACACATCATGACATCACATGAAACTTTGTGTTCACATTTACTAAACTAGGTTTACAAGTATTAGCTAAATCATTTCAACTTTTTGGATCTTGATTCTGCCATCATTTAGTCTGTGCATCTATCCCCAAATTGAAAAAATAATTTTGTGAGAATGATTTTCAGAATAATGGAAGTGAAAAAGAGTGAACAGTTAAGCAATTTCTCAAAGTCGTCAAAACTACTAGACTATTGATAGCCCTAGAGCTCTGATTTTTTCTCATGACTGAATTTCTTTTCATTGGGACCTTCAATTTCTGCATTTTCCAGATGCTTGCTAAACCATCTTCACTAAACTGAAGTAGACACTATAGTGTTATTAAAAAATACTATCCACATGAATGCAAATATCCTAATGAAAAGTGAAGAAGTAGGTCACTCAAGGAGTAAATTTGGTCTTTATGATGTCAAACATCTGGATATTTGGGAAAATCCAGATGTTCAAATCATGCGATTTTTCATCTGATTGGTGTTGTCTAGAGACATAAAATAAATGCTCAGGTGTTGTAGGTAATGGGATTTAACTTTTTTTTTCAGAAATCTATTGCTGGTGATATTCTGCTGCTAAAAATCTCTTTGTTGTGCAAAGAGAAATAAATAATGCAGAGCAAATGCTATTTGATTTTTGTTTACTTTCAACAGACACAGGAATAAAAGAGGTTTGTGAGGCTGTCCTGGGTGTATTCAGATGTGATTGTACCACAGACTTCTTTCAGAGTGACAGTTCTGGAGGCCTGCCACTTGGTCTTTTTCTGGGAAAAAAAAAAAAACTTTTTAATCCAGCCCTTTTTTGTCTTTCATAATTTTATAATTGCCCTTCTGCTCTTCACATACTTTTAATCATTCACAAATTTACTTGACAGAATTGTTCAAAGGAAATACAAATTTGTTAACTTTTATTCTTCAAATAGTGTTTTAAATTTTAAGGATTTCTTATACATTTAAGCATAAAAATAATTTAAACTACTTGATGCAACTATTTCATGATGTCTACAGAAGTAAAAGCTATTTTTCCCAAATTAAAAAAATAATTTTTTGTTTGTTTGTTTGCTTTGTTGATATCATTTTGATAGCCAAGGACTAAGTTGTTCTCACATTTTAGAATGTTAGTGGTAGTCACAGAAAAAAATAAAAACGTGACATCAGAGGAAAATTTACTTTCTAGGAGGGAAGTTTGAGATAGTCATACAACTCTTGTATTGTGATTGTTTGTGGATATTTCTTCCTTGTTTCATCTGATTTGTTTCTGAATTGGTAAGCGTGTGTACTACCCCAAATTGTGTGCTTATCTCACTCACTGTTCTGAAGCTGAGCAGAAATGCAGGCAAGCTATTCAGACCAATTTTCTTTTAAGCACGTTTATGGTGCAGAACTTAGACAAGAAGCAGACACACAGAGCTCTGGAAGGTATTCAGCTTTACAAAGGTCACGAGAGGATTTCCAGAGAAAATCGAAATGTTTGTAGGTTCTTAGGTAGTGTTTGGATGGTGTCAAATTCTACATTTAGTGCCAATTTAGAATGACTTCAAGGGGTAGGCAGTCCCTTTTGTTGTTGGTTCCCTCCTCCCATCAGATGCAGAAGTTTTCCAGGAAATCAAGTGAATATTCCACCTTGTGTACCAAAGGCCTCCAGCCACAGGGTGTCATTGTTCTGTGCTACTTGTGTTTGTTTTATAAATTCCTTGGAGAGCAGGCCTTGTTTGCTAGGCTCACACCTGTGAAATGCCCCCAGAGGACAGAGCTGCTAACAACTGTTTTAAATATATTTAAATATATTCTACAACATGATATCCTTTAACACGAGGAATATATCCCTTTCTGGAGACAAGCGGGTGGAGGGGAGTGTTCTGGTGTTAGGAACATGGGTACTGGGAATCCTTATCACATTAGCCTCAGAAATTCACCTTCCATCTTATTTTTCCCATATGTAAAAGAGAGAAGATACTTACCTACCTACCTCATAGGGGTGTTATGAAGGTTAATTAGAGTTCTCAAAGTGCTTTCACACTTGATAACTGGTATTAACACAAAGAAGAACTGTGTGCGGCCTGGGAATAAGCTGTGGTGGAGGTGGCTTAGGAACACAACAGCAATAAATTACCAAGCAAGGAATGTGATTATTCTTGATCACTTAATAAAAGTGAAATTTTTCTTCAAAGGTCTACATGAAACTTTTTAATTATCAACTTTTTAATGAGAAAATTAACTCTTTTCATACAAACATTGAGAAACTTCATATACAGTGACAATTTTTCTCTCAGCCAAACTGAATTTTACCAAATATTTCTTTAAAAGCTTTCAGAAAACTTAGCTTTCTCCGATGCCTAAGGATTTCGCATGCCTGACCCCAAGCTACATTTTTCAGAACTCGTGCTGGATACCCAGGTTCAGCACTAGTGATTGCCAAGTGGAGTTCTGGAACACACTACCAGAAAGGAAAATTTTTAATAGACAATATTAAGATTAGATGTTTGTGTTGTTTACAGTGAGATTCTCTCTCATCTCCAAGATGACATATCTCTCCTTCTACAACCCAGTAAAAGAATGTAAAGTCTATTTCTGTTTGGAACTCCTGAGTTGATTCATTTTTCAGATTATAAATATGCTTTAAATATCTCAGAGAAGTGTTTACACAGGACTTCACCCACACACTGATACCTACATATCCTTACACGTATATAGCCAGAAGTAATGCCAAACAACAAAGAGTAGGAAAACTACCATGAGACTATCTTGGACAAATTTCCGCAAGAGCAACATGTTTTCTCTTAGTTAACTATCTAGTCCTGACAATAAGTAAAGCTAAATAACGTGAATCATCATTTTTTGAGTCATAGAGGCAATATTGTAAAGAAAGAACACACCCATGAACTATACGAACAATGCAGATGATGTTTTAATGACACAACTTCATGAAGCAAAGTTGTTGTACGTAAATATTATGTTATCATTGTGCCCTTATTTAATAATTACATTTCTTTACAAAACAAATTTGCATGCTCTTGAAAATAGGAAGTAAAGTTTTAGAAAGTTTATCTTAATAAGTGGGTTTAAAATCTTGTTGTGCCTGGAGCTTATATAATGTATACATTCAACATAATCTCTTCCAGATTCCAAAATCTAGTTGACAGTGGTATATCAAAGGCTTAAAATTTCAGATTGCTTAGACATTTCTAATGCATGACATTAAGCTTTCTGAAGCATGAATTTAACCTAGGTAATTATCTTATCAATTTAAAAAATTATGTCACCACACCAGATTTAAGATAAGTATTATTATTTTTAGACTCAAAATATGAGTCTAGTGAGTCAAAATAATCTGAATTTCTTTGGCTTTTTTTCCCCAGTTCCTAGCATCAAATACTTTTCTAACGAAAGCGAGGCAGAATACCCTAGTTGCTCTGAAAGGAAATATGCAAGTCTGTCTTTTGTTTGTGCATAAAAAAACTGAAGATAACTAGATTTGAGAGCCTGGAAATAAGAAAGGGTGTCAGCTTTGCGGGTGGACTGGCTGAGATGAGAGGAGTACAGTGCACAGAATACATCATTGTGAGATTTTACCACAAAGAAACAATAACAGGACCTGAAAGTGTTAGAGATGGACAATTCTTTGAAAAGGTTAAATCTAAATTTTAGAGGAAAAAACAAAGACAACATGTTACTAGATATAAACTCTACATCTAATTACTGGGGAAAAAGAGATTCGAATGCCTCGTACATTTTACTCTTTTTAAGGCTTTCCAGCCTACATGAAACTCTCCAGAGTCTTCCCTAAAAACAAGAGACTTTTAAAAAACTAGTTTTGGGCAAAGATAAATGTGATTATATGGCTGTGGACCAGTCGTGATGTGATCATCACATGTGTAATGCTTTTTAAACATAGTTGTCAACTTTCATGACAACTTACAGTTAACATTTCATCCCATAAACAAATGAGCAAAAAATAAAGGAAAATTCTCTTTTACTTCAAAGGAATGTCTCCCAACTTCTTTAGATATATTACTATCGCAAAACTCCTTTCATATCTAGATGGTATAAGACAGCTGAAAAATGAAGCTTTTGGTCAATTGCTTGTAGAAGGTCCCACCTGAAGCCTCTCTTTAAAAAAGTGTTCAGGCAGGAAGAAAGGACTTTGGGTGAGAACCTTGCCTCTGTCAAATTGTTTCTGCTTTTCTTCTCAGTTACCAGATGGCTCAGTAGCCTAGAGAGAGAGATAATAAAGGATATTAAAATTTGGTTTTTCCCATACTCAGAACAAGAAGGGTAACCAATGAGCCAGGGGTTCCCTCACACTTTGAAACCAAATAGTACGTTGAATTTAGGGCTAAGAAAAAAATATTATAAAAGTTAAGCGTGAACTCATTCTTCCTACTGATTATTTTCTCAGTTTTTACCAAATTCTTCTTACATTTTAGGTCAGAAATTTCTAGTGATGATTGCTAACATTGCTTTATGTTATAGCTTTAATGCAGAAATGGTGAAAGCGTGAGTTACAAACAAAATTACTGGGGATACAAACTTTGTTTGTACGGACATCTCACCAAACAAATTGGAAACAAAAACTACTAGCACTAATATTCTGGTTTAATTAATGATGTCTAATAGGAAAACAGAAGCATTTTGTTCAGCATAATACCATTGCACAATATAAATCTGCTTCCAAATGGCAAGGATTTTTGCTACTGACGTTTGTTCTTCATTCTTCAGTTATTTTAAGTTTATAAGTTTCACATCTAACTACCTCAGCTACTGTTGTTTAATTTAGAAACATGAAATCATGTACTTTGTAACCAACAAGTTTTTCATTTTAAAATTTCAAAAGGATACTTGGTGCAAAGCAATTTTCAAAAATATGTATATGACATAAGCAATTCAACCTCAAGAGGTTGTACTTCATTTTGTTTGTCTGTTTCTAAGTTCAATTTGGGGTAAAACCCTTGTTTCCACTCAACACCAAGAGAAGCTGCTCTATATTTGCTTAATTTGCCTTAAACATTTTGTGCTCCTTTCCCTGTTTCACTTTTTTTTTCAGTTGAAATCTATCTCTGAAAAAATACATATAACAGGTGGCAGATGAACAGCAAACTGAAGAGAATGGACCAGTCATATCTCAGTTCCCTGTTGTCAACTCTCTGCATGACATTCGGATTGTGCAAAATTGCCATTCCTGTGCTTCTCTCCCTGTGACCATTACAGAGATAAGGTCTGAGAGACCCCTTGTGTGTGTTTAGGGAACGTTATAGACGTTTCCCCCAATACAAGCACAGTGCCTGGACCCAAATGATAACCTTGGCAGTTCTTGTGCTTTTACTTTGTGAGCCTTGTACAAATGTATTTGGAATTTTATTTGAAATGAAGAATTAAACTAATTATTAATTTTTTTCCTTCCTGTAAATATATATATTCAAACTCCATGTATCCAAACATTCCTTTAGTATTCAGATTGTAAGAGTGTCTTTATTGGCTGGAGGCCGCTGGCTCCGGCTGCGGTCCCGTGTGCTCTAGTTGAAAGCACAGTGTGTTGAGTATTTGATGTACTACAGTACCATAGTTATTTTGGTCTGTTAAGTAAGTTGCAATTTGTGATGAAATGAAGTGGAAAGTAGTGCTTCATAATGAACAAATTTCCTTGGTTACATGATTTTTCTTGTAAAACTTTAAAAAAAGAAAACTTGAAATTTTATATATTTGAATTTTGTAGATTTTTTTTTTTTATTTTATTGCAACACAAGGTACCAAAATCATTAAATAAAGTACACTGTGGTCATTTTAACAGAAATCTGTGTTCCTGATTCTTTCTAAGTCTAGGAACAGTGCAGGACATTGTGGATCTGAGAGGGGAAGATAAGAGGAAAGGCCATATTCAGAGACATAATCTCAAGACAATGTGATTTAGTTATGAAAATAAACAGAGCTGAGATTGTCAAATGTGAAATAAATTTAAACTTAAATTATATACATTTCTAAGAAATGCTTCACTTATTTTATTTCTGAAATGTGCTAAAGAATGTTTCTCTAAAACCACTATAAAAGCAAAGAGGTATTTCAGATCACAAAGAGGCTTAAAATCCAAATAATTTGTTTAAAAAGTGATAAAAGAAAAAATGTCAATGATCAAAAAGTACTTTTAAAAAAATGTCTAAGGACCTGATTTTTCTACAAAATTAGGGCTTATGCTTTATATAATTTTCTTTAAAATATTCTGGGTTTTTTTGTTCAGATTTATAAAAGCCTTTCTTTGTAAAATATTAAAAGGAAACTATAGCATAAGTTCTGACTATAAATGTAGAAATTAGTATAGATAACAAATAGAAACAGATAAAGAAAACCATTTTAAATAACAAAGAAATGAAAAAAATTTCGAGGATTCACTGTTTATTTTTTAGAGTAAATTATTAGAGTTGTCTGTTCCCTGACTATAATAGTAACACATGCTAAATGTAAAAATACTCATAGCTCACCATTTACCAGTCTTTTTTGTAAGCATTTACGTTTTTTACATTGTGATTTTAGCAAACATTCTTTTAATTACAATCATTTGACATGCATGGTATGTCAAATGCATGTCGTTTGGCATGTCATTTTCTTCTGAAAGAATATACAGTCAAGTATCGAAATGAATCCAGGTCCACCAATTATTATATTATTTGGTGGTAAAATCCAAAGTAAAGAACTGTATGGACTATTTTAGGAGCATCTAGTTCAGGTTACAAGGGAGTTGGGTGTGGGAGGCAGCCACACCATGCAAGGAGCCTGGGTCCCTAAATGAGTTGTTGGAGCTGAGTCCCCATCCCACCCTAGCTGAATCAAAATGGACATGAGCAAAATGTAAACTTCTGTTGGGTTAAGCTACTGACATTTTGGGGGTATTTGTTGCAGCTGTTAGCCTTTTCTGACTTTTAAAGGAGTGTTTCAGGGACCAATGACATGCAATTATTAATTCAAGAACAAGTATGATTAGCTCTACTCTCTCTACTTGAAGTCTAAAAACAAGGAGGAAAAGAAAAGTTTGCATTTTTTCATATTCCCTACAATGAGTAGGTATTGTTATTATAATGTGAAAACAAATAACATTTACATTAAAGGAGAAATTTTTTTAAAGGAAAACATACCAACTGAATTAGAAAATTTAATTTGGTAAGAAATGCAATTTGTCCCTAATTAATGTGGAAACATAATACAACTCTGGAGCCACAAAGATATTTTTAAAAACCTGACAAAATGATAATCGAGTTTAGAGAAAGAATAAAAATATTAGAATAACCAAGTATTTTATTTTAAAATGAGTATTGATGGAGCTTTGCCCTCCCAAACTATTATAAGTTACATAAGAGTTTACTAGTAAAGAATATATTTAAAAGTCCAGAATCAGAATCTGTACATGTTAGATAAATGAGTTTAGTATGTGATAATTTTAAATCAGCAGAAAAAGGATGACCTCTTCAATGGATGGTTTTAGGATAACTAGCTTATCACTAGAGACATTTTTTATCCAAAAATCAGAGCATATAGGTTAAAGATATAACTGTGAAAAGTGCAACAAGAGTAGCATAGTACTATCATCTGAGATGACAAATATTTTCTAAGCTTTATTCCAAATACAAAAGAGGATGAGGAGAAATTATAATCCAAAAAAACATAGGCTAGGGAGATACGTACATATATATAAATAAATATATATGTCTATAATTTTGTATACAAATATATATGTACATGTCTATATATATTTATGTATGTGTATATATGTGTATGTGTATATATGTATGTATATATACATATATATACACATTTCTATTACTCTCCTTTAAGTAGAAACACAGTTTTCCAAAAAATTCACCTGAAAAAATATTGAACCTACTAGATTGGTCAAATATCCTAAAACATATATACGAAGATAAGCACAACAGGAAAAATTGGAAATAATTGAAAAACAAAAAACAATATACAAACTATGGTACATCCTTATAATTAAACACCATTAACAATTAAAAATAATAAATACTTTAAAAGTATCTTCATTACATTAAAGAACAATATGAATTGTTAAAACAAAGAACAAAGAAACAAGTGCCTTGGTAAACCATAAACAAAAATGCAGTAGAACTTTAGAATACCAAGCAAGTGATGGTATAAAGAGCAAAGAATATTGAAAGGAAGAAAAATTGACTCTAGCTAAATATGCAGCTACCTGAGAATAGTCTTGTCTGACATACCAGTTGATCAGTGAATATAAAATTGGCAACTATGCTACGTGTGAATTGAATTTGTTTGACAGATTTTTGAAGATGTAATCGTGTAGAGGAGCAATTGAAAGTTTCTCTGAAGAATTTGTTCCTAGAGCTAATTTACAAAAAGTGATTGGGTCTGGAGAGACTTTTAGAAAAGGCTGCATTTTTCAGACAAAGTAAGGACTAAAAGAGAGAGATGAGAAATGGCCATTTTGAACATACATGCCAGAAAGCAGGATGGTGGAAGGAGTTTTGCAAGAAACCATTGCAGGTAATTCCATAGTGTCAAAAGTTCAACAGTCCCTACTACATATAACAGGATAGCAGTTGAATAAGAGACTCAAAAGTCAACAATCATTTAAACAATTAATTAAATCAGTGATGTCTTTAAAATCGTTCTACTAATTTCCAGGCAATTCCTTTACCATTTCTCTAAACATGGCTAAGCCTGCCTGGTGCCTGGTTTCTTCCTGACCCTTCACATAATCAATGTCCTTATTGTCTTTCTACCTCACAGACAAAATAATAGACATAACTTCTGGCCCTCCTCCTGAAAATCAAAATTTGTCTATATTCACAACCATCCTTGCCACTGTCTCAAAGATGTCCCTACATCTTTTCCCAAGGTTTAAAATCCCACCTGAGTTTTTCGATTCCAAGAATTTTTGCTTTGTTTATGGGATATTACTTCATCTACTCTCCTCCGTCTTTTTTTCTTTCCTGAGACTGTTTTCATGCTGTCTACTATAGTGCTGAAATCGGCCAAGATAAAACCAAAACCAAGATAGTTTTCACTTCTTCTCTCTCCTCCTCTTTCTCTTCCTGTCTACCCCATTTCACTTTGTTCTATTCTTCTTGAAGGAAGAATTCACAAATTTTAAATTATTCACTCATAGAAAAAGAAAAGTATAAATTTCTTCAGAATAGGGATCCCACCATGTCTTTTCATGGGATGAATAAACAAATGTTACTATATATGTCTAATATATGAGTTGGAGAGGAAGAAAGAGGATGCATTCTATTCATAAAAAATAAATGTCAAGTCATTAAGACGCAAGTTAAAGAGAAGGAGTAAGAGCAGAACACATTCCTAGGAGTAAGAGCAGAAAAAAATTCATTAAATTTCTAGAAGCTAACTTTTTTCATCCATAGTATGGTGGTTATAGTGAAAGTAGAGATGCTGTATAGAAATCAGCTGGAACTGTGGGTACAACCTGGTAGACAATTATAAATAATAGGTGTTACTGAATTGAATCATAAAAATATAAATAGTTGCTAGTTCCCAAGTTCGATGGCCTCTTTGCTCTTCTACTACTTGACTTTTCTCCTGCATTTGATGCTGTTGGATATTTCTTTCTTAAAACTTGGGAGTGTGGTTCCCACTGAGTTTCTACCTTTCTGTGTTGTTCTCCCTTTCCTTTCTTAGTGGCATTTCCTCCTCTACCCATACTTAAATGCTGTGATTCTTGATTTTTTTTTCTCAACACTTTTCTTTCTCTATGACTCTCCTAGGCCACCTCTATGGCCTTAGCTGCATCTTATACACAAAAGATTACTAAAAATATCTTATCTCGTTAGGCTTGGACATATGTTTCTATTTAAAGGGGAAGGAAAATACATCTGTTTCCCCAAATTTTAGAACTATTTACTCACTAGACATCTATCTGAAGTGTGTTCCCATTTTATTTATTTATATGTGTGTGTGTGTGTGTGTGTGTGTGTGTGTGTGTGTGTGTGTGTAATCCAAGAATGGGTTTCCCACAATAAACTTCCACAGAGAGTAGAGAGATTTCTGGTATAGTTATTTCACTACTGATCTTGATTAGTTCCTTTTTGCCTTCAGTAGAAAGATGTCAGGGATCGCATAAGGTTATTTGTTAGTGTAGACTTTTGCCTACTCTTTGACTTCATAGGCTGTATAAACTCAATATGTCCATCTCTGTTGAGACATATGCAAAACTACTGTGAACATCAAGACCATCAAGTAGTGTTTAGTGACTCTTTCCAGTGGATGAATAGGAATGTGTTCTGCTCTTACTCCTTCTCTTGAACTTGCATCTTAATGACTTGATATTTATTTTTGATGAATGCATCCTCTTTTTTCCTCTGCAACTCATACATTAAAGGTAAACATCCTATGTGCCACTGAAATTACTTTATTGCCATGAACTAGGTCAGGCCTTTACAAGACAACTTAACTGCCAGCTAATTACCCTTTGACGGAGTAGACTAAGATTAATGCATCTAGATCATAAATATTGTAAATATTCTCCCAAATTTAAGCAGTGTTTAAATATATGTAGCAAGTCATTCTATTCAATTATCTAGAATACAATTTGTTTAATTAGAGAGTTCATTGGGAAATGACATTACTCAAAATTATGATTCTTTAGGTATGTTAATTTTGATGTATTTGAGGCTAAATTATCATACCCAGACATTTATCATACCTGGATTTCTATCAACAGTTTTTCATGTGTCACTGGTAATTTAAACAATTTTCTGAGGAACTTTTACCTTGCATGCCAGGACTCTTTTTATCCACTTCTGGGTGAAGAGAGTGACAATACATTCAGGTAAAACTTTTTTGAAATAGATTAAAAAAATATCAACTTTGACTCAAGTGCAATTGGCTATTGAAGTATAGCTCTATTCTAAAAATGTCAATAGAAGTACTACCTCTGTTCCAAATTTTTGTCATAATATATAATTTTATATACTCTACCATACAATAATTATCTAAAGTTATAATGAATAATTTCCTAAATGGCATACAGTTCATATCATTTTCTATAACAGAGGTTACAAATTTCATATCTACAGGGCTCAGGTGAGTGATGTAAATGAGTGAGTACTATGGAAAACTGAAGAACATATTCACCATCTAAAGAGGGAGCCACAGAAATGCTGCCTTAGAGGAAGGCAGGTCACAGGTGCCAGATCTTCCAATGGTTTGAGAGAAGCAAAAAATAAAATAAGAATTTTTATATACAAACTCTTGAGAGTTATTTTTAATAATTCAATTTTTAAATTCAACATGTTAAAAAATAATGTCTACTCACCAGATATAGCCAATGGACAATGATTTGTGATTTTTCTATATCTAGATTATGGTTTGCTTGTTTTTGTTTCTGTTTTTTTTGTTTTGTTTTTTTTTTTTTTTTTGAAACCTGGTGGCTTATAAGCCTGGATTCCATTATCTTCCCCATAGCAATTGCTTTAAATGTACTGCCTTTGGTGTTATGCCACTGGCCTATTTTCAATGAATTTTTAAAAATATAAGCCTACTTATATGTGTATTGTTAAGAACCCTAGAGAGAGAAAAAAAGTAAGCTCTCTGGTCTCTTCTTATAAATGTACTAATCCCATCTTGAGAACTCTACCCTGATGACATCATATAAACCTAATTTACCTTCCAAAGGCCCCATCTCCAAATACATTACATTAGGGGTTATGGCTTCAAAATATGAATTCTGAGAGGATACAATTCAGTCCATAGCACTTTGTAACAAACCTCATCTCAGAGTTGGAAATTTTATTTTGTTTTATCTGAACCTAGTTAGATACATAACATTTTTACAGAAGATTTGGAGAATAATACTTCCTCGGGAGCACCACAGTGATGGGCAGTTTTTTAAAAAAATCGAAAGTCTGTTAATTTCTGAGATAATAGATTCAATTGTTAAACCTATCTTTAACAAGAAAAGAAATTTAGGGCAATTAGTAAGTAATAAAGTCTTTACCAAAAGCAGCATTGTTTTTTAAGGCCGGTAAAATAATGCTCTAGAAATGTCATAATGGGTACAGGTTCTATAGTTTGGAGCTGCTGAACTCAAAATGTTTCAAACAAAATCCACGTAAATGTTTTTTCTTTACTCCTTTTCATTCCCATAGTATATGACAATTTAATGCAGCCACACTTCACAAACAGTAGATCTCTTATTTATAAATTAACTTTCACAATAATTTTAAACTGAACTAAATATTCAATGATATTTTAGAAAATGTATTGAAATTGAACTTAAAAAGATAAATGCTGATTATTGCCTTTCTCTATGCAAACCAAAGTCAAAAGAAACACCAGTGAGGTGGAAGAACAGGAAGTTGGAAACCTAGTGGGATGCTGTAGTTTACTGGGCTCTTCATGTGTGTGGATGATTTTTAATGATAAAATATGCAGGGAAGTTTCAGAAATAAATTTTCTGAATAATAAGCACTTCATGAGAGAATTCCCAAGATAACAGCACAACATTTTTGTGATAACACTTGATCCCTGTCAGAATAAAGCATCTGCCAGCTTCCTCTCTATCTCACCAAATTTTCTCATCTTGAACATGGCCTACCCTTGCCTATTAATTCCTTAACCTAACCTAGGATTCTGTGCTTTTCAGTAACTTTTATGCTTGAGTTTCTTCAGGCACCACACCACTTGGTAGGCGGAAAGGTGATATATACAAGTTGAAGGTAGGGATAAAGTGGAGTGAAGGGAATAGCACAAAAAAGATACAAAATAATCAATATCTGGTTCAACCTTGTTTCTCTTCCTTAGTCCCTTATCCTAAAGCAACCACTGCTAATTCTATTTCATTGATATGTGTTATAAGCTGAATGGGGTCCACCTGAAATTTATGTTAAATTCCTAACCCCTAGTACCTCAAAATAATAAATGTTCAAAGAGGTGATTAAGTTCAAACGAAGTAATTACAATGGACCTTAATTCAATATAAGAAGAGGAAATTTGCACACAGAAAGAAGTATCAGGGACACGCGTACACAGAAGAAAATTCATGTGAGGACACAATGAGAAGGTGACAGTCAGCAAGCCAAGAGAGTGACCTCAAAAGCTCAGAAGAAACCAAATCCACCAACACTTATATCTTGGACTTCTAGCCTCCACAACCACGAGACAATAAATTTCTGCTATTTAAGCCACTAAGTGGTGCCTTAGCAAACGAACACAGTATGTTTAATCTAATCCTACTGTAATATTTAATATTTTATCCTATATTTTTTCTATTAAATTTCTTTTTAGTAGTTTGTTCTCAATCATTTCGCATGGGCCCAGCCCATTACAAGTAGAGATGACAGCATATGCAAAGGCATTGAGGTATAGGAGCCAGCAGTTTCAGGAAACTATGGGTAGCTCAATCCAAAAGAGCTCTGTGATCAAGTGAACCAGGGCAAATTCAAAGTCTCTAAATGTACAAAAACCTCTAAAGACTCCAGAGAGTTTGTCGCATTTGATTAGTGAATATGATGTTCTCCCTGTATTCACATAAATGCAGTTTGTCAACTGCATATATACACATTAGAACAAATGCAAAATATAAAATATGCAAATGGCTTCAATACCAGAAGTTACCACAACATGCACCCTTATGAATCCACATCTTTAATTTGTAATCAGACTAATTAGTTTAAGAACAAATTTTAATAATCAGAAGACTGGGATGCCCTAATCATGAATGAGATACATAAAAAGAGTGGAATATCTAAATGTAAAAAGTAGCTCAATAGTTCATCTGAATTATGTGTTGATAGTGGATAATTGTTAATAACAGATAAAGCTTGCTGAGGGTCCTCTTGTCTTGGTCAGATGATTGAACCAAGTGGGTAGGAGCTTAGATATTATAAATAGTGATTAACTCTTTATGTTCATAGACCACTACTAGAAGGGGAAAAAGTGAAAAACAAAATTTAAAGTGAAAAAAAATTACAAATGAAGATCACAAAACAGAATGTGAATAGGACCAACCATGCAATTTATTATATATATAAAAAAAAGTTGTTTAATTTACTTACTTAAGAAAAAGAAACAACAAAAAAAAAGTGATGTAAAATTTGCAGGACACAGAACAGTTAAAAGCATTGAAAGATTATACTGGACCAATGATTTAAAAGGAAAACAAGAGTGGAAATATTAATATCAGATAAAATAAATTTGTTACATAGGACAGAGAGATAAAAAGGTTCAATTCAGCAATAAAGCAATGCACATGAAAGCAAAACTTCAAAATACATAAATAAAAGGTATTAGAAATATTACAACAAAATATAAAATCCACAAAAGATGTGTCTCCCTCATAAGTCAAGTGGCTTACATAAACTAAAATTTAAAAAGATCTAAAGTGTTTGAATAACACAACACATTTGACCTTGCAAATTGAAGGACAGCAGAATATGCCACCCCAAAATATGCTTCTTTGGCATGTGGACTATTCTGACCTAAATATCATTGAGAACCAGCAAGTAAAAAAAAAATTTCTATACAGTATTTCTCTATATGTTTATCTTTATGCCAATTTCACATTCTTGAGTACTAACTAATGCAATAAGACAAGGAAAAGAAATAAAAGGTATTGAGATTGGGGAAGTGTCTTAGTTCAGATGGCTATATCAGAATATCATAGACTGAGTATCTGGCTTATAAACAGCAAATTTTTTCTCACAGTTCTAGGGGTTGTAAGTCCAAGATCAGGGAGCCAGAGTGGTGAGGTTCTAATCCTCTTCCTTGTTGCAGATGTCTGTCTTCTGTATTTTCACATGGCTAAAAGAGAGCTAGAGAGCTCTTTGGGGTCTCTTGTATAAAGACATTAATTCCATTGATGAGGAGTCCACCCTCATGACTTAATTACCTCCCAAAAGCCCCACATCCTAATACCATTATCTGAGAGCAGGGGTGGATTAGGATTTCAACATATGAATTGGGGGGCAGGGAGATACAAACATGTAATCCATAATGGGAAAGAAGAAATAAAACTCTCTTTGTTCAAAAATAACTTGATGATCTATTTTAGAAAATTTGAAAGACTGACCAATAATCAAAAACCTCCTGGAACTACTGAGTGACTATATCAAAGTTGCAAGAAACAAGGTTAATAAACAGAAGTCAATCGTTTTCCTATACACGAGCAATGAACAAGTGAAGTTTGAAATTAAGAACACTATCATCTACATTAGCAGCCAAAAAAATACTATTTGCAGCACCATGTAATGAAATGAACATAGTCATGGAAGTTTTATAAACTGATCTTACTGTCACAAGGAAGTTTCAAGTGAAATTGAGATCAAAAGTATTTTTTCCTTTACAATAAAAATCATTAAGAGACTACCTTAGTAGCTATCAGATAAAGTTTATTCTGTGCTTCTCTCATCTCAAAATATTAAATGCTTTTTGCAAAGGAGAGGCAGAAATAATGCACCATTATACGTGTGTACAAAAGAAAGCAATAAATGTGCCCTCTTGCACATAGAAAAGAAAAAGTGCCTCTGACTCTCTCTGCAGCTAAGACACACCTTCAAAATAATTTCCTAGGAAATTGGTTTATACTATTTAGGATCCACCTACATTTGGTGCAATGGAACCAACAAAGAGTAGCTCTTCCAGCTACAAGTCACCAGATAATAGCACAATCAGACTATTCAACCCCTCAAAGCCCTCCTCTTCTTACCCAGTTTCCTCTGAGAAAACTTCAACAAATTAAGTAGCCAGGCTATACTCTATTTCCACAATTCAAAACCTATTCTTCTCAATTCTGACTTTTTTTAGAAAGAAAGAGAGAGAGAGAGAGAGAGAGAGAGAGAGAGAGAGAGAGAGAGATAAAGAAAGAGAGAGAAAAGAGATAAAGAGAAGAAGGAAGGAAGGAAGGAAGGAAGGAAGGAAGGAAGGAAGGAAGGAAGGAAGGAAGGAAGGAAGGAAGGAAGGAAGGGAGAGAGAAGAAAATATAAGAATTCTGACTGTCTTTTGTGTCCCTGCTGTGATCAACTAGACAGTTTTAAGTAGTTTTAATAAGATTTACTAGTTTACAGATTTTTCTCTCTCCCAAACAAGGTTCAGCCTCCCAATATCTGTCCTTGGCACATACTACATATTTGTTCAATGAACATATGGGAAAAAAGATGAAAAGATGACTATTAATTTATTCATCTGAGAGTCCCCCAAACATTAATTTTAGGGAACTCTAAATGTAAGAAGGTTCATAGTTTTTAAGAGAGAGCTTGATTTGCAGAAGTTTCCTTGAGCTGAGCTGCAGAGGACATTTGCATTTTGTGAGGTCATAGCAGGATTGGGTCTCTGCCTTAAAACTTTGTACTTTCAGAGAATTAATTGTATGAATTAATTCAGAGGTAAAAGAGCACTAGGAAAGAGAATCATACTAAATAAATACAGGAAAATCAAATTAGAGTGGAAAGATGAAATCATCTCACAGTGATTTCCTATCATAATTAGGTAGGCTCTACCTCCTCCCCTAGCTCTCTCTTGCTAACAGAGAGGTGAGCTCACCTGACCTGTGCAATCACTACTTCATTGCACCAAGACTGGTCCAAGGGTCCACAGCAGACCAAAGCCACAGCAAACAGACAACATTCCAATATTATTCAACCTGGAACTTTCCCCTTTGATCCTGGCAGTTAAGCTGTGAGTCAGAAAGCAGAGAAATGAGCTAGAGAGAATTCTGTCAATGTTGAGTCTCCACCTATACTAAATTTCAAAGATACCACTGCCCACCACCTCTCTGTTAAATGAGCCCAGGACCTGCTGTGGTGCAAAATAAAATTAGTTAAATTGTGGGCCCCTGTGTGCAAAAGCAAGATAAATGGGTTATTAAATTACTAAAATACAACAAGTTATATAATGTGTTTTCCTTTCTTCCACGGCCTCTTTCTAGATCCATCGTGGAGTTTACTTGCTGTTTAACATTGCATTCACCCAGGTGTGGAGGTCCTGAGAGCCAGCCCTAACCATCAAGGCTCCTGGGCCAGAAATCAGCACAAACATAGCTCTTTCAGGATGGAAACTAGCAAGCATCTCTCCTTCCCACCATGGACAGGCAACCCCAAAAGGTATTGCAAATATGCATTCGGAAGCACAGGGTACCTGAATCAGAGATGGGGGACAGGATCACCTCCATGCAAAGTTCACAGTGCAGCCAGCCTGGGTTAGGAGGACAGCACCTGCCAACCACAAGGTCAAATGTGCCCAATGCAAACTCTCCCAATGCCCCCTCCAGGCCTGCCTGCTGTCAGGGGGTGGGGGAATGGAAGCGAAGGGGCTGGCAGGATGGAGTTGCTAGAGTACTGAAGAGCCAATAAAGTTCAAATTTTAGATTATTTTGTAGTATATCTCAGGCCATATTTTGGACATATTTGTACTTTAAGTAACTGACTCATTGTTTATCTGAAATTCATAAATAACTGAGCACCTGTATTGTTTTTTTTTTGTTTTTGCTTATTGTTGCTAAATGTGGCAACCCTAGACCTGGGCACCACGGGCTGGAGCAGTGGCGGGTCGAGAGACATCCTGGGGAGGCATTGTGGCCTGGAAGCCAAGGCTCTAAGCCTCTGGCCCACAGTCCATTGATTTCACTTAGAAAACACAAATTCACAGGTAAAATTACTAAGAATGTCAAAATGGTGGCCACAAGACCATTGATCCCCAAGCACAGAGCCCTTCTGAGTGTGGAATTCTGTGCAACTGCCTAGATCACCCACACATGAAGCCTCCATAAGAACTCTTTTTCTACCTACTCTAGTTAGGATGACCTGATTTCTGCTACTAGTCCACAAAAGAATTCTGATTAATATACCAAGATTTATATTTGTAAAACAAAAGGCCAAAATGATGCATTTATAATGGCAATCTCCAGGCAGAATATCATCCTCCTATCTTGACAGTAATAAATGTCATCATTAATTAAACCAAATTTATTAATTACATTCATTTTACCTCCTTGAGATTTTTTTCATGTGATTTAAAAGGTGTTCTTCTTAGTCTGTTCAGTAACAAATTGTCTCTGAAAGTGATTTTTCTATTTTCATTTTACCATTAAATCCTAAGAGTACACCCTATTTGTGGTATATATCACTCTTGAACAAACTATAAATTCTGCTAAAATCTCATCTATAGCAATTTTCAGTCAGAAAGCCCACCTATCCCCCACAGTTCATCCCATCAGAGATCACTACTTGAATCAGAAGGGAAAATGTTGGATTGAACTCATTTATCACAAACTTACAAAGTTAAGTGGCCAATTATGCAATAAAGCAAAGGGGATTTTTCCTAGTTCACTAACCATAGGAATAGCATTATCAACTATTTAATAGCTGTCCTTTCATTGTTTATCTTCATTCTTAAGATAGATTTCTAGACTGCTAAAATCAATATATTTGTTTCAAATTTATAAAGGAATTCAATATTGCTGACTCTGAGCCTTATTGGTCACAGGGTAATAATGACAGAAGAGAGGAATTAGGAAGTGGAGAAGAAGAGAGGAGCTCTTCACTTCCTTGATTTAATTCCCTGGGGCCTAAGGGTGCCTGTAGAAATAATAAGAAAACAATGCCATGAGTTCATAAAATTAATAATCTACCTCCAACAAATTCAATAGCTCTATTTTTAAGATTAACAAAATTTGCGAATCACAGGAAAACAACAGATGTCTCATTTAGAAGTTCATTAGTATGTAAAACATAATAACAACTTTTAAAATTTCACTTGCAAAATTATGGCATTAATTAATGATAGCATCAGTCATAAAAAGATATAGAAATGACCATGGCTATACCACCAAACAATTGGAGGACTCATTAATTAGTAGAAAAAAATATTGTTTTTTGATATTATATTTCTGGATCATTATTCAGGTTCTTATCAGAGAATGTTCAGATCATCTACTTCATCATATTTCTCAAATGTTCACTGGTATGTATTCCTCTGTTCCCCTTCCCACCTGGTTAGACAACTTCATCAACTGACTAACATTTTCCCTTGGTTTTCACTTATCAGGAATGTTTAAAACAAGATACTGACCAAGTCCAACTTTACTTTAGAAAGAGAGAAAACCTGTGTCTTAATCAGCTCATCCACTACAACAAAATATTGTAGGATGAATGGTGTCAGCACCTAGCTGATGGAGAAGGAAAGGTTTCTGTGGTGAGACATCCAGTTGAAAGGACACATGAGAAGCCAACATGAGAATGAAATGGCAGGCACCAACTTTATTGTGGGGAGAGCGTTTTTGTGGTGGGGAGTGCAGTTCTATTGGGGGGAGCACGCTTCTGCTTCTGCTTCTCTTCTTCTGTTCCCCAAGGGACCACTGGGCCTTACATATGTCAAAGAACAACAGTGGCATTCTGCCACACATGTGTGATATAATAAGCTGAGTCATACCTACATAAATAAGGCACAGGTGCCCTACCATATTAATGTAACATTCTAAATCCAGACTCCTATCCTTAGCCACCAGCCTGGATCACAGCCAGACCTGGGACCCAAACATGGTATAAACCAGGGGACCCCAACCCTTGTGCCGCAGGCTAAGGCCTGTTACGAACCTGGCTGCACAGCGGGAGGTGAGAGAAATTTCATCTGTATTTGCAGCTGCCCCCCCAGCACTAGCATTACCGACCGCCTCAGCTCCACCTCAGAGAGCAACAAGCATTACATTCTCATAGGAGCACCTGTCTCTGGTGCCAAAAGATTGGGAGCCTCTGGTCTAAACAACAGACATTTATTTCTCAGTGTCAGAGTTTGAGAAGTTCAAGATTGAGGTGCTTTCTAATTCAGTTTCTGGTGAGAGTCCTCTTCTGATTTGCAGACAGCATCTTCTTTTATCCTCAGATGGAGAGAAAGGGAAAGTCAGCCTTCTTCCTCTTCTTATAAGGACACTAATCTCATCATGGGGCTCCACCCTCATGATTTCATCTAACCCTAACTGCTTCCCAAAGTTCCACTTCCTAATTGTGGGTTAAGGTTTTAACACATAAATTTTGAGATTACCCAATCCTTTAGTCTATAACAACCTGAAAAATGCTGGAATAAGTCAGTGAATAAAATGTCCAGGCATAAGTCGCAATGCAGGGGAAATAAATAATTTTTAAGAAAAAATTTAAAAGTTGAGCAATCTATATAGAATTCATTAAGATGGATATACTCTATTAGAAAATACTAAGAATTATTCAGAATAGGAGAGGCTGTCTAATAGGAAAACAATGATATTCATAAGAAACAAAAATATAGGCTCCAGGCACATCATTAAATCCTTCTTCCAAAAGCTTTCTAAAATGTTTGATTAGCTAGACTCCTTTCATTTTGAGTTTCAATAATTTCACTACATCCTCAATTAATGCTGAAGACACATCGCCCCAAACTTCTTCCTAACGTCTTTGTAATATGAGTGTCCGATCAAGGGCTGCTATATCTAAGAAAATCCTTTAATGATGCAGCCTAGATGGATGTGTTTGTGCCACATAATAGTCTACCCATCCCACTCCCATCCCACTGGGTAAGAAGACCTCATCCTATAATGCTCTAGGTGCTTGCCTTTTGGTAGTAATATAGCATTGAACAAGACCCACGTGTTTTCAGCCCATTGGCACTCACAGTCTAGTGGAACACAGAGACAATAAGCACCAAATGCCATAAAAATGTATGAATGATAAATTTAACCTGCAGTGACCTAATATAAAAGAATGAGCTAGGGCAGTCTATGCCCAATGGTCACAAGGTGACCCCCAGTGAACCCCACCTCAGAAACTCAGGAAAACAAACATTATTTAGGATTTCTTCTCTACGAATCTAGATACTGACACAGGTGCAACAGGGAATATGAAGGTGAATGAGAACCCACAGGCTTACAGTCCTGTGGAAAAGACAAACTCATGCACAAGCAAATCCAATGCAGTGTTCACTGTACTCTGTAGTATAATATAAGCAGCAACAAATGCTACAGAAGGGCTGAGAAAGAAGAAATTAATGATGACTGGGATATCTGGGATATGCTGTCGGAAGAGATATGTTTTGTGCAAGGCCTTAGGGGTAAGAAATATTTTTTTTTAAAGGGAGTAGAATTTTAACAAATGGAAAAATATGGCTTTTGGTAGTTAACTAAGGTTTTAAACTACGGGGCAAAAACATTTATTTTAGTGGCATTAACATTGTTAAGATATTACCCGTTGGTTCTTATTTACAGACCAGGATAATAACTTCCCTTTCAAAAAAAGTCTGCTTGCTTAATTGCCAGCAGTGTGCTTGATAATAAGCTTTGGTTGATTTTCAATAGTGTTTTTCTTTCTTTTTTTTTTTCTTAGAGATTTTTGTTTACATAAAATTCTATTCAGATGCCAAAAATCTCTATATGAAACGGCAGAATCCCTTCCCCAGATTCCTCACTATAGCTCCCAAAGGGGCTTCTTCCAGCACAGACTGAAATGCTAATACAAATAAAAACTTACTGCACAGCTAGATATTCAGACACAAACACTAAAGTTGCCTTAGATTTGGATAGGAACATTCTTCAGAGCTCATACCCTAACGCATTTCTAAAAACAGCATGTGTCACAGAAGGTGGCACACGGGTGGTGGGTGTCACTTGACTCAGTAAAAATGAGCACTTCCTTCAATGTGCATCTCGCATTCTGTGTAGCTCTTACTTTGCTCATGTGACTGAATTTTGAGATAATTAGGGGTCCCGGTGAACTCTTCTCCAACCAAAGTTGATCTGCTAGGGTTGGCCTGCATTCAACTTCAGAGACAGCACTTTTTCGCTTTGAGGTTATCTTATTAGAACAAAGGTTCTAGTTAGTTCTGACAGTGAAATTACTGAAAGTTTCAGTGAAAATGGAAAAGAAATGCAGCCAACAGCAGTCATTATAAAGAAATGAGTATTAAGCATCTTTCTCAGAGCACACTAATAGAATAAGAGGCAATTTCAGAAAGATTAAGCATGATTCTTGCCTACAAAGGTACTCAACTTGATAAATAAATACCTGGCCTGCCCTCCTGGGCCTTTATGCAAGTGAACAGAAGCCTGAGAACATGCAAATAAGTCCTTTTCAGCTGCCCAGAACTCCACAAGAGACCTTTCTTTGTGCCATTGTCCAAAACAGTGGGGCCACAACTAACAATTTGTCCTTTCTCCTCTAAGCATTTTACTTCACATTTACTGAGAATTTACTGTCATGTATGTATGTATATCTCCTTGGTTAATACTTCTATTACATTCATTCCTACCAGTTTTCTTCCAATTCAATAGCTACAGTGTCCCTCTCACTGCTCCTTAGTCCCACTTTTCTTCTCTCATTCCTGTCCCCAAATAAAAAGAGTTCTTCTTTATTCTTCCTTTTCTTCAGTTTCTCTTACTTTTGCCAGAACTTTCTCCATTAAATTCTTTTATTTTGCATCTCTAATCTTTTCTTTACCTATAAAAGATTTTCTAATCTGTCTCTTTCTTTTAAAAGTTCCCTTTACTCTTTCACCTCTTCGATCCTGGACACTCTGCCCAATAACTATTACCCCTTCCCTTCTCCTTCCCTCCTCTCTCAGACTTAGTGAAAGAAAGTTGTTTTTTCTCTTCTTTCCACCAGTGTACTTCTGAGCCTTTGCAGTCGGATTTCTGCCCATGTGACATTCCTGAAAAGGCTCACCCAAATGTCACCAATAGAAACTCAGATGTCTCTCAGTGCTCATTATCCTTGAGCTCTCTATGAGTTGACACTGCTGATATTTCCTTCTCTTTTAGCTCTGATGAGGCTATATTCTCCTGGTTCTCATCTCTGGGAGCCTGGTTTCCATGTGCAATTTCTCACCCTCTTCCTAGACCCTGAGTATTATGTGTTTCCCAGATTTCTGTCTTTTAACATTCTTCTTAAAAAATAACCCATCAAAATCATGACTTGACTATCTTCATCACAGAAACAGTTCTTATATATTAGGATTTTTCCATTATGAGGGAGATAAAACTGAACCATAACTGACTTAAGCAAAAGAAGGAATTTACTGGCTTGTATAACTGAACATACACTTCAGGCACAGTCTGGCTCTGAAAATGTCTCTAGGGCTTGGTTTCTCTCTCTTCAGGTATCTGCTCCATCATCTTACTATTGGCTCCATTCTAAGATATTCTCCTCTTTCAGTTGCTAAATAGCTAACAGCATCTCAGAGCTCATGGCTCTAGGAAAAATTCAAGGACTAGTATCTCATCCTTTTCAAATGAAATATATATTATTGGTTCTTATTAGATAACATGCTCTAAACCAACCCCTGGAGCTTGAGAGTGAAGGGAAGAAATTAGAGGATTGACTTTTTTATTCAGTGTTCTATTTGCCCTCAAATTTGACCTTACAATTCCTCACAACTTTGTCATCTCTTTAATGCTTTTAAAGTATTACTTTGAAGATATTTTATGCAGTGTAACATTATTTTTATAAGAAAGATTGGTCTGAATAACCTAGCCCACCATTATTGAAAATAAAATTTCACTTAGTGGAATTTTAAATTATCAATTTAAATCTTGTTTTATAATTATTGATTCATAGTTCATGTTTCTCATTTTAGACTAATTTGAAGACAGGGATCTTGTTTTCTTTAGCTTTCCATTTTCCATAGTACTTGAAATAAAATATTACACATATTAGATATGCAATGAATAAGGGTTTAAATAAAGAATAAATTAGTGTGAAGAGTCTAATTAGTTCAGTTACTGCTCTAGTTTAGAAAAAAACCTGAGCATATTTTCAGATTCTCAATGGTAACAGAAAATTAAATAGCAAAAAAATTATATCATAGTTTAGACTTTGATTGTTAACTAAACTCTCCATTAGATGGAGAACTTTGGCATTTGGATAAAATGTAACTGGTAGAAATATCACAAAGAGAAGACAATGGTACTGTTCATGATTAGGGCAAGAACCCCTGAAGGCTTTGGATAAATAACCACCAACTTCCTTTCAAGATTTACCCTTCTCCATGCAGGATGCTTCCTCTGGGCCAGGTCTCCTCCTCACTTGTTGAGACTTGAATTAGTTTGCTAAGGCTGTCACAAACCAGTAGTTAAACAGAAGAAATGTATTTCCACACAGTTATGGAGGCTAGAAATTCAAAATCAAAGTGTCAGTAGAGTTAGTCACATCTGAGGGCCATGAAACAGAATCTGTTCCAGGCTTCTCTCCCAGCTTCTGAAGGTTGCTGAAAATCTTCAGCATTCCTTGAATTGTGGGTGCATCATTTTCACCTCTGTCTTCATCTTCACATGGTATTCTGTGTGTGTGTGAGTTTGTGTGTGTGTGTGTGTGTGTGTGTGTGTGTGTGTGCGCACGCGCATATGTCTGTCTCTAAATTGCTCCTTATAAGGAACCAGTCATATTGGATTTGGGCCCACTGTTCTCCAGTATCACCTCATCCTAACTGATTACATCTACAATGACCTTATTGCTAAATAAGATCATATTCTGCTGTACTGCAGGTTTGTTAATCAGGGTGCTCCAAAGAAACAGAACTTATATATATATATACACATACATATATATATATACATGTTTATATATATGTGTGTGTGTGTGTATTCTGTATTATATTGTATATATACATATATATACACATATATGTATATATGAAGATTTATTATAAGAATGGGCTATGCAGTTATGGAGCCCAAAGAGTCCCATAATCTGCCATCTGTAAGCCAGAAAACCCAGAAAGCCAGTGGTATATTTCAGTGTGAGTCTGAGGCCTGAGAACTAGGGTAGCCTGTGGTATAATTCCTAGTCCAAAAACTAAGATTCAAGAACTGAAGGTTCAAGAACTGATGTCTAAGGGTAAGAGATGGACATTCTAGCTCTAGCAAACAGAAAGAATTTGCCCTTTATCCACCTTTTTGTTCCATTTGCTCTTCCAGTAAATTGAACGTTGCCCTCCAACATTGATGAGGGTAGATCTCCTTACTCAATTTCCTGAATCAAATCTCTTCCAGAAACATCCTTACAGACACACCCAGAAATGTTTACCAGCTATCTGGGTATTCCTTAGCACACTCAAGTTGGGACATAAAATTAACCATCAAAGGGTTATAACTTCAACATATGCTTTTTGTTGGGGTGGAGGATATAATTCAACCCATAATAAGACCTAGAGTGTCTGGAAAATACTTTAAGATCTATCTCGGGTATAGAGCTTGAAGACTCTTATCACTATAGGACTTGCAAGCATTGTGTCTGGGCTTGGACATGGCTGTATTATGTTTTGTCTGGGAGTCAATGGCCCACTGAACAAAAGTACAGAGATGATATTCATGTTCCCAGGCCTGGAGGCCCTCATGCCCTTGGTTCAGCAGAAGAACCTTCAGAAGAGCATTCCTACTGCTCTTCCCTTTCAGTGACATGAGGAATCATGTCATCACTATTTGTAGCAAAAAAAAAAAAATAGGATCCAATCTGGTTACATCATATCAAAAATTGATACACCGCTATACAGACCAACCAACTTTTTTAATGAACTGGGCTGCTCAGTGTGAGCCACAAAAAACCAGTCATAGTATTCTCTGTAATCTCCAGATAAAGAGTTGAGTGTCCAAATATAAAAGGGAATCAAGATTTAGAAGACAATAATCTCATCTCCTTGATTTGTATCTTACTAGAAAGGAGGTACATTCTGCAGAAGAGTGACCACAGTGTTTGATCCAATTAAAAGCATTGGATCTAATTTTCTGCTTTGAGCATAGTTTTGGTTTGAAATGTGTGATTCTGTTATCGCAGAGTCCAAGCATCCTTTGGTGAGATGACCAATGGCATCCAGACCTACATACTGGAAAAAATAGATCTATAACCGAAAGGCAATGATGCCATAGAACCAGATTTGAAACACCTCAGATGGTATCATTTCCAAAGCCTACCAAAGGATGAACTATGGAAGTTTAAAACCAATCACAGCTTTATTCCCTGCTCCTCCTGCACACATCTCCTCCGCAGGACTCTCCCCATCCCTGACTAGGATCTGCACTTTGACATATCTGTGCCTTTGCTCAAGTTTTTTACTCTCTAGATGGCCCTCCACTCTCCTCCTAACACCTCCACAGCTCTGCCTGATGGAACACATCAGACTTACCCTCAAGGACAATCCCTCAAAGTCCACCTAGGTAGCCCTTCCATGCAGAATCATTGTTCTTCCTTTGAATTCCAAATCATTTGTTGTCTTGGATAATAGCACATGATTGCACATGTCTCTATCTTACCAGATAGCCTGTTGACACTCACCAACAGTGAACAGAACTGGACAATCAGACAAGACTTACCCACTCTTAACAAATACCTCATTCTGCAGAGGCTTCAGGAGAAATTTCAGGAGCTGGTTCTGCTCTCTGCAGCCCTAAATGGATTTTCAGCCCAACGACATGTCCTCACATCAACTCAGATCACTAGTACGCTGCAGTGTTTTAAGCCAGGATTTTTTTTTTTTTTTTTTTTTGGTAAAATTTTCTATCTTGTATTGTGCAGAGACTAAAACTACCTGAGATTACCTTATCACTAGAAGCACCATTTTAATAATGTCCCTTATTTTCTGTAGAAGTTTCTACACAAGCAGGTATTTCTTTGCTCTTCAAATCCATTTTAGAAAGAAGTGTGCTAGAATTTCTCACTAATCAGCTACAGTTGTTTTTAAGTATTCACTCACTATATTTACAAGTTTGCAGCTGCAGTAAAACCTGCCTGCTTTGGGATTTTTCAGATTGCTTCTCATACTTAATTATTGTACAAAATATAAAAGCTGCACCTGGTTTTGGAATTGTAAATGTCTTAGTGAATGTGAATTTAGGAGTAAGAGGAAAATATACTTGGGCTTAATGGAAGTACCTAGATAATTTTGTTACCTTAGATAAAACTGTTCTTAGTAAAGGGATCACAATTTCTCTAGGGTTAAAAGACCCTATAAAGTTTTTTGTGTCAGGAAAAGTTTTTCAGAACCACTCTCTAGGACCATCTTTCCATAAAGACAAGTACAAACAGAAGGCTGACGAAGGAGACCAGAAACATGGATTTTAGTCCTAGCATCAGCATACAGCAGAAGCTGTATGATTTAGGTAGATGACGCTCATCTGGGTCTAACATTCCTCATTAAAAAATCAGAAATTCCACTCTACAATTCTTAAGTTTGTATGACAGGATCTATTGGGAGGCATCTAGGTTTCATGCAAGAACTGGAAGTGAACAACTGAAAGCAATGAAAGAAATGATTCATTTTTCTAGATGTTAGCCATAAAAATTTACTCACAGCCTGCTTTATTTAAGAAATTTACTTTAAAAATTTAATTCATAAAATTATTGTCTATGGCCATGCAGCATAAATTTGTGCATATTTTTCAATCTTCTTTCACTTACAAGTGTTAAGTAGAAGTTAAATTTTGGAACTCTCTTTAGCTGAAGAAAAAGCTGTTTAGCAATTTCACTGACATTTTCTTGTGGGGCTCATCCAGCTGACAGTGACCATGAAAATTTTATAATAGCAGAGCCTGGGCAGGTCATTTGTCCTATGGAAGATCTATGGAAGTGAAGATAACTATTTTTTTCACTAAATGTGTTAAAGTTACAGTTAAGGGAGTTGACAGGCTTGCAGTTAAGAAGGGAGTTGACAAACTTAGATGATAGGATGACCAGTAATGATGGTGAATCTATAGCCTCCCAATACAGAAAACCATTCTTTAACAGGCATTCAGCTAGCCTTTGGTTGTGTTATTGAATTTCTTTGGGAAATTTTCTCCAGATTATAAGACTATTACAGAACCATTTGCATTTCTTATGATAATACACTATAGGAAATTTATAAAATAAAGGTATAGTCAAGTAACCTTAGTGAAGATTCTGGGATTAAAATTAATTATTCATAAACTCTCAGTCTCAAAGTTTGATGATCTTAGATTAGGTGCTCAAAAGAAAAATTCATATCTGCTTTGGGTATTTTCTATACATTTCCATTCCTCTTATGCATGTCTCAGGTGACACACTGTGTTTAAACACCCCTTGAGTGACATAATCCACTGACCTTCTTACACACAGTGAAGAAGAACCAAATGGACTGGAAAAGGCCATGACAAATGAACAAAAACTGTTCTTTCAAGGGATAGTATTAACACTGTACTAGTGTCATTATGAAACATTTCTAAGAGGACTCTGAGCACTGAACAATAGTCTCAAAAGGTTTTCTGAAGCCAAATTATCTGTGTTCAACTTTTTACTCTATCATTTATTTGTTGTGCAACCTTCAGGAACTTATTTAACATCTCTGTATCACTCTTTCATCATCAGTTAATGAGGATATTAGTAATCCGGACCTCACTGGGTGTTTGGAGCTGAATTGTGTCTCCCAAAGTTCTAACCCCTAATGCTTCGGAATGTGACGGTATTTGGAGATAGGATCTTTAAGGAGGTGATCATTTAAAATGTAGCTATTAGGGTGAGCCAATCTGACTAGTATCTTTATAAGAAGAGGAGATGTGGATGCACTGAGGGACACCAGGGATAAACACACAGAAAAAAATCTATGTGAGAATACAGCAAGGTGGTGGCTGTCTGCAAGCCAGGGAGAAAGACCTGAGGAGAAACCATCCCTGCCACCACCATGATTTTGGATCTCTAGCCTCTAAGACTGTGAGAAGATAAACCTCTGTTGTTTAAGTCTCCCAGTCTATAGTATTTTGTTATGACAGCTCTAGCAAACTAATGTAAAGGTATCATGAGGGTTAATAGGAGTTCATGAGTTTCACTATTATTCTTCGGTTTGTAAGATGTGTTATTTTTATTTACCATTTATATATTCTAAATCTGTCATAAACATAGGGTAAAAATCTACTAATTAAATTGTTCTACTCTACCAATATTCATGTACCCTCTACAAGCCATTTACCATCTCTGAGTTTCAGATTCCACATCTATAAAGTGAGGAGACTGCATTCTTTGATCTCTAAGAAAATCATATCCATCTAAAATTAGTGATTTAAAAATGAATTCATGTTTGATAAAAGAAGCTACTCTAAGGGCTGTGGTTTGGTTTCAGCAACAAGCAGGCCTGGGCTGGAAAGAGGAGCAGAAAGAATGATTATCCTTATGACTTGCCACCTCAGGAGAGGCCTCTGGCACCTCTTTGGAAGATCCAGCCCACCTTGGGACTAAGGGAGGCAAAGAAAAGAGGCTGCATGATATATTCTACTGAGTCAAAGGAAGAAGAAAGCACTTTGGAGTTGAACAGAGGGAACAGACGTTTAATTAGACAATCCCTGAATGATATCAAATATCAAAAAGGAACCCTATCCGAAAGAAAGAAAGAAAGAAAGAAAGAAAGAAAGAAAGAAAGAAAGAAAGAAAGAAAGAAAGAAAGAAAGAAAGAAAGAAAGAAGGAAGGAAGGAAGGAAGGAAGGAAGGAAAGAAGGATAAAAAAGACTTGGAAATTAATTTAGGAGCCATAGCTAACATTTTAGGAAAAGGACATTGAATAAGAGATAAGAGAATGTGAAAAACAGATGACAAAAATAGAGAATTTTATAAATAGCCATGACGTGCAACTCACAGACAATTAATATCTAATATATTTAACTCTGGCCTCATATCTTGACTTCTTCCTGAAATAAAATGTATTATTGGAAAATGGGGCATAGAAAAAATTGGTCCACATGAAGGAAAGCCATATGTGTGTGGTTTACATTTTAGCACATTTTAAACTGCCATTCACATAAATAGAAAATAATCAACACAGATGTATATGACCCAGGAAATATGCATAACATGCAGAGATTACTATTTTTATTCAAATTTAACCCTGAAAGATCAACATGGGTCTGAGCTGAACACTCAGTTACCCTTCATCAGTTTTAATTTAGAAGCTATCGGTATCCTCTTAGCTGTCTGAAAATATCATTCCAATTTTTTCTGCACGTTGAGAATGCATTTGGGACATCCTGCTCCCCAAGCAAATTCTCAGAGGAGTCCACTTGCAAACACACTTCTGCTCCATCACTATAGAGAAAAATATAAAGTTATCTCTAGGCCTAGCAGTCATTAGCTGGGGAATCGATTACTCCAGAGACATTTCATTCTCTTCCCCTCACTGCCCAAAGTGTAATTGCTGCTAAACAGAAATGAAGCCAAGCTCTAGCTCTCTCCAGATGGTTTAGGATATTTTATCAATGGAAAAAATGAAAAGCAGAGGTACACATGTATGCTATTCATATAAAATGTATGCTACATTTAGTAATTTGGATAAAGAAAAAAACATTCTGGAGTCCCATTTTTATGCTTCAACTCTTGCTAATTATCTAAGTAGGATTTAAATAAAGAAGAAATCTAAGAATTTTAAGATCTGGTACATTTTCTTTTAATATGGAACTTTTGTGGAAATTTTAAGGAGGAAGGACTAGGAGGAACTGAAGCTCCCACACTTCTATTTCAAAAACAAAACCTGTTCTAATGATTCTAGAGTGGGGGCACATATTGTGCAGTAAAAAGAAAATTCAACTGAGAAACAGAAGACTGGGGCTCTCATCCTGATTATGCCACTAACTTAAATTCCAAAACTTTTAATTAGCTCAACTATCAAGTGACAAGTTAGTCTCTAAGATCCCTTCCAACTCTAACATTCTTGGTTCTCAGGCAACTGTGTATTGCTCTCTGACAAACACTCTCTCTCTCTCTCTCTCTCTCTCTCTCTCTCTCTCTCTCTCGCCCCCCCCCAACTCTGTATGTATGTAAGTTTCCCCTTGGAAACTTAATCAAATGCCCAAATAACCATGTGCCCTGAGCTCTGCAATACATAGTGCAAATCACAGCACTTTTTCTAACAGTTTAAAGGCAGCTCATGAGTTCAAAAACCCCAGTGAAATTATCGATTTGTTTAATTGTACATAGTATGTCATCTGTGTAAAGTTCTAAGAAAAAACTGCAGAATAAACATGCAAAAATTCTTCTAAAAAACAAAAACAATAGGGTGATCTAGCCCTCCAAAAGTTAATTATATTATCAAGGTACAATAATGAACAATACTTACATATAAATAAATAAGTAGATTGAAACAGAAGAGAGTCCAGAACTAAATCCATATATAAGTGAGCATTTAATTAAGAACAAGGACAGTTTTGCATATCAAGTGGGGACAAGATAGATGGACCTCTCCATCAATGAATAACTATTGGGAGAAAAATAATTTGGATCTCTAATTCCCTTTACACAAAAATAAACTCTAGATGTCTGACAAATTCTAACTTTTTTCTTTAGAAGAAACTTTTATAAGAGGATTAGAGGAATGCCTGGGAGACTGTTTTATCTCAAAGTGGGAAAGGCATTAGAAATAAGACTCAAAATCTAGAAGCCATCTAAAAAGGGGAGAAGAGACTTGACTAAATTCTTTTCAAATGTCTATATTGAAAGAAAAACCCAGAAAGTTAAAAATGTATCATTTTGTCTACTACCCTTAAAAACAAGACAAAAACAACCTTGTCTTGTGGTAGAATCGAGGCTCATGGAATATAGCTCAAGACCGAAGCAGGGCTCTGCTACTTCTGAGCAAGTCTTTGAGCCTCCGTTTCCCCATCTGTGAAATGGAGAAGATGGTGGTATTTCGTCTTCCATTGTGAGGTCATTGTTGGGAAAACATGCGCTAATACATGACACGGAATGTTCATGATCATATGAAGTAATTAATAGGTACTCAGTACCCACAGGTTGTCTTTGCTTCACCTGCCAATATGAAAGCCTGAGAAGTGCTTTGAGAGTAGAGAAAAAGGAAAAATCACCCTCAGCTGGGAAACCAAGACAAGCTCCTGAGCACAAAGCCTGGGGTTAACAATGAGAGAAGGAAACTGAAGGGCACAGGAAGGAGCAGGCTCAGGAGCAGGCCCACAGGTGAGCTCATCACATCTCCAAACACCTGTGGGACACTGAGCGCGGCTAAGCGGGTCAGTTGTCAAGACAGCCCCAGCCCCACCATTTGGCACACCTGTGGCATGCCTCCTCTTGTAAATAGGAAGTATTTGTCTTTGCAGTGTATATTTGGTTTTTAAATTGTAAAAATTTTTAGGCTTATCACAGTAAGATCTGTGCCAACAAGCGGCCAGCTATGCAATTAGTCATTTTTTTATAATCCCAGGACATTAGAGTTGAAATAATAAAGAATAATCACTATTATTTATTTAGCACCTATTGTTTACCAGGCACTGTCCCAGCAGTTCATATTTAATCAAATATTTACGACATACCCCTATAGCTCATTGGTGTCACAGGCACTTAGGATAATTGTCCCTAACACCATCCCTGACTTTGTAGCACTCAGAGCTCAGTAAGGTATGTGAACAGTTATCAGGCAACTATGATAGTATGAGTGCTGGGACAGGGACACACAGAGCATACCTAACCATACCTGGGCTCAGCAAGCACTTCCTATAGGAAGTACTCCATGCTGAGGCACTGACAGAGGAAGAGGACATAGAGGGAAATAAGGTGACCTCGACAGAGGGAGGCTGCAGCTGAAAGGAAGCACAGAATGTTCAGGAAGTCTACAAGCCTTAGTCTGGCCCAGCACTGAGTTCAGGGTGGGGGAGGGAAAACAAGGCTGGAGAGGGCACGAGAGCTGGGAAGTCTCAGTTGTGGGAAACTACTAAAACATTGTGAAAATGGAAGGGGCAGATTCAAAGTTGTGTTTTTGAAAGATCACTCTGGCTTCTGAATAAAAAATGGGGGAGGGGTGGGGCAAATGTAGTCCTGAGGTTGGAGAGAAGAGAGAGTCATGGAGAATGATAAGGATGGGGTTTGTGAGGAAGAGGCAAGAGTCGAGGATAAGGAACTAGCCTCAGGTTCAAGCAAATAGGTGGATGTTAGGATAAAAATACCAGATGGGCAAGATTCAGTTAATGCTCACAGTAACATTATGAAGTAACAATTGTCATTCTCACTTTACTCATGAGAAAACCAAGGCTCAGAAAGATTATACTAAAAGTTCAAGATCACACAATAGACAGTCAAACATAGAGTTAACATTCTTTGCTTTGCCATGCTAAAAATGCTGTTCCAGGCCTTTGGCTCAACCTCCTCAGACCGGAAGGCTCTAAGAGGACTCAGCCCTCACCCAGAGTTGCACTGAGCTACTGGAAAGCAGGCCTCCCCTGGAGCCTGAGCCTCCTAGCTTCCTCCAGATGCCATTCATTACCGGCGATTTCCTCCATAACAGAAGAGACCGGAGAGCAGTGGACAGCCTGGATGCTCAAGGGCATTCCCTGGAAGGGGTCACAGTTACAGGTGCAGCTTGGGGATGCCAGCAGTCCCTGACTACATTTCCTCTTTAGGCTCACTCACATTCATTCATCCATTCACTGAGACATGTGAGTATCTCTCTGTTAAATGCAGGCTGCCGATTCCCATCTCCTGACAGCAGATGGCCCAGGACAAGGTCACTCCGATGAGATTTCCTCTGAACTTGCTTCTCTGCTCCACCACCGTAACAGCTAACTGGTCTGAAACGTAGGCTCTCCTGGGCAATGAGACAAATAACATGCACCCTTCTGTTTGCTCTTGGTCATGAGGAGGGACACAATTTAAGAACAAGAAGTTTTGGAATCAGACAACCTAGGCTCAAATGCCGGCTTCACCGCCCCTGATCCAGTGACCTTAGGCAAGTTCTTAAGTCTAGACAAGTTCCTGAAATGAAATCATATTTTACTTCAATCTTTAAATAGGTCTCATAGTGCCTCCCACACAGCAAGCATTCACTAAATGGTTATATTATTTAGTAACCTATACTATGCATTTACGTATTATACATTAATTACACTTAAATACTCCAAGTATTTTTACATTCTATCGTTTTATTATTACATGTATTACAACTTGTGTTATTTATGGTAAAATTGACAGCTTCGAAAGGAAAAAGGCAGTCACAATAGGCCTGAAGGGTAGGGGTGGAAGGGCAGAGGCGTCCCCTGACCCTCCCCCAGCCTTGGTGAGAGGCAGAGAGGCTGGGGTTTAGAGCCGAAAGTCTAGGAGCTTTCCAGGCTATCATCTTGTATGACCTCCTCAGCATCTGTCCCCACCTCCTAGGCCTCAATACTCAGCATTCATCCCAATTCTAGCCTTCAGCCAGTCACTGAAGCTGTGGACGCCCAGTCCTGCTTCTGCCTGGTGAGGTTGCATTCTGGGACTGTAGAAACTCAGCCTGGTCCTTCACTCTGTCCTGGCTGGCCCTGTTAAGCAATGGGCAACTCCATGACCATGCCAGGTTTCCACTCTTTAGGCCTCTGTAAGCGAAGCTCATACCGACCCCCAAGACTGTGCTGAGTACTAAACACAAAACTCCTAACGCCGTTCTCATCTACTGTGCTCTCCGCAAAGGTTAATCAGTCTCAGAATATCTAATCTACTCTAACAGGTTTGTTTTCAGAAGAGTAGAGGCAGTGGGGTTTTATTATGCATTTTAAGAACAGAAATAACTTCTTAATGCTAATATTCTTCTCCTACCAAATGAAGCAAGGGAACTTTCACTCCACATTAACTCCGCATGACCTGGAACTTTCTAGTTTGCATGTAGTCAAATCAGTTTAGCCTGCAAGCGCTGGTTGCAGCAGTGCAGGAGGTACTGGCAACTGTGCCCTGGGTTCTCATCCCAGCTCTGCTCCGAGGGATGTGAACTAAAAATGGCCTCTCATATCAGTGTAACAGTATTTCATTAAAGACATAACTGTAAAGATATGCAAAGCTGTGCAGCCCTAGCTTTAATGCTTCATAAGTGTTTACTGAACAAGTCTCAGTGTGTAGATTTAAAAAACTGAGAAACAAATGAAACTATTTAGCCAAGATCAAGGACCTCTTCAGTGACAAAGCCAGAATTAAAATTCATGATCCAATATTTAGTCTTGTCTCTAACTAACTCTCCTGCTCTGGGTTCTAAAACCCACAATCAGAAGAAAATGGAAATGGAGCAGTGCATTTCCTAAAGCATCAATTGCTTTGTTATCTCTAAGCGCTATTGAGTTCTGCTACCATAGCTCCTGGAGAACACTGACTTTCTGATCTAAAGTAGATCTTAATTCTCTGTCCCTCCTCTAAAACAAATACAAAGTAACCATTCTATTGCTCTAGTATTTTTTTAATAATCTGAAATGAGCCCTTTAAAAAGCACTTTAGTGAAGACATGTTATCGTTTATCTGCCTTCTTCTCAGTGATTTGAGAGCTCCCTATTAAGACAGTTTTTGCAATATTCACTTTTTATTTCTTTGAACTCCTATTTTCCCCTCTGCTCCTGATAATTTTCATACCTGTCTCAGGCCTCCTTTTTCACAATTGTTGGTTTGTTTTTTGTTGTTGTTGTTTTGTTGTTGTTGTTATTGTTGTTTTGTAAGCATCCTATGTGTGTCCTAAGTAGTTCTTTATGTCTCTTCTCCACCATGGGTTTCTATAGTTCCTTTACACTGTTATTATAAACACTAATTTTATTTCTATAGTTGCAGTCCCTCTAACTCCTTTTATATTTAGACAGATGTGGTTTCGTTCTGTCACCTTGAAATGATAAATGGCCTAAAATGAGATGATATTTCCCGACAAGACAACTTACTTTTCTGAGATTAGTTTAGAAATCCATGAACCATGTCCATGAAGTAATAAGAGAAAAATTGAATTAAGCAGTTCCACAGTTTGGGCAATTTTTCCCTCCTTCTTCATATTTATTCTCATCTTTAAAGAGCTAAAAATTAAGTATTTAGCTGTTACTAAAACTAAAATATTTTCCTAATTATAAAAGATTCTTTTTAATTATTTTGTTTTGAATTATCAGGATTTTTCTTGAAGTAAACAGGTAGTGAGGTCCAAGCTCTGTAGCTGCAATTGCATAGCCCAGGGGACCAGTGTCTTCCACTCCCTGCTTACCACCTTGACACTCTACCAGGACTGAATGCTGTTAGAACTGGGCTGAAGCTGATTTTTATGAAGTTTTGCTGGAAACCAACAACTTTTCTGAAAGACCATCCTAAAAGGAATAAATTTGTCAAGAGTGATCCCTAGTTTTTTAAGATGAGGAAAAAAAAACTAGCAAGTTTGGTTTGAGGCAAAGGTATTTAAATTGTTTGGAATATATTGAAATTGGGAGCCTGCAGAATAGCCAAGTGTGGAAAGTGAAACAAAGTATGAAACTCAAGATAGAGATGTGGTTGGAACATATTGACATACTAATCAATTTTGATATAGAAGATAATTGAAACTGGAGGAGAGATGCACAGAGAGCTAGGGGGTCCATGAGAGCCCTCTGAGGACAGCCAGTATTTCTGTAAGGAATGGATATTCCAGTGGGAACATATTCCAAAAGGAACAATCTGAGAAATAAAGGTAAAATCAGAAGGCTATGATATCACAGAGAAAAACAGAAGAAAGTGAATCGAGAAAGAGAATTACTAGGAATGACAAACGCTGCAGAAAGGTAGAGTAAGCTAAGAACTAAAAAATATCCATAGGATTTTTATTGAGCTATAATTCACATACCACAAAATCTACTTTTTTAAAGTTCTCAACTCAGTGATTTTTATTATATTCACAAGGTTATACAACCTCACCACAATCTAATTCCAGAATATTTTCATCACTCCCAAAAGAAAACTACCTGTTAGCAGTCAGTTCCCATTCTTGCTTCTCTTCAGTCCCTGACAACCATTTTTTGTCTCTTTGGAACTGTCTGTTATAGATTTTTCATATAAATGGAATTATACAATATGTAGCCGTATGTGTCGAGCTTCATCCATTTAGCAGCTTTTTGGGATTAATACACACACACACACACACACACACACACACACACACACACACACACATATATACTTTATAATATATATAAATCATTCCTTTTTATGACTGAATAGTATTCCATTGTATTCCAACTTATTTTTATAACAAATTTGTTCCCTTGCCCTCAAAAAAGGTATGAAAACTCTCCACGGGGGTAGAAAAGAGAGAAGCAAGGATGTTTCTTCCTCTTCTCTGAGTTCTATTTCAGCTACCTGCCATGAGAAGCTCTGCTATCCAGTGCCTGTTAAAGTGAGTCCATGAAGCCATGTTTATCACAAAACATATCACAATTGAGCAGAGAAAGAAAGTCGTAAGCACATTCAGGAACTTCTGAGGACCTACATAATATGCCTTATATTGTTTATGCTTTGTATATATTACTTAGACATTATCCTGTTGACACATTTTTAGGTTGCTTCTAATTTGTGGTTATTATGAATAAAACTACTATTAAAATTCAGATGCAAGTCTTCTTATAAGCATGTGTTTTCATATCCCTTAAGTAAGTACTTAGCAATAGAAATGTTGTAGGTAGTCGTACATTTAATTTTGCAAGAAAGTGGTACAAGGTTTTTCGGAGTGGTTAAGTGATTTTATCCTCTTACAACAAAGTATGAAGTTTCTAGTTGCTCCAATCTTTATCAATATTTGATATTGTCCGTTTTGTTTTATTTTAGTGAAGTGGTATCTTGTGGTTTTACCTTGCATTTCCCTGATAACTAAAAATGCTGATGATGTTTTTGTGTGCTTATTGAACATTTGTAGTCTTCTTTTTTTAATGTATGTATGTATGTATGTATGTATGTATGTATGTATGTATGTATGCATGTATGTATGTATGTATGTACCTGTTCAAGTCTTTAACCTTTTTAAAAAAGAATTGTTCATCTTCTTAATATTGAGTTCTGGATACAAGGCATTTGTCAGATATACATATAGCGAATATTTGCTCCCATCTATGGCTTACCCTTTCATTGTCTTCATGATATCCTTTGAAGAGCAGAAATTTTTTATTTCACTAGACTTCAATTTGAATTTTTTTTTCTTGCTTGTGATTTGTGTCTAAGAAATATTTGTCTGCCCCCAAGGTCATGAAAAGTGTCTCCTTTTTTTCCCTCCTTGTTAGCTTTTACATTTGGGGTGATGGTACAGGTTAAATTAATTTTTTATGTAGTGCAAGGTATGGGTTGCAGTATATTTTTTTTAGCCAGATAAACCAGTATCAGTTGTTGAAAAGATTATCTTTTCCACATTGAGGTACTTTGGCACCATTGTTGAAAATCAGCTGACCACATATGTGTGAATCTATTTCTGGACTCTATTGTGTACATCTATCTAATATGTCTTGAGGTAAGTCTTGCAAGTCAATTTTGTTTTTGTTTTTCAAAACTATTTTGCATTTCCATATAGATTTTAGAATCAGATTGTAGAGATCTACCCACCCCTCCAAACAAAGTCTGCTGGAATTTTTTTTTTATTAAGATTGTGATGAATACGTGAATCAGTTTGGGGAGATGTGATATCAATATTGAGTTTCCAAAATATGAACATGATATATCTCTCCATTTATATAGGCCTGTTTAAATTACTCCCAACAGTGGTTTGTAATTTCAGCATAATAGTCTTGCACATGTAGTGTACATTTACTTTTGAAAATTTTCAATCATGTTATAAAAACTTTTGAAGTGTTTTAAGTATAGATAACTTAGTAAGCAAAATCTTTATTAGAACAGGAAATTCACAAAATGTTAAAAATAGTAAAATGTGTTAAGTAAAATGTGTTAAGATGATACAAATTAGAGTATATGTGTGCTAAATGTAGGTAAAGAGAATGGAAGGAGCAAAAAATACCCAATATTCATGTGGCACATGGATACTAAATATTCAGGATACATTAAGTATACTGGAGGTACTAAATATTCATGGTATATTAAACATGTCTGAGGAATGGTACTAAATAATTAAAAGCTCAAAATATTCAGGATACACTAAATACTCATAGGCACTCAATATTTAGAAAGACTTAATTTACCACCCATTGATGACATCCACTCTGGCCTCAAGAGAAAGAAAACCCATGACTGTTCGACAAGGTAATAGCTAGCTACACCTATGGCCAGGTTTTATTATGCCTTACATCTCTATGACAGAACAAGGGTCTGTCACTGGTCCAGGACACCTGTCTCTGAGTTCTCTTGCTCAAACCTCAGTTCTTGTCCTTGTAAGGCTAATGAGACAGTGTTGTACATCCTATAGGTTTGGACAAATACATAATGACGTATCAATCATATGGTATCATACAGAGTATTTTAATTGCCCTAAAATCCTCTGTACACCACCTATTCATCCCTTGCTCCCCACCCCCAGGCAACCACTGATTTCTCACTTTCTCCATAGTTTTGCCTTTTCCAGAATATCATATAGTTGAAATCATACAGTACATAGCCTTTTCAGGTTGGCTTCTTAAATATGCACTTAAGAGCCTCCAGGTCTTTTCATGGCTTGATAGCTCATTTCTTTTTAATACTAATTAATATTCCCTTATGTAATATTGGTATTATTTTTTTTTTTTATTAATTGATAGACCGTCAGTTGAGGCACTGGGCCTGGATCTTTCCTTGTGGAAAAGTGTGTGATTATGAATTCAATTTACTTCATAACTACAGAGCTATTTAGATTTTCTATTTTTCTTGAGTGAGTCTTGTGTTTTTCAAGAAATTTGCCCATTTTACATAATTATTAAATTTTTTGGCATAAAGCTCTTCTTAATAGCTCCTTTTATCTAATTAATATCTATAGTATCTATTAATGATATTCCATTTTTCATGTCTAACATTATTGACTTATGTTCCTTCTCTCTTTTCCTTATAAGTATTGATTAGAGTTTATCAATTTTATTAATCTTTTAAAAGAACTGATTTTGGTTTGTCAGTATTCTCTATTGTGGGGATCTTATTTGATTTCGGGCCTTTTTTATACAAGCCTTTAAAGCTATGAATTTCACTCTAGTCATTATTTTAGATGCATCACATAAATTTTGCTATATATATTTTCATTGTCATTTAACCAAAAATATTTTCTAATTTTCTTGCATCATTTATAAATAACTGAATATTTAATTTCCAAATATTTGAGTGATTTATCTAGATAGCTTATTGTTATTGCTTTCTAATTTAATTCAATTGTAGTCAGAAAATGTTCATGCAATATTTCAGTCTTCTGAGACTTGTTTCATATTCTAGCTAGTATATGATATCTTGGTGAATACACCATGTTTACTTAAAAAATGTGCATTTTGTCATTGTTGCTTATTTATTCTATAAATAAAAACTAGGTCAAGTTGATTGCTATTACTTTCAGATCTTTTAATTTTCTACTGACTTTTTTCTATTTCTAGAAAGTAGTGTTAAACTCTCTAATTATGATTATGGATATGTCTATTTCTTTATTGCTGTCAGTTTTCTTCATATGTCTTGAAACTATTATTAGGTACATACACATTTAGGATTTTTGTGATTTTCTATTGAATTAACCCTTTTATCATTTAAAACATTTCTCTTTATCTTGGGAAACACTCATTGTCTTGAATACTATTTTGTCTGATATGACAATAGCCACATCAGTCTAAGTTTATTGTTTGTATGGTATATCTTTTCTTCACTTTTTATTTAATTTATCTGTCTTTAATTTAAATTCCATCTCTTATAGACACTTTGTCATAGGTTAGATTCTCCAAAAGCAGATGCTGAGTCTGCTGTGCAGAGTATTTATTGGAATCAGCAACTGTGGAGGGAAAGGGGAAGGAAGCAGGATAGGGCAGAGTGGAAAGTTAAACTGCATTGAAGTCTCAACAGTGCCTCAGGCCACTCCACAGGAAGTCCTGGTACACATATGGCTTGTCAGATTTGACCCATCTTGGACTGAAATGTCCAGGTCTTTATGCCCCTGCCTCAATCAGTAATTGGATGTGGAACACATTGGGAAGGGCACATTTTGAGTGAGGCAGTTCTTAGCAGCCGTGATGAAACTTAAAGGAACTAACAGATGAAGGCCCACTTCTGACAGCAGGCGCAACAAGTTTTTCCTTGCAGTGAGTCTGGTAGAGCAGCTCTACGTCCACTGTAGTCTTGACTTTCATCTAATTTGTTTTTAAACAAACTATTTGGCCCACTTACATTTAACGTAATTATTTATATGGTTAGGTTTTCTATAGCATTTTATTTTATTTTATTATTAGTTTCAAGTATAGAGTACATAGTTAGGCATTTATTTAGTTTATAAATGATATGATTAAGTTTAAATCTATCATATTTTTATTTGTTTTCCTTTGTTTCATGTTATTTTTTGTAACAGTTTCTCTTTTCCTGCTTTTACTTGAGATGATTAAATAATTTTTAATATTCTATTTTATTCCTTGAATTGGCTTTTTAGCTATGCTGCTTATTATTCTTTTAAATAGGTGCATCTTTAATTCATCACAGAGCACTAGCAGCCTTCAACTTCTAACCACAATGGAATAACATTAACTGAATTTATTATCCCATGTGAACAACTAAAAGCCAAACAAAATGTATGAAACAAGGGTTTAGACTTTGGATGCCAGTGCTGCCTATTGTCTAATTCCTGAAATGACTTGTGTCATATGATGTGTCCAGTTTGCAGTGAGAGAGCAAGTCTCTTAATTGTTAAATTTTGTCAATAATAACAGAATGTTGACAGGATACTTTTACATCATTTCTTATTATTCAATATTTATTAAGCTGAGCAATTTGACTTGAATGATTTGATCTGAGTCTTATATGAAGAATGAAAGTTGTTCAGGCTTATGAGGATAGAGTGAACAGCTTTTCACCCAAAGTACACCTACTATATTCCAATCAGCTTACTTGCAGTATCTCCATCTAATTCTTCACAACAATCCTGTGAGGACTGTCTTGATGTCCACATCCATTTAATGAGAAAATGGGACTCAGAGAAGTTCAGCTTTTTGTCCAATGTTACTTGGTCAATGAGAAGTAAAGCTTGGTGGTCAGATTTTGAGGCCAGCTTTCCCCTCCTATGACACCTTCCTCTTCACCAGCTTCATCTTTCCAACAATGCTTTGAAATATATTTCCAAGTTTTAGGAAGTTAACAACCTAACCAAACCACTCAGAGAGTAAGTATTTGATCTAGGTCCCTTTGTCTTCAGATATGGATATCAAGAAGAATGACTAACAAATGGAGCCCACTTCCACTACATATTCTGCAGTCAAAAGAATTATTTTGTTGTAATTCAATTCATAAAAGCATAACCACAACTGTTACTGGAGTAAGACATCAGAAATTCTTTGCAGCTATTGCCACTGATGTATTTATTAAGTTAAATATGTCCCAGGAGTATTTTGTTAAGCCACCTTCTTACTATTGTAGATGGGTAAAGTAATGCATCTGATAGCATTTCAATTTTTCTTTTGATTATTTGTGATCATTCTGATAGTTTAGTAATAGAGAATATAGTCTAGACAGCAGCTACAGAACACACACACACACACACACACACACACACACACACACACACACACACACACGACAGAACCCAGGGCTTGATTGAAGAAGCAGTCATTCCTCATCAACATTCATCATCCACTTACCATTATGACATTCTAGGAAGGCAGAGACTATATATCCTGCTGTCTCTATATTCATTCTTCCAGAGACTTCTTACTAAGCACACTAACTGAAAAAATATTCCAATATCGTGGAAGGTCATGTTCTGTCTACTAATAGCATCAGGCTAGAAGATTCCCTAGTGGGGGTAAAAGAAAAATAAATAAAGATGAGAGGTTTATGAATTTTCTCTCTTCTGTAATGTGAGTACCACTGTCACCTGGTGATGAATTTGACTTCTCTGCTTCTGGGATGCTCCAAACAAAGAATGATTACAAAATGTCACTTGGCACTAAGCTTAAAGCAGACAGTAAACCTTGATTAACCAGAAACACAAACCCATCCAAATTTTTTATGGCTTATGACTTTGTGGGGAAAGCATGGATCATAAGGAAACCAGATTATTTTAAGATTTATTTTTAAAAACACTGTGCCAGTCATGCCCTGGGTTCAGTGCAGACTTGGCTGTGTTTCCTATGCATTTTCCAGAAGAAATCAGGGTAGAGTCTTGGCATTATGATGACCTGAGGTGTTACAAAAGTTTAAATTTTCAAAGAAAAATTTTAATTTATTCAGATTACACTTACTAAGTTACTGAGATGGAGAGCCCAAAACACACATTTTAGACATAACTTATAGCAACAAAAAGAGTATTCAGGCTAACCCAGTAAGTAATGAGATAATTTTATCAAAACATCTGTCTCTCCACCATCTATGCATCCTTTTACAAAGCAAAGAAAAGTAAAATGTCTACATGTATGGAAGATCAATCATCCTATGTACATGATGGTCCTTATTTCATTGAGGACAAGGCTTCTGCCGAGGAAGGCATCTGTCTCCTCCTCCAGGTGTCATAGCACATCGGATTCTGCCACAATCACCGATTCATAGTCAACATTTCCAACATTGTTTGGTAGAGCTACATTTATTATACATCACACATTTATGTATTCATTTACATCTTTTGAGCAGGCACCCTGAAAATAGCTAAATGAGCAAAACACAGATGGGCTCACAGTCCAAATGAGGATCTAGGTTTAAAGTCAAATACATTACAAGTCTCTGGAATGGGCAAGTGCAAAGTTCTGTGGGGCACAGAGACTGTGCAAGCTAACCATGCCTTTGGGGCTGGGAATAAAGTATCATGAGGCAAATTTTCATGGAAAGTTATTTGAGTTGGGTTTTGAGCAACAGCAGAAATTCTTCAGGCTTTTAGGAAAGTATCACCAGCTCTTACTTCAGTCCATTCCCATGAGGCAGAGTCCCACTATCTATGTGTTCTTCTATTTCTTACCCTGAGCAGATGGTGACAGGCTATTCACATGCATTGTCAACTTGGTGCTTCTCATTTGAAATATCCTCTTGGGATGTGAAGGATGAGGACCATGACCACTACGAGATGGTTGTGGGTCTCCAAAGCCATGAGGATGCTCTGCAGGCCACAGCCAAGTACACAGCCATTAGCGTCCTGTTTTTGTTCAGATCCCCTGTAACCTAAAATGAATCCAAGAGGCTAGCAACATTTCAGAGACATGTCCCCTCTACAGGAGACAAAACAGGTAAAATAGCAACTCCTCATCTTCATATAGAACTTATGGTTTTTTAAGTAGACATCCAAGAATGTGAGAACAACTTAGAGGTCTGTAAGTTTCACACGATTCACTGATAAAACACAGACCCTGCCCCCTTGAAGCTATCTTCTAACTAGGAACTATGTTCTTAGTTTTCACAAATTCAAATATTAATTCATATAATTTGTTAAAACCCCTGCCTCCTGGGTATGTGGTATGGCTGTCTCTTTGGATCACTCTGACACTTTTGGCTCATTGAGGGTATCTACCAGATGGAAACCTTGGTCAATTTACATATATGAAAAATGAATGGAAATAAAGTACTGGGAGCACTGGTGGGAGACAGGGTAGATAGAAGTGAGGTGTAGAGGGAAAGAGTTTAGCATTGTTCAGTCCTCAGAGCCCTTGTACTTCCTGTTCCTTCTACCTGTGGTGTTATTCCCCTGGGTCTATTCAAGTCTGTCACCTTCTCATCCTTGGTTTCCCATTAGATTATGAACTCCTAGGGGCAAAAACATTGCCTGTCTTCTTCCTAGCTAAATACACAGTATCCAGGAAAGTGTCTTGCACATAATAGGGATAGAGTTGATCCTTAATACATGGGGCAATGCAATGAAACTGACAGGGGCCTGGGGAAGGCCCCCTGCCAAACATGGTGGAGCTGGCCTTGCAGGTAAGAACAGTTTCTATAAATAAATTTTTATCTCAAAGGTAACTCAGTCACTTACTGCTCTTTATGCTCTGGAATAAAGATTAAGTAAATATTAACCAAGAGAAGTAATTGGGGACATTGTTCCAACCAGTGTTCTGAAGTGGAAGAGAAGCCTTTCTTTATAACACATTTCATCTCCACAGGATGGTGACTGCTCTGTGGACTGATAGCTTTATTTTTGTAGAACATTTGAAGATAACCTGAGTCTGCCAAGTACAATATAATATGAAATTGCTTTATACTGAATCTAAGGGATTGGAGGATTACTATAATCTAAGAACCATGATAATATAACAAGAACATGGCATTAAAGTCCTGTGACCGAAGTTATTTTGGAGAGAACACCACTGGGACTAATGAAGGTTAAACTTTAATTCTGTTAGAAGCACAACTTTTGAAACCCTGAAGCAAATACTTATCTAGAAATGCACACATCACCAAAGGGAATGAAATATGAGTTAAAAGGGCCTCCCTTTAGGAAAATACAAGTTTCACCCTACTCTTGAAAATGAGAGCTTCTAAAGAGCTTCCTTTTATCAGTCTCCTCTCTGGTGTGAGTGCTCGGCTCCTTTTTAGATAAATGAGAGTAATATGCATTCATCCGAAGGATGTATGTGTGTCTGTGCATCACATTCCAGACAGCCTGCTTTTAAGTTGCCTTTTTTAATGTTCACTTATGGATGAAATTTGGCATGTTGAGGGGAGGGGGAAGCATTATAATATATTCAGCTGATTCTTCAGCTTGGAAGTGATTAAGTGAACTGAAACTAATTCAGGGTTCTACTTTACATTTTTGGCAAATGAGCAAATATGAAGATTCATCCCAAACAGATGTGTCTGCCAGTTACCCCAGTAGCAGTTCCAGAAGATGAGGTTCATTGAGCTAGTGCTCCAATTAGTGAGAACATCATAACAAGTACATAATTATCCTGGAACCTGTTGAGCTTTCATCTGCTATCAATTTTATTTCATTTAAGCCCAATTCAGGCTGAACTTGACGTGAACTCTATCATTTAAAATGGAGATCTTGGATGAGCACGACTTTTGTGTTTTACATGTGCTTTGAGGTTGTATCAAGAAATTGAAATGGCCACAATTTGTACTTCAATGGCTTCTCTGTAAATTTCTTTCAATGAAAAGCTGACTCCTAACAGAAAGATGGTAGGTAGCTTGATAGATATTTTGTATAATCATTCAGGTCATTTGTGCAATTAACCAGCCACTCACAATGGGCACTGGGGGCACACAGGTGCCAAGATGTGGTTCAATGGTTATAAACCTCAGAAAGGGAGTGAAAGTGGAATAATGTGGACAGGTTAGAGCCCCATGTTGGACATGAGAGTGGAAGAAGAAACTGGATATTGTCAGGGCAGCAACCAATTATACCTGGAAAGGTTTAGGATGGCTTCCCAGAGGAGGAAATATTTGCATATTAGAGTCATAAAGAGTAACAAATTTTTTAGGGAAAAAAAATGGAGGGAAAGAGGGAACTCCAAGTTAAAGAGACACATGCAAAGTCATGGCCCATGAAAGGAAAGAGTGGGATGTGTTTTAGAGATAATGAGAGTTGAGTAAAGCAAAGATTAGAAATTAAGGGGAAAAAATACTAAAACAAAGGTTCCCAAACTTCTTGGTTTATTGCAACCTTTATATCTCAGTAATTTTTCATGGTACCATTTATTAAGTAGTCATGTTCAAATAATATTTAAGTCCCAACAAAGAAAAACATGTTTTCTTCATTCTTAAATAAACATAATTAATTATTTGGGGGATGTGTGTGTCATCTGGGCACTGCTCAATGTCTGAAACCTTTAAACCAGATTGGACATGGCCACCTCTACTTCCTGTCCTATACTGACTTTCATGCAGTACTTGCTTTTTATCAGAGCTACTGCCCAAATCCTAGCTTCACAAAGATATTACTATAAAAGAATGTATCTAATATCTGTGAGAATATCTAATGCCAAAACTGTAATCTATTCTTAACTAGTAGTACCTATTTTTGAGTACCTTGAACTTGGATTTTAAAATATTCCTGCAGCATCCCTATGATCTTCTTGCGGTACCTCAGCATTCAGTTTGGGAACTATTAGGCTATTAGTTTGGTTGAAGTCAAAACATAAACAATCATACGTGAGGGGACATTTCTGAAATGCAATTGCTATGGCCGTGACATGAATAGTCATCTGGCAACACCTTTGACCTAAATTTCTAAAGGTGATTTGGAAATATGTAGATGAAACAGGCAGATAAATATTTTCACTTCACATTTTGATGTATAATAAAGTAAACAGATTCTTTTATTTCTTTCTCCTAATCCTCGATGGCTTCTGGAATAGCCAGACAAATATAATGTCTAGTATAAATGGATCTTGACTAGCCTACCTATCAGCATTGCTCAACTAGAATGAGCTCTCAATAACGTGCAACTTTAAAAACAGAAAACTTGTTCACAAATATTCATAGCAATATCACCAAAAAGTAAAAACAATCCAAATGTCCATCACCTGATGAATGGATAAACAAATCATGGTACACTTATAGAAAATATTATTAGTTATTAAGGGAACAAAATACTCCTACAACATGGAAGAACCTTGAAAACATTATGTTCAGTGAAAAAAGCCAGGCACAAAAGGTTACATATTGTATAGTTCTATTTACACGAAATGTCTATAATAGACAAATTAGACAAATCCATAGAGACAGAAATGGTTGCCAGGGGCTGGAAGAAAGGAGAAATGAGGGGTGATTGATAATAGGCATGAATGAAGTTTCTTTTTGAGAAGAAGAAAATATTCTAGAATTAGATAGTGGTAATTATTGCATGACTCTGAGAATATACTAGAAAACTCTGAATTGTATACTTTAAAAAATGAATTTTATGGGGTATGAATTATATCTCAAGGAGAAAAAAACAGATGTCATCAGTTCCCAGATCCCCATTCTCCACTCTGGCCTTCTGAAAGTCAAGGATTTACAGGACAACCTCAGCTAAGAGCTGAGTCAGGGCGAATAAACACCAGAAGCAAAGGTGGCAGAAGCCACCCAAAATCCCAGAGAGCCACTGGAATCTTAACAATACCCGAACCAAGGGTTTGACTATGAGACATGGATTCAAAACTTCCAACTCTGCCTCTTACCCTCTGATGACCTGGGGAAATCATTGCCATCTCAGTGGTTCAGTGTCTGTATCTGGATTAGTTATACCTAGCTCATTCATTCCTTGTGAAGATTAAGTAGAATCATTGCTTACAGTTGCTTCCAGTTGCTGTCAGCTATTATTACTATTGGTTCTTTTCTTGTATTCTCTGCTCAAATTGTATATGTCCAGATTTTCTTTAGAATTCACCACTTATTCATTCAGTAAATATTTATTAAATGCCACTTATGTGCAGAGCACAATGAAAACAAAAATTTAATTTTATGTATTATTGTTTTTATTCATTACTGAATTTACATCTTCATTCCTAAAGGATTTTTTTAAAAAATCAAAACGTATATTGAATAATTTTTAATTTTACCCCAAAGATTAAAACAATATGGTGAAGGGAAAATTAACGTCACATCATGAAGTAAAACAAGGAAAGTTAACATACACAGATATATGTTAAGAGAGAGAAATAACAATGACCTGCACCACTTGTTGTTAAGAGTGGGCCATGCATTTAATGCTAAACTGCCAAGTTTCCAAAGCAAAGCCAAAAACATGATCAGTTACAACATTCACATTGCCCATAAGATAAAACAAATCTTACTTGAGAGGCTACAGCTGTCAGTAGCAAGCACACCTAAGGAAAATTATCCCAGATGCCACCGAATGAGGTACTATGCATCGAGTGACACTGTGGATGACATCCTAAGGAAGATTTCTACAATAGCTACAACGATGTTGCATTTCTATTCTAAGATCAAAATAAAATGTTTGAAGTAAAAAAGGAACTGAAAATTTTCGAGACCTAACGGAGAAGAAAAAGAGAAGAGTCCCAGCCAAAGAGGGAGGTGAGTGCTCCTTTACTCCCACCCCTGGCGGGGATGCAGCGCCAGTGACAATGCAGAGCACCCACCTGCACCACACTGCATCGTCCTCCAGCTTTCCCTCTGACGGCAGAGGGCAGAGAGGGTATGCACAATGGCCCTGGCTCCTCGAAAAATTGGATGCTACTCTCTACACGACTGCTCTTTCCAAGGTCTCTGAGGGGTTAACGCCAGAACACAATTTAGTAAAAAGGACCCTGTGATCTGGCTGGGTCCCAGGTAGATTTAGAATGCGGAGAGCATGGAGTGGCAGTTCAGACTTCTAACACTGCTCATTCGATTGCAGACTTCTTTGCCCTGTTCCAGAGATTCAGATTTTAGTTACACAGGGCTGGCAGGATGTTAGCATTTTTAAGGAACTCCTCAGTGAGTCCATGCTGATGGCCCACAGACCACACCTTGTGAAACACAAACCTAGGAAGGATGGATGAAATATAAGTCCTTCAGTGAATTCCTCTTTCTGCCATAAATCAAGCTAGTGAGAGAAGTAGGTTATGTTCAAGGTTATATTTGCTAAGAGCCCAGAGTGTATATTCTTGCTGCAGAGTTTTAAAAGAGCTATATATTTTTAAGAGTTTTGAATCATCTTATAAAAGTCAAAAACACAATCAGACTTATGTTAGGCTAGAAGATGGACAAGGAGGAATATTCCTAAGTTAGGGCCAGTGTTCCTTCGAAAGACTTCCATGCCTGCCTCAGGGCTGAGTCCCAATTTTTCACAAAGGAGAATATCACTGACATCATCTGGCCTGAAAAAAAAACATGTAAGGCATTTATATATGCCTCACCTCTGCCTTAAAAAATAATGATCTCGATGATGGACCCATGGAACTATTAATTTTAAATGGTGTCCTATTAAAACCTGCAGGGCAAAATCAGTTGGAAAATATACCCTTGAGTATCGAAACGAGTTGATCAGCTATATGTAACTGTTGACTATCAGCCAATTAAGTTTTGAAGGATATTTCTCATAAAAGTTGATCTAAAACATTTTAGAGTAGTTGGCTTTAAACCTTTCTTTATGACAGTGCTTACAGAGCAGGACCACTCTGGAGACTACTTCTACTTGTGACTATAGACCCACATCTTCAGCAAATAGAATCAGAGGAATAGGATTCTAACTCCTCTAAAAGCAGTTGGACTCATGAGTGTACATTTTTATGAAAGTAAAATATATTCCTCTTTAAACTATACTTATCTAACCTCTCAGTAGATTGTCTTTCCTCCCGGTTTTTGAATCTCACAATTGTATTAAATTATAAGTAATGTGTACATATCAGTAACTGGGATATATAGTCAATTCATATGATTTAATTCTGACTAGTTCCTGACCAAAATCAAAGGCAATAACAACTATGAAGAATTTAGTTCCTCACCTATTTCTCCATAATAACAAAAGTGGAATAATAAGCTCACTTATTAGCCTGAGGAACAAAAGTAGCAATCTGTCAAGGAACAACTACTATCTTTAATGGACTGTCCTGAACAGACAAGTATTTAGAGGAGTGAAAAATGTTACTGTTTAAATATGGGACAGACCACTGTGTTCATATGGGAAATTAGCTGAAAGGTAAGAGCCAGAAAGTTGGAGTCCATGACTCCTCACACTGCTCTAGCCACATAGCTCTTATTTTATCAGGTCTTTTGGGGTGGGGGATGGAGGGCGTTATTCGACCAGGTAAGATTCCATCTAGGAAAAATGTTTTCTTGTAAAATGTTTAAATATAACCTAGAAAAATTATCCTGAGTCTAAGCACAAAGCGTTAACATGAATAAACAAAATAACCATTAATTATAATAGACCATGAGGATTTTGAGTGGAAGGAAGTATTTATCAGGTGTTCTAATTAACTTTAGAGTCTGACTATATTAATGAGGAAGCGTCACCAGACCAAATAAAGGAGATATGTGCTAAATTCAAGGTGCTTTGTTCCCTGGATTAAGAACTAAAACAAGACTCCGAAGTGTTAATAAAAAGCTCTGCACTTTGGCAATTTAGCTCACAAAATTATGAACACTTTGCTGGTCAACCCATTTCAAATGCCCAAACTTAGAGCCTCTGACATGAAATATATTATATTTGGTTTGGGGAGAAGTGATAGGTTTAAAATAAATTAGCAATGGCCTCTTCCAAATACTACTTCATATCATAAGCCGGTCAGTTTGAGGCTTTGTTTTTTTGTCTCTTGTTTCTCTATCTTAAAACTAAGAGGAAGTCCTCGTCAAGCCAAAAATTTGGATTTAGAGAGGAAAGATTTACAATTTCCCAGTCATGAAATTAATAAAGCCAGTTTAATTTATAACTTGTTAAGAAGGAAAGAAAAGGAATTGATGAAAGAAGTTGAGGCTCAGTTTCAAGATCTTTAAACAGCAAAAAGTCAGCAATAAAATTAGAGAGCTGCATTCCACCTCACACTCCAAAAACCCTAATCTTACTGGTCAGATTTACAGAACAGAAAGCCAGCTGATGTGTCAAAATTGAGCAGTCAAGTCAAGCCATACATCCCAGGGCTGGGAATAAATAGGAAAAGGCTGACCATTTTTTCTTTAACACTAGTTTCAGGGTAGAAATCAGATTTACCTTGTGCAATTATGCAGATTTATGCTTCTTTCCCAAAGAAATATTATCAATGTGATTGAAGAAAAATAATCTAGTCATTTAAAATTGTTATATTTTTATAATAAAATAACATATTAATAAAACTTTATGAGATATATACTATCTTACATATGAGAAAACGTAGGCTTTTGTTTTGGATTTTGTTTTCTTTCTTTGGTTGGGATGTGAAGCGGACAGGGTGGCTACGGTGGTCTGGGGAGCTGACAGGGGACTGTGATTGGTTTTTAACCTAGAATAATCCCTTCTTTTGCTGAAGCAATCTGCAGCCCCACTCTGGACTGAAGAAGGAGCTGAAGAAGGTGCTCAGTGTTGAGGTAGCCACTACTTCCACAGAAGGTCCCGGGCCCCTTTGCGGGGGTGAGGCTGAGTGGACTCTTAGCAACAGAGAAGAACAAACAGGCACCTGCTCTGTTCCCCAAGGGTGACAGCTGACCACAGTTGTCCAAGGATGAATCTGCTGGTGACAGACTCAGGGTAATTCTCAGGTTTGCTCAAACACGATCTGGGGAAGGGAATCCATTATAGAGAAGAACATAAGGCCACACAGAAAAGGGAGGGAAGTGATGGCCAGTGGAGCACGCCCAGTGGGCCAGGCAGGATACAAGGCACTTCTCACACAGTATCTCATTAAACCCTCTTGACGGCCTGGGGAGAAGCTGGTGGCACCATCGTGTCCACTGTGCTCCTGTTGCCTCACAGTCCCAGGACGACTGTGATTGGGGCCTGACCGCAGGCTGTGCCACTGTCCTGGGCCTTGGAGGAGCCACACTGCGAAAGAGGCCGTCACCTCCCGGGTTTGCTGAGGGTCCCCCTGGGAGAATGCCGCACACCCCAGCTTTCCAGAGCCTTTCATGGCTGCGAGCGTCCTGGTGCCACATTGGAGGAGCTCAAGGCCCCAAAGTCCAGGATCACAGTCTTGTGACAGGAGAGGCCTGACCGGCATAAGAGCCCAGCGCAGCACTCCCCACACGCCCAGCATCCGGGCACGGCCAGGTTGGCCAGGTGGGCAGATGCAGTACCCTCCTCACTGACGTTGTCATCTTCTCTTCTTTAAGGGCCTCGTGCTAAAGTGAGAGGAGCCTCCTCATGATGTCCATTGCGTGTGTAGCGTGATATCCACAAGATGGAGCCCTGGTGGCAGGTGGGAGGAGGCCACCCCCACTCAGCCCACTGGCCTGCCTGCCTTCCCGGGCCTGCCTCACCCCTCAAAAAGGATTTTAAAATGTGCTTTGAATTTGTTTGTTTGCTTGCTTTCCAAATCACATGGTCAATTTTTATCTTTTTAATGATTTTTTATCTTTCAATTACAGTTGACATACAATATTATATTAGTTTCAGGTGTACAATGTAGTCATTAAATATTTATACAACATACGAAATAATCACTCCCATAAATCCAGTACCCACCTGACACCATACGTAGTTTACGATTTTACTGACGATATTCTCTGTGCTGTGTTTTACATCCTAAAGACTATAGTGTAACTACTAATTTGTACTTCTTAATTCCTTCCCCATTTGACCCATCCCCACAACCCCCTCTCATCTGGCACCCATTAATTTGTTCTCTGTATTTAATGAGTGTGTTTCTGTTTTGTTTGTTTATTTATTTTGTTTCTCAGATTCCACATGTAAGTGAGATCATATTCTATTTGTCCTTGTGTGACTTATTTCACTCAGCATAATACCATCCGTGTTGTTGCAGATAGCAAGATGTCATTTTCTATGGCTGAGTAATATTTCATTGTACATATGTACCACTTCTTTTTTATCCATTCATCTATTGATGGACACTTAGGTTGCTTCCGTATCTTGGCTATGGTAAATAATGCCACAGTGAACATGTGACTGTATATGTTCAAACTAGTTTTTTGGGTTTCTTCAGATAAATACCCGAAAATGGAAATATGGGATTCTTCATTGTTTTCTGTTATAGTATTTGTTTTAAAGTCTAATTTGTCTTGTATAAGTATAGTTACCCTAGGTTTCATTTGTTTATATTTTCATGAAGTATCTTTTCTCATCCCTTTATTTTGTCTGGTGTGTGTTTTTGGATCTGAAGTGAGTCTCTTGTAGGCGGCATATATGAGTCTTGTTTTCTTTTCCATTCAGCCCCCTATGTGTTTTTATTGGAATATTTCATCCATTTACATTTAAAGTAATTTTAGATAGATATGTAGTTATTGTCATTTTATTTTTTATATTTTTATTTTTTTCTTTCTTCTTTTCTGTAAAGAAGCCCCTTTAACATTTCCTGTAGTACTGCTTTGGTTTGATGAACTCCTTTAGCATTTTCTTGTCTGGGGAGCTCTTTATCTTTGACTCTAAAAGATAGCCTTGCTGGGTGCAATAATTTTGGTTGTAAATCCTTGCTTTTCATCACTTTGAATATTTTGTGCCAATCCTTTATGGTCTGCAAAGTTTCTGCTGAGAAATCAGCTCGCAGTCATATGGGAGCTCCCTTATGGAAAACTGCTTTTCTCTTACTACTTCTAAGATTCTCTCTTTGTCTTTAACTTTTGGCATTTTAATTATGATGTGTCTTGGTGTGGGTCTCTTCAGGTTCATCTTGTTTGAGACTCTCTGAGCTTCCTAGGTTTGTATGTCTATTTCCTTCACCAGGTTAAGGAAGTTTTCCATCATTATTTCTTGAAATAGGTTTCCAATTCCTGGCTCTCTCTTCTCATTCTGGTACCTACATGATGCAAATGTTGGTATGCTTAATGCTGTCCCACAGGCTCCTTAAACTATCCTCACCTTTTTTTTTATTCTTTCTTTTTGCTGTTCTGATTGGGTGTTTTCTGCTACATTATCTTCCAAAACACTGATTCAATCTTTGGCTTCATCTTATCTACTCTTGATTTCCTCTTTGTATTCTTTATTTTAGACTGGTTCTTTTTTAGGTTTTCTACCTCCATTTTTGTTTCCTATCTCTTTCTTGAAGTTCTCACTGACTTCTCACCAAGAGCATTCTTATAACCAGTGTTTCGAACTCTGCATCTGGTAGATTGCTTGTCTCCATTTCGCTGAGTTCTTTTTCTCGAGTTTTGTTCTGTTCTTTCATTTGGGACATGTTTCTTTGTCTCCTCATTTTGGCCACCTCCCTGTGTTTATTTCTATATATTAGTTAATACTGCTATGTCTCCCAGTCTTGGTAGAGTGGCCTTATGTATTAGGTGTCCTGAGCGGCCCAGAAGGAGTCACCCTGGTCACCTAAGCCAGGTCATCCAGGTAAATCTCTTGCATGGGTTGTGTATGGCCTCCTGTTGTAGTTGAGCCTTGACTGCTACTGGCATATCAATGGGAAGGAGTGACCCTCAGGCTAATTGGTTGTGAGGACTGGTTATGACTATAGTAAATGAGATAGTGTGCAGGGGCTGACCCCACAGAGCAGGATTTGCACTAACAGGGCTCTGGTTCCTGCCCTGTCTGCCTTTTGGGTGTGTAGTTTGTGGAGGTGGTTGAGTGATGCTCTAGTGTGGTCTGAACCTGGCCACTACGTGTGTTGGTTCTAGGGTCTCTTAGGATAAGCTCTGGTGCAAGCCAAGTTCAGCCACTTGGTATGAACTTGGTATGAGCTACAAAGTGATCTGAAGATGGTTGCCACCTGTGCTTAGCTTGGAGGTGCCTGGAAGAAGCTAAGTTGCGAAATGAGACTGGCTGCTACTAAGTGCTAGGTCTAGGGCTGCTTAGGACAGGGAATGCCAAGGCCAAATGCTGCTCGTTTGGGGTTTGTGAACCTGTAAGAGATTTTAAGAAAGTCTTCAACGTGAACCAAGATAGGCTGTTCATATGGAAAAGCCACGAATTAGCATGGGTGGGCCTGCAAGTTGGGTCAGTGGGGGTCTCAGGGCATCACCAAGGCAGGGTGACCAGTGTTATAGCCAGGTTGATGGAGACACAGATATGAGGGCTGCCTATGTCTGCACACTGGGAGAAGGGAGAGCTCAAAAAAGAAACAATGTTTTCTGCCAGCACTTTTGTCTGGGAGAAAGTTTCTCCTCCAGCTCTCTCCCTGAAGCCAGACAATTCACTTCCTTCCTCTATGTCCCTGGCCCCCCGCAACCTGCTACCCCAGCACTAGCGCTCAGAGCTATCAGTAAGTTGGTTCATTCACAGGCCCTTTAAGAGGAACACCTGGGACTCCATTCATCCTCCACTGGTTTTCACAGCCAGTGGAACCTGGCAGCGGAACCCTGAGCCAGGAAGCCTGGTGTAGGGCTGGGACTCCTTGCTCCACCAGGGGGACCTCTGCAGCTAAGATATCCCTCCCGATATTCAAACACCACAGGTGGGTGTGGGACCAGCTAGTTCCACATCTCTGCCCTTCTTACTAGTCTTTGTGTGGCTTATTCTATATGTTCATGGTTTTAGGACTTCTATTCAGCTAGTCTACAGGTGATTCTCAATGACAGTTGCAATATAGTTTAGTTGTAATTTTGATGTCAAAATTTGCTCTGAATTTTATAAAGAGAAAATATTTTTGAAGTGAGCAAGTCAACCTGTCCACTTAATGCAGAAATTTCATCTACATCTCCAACTAGTGATTATTTATTCTGTTTGAATACTTTCTGTGATTCCAGAAAAGTCATTCCACTTTTGAACAACACTAATTATTAGAAAGCTCTTTCTCATATAAAGGTAAAATTCACTTCTCTATGAATTTTTGATGGGTCTTAGTTCTGAGCTTTGTACCTTCACAGAATAAATTTAACTCCTTTACATACATAACTCTTAACATTTGGAGGCATTTATTTCAGTTGATGGCTTTCATCCCATTCTAATACTGGTCACCGTTTTATGGATACATTCTGATTCACAAACAGCGCTCTCAAAAAAGTAATGGTCACACTAGATATGACCTTTTTCACACGATATGTAAGCATATGGTGTGGAACTCTCAGATCTTCTGACCTGGACATCAACACTGGTTGTACTGAATCAACTCCATATTTGCGTTGTATTTTTAGAGCCATGTGTTACATCCCACAACCTCTAATTATTTTATACAAACCATATTTAAGCTACCATTAAGCAATTTGTTTCTTAATAGCGTTCACCACATTTATTTTCTTTGACTTAATTCATATTAGTGGTAAATTCAAAGTGTCAAGATATTTTTAAAACTTGATATCGTGACCTAACGTATAAACTATTCCAAAGTTTTTAATCAAAACTTTATATGCTGTCTACATTTTTACCCAATAGTAAAATTATTGACAAGATCCAGGTGAATAATAGAATCTTCCTACATTGATTATTACCAAATAGTCTTTGGAGAACAGTTATCACTAAGGGATATAAACTCACCCACATGTCTGTTCTAAATGTAGGTTTTATTATTATTCAGGTATGGTGAAGCCAACAGATCAGGAGATGACTGTCATTGAAAAATTAGTTTGTTGCAGATTCCAAGAGAAGGAGACACACTACACCAAGCAAAGCCACATGGGGAAACATCAGGGTCCTTCAGGGGGCAGAAGGATTACTAAGAAAGTGTGGCCAGAAAGCCTTTATTGTTGTTGTTACTGGAAGGAATGGGTAAGGCTGGGTAGCAGCAAAGCAGGGGTGGGATTATATAGTTTGAATAATTTTAGCAGGCTCTGGGCTATAGGAGTGGTTCCTAGTTGTCTGGTGTCTGGCCTTGAGACAATTTAGGGCAGGAGGTGAGTAGGAATATGAATTTGGGATTGGTTAGTTTGCATATCAAAGATGGGCTTGCAGGCAAGTTCTTTGTCATTTCTAGGAATTAGCTAACCCTGGGAGAAATCCAATGGTCAGTGAAACCTCAATGCCAGATCATCAAGAATATAAAAAATAAGATAATATAGTTAATACAATATGCCCAACTTGTCTCTAAAGACAGTGCCCTGCTCTGACCTAACTACACCTGGTTTGTGGCATCAGCCATCAACCTGTGCTTTTTCCTCTTGTTAAAAAGTAGATTTCTAAGACACACGCTAGACCTTCTGAGGCTATGAACCTGCAGGAAGCGAGAAGGAAACAGTGTGGGGTGCTGGGCAGTGGGGGTTGAGGGGAGGGACAAATCAACCTCATATACAATCCCTTAGCATGAAGAACCACAAGAAAAGCACAAGCATTGTGGGAGTCCCCATGCCAGCAGGGACAGCCCTGCAGAAAGCCTCTTCCCTGGAACAGATTTCCTAGGTTCTCAGCAAAAAGAAATTGACTTTCAATTGCCTGACTTTTCTTAGTGAAATCTTCCCTGACAAGCTAGAATATCATGCTTTCAAGACATAGCACTGAGGTAAATTTTCCAGATTAACAAGCAGGAGTGTGAACAAAGAGAAGTGTCAACACTCTGAATATTCATCTGTGCTCTCAGAGCAGCAGAACTGCTGACACGAGGGTTACAATCTGAATCATTCTGTCATAAAAATAAGCCTAACAGAACCTGAAAGGACAAGACCAGCTTGGAAACCTTTCTGAGACTCCAATTTCTCTTCTCACTGACCCTTTCAACTATGTGACATCTCCACAAAAACACAGCCACAGGCAAGAAAGGATGGAGCTCAAATTGTCTCCTTTCCCATTTCTTCTGGGTAAACTCTCTAAAATCTGGAAAAGCAGAAAACAATAGCTAGATAAACACTACTATCATCCCCACTCACAGCTTACTTTGGACCTGACCCCTGGATTTATTGGCCACCATCAGAGAGGAAAGTAAGGCTGGACAAAGACCAGTTGGTACAACATGACTTCTGAGAAAGCCCAGTTGATGTTTCCTGCCTGACTCGCTCACCTTCCACCTAAAATCCTGGTGGCGCTGAGGCTCCAGGAAATCACTGCCAATCAGAGCATCACTGCTCTGATGCTCTGACATCTGCATCTTGTTGACCCTAGAGGGCCTGCCCCTCTCAGGATTAGCCAGTTCCTAGAGAGAGTGAACAACTCACCTGCCAGTGCATTCTTCAAATACAAACCAACTAATTCAGAGGCCACACCCCATCCTCCTCCTTTATCAGGTTCTCACACTCTGAGCCACTCTCCATGTGCCCTAATCACCACAGGGCCAGGTACTAGACAACCAGGAACAGCCCCAGCCTCTGTGCCCCCAAGCCCACTGAAACTATAGAAACCAGCCAACGCCAAACCTGCTTATCTTGCCTCACTGTTCCCCCCTGGGGAAACCACAGTAAAGTCTCTTGTCCACATTTATCCCCTCATTCTCTTTGCCTCCTAACTTACCCTGGTGATCTCCCGTGTGTCCCTGCCTGGTGTGGCCTGTTCCCTCCTCTTGGGACCTGTGAGTAACAAACTATCCTCTCAGTGACAATCATCTCCTGCTCTGCTGGCCTCACCATAACTAAGTAATAATAACACCTATATTAAAACAGCTGGGCACTGAGAGTTTAAATGAGAAAAAGACAGCTTCTCGGGACATTAAGCACCTGGCCAGCCAGTCAGCCACCCTGAGCTAATTTCTAGAGGGCACAACAGCATCAATAAAGTGACTCACAAGTATACCAGGGTCATCTCAGGATTCCCTACCTGGCAGAATGTAAACATGCCCCACTTCCTCCAAAGCAGACAGAACCCTGGAGTAGAGCTGAGAGCCACCACAAAGCACTGAGGCTTGTCACCATGTGCACAGGCTCACCACACAAGACACCCTAATAGTGGGGAGGCTGAGAGAGGCCAAAAGTTAGAAAAGATCTCAGAAATGTGAATTGATCTTGCATGGCCTGGTGCTTTCTACTAGGACCAATAATTTCTGTTTCTAATATTTCAGCCTTTTAATGATGATTAAGAAGTTTTTTTGTTCAAAAAGATTGCAGAAAAGAAAGACAAAGAGAGACAGGGAAAGGACGAAAGAGGAGGAGTAGGAAGAGGGGGAAAGGAAAAAAGAAAGAAGGAAAGTTAAAAGAAGAATTAAAGATTAGGAGATAGCTTGATAAATGAAATCAGGAGACATAACTAAAGCTTACATTAAATAAAATTAATGTGTTACTGTGGTAGAGCTGCCATAACAAAATACCACAAATTTGGGAACTTAAACAACAGAAAAATATTTTTCACAATTCTAGAAGTGAGAAGTCCAAGATATATGTGCCAGAAGATTTGGTTTCTCCCAAGACTTCTCTTTGCCTTGCAGATGACCTCTTTTTCACTGTGTCCTCACATGGTCTTCTCTCTCTGTCTGCACATCCCTGGTGATCCTCTTATAAGAGAAAGATTGTGTGTCCAGAAATCCTCTTCTTATAAAGACCCCAGTTAGATTGGATTAAGGCCCACAGAGATGGAGACGGCTTGTGTTAACTTTACCTCTTTAAAGGCCCTACTCCAAATACAGTTACATTCTAATGTACTGGGGCTTAGGGTTTAAAGACATGAATTTTGAGAAGACATAATTCGACCCATAACGATAAGTAACTTTAATCTCTAGGCAAGTCCACATATTGCCAGAGGCATGGGTTTGATTCCAACATCAGCCATTGACAAGCTGTATGGCTTTTTGACAAATTCTTTACCCTCCCAGTGCCTCATTTTCCTTGCCTGTAAAAATAGAGATAATAATATCTACCTTTCAGAGATTTTTATGAGAATTAAAAAGGCATGTAGAGCAGTGACAGGCATTTGTTCGGCTCAGGAAATGTTACTCTCCTTATGAGTATTATTATTTCAATGAAATTTATTCTGTCCTTAGTGAGTTGTATTACTTATACTGTCCAATATGAGTAAAAGCAACACTGTGAAATGAAAGATAACTGCAAATAAGCCAAAATGTCAGTTTATATCAGAAATATATTATCTTATTTTAAACATAAAAAAAGGATAAAATGTTAAGTAATAGAAAATCAGTTTTCCTGCATTTATTTAATACATGTTGAACAACACATAAAGAATATCAGCTCAGGTGGAGCAATGTTATTAGCCCTTAGCAGGATCTCAGTCTCAGCCCAGTGAACACATGGGACTTTTTATCTAAAAGCCTTAGGGACATTCACTAGTCCAACCAAGCAAGGTGTTTGGCATAATATCAAGGAAGCTGAACTAGAATGCATATGTAACTAACAAATTAACTGTACTGGACATAATTAGGAAAGCAATGGGATACAAAGGGTGGGGGTAGAGAGGCAGTGAGCACAGAACCTAAATAATAAAAGCATTTGAGAAAGAAAATCTGCAGGTCTTTATCCAGAGCCACCGAAGGTACAGATATTGAACCTGTAGATATAAGTTCTCCTATCAATTGAGAGTTCTGCTTTTTTTGTAAGGCCAAGATGTCTTGTCTGATCTCACCCTAGCCACAAAAGCATCTCCAGTGTTCCCAGGATTTCTGATCTTCAAAGCGATATTTAAATTCTCTGTATTTCGATTTTTTTCAACTGTAAAATAAAAATGATGATACCTTCTTTGCAAGGCTGTTGTGAAAATTAACAAAAAGGCAAAGAAAGTACTCGGCAATGGCAGGTGTTTTATCATTATTATTGTTATTTAATTATTATTCATTTCTCTTTGCCCCATTTCCACATCAAGAAACAACTCTAGATTATTTTAATTTAGTTTACAGAAACACTGATACCATGACATAGAGTACCCTGTACATCAGACACAAATATTCCGGTCTCTGTCACAAATTAGTAAATTAGCTTTCTGATGTGCATACTAAACTCTTTCGACTTTGGTTAGATCAATCAGACTAATCAGTTCTGGAACACTAGTAAAACTAAACTGAAATATATGTAAAATTGAGGATCAAACCGGAATGCCATCCTATGGCACTGCCATCGTCCTGTGTCTGGCCACCAGGTTCCCCTATCTTAGTCCTCTGCTTTCAACAAATGATGAATGGAAGGTCAAAGTTTTGAGGTAAAGCCATACATTTTTTCATCTCCGCTCATAACACTCAGAATATTTGGTGAGACCAGGTGAAGGAAATTATCATAATTGCTTCAAGAACTAAAAGCCTTCTGAAAGATATGAACTAAAAAGTCTCATCGATGTAGAAGAAAAACTGATATAAAAAAAGCGACTCAGCTTTTTATCGAGGCTTGCATTTAAACTCTTGGACAGCCAGTGGACGCTGGGCCCTGAGCAAGAATCATTTGTTGACAAGATTCTGCAACCTCAGCTAGTCTGGGGAGATATTCTTTTTCTGTTAGGTCTTGTAAAACTACCCTGAAACTTTAAGAAGACAATCCCAGAAAAAGAAATCAATTGAACTATGGCATTGGCACGTCAGTAACTGGAATGAGTAAGTGTACTCGGTCTTGAAAATTTTGCTATACTTCTGTGCATTTTCTTCTACTTTTTAAGGTATTTGAAGCATAGATAAATGAGATTTGTAATGTTATTTAATGTTTAGAAAAGTTTGGTTAAATAAATTTGCGATCAATGCTTAAGAATTAGAGCAATTTAATTTGCTGAATGGGTAAGTTTTGATTTATTCATCATAAGTAGTATGTAAATATTTAGAGAAATATTATTTACATGTAATGTTTGAAGAAATGTTAATCATTTTTTAAATTATAACATTTACAAAATTAACATTAAATAAAATATAAGGTCCCTCTCAGCATCTTTATTTTGTTTCTGTCTCTCACTGTTCCTCTCTGTGCCTTTACTATGTCTCACTGTCTCTCTCACTGTCTCTCTCATTCTCTTTCTCTGAGAGAGACCTCACTCTATCTGTGGAGTGCTACCCCTTTTTAATAAACTTTCCTTTTGACTCTAGAAAAATAATAAAATAAAATAAAATAAAATATAAAATAAATAAAATAAAATAAAATAAAATAAAATAAAATAAAATAAAATAAAATAAAATAAATAAAATAAAATAAAATAAAATAAAATAAAACAAAACATAAGTAGCTGCTAGTGTTATTCACTGTTTGAGGTACTTTTGTTCATGGAGAAGAATCCAATCAACAAGTTTTCATAAAGTTCTATAGCAAATGTGGACAAAACCCAAAAGGAAATGGATATTTTATGCACATTTCTACATTACTGTATATTACTCAAATTCCAACTTAAGAGATTTTTAACTTTAGTGTTCTAAGTTTCATTTACAAAGGATCCAATTTAATCTTGTTCTGATGTGAGAATAATATATTGTCTCAACAACTAGAGTTACAGATCAAGGAAAAAGATGATTTTTGCATCCCTGGCTGAGATTCATGCCCCACCAGAAACACATTTGATGTTCAATCATTTTTCTTTTAAATGGCCATGTCTAGCTCATCTGTCAGGCTGGCAAGGGGCCCAAACACAAGGTAATAACCAGATTTCAGTGAAAATAGATACCAAAACAAAAAGGCCAAAAAGGCAGATCCTTCAAACTGGCTGCAAATGTTATTTCTTCCTACACATACCTTTTTTTAATGTAATTATTTTACTCTATTTATCTGTTTTTAGAATACTGTAATTAGTTAATTAGTGCCCTAGCAGTATCCAAAAGTGACTGATAAGTGAGACATTTCTTTTTAGCATCAGAAACATGAATTTTAAAATGACTTATTTACATATATTAATTTACTGGAATCATTATTCTTTTTGATGGTCAAATTGCCTTCTGCAGATGCCTTCTATGTTTTTTGGAGATGACCTTAGTAATCTTTTAAATGATGGTAAAATATACACAGCATGAAATTTACCATTTTAACTATTTTTTTTAATTTATTTATTTTTTATGGTGAACTTGGTTAACAAAATCCAGTATTTCAGTTGTACACTTTAACAGTAATGCATATATGTATTTACACCGTGTGTTCTCATAGTTGGATTTCTTTCTGTTACCACATATTTGACCCCTTTTACCCCCTTTTTACCCTCTCCTCTCTCCCCTCTCTCCCCACCCTCTGGTAACCACTCATCTATAATCCATGTTCATGAGTCTATTGGTTTGTCCTGATTATTTGTTACTTTTAGGTTTATATCCCAAATATAAGTGATGTCATGTGATTTTCAACTTTTTATGTCTGGTTTATTTCGCTTAGCTTGATTATCTCGAGGTCCATCCATGTTGTCGCAAATGGCAATATTTCATCTCTTCTTATGGCTAATATTCCATTGTATATATGTACCACAGCTTATCTTTCTTATTTTTAAGTGTCTAGTTCAGGGGCATTAAATATATTCACATTGTTGTGCAACCATCACCACCATCCTTCTGCAGAGCCCTTTTCATCTTTCCAAACCAAAACTCTGTACCCATTAAACACTAACTCCCAACTGTCTACCCCCAGCAACTTGCAACCATCATTCTACTTCAGTCTCGGAATTTGACTATTCTAGGTACTTCATATAAGTAGAATCACAGAGTATTTGCCTTTTGGGGACTGGTTTATTTTACGTAGCATGTCTTCAAAGTTAATGCATGTTGCAGCATGTATCAGAATGCCATTGCTTTTTGAGTTTGAATAATATTCCATTGTATATATACACCACATTTTGTTTATGCCTTCATTCATTGATGGACACTTGGGTTGCTTCCATCTTTTAGCAATTGTGAATGATATGGCTATGAATCATACATGGTTTTACAAGTATCTGTTGGTGTCCCTACATTCAGTTCTTTTAAGGACAAACCCAGAGGTGGAATTGCTGAATCATATGGTAATTTTGCTTAATATTTTAAGGAGTCACCGTAACCGTTCTCCACAGTAGCTATACCATTTCATACTCCCACCAGCAGTGCACAAGGGTTCCAGTTTCTCCACATCTTCACCAACTCTTGTTATTTTCTGTTTTGTTTGTTTTTGTTTGAAAGAATAAACATCTTAAAAGGTGGCTTTTGCATTCCTAGTTCAGATCATGCCACATGAGAAAAATGTTTGATGTTTGATCATTTCTTTTGGCTGTCCACATCTAAACTTATCTGGCAGGCTGGCAAAGGGCCCCCACATAAGGGAATGGGGAGTGAGTGCTCCCTGGATGTGGGGTTTTCTTTTGTTGGCATCAAAATTCTCAGAACTAGATAGAGGTGATGGGTGTGCAACCCTGTGAATGGACTGAAAGCCACTTAATAGTACATTTTAAAATAGCTAATGGTCATATTTGTATTATATTTGTGAATATTACCTCAATTAAAACAAAAAATCAGTGGAATGAAGCAAAAAAGAATAAGTCACTGATAGATGAGAAAGAGATCTCTTGAGAAAAAAGTATATCATGCACAAAGTATGAGGACACAGAGAAAAGCGATAGAGCTACACTAAAGTGTCAGACCTGTTTTGTCCTATTTCACACAGATGAGAAGGATATAAGGGTAGTAAATAACTTTCAAGAGCTTTCCAAATTCTTCTGTTTAATTTTAGATATTTGGGACAAAAAGAGGATCTGAAAATCAAAACAATCAGTAACAGTATAGAACTCAAAAGCAGATTGTTAGAAAATAATAATAATCAGCAGGATGTAATGTTATCCTTTCTTAGATCCAGGTTACTTGTTTCATCCCCAATGTGTGACTGAACCCTAGTAGCTTCCACATGAAATTTTCTCACTCAAAATCTGATCAGTGCTTTCCTACCAAGGAATCAAAGAAATTAAGCAAAAATATGTATCATTTTTGCCTAACAAATTGGCAAAATCTAAAGATTACTTATAGCTGGTGTCGGTAAAAAGCAGCATACTTTCATGTGTGATAATTAGTACAAACAAGATTAGCTTCTCAAAGAGGAAATCTAGCAATACATTTTCAGGTTTTTAATATGCATGCCCCTTTATCCAGCAATCTGATTTCTGTGAATTTTTCCTAAAGAAAGACCTAGAAAGCATACAAAGTTATATGAATATGTTTATTGTGATGTTATTTATAATAGTAAAAAAATGGAAAGCATGTTTTCTCAATTCTCAATAGAAAATTCATTAAATTACAGTACAGCCATGAAATGAAATGTTTCCATGTAGATTTTAAAATAATCATGAACATCAATATTCACTTTAAAGAAAAATGTCCACATGTTACATTTAATAAAAAAGATTATAAAACAGCATGTATAATACAATCACATTTTTTATGTATGCATGAAAAAATATAGCAAGGTACACATCAAAATGTTAATAAGATTTCTCTCTGGGTGGTGGCAATTTTCATTTTTATATTACACATTTTTGCATTGCCTGCATTTATTTTTATTAATGTGTTATTTTTATTATAAGAAAAAATAAAGTTATGTTTCTTTTGAGAAACAGTGTAGAAAAGAAAAAATAAAAGTAAAAAAATTTTTTAAGACTTACAAGACAAAGATACTGTTGGACTTGATTTGGGATGGATGTCTACTACGCTGATTCGATGAGCTCTGGCCATTATATTTCTGCACTGTCAATCAGGACTCCTCTAGAAGGAGGAGGATTTTTCGTCCTGAGCCAGACTACCACCCCAATTGCTGTGTATTATGCAACTTCACCAAGTTTATCAACACCCTGAAGGCAACTCCTAGACCTCTAGGATTTAGACCAGATGCTCCAATCACACCTACACCTTAGAAACACTTAGAAACTAAAAAAGAGAAACTCCTACCACCAACACTCCCACCTTTACCAAGATCCTGCATTAATTAGTTAATTAGTTCCCTGGGAAGGCCCAGGCCTGTTGTATTGTTTAACACTCTAGGTGATTGTAAAATGCAACCAGGGCTGAGAAATAATGGCTGAAGCCCAGGGCGAGAAATTTTTGCTCTGGCATTAACCTCTGTATAATCTAGAGAGGTTTGCAAAAATGGGGAACAAGTTAGAAATGTAAATTTCTTGGCTTCAATCCAGATATTCTTATTTAGTAGATTAGGGGTGAGCCCAGGAATCTGAAATTTTAATAAGTACATCCCAGATAATTCTGACAAAAGTGATAGAAGACCTACTGGGCTTTAAAAAAAAAAAAAAAAAAAGACTTTTTAACGAAGGATTGCAAGTGAGAGGTTTGGCATGCCTCAGCAAGCTAGGCAGTCTTAAAAAAAGGACAAAGCCATCAGATGTATTTATACCAAGAAAGCTAATGCCGAAGAGCATTTAGATTTCAAGAAGCTATTCTAACAGAGGTTGTAACAACACTGGCCATAGAATGACACAAGAGGGGAGTTTAGTTTAGTTTAGTTTATTTATTAAGCAAGTGCATAATTTAAGCCTACCAGAGCCAGCTGTCCCCAGACTACAGCAAATTCCTACTTAACGTTGTGGATAGATTCTTGGAAACTGTGGCTTTAAGCAAAACGAAGTGCAACAAAACCAACTTTACTGGAAGCTGACTGATATAAACAAGAGTTAAGTTCCTGTGACATATTTCTGGTCACAAGAACAAACTTCTAAATCAAGACTCAAAATACTTTTACTATTAAACAATGAAATAAATGTGAGCTATACATGCATTTAAGAAAGATGAATAAACACAAGCAAGAGAGTGATTTTCCAGGCTACTTATTCCAGTTCAAGGGAGCAGGTGACAGGAGACTGAGCCTCTCCAGGCAGCTCAGGGCACCATGCAAGACTCCATGCGAGACCCTCCCCAGACAGGACGCCCTTCCATCACAGGGCCACTCACACCCACACTCACCCACACTGGGACAACGTAGCCACACCCGTTCACCTCACACCCAGTCACCTCACATGCACATCTTTGGGATGTGGGAGGAAGCTGGATGGAGTTCCTGGAGAAAACCCCACAGACATGAGGGAATGTGTACACTCTGCATAGACAGTGGCCCGGCCATGAACAGATTTTTTTTTTCTCATCGATGTTGTAACCAAACACGGTGAACGGATCACATCATTGGGAGACCTGCAGGACCAGTGCAAGAGGAAAGGGGTCGTACTCACCAGAGCTCTACACTTTGGATGCAGAAACTGGCTTCCCTCTCGCAAATGCTCAAAAGAGAGTGGCTGCCCACTCTTCAGACTCTCCTCCTTCATCTTCAGATGTCTAAGAAGCTAAAAGAGAAAGCAACACTCCTATGGTCTGATGGGAAAATCAAAACGATGCTATGAAATAGATGAGGAGCTGAGTTAGAAACTCATTTCTTGAAACTCTTTCAGATTTTCTCAATGCTCTCTGAATCCTCTTAGGGAAAAAAAAAATTAAGAGAAAATAATGAGACATTGCCTCACCAATATACTGCATTCAACCAAACTCCTATGAGGACCCATTGAAAGCACTCAAGAAGGAATGAAGATGTGGTGAAAGAAGTAAGGGGTCTACAAAAAATGCAACAAATCCAGAAGATTTAGGATTGATGAAAACAAGACTATACATATTTACATTTATTTACCAGTAAATGGAGCGGCAGGCCACAATGGTGGAGCAACAGTTCCCTTTTCTTCCCTCGCCCTTAGGTATAAATGATCACAGATCCAAAGTGCTGAGATGGCAGAAAGTGAAGATCTAACAATAACAGGACAGGAAGCCAGGTAACTCTGACACTTAAAGGAATTCTGGGCTTCTGAGCTCAGGGCTTAGAGAAGATCATCCTCTTCAGCCAAATTCCTTTTGCTCAAGAGGCACCTCTGACATGGCCAGCTGGAGGGCGGACGAGGGCCAGGAGAGAGGAAGCCAGAGGGAGCTGCTCAGAGCTAGTACTTATATCTCTTTCAGATGTGTCCACCCGTATTCCCAGAATGGCAAAAGATTAAAAGTTAGCAGATGTTCTGTTGGAGAATCTAAATTATGCATTTGTCTGGACTCCCCTTGTGCTGTCTCTTTCTGAAAGCTAAGCATAGATTCAGGAAGAACTTGCTGAATTTAAAGGATGGGCATTTAAAAATCATATATTTGAATCACATGAACTAAAAATGTGTGCATTGCTCAAGTACTGGCTGAAGCAAAAGAAGCCAAGGCAAGTATATGGATTATGTTTTCCTCACTTACATATTTCCCTGCTTAATTATCCCCAACATTTTGAAATAAAGATTAAAAAGAAAAATAAAGATTTTTGCCTCATTCTTTCTCACCAACATAATCTCTCACCCCATTGCTTGTTCCTGAGAAGAGATAGCATTCTGCGGAGGCAACAAAAGAGACTTTAAAGCATCAATCAACTTCCAGGAAAGGGCATCATATGGTTCTTTTACAGACCTTCCTAATGTTTGCTGACGTAACTCAGTCCCTTCATTAGGAAAAGTCTTCACCACAAGTGCCATAATTTTTTTCCACATTAGGGCAGAGCAGGGCTTAAAATAAAAGTAAGTACTCTGCATCAGGCTAGTGCTCCTTTCTCTGATAGAATGAAAAGTGAGGGGAATGTGGTTATGTTTACTTCATGTGTGTGTCCTTCTGATCTGCTCACTGCCACAAACATGTTGTCCCACCACCCTGCAGCTCTGCAGGAAAAATCCGGCAAAATCAGCCGCAACTCCAGAGCTGGCTTGCTTGCATTCCTCACAAAGCAAGATACTCAAGCATCAAATTTAAAATCCAAAAATAATATAAATCCTCAGTGCAATACCACAAACTACGTTGGGTCTTTTCCTGGTCTCCTCTATGCAATAGGGAAGTCACAGTCAGCCCATCTTGGCTGATAGTGAAGGAATTTGTCCTTGTGGCTAGATATCTGACAAGTGTATCTCTCAGTCCTGGGCTCAAATACCAACTCTGCCACTTCCAGAGTGTGACCTTTGGGACATTGCTTAGCCTACGTCAACCTCAGGTCTCTCATCTGTAAAAGAGGATTATGAACAGATCACAGCAATTTCAATGTGAGGATTAAATAAGGTCACGTGTTAAGCTGTTGTCATGGTGCCTAGAACAATAAAACTGCTCAATAATTCATAGTTCTTCATGCATTATTACTGTTAGTTTATCATTGGCATTATCACTAGCCAGAGAATGGTATTTTCTAGAAGAGTTTCCACCCAAAGAAGCATAGCGGGTGTTATCTCTATCCCAGCTAGGTCCCACAAGAAACACATGACGCACTCAAATGGGGGTTGAAAAGAGACTAGTGAAAGGGACACTGGGTTAGATATGGAAATGCTTAAAAATAAAGAACCTGGTAGAAAATGAAAAAGTGAGGAACTTTGATATTTTCATATAGGAATTAGGAGAATGTCTGTATGAGGGATGACAAGAGAGTGTGATCAGGTATAAAAGAGCAAAATATAAGAGGAAAAGGTAAAGATGCTCCAAGTTGTGGCAAGGACAATTGTGATCACTGGAGCAGTTGCCTGATGGAAAGGTAAAAGTGAAGGTCCTCAAAGTTAAAGAAGTGGTGTCAGCTAAGACAGAGTCTGCAAACTGCTCCAAGTGCTGAGATGCCACAGCGAACTCACGTGGTGCTGTACTCAAGGCAAGCACAGAGACACTGGACATGCGCATTACTAGCTTAAAATTTTGCAGTTTTGACATTAGATCACACTATTTACTTTTAATGGCATTACATCTTTACAATTATTGAGACGGAAAGTAAACACCACACAAAAACCAGTCTGAACAGGAAATGAAGGCAGCAGTATCCAGTCTGAGTCCAAGGTCTGAGATGTTGTGTGTCACCCAACAGGACCACACATTCCATTTGTAAGTAATTATTATTTAAGAATAAAACTAAAATAGTATTTTTTCTCTTGGTTTATGTGTAGTATTTTTTTGAATGGCTAAGTTGTTCAGGCACAAATAAATATTAAGTTGTTTAAACCTAACTATTTGATGAATGAATTAGGTATTTCTTTTGGCCTAGGTGCACCATAAAAAATTTATCAAGAAGATAAGGATGCCATGACCTGAGAAAGTTTGGAACCTCAGTGCTAACATGGTGTAAGTACAACAAAAATAAAATCCTTTTCAACAATTGGTGTTATTTGGCTATCCAAATAAGCTGAACCTGTACCTTCCTTCATATGTAAAAATTAACTCAAAATGGATTAAAGACTTGAAACTATAAAACCTTTAGAAGAAAACACAGGGGAAAACTCCATTTGGATGTTGAATTTGGCAACGATTTCTTGGATATAACATCAAAAGCACAGGCAACAAGTGAAAAAAATAAGATAAATTGAATATCTTCAACATTAAAAACTATTATGCATTAAAGGACACTATCAAGAGAGTGAAAATGCCTTTCACTCTCCACAGAAAGAAATATTTGCAAATCATACATCTGACAGAGGATCAATATCTAAAATATATAAAGAACTCCTAAAACTAAAAAACAAAATAAAAATAAAACAGCATAATTCAAAAATGGACAAAGGACTTGCCAGCCATTTTTCCAAAGAAGATATGAAAATGGCCAATAGCACATGAAAAGATGTTTATCATTAGTCATTAGAGAAATGTAAATCAAAACCACAATGAGATACCACTTTACACCCCTTAGAATGGCTACTATCAAAAAAATAATTATTCACAAAGATATGGAGAAACTGGAACCCCTGTGAATTGCTGATGGGAAAGTTAAATGGTACAGGCTTGATGGAAAAAAATTATGGTGGTTCCCCAAAAAATTAAACCTAGAATTATCACATGATCTAGCAATTTCACTTCTAGGTATATACCCAAAAGAAGTGAAAGAAGGAACTTACATACAGATATTTGCATATCAATGTTCATAGCAGCATTATTCACAATAACCAAAAAATGGAAACAATCCAAATGTCTGTAGACAGATAACTGAATAAACAAAATGTGATATATATACACAACGAAATGTTATACAGCCTTTAAATGAAGTTATGCTGCAACATGGATAAAACTTGAAGACATATGTTAAATGAAGTAAGCCAGACACATAAAGACAAATATTGCATTTTATTTTTATGCAGTACCTACAATAGTCAAATTCATAGAGACACAAGGTAAAACAGTGATCTTCACAGACTAAGGGGAGGGGCAATAATGGGAAGTTATCGTTTAATGGGTACAGAGTTTCAGTTGGGGATGATGAAAAAGTTTTAGAGAATGACGGTGGTGATGGTTACATAAAAATGTAAATATGCTCAATGCCACTGAATTGTACATGCAAAAAAGATTAAAATGCAATGTTTTATGTAATGTATATTTGGCCTCGATTTTTTAAAAAAACTTCCAAAAATTATAGGATATAACATTTGACAACCATCGCATAATAATATACACATCAATGGCTACTAATACCAGTGAGTAAAAGTTTAATAAAGAACAGGAACATCAAAGTACCTCCCTATAAGATACTTATTAATTATAGAAGGAAAACAGTGACTGTAGAGTGGAGAAACCAGGCAGACATCACCTTAGCCAAGTGATCAAGTTGACCTCACTGGTATTCAAACAAGCAGACCCTCCATGCCTCCTGATAGCTGCACTGAAAAGAACACAGCAGCATTTCATTTCAGCAGTACTCCCGCCAAAAGAGTCTAAATTTAATTATGAAAAATATCGCAATTTAAAAATATTCCCAATTCAGCTGGCTCTTAACAAGGAACATCCCTTCTTTCACTATGAGATCGGGCAGTCTCAGGTTTATCTGATTTACCATCCATCATTTGTTTCTGTTTTTGTATACTTTCACCCTGTCATTCTTAGCCTATCAGTTTAGCTCCCCTGTGGTTGCAAGGCAGTGGCTGTGTTTCCTATGTTATGTTCCAGATGTAACAATGGGCAAAGGAGACAAGAAGCTATTAAAAGTTATATTTATCACTTTTAAGCAGCAAAGAAATGTTTTCCAGGAGGCCTCAATGCTTACCCTCCCAGGCCTTTGGCCCAAAACGGGTCGATGCCAACCCCTAGACAAATCTTCGGCAAGGGGAAGGAGACAGCCTACTATCCAGCAACTCTCTGGGTGCCGTGTGGGGAAGAAAGGTCGCCCAAACCAAAGCATGACTCTTCAGCAAGGAAGAAACAGAAATGGCTGTTTCAGGATGCGCAGTGGACCTGCCGGGTCAGGGCCAGCTGCAACTTGCAATGTTAAATGATTCATTCAAAGGACATTGTAGGGCATCCACAATGGGTGGAGATTTGCAGGAGGAGATTGTAAATTGCACCTGGAGGTCAGTAGACAGCAGCATAATCATAATCATAAGATAAGAAAGAACCTGAAAAGAAGCCTTTATTTTTGTTTGGTTTAAATGCGCAAATAATGGCCTCGAAGTGATAACAGGCATGGCAATGTGAAGTGCATAAAGAACTTTATAACCCATCTTTTTCATAAAGACTTACATCTTCAATGCAAGTGCATAGGAAAGGGAGAAGAGATAATACATGCTCTAATGATGTGATGGGTGGATGAGGAAGAAAATGAATGGAATATGTCTTTTATGTAGTATTATCATTTTTTGTTAACACTCTCTGGGATTCACATTGTCCCTCTTCAGCCCATTAGAGGGCTTTATCACCTTGAGGCTCAAGAAACTTAATCAATACCATGCTTGTCTCAATTTAAGGCCAATTATTCTTTTTCAGTCTTAAACACACACGAAATACAACTGTCCATTTCCAAAGGTTATTCCACACAAATTTCACAAAATCTATTTAATTGTATCCTGGAACACCTAAAAGATGCCTCTTTATAGTATCTTATAATAGCAGTACCAATCTATAAAAATGAACAATTCCTAGATTCAATTTGCAGAAAACTCAATACAATACATTTTCCAGCAAGGGTCTCTTTGTTACGCCTGAGTTATTCAAGGTTCAGTATAGTCCTGAGCATTGATATTTAGGGATATCAAGTTCTTTTGATTTATCAATAAAAAAAAAAAACTTTTTGGAACTGATTTTAATGTCCTAGCTGGTAGAAAGTGTGGCTTAGAATTTACATACATTGGTGCATTTGTACAAATTAATTAAATTGCTTTTTTATGTGAACTCAAATGATTTTTATCACAAAAAAAGTTTTAATCTTTTCATACACTTTGTTTGTTCATTTGTTCACCAGCCATTAATAACATGGCAAGTATCCTGAAAGGAACCAAAGATACAATAGTCAGTGATATAAATCATTGTTGATTAATAATATTAATACGTGACCTGTATCCAGCATATATACCAGCACTGTACCAAAGGAGTTACATCTGTTTTTTGTTTGTTTGTTTATTTGTTTTTGTTTGTTTGGGGTTTTTTTTTTTTTTTTTTGGCTTAAGTGATACAAGTTACCCAACTATTATAGCTAGGAAGTGGAAGAGGCAACATTCAAACTCAGTTTGGCTGTCTCTAAAACCCAAGTTCTTAACCACAGTGCTATAACACTTCTGGCAGAAAATGTGCGTTAAGGAATTACATGTGTGACAAATGACATAGAAAGGAAACCTAAGGCACCCACCCAACCTTGCAGGGGAATGGACAAGACCAACATGATCATGACATTTCAGTGAAACAAGAGTTAGCCAACAGAAGCTGAAGGAGTAGAGGTGACGATGCAGCTAAGCAGAGGAAAAGAGGCAAGGTGTAGAGAAACTGAAAGCAAAATAAATAAAATCTGCATGGCTAAAAGCGAGTGGTGGGAGGAGGGAGCAAGGGGTGTGTTGTAAGATGCAGGCTGATTTGTGAAACTTGTTACTAACACAGCACTTTATCTAAACACAAGGGCACATAATCCTACCATCTAAACACAGGTTTCTTATATTCTATTTTATTGCATATTTTCCTTTAGTTTTACCTGAATACATTCAATTTTTTAAAATTATAATTTGAATATGGGTAAATTGGATTTTTTCCATTTATAACATATTAAAGAGAGACACATCTTGGGTTACTGGACTGTTTCTTTTAATAAAATATTCTTTATTGGATGTTTTCCACTTCTTTGTTAAGGTTCATTGTGAAATTATGTCTTGACTGGTTTTGCAAAAGCATTCGAATAAGAAGGGGATTCCAGCACGCCAGCTACTTGAAAGGCATAGACCTATCACGAGTGGATACATTCCACTCTATAAACCACACTTTGACAACTGGTTAGCAGGTTGGGGCCCAGCTCCTGTCAGTGGCTCCTAACAACAGTCTAATTCATCTTTCCTGTCCACAGCCAGTGTTTTCATTTTCAAGAGATAAGTCCTTGAAGGCATTTGCTTTTAGTAGACAGCTGTTAAATCAAAGCTAAAAATAGAATACAGATATAGAAGCAAACTTTTACATCAATGAAAACAAAAACCTCCTGGAGAACACTTGCAGTTTCTTCATCGGCACGTGCACGGCCCCCAGATACCTTAACTTTGAGGAAAGAATGATGGTTCTTGCATTTACGAAAGCAGACACATGCAGTGAAGAAAGCACTTCTGCAGAATTTCAGCCTGTTTCTTCAGTTTTCTTGTGTTTGCTAAGCCTTAATTTTTTTTAAACTCGTGAAAAAGCTTACCCCTTATTAACCTAAAATATTAGCGGGAAGGTGGGGACCACAGGTGAACCATGATGCCTTCACGTTACATTGACACCTCTCCTCTTTGCCAGTTGCACGTGAGCTGATAACCATTGAGGAATCACACGTGTTGGTGGAACAGGCTGTGCCTGCTTTATCAGATTGTTGTGAGGACTCAACAGGTGTTGGCTGTTATGATTAAATCTGTATCCTCACTCATTTATAATATTTCATACGAAGGCTTGTTAGGTCACACTTGGAGATTCCCCTTGCCTTGGAAAGGGGCCTGGAACTACAAGAGATGGGATAGCTGCCGAGGAAAGTAATACTCACTGAACTGCAGAAAGACAGTTATGAATGAGTATCATTAAGGGATACTCCTGTGGAGTGGGCTGAGCTGTGGGGACCAACAAGGAAGAGCCTTCTGCTATGATGGGGCTTGTCATGTCTCATTAGTTAGTTATAGATTATATGCCTAGTCATTTTTAATGTATCTGCTTAATCTCTATCTTGGAGATATCACTTTTGGATGATTTTTCTCCTCTTGACTAACAACACAGATTTCCATGCAGACCAAAAACACAGAATTGTCACTAATTAATGCTAGTTTGCTGGGAAGGTGGATATTTACTTCAGAAATGCACTTGTCCTCTTTGGCCTTTTGGAAAAGTTCTTGTAGTTCAAAATTTTTAAATAGTTATGCATCATCATATAGTTAATACTTACCCTTTCAAGTCTGGATGATGTTTTCTGTTCTCGGGTCCTCAGCGGAATACTGGATCCTATTATGACTCCCCAGTTAAGGGAGATGTAAAGACTATTCATGTGTCTCAGGTGTGGGAAACTAACTCAGTTCTTGGAGTTTATCTGCAAGCCTCTTGTGTAGAAATGAGCTATTCTAACACAGTTGACTGTCCAATGAGTTCTTGAGTGTTCACCAGTAAAAAAGATGGTTTAACAAAATAAAAGGTACATATGCTGTGGAATATTACACATCTCTTAGAAAAGATGAGTTAGATCTGTATCTATTCATTGGTAGGGGTGTTCAGATATGATTTTTGTATTCTTAAATCAGGTTTCAAGATACTGTTTATAATCAGATCCTATTTTGGCATAAACAAAATACACACACACACACACATGCACATACATGAATAGCATTCCCATCTACACACACATACATTTGAATGAGTTTGTACACACACAGGAGGAAGGAGGGGAAGGTATTCATTGCACACCAGGCAGCTCACAAGACAAACCTCAGAGGCTCATGAAAATGTAAGGGGATGTGAGGAAGAAAATTCATTTTTTCCCCTTTGAATGAATTTGCTCATTACAAAGAAAGTTCTTTAATTTTGTGTTTTAGAAATCTACTAAATAAAATTTAAAAGGAAAAATTTTTCTAACCAAAAACTAAAAACTCTTCCCTAGAGACTTCTATTTTCCCATTATACCTCCATTACAAAATTTTAAAAACTTCTCAGGAAGGAGGGAGTGCAATCTAAACTGTCCAATGCTGTGCCTGTGTTTCTTTATTCTTACAAATCGGCTCACTAGTCTGGCCTTCTGCTGAGGGCTCCCAGGTCCTAGGACAGCACCTTCCTGTCCAGGCCCTGCTTCTTACCTCATTTTCCCCTGGGCTCCATTGACAGCAACTTCCTCGTTCACGCCATAGCTCTCAGTGGCCTCGTGGTAATTGACTTTATCTGGGTCCTGAATTAAGAACTAGACTTGATTTCTCCCCCTTATTCAGAATTGCACAAGATCATATACCTCTCATTTCTGGGGATTTTCTTCCTCAAAGTTTCCAAATTGTGGGCCCCTCCTCCTTAAGTGTGAGTGTTTGCCAAGAAAAGTGGACCAAGGAGCAAGTCCACAGTCAACAATGTACATTTCCATCTTGTGATTTCATCAAGGTGGTGTGGCAAAGGGTGCTTTCTGCATCCCAGTATACCTTCTTCTTCTGCAGAAATAGGAACCTCAGTTTGTAGCTGAGCACATTGCCACCGGCCTCTCTTTCAACTAGACATAGTTGTATGAGTATGTACTGGCCACCGAGATGTAAGCTAAAGCAGTATGTGAAAAATTCCAGGCAGTCTTCAAGGGGTTGGGGAGAGCCATCTTCTGCCCACCCCATTTCCTGTGGCCTGGACGACAATACATGGCTAGACCTTGAGCCACATCATGGACCATGATCTGATTCGCACAGCAGCAGGAGATATAAGGTTTGAAGAATCCAGAGCATGGACTTCTGTTAAGAGAAAGAAAAGTTAACTTTTCTGACACATGTAGCCAAATGTTCAATTTATATATTGAGGTTTTAAATTTTGTAGTGGTTCATTGTTTATTTTTTGGAAGCTTGGAACTAGAGTAATTTTAATTTTGTAAAAATGAATCTATTTTCAATGAGGAATGCCTGTAAATTCTGTGTTGAGAAAAGTTACCTGATTTCTCTAAAGACCTATTATTCTGCATTCAATACTTCAGGTTGACTTTTAAAGTAAATCAAGAAATGCAAGAATGATAAAACCATTAACAGTGTGCAGAATTATTGTACAAATGACAAGAAATGATTTGAAATGATTAACGTATAGACATATGAAGGTACCTTTTGGTTAGCCTGTGTGAGTCTCCAAAACTGCTTTAGTTTCACAAAAGAAATGCAATGAGGTTGGGAAAAGCCCAGGTCTTCTTGGGCTCTGAGCTACTGCTGCTCACATTAGATTGCCTGTCCTTATCCAGCCAGTTAATAATCATCTTGATCTATTTAATATTACTAAATACCATCTTTCTCCATGCTCAGACCTTTGTACCAGAAGTGTAGTTTTGTATATCACTACTACCCATATGCATAAATTTATACCATCAAAACTATATGCTCTGAAAGACAGGATTTGTTTGGAAGTGAGAGACTAACTCCTTACCTCTTCCCTGGAATTCCAGAACAGGATAGAAGCCTTAGACCAGTTACATTCAGTAGTCCTGGTCAGAGTAATTCCAGTGAGAGCTGTTGGCTTAAAATCCGCATCTTGCTTTTAGGCCAGATCCTCTAGAAAGCAGAGCCAGAGGCAAGAATTAAGATGTTAATACTTTATTTGGGAAATGCAAGCTCAGAGCAGTGAGGGTGAAATAAAAAAGAGAAGTGAGGCAAGTAGAATTGTGATGCAGTGTAATAGGATGTGTTAGCCTCACTGCTTGAGCTACTGTTTTACATTCAGTGACAGGGAAAAACAGTTGCTCAGCGTATGTTTATTCATCGCATGTGATTTTCCAGAAGGATTACAAAGAGGCACTGCATCTCAGAGTAGCCCAGAGCAAAGAGAAAGAAGGGTATGCATGTGCCCAGCTTCCACTTATCTCTTGGGTCCCACTTGCCAGTATTTACCTCAAGAAAAGCAAACTCTCTCACACGCCCAGTTGCATCATCCCACCAATTGTCAACCACTCAAAAAGGCAAGTACCGCACTCTTCTGGGTCATTTTTTAACAAAGTCCAAAGGTGAAAGGCAACATGGTATAGGCAGCATGCCAACAAGGAGGGAGAAAGAGAAGGTTGTTAAGGGAGTTTCCAGGGGAAGGCAAGGTATCCTGTCATAGAGCCACACAACAACTGGGCATGCTTAGAATACCTGTACCATTGGAGAGTTGTGTGTATGTGTGTTTAAATTTCGTTTTTAAAAAATATAAAGGAGTTCTGGTTAAGATAATGTGAGGTCAAGCTTTCATCCTCAGTTCCAAACCAAGCGGTGACAGAGGTTAAAAATATTAAGACAAATTCATCTTCTATGAGCCTAGACGTTAAAGAATAACACTCAATAGTCCCTACTGGAAAAAAAATTTAAAAAAACTAAAGAAGCTATGTAGTATATATGTAGTAAATATTTGTAATTTTTGTTTTCTTTTCTTTTGGCTACCCAGAAGCTAAACACACTATATATTTTGGAGAAAGCCAAAGTCGTGGAAATAGGATGCTCCCAACAGAGCGGCTAATGTGAAGGGATGGTTGTAATTTCTTCCCAACTCTCTCACAGCTAAGGTATGGTTGCATGTCCTGACTCAGCCAATTGGACTTTCAATCTTGAGAGAGATAGAGTGATGAGGCAGAGATTATTCCTGACACGGATGGTAGAGCCAAGAGTCCTGGGACACAGAGCAGGAGCCCAGGGACAACAATGTCATAAGTAAGTCCCCTTGGTGACTGCAAATTTTCCAAGCCCAGGAGTGTAAGCTTCCCATTGGTTATATAAGCTATCCAACATTCCCACATTAATCATCTGCTTAAGTTAACCAGGATTAGTTTACATTGTTTGCAACCAGGAACACTGAGTGGTTCAGTGTACTCAAGCAAAAAACAAAAGTGAACCCAGAAGGAAGTACAGGGTTCAAGAAACAGTTGTAAGGAAAATGACATGTTGCCTAGAATGACCCCTGGTTTCCCATACATCCTCAATCCAAAATAAATGGCAGAGAGGAGCTGTGTGCACTCAGACTAAATGTATTTCTTGGTCACATGGAGTCAAAAGTGGAGCCCATACACTGAGATATGATCACGCAAAAAAAGACAAAGGAGAGGGCAATATGAAGACAAAAGTAGAGAGATTGGAGTCATGTGGGGCCACAAGACAAGGACACTGGAAACCACCAGCTAGAAGAGGCAAGGACCAGATTCTTCCCTTGTGTGGCTTTGCCAACACCTTGATTTTGGACTTCTGATCTTCAGAACTGCGAGAGAATAAATATCTGGTGTTTTAAGCCACCAAGTTTGTGGTAATTCATTATGGCAGCCCTAAGAAGCTAAAAGACCCAGAAAACCCTAGGCATTTACCCAACTAAAATAAAAACCTATGTTCACCTGAAACTCCTACAAAAAAGTTGCAAGTAATTTTATTCATAATATCCAGAAACTGGAAAAATCCCAAATGTCCCTCCACTGGGAAGTGATTAAACACACTGTAGTACATCCATACAATGGAATAATGCTCAGCAAGAAGAAAGAATGAACCATAAATGTGATGACATGGACAAATCTGTATATAAGTGCAAAAAGCCAGACTCAAAATGCTATATAAGGTAGGATTTTGCTGATGTGTCATTCTGCAAAAGGCAGATTTTTCGGGATGGAGAGGAGAATAGTAGTTACAAGAAACTGGAATTGGAGGAGGGTTAACTACAAATGTGACACATAGAGGAAATTTTGGGATAGATGATGCAATAGTTCTATATCTGAACTCTGATGGTAAATATACAGTGATGCATTCAAAAGTCATGGAACTGTACATCAAAAAAAGTGAATTATATTGTATGTAAATTTAAAATAAAATTTTAAATAATAAAAAAAAAGCCACTCTGATATATCATCATTCTGGAACTGGGCACCAGGGCACAGAGTAATGAGGAATGTCACTCAAACACTAATCAAGGTAAACCTTGTTTCACATCAGAAAGGTCATTGTGGATGAGGATACATTATTTTCACTTTCATTTAATGCCATCAATCAAAAATATTTATTAAAGGATAAAGTTTGTATGAGATATGCTAATAGTGGACAAAAGTTGCTTAAAAGAAAAAGTTCTTGCTCTTAAGGCACTAAAGCCCCAAATAAAACAAATATGGAACAGAACACAATTTTGACAAATTGAAGGAAATGTGGCATCAAAATTTGCTCCTGATTTATTTTTTCCTTCCCCTGTTCGTACAATAACTATTGTTTCTTTTTTTTTTCTTTTGAATGAAATGGTGCATTTTGCAGTACCAAAAAACAAAGAGCTCAAAAGCAACAGAGTAAAGAATGAAAGAGATTTTACAAAACAGGAAGATTCAAGCAAAGGGGGGAAAAAAACTCCTCAAAATGGCTAGGACTCAGTACAATGTGAAAATTCTGCTGAGGATCTCATTTAGCCAAGAAATAAACAAACAAAATGCAGTTTATAAATCTTGACTTGCCTTGAAGCGAATTATATCCTACGTCCGTAGTTAATGTAATACAAAGAATTGTTATTCTAACTCAATTGTGAACATAAAAACTGGTTGGAAAGGTGAAAGTTAAGCAAAGAAATTCTGAGCATAGACACTCTTGACTTTAGATGAAAACAGGTATTTCTGTATTGGAGATTCTTAAAAAAAAAAAAAAAGTGGCTTGAGAGGAATGAGGGATCCAAAATCTAGGTTCTCCCAATATCAGCATAAAATATAAAGAAATGCAAGGGCGTGTATCAAAACCTATGTAGTTGTATAATTTGTCCTCTGGTAATCTCACATTTTAATAGATCACTTATGAAAGATAGCAGAAATGGCAAATGTCCAAGAACAAGTTCTAAAACGACACATTGGCATTCTAGGCTGAAACATCAAAGGAGATGATAGTACTAAGAACAATTAGTCAGGGTCCTCCAAAGAATGGAACCGAAAGGAGATATGTATGTATATAAAGAAATTTATTGTTCGAAATTGGTTCCTATGATTATGGTTCCTATGATTAAGGCCCAGGATCTGCCATCTTCCAACTGGAGAACAGGAAAGCCGATGGTGTAAGTTCCAGTTCTAATGAAGAAAGACATTCCAGCTCCAAAACAAGCAGAAGAGGTAAATTCTTTCCTGCCCTACCTTTTGTTCTGTTCAGGCCTCTAAGGAATTGGATAAGGCCCACACACATTGGGGATGATGAGAGGCTTTATTCAGTCTACCCATTCAAATGTTAATGTTACTCAGAAACACCCTCCCAGATTCAACTAGAATAACACTTAACCAAATATCTGGGTACTTTGTGGCCCAGTCAAGTTGACACATAAGATTAACCATCACGGGCAATGAAAGAGTCTTTTAAACAAGAAGAGGAGACTCATGCTTAAGGCTGGTGGCCCAGGGAGGAGCAGTGTAAATAGAAAGGAGACATACTCTGGGACAAAAAGAGATAGCTGGGGATAGGTGGGGAAGGCTGGGTAGGGGGATTCTCCCCTCTGTTCCAGATTGCTGACATGACCTTAGGCAAGTTCCTTAATCTCAGGAGACCTAAATTTCTGTTTCTCTACACAAATGTGACCATTTCGTATACTTCGTAACAGAGGTAATAAATTTCTACTTTATAGGATTCTTAGAATTGTCATGTCTATAAAGGATTTAGCACATGAAAGTACCCATGAAGTAAGTACTAAACATTTTATGACAGAGCATTAAACAACAAATTAAAAATCTTTAATAACAAAGCTAAATATTTAGTAGCAAGCAAAAACACTCACATTTAATTCAGACTTGTTCTTCATTGGAAAACACCTGAAAACTAGTGTGGACAGTGTAAATAGGTAGATCAGAGCTGGAAGGAAAACGGCAATGGGGGGTTCACGAGGCCCCAAGACCAGTTAAATGTACACAATAAGATATCCAGCAGCTTCAGGTGACTCCTTCATTGACTCACTTCCAAAGCCAGATTGATAGCAAGACATCTGGAGGCATCTGACACCTCCCTAGTTCCCCCACGGTCAGTTAACTGCAGAGGATCATTTTATGACTCATTAACTGAGCATGCACCTACACCCTCACACTCCCCACAGCGCTGGTGTGCGACTGCCCACCCACAGGCACACACTGCTGCATGCTCGGCCAGGAGCCGGCGGTTCAGAGGAAGGCCCAGGGAGCGAAGGTCGTTCACGACAAGAACAGAAGGAGCACAAAGAAACTCAGTCACCCATAGAAACTCGACCCTCAACTTCTCAACTTCCCAGGCTACTCAGTTCTCTCTCCAACTGCCTGCTTGGACTTCTCTCAAGAGTACTTCACTTTGCTTGCTTTATTTAATAAAATCACCTCTGCTTGCTACCCTTTGCCTTGCTACTCTTTGTCTTTCTTCTCCAAGGGTCAGACATCCACACAAATCTTTCGTGGAGTATCCTAGGACCCAGCCCTGGATTCTTATACAACACACACATCAAAGGGCTGGTAACAGAACGAATAAGCTTTCTTCAAAAGAACTGATGCTTAAGATGTTTGTCAAAACAGTCATTTCTAATTTTTTTTTTTTTCAAGTCTCCCGGTCCATGAATGGGAATTTATAACTACAAATTCAAGGGATTTTGGAGAGCAATATAGGGACCAAAGATTCCATGGAGGACTTAGGTAAATGTTTTAACTCTCAAGACAGAACAGAGGTATATTCTGAGAACACCAGACTGATAAAGAAAAAAGATACTGAAAGCTAAGTGAATTGTTTTAAAGAAACAATTCTAGCTCTGTTATCAAAGAGATGGTGATCACTTAGAAAAGGAAGAGATGATCAGCCAAAACCAGCATCAATTTGCTAAGAACTAGTCTTGCCACAGTAATCTCGATTCTTTCTTGGAGAAAGTTAATTTAACAAGAGATCTAGGAGAACAGTATATTAAATCCAGGAGCCTAGGACCAGACAATATTCATGGCTCCAGCATGTGGGTGCACAGAAGATCCACAGATACCTGAGGTTGAAGATGAGAAATAGTAAAGGGATTCAGGGTTGTGGACTCCATGACCAGAACTAGGGTCTGAGGAGCCTGGTCAGAGCTGGAAATGGAGCACAAGCTGTGTGGTTGGTGTCTGAGGTGGATATTAGCATGCATGGGGCTATGGTCTTTGGATTATGAGAGAGTGAAAGAAATATGACTGGCAAGAGGTTAAGTTACAAGAGATGGCTGTCAACCTCAGGGAGAGGTCTGGAGCTGGGAAGGCCCTTTAGGGATGTCTTGAATTGAGACAGGGGCCAGGCCTGTGATCTGCCCCACCATGGACCTGTCACTGGATGTGGGCTAGTGCCTGGGGTGTAAGTAATACTGCAGTCCCTTCAGTAGAGGGCAATGCCAGGGGAGAGACTCTGAGCTCTAGGCTTTCAAGAGCTGGGGGGAGAGCACCTCTGTTGTGAAGGGGCATAAGTGGCATACACAGTACTCACTACATTTAGCCTGATGCTGGTCTCTACATCACCAAGGAAGATCACTGACAGCCCACTTAGACCAAGAATATGACTAAAATTGGAGGCAGCAGTGGTAGTTGTGGAAAACTCAAGGACTTGTACAGACAGATCAGCTCTTTGCTGGTAAGTTATTTAGCCTGTTTGAGCTCCCAGTGCTCCCATAGAACACAGGGTGAGGCTTAAAAGGCATAGCATATAAAGTACCTAGCACTAAGCCCAGCATATAATAAGTACTTAATAAGTGTGAGTTTTTTTTTCTTTTTGGACTTTAGGAAAGGTAGAACTTGCAAGTGAAAATCAAGTGACAGACAATGGAGAGAAGTAGGAAACAAGGGCTTCAAATCAGGTTGGGTCAAATAACACTCAGAGCCTTGATGGAAACACAGAGATTTACTAACAATGTGGATTAAGTTCAAGGGAAAATTGGTATATCAAACCTCTGGATAATCAAACTTAAATGTACATCCCAATAAATCTGTTCAGATAGATAGATGATAGAGATAGATAGATAGATAGATAGATAGATGATAGATAGATAGATGATAGATAGATAGATAGATAGATAGATAGATATAGATAGATGGATGATAGTTGGACAGGTGGATAGACGAAAGGTAGGTAGGTAGGTAGGTAGGTAGATAGAAAAATCAGTGTACTGGATGATAGAATCAGAGAGAATGGTGGGTAAAATGAAGGTTATAAATTTAACAGGGATACATATGATGTTTTTAATATAAGTTCAACAGTAAAATTGCACATACATACAAGGAGAATCGATAATAGTAGCAGATAATTAATAAGTACCAAGTGCCAATTCATTAATTCAGGCCAGTGCAGCGCAGATGAAAGCCTGGCTAGTGCAAGACAGGAGTAAGCCATGGGGTCTTTGATGAGCTAGACAAGTCAGGTTCACCTAAAGCAACTGAAATTTGAAATTTAAAAATAAAAATAATAAACAAAACACGTCTACAGATTGATTTGTCCTAAAGCAGCAGCATGCACGCATGCCCCAGACTTAGTCACCTTGGCCCAGCAGAAGTGTTTAATAAATATTCATTAAATGAGTGTTTAAAAGTGTCATCAAGATAGAATGGACTATCTTCACTCATTCTAACCCCCTTGGTTGCCCTCTATGGACCTTTATCATTTGGCTTGCTTGAAAGCGATGGTCCTATCTTAAAGGCATCCAGGTTCAGAAGGATCAGCCACTTTGTTCCAAGGGCTGTCACTTTTTGCTAGCAAATTCTATCCTGTGCCATTGACTGCCAACCCCTGCCCCCAGTTCACACCTTTCTCCACCCTGACCTATACTATAGGAAGCCCTGATGATTGCTCCCCAGGCTTCTGTCTGGTTGTTGCCATTAGATTGGGTCAGTAGGAGGCATCAGCAGGCAATTGGAGGGTGGAGGAGAGAGTAGGTAGTCTTTCCTTGCTCACCCTCTGCCTCTGTACCTTATTGGCTCACCCAGCAGCCTATTCTCCAAGGTCCATCTCACCCTAGGCTTGGAAACACCATGTGTTACAGCCCTGCCCCCAGCCCTGCCCCTTCAACCCTTAGGGTAGTGACAGGGTAGCAGGCAGTGCCTACTAGAGGTGGTCTCAAGCATCATCATCCCATTTTGTTTCCATAACCTGACCCGCAGCTCTGCAGGTAATCTCCTCATAGAAGTCTCTGCTTTGGAATTATTTGCACTAAAATCTGTGTCCTTAGTAACCCTGAAAAATGCAGCTCCTCTTGTCACTCATAGATGAAACGTGCACAGGTCAAGGTCCCTGGATTAGGTGTGGAGCCAGAGTAATGCTGCTGAAAAGACTGAGAACAGCTTGAGAGTGAAATGGAAATTGGCGAGATTAGATACTTCGCTTAAAATGTAAGGATTCTAAGCCTTATATTATATAAAGGCCTATAAATTCTTTAATTTAAACTTACACCAAAGATTCTCATACTAGAACTTTAAACAAATAATTTATTTTAAAGACTGAAATGTAATGCTTTTGTCCTTTAATTTGACAAACATTATTAGTATGTCTTGTGTCAAAACTTTTGTCTGAAACAAGCACCATGAGTTTCACAGTTTACCTCCTTTTCACATACTTTGTGTCTCTTAATTGTTTTATTGATCATACCCTATTCTTCCATGAACCTTTTGAGAAACAAGGAAAGCACTTGGGTGGGGAAGTGAGAAGGCTCTGTGCAGATTCCAAATTTGGTGTTTTTAATTCTCTAATTTTACTGTTTTTTAAAATTTATGAGTGTGGTGGTAATGGTGATGTGACAGTACATTTTTCTAAAAGACTCAATTATTAACTCTGTGCCCAATGAACAGGGATCTAGAAAGCATTCTCTTTTAGTTTAGGAATACCATGACATTCTTTCTATTCCAGAATTGAATACTTTTCTTCACATTGAGTTCCTCTGATCTCTGTTGTCTTACATTTTTCTATTCGCCCATGTGCCATTCCCTTTAAAAGTTGCCTTGATTTTTTATCTACTTGTACTTTTCCATTATCAAGTTTGTTTCCAGTCCTCTAGGAAAAATCAAAATATCTTTCTAGTTATTACATCCTAAATATTTTGTCAGGTCAAACCATTTGTAAAAGCAGAAGAGTAGGAAAATGTGGTTCCTCAGAAAATCAAACACAGAATTCACATATGATTCAGCAATACCATTTCTGGTATAATCTCTGAAGAATTGGAAGCAGGATCTTGAAGGAATATTTGTATACCATGTTCATAGAATTATTCACAATCACTAAAATGTGAAACAACCCAAGCAACTATCAACAGGTGAATGGATAAACAACATTTGGTCTATACATGCAATAAAATATTATTCAGCCTTAAAAAGGAAATTTTGACACATGCTACAATGTTAATGAACCTTGAGGACATTATGTTAAGTGAAAGAAGCAAATCACAAAAGGACAAATACTGTATGATTCCACCTATGTGAGGTGCCTAAGAGTAGCCAAATTCATAGAGACAGAAAATAGAATGGTGGTTGTTAGGGACTGGGGGGAGGGCAGAATTAGTAGCCATTATTTAATTGCTAGAGCTTCAGTTTGGGATGATGAAAAGAGTTCTGGGGATGGGTGGGACAACGTAACTGTCCTTAACAAAGCAGAATAGAGCACTTAAAAATGGTTAAGATGGTAAATTTTACGTTCCGTATATTTTACAATTTTTAAAAAAAGGAGTGCAGAGGAGAGTTCCTCAAACCAGGTAATAAAGACTTTGGGGGTTTTATTCCTATTTGCTGTGGGTGGTTACTTTTCTTAGAGGACTGGGCTTTCTTGACAGTTTAGATGGACAGGACTTAGTGCTTTCTGCTCATGTTTGTTCCCAGAATTTAGTCTGTTATAACATTAATGAACTTCCAGGCATATGCATCATATTATGATGATATAATAAGGCTCAGGTGAATTGAAGGTCGTTGGGGGTCTTCATTACACAGGTGCAAGTGACTGGCTGAAACTAGTACCCAATTTTCTGCTTGTTTCCTTGTATGAGTTACTTTTACCTAAAAAATGCCTTTTGGCTTGCTTAATTGTGGACAGACTGGGGCAGACCCTTTCTACAATAGAATGATCTCAGCGTCTTTGCAGGTGGACCCAAAACCCTCTATCTAACTTTCCTGTCTAACCTTTTTCTGAACCACTTTTTTATTAGCAGATGGTGAGGGACGAGTTCTCCTGTATCTGCATCCTGCTGAAGAGGGCCGTAGCCTGTTGAGGTTTCATGGAGCTCTTTCCTTTTCTGCCTTAGTCAGGACAGGGTCTTAGGTTTCCTGCTAAAGTGCTGCCTACGTCCCTAGACAAGGAAAAAGATAAAAACTTGTTATTTGAATCATATATTTAGTTATGTTTCTATCATTAATTTGCCCATCAAGTGGGTAAAGAAAAACAGTCTTGGTTAATATATTTTGTAAAAGGAAAAAAAAAGGAAAAAAACTTGCATTGAAGGTCCCCTGTTCTCAGACTCCAAGGGCCCTGTTTTGGCCAAAAGCCATTCCTGCCTTACAATGGGCCAAGGAGAATGCTGAGTTTTAACGATCCTTATCAATAGCCAGAGGACCTGAGTCACCTGTTTCAAAGTAATTCTCTAAGTCTGAGGGAGAGGGTCTTTCTCCAAAGAAAAGAGGAAAGAAAAGACTTAACTAGGTTTCCTAAATAGATTAGGAATTTTGCAAATGATGGCCCGTTATCACCTCGGTGGCCCTGCATGGTATGGTTCCCCTCTCTTCTTGGGATCTGAGTCACAAACTATTTTTTTCAATGGCAATTGTCTTCAGAACAAACTGCCTCACCATACTTAAATAATAAAACTACAAATTAACAAATTTGACCTAAATACATACATAGAACACTTCATTCAAGACTGAGAGTTCAAATTCTTTGTGATTGTTCATGGAACGTTTAGCAAATATTGACCATATGCTGCACCATAAAGCAATTTTCAAATAATTGAAGTCATTCAAGTATGCTCACAGTAAAATTAAGCTAGAAATCAACTAAAAACAAACAACTAAGGGAAAATCCTTAAATATTTGGAAATTAAGCAATATACTTTTAAGTTACCAAGCAATATACTTCTATGTTACCCTAGCTTCAAAAACAAAAATTAAGAAGAAAGCACAATAAAATTAGATATGTTTTGAATTGAATAATAAAAGAATGACATTAAAACTGAGATGCAGTTAAAGTAGTGCTTAGGAAGAAATTTAGGACTAATTTTTTACGGAGGTATATCATTATATTAGGCACATATTAGTTTCAGGTGTACAATGATTTAATATTTGTATTCACTGCAAAATGATCACCACAATAAGTCTAGTAATTGTCACCATATATAGTTACAAAAATTTTTCTTGTGATAAGAACTTTTAAGTTTTACTCTTAGCAACAAGATACCTAGAGTAGGCAAATTCATAGAGACAAAGTAGAATGGTGGTTGCTGGTGGAGTGGGAAATGAAATGTTATTGCTTAGTAGTTTCTGTTCGAGATGATGAAAAATTCTGGAAATAGATAGTAATGATGGTTCCACAATATTGTGAATGTACTTAATGCGGTCCACTTAAAAAGTTAAAACAGTAAATTTTGTTATATTTTACCACGATAAAAAAGTAACAAAAATATATTTTAAAAACAGTAATCACATACACAAATACAAAAACTCACCTGACTTACCCCTGTAAACACTTATTATTTCAACAGTTCATAAATTTAATAAATTTCAGAAGGTTTAATATTTAAATTTCTTAAAAGTATATGTATAACCCTTTGAACAAAATACAAAGTTCAGAGTCCATACCGATAATAAGGGTATATATGGGGAAGGGGGGTTGAAAAGTTTTTAGTAGAATACCAACTAATAAATGTAGAATAATGGAGTTAGAAAATCACAATTTTGAAACCCTCATAGTAATCATTCATTCAGGATAGTCAATTCAAAGGATGCTAAAGCTAGTGGGTTTGTTTAGAAACAAATATTTACATATCCTCAAAGTATCTCTCCATAAATTCATCCATTACAAAGGAAAAAGTAACAGAGCAGAAACCTGGTGGGCACTGTAAGGTAAACTCGTGACATGCTGAGAGGTTTTAAAAGCAAGCATTTACTGGGGGAGCGCCCCCCAGGGGAGGTTCTCTGGTCCAGAGAGGAGAGGGGGCAGAGAAGTCGCGCCCTGGGGTGGGAGGGCGTGGCTTTTATGGGTTATGCGGGTGTAGGGGTGTAGGGTGGGGACGTTAATCCTTAATTGAATGCTAATTGAGCCTCCGGATTAGGGTGGTGACGTTTAGAGCTTTAGGGTGGACCCTATTCAGGTCTGGATTCCTGGTATCAAGCTGGGGAGTCTCCAGGCAGGTATCTGGCTGGCCCTTCCCCCGCCGACCTAAAAGGCACCATTTTAACCAAGAGATCAAAGTTACTACAATAACTAGTGACACAAACCAACATTATGTGCCTCCTGATTTGACACACTGGAAAAGGACAGCATCATTTACGTACTGTTTATGAAATAATGCATACTAAGATAAAGATTTTATATTAAGCAAGTCAGGAAGTCCTCCTGTTAGTCTGAACATCAGAGAACAAGAACAACAAAAAGGTTTTAAATAAAGCAGTGAAACTTAAATTCTGTAAAAAAAAAAAATAGCTTTTGCTACATTGGCAATGAATATTGCTCATTCTTCAGTTTTTAAAACCCAATAGTCGCCCCAAAACATTCTCATTCATTTTATGATCATGTACTCATTCATTCTAGAACTATCAATTTTAAAAACACTGCTCACTGCTAGAAGAAAACAAAGCTGCAAATAATCATTAATGGACTCTTCATTGAAATTAAAATATATTTAGTCACGTTAGAAGGTAAGGTTTATTAATTGTGGCTTGAGATACATGAACATGACTGCGGGTGAGAAATCGGTTTAAAATAAAATGCCACATATGCAATTTCATAAGAAAATGAACTGCAATTCAGCTTTACTTTTATTTTTATGTTGCTTAATTTTATATACATTACACATATCATATATATATACTTGTTTTACAAAAATATACACAGAAGTTCAAGTAATTTAACATCTAAAAAAAAGGGAGAGAGATACTGCATTTGATTTCTGGTACTATTCTGTTTAAATACTTTTTAAATTCAGATTTCAAGGAGACAACAAATCAAAAGCCATTAATTTTTAAGAAAGCTTTGTGTTCACATAAATTCATCACTCAAGTATACTTTTTATTGAAACAATAAACCATTTGACTGGTTGCAAAGTCAAACTGAATAGCCATGAAATTGAGCAAAAGTAGAGCTTTCTTTAACTGCTTTCATCAGCCTAAATTCAGCTTTGGACATATGAAATGCAAAGAAAGCATGACAGTGATTTTTAACCTTACAGTAATATTTAACTTTACACTATTAATGCCATATTATAGAGCTGACAATGTACAGCACACACTATATTGTTTGTCTGTAGATTCTCATTAAAAATATAATATTAAAAAATAATAATTAGAAATTTTATTTTTCCTAATTTCTTTTTTTATTTAATTTGAAAAACAGTACACCTTTTTCATTATGCTTGGCAACCTGACATCATACCCAAAGGAATAATTTAAACATCCTATGGATAAAATATGTACATGAACTTATAAAAGACCTTGGCATTGTTTAATTCAGTTATAATTTCAATTATAGAGCTATCATTCACAGAAAATACGAAGCATTTAAATAATTGTTGAGGCACAAAAACATAAGGTGACTTGCTCAATCAAGGTCATGAAAGGAATGAGGGGCACATATGAGCATTTTTTCCCAAACTTAAGTGCCTGTACGAAACTCTAGGTTATACCAACTTGCAAAATTAGCTCAGCGAAACAGATATAATAATTAGATGCATTATTTAGGAATGTTTATTTAACTAGACTGCTTATAAACCTAACTCTAATAATCTATATGTTTATTATACATTATTAAAAATTTATTTTAAAAAATGTGATCATTTTCTGAATAATTAGGCATGAAAGGAGTTATTGTTTAAAATTTGACACAATTACAAAAACAACATTGATAATACATTTTTAAACAAGTTCAGAGAAAGATGTTTAATAACATGATTTTTACAAAAATACTTATTATAGAACCTACAAAATTTAGAAGACAGTACTACAGACACAAACATATGAATATAAACATTCCATCGGCTTCTAGTTGATGTTTTGTTTCTTACGAAAGCGTTCTAACAAAGCACTCATAATGTTTCCCGGTATTCTTTGGTGCTTATCAATCAAAGCTTGAACAGCATTCTTTGTCTGTTAAGAAAACAAAAGAAAAGCCATTATTCTTTTAGTTCTCAATACAGATCATTTCTTTTGTAAAGATTTTAATGCACTACTACCCTCAAGAAGTCTTCTCTAATTTTGCACTTATCTCTCCTCAGAATTAATGAGCTCCTCCTCAATTCACCCAGAGTATATTTCTTATACTTATTTCATTATGCTTGGATCACAACACTGTCCACATGTCTATTTTCTACACCAAACTGTAGCTCCCTAGGGTACACCCTAGTTTTTCTCCAGCATTTAGCACAACACTTTGCACACAATACTTTTTAAAAGAACTGAAGTAAACAATCAGAAGAAAAAAAGTAGCAGGAAATTTTCTAGCAGGCAAACGGCAGTTTCACGCCTTTCCTTCCATTAATAAACTTCTGTGCATTTCTCTTCATCACCTTACACTCCAAACAACTGTATCAGGCAATACAAAAGAAAAAGGTGAGAAAAACTACGAATGAATGAGCTGATATGCTTTATTAAATTTCTAGACATTTTAAAAGAAATTTAAATTGAGTCATAGCAATGGAAAAACTCAGTATTTATCGAGAAATGTAAAACTATTTGTTTCCCATTAAATTCATGAAATTCAATAATTTTTACTTTGAACTTGGTTGAGACTATCTAAAAAATGTTTTATGCACATAAATAGTGCACATATGCGCATGCATACATCCTTCTTTTTAGATACTAACCTTATAAGGAGCCTTTTTACAATTTTGGAACTTCATCCCTTTTTAAATATAATTATTAAAATTGACCCCAAATATTTTTAAAACATGCTTCTCTAAACCACAAGTTTTCACATCTGTGAAGTGAGAACTATTTCATACATTTATTATAAGAATTAAATGAAATGGAAACCATGCTTTCAGGTACTTAGCCCAGTGGCTAACACATAAGCTGTGTTCTGTTAAGTATCTTTTGAAAATTTTATTCACTGATTCGAAAAGATAACAGATGCTTTGGAAGCTATAATATTAGTAAAACAAGACTCAAATCTCAAGGAGCTCATAACTTAAAAAGCAGAATAAAGTACAAAGTAATTAAAATGTTAAGATCATTTGTGAGATGTATCATCTGAGACGTGAAAAGAATGTATTTGGAAGTTCAGACTTGTAAGCCCATCTGGTGGGCAATGACCAGGGAAGGGTGTATGAACAGGGTACTGTTTGATCTGGGTCCGCAAGGATCATAAAACTCAGTAATACTGAGGGAAGAAGCATGAGGAAAAGACCCAGGAAAACAACTGTTGAAGGAATAGTGAGTTACCAAATCTGGCTGGAGTTTCAGGTATGTGTTTATAGGGGGGTGGTATAAGGCTTCACAATTAGGATTCAATTAAATATGGAGTTAAATACCAGTGAAAAAGTGCAGAAGTTTAGTATTAATTGAGGTGTCAAGGAAAGATTGAGGTGAAATATCACGGCCATGTATTAAGAAAATACAAGTATTTCAGAAATCACCAATGACACCCTTTTGTCACTAAATCCAATGGCCATTCTTTTAATCTTACCTGACCTCTTGATCACCATTGATCTTGCCTCTATAACTCTCACACTAGAGGAAAAGCTAAGTTTTCTTCTCTCAGGCTGCTCCCTTTCACTCTTCTTTGGTAGATTTATAATCCTAAAATCAGGCACTGACTTATTCTTCAAAGGTTTGGTAATCTTAGCCATTTCTACAGCTTTAATTACCATTCATTTGCTGATGGCTCTCAATTTTATATCTCCAGCCTACTCAATTTCAGCTAGGAATGTTCAATGTGACTTCCCCTGAATGTCTTAAAGGCACCTCAAACTCAACCTTCTTAAAACTAAACTAACATTCTTTCCCCCTCATACTGTGTCCTTTCCCAAGTTCCCTGTTTCAGCCAATAACATTGCCACGAATCTAGCTAAGAAAGTCAAAACCAAAGAGTCACCTTCACAACTCCTATTGCTCATTCACAGTAGCCAATCAGGCCATTGGCAGCGTCCACTACTACCACCTCCCAATACCATCCCAATTTATCTGTTTCTTTCCATCTTCTTTCCACTTTAATTATACATGGATATGTAAATGCACCTCTATTTATATGCATATGTGGATGTAAGTATGAGAATTGTAGAGAGAGACAGAGACAGACAGAAACAGGCATTATAAACACAGAAACACAATAACAGAGAGATTAAGACAGAGAACTTTAAGGGAATGTCCCCAGTGTCCTCTTCGGCATTAGTACAGTATATTTTAATTTAGATTTAGATAATGTTTACAAAATGGTTCTCCACAATCAAACACTGAATGGTCTATCACCCATTTTTAAAATGAGGTTTCACTGCTACATTAATTTGGATGCTAGTAATTCTGAATTTGTGATAATCCAGGGATCCTTATGCTATCATTTATGTTTATATTAACCATAAAGATTAGAAAATCATACCAATGTATTTACAAAAGGAAAATATCAAGTATTCTTTATTTCAAGTATACTTTAGTTCAATAATAACAACTTATGATAAAAAATATGGATATGGCAATTATATATTTAAGTAAATTCCCTCAAGAAATTCTACTAAACTATGCTGTAGTAGACTGCTTCTACTACATAACAAAGCACATAAAGTAACTGGAAACAAAACTGAGGTATTTCAGGGCTCCAAAAGGTTTTCCTTTCTTAGTTTGAATTAGTAATGTATGTGTGTGTGTGTGTACATATGTTATATATATGTATATATAATACATAATATATGTATAAAATATCTGACTCCACCAGTGATATGAGTATGAGTAAATTTTTCTCATATGAAAAGCCCTCATATGAAAAATCAAGTCATTGGAATTTAACTATCAGTAATACATTTTCCTTAACAGAAAAATAAAGGAACGGGAATCGTTTAATTTTAGGCCTGGAAGAAACCTCTGATAATCAGGCCAGGCTCCCTCTCCACCCCCACTCCCCCATTACCTTCTATTTTGACCATAAAAAAAGACAGCATCCGTAAAAAAGTGTTCCTAACTAGCTCTGACCCACTTAAATCCTAATAGATAGGCAGGAAAAAAATGTAAAAAGAACAAAACAGAATTCGGTTATATCCTAAAGGAGAATGTATTTGTCAGGGAGCAGCAAAGAAATGTGTTATATTAATAATAAAGTGTGTGTGGGCAGCAGCAGTGTCACAGGGTGAGGTCTCAGCCTGGCATAGCGCTCCAGTAACCACCTCAGGAAGGCATCGTTTCAGGATGAGAGATGAGTCATGCTTTGTGGAGAGTGTGTCCTAATCCTAAAAATCAGTGTCATAGGGTTTTACTTTCAGGATAAAACAGAATAAACTATAAGGGGACTTAATGAACCAGTAGAATAATTGGAGGTAAGTTTTCTAGGAATGAAGGTCATAGACAAGAAATATAATACACCATTAATGCTACCTTTGTGAAAGTTCCCACTGAGAAGCAGCTTTGAATTGTCTTGTCTAATATAACACGATAGCTGGTTCAGCCACACATCCTTGTCTAAATGTCTGACTTTGCTGAGTTTGAGTTCGTAGAGTGTTCCTTCCCTTCCCTCTGCCTCCAAGGCCCTGTCTTCTGGGTCATCCCTCCCTGCAAGAGGAATTTAGGTCTCGCTCCACTAGAGTCCAGTGTGGCTGCTTTGGCCAATAAAATAGTGAGAGTAAGTGAGCTACTTCTAAAGAAGCTTTAAAGGCCTTCTCATGGTTCAGTTCCTGACCTTCTTTTGCCAGGCCAATGGCAACATCTCATACGAGGTTCTTTCAGCCTGAGCCCCAGACAGAAAAGACATGGACCTCAGGGGAAACATGATATGAACAAAAAGTAAGTTTTATTGTCCTAATCTTCTAAGATTCTGTGCTTTTTTGCTACCACAGCAAAACCCAGCAAGGTGAAATAAATTATCAATTTTTCTCATCAATAAGACAGTGATAATAACAAATTAAAACCACATTGAGATATCACCTGACACCTGTTGGAATGGTAATCACTAATAAATCAACAAACAAGTGCTAGCCAGGATGTGGAGAAAAGGGAACCCTCAGGCACTGTTTATGGGATTGCAAACCTGTGCAACCACTGTGGAAAACAGTATGGAGGTTCCTCAAAAAATTAAAAATAAAACTACCATATGATCCAGCAATTCCATTTCTAGGTATTTACCCAAAGAAATCCAAAACACTAAATCGAAAAGATATATGTACCTCTATGTTTATTGCAGCACTATTTATAATAGCCAAGATATGAAAACAGCCTAAGTATACATCAATAGACAATTAGATAAAGGAAGTGTGGTACATATATACAACAGACTATTACTCAGCCATAAAAAAGAACGAAATCTTACTATTTGCAATAACATGGATAGACCTGAAAGGTACTATGCTAAGTAAAGTAAGTCAGACAAAAAAAAAATACCTTATCATCTCACTTGTATGCACAACCTAAAGAAAAAAATAAACAAACAAAACAAACAGACAAATAGACACAGGGAACAAGATGATGGTTGCCAAATGGGAGCGTGGTTGGGAACAGGTGAAAAAGGTAAAGGGATTAAGAGGTACAAATTGGTAGTTACAAAATAGTCACAGGGATGTTCCCTGGAGGGAATATAGTTAGTAATATTGAATATAGTTAGTAATATTGTAACAACTACTTATAGTGCGAGGTAAGTACTAGACAAGTATAGTGCGAGGTGGGTACTACTAGTCAGGTGGATCACTTCATAAATTATATAAATGTGTAACCACTATGCTGTATACCTAAAACTAAGATAAAATAACATTAAATGTCAACTGTAATTGAACAATCAAAAAAAGGGGGAAAAATGAAGGGGAATAAGAGGTTCAAACTTCCAGGTATAAAACAAACAAGTCATGTGGTATACAGACTATAATACAATACTGTATGTTATCTATATTTTAATAAAAATCTTTTAAAAAAACAATTACTGTCAGCCTTGGTAAGGTATAATTGCTAATTAAATATACCAATTTGAATGGGATTGTACTATGTGAATAATGTTGGTCTTTTTTTTTTCCTTGTATTAGAGGTAAATCATTATGAGAAGGAAAAAAAACAGTGATAATAAAAAGGTCTACCCCAGAGGGTTGATGCAAGGATTAAATCAGACTACACATGGAAAAAAAAGTAAACTTATCTTTGTTCACAGATGATATGATTTTACATTTAGAAAACTCTAAAGATTTAACAGAAACCTGTTAGAACTAATAAATGAATTCAGCAAAGTTGCAGGATATAAAATCCGCACACAAAAATCAGTTGTGTTTATATACACTAACAATGAACACCGAAAAAAGAAAATGAGAAAACAATCCCATTTATAACAGCATCAGAAAGAACAAGCTTAGTTATAAACTTAACCTAAAAAGAGAAAATCTTATACATTGAAAACTATCTATAAAACAATGCTGAAATTAAAGAAGACACAAGTAAATGGACAGATACTCTGTTCATGGATTAGAAGATTTAACATTAAGATGATCACACTATCTGAATTGATGTATACACATTTAAGGCAATCCCTATCAAAATCCTAACACTTTTTTTTTTTTGCAGAAATAGGAAAAAAATCCTAAAATATATCCAAAGAAACTCAAAACAGGATCTTGAAGATACATTTGCAAACCCAGGTTCACTGTAGGATTATTCAAAACAGCCAAGAAACTGAAAGTACCCAAATGACCATCGATGAATGAATGGATGAGTGGATAAACAAAATATTGTATGTATATATACAATATATACAATAGGATAGTATTCAGTCTTAAAAATAAAAGGAAATCCTGCTACATGGTACAATATGGATAAACCTTGAGGACATTATGCTAACTGAAATAAGTCCATCACAAAAAGACAAATACTGTATGATTCCACTTATGTTAAGTTTCTAAAGTAGTCAGACTCATAGTAACAGAAAGTAGAATGGTGGTTGTCAGAGGCTTGGGGGTGGAATAAATGAGGTGCTGGTATATGATCTCACTTATACTAAATCTAAAAAAGCTGAACTCATAGAAACACAGAATAGAATCGTAGTTGCCAGAGGTTGAGGGATGAGGGGATAAGGAGACATCGGTCAAGCGTACAAACTTCCAGTTATAAGATGAGTAGGTTTTGAGGATCTAATGTACAGTATGGTAACTATAGTTAACAATACCATATTACACATTTGAAAACTGCTAAATATCTCACAGCAAAAAAAGGTAATTGTGTGAGGTGATGGAGGTGTTAACTAACTTGATTGTGATAATCATTTTGCAACATATTCATGCTTCATATCTTCACCTTAAACTTACACAATGTATACGTCGATTATATCTAAATAAAGCTAGGGGTGGGGAAGAATCTTGCATAGCCCATAATTAAGAACAAGAATAAAGTGTTGATGGACGTACATAAAAGAAGGAAGGAAGGAGGGAGGGAGGGAGGGAGGAAGAGAGGGGAGGAAGGAAGAAGGAGGGAGGGAGGGAGGGAGGGAGGGAGGGAGAATTGGTGTTTAGTGGGTACAGATTCAGATCTGCAGGATGAAAAGGTTCTAGAGATTGGTTGCATAACAATGTGAATATACACTACAGAACCATACACTTGAAAATGGTTAAATTGATAAATTTTGTTATGTTTTTTACCACAATTTTAAAAACTTTAAAAAATCAGACTATGTATAGAAAAGGACAGTATAAAAGTCATAACACATTCATCTCATTTTCTAGGTGATTCAAAAATATGGCATTTATTGCTTTTTATGTAGTTTCATACTCTCTGAAAGTATAATTGCAGGCTGAGTGGTCATTTCTCATCTCATCTTCCTTGATGTCTTTATAGGAACAAACATTACTGATTATTTTTATGTTTTAAAAAGCCTCACCTGCTGACTTCTCTCACTGACTTCAAATTTACTTGCTCTCTTACCTCTCTGCTACTTCTCCTTCAGTTGACTTTGGTTGTTTCCCATGGCCCACTCCTTAAATCTTACATCTTCTACAGTCTGGCCTCAGTCCTCTTCTTTTTCTTTCTAACCTACCTTGTAAAGCTCATGGCTTCAGTAATTGTCTCAGGGCAGATGACTTCTAAAATTTCATTGCCAATTCTGACTTCTCTTCCCAAACTCCAGCAAAATATTTCCCCAAACCTATGTGCATAAATATATACATAGATATCCTGCAGGTATTTATATAGAATTAGTTTTCAAGTCTGATGCATTCTATCTGTAAAATCTCTCAATTCTATACTTTGCTCTCAAGTACAAATGTTTACTGAGATCTAATTAAATATCTAACACTGCGCTAGGAACTAGAGACACAAAAATTCATAAACCTCTGGTCTTAAAGAGTACACTTTTATTTATGATTCTAAGTAATCACAATTGTTAGCATCATCTGCACAAACCATTGTAGAGGAAGAGATTATACATCTTGCTTTGGCCAAAGAAAATCGAGTGGAAGTGATATGAGCCACTTCTAAACAGAGGTCTGTCCTAATTGAAATGTATTTGATAGACAAATTCCCAAGTCTGTTATGTAAGAGCCTAAAAATATAGCTCCTACTTACTTTTCTAGTTTCATCTACCAACTGTACCCACTGAAGTAATGATTCCAAGTTAATTCTATAGCTATTTAAGAAAAAACAGGAAAAGGGTTTTGGTCAGATGAGACTGGAAAATATTCTTTGGAACAAAATTAAATAGACCTCTTTATTGCAGGGCTTCTTAGAATCTTTAATATGTGCTTTGAAAAATTCCTGGAGAATTTATTAGGCAGTCTTTCTCAACCCTACTGTTCCAATCACATCACACTGTTCCACACTGTTGGTGCATGAGGTCACCTTAGTTCCTAACACTGTTCCTTTGTTAGTACTCTCTCTCCCGCCCCAAGTCTACATATCCAAGTCATGGCCATCTTTCAAGACCCACCACAAATACCCTCATTCTAGAAAGCTTTCCTATTTTCCCCCCTCACAAAGCAGTCTCTTTCCCCCTTGATCTTTTACTGGTCTCACTCAAATTAGCCTCCATATCACTTCTGGTGATCCTTCTAAATGTGACCTATTATATCCATCATCTGCTTTCAATAACTCCCCTGGCTAGTAGTAAACAAAATCAATTACAGGCCACTGTAGTCCAGAACTTCCTAAGTTTCTGGCCTCATCTACAATACTCCATCTAGCTACACCAGACCACCTTCAAGTCCCCAAAGATTTCATTCACGCTGTTTCACTTTGCCACCCCTCATTACTCTTTGTCCTCCTAACCCACTCTTGTCTTTCAAAATTAAATGCAAGCACCACATCCCTCAAGGTGGTATCCCTGATCTAATTTAGATATCTTTCCTCTGTGCTTCCATAATACCCTAACACAGCAGTTCTCAACCAACGGAGATTTTGCATCCTAGGCAACACATGACAATGTCTAGAGACATTTTTTAATTGTCACATTTTAGAATGGCTAGCTCTTTGTTGTGGAGGGTTATACTGTGCGTCGTAGAATGTTTACCAACCACCCCTGGCCTCCCTTCACTAGATGGCAGTAGCACCACCGCCTCCCAAGTCCTGCCTGTTGTGACAATAAAATATGTCACTGGCCACTGCCAAATGTCCACTGAGGAGAAAAATCACCACTGATCTAGAACATGCTTGTAAAATAAATTAACAAATTAATTATTAATATACTAATTGAAAGTAAAAATCTATCCAAAGACTAAGAAAAAAAAATAATTTACCTTTTCGGCTAATTCTTCGGCTGTTACCGTTGGATCGTATGGAATGGGATCACCTAAGTAGGTGCGTAACTTCACTGGAAAACCTCCATACATTGGAGCAAATGGATAGCGGAATTTTTCATAAAGCCACCTAAATAGCCCTGTTTTAAAGTAAACAAAATTGCTTTAATTGGTTAAATATTCTGAGCATGTAATTGCAAACTTTCAAGTTAATTATGTAAGAAGAAGGTGGCAAACAATATCACCTCCTGGCAATTAGCATTTTTTTTAAAAAAAGATGAGCTTTTCATCAATTGTAACGAATGAACAAGATGTTAATGACAGAGGAAATGGGGTGGGGGTTGACGAGAGGGTTTATGAAAACTCTTCATACTTTCTGCTCAATTTTTCTGTAAACCTAAAAGTGTTCAAAAAGATAAGGTCTATTAATTTTTTTAAAAAGCATGACCTTTTAAAAATGAGAATTTTAAAAGGCAAGCCAATTACTACTGTTGCAAAACAAAGGGTAATGGCTGAAACCAAACACTAGAAGCTAAAAAGTCTAGAGACTCACAAATACGTACGTGACTTAAATGAATAAAATAAAAAAATGGAAGCATAAAATAAATTCACATAAACATGAGACTAAAATTCATCAATAAGCTAGGTAAAGACTAAAAGCATTATTGTAAATGAGGAAAAATGCAACAAAGCAAAAATTACGAATGCTAATGAACAAGTATAAAATTTAGCAAGATTATATGCGATAATAATATAAACTGATGAACTATAAGACTAAGTTTTCTAAAAAATAAACCCAAGAAAGGTAAACAACACATAATACATAAATTTTGACTCATACTGGAAGTTTAAAACACTGTTTACATATGCAAACACAGAATACACCATAAGATTCAAAGTAATACTAAAAAAAAAAATCACTGGACACTAAATTTTTTAGTTAATCAACTATTAAAGTCAAAAAAAGTTTAAAAAGCAATCAAAAAGTACTTTTAAACCACTTTGCAATTTAAAAAGACAAAAATTAGGAATAATTTTTGCTGTGCAACTTATTCGGAAGAAATGATCTGACAGAAAATCAGAAAAAATAACTCCACAACAAAAGTTAAACATCACATCAACTAGCCTTTCCATTTTAAATTTGAAAAAAAAAAAAAAGTAAGACCTAAAAAACATAATGGACTATCAATGATACAGCAACATTGGACATAAAAGAAGCAACAAAAGTTTAAAGTTCTTTAAGAGGGGATTTGTATGGAGATGGAAACACTAACAACATAGTACTAAGTGTATAAAATATAATCAACCAAATATAATATATAAAACATAGGGCATAAAACCAAGCTATGAAAATTTTAAAACAAAACAGAGACATTGCAAAAAAAAAAAGCACATCTAATTATTATCACTCCTATAACTAGATTCAGAGCTTATTTGTTACCAATAAATTAAAGGTTGGTAAAAAGAACTTTTCAATGTCAATGTGTGTACCATGGTTCAAAATATTTTTAAAACAAATTTTAAAAGTTACAGAAATAAACTAAGGAAAATTATAACTCCTTAGGTTGTTCACATAATTCAGTATCATATTGTCATCCATTTTTAAAGCTGTAACTTCTTCAGGCGTGAATCAGGAAGACAAAGTTATATGTAAATTTGTCCTAATCTTCAACATGTTTTAATATAGTAAATTAAATAATTTACTCTATAATATTAAAAGGCCCATAACAAATAATCTTTAGTATGTATACGAGATTTAACAAAAACCTACATCTAATAACTGCCATTACTCAGAACCAGTTATCATTTAGATTTTAAATAGAAAAATATTTAAATAGAAAAACATCTAAATTTTTATAGGGTTCAAAAGCCCAAATATTTAAAATATTACATTATAAATACTACATTATAATTAGAAAAACCATATGAACCAGAACTTACTTGTTCCTCCAAGTGATCTAAATCCTTCTCGAATATTTTGTGTAAACATAGGAATAATGGGCTAAAGAGAGAATTTGAATTGAAAAGTAAATATATTAATCCATTCAATGCCTCCGTTGAGTCACTAATGTAAACTTTTGAGAGCCCATTTAAAATTATGAAAACAAGGTATTTTTAAAATAAAGGTATACTTTTTTCACTGCTGTGATTTATCAGACTAAACGTGATCTGTAGAAATATAAATTGGAAACACTACCCTCTAGTGGTAGTATATAATACTTCATTTATCACCTTTCCTATCATTCCACATAAACCCTTGATACTTAAAAATTATAATCATAATTTCATAAATAAAATGAATGTGGAATATTCAATTGGTTTTAGTAGGTTACTGAATAGCATGCTCACTGAAGAAAAAGCTACAAGATAGAGATTCTACTGGGAAATTTATATAAATTTAAATGACAGGTTTTGGCAAGATGCTATCATGGAATTAGTAAAACATCTTTTTGTGAGCTTATTAAATGTAAAATTGCTCAAAATCAATGAAAAGTAAGTATAAGACTTACAAAAAAAAGGAAAACCGTATATGTTAAAGAATTCTTCATATCATTAGTTTTAAAGTATTTCTGCTAACAAGTTTATGGTTTTTGTTTTTCCACAAACATCAATTAATTTTTTAAATGGAGACTGAAACTGTATGTCATAAAACAGTAGATTGAGTAGCAAAAGATCATGTAAGGAGGTTACGACAGAAATATTGAAGTAGATTAAAAAGTGAACACTTTAAAACTCAAAAAATATACCAAATTAAACAATGATTTAGAATAGATAAAATTGGCACAGTTTACTTATAATCTACTATCAGTATTTGCTCGATACAGAATTACCTGCCTTTGTAAGTAGAATTTAAGATACTTAAATAAGCTAATATTTAAGAAGCCATTCCTACTCAGTTTTGGAAAATAGTAAAATGTGGTGGACTTAAGGAGAGACTATAGATGTATGTACCTTTCTTCAAAAAATTTATTACCTTATATAAAACAAACTGATCACTTATTTATTATATCTCTCCCCTCCCCCAGAAGGAAGGTTCCTAATCATACAGACATTGTTTTGTTCACTAATATATCCCCAGCACCTAGAACACTGCCAGGAATAGACCAGGTGCTAAAAGAGTGATGGATGAAGTAAAGAAGGCATGAATAAACAAAACAATGTATCTAATGAATTAGTTAATTTTCTCTGAATATAAAGGGTCAGAAATAGGCAGCAGCAATCTTAAAACCAGTTAGAAAAAAAGAGATGTCAGGTAAAGAAAAGCAGTCAGATGAAGAATTTAAAATTTGATGGTGTTAACTCATAAAGCAAACAGAAGGCAAAGTGCGTTGACGCTTTTGTAAAAACTTCAGATTATGACCTAGGAAACCACAACTTTGTAAATAAAATGACAGCTGAAATCCTAATGTTTTAAGTAGTTATAATGTTAGAGTTGAGAACTGAAAACACCCAAGAAAGGAACAGAAACTTTTCAGCTCCGTATATACTATCTTGCCTTCTCAGACCAGCACTACTGGGTTTATGTCTACTGACTTGCATGAACTCCAAAGGTTACATACTGTCCTTTAAATAGCTAACTCTCCAGAAGCTGGACATTCCTAGAACCGACTAAACAGGAAAAAGCTTGTTCTAGCAGGCTCAGTATTCCAGGCTATATTTTGGACACATTGTTCCTAAATTGTTTCTAAATTTGCATTCAAGCTGTAGTCAAAGCTATAAGCATTTCCTTATTACAACTTGATGTTGTAGTGTACTTATTCATTCCTTTCCTTGTGCACACTTTGCATACAAGGTCTTTGCATAAGTAGCTGAGTATTAAATTCTGTTTACATGCATACATGTGTCTGTAGGTATGTGTGCACACATGTGTGCAAGAGAGAATGTACATTTTATTAAAACTATTCTTGGAAAATCACTTAATATGGGCTTAGAGTCTTAACAGCCACTAAACAAGTGGGAACCACTGAATAACTTACCATATCTAAGTCTTAGTTCTTCATGTTGGAGACAATAATTATCCTATCTCAAAGGTTTTTTATAGATTGATATAAAATATATAAACAATTTTATTTAAACAAATACTATTTTCTTTTACATCTGTTATTTTCCAACTAAAGAAAATGCACTATTTTTCCTCAATTTATTTAGATATAAAGTTACCTAAAAATTCTTATCAAATTTTTAATTCTGAGAAGTGTACAAAATAATTTATATTATATCAAAAAGCTATAACTTACAGGTGAACCTTAATATTTTCTACCAATACTTTGTGAACCTGCATTAATGATCTAGATTTTTCACTCTAATTTGTTACTATGTCACCATTTAAATATAGTTAAGCTTGCAACAACAGTCTTAAATGTTTACTTTAAGTTTATAACTCCGTGAAATCTATGAAGGGGCTGGCTATCCAGACGGGGTAATCCAGACGGGGTAATCCAGACGGGGCACTATGTGACTGAAAGATTTCTCTCAGGTATCTGGAAGACCCCTCTAATCTCAAGGTCATCAGACTCACTGTGAAATGCAGTCAGCGATGGCAACAGTGCCAGTTGCCCGCAGTCCTGAACTGTGTGCTCTGCTCTGCTTCTGCCTTGCTGTATGACCTGATCCCTCCATCCCTTCATCTCCCTGTGTCTGAGTTTCCTCATCTGCAACATTGGAATAATTACATGTCACCCACTTACTGACTGTACAGCAATACCAACATAAACCCTTTAAAAGCACTCAAAAGGTTGGGGAGGTGCAAGATTTATCAAATTTACAATACTATTTTTAAATCAGCAATGTTAAACATTTGTATTGGTTTATAAAGTTGAAAAGACTATATATTAAATTTTTTCAAGGTTTGTATAAAAACCTTAACTACATTATCTGGATTATCTTAATTATTTAGAAATGCTTTCAAGGATTGGAATAAGAGTTCCTTTCTCTACATAATTTCTTTCAGGCCTTATTCTAGGCAATATTCCTTAAAATTATAAATTTAAGGATAAGGAATCCCATGGTCAATTTATGTAATTCCAAATCTATGTATGTTTTTATCTTAAACCTTAGGAAAAATAATTCTCTCAAAATATAAACCTGAAAGTTGGACTATCTTTGACTAGATTTTAGCTTTTATCATTGCTTTAAAATACATTACATTGATTACCCTTAATTTTGTACAATTGTGTTTATATCCTTTAATATTATATATTAGCCTTATAGTCCAAAATTTTGTTTTCTACATCAGTGCTTAAGACTTTTTGGAAAATGAAATGTACTATAAATTAATTTTCTATATCGCCAATACTATTAACATAAAATTTAATTCAAAGCCTCCCTTCCAGTAGTGTTTAACACTGTGTTAAAAAATCAATTTAATTCAACAAATACAAATAGACTACTAGGTTCTAGTCATTGTACCAAGGACTCAGTATAAAGATGGCCTTATCCTCAGAGAGTTTATAACCTAATTTAGGATAGTAATGTTTAAATTTTTGAACTGTCTATTGTTAAGCACTTTGGCAAGTACATATACTTGTTTTCACTGTTTAAGCATTTATTGTAAATTCAACCTACCTTCATAGTACCACACTATTAAAGTACTAAAGCAATAACTTACTTCTCAGAGTTACATACACATATGTAAGGGGAGAACAGAGCTCAATTCATCGTATTTTATGGTAACTCTGCAATTAAAAAATAAAGAGAAAATTTCCATTCTTCAAATACTGGTCTTGGGTTAAAATGAATCATCATCCATAATTTTTTTTCTTTTTACTCAACAAGTCTGTATTTCAAGATGAACAGGCAAGTTAAGGCTGCAGACTGGTCTCTTTATGTGGCATCAATGGACACACAAAAAAACTTCAGTGTGAAAGTGCTGGCAGCTGTCTCTAACTAATTGGCCTGGAAAAAGAACACCACCTTGTCAAAGATACTACAATTTATTTTTCTGATAGACAATCTAAAATGAAAACAAACAAGAATAAACATTCCATAAGTAATAAATGTTTCATAAAATAAAGTACAATATGGAGATCAAAGGGCTGAGAAATACACTCCAAAGTAAAATAAAAGGGCAAAATGGCATTTACCTTCTTCAGTCTTCTAAATAGAATTATAGTGAATCCCAGAGGAACATTTAATATTATTGACAAATTCATTTGTAAAGTCTTTCAAAAAGACCTAAATTATACCATGTCTATTTCTCATCTTTATTCATGTAATTAGATAGTTGATCACATTTGCTGATAAAAAAGATAGGAGTCATATATTATTTTAGTCTTCTTGTTATATACTTCCAGAAAAAAGAATTGCAATGAAACCAACACCATCACTGAAATATTCTAACTCAATTCCAACTCAAATATTCCAACACAAAAAGATTAAAATACATAGAAGTAGACGATTACTTATGAAAAAAAATGTGTAACTGAAGGAATACAAAGAATTTTAATTTTATACATCTAATTAATATAAGCTGGTTTAAAAATGTAAATAAGAATTTTCTGGATATTTGCCAAATTTGCAGATTATTTTTAGATGGCTTCCAATTCTAAAAGGAACATTTCTCTATTATTACCATATAAGAGTTAAATACACTAATTTTTAAAATGTGCAGTGATGGTATCTAAATTCTTATATACTTGGTTTCACTGTTTAAACATTTATTGTAAATTCAACCAAGCTTTACTTTAATAATCAGTTTGATATAACTCACCACTTTTGCATCAATTGCAACCTGAGCGAAGCCTTTACGATTACCCCATACAATGTTGTAGGTCTCATCACTGATAAGGGCTTCTCGAACTCCGCCTGGAGAAATAGCTAACAAGTGACCACTCCTCAGAATTTCAACACATTTTTCTCTTGGTCCATGTAGAGCACAAAATACATCAAGTAATAGACTAAACCCTGTAAGAAACATCAGCATGAAAACATATCCTAAGAACTTCTTGTCTAATTCTTCAAGAGCAAATATCTTCTCAATCTACATAATTTACTATCTATACTTAAATCAGTAAATTCTTTTTCAATTTTTAAAATCAATAAGAACTCTTACGGTTAACATAAGATTAATATTGCTGGAAAAGCAATAGCTATGTCTTATTGATCAACTAATATTGACGATCTCCTTAGAAATCACCTGTTACTCTGGCTACTTTACATATTTAAACTTTTAATTAACTTACAAAAACCTTGGAAAACAAAGATTTTTATCCTCATTTTACAGTAAGGAAAAGTTGGCTCAGAAAGTAAGTAGCTTACTCAAAGTCCCAGACCTAGCAAATGGCAGGGCAGAGATTCCAAGTCCAGTATGTCTAGTACAAAGTTCTTTCCACAGAATCTCACAGCTAAACACTGTCTACAGTATTTATCAGAGCAATCAGAAATGGTAGCACATCAGCAATCACAAATCTAATCTTCCATTAACTTTATAAGAGAATCACTCAAGAGAATGTAAATCTGACTATGCTTAGCCCTATCAAAATTGGCAAGCCGTAATCAAATCTACTGAAATTAAAAGTTAGATGATGCTAATTCCACAATTAAAATTTTTAAATAAATAATAACGGCAAAATCGTTAAAAGCTTTTTAGTAAAGTGAGTGCGAGATTCAGGAGCAGTTCATTTCAGGTCTTAATATTGTTTTTCAAACTATAACTGTTTATAGATGAAAAAAATAATCCTGTCAAGTAACTAAATATTTTAACCAAATCCTAAACTGAAACTTTAGAGCACTAATGTTAATATACATTATTCCTTGAAAATGGGAAATATGGAAATGAGCAGTGAAAACTGTGTAGACTAACCAGACTTCTCACAGGTTTTAGGATCTGAAGCAAGACAAGAAATATTATTAAGGTTGAAATAATTTTCATTCTACATTTCATTAAAAGCTCAATGATTTAATTTGATGCATTCTCACAATCAATGAATAAGGGAGGTTTCATAAATTATAAGACCATAAAGATCATGAAGTAGAAAAAAATTTTTAAAGCTAAATGCTAAATAAAAATATTCACATTCTATTATGCATAAAAAGAAAAAAAATGGAAGCAACCAAATGTTCCATACAAGAAAAGTAGGTGTAAATATTTTAGTCATACATTAAAACTATTCTTAATTTAAAAAAGAAACTTCTTTATAAATCGTGATAAAATATTAATGCTAACATTATTTTTATTTAAAGAACAAAATCATTTGCATAATGTGAAAAGATGCAAATTAAAAATGAAGTAAAATAAATCAAAATGCTGACTGCTTATGTTAGGGTATTAAGATTACAATGACCTTTTCTCTGGTTTTCAAATTCATTATAAAGTGATGATATTACTTTCTAATATCAGCTAATTTAGTTTATATACAAAATACAAGTGACTTTTTAGTGACATAAGAATACCCAAAACATTAACCATGTCTATAAAAGACTCTGAGTAGATTGTTATTTAATTCACTGCTTCGTGTCTGTCTGGTTGATTGGTGGCTTTTGTTTTATTATTACAGAGAGCACAACTATAAACTATTTGGCTTGCTTCTGACTTTGTGACAGAAGAAAATAAGATTTAAGCTCAATGACTTTATTTTAGAATGATTTATTTTAAAACTGTATTGTGTTTGAAACCATTTGGTTAATCAATCTTTTTAAAAAGGTACAAAGCCTTTATGAATAGATTAAAAAGAATTGAGTCCTCAATCTTAAGAGTAATTACCAGCCAAATCAAACATGAGACATAATAGACTCAGTATATCAATATATATATATATATTGGCAGAAGTTATAAATTATTTTTTTAATGAAAGTACAGGATTTAACTTCAAAAAACTATGACTAATTACCTGTTAATAATAATAAAAAAATAACATAATATTTTGGCCATAATGTTTTTATATTTAGATATTAGCTAAGCAGGATAATTAGATGCTCTCAAACTGGAGTTCTAAGTATATTACCTAAAAAGGCAAATGTCTTTTCCAAATAACACTGGAGAGCTCCAAAATATAAACTATCACATATTTTGATTGTGTTAATTAAACATTTTTATATCACTACAGTGAAAATTTACCTGGAATTTTAAAGACAAAGTGATCAGCTACCACTCGGCAAGTTCTGCCTTTATGGATAAAAATTTTAGCCATGAAGTAGTAAAAATCTATTGGAATAGCTCCATGATAAAAAATTATAAGTGCTGGTCCTTCTTCTGGTATTTTTTCCATTCCATGAACTTCATAACCTGTTAGACAAAACACAAATACTTAAAATATATTTATTAGTTATTTATACTAAAGAATCGTTACTAACTCAGAAACACAGTCTTTCTTACAAAGTGTTGAGCCTTCCTGTTTCCCTTCCTCTTTCCCCAGGCTTCCCTCCTTGAACAATCAGTTCTTAGCCATTAAGCGGGCCACGGCGAAGTAGGCACAGTGCGGAGGGGTGGCTCAGAGTGCTGGAGCCCAGGCAGCATGAGGATGGCAGCCACACAGGGTGGCCTGGAGTGGGCAGTCAAAGGCCAAGCACCATCATGAGAGCACCCTCACAGAAAAGCCTAGAACAGGGTGCTGGGGCCTGCGTGGGAAAAAGAGGGGAGGCAAAGATGAGGCAAGTATAGAGATCAGAGCCTGAGTGAACTAAGGACAGCATCCAGACAGGTAAGTGACCTGGTACAGGGTATCACCGCCTGAGTGGAGTAAAATGGTATCCATTAGTAGCAAGGGATGACAGCAGTGGTGGGCGACTGGTTACTAATGGGGAATTGACCAAACAAGTCTACATATTAAGGATAATGTGCGCCAGGTTTCTCAGTGTTGAAGGCAGTTGCAAATACAGAGCAGGAGAAAACTACAATAAACTCTGTAGTTGTAAGAGAGCTTCACTCCCACACTAAGAACAAGAAAAAGCAGCATGTCAGAAAGCTGAAGTCGCCCTCTCACTCAGGTGAACTGAACTCCAAAAAGTGACAAGCCCCGCTAATGAGAGAAAAAACTGAGTATGGGAGGAGGTGGTAGGTGCCATAAAGGTGGGGCAAAAAAACCTGAAATAGTAACAAATAGTTAAAAGGGCAAATGTGGGAGAGCACTGAACGTAGAGTCCCCTCGGCATCCCAGATACAGAGTCCACACCTACTCACTAGCATTGCGGCACAAGCCTCAGATGGTGCTCTCAAGAAACATTAGGGGCAGGGCAGGCAAGAGACCCAAGAGAGCCCCTGATAATGAATGGTACAGAGACTAAAACCCCAGTCACTTCCTGGAAACTTCTCTTGTAAAAGTAAAGTAACACTGAGAAAGGTGCAGGAACCCCCTCCACCCCATTCTAAGGAAGAAATGTATACAATAGGCATCTAATGCTGGGAAGGACAGAACTCCATTTCCCCACTCCTCTCTCCTGCCTAGCCCGACCCCCAACTCAGGCAAAACTCCACTATTACTACAGGAGGGAGAAGCCAAAACATCTGCCACTGGGAGGTGTAGGGCAGGCCCAGGCCGCTGAAATGACATGAAGCAGAGATCTGCTACCACTGGGAAGAAGGCAGGAAACTTGCTCCCAAACCCAAACCATCTCCACACAGTACAGTCTCCCTGCCACACGGGAGCACTGAGAGAGCATCACGCTTGAACCCAGGCTCATGGGGCCTGTGGAAATTCTGCCTGAACCAGGAGTAAAAAGGAGTGCCCCTGCCACCTGCACCCTCACCACAAGCCATACATGGAATTGTGAGCAAAGGCAACCTTTCCCTGGGGGAGAGGCAGGAGTACGGGGAGAGCCCCTCTGTAGCACAGGCATACAGGATTGAGGCTGCAGTGTGAACGTTGAGGAAAACCCACTGGCTGGCACTCTTGGCTCTATATATGTACAGTTAGCAGTAGGATTTCAAAGTGCTGAACAGAAGGTAACTATAGCTACAATAAAATCCGACTCCAATTCAATTGCTGAGTTGATTGAATTAACCTCACCCCACTCACTAACGGTTTAACAGAAAAAAAAAACAATTTTGAGTGATAAATTCTATTTATCTTATTCTCTACTGCTCTTTTACAAACAATGCCCAGAATTCATTTAAAAAAATTATGGAACATACAAACGGCAAGAAAAAAATATCCATCATCAAGAGATTGTTTAATCAAGAGAACCAGACAGAAACTTTAAAATAACTATGTTAACACGTTAAAAGATTTAGTGGGAAAAGTGGATACATAATCATATTAGAAATTTCAGTAGATAGAAGGAAATTATAAAACAAAGTAATGAGTCAAATGAAAAAGCTACAAACTTGCATGAGATCTAAGGATTAAATGTTAATAATAATCAATGTTAATTCTCTGATTTTAATGGTTTTATTGATGTTAAATAGAATATTTTTGCTTGTAGGAAATATACACTAAAAGCGTTAAAGAAAGAGTAATGTAGGCACTTACACGATTTAGAAATGTAAGTTATTTGTATAATACTTGGAATATTAACTTTTTAAAAGACTACAAATAAAAAATAATATTGCCTTTTATGGAAAAATCAGAAAATCAGAGACTTTTCTGTAAGATCATAGTCATAGAATCTTTAAGATAAAAAGAACCTTCAGGTTCCAACATAACAAATAATATTAGAATTTAAAACTATTTTTGGTTGTTAAGGTTATCCAAGAAATTACACATCTCTGAAACATCAAGCACACTTTACTGAATCTGCTAGCTTCTAAAAAACAATCTGGACCCTTCTGTGTAAATTTGATATCGAGTAATTGCAAAAAGGTACAAGATTCTATTCATTACAAGCAGGTTATGAAAGGGGTAAGAAAATGAACAGATAAAGGGGAGTGGGTGAAAAGGGCAGGGATAGGAGACATCAAATAAGTTAAAACTTCCCTATAAAATGACACAACCTAGAGTAAAATTTAATAGACAGTCTGTAAAAATTCATTGCTAAAAATAGGAAAAGCTCTTAGCTCATGACCTGATGCAAAATAAAACACCATTTAAACTGCTATATACATATGAATAACTTAAAAATACTGTCAATTAAAAGGAAACTATTTAATTCACAAATTAGTCTTTAAAAATTCCTATTATTTAATAACAAAAATGATATTATTGAATCTAACTACTACATTCAGGGGGAAAGTTGTGATCAGAAATTTGAACTGGATATCAAGAAAACACCTCTCTGGTAATATAAATAAAATTAGACTCATGCCATTCTTTATCTGTTCTTCCTGCCACATTGTAAACCCTATTCCAAGTCACCATAGGCAGGAACAAGGGTTTCAGCAAGGGAAGCAAATGACAAGATAAAAAGGGTTGGTAGAGATAGGGAATGGTCTCCGGAGGCTTCCTTCCTGGCCATACATGTTTTTTTTTTCCCCTCCTCCAGCTAGAGATTAAGCTGCCTAGGTCCTCTGCACTGCTACCAAACACCAAAACATTTCTTACAGTGACCCTGTACTGTTGGTGGATTGTGGGGATTATAAAACATTTAAGTAAGATCCACTTATGTTTCAGGAAAATACTTTGGGTATTTTATCACAGGAGTTGGGAACTGATACTCTGGAGAGCAGATGAAATGATCATGTTTCTAGTCATAAGATCTACTTTTCCTTCTCATCTCACCTTTATCAGGCCACGGCCTCTGCTGATTCAGGCAAAAAGAAAAAAAACCTACTAAATAACCAACGGGTCCATGAAGAAATCAACAAAAATAAAAAGATAGCTTGAGACAAATGAAAATGGAAATGCAACACACCAAAACATGAAATGCAGCAAAAGCAGTCTAAGAAAGAAGTTCATAGCAATAAATGCCTACCTCAAGAAACCAGAAAAATTTCAAATAACCTAACTTTATACCTCAAGGGAAGCCCAAAGTTCATAAGAGGAAAGAAATAACAAAGATCAGAGTGGAGATAAATGAAGTAGACACTAACAAGCCATTAGAAACAATCAATAAAACCAAGATCTGGTTCTTTGAAAAGATAAACAAAATTAACAAACCTTTAGCCATACTCACCAAGAAAAAAGGGCTCAAATAAATAAAATCATAAATGAAAGAGGCTACCTCTCAACTGATACCACAGAAATACAATCATTAGAAACTACTATGAACAATTATACACCAACGAACTGGACTACCTGTAAGAAACAGATAAATCCCAAGAAACTTACAATCTTCTAAAGCTAAATCAGAAAGAAACAGAAAATCTGAATAGTAATAATATTGAATCTGTCATCAAAAACCTCTAAAAGTAAACAGCTTCACTGGTGAATTCTACCAAACACTCAAAGAAGAATACCGATTCTTCAGACAAACATTACCCTGATTTCAAAATCAAAGACATCAGAAAAAAAAAATTACAGGCCAATGGAAAAAACCCCAACAAAATATTAGCAAACTGACTTATTTCAGAGATGCAAGAATAGTTCAACATTCCTGAATCAATATAACAAACCACATTATCAAAATCAAGAATAAAAATCATATTATCATCTCTACAAATGCTGAAAAAGCATTTAACAAAATTCAACATCCATTTATGACAAAACTCTCAACAAAGAGTCTATAGAGGGAATGTACCTCAACATACTAAAGGCCACATGTGAAAAGCCCACAGCTAACATACTCAATGGTGAAAAACTAAAAGCAATTCCACTTCCAGGAATTTATCCGAAGAAAAGAAAAACACCAATTTGAAAAGATGTATGCATCCCCATGTGCAGTAAATAATGCACTGCAGTATTATTTACAATGGCCAAGATATGGCAACAATCTACATACATTAATGTATGAATGAAGATATGGTACACACATGCACACACACAATGAGATACTATTCAGCCATAAAAAATGAAATCTTGTCATCTGCAACAACATGGATGTTCCTAGAGGATATTATGCCAAGTGAAATAGGTCAGAGAAAAACAAACATTATATGATCTCTTATATGTGGAATTTAAAAAATAAACCAACAAAACCAAACTCATAAATAGAGAAAACAGAATGGTGGTTGCCAGAGGCGGGGGGAGGGGGGTGGGGGGAGAGCTGACTGTGTGATTTTAGTAAAGGGGGTAGAAGGTACAAATTTCAGTTATTAAGTCATGAGAACATAATATACAGAATGGTGACTATAGAAAATAATTCTGTATTGCATATTTGAAAGCTTCTAAGAGAGTAACTCTTAAAAGTCATTATAAAAAACATTTTGTAACTATATATAGTGTTAACTGCACTTACTGTGGTGATAATTCCCATATATGTAAATATTAAATCGTTGTATACCTGAAACTAATGTTTTATGCCAATTATACCTCAATAAAAGAGAAAAAAATATAAATATATAAACTTAGATGTTTTGTTAGTTTTTCATGTCATAAAAGAAACACCATAAAATTGTTTTGGAAATCTTTCTCGAAGGCAGGAAGGAAGGCAGGAAGGAAGGAAGGAGGGAGGGAGAGAGGGAGGGAGAGAGGAAGGGAGAGAGGGAGGGAGGGAGGGAGGAAGGGAGGAAATAAGGAAAGGCAAAAGCAAGGGAAGAAAAAAATAGAAAGCATTCAGAAATCAAGAGCAGGATTAAGTTCAAAGAAAAAGGAAGGTAAAAAGGAAATATCCAGTGGCTACAGCAAGAAAAGGATGTTCCTATAGACATATTGCCCCACACAGAACAGCAGTCCCAAGAAGCATTGCCACTCACGTGGCAATTCACTTGTAAAAGACAAAAGGGAAATCTAAAGAATGAAAATCTGAAACTTAGTTTCTTCCTTAAGTTTTTATCCCTGTTTGGTTTGCTAAGAAACAAGCATTCAAACAGTAAGACTTAAGTATAAATTTTAGTTCAGGAAATTCATTTTAAATTATATCACCAAACATTAAATTAAGTGTGCTGTGATTCTAGTATTAAAGGAATAAACTACTTGGTAATATTTCAAATGGACTCAAAAGAATGCTATTAAAAATTAAATTTAATGATATTTACCTACACACTTTAGTAAATTAACAATGCATCCTTTTGGGTCTTCCTTGAGAAAGCAAATAAACTAAACTACCTACAAAATAAAGTCTAAATGCCTGAACATAGCATTCAAGGTCCTTCAAAATCTAGATTCAGTCTAACTTTCCAGGTTCATCATTCAACATACTTCTCACCCACAAAAGATTCATCTTCTAGTCCTGAATACACCCTGCATTTTATTTAGTACTGGTATATGTTAACAGAAATGCTATCCTACTATTAAAAGTTATGAATCTTCCTTTTTCTGTTCAATAATGTATCTCGGAGATCTTGACAGACATATGTAGTGACCATATTCTTATTAATGGCTATAAAATATTCCATAATAAATTCCTATCACAGTTAATTGAGCCATTCCTATTCAGGGGCAACTGAATTGTTTCCAATTTTTCACAAATATCACTGCAACGAACATCCCTTATATGCATCCTTGTTGTCTGAACATGTGACTATATCACTAGAATAGACACTAAAAAGGGCCACGGTTTGTCATACAATACTCCTATTTTAAATGATACCAAACTGTCCTCCTGACTGGCTATGCTACAATACTTTCTCACATGTACTGAATGAGAGTTTCCATTTCTCCATTCTCATCCTTTAATGTTATCAAATTTTGTAATTTTTGCCTCTTTTGGGTAAAAATGTATCTCAAAATTGTTTTAATTTACATTTTCCTAATTACTAGTGGGCTTCTGCATGTTATAATTATGGGCCATTTGTTTCCCAATCATAAGTTTGGTCTTTTTTTAAGTTAGATTCATTTTATACTAATTTTATTATTTTCTGTCATAAATGACTTGTGCTAATGTGACCCATCTTCTCACACATCTTTTTGTCTTTTTTGAATAGATTTTGTCTTCTCTTGCTGATCTGGAAAACTACTTTATAATTTACTAAATTCACATGTTTCTGGACTTTTTAACATGTTTAATCTATTTGTGATAATCCTTTCCCTACACCAATACCTGAATTTTAATCATTAAAGATGTTAATGTTTTTGATACAATAAAGAAAATACTTCCTTTTGTGTTGGTATTATTCTTGCTTATTTACTCTTCTATATGAATTTTAAAAGTTGCATAAAAAAATCAGAATTGAATGAACTAGGGGTGTGGCCTATAAAGTCACTATAATGTGTGGGCTATACAGTGACATCTTAACTGTGATAGGAATTTATTATGGAATACTTTATAGCCATTAAAAAGAATATGATCATTACATAGGCCTGTCAAGATCTCCAAGATACACTGCTAAATGGAAAGATTCTTAACTTTTAGACTTTCTGCTTCCTCAACTCTTTCTCCATAAAATTTTTACATTTTCTTGTTAGATTTAATCTTAAATAGAATTTTTCTTTTCCTTTTTTAAAATGATTATTAGTGGTACATGCATAAGTAGTTACTAATTTTGTGCCCATTTTTCTTGCTAACCAATCTTATTAGTATTGATAAGTCTGTAGTTGATTCACTCGGTTCTTTCGGGTGTCTCCTTTTTTCTATTCTTTATACTTATTTCTGGAACCTCCAAAACAATGTTATGATAGTGGCGAGAACATCCTTGTCTTGTTCCATACTTACTGGAAATCCTTTAGTACTTCTCTACTTCTCCATTATGGATGTTTGTTGAAGATTTCTGACACATTTCCTTAGTCAAGGAAGTACTTCTCAGTCATCACTTGCTAAGATTTGTTTCATAAATACTAAATTTTGTAAAATTATTTTCTATGAGACTGACCTACAAATCTCCTTTTTAAGTGTGCTTTCCTTAGCAAGGTATCCTCACCTTGCCAAAAAAATGTAGTTCCACATTTTTTTCTACACACTGAAACAGTTTAAGATGGGCATTACTTGTTTCTTAAAGGTTTGATATAACTTTGGACTCCTGGCCCTTTATTCCCATTAATTTTATGATTATTGGTTTTTTCATGAATCAATTTTGATCATTTCTATTCTCCTACAAAACCGTCCATCTTTAGTGCTTTTATTTTTGCCTGTAACAACTGTTCTCAGTTAGTCTTTACAGAAACCATAAACTGATGGAGAAACTTAAGTGAGTAAAGTCCATATAACCTACTCAAGGTCACACAGTGGTAAGACCAGGATGAAAACCCACATCTAACTCCAAAGTCTGTGTTTGGCCCCACATCACAGCTCCTACTACAGGTATGTCCAGGCTAAATTCACCTGTGATTCTTCAAATGCTAGTTACAACCTATTAGTGAATTATGAAATCACTTTAGTGAGTTATGACCAACATTTTTCTTTTTAAATAAAAGAGAGTAGACTGGAAAATAGAGTAGATCATATATACAAAATATACTTTTTGTGAAACAGTATACACATATATGTATACTATGTGGCAAAATGCATTTCTTACACAAGGAAAAATAGGCAAAAATTTGATAGCATAAAACTATATTTTAAAATACTAGGAGTCTTGAATATAGTGTTCTAAATTGAACTTAACAATGATCAAGACACAGATGACGTATTTTAGGGCCTTCTAAAATATTAGAGAAAGATGCTCTATAATTATGATAGCTAACATTTACAAACATGTGCCACATAATGACTTTTCAGTCAACAATAGACCATATATATGATGGTCGTCCCATAAGATTATAATGGAGCTGGAAAATTCCTATTGCCTAGTGACGCTGTAGTCATGTCATAGCACAACACATTATTCCCATGTTTGCGGTGATGCTGGTGTAAACAAACCTATTACACTGCCAATAATATAAAAATTAGGCACATGTTTATGTACAGTACATAATACTTGATAATAACAAATGAATGTTACTTGTTTATATATTTCCATACTAACTTCTTTATTTTAGAGTATACCCTACTTATTTAAAAAGTCTGTTGTAAAACAATATGTCATGTTCCGCTGGCATCAGCCTCATATATTTTGTGTTTACCATGTCTCTTAATTGCATAATTTTCTCTTGTGCTTGATTTAATCTCATTGTTGTTTTACATGGTAACCTACTGTACAGGATTGTAGCCTAGGAGCAATAGGATACAATGCCATATAGATATATCGTAGGGGTATAGTAGCCATGCCATCTAGGTTTGCCTAAGTACACTCTATGATGTTCACACAATGACGAAATCACCTAATAATGTACTTCTCAAAACATACACATATTATCATTTAAGCAGCACATGACTATTGAACTTTAGTACGAAATAGAAATTATGCTAAATACTTTACATGGAATTTTGCTAAATCCTTACAACAACCCATTTTAAAAAAAAGGGAAAATAAGGTTTAGAAAAATTAAGTATCTCATTTGAGAAGGGTTATTTGCATAGTTTTAAAGGAGTTCCAAGATATTTATCAATTAAAAAATAAACAATAGCAACTTAATGGTGGAGAAACCTGGCAGACACCTCTTTAAGCACATGTTCAAAGTTACTATCACCAGTAATAAGACATATCAACATCATGAACCTCTGATCTAAGGCACTTGAGAAGAAACACATCATGTTTTGTGGTATTCTCGTCAAAAATGCATAGCTTCAGTTTAATTACGGAAAACACCAGGTCTAAATTGAGAGATAGTCTATAAAATAACTGAGCAGTATTCTCTAAAAAGGTGAGGGTCAAGACCAAAAAAAAAAACAACTCAATTACCATCACAGGTTGGATGAGACAAAAATTAAACGTAATATTTGGATCCTGGTAAAAAGATGCTGGTGAGAAAACTGGTAAGATTTGAATAAGATCTCTAGTTTAGTTAATGCTACTGTATCATTGATAAATGTGATACTTTTAGAAATGGTTATATAAGATGGTAAGATTAGGGAAAGCTGGATGAAAAATATACAGAACCTCTCAGAACTATTTTAGCAAACTTTTTTTTTTTCAAAATGAAGTTTTAAAAAATCATAATTGTTGCAAAAGGAAGGAGGAAGAGGAGTAAGGGAGTAAGGGACAAGGAAAGAAGGAAGAGAAAAGAAAGAAAGAGGAAAGGGGTAAAAGATGTCAGATATCCAGCAAAGTTCACCTGGCCAGACACTGGGGAGAGCCTGGTTTTGAATTCAGGCAGTCAGACTGAAGAGTCTTTCACTGCAAGAAAGACAGAGGACATGAAAGAAAACTTTCACCCAACAGAAATAGAGAGGTGATATTCTCTTAATACCACAATTTGATTTTCCCATAAAAATTTTGGTATAGTTTAATTGATAAGACCCTTTGAGTGAATAAAACATAACCATTTCTTTAAAAAAATCGTAATAAAATATCAAATAAGTTGAGTTTCAGCTATTATAGTCCTTTCTTAAAAAAAAAAATCAGTTACTCATATAATATAAATAACAGTCATATGATCGGACTATTTAATCAACACAGTTCATTTTTCCCAAATTTTGTATTGCCAGTGAAGTGCACCAGCTATCCTGGTGTTAGGTAAGGATAAATATCATTTTTAGAAAATTAAGCAAAACAAAAACAAAATCACAATAATATGTATACACATAACAAAATAAAACAAACAATTAAAAACCGCCAAATAAAATACTACTTACTCCCCTAAACTGGAAGTTACAGTTCTGATTACCTTTACAGATGTTCTAAAATAATTTTCAGGGAAAATAAATATTAAGAGTCCAGCTTTTTAAACTATCACTCATATTTTCCAGGAATGCTTTTTAAAAAAAAAAAAAGTCTGATTTTATAGTTTAAAGGCTTTAAGTAACTAGAGGGTAGGGACTTCACTGACCCATTATCACCAAGCAAACTACCTAGAAATGTAGGTATTTAAAGAAACATCAAATTAATATTTCTTGATAGTTTAAGCATTATGTGGTACAGCACATAAGAATCAGAAAATCTTCTGAAAATGAGTGTATTTACAATATATATAGTATGAGGATAAATTTTAACTTCAAATCAAAAAACAATGTATAGGCTCTTACACAGATACTTACAGTAAACAATTATACACAAATAACAGTTAAATAGGTGACTGAATAAATTAGTTATAGGATTTACAGAGTTCCATGTAATCATTAGAAGTCACTAAGAAGGCTGAGTGACATGAAAAATACTAGTCTGCCCACACATAAAAAATGATAAACACATCACAATTTTAACAGAACTCAAGTGCAAGGTAAATTTTAGGTGACTATTTTCTCCTTTATTTTTTTTAATTTGACACTTTTTTCATAATTTAACATTTATATTAGTTTAAAACTTCCTTTGAAGATTCTTTAAAGAGTTTGAATTCAAACTGATTTGACACCAATACAAAAATCCAAATATTCACACAAATGCCTTTGATAAATGTCACTAAAGAACAGGGTAAAGAAAATCTTTTTTAAAAAGTACCATTTATCCTAATAAAATGCTAGTATAAGAAAACATTAAAACAGGCTATATACATATATATTTTTTACTTCCTCTGAGTCATAAATGTATATTTTAAAATACCTCAATAAATAATAAAAACACCTTCAAATTATACATTCTGCTACAAAATAAGTTTAGTGCTTGAATTTATCCTAATTAAACAAGGTCTCCTAGAATATAAATAAAATTCCTTACAATGTATATTATCCTGAAATATAGGAAGTATATATGTGAGAGGGAGATATATACTCTCAATGAGTGTTATAAACAATGCCACTGAATTTTTGTATCACTGTTTTAAAGACAATGAACAACAGCAGTCTACATAGATGCATTCTCTGCAGATGCACACACATGGAATGCTAAAGTATCATCTTGCCTAAAGTAAAACCACCATGAGAGAGTATGAGTGTGTAATTACCACAAGAGCATTAATATAAATAAATATTAAGAATTCAATACATCAAAGACATATGATTTCTGTTTGCAGACATGCTGAATACCACTACTTTTGTCCCTGAATCTCCAACCTGGGACAAACTTACCACACAACACATCACAAAAGCACAGGCCTTAGAGCCTGATTTCTGAGGCTGCATTCTGGCTCTTCTTCCTAGCTTCCTAGTGTGCTTTGGGCAAATAGCAACCTCTCTGTTCCTGTTTCCTCATGGGAAAACTTAAAATGGAGGTAATACATAAAATCTGTCTATTATGTTATAAAGTTTAAAATAATGTGTGCTAAGCGTTTTACAGTATATGGCATAGTTAAGTGCTCAAAAAAGATTTGTAAGAAAGTACGTAGCATTAAAATGGCAACACGTTAGCCTAATAAGCATGTCACTGGTTATCTTTGCTAATAGTAGCCTCATACTTCAGTGCTATATATCCTTAAGTGTCTTATTATTTTTTTTATTAAAGTATAGTTGACATACAATATTATATTAGTTTCAGGCATACAACACATTGATTCAACATTTATATTCCTTATGATGTGATCACCACCTCAAGCATCTATTTCAAAATCTGTGCTTCCCTCTAGGTCTGTGAAACCACTTTGATGCTCAATAAAATGATACAGAAGGCACATCTCTGTTACAAGCCTACTGAATTTTCTATTTTCATATAGTCCAAAACAAGAGAGAGCAACAAATATGGTAAAAATTGGTAGAGAAAAATACCAAGTCCTTGAAAATATGCCAGAAGAGGGCAATTTTCATGATGGCCAAATGAAGAACTACCAGTCATTAAATGTAGAACATCACATTCTCTGAAATAACAAAGAAAAGAATGAATATCCCAGAGAGAAATTTATTGCTATCTCATTTATTGAGAATATAATAACCTCTGAAATAAATCATATTGAAAAAAGGTATATTTTGGTATACAAGTTACATTTAACATTCATTTTTTAAAAACCTCTATACTTGGAAAGTCAAATGTATTTTGAATAAAATGAAAATATATGCTAAATAAAGTATTTTCAAAACAGTTTTCTATGTAGTTTTAAAGTCTTTCAATCTTTCAGATGTCTTAAATATGTTTTTATATTTTAGCTTTTAGTAAAAGTCTACACTATAGTGTAATTCTTTCTCTAATGGACACTAATGTATAAAATCCCATTTTAAGAAAGACATACATATCACAATGTATGAAAACAGATAACAAGAAATAGTAAATATCCTTTCCATTATATTTTCAGTATCTTCTCAATCAATAAAATGGAATGATGACACAGTTTCCATCCCACAAACATAAACAGCAACACATGGAGGAGATCCGAGTGATCTTGCTTACCATGCCAAACTGCTGCATGTCCATCCCACAGCGTTGCCACCGTCTTCCTTGCACCATCCCATAAATTATGAGAATAGGCTTCTTTTAATACATTCTTCCTCTTATAAATGTGTAAGAAAATAATAGTGAGGTAGAGAAGAAAAATAGTAAAGTAAGGAAGTATTAAAAGTATTAGTGGTGTAAAAACCCACAAGAGATAGTTTGCAAAATTCAAATAGTCCTCCAATTGCTCCACGCCAAACCATTCTTCAAATAAGTGAATCAGACAGGTCATATAGGGCATAGAATCCTGTCCTATTCCACAGGTTTGATTTTTGTCTATCATTTTTCCTTAGGTAAAAATGACAGATTCAGTCTCTTTCTTCATTGTCATGTAGGTCTTCAATTTTGCCACTAGAAGGGAAAAATAATCCCATGTTATTCTTTTCACAGCTAAAAAGTTAAATATTTTATCTACACAAACACTACATGGAGTCATTTCTTAATATCAAAAATGAGTGACTGTTGCAGACTTAAATGTGAAAATTATTTTCATTTGTCTGCTCATGGAGTGTGTCGGGTTTAGCTTTTGAAATAACTCAAAGCTAAGATTGAGAGAGGAAAATAAAGCTGATAAGATTTCAGACTGATCTTAATAGTTTGACTTATATCTTAAGTATATCACACTAAACATATGTATGTATCTTAAACTACTTAATGTTGAGATGACACTTCTTCACAAAAGAAACATCAATATCTGACTCAGTAAAAGTAACCTAAATCTTTAGGAAATTATGACATACATTTATGGATATTCTTTTTTAATCCCACTTACAGAAAAGCTTTCTGCTGTTTTACATTATGTAATAAAAATATTTATCAATATCATTTTTATCTTACAGTCATTAAAATTTCTCTTTAATCTTAAATGACTGAAAATATAAACATACAATTATTTTATGTCACTTTCTAAATCAGTCACTAAAACTTACCACAAGTTAGTTAGATAATTTGTCCCAAGCTTGAATGTATGTATTCTGGAAAACATGGTATAAAATGGAAAAAAAAAATACAATTTTAAAAAAAGATAATCATTAATACCTAGAATTAGAATTTCCATAAAAAAACAGCAAAAGACATGCACAAATATGTGACAAATATGAATACAGCCCACACTAGTGTATCACAATTAAAAATTATATTTCACACTACCAACACTTCAGTGAGGGCACTTCTATATACATTGTTTAGTTCTACTATATAAAGTCCCACCTGAGACTTTATTTAATTCAGAAGTATAAAAAAACCTTGCTTCCTTGAAGGAAAAGTATGAAGTTAACATATGTAACTATGTCTCTTTTTAGTAACTTTGCCAGATAATAAGCTGATAGTCAAACATGAAATTCAGTGATAAAATTATATTAGTCCTTATGATCCTGTTCTATATAAGATTTCCTTCTTCCATTCCTATTTTCTCTGGTTCTGATTCTATTTTTAGAGACAGTTTATCATTATTCCATTTAACATAATCTTACTGAAAATGATCTCAAATCCTTTGTGGATGAGGTAGGAATACAAGAAAAAGATGGAGGAAAGAGAGCCAGAAATACAAAAGCAATTATATGTTGTGTTTAACGTCAAGATTATCTTGCTGACTGGCTTATTTGTACGGCACACACTTGTTCTTCCAAAGATGTAGGAATTAATCTAATTTCCTTGTAAGCATCTACTTGTAAGAAACCTGGCCTGTCAAGGTGATAGAAGTGAATGTAGTACACATGAAGCCCGGGCTTTATTTACATCATATTCTAATCAATCCACCCAGAGAGTCGAGCCTCTATAATTTACCAATGTTTGAGCATTGAGAATGCAATACAGCAAAACATTTTATTTTTTAAATAAGTTGTCCCCACTAGGATGGCTATAACCAAAATAATAATAATAACAACAACAACAACAAATGTTGATGGTGACATGGAGAAATTAGAACCATCACACATTGCTGGTGGGAACATAAAATGGTGCCGCCACTGTGGAAATCAGTTTGGCAGCTCCTCAAAAAGCTAAACAGTAATTCTACTCATAGGTCTATAGCTCAGAGGGCTGAAAACATATATTTGCACAAAAATTTGTGTACAGATGTTGACAGCAGCATTATTCATAATAGTCAAAAAATGGAAACAAACCAAATGTCCATCAACTGATGGATAAATAAAAAGCACTATGTCATGTTAACAGTATTAACCATGAAAAAGAATGAAGTATTAGTTCATGCTACAATATTCATGAACCTTGAAAACATTATACTAAGTTAAAAAAAGAGTCAGACACTAAAGGCCACATCTTTGTATGATTCCATTTATATGAAACACACAGAAAGATTAGTGGTTTCCAGGGGACTGGGGAAGGGCAAAGGAGAAGTGACTGCTGATGGAAGCACAGGTGCCATTGTGGGGCAATAAAAATGTTCTGGAATTAGATAGTAGTGATAGTTGTACAACCTTGTGAATATACTGAAAACCACTGGTTGCACATTTTAAAATGTTGAACATTATAGTGAATTATATCTCAAAAGAAAAAGAGCTTTCAAATATTGCAAATAAATTAAAATTTATGAGTCTCTCAAATATGTTAAAAAGCTTTTCCTAGACCTTAAAATCAGTCATTTTGATGAGCTGACCCTTACCACTTAATATAATTGCCTCCAATAATCTAGTCTTATTTCTAATTTTTAATAGGATTATAAAATCTTGTGATTTTTAAAAACTTCTTTAGCATTTCCCTCAATAAAAATTGGTAATAGAACTACACTTCTTATTCTTAATCATATTCTGATATACTATGTTATACATACTTAACACACACAGTAAAGTGAAGAGGGACAGTGCATAGGCAGACATCCAGTGAGAGAAGCTACACAGAAAATTTCAAGAGATCTAGTAGTCCCTTACCTGTGCCCAGTGCTGCAAGCAAAAACTTCCACAAATGGTAATTTTCGATCTTGATTTAAACCTTTCCAGAACAGAAAACTCAAAAACTATCCTATTTCATCTTCAAAACTATACATCAAACTACTAAAAAGATCTTATACTTATCTCACTGAAACTTTTCCTACCAGACCTAGCTCTGTACTGCAGAACCTCTTCATCCTACAACCTCTTAAGTTTCAGGACAGCTATCACGAACTGCAAAATCCCCATTTCTAGTCAGAATCCTTTCCTTTCAACATTTCCTCAGACCTTGATCTCATAACCTTTCAGCACTCAGGCCCCTGTGATTGAGTCCAGTTATCTTGATATTGAAAGAAGCATGTACGGTTCCTATCTGTGCCACAGAGAAAAATATACAGCATGGTAAGAACATGGAGATCCACAGCGAACAAGGGAGTAGGAGGGGGCAGGGAGTCACTACGTTACACAGGGTAGTCTGGGAAGGCCTCTCTAGAAGTACATTTGAACAGAGAGCTGAGGAAGTGAGGAAGCAAACCATGTGAGTATTTGGAAGACAGTTCCTGGCCAAAAGACCAGTAGTATAAAGGAGGAGCAGCAAGGCAGGCAGGCTGAGGGAGAGTACAGGGAGGGCAGTCAGAAAAGGGCAGAGGGAAGCAGTATTATACAACTTCGTAGACCAGCTTTCATCCAAGGTAGATGATGAAGGTATCAGAAGAGTGAGATTGCTTAACTTAGATTTTAAATGACTATGTGTTGAAAATATACTACACAAGGAACAAACAGAAGCTATTTCAATAATTGAGATGAGTGATGAATGTGGCTTAGACAAGTGGGGCAGAGTGAAGGTCACAAGAGATGATCAGTTTCTGGATATATTTTGAAGATAAAGTCAATAGAATATGTTGGTAAATGGATGTAGAATGTGAGAGAGAAAGCCTGGGATGACAAGACAGTTTTTTGGCAACATGAGTTTGTATGCTGGGAAGCTCTGCCACTTACTGTGTGACCTACACAAGTTACTTAGTATCTCTATGCCGGAGCTTCTCCATCTGTAAAACGGGGTAATAAAAGTATCTACCTAATAAGACTTGTGAAGATTCTATGTTAAAAAAAAAAAAAAAAAAAGCTTGAACAAGTGCTTTACACTATATAAGCAATAAATAAGTATTGCTATCATTATCATCATGCTTGTCATCATTTGCTTGCTTGTGAAAAGATGGAGTTGCAGGAATAACAGTTTTGGGGGTGGAATGAAGATCAGAAATTCAGTTTTGAACATGTTAAGATTCTACTGGACATACAAGTGAAGACATTAAATAGCCAGCTGGATAAAGCAGAGTTTAGCAAGAAGATCAGGGCTAGAGAAATGTATCTTGGAATTGGCGGAACTAGCGACATATGGACAGTACTGAAAAACCATGACACTAAAGAAGATCCCTCTAGAGGGTGAATATAAAATCAAGAAGTTTCCAGAACTTACCATTGGGGAACTCAACCTTTTAGAAGCTGGAAAGACAGTGAGGAACCAACATCCCCATTCCAGCAGTGGCAACCTGGATGTCAAAGTAATAGGTGTAGCTAAAAGGAGTATTCAATTGTTTCAAATGATGCTCAGAGGTCTAGTAAAATAAGGAATGGTAACCTATCATTGGATTTTTACAACAGAGGTACTGACAAGCCCTAATAAGAACTATTTTGAAACTGGAGATGAAAGGCAGCAAGTTAAAAAAAAAAAAAAAAAAGGGAGTAAATTAATTGAAAACAGCAAATATAAACTCTTCAGAGAAATACTGTTGCAAAAGTGGATAGACAGATGGGTATCTATAGAGGAATGTAAATCAAGTTTGCTATTGTTTTAAGATGAAAGAAAATATAGTTTTTAATACCAATGATAATACATCAGTGGGAAAGTGTGAAATGGATGATGAAGCAGAGCAGATAATTGTTGGGCCTTGCCCTTGACTAGGCCAGAGGGGATAGAATACAGTGTACAAGAAAGAGGATAGCTCAGAGAAGACTTACAGCATTAGGCTAAAACTTCACTTACTCAAAAAATATTTATCAAGCAAGTAGTTTGTGTTTGACACTATACAAAATACTTGAGATTCTAAGAGTAAACAAATTGATAGTTATATGAGAAAACATATGTAAAACACTTAGAATATGCCTGGCACATACTAGGCACCTACCAAATGCTGGCTAAATACAGATAGATCTGAACTTGTGTTCATCCAAATCTTTGACAAAAATGTGGACCAAGACAGTACAGTGCCCTAAAACTTGCAACTAGAGAAAAAGGAGTTTGAATAAAGCTTACTTTTGATAATGAGAAAATGGTGTTAGAATTCAATGAATGCAACTTCTTAAAACAGAAAGCCAAGTTGACTTGCCCAATGTTACTAAATTAATTTAGTGAAAATACAAGTGCTGAAATTAAAACTCTTACTGCATACTCTTGTTTTCATTACTTTCTTTAATCTCTCTGACAAAAAGGCTGTAAATATTAAAACTGCAATTTCTTGTTCCCTCTACTTCTGCCTGGCCCTTCTCCTGCTGTAATTTACCAAAGGCTATCTTTGACTCTTTGACACATTTTATTCCAATAAAATCTCTAATTGTTAAAAGATGTCTGGGGGGAGATATATTTTAGTTACCAAAATTCCATGTTATTTCCTATCCAAAAAAACTACAATAAAATATGGTCCTATGCATCACATATAAGATACCTTAATTTTCCCATCTGTAATTAATGTAACCTGCAAGAAAAAGTTGACCAGCTGAAATCTCACATCAATATTGATGGTGAGGAACATTTAGTACAACTGACTTTATAGCTATTTAAAATCAAAATATTTCAAAAACTAATAAATCAGAATACAGGATTTTCTGTGTTTGTTTTCTACAAAACCATAATGAAATTACCCAATTTTTAAAGATCTGTTACCAGTACTTTTACCACTATGGATGGTAGCAGATCTATTTCTTACTTTTAGTATATGAGCTACATGAAGGGTATGCTGAAAATGCCAATTAAAAGAAATGCTCACAGAAATATAATTTTCCCTTTTCCTTTTTGAATATTTAACAATGGTTGAACAGAGGTTTATTACTCAGTTTTAGCAAATAAGCATTCTATTTCAAACAATCAATAAAGCTGCAGTTTATCAGTTAAAAGATAAATGGGGATCCCAATCATTTATTAATCTTCAAAAATATTTTAGATTTCAAGCTTCAAACTATAGATTCTGATATAAATTCCCTTTTAAGGTTATTTATTTATTTATTTATTGAAATCCAAGAATGCCCTTCAACTTCTGGTCAAAAGCTTCCAGACTGTTTGATAATTACTGTTCTACTCCTTTGTCTTAACCTATCCTCATGCCCAAAACGTTGCACATCTACAACAGTATATCTAAATGCAGCACTTACCTTCTCAAGTCACTAAAATGAGCGTTATCTCTGACATCAAAGTAAGGCAGCAGTATATGGGAATAAACATTTCATTTGAAAATGATCTCTCCCACTCACTATTCAACGAGGCCAAAATATTAGCGAGTGTTCCAAATGTCCGAATTTTACCTTGGCTTTTAGAATGTTCTAAACAAATACAAATGCCATTTCAGCATTAATATCACAAACCAAGTCCTAAATGCTCCAACCACCTTCTAAACTGAACGAATTTCTTTGAAGCTGCCTGTGTAGTCTCAACCAATACCCCATCCCCAAAACTGCTTTTTGAAAATCTAGCAGTGGTGTTCCAGTTTTCGACATCCTGGTTATGTGCGCGTGTATATTTCTTATTAATCAGCCACTTGAGGGCAGAAACCTGTTTGACAGGCTGCAAACTCGGGGGACCGCGACAGACCAGACGCGCAGGAAGTACCTACCCATTCAAACTGTTTATGGTAGATAAGGGCGGTTGGATTTAGTCCTTTCAGCCGCCCTAGAGAACAAGCACTTGCAAACATCCGTATTTTACAGGTGAGCACAACGATGCTCAGGAAAGTGCAGTCGCTTGCTGGGGTCACACAGGTGGTAGTGAAAGGGGCAAAAACCAGGGTTCCAAGCCTGACTTGCCTAGATGCGAGCACTCTTAACCACTTTCCCATGCGGCCTCCCGACTACACACTCTCGCGATCAGCCCGTAATTTCCCTTTAGCTTTTGTACACAGTAGGATCAGAAGGTTCCTGGGCAAGCCCAGGGGCCTCTCTGGTGAGGTTGGAGGCTTGGCCCCACCACTCAGAAGCGAAACATGCCGCCGGAGTGGGGGTTCCTGAGCGCGAGGGGACACGAGAGACGAAGTGAATGCGCTCGCTGAGACCCAGGCCCCGGCCACTCCGGTGCCCGAGCCGCACGCCGGGTCGGACGGGCTGCCGAGCCCGCGGGTGCCGAAGGGGACCCCCGCGCGCTCAGGGGGACCGGACGCGCGGCCTCGGCGGCCCGCGACGCTCACGCGTCCCCGGGCGAGGAGGAGCGCGGGGAGAACACAGCCGGGAGCGACGCACCTCGGGCGGGAGAGGGCAGAGCAGGCTCGCCCTCGCCCTCGGGCAGCGGCGGCCGCTCTTCGGGGGCTCAGCAGCGAAGGGACGCGTTGAGATCTGACCGGCCACTTCCCGCGAGCAACCGGTGAGGAAAACAAGGACAAACGTGGCTGCAGCACGGGAGGCGTTGAGTGTGACACCTCCCGTCGCCCCGCCCCTTCCTGTGTCCTCCCGGAGCCACTTCCCGTGCGTGCCGGCTTCCGCGCTCCCTCGGGTCGCCGCGACCCGCTTCAGGCTGGAGCGGTCCCGGAGCCCTTCCTCACCCCTGACCCCCAGACGCGCTGGCGAGGCCTCCCTTCTGTCTGCAGTGACCCGACGGAGGCCTGGGAGGCCGCACCGGGCCGTTTGCCGCCGTTCTGCCTGCTCCGAGGTGGTAAAATGTGCTGCGAGAAGTGGAGCCAAGTGGCCGAGATGTTTCTCTTTATCGAAGACCTCGAGGAGGATTGTAAGATCCTTTGCCTCTGCTCCAGGGCATTTTTGGAGTAAGTAAAAGCATGTTCGTTCCTCTTTCTGCCTCGCACGACCATTGCCCCGAAATGTGCGCGTTGCAGACTGGTGGTAATGGATCCCTGGAACCGCGCGGCCAGGGTGTTTGACCCTTGGGCAAGGTGTTGTTTAAGAAAAAGGCTAAAAAGCCCTCAGACTTTACAGAGTGGTCGCCTGTGGCTGTTACGTGAAGGAGTACATTTATTTTTTAAGCTGTTATGGAAAAAAAAATGTGCTAGCTGGTATATGTCATTATATATTTAGAAATGAAGGTGACATTTAAAAATTAGGAAAGTGGAGTGTTAAATGAAATCTCGTTAATGAATGTGAATGAATCACACGGTGAAGGTTTAAAAGATGAGTAACTTGTTTTGGTTAACGTCTTTTTAAAACCTAAGACTTATTAAAGCGCAAATGCACATAAATAGAACTTATAATTACATTTGTTTCTGAGCTGTCTTTATTTTTGGAAAATATTTGTTTTGGGTTAAAATTGCTGGGCAGGAAAATAGTCTGTGGATAGGGGGGAAACTGCCTAAAGAATTGTAATCTAGGGATGGTTTTATATTAGATGTGTGAGTTCAGCCACGTTAATCTTTTTTCCATTTCTAAGTATATTTACCATAATTATCTCACACGCTTATTATTAGATTTAACCTGTGGAAGTGAACTTTATGAGGTGCTTTTAATATAGCTTAAGGTAATAGAATTTAACTTCGAAGGAATTCTTAGTATTCATCATGTGATTTTTGTAATCTGAAAATTAATACGAAAAGAAATAAACATGTTAAATTTAATGTGAAAGTATTGACGCTTTTGTATTCATGTAGGCATGTATTCATTCACCGAATACTTTTTGTGCTCCTTTGTATTAGGTACTTTCCTTTGCATTAGGTACTAGGAGGCACTGAGGGTACAAGACATAGCTGGTCTCTACACCCTTTGAGTTTACTTTCTAGCAGAAGAGATCAACGTTAAGACAACTGTTACATAATTATTTGGTTAAAGTTATAAGTGCAATGGGAGAGAAGTACCAGATCCTATGATAGCAAAGTAACAGATCACAATGATTTCTTTAAGGATAAGTAGCATTTGAAAAGAGGTCTAAAGGGTGAGTAGAAGGGTTGGTGAGGTAGGCAGAGTTAAAACATTCAACATTTTATGGAAGACCGGATCATTTTTAAATGATCATTACATTTTTAAAGATTAGCTACAGATTTTGATGGTTTGGATAAGGATTGATGGCAGGGGAAATAGAAAAAGGAAAACGTACAGGAGAGAAGTTGAATTTAAAGGATTTTATTAAATGTAAGAGGATGAAGGAAAGGTAAAGGATGGGAAAGTAGAGACTAGGTCAAGGATAACTCCTTTATTTCTGACTTATCTTGGTGTCTTTTACTGAGATAGGGGTGACTAGTGAGTCATGGGTTTTCATTTTGCTATGGCAGTAAGAAGATAATCAACTTTGTACATTTTTATTTCAGAGTACCTGTGAGATATCCATAGGTAAGAATCATAGGTAGTTAAATGTATTGGTTTGAAACTCTGGAGAAGTCTGGGCTGGTCTTTAAAATTTCAGCCATTCTAGTATAGATAGATAGTAATTGAAGCCATTAATTTAGCACTTAAGATGGGATTGGAGTAGGATCCATCTTTGAGGAATTTCCACATTTTTTCAAAGATTAAAAGAAGAGAAGAGGTGGACTAACTGAGGAAAACGGTAGAAGACAAACTCAGGTACACTGTCACCAAAAGTTTAAGGAAGGAGTACATTGAAAAACTACTTCATCATCAAGCAAAAGGAGGACTAAAATATATATATATATATATATATACTATAATTAGGGGAGAAATTAAATCTACCATGTTAATGACTTGCTAAGTGCCTGGCACTAATTACTTTATACTTCATATTTTTCACTTGCATTTAAGCATTCTACTTGAGTCTAAGTAATGGCCTAAATAAAAATCACATGGCCAGGTAAGTGGCAGCCCTGGAGGTCTGTGTGACTCTGCAGCCTTTCACTTTCCTGCTAATTAGTCTAGAACATACAATTTTATTGAATCTTTCCAATTAAAGTATTTAAGTGTTCTGAAGTCATTAGAACACTGGTGACCCATTAAAATAGTTTAACAAAATGTATTTTAGTTGAGATAGAGAACTTTTCTAGAAACTGAAGAGCCTGTATTTACCTCTCATCATACCCATGTGGCAGTGTCTGCTGGTGATCTCTAGCTTAATATACAGAACACCAAAATCATTTGATATGTTTTTTCCCACAAAAAGTTCCTTAGCCAGAATTTAAAAGAGTACTGTCCTTCGAGGCAATAGCTAACCAGCTTCATAGCCCAGCTCTACCAATTTTAGCCATGTGGCCTTAAACAAATCACATAACATTTCTATGAACCCATTTCAGCACTTTGAGAAAGGATTTCCTTTTCCCGCTTGAAACTAATCTACAGTCCTTTTGCAGTAGAGTAATTGCTACTTCAGAAATTGCCAAGAACCATTTATTCAGTGTGTATTTTGGCCACCTACACATCAGGTACAGTGATAACAAGATGACTTAGGTGTGGTGATGTTTATCATATTTAAAGGTATGATGAGATGCTTAGGGCTTTTAAAGGAGCAGTATCTTAGAGGAGTCCTACAGTAAAGATCTGATCTCCAGCTTTACAATTCAGTTCAGCACTTAAGGTTTATTTAGTTCTTTCAGTATTCCAGGTCCAGATATTCATCCATAATCATTATGTTTTGTGGGGCGAGTTGCACTCAGAAGACACTTAGCAAGTATAATGGGAGATTCTTCAAATACCAGGCATCAGGGAAACATCTTTCCTGGTGCTCATTGCTTTCAGAGATTATTAAAAGATGCCCTAAGTGTGAAACAAGAGTTTTCATAAAAATTTAAGAGCTAGCATTCTCTCCCTTGTTGCTAATCTTATGCCTCAGATCATCGGTAACCTTGGGATATACCGGTAATAACCTTGAACACCTGTTCCACCTCTCACACTTTCTGCTTCTTCCTCTGGACTTGGCCTGTCCTAATGGACTGGCCCATTCCCCAGAAGTCATGTAGGCTAACACTATCGGGGCAGGTGATAAACTCACTAGAAAAGAGTACATGGCTCTATGTTGGATGTGCAGGCCCAAAAGAATCATGTTACCAGCCAAGGCTATGTACTTAGTTCTTAGCCTGCAGCCCATTTGAGTCTTAGTGCTATCTTTATGAAGCCTCCTTTCCAAAAAAAGAAAAGGGACAAATATGTTATGAAACAAAAAGTTGAGAAGTCTTGTATCATACCTGTAGAACACAATATGACTGAATTTCAATTAAGTCAACTTTATTTAAAACACAATTACCATATAAATCACCAGTTAATTAAATTTAGTTTTTTGAACTAAAGTGTGCTTCCTTTTTTTTATAGGTGATTTCATACATATTCTTAGAAGCTCTTTCACTTTTAGAAACTACATTTTAAGTTCAAAATAGATAAACAGAAAAGAATAGCTTTTTTTCTTTAGGTCATTTAATGCTCAGATAAATTATAACCCTTTAGAACAAAAGGAGCTTGAAAATCTTGGAATTGTTGCCAGGAGGCATTGAGAAGTTCCTGGGAGTGGGAGAGATGGTGGAAGTTCAGAGGCTTGAAAGTGTAATTCTGACTTTCCACATAGGAAAAGATGTGTTTTAAAATCTAAAAACAGATTTGATTGTTGGCAAAATTTTATAATATATTATTTAAAAAGATCAGTACCAAGCAGCAGAAAAGAGAAAATTAGCATTAGCATGGGTGTCAAGTAACTTCTCAGTAATTAAAAGTTGATTTTCATACTATATAAGATTATTTGTATACCTCCCCTCAAAGGCAGGAAATTGAACGTGCTACTAAAGCACATTTATACTTCTTTCCTTAACCCCTGATTACTTTCCCACTATGAGTCATCACCTACTTTACATCTTATAAAGTATCAAAAAAATCGGAGAATATGAAATACATCAAGTATACAATTTTATATTGTTGAATGTATCATAGCTCCATTAGAAAAGAAGTATTAACTATTGCAGATGGTCTTATTGTGGCTGTTATGATGGAGCTTATACTATCTATTACTAGGAAGATAATAGCAACCTCCCTTCCCCTTTTTTAAGTGTTCTGTTAGGTTTATTTGGGTTATATTATTTCTAATCTTAGTAGATAAAGAAAAAAAATTAGAAGTAGGTATGTAAAGAAAAGTTTAGCCATTCAATTTTTAAAAGTCATTGAGACTAAATTTTATCTTGATTTATGTTTCAGTTTGATAAAATATATAAAGAACTTCATTTTATGTTACTGCCCAAACAACCTTTGCTCGGATCATGAATATCTCGTTTACTAGGCAGACTGGATAATTTGGGCTATTTGCAGGTGGACTTGGGATTTGCCTATGGATTTACATATGAGATAAATCTTTCCACTTTTATGCTCACAGAAAATATAGAGAACCTTCCATTGTTTATCATAAGGATTGGATTCTTCCCTCAATACCCAGAATACCATTTGATTTTAATTATTAGTAATTATAATTATAAATGCTTGCTACATAGTATATAGTAAATGTTTTACAGATAGTGGCAACCCTGTGACAACCCATGAGATATGTATTATTACCTCGGTATTACAGATGAGGAAAATGTATTAACAGATTACTTTCTTTTCCTTAACCTTTTTATTAATTAATCTATGTTGCCTTGAATTTATTTTGTCTCTAAATTTAGTTCAGTTTTTTTCGATATTGACTGTTTAATTTGCTTCACAGAGATCGAAAATTGTGCAATTTGGGATTAAAAGGCTACTATGTTAAAGGCAATGGCAGCAATGCAGGTAATACTATATAAGACTATGTAACTCTTTTTAGCTAAAATTAACTGTGATACTATACTAATTTCTTAGTATCAAATATTATAAATGGCAAGTAATCCTGTAGTCATAAACAGTCCTTATTGTTTACTATAACATGGTTCCAAAATCCCTATCAAAGCAGATACTATCTTTCCTATAGCTAGCTCCTATATGGACTCCAGGTACCTCTTTTGCCCCGTGTACATTCCTTCCCCAGTTGTTGCCATTAGATAAAAGCACCCTGAAATTTGAAGCTCTGAAAAGTAGAGAACATATAGTTTCTTCAGTGAAATTTTATTGTTCTAAAAGATAAACTGAGGCACGTTAAAAAAATTTTTTTTTTTCAAGAGTTTACTTGAACATACATTGATTCAAATCAGGCAACACCAGATCGAAGGTGGTTGGGGTCCCCTGCCAGCAGGAGCTATAGGAGGGGTTTATATAGAGAAGATGCAGAAACAAAACAAGGAAATTGATTGGCCGTAGTTTAAGCAATTAAGGCTAAATGGGAAAGCCTAGTTGGCTGTCTGTGATTGATAAGTTTCACTTTCTCAGGTTTTACCTTGACTCTGGCTTAAGTTTTGAGTTGTTTGGGTAGGTTACTATGGCATTAGAGCCATCTCAATCTAATGGCCTCCTTATTTAAATACTTTTAAGACTTGTTTAGATAAATGATTCAAGACAGATTCCAAGTGAACATTCACAGTCTTTTGCCTGAAGTAAAGAGGCCACAATCTGGGTTAAGTTTACCAAATAACAAATAGAATTTGTTCTAAACTTTGAGCTTCACCTGGTTACCTGAAAACCATCTTGGTCTCTCTCACATTTCTCTACCAGAACCCCATTTGTCCTTTCCCAACAGATCTTTTATGTTTCTTTGGACAAAGGAAAAACTACAGCATGAATTATAGGCTAAAACCAGCACAAGTAGTGTGTCAGTTACCCTTGACAATCCATTAACTGTTTTCTTCAGTTGCATGCTAGATGAAATGTTTGGTTGGTGTTCCAGTGTTATGTAGTACAAATGATTTCTTTAGACACTAGGCTTCCAACGAACATAAGAAATGCATACCATGAGAGAAGTATAAAACTTAGCCGATTTCTTTTTCCTATTTTGCTCTCTTGAGCTTTCATTGGGGAATGGTGAATGGATCTCCCTATTTAGATAGATACCTCTTTTCTCTTAGTAAAATTTGTGCACATAAGATTTCTTTTTTTTTTTTTTTCAGTTTCCATTTTTGCTATGTAAGATTCACTGTTCTGTTGCCTAAGATCATTTAGCTAGAGTGCTGTTCAGCCCTAATGGAGTCTGCTAATATATAAAATTATTTTATCTCACATTCAGACAGTTAATAGAGCACTTGAATGACATTTGTCCAAATAGTGGTATGGTCTACCATATTAGGATGAAATAAAACTTGTTGTAGTAAAACAGATTTGCTCTAAGACCTAAAATCAGGGCTCTTGAAAGGATAGTCCAGTTTAGTGGATTTCAGACTTTTAATAGCAGAAGACTTTCATTAGATCAATTCTCCCGTAAAGTCCCAGGGTGTAAATCCAGTTGTGATTGAAACACCCATGAGGGGCCTAAAGATGTGTTATTAACAGCTCCTAAAAAAACTCCATAAATCGTCATTTTTAATTCACTGATCTAGTTCAGTTTTACTGCACATAAGTGACACATTGGGTCACTCTCCAATGTTCCATCTTACTCCCAGCACTACACATGTGCTCTGTAAGTTTAAGCTGAATGGGCAGCTGGATGGTGGTGGCAGGCAGGCCAGACACTTTCCCTTGGTTCTTAGTTGACTGTGGTTTTACTAGTCCATATTACCATCAATTATTTTTTTTTCTTTATTTTTTTTTCCCCTTAAAAATTTTAACATTTATAAGCCTTTACTTTTGGTAAGTCATGTAATAGCTCTGGGTCTCAGGTTCTTCATTAAAATGATAAAACCTGCATCTAAATTTTCTCTAAAAATAAGCTAACAAATGCTATCTGTAGGAGACCAAGCCACAGAAGAAGAAGGAGGTCGTTCCCATGGCACTGCACAATTATGTGATAGCAAAGACATAGGCCTAGATGAAAGTAAACTTGATTCTGAGTCTGAACTCATGAGAAGTATGGGACTGCCACTTCAGTTTGGTGGGAAGTCTGCACAGAAGGATTTTGAAGTAAGTGTAATTTACTTTTATTATTTTTGTTTCTTAGTTTTCTTCATAAAAATGTCACATAGAATTTTTTTATCCCTAATCTAACGCACACTTGTGAATTAGAGGACCCCACCTCTTTTTCAATATACATATTTATAATTAACTAAAACTGGAAGTTGTGATATGTCCCACGTGTGAATTTTTTTTCTCCTCTTGAAAACTTAGGAAGATTCCCTTGTTTGTATAACTAAAGCCCTAGGTCGGAGAAGGGGGTGTAATTGAGGGTGTTTTGTTTAATTTAATGTCAAAGATTTCAGTTTTACTTTCTCTTTCAGTTTATGAAGTGCATTTATATTCTACTATTTATCTTATTCAGGTGACTATGAATACTAGAAATAAAGTTAAAATGAAAAAGAAAAAAAAACATCAAAAGAAGTACTTAAATGAAATTATCAGAGAATCTTGGAAACAAGAATATGAAGATGACATTTTGTCTTCAGATGATCCATCTTCAATTGAACAGCATGGGAACACCAGAATGTATGAACTTCAGATCAAAAAAGACATTGAAACTGAAAACCTACCTATTGAAAATACCTTAACTCCAAAGCTAGAAATTACAGAGAAATGGGAAAAATATTGGAATGAATATGGTGTAGGACTATTATGGCAAAGCTGGCAAGAAAACCACCCAGATCAAACACTGTGTTCTGAACCATGGAACGTTCCTGGTACAAAGGAAGAATGGGAACAACATTATAGTCAACTTTATTGGCATTACTTGGAACAATTTCAGTACTGGAATGCTCAAGGTTGGACTTTTGATGCCTCGCAAAGCTGCAATACAAATACTTGTGACTCTAAAACGGAAATGGACGAGGAAGATGAAAACTGCGTGAAAGCAGACTTACTGTCTTTCCCACCTTCATCAATTGGTAGCCTAAGTTCTAGTTCAAGTGATAAAGATCATAATGAAATACTGAATGGAATTAGTAACCTAAGTCTAAATTCAGAGAAAGTAGAAGAGAACCAGTTAGATTCCTTGTTAAGTTCTGATGGACCTCAGTGGCTTAGCGAAGTTGACAGCAGAAGAGAATGCCCTGCTTCTGGCCAAAGTGAACCATGTAGTGGAGGAACCAAGGAAAGCAACACGTCTGGAAACAGAGACACAAACCAACCAGCTCAGGGTAAGATTTAACAAGATTTGTCCTACTAAGTAACTGTTAAGTAAAGGACTCTATTTAGCAAAATAACTAACATCAATCCTTTATGGTAGAGTTAAATCATGCCAACTACATTTTATAATATGAATGAAGAATGAAATTATTTAGTCATTTTTATATCACAAGTTGTTTATTACCCTTTTATGTAAATAAAAAAATATTTGCACAGAGTTCTCAAAAGTATTTCTTCCTTTTATACCTTGTTGACCAATGAATTATAGCTTGGAAATCCCTTGAGAAATCTAATTTAGAGTGAGTTTGGAATGTCCAATCTTCTCTAGAGCAAATGGAGGCAGGTTAAAGAGTGATTGAGAGCAGACATTTGACATTAGGTAAATCTGAGTAGGAATCCTTTCTGGAATTCAATTGAGACAAGTGTAGTCTTGCTCTGTAGGGAATTTCAAAAGGGCCTGATAATATTAATTTCTGACTGGAAGGGTTGATTTCAAGATTCTCATAAAATATTCATTCTGAGGAACTTGGTTGACTTCTGCCTGAGTTATTTAAAAAAAAAAAAAATTGCTGTACAGACTGATACCACTGTCAGAATTAAGGAAAGCCAGTGTTAAGAGAAAGTGGAATAGGGTGGCTAAGAACACGCTTGCTAAGGAGAAGGGCACTAACAACTGATGGCACCAAGAAAATGGCAGAGGAGGAAATTTTTATAACTTTCGGATTTTTCCTGAAGCACACTAACATGCTACCTTGGCATCCTTGCCAGAAGTCTGGTTGTTAGGTACTTTTCAGCCTTATTTCTATATGAAGCAAATGGTTTTGGCCTTTTACTTAATACTTAGATTTACTTTACTCATCTCGGGTCACAGAGCTTACTTCATCTAGTTGAGAGTTTCCTTTAGAGAGTTACTAACAAGCTCTGACTACTTTTTTATTTCTCTTTTCTCAATACTCTTATAATGGAGCTTAACTTCAGTATGATATTCTCATTCCTTTTTTGCTGTTATTGTTATCATTTTTTATGTGATTATATTAGCCTTTTGATATTCTTCAATATTCTCTCGAATACTTTCTATACTTACTTAGACAATAAAATGGAAATACGTATATTAGTCAGTGCATTGGCCCCCTATTTACATCTATGTGTTAATACATTTAATAATTTTCCTACTCTTTTCATTCGTCAAACATAGTAAAAGCTCTCTATCCTCTATGGCCTGTTTCCTAAGCTATGTGTATAAATTGATCATTGCTATTCTATTGCTTCTTCCCTTAATTATGTATATAATTGGCCATTTCTGTAATTAGCTCTACTGTGACTGCCATTAGGATCAATTTGAGAATTCTAGACTTTGATTTGTTTTATATTCTCCCTTGAGATCAAAACGTAAGGTATATAGGGCATTTCTCTCTTATGTTTCCTACTGTTTGCAGTTGGATGCTCTCCTGAAATAGTCTGTCTCCACACAGTCAAAGCTTCCCACCATCTATATTACAGATACTTTTCCACTTCTAGTCCCACCCACCTACTTTTTTCAGTGTGAGGGAATATAGAACAAAGACAGACATGTACCTCAGTTGATGCTGCAGCTGGTTAAAGATACTCTTTTTAAATGGTGGTGTTTATCTTTCTGTAACTTCTGTTATTCATTTAAGAGCTATATTAGAAATAAGTAAATGCATTTGCTTCTTTAAAAAGAAAAAAATTTTAGTGTTTTGCTAATCTTGAGTCATTTAGATGAAAATTCCATCAAAATGTGATTAACAGCTATGACAAAGGTAACTTTGTAGATTAACATATGTAGTTTTGGACAGCTATCAGGAATAGGTAGTTTTTAGTTCACTTTTTAGAGTAGTTACATCATAGAAACTTTTAAACTTAACTAGACATAGCTCCAATTTTTTATGCTCAAACTCTGCATGGAGTTTGAGATATAAGATTAGGTAGATGTGGTCTGGCAGTTTGTCTGATGAACATATAGTTAATTACAGGAAAGGCACCAAAGTATTTCATTCGCTTTTGCAAATGGCAGAAGAGTTTTGAAACCAAGGGGGGAAAACCACTCTAATATCTCTGCCTGTAGATTCACAGGAGTCTTCAAACACAATCAAAGAAAGACCACACCCCACCGGTATTGATGGAGAAGAGAGTGAAGACGATCCACCTGAACATAAGCCAAGCAAACTTAAGAGGAGGCAAGTTGCATATTACCTTTCTTTCTAGAATGTGTTAGCACAAGCACTCTATTCATGAGTGCTTGTTACATTAATACACTGCTAATCCTGTGAGAAGAAACAAAGCATACTAGGAAGACCATGAGCTTTGGAGCATGGTCAAATCCCAGCTCTGCCTCTTACTCTGTCACATTTTTTTTTATCTGTTAAATGGAACCAATGCACTTTTTTTGACATCCTTGGAAAGACTGGAGCTAGCATGTAATACATCTGACACTAAGCTACCAACAGATGATAGTTAGTAACTAGTAATATATAAGTAGGTAGGGTCTCTCTTTCTCAAGGAAGTTCTCTGATTTTTTTTTTAAATCAAGGAAGTTCTGATTTTTTTTTTCAAATGTCTGGGTATATATATTATAGAATTTTATTGGTAAAATAAACATCAGGTATATCATATCTCATGCTCTCATTCTATAAGTAGGAATGCTGAGACAGAACAAAGATAAATCCCTTGCCCAGGGTTACATAGCAATAATGACAGCTCTACAGCTATTGCCCAATCCAGCTTTCAGAGACAGCACTCTTTCTAGTATATCATTAATACATGTAATTAAACAGAATAATGTAAGGTAGGTTAATGCTATAAAATACAGGAAAAGGATGGACATTACAGAATTTTGGATGTTAGCTGGAAACATTTCATTTCTATGACAGTCTGCTCCACATAAGACTTTTATGTTCTACACAGATTCTAAAAAACAGTGAGCAAGCTTTAGAGGCTCAGCAACTAAGTACATAAAAGCATACCTCTGCTCTGTTCCTTCTTCATGGTAGACATTGCTCGTTAACTCCTCCATTAGTTCCCACTAGTTCCCTGAGGCAGACAGTGGATGTATTTACATTCCTGGGACCTAGTACGTTCTCCGTAAATGTTTAGTGAATGTAATTAATTTGTCAAAATGAGCTCTCACCACATTCGTTTACTTGTTACTGTCGCCCAGGTAGTAGAGAGCATTAGAAGTTATCCCCAGTAGTTGAATGATCCTGGGTTACTTAATGTCACTGTGTCACAGCCGCATTCTTCTTAATATTTTTTCTTTTGCAATATTTTGGTTGGGTAGATACTTCTCAAATGTTTCCTTGTTTGTTTTTCTGAAGAAAAAAAAAAACCTCAAGATGTGTCTCTAGCAGATTAGATTAAGGCTACAGCTTTTACTGGTGTTTTTCCAAAGGAAAATGGAGAGATCTGTATTTGTTCCATGTTCAGGAATAGAGAGAATTACTTGACATGGTTTAAGATTACAGTGCTTATTACTGTGTGCCAATCACTTCTAAGTACTTTGTCTCATTTGGAAAATCCTAAATAAAGTACTCTTTTTTTCTATCTTTCTGAATTTGTAAACTATGGTTGAACGCTGTGATGGGAAAGTTTGCATGGGTTGGTTTATATGTACTTTTAATATTTGCCTGAATTGGTGGGCTTTGGAGGTAATACGTCATCACTGTTTACCTTTTTGTGTTTTTTTTTAGCCATGAACTGGACATTGAAGAAAACCCAGATTCAGACTTTGATGACAATGGTTCCCTTCTAGGATTCAAGCATGGCTCAGGGCAAAAGTAATTAATTATACATAAATGCTGTTGTCCTTTTAACCTTACTTTAAGCTTTAGCTATCCTAAAGCTCTCTATTTGATATATGTCTGATATTCAGATAGCTAATAATGATTAGATATTTGATAGCATTTGAGATATTACAGTTAAAACACTAACCTCTCATTACTAAGAATTGTGGAGGTACCACCACACATTTGACGTATTCACATATATTAACTCACTTGTGCTTTATGGCAATCCAGTGTTGCTATTTCAATTTCCAAGGTAAAGCAGCTGCAGCTCACAGAAGTTCATGATCACATCATTTCCTGGAGAAGGGGGTTCAAGCTCAGTTCTCGAGACTTTTAAACATGGTTCTCTCCTCAGCAAGGGTCTCACATACCTCTGTATATCTAAAATATATTGTGAACCAGCCTAAAAAGTTCAAATCTACACTAACTTTTTTTCTTTTTTATTATGAAAGTAGTAAAACTCAAACAAAACAGAAGTAACAGAGTGAAAATCTTTTCTTCAAATCATTCTCCAGAGATAGGCATATATCCTTCCTAATTTGTTCGTGTGTGTTTTTGTGATTGTCTACATATGCATACTTCTTATTCCCTTTTTATAAAAATACAAAAATGGAATCTTACTGTACATAGTCTGCAGCTTTCTTTTTTCCCTCAACAGTGTACCACGAACTTATCAGTACAATTTCCTGATCCTTTGAGTAGAGCTGTATGTTTAATTGACCACTTCATATGTACAGCTAGGTTGCTTCCTAAAGACCTAAGAATATGCCTTTGAAGTACCCCAGGTTATTGCATGTACCAGTAGCCCATCCTTATCACTAAATATTATTCCATTGTATGGGTTACTTTAATTAACTTGCCTAATCATTTACCTATCAAAGGACATTTGAATTATATGTCGTATTTTGCTTCAGAAAAAAATGCTATGAACTTTTCTGTAGAGAAAATGTAAGAGTTCTCTGGGATTAAATGCCCAAACATTAAATATAAGGAAACCAAAGAGCTTATGCATATGACATGAAGACAAGACTGAACTGTGTACTTAAGGCACACTGAAGACCTATCATTATGTCAGCTTGCACCTTGATTTAAATCAAGGTTAAGGTCTTTGGTGTTTCTAGGTGTTGAGATCTATTTTTTGTGAAACTTTAATGGATATCTACACATTGTGAGGTCAGCAAGCAAAGGACATAGTTTGATCTAATTTGAATCCAAGTTAGTTCAGAAATACATGCTGATAATTAAAGCTAAATATCTAAAGATTAGTAATATAAAGGGTTTTCTTGATATTGTTACATTTAAATTCCTGGCAGAATTTATTTCTACCCACGTGTAATTTTACTGAGAAATTACTTAAATAGCTCTTGTTAGAATATACTCGTAGAGATTGGTTGTGTTACCTGGGATTTAACTTAACTATTCTCCCGCTATTTAAATCACCCAGTTCTACTTAAAAGGGTAGGATAAGATACACTTTACAAACAGGTTTTTAATATGGCTAGAATATATCACCTGATATTTAAAACCAAACTGTTTAAGAGTTTATAAGTGCTAAATTGTATGTTATGCTCTAAATGTCTAATAGTCTGTAGGAGAGGCAGTTACATAAAGCTTCATAGCAGGTATATATCCTTTAGGACTGAAAAACTACGGATGGTTAGATTAAAAGACATTCTCTAATTACTTTGATAATAGAAGTTTTCTTTTTTGGTGAGTTCAGATTGATTTAGGTAACAAATTTAGTGACTACTTTTAAAATAATATGAACATATCCAGATATGTGTTAAGGAGCTTTGGCATCATATCACCATGAGGAAAAATTATAATTCTCCAACTGCAATAGGGTATATTTTCCTGTTTCTTTATTACATGTTTCCTATGTCATTTCTACTTTCTGCTGTATATAAGATATGTTGATATTCCCAACTTGGTGTTTCGCATTTACTTGATAATTAACATACAGGCTAGACCTTACACTTCTGGATTTGAACTATTCTATAATTTTCAAAATTTAGAAAAATGAAAGTAAAATAACAGTTTTGAATAGAAAAATATTGAAAATCATTAGTTTTTTTTTTTATATAAGGAAAGAAACTCATAGAACTTAACATTTAAGTCAACTCTTTTTGATTTGGTCACAGATATGGTGGAATTTCAAATTTTAGTCGTAGGCGGGTCGGGTATCTACAGAAGAATGTCAAGTATAAGTCAAAGTTCTTGGACATGAGAAGACAAATAAATATGGAAAACAAACACATTTTCTTTACCGAAGAGTCAGAAAAAACATGTTTCAAGAAAAGCAAAGCTTTGAGTAAGGTATGTATAAACTTTGTTTCAATTTATAGGTAGAATTTCATTCTGTGAGCTTGACTCCTTAAAATTGTTGTATTCAAATGAGAACCATGTTTCTATCAGATATAAGGATACCTACATTTATTTTTGACTTGATTTGTAAAGAAAGCTTGTGTGAACTAAAATTGAAAATGGTTAAGTTGGGAGTAGCATGAAAAGAGGATGTTAGAAACTACAAAGTAGCAGTGTCTGGGCAGATACATAGGAAATTGCCTTGTGTGTGAAGTAATAGACAATGGAAATTTCTCATCTGTGTTAGGCTTAACAGGATCCTGGAATTCCAATGATTACAACTTTTATTGTAATCCTTAATTTTGAGGTTATCTAAAGGTGATCAGTTCTTCTTTGCACTAACAAATTCATCCTGTTGACACAAGACTCAATGCTAGTTTAGTGACATTGTTAACTGGAATATTCATATCCCCACTTCTGGACATTGCTATACCTGTCCTTCAACTACCTGGAAAACAGTAGGAATTAAAATTGCTTTTGCTTGGTTTGAAGAGTGATCCTTCTCTCTTGTAGAAAAAAGCATCTTCTACTGAGCAGAACCTTTGAATCAATCACATCTCCAGCAGTTCTTTTAAGTAAACAGAACAAAATCCAGACTCCATGATGATTTTGTTTTTCTCCTGTGTACATTACCTCCCTAACTTGACTATTCTTCCAAAATATGCTACAAATTTATAGCTGGTTTTATTTTTATTACATTTCAGATAATTTGGTCCTGGTGATATTTTAATATTTTACTGGCCCTAGTTGTATCTGGAACGATTTCCCAGTATCAGTTCAGTTATCGTATAGGACTTTATATAACGTGCTGGATGTGATAGTTATTCATGTTGCCGTTGCATCCTTAGATATCCAGTTGATGTACAGTCACAGTTTCTTCAAAAGGTTCTTGGTGGTTGCCCATCTTTGTCTAGCACTCTTATTCTAACTTCCTAACTCTTCAGAAGGTCATGAAGACTTCTTAATGAAGTCAGAGAAAGACAAATGCCATCTGGTTTCACTTACATGTAGAATCTAAAGAAAAAAAATGAACAAATAGAAACAAACTCATAGAAATAGACTCATAGATAAATTGATGGCTGCCAGATTGGGGATAGGGTGAAAAAGGGAAGCGATTAAGAAGTACAAATCTATAGTTACTTCTACCAGTTGTCATGAGGATGTAAAGTATAGCGTGAGGAATATATTCAATAATATTATAATAACTGTACGGTGTCAGATGGGTAATAGATTGGGTGGGTTATTTTGTAAGTCATAAATGTCTAATAACTATGTTGTACACCTGAAACATAATATTGTATGCCAACTGAATTTGATTGCAAGGAAATATATATCATCTGACCCTGAGTCTTGTTAACATTTCATGGAAGAAATCTAGTCTTTAGTAATCATTTTACTGGCTCTACTGCTTCATTAAAAGGCAGTTCACATTTTTTCCAAGATAGCCTTTGTTCTTACGGACAGGTTGACACAACTCTTTATCGTACCTCTTTGGTGCTGAGTGCCATTTAACATAAATTATAATCTTGGTCATTGCAAAAAGCTTTATATAATTGGAAAAACTAAAATTAATGACTGAACAATAGGTAGATTTGTAACAGTAATATCACATAATACAGTTATATTGTTAAAAGCCTTCATGGAAAGCTACTAGAGTTCAGCTTTATCCTTTTAGTGTCAGTTCATAACTGGCAGGTCATAGTCTTGTGTTTAATTGATATCTTCTTCCTTTTAAAGAAATCTTTAATAAGGTCGTGAGGTATCCAGATAATAAAGTAAAATTAGTTTGGAATTAACTTACATTAGCTTGTATGATACAGTGTATGTATTTGAGCTAATAATTGTGACACAGCTTGTCAGTCAGGTCACAAATGGTAAAGCAGGTGGGAATGTTCTGTGTAATCAAAATTGATCCATGCTTGTAACATCTTTTAATTTCAGGTAGAAAAATTCCTGAAATGGGTTAACGAACCAGTGGATAATGAAGCCTCACAGGAGTCAGTTTCTCATAACAACATACAAGACACTTGCACAAGCAGTGATTCAGAGGAACAAGAAATGTCTGTTACAAAAGATGACGACCCACTGGTGACGAGCATTTCAGAACCTAAAAAGTGTTACACCGTGGCATCAGCTGGTGAACTTGAAACAGAGAAAAATGAAGGAGACAGCATAGCAGTAGCTGTTACAGATAAGGAGAATTGTACTGCTCAGGATGAGCCAGACTCTCTTCAGGTAGAAACTGAGGGTAAGACTAACTGCTTCAGCTTGCTAATGGATTTAGATAAAGGCCTTTTTTAGAATATGTTTTTCCATTTTTCACTTAGGAGTCTTCTATACCTAAGAATTTACTCTTATTTATTTTTAAGTTGAGAGAAGGTGTATTAACTGTGACTGTTTTAATGGCTATGATTTGGCATCGGGAGCATATTGATAATGGCTGAGCAAGTATGATAAAATCAAAAGTAAAGCATATGGCAGAACTGTTTGACTACCTTTGTCTATGTCATTAAAATTGGTCTCTGCCACCTTGCTCTGTTCCATGGGCCAACAGTGTCCAGTCCATTTTTTCCCTATTGAAATTTAGTATGGCCCTGGTTTTTGTTTTGGTCATTCTTTTTTAATTTTTTTTTTGTAGTGATTGTGGGTAGTGGTAATTTGTGTTTTGGGTGGGACACTGACATAAAAAAGTATTTACAGTAGTTAGCTATAATGAACGGAGAATAGAGTAGCATTTTCATTTTATGCCTTTTTGTACTATTTGAATTTATTTTACAGCAAATGTTCTTTTATAATTTAAAATTAATATTCAGTGGAACATTGAAGCTTTTATAAGGTAGAAAATTTTATTTGAAATAGTATCCATTTTTATTGATGATTTATTTCAGACTTGCCGTAATGGAACAATTATATGATTTGTGATGATTTCTTAAGTTAGTGTTAAGGAAAATACCTCATTTGAGTCTTGATTTTTTTTCTTTGTGCATATACATGTGTAGACCTGTGATATCTATATCACGTACTTCTTTTCCTTTTTAAACAACATATATATGGTAGTTAAATTTTTCATTGTGCAACAGTTTTTTATTGTACAATTTTTTTATGTACATCTAATTTTCACATGACATGTGCAGAATTCTGAAATGCATTTACGTGGCTTTTTCACATTTAAGTTGTAAAATATCCTAATGAGGTAGGTGGAATTAGCTCTGTGCTGTAAATATAGAAATTAAGGCTTGAAACCAAAACTAAATAACCAAACTAGTAAAACTCATTTGTCTAAGAAAAAGTCAGTCTCTGGATGACATCCTTTTCTATTAAATGGAGCCAGTGATACCTGTTTCAATTTCTCAGAGGCCCCATGACTTCTAGGTCATGGCTGGTTCAGAGAATTGAGAAAGCTGGGAGTTAGAACTTAATTGGTCTTTGAAAAATTTTATTGTAAAAAAAGAAAAAGGATTTCTATAGTTCGCCAACTATGGCAGTGTCTTAAGAACTTTTATAACTATAATAGTACCTCCACAGATCTCCTAGCAATCCTATGCAGGTAAGTAAAATATACGCATTCATTCATTCTTTTGAGAAATTAAAAATTGGAGCTTAGATTGCCTCGATTACTTTTCCAAGCCCAGGTAGCCAATAAGTAGCAAACTAGAGGCTGTAATCTGAAGTCAGTGCTATTTCCATTATGCCCTCCTCCTTTTCTAGGTGTGTCATTGCACACATGGTCTGGTGCCCAATCCCAAATTGTAATTATTTGATGTGGCAACACTTTAGATAAATTCACCTGTGTTGTCCTTTTTTCATAGTAAACATCTGTATATTCTTTTATTGTAGCTGAAATTAAAAAGAAAAAGAAGAAAAAGAAGAGGGTCAAAAAGGTAATTGGTCTGCCTCCTGAGATAGCTGCTGTTCCTAACATGGCAAAATACTGGGCCCAGAGATACAGGCTCTTTTCTCGTTTTGATGACGGGATTAAATTGGACAGAGGTAAAGTATATATGTAACTTTTAACTTTATTTTGAAATAAGTTCAAACTTATGGAAAAGGTACAAGAGTAGTAGAAAATTTTTCATATCCCCTTTACCTAGATTCAGATATTCTTTAACATTTGCCTCATTTGCTTTATCATTCTGTTTGTGTGCGTGTGTGTGTGTGTGTGTGTGTGTTTCTGATCCAGTTACCAGCTAATACCTACCCCTTAATACTTCAGTGTGTGTTTTCTAAGAGCGAGGATACTTTTATGTAACAGTGGTAAAATTATAAATTTAACATTGTTACAGTATTATAAGCTACAGTCCCTACTGTGGTTTTATCAGTCATGGCATGTCCCTCACCATGGCATTTTTTTTTTCTTCTAGTATAGGATCATGTATTCCATTTAGTTTTCATGTTTCTTTAATTTCCTTTAATCTGGAACACTTCCTCAACCTTTATTTTTCCTGACTCTGACATTTTCCAAAGAGTAACAACCATTTGTTTTCTACAGTGTCTCAGTTACGGTCTACATGTGTTTTTAAAACTTCAGACTCAGGTTTATTTAGAGCATCTTAGGATAGGTAGCAAAAGGAATGGATAGTTTTTTGTTTTGTTTTATTTTTTTAGGAACTCATAGATGATTAAACAACATTTGATAAAGAAATACTAGTACAAAAAGACATAATTTAATGAATTATACTGTAAACTGAATTCTTTCACAAGTTTTCCTGCTGTGCTTGCACAGCTTATTTAATTCAGTTCTGCAAATTGATGCTTATTTTTATATTAGGGCTGCTTAAAGTAGATGTTTATTAGCTGTCAAAATCAGGAGGTCTTGATTATTGGTGAATTTCAGGGTCTGTGAACCTCTTGTAATTATTTACAAAATGTTATATATTGAGAAAAGTGCCAACAAATTTGTTAGGAGAAATAAGACTAATACAAAAGTTTTTAATTCTGTAAAAGAACTTTATATTTTTATTCTTCAAGCAATGATAAGTCATTTAATGTTTTGGTAAAGAAAAGAAACAGGAAAATTGGTACACCATTTTGTTCAAAGAAATATCTTTCTGGAAAATGTCAATTTCTTGTGTTGGGAAAGAAGGAGAGCAGTACCCTCTTTTATCTGGAGTAGGCATGGAACCTCATTTCTGGAAATGAGGGTTCTGCTTTTCCTACAGTTTTGCAGCCTTTTGCTATCAGTTCCTTGCTTTTCTGACCCTTTAGAAATGTTTGAATTTTTTGAAAGTGTCTAGTACAAATCTGATTCATTGCTTTCTCATTAGGAATGACATAATTGTGAAACTCAGTGGCATTTGGAGAATTGGCCAATTAGAATAGCTAACTTTCCATTTTCTGCAGTGGATAATAGTTAACATTTCAAACATAAAAATCGTAATTGCATTCAGTTATTGAATATATACTGCAGAAGAATCGGGCCAGAATTGAGGTGGTTACTTCTGTGGAAACTGGGCATGGGTATGGTACTACTTTTTCTGACATGCTTTGTAGAACTTTTCTTTAAAACTAGGTTATATATAGTTTTTTGAGAAGAGAAACTAAGTTTTTTAAGTGTATATCATATAGTAATATTTGCTATGTTTATGCTTGGCTTGGTTTCTTGAAATTGAACATCTTAATAGAAATACTCTTCTTTTGCAGAGGGCTGGTTTTCAGTTACACCTGAGAAAATCGCTGAACACATTGCTGGCCGGGTCAGTGAATCCTTCAAGTGTGACATTGTAGTAGATGCATTTTGTGGAGTTGGAGGAAATTGCATTCAGTTTGCCTTAACTGGAAAGAGAGGTAATTAGCCATCAATGGAAGAAAAATAATTTATTTTCAGTTTATTCAGTAAATGTTCCATTTAGTTTCAGCTTATCTTTGCTGAAATTTAATATATAATTAATAATTTAATGCAAATATTTAAAATAATATCTAGCATGTATTAAGCATATACTTTGTATCATTACAGGTATAAGTACTTAATATGCATTTATTTAGTCAGCAGTCTTGTGAAATGTATCTTTTACTATATGCATTTCACAGATAAACTAAGAAATAAGGAGATGAAGTAACTTGCCTAAGATTACACAGATCATGCTTAAGGGAGTCATGATTACAATGTTATATAAAACTAAAAGAATTAAAATAGGAAACTATTCCTTAGAAGAAAACAGGAGTCCCAGCCTTGTAGCCTTCTTCATGACGTTGGGCATCGTTTACCCTTAATTTAAAGGAGACTTTAACTTGAGATAACTTCTGTGATACCTTTCAGCTTCAACATTCTAAGACACTAAAAATCTTTTACGTATTAGATCATCCTTGTGGTAGCTTGACTTTGGAATCACAAAAAAGAAAACCTCTATTTATATCTGCCAGGAACTGTGTCAAGTAGATAGTGCATGTGCTGTTTCTCAGGGAAAAGAAGGCCTTAGGAAATGGAACAGTCGGCCCAAACTGACATAGCCCAGTTGTGAACCCAGGGCTTTTACTCAGTGTCTTCTGAATCTGATATCCCCGTTTTTTCTCCATTCTTTTTGAAGTGTAGTATAGTGTGATATGTTAGTGATGTCACTTGTTAAGTCACACTCCAAAGACACCTTTATCCCCCTAATTTTTATATTCTATGTTTAGCTTAACATTTCAGTAAATTTCATTTGAGTCTCATTAACTTATATGAAGTTTTTTATGTTAAATAGGAAAGCATATGATTCTGAAAAGGATAACATAAGAGCTAAAAAATGATGGAGTGAAGCTTAACATTAATGCTAAGACCAGTGCTGATACACTGTGGCCCTCTTGTGCTCCAGAACATGACATTTGCTGACTTTATATGGCCTCCTAAAAGCCTAGATGAAAGCTGTTTTCATATTTTCTGGAAGAATAATCATTTTTTTTTGTCTTCCCTGAATTTACTATTTGCCTTTATTTCCACTAGACTTATTTCTACTCAGTTGCCATCTACACATACACCCACCTTAATGGTTAGAGAATATACAAAGCTTTGCATTTTGCTGCTGTTAAAGATTTTTTTCCTCTTTTGTGTTCCAGTAGTTCTTTATCAGAGCTACTCAGTAGTTTTCTGTGATGACAGGAATGTCCTTTATCTGCACTGTCAATCAGGTGGCCACTATCTACAAGTAGCTATTGAGCATTTGAAATGTGGCAGAGTGACCGAAGATCTAAATTCTTAATGTCATTTCATTTTAATAAATTTAAAGGAAATAGCTACAAGTGGCCAGTGACTACTGTTTTTGGACAGTGCAGTTCCATATAGTATCATCCAGCATTTGTCAGCATTTCATTTATCTGATACATCGAATGCTTACATTCAGTCAGGCCTAAAAACTGCCTCCAAGGGAAGTATACGTGAATACGTGAGGATTAACTAAATATATTTGATATTGAAAGTCATTTTTTCCACTGAATTTTTGGTATTGTCAGCATGTCTTTCTGTCTCTGTAATATAAATGTAGCAGATTGAGCAACTGAAAAGGACATTTTCATCTTTTTTAAATATGAATTTTAGTTTATTTAGAACAGAAAAATAGCATTGTAAATGCATGATTTTGCAACATGTAATTGGTACTTGTATTCATTGTTCAAGTGATTTATTTCATGCATTATTTCTCAAAAGTGTTAACAAATTTTGAGCCAGTTTTTCTGGGAAACAGCTATGTTTCCTTGACATCTATGGTGTATGCATCAGAGTTCCACTTAGCCCTTCCAGATGTAAAATTGCCACTAACACACGTACATACAGGTGCACTTACTGCAAGACATGCATGAGCTAAATTTAACTTAGGTTTGCATTGCTAATTATGAAATCGCAAAAAATTAAATGAAGTCCCATTTAGTGAAAACATAACATTGTCTATTCCATCTACCTAATATGTCTCATTAAATATCATCAGCAAATGTTTTATTTTGCTTTTCTGTAGGAGTTGTCAAATTTGTCTTTCTTTGGAGGTTGCCTCATTTTGAGGAAATTGGTCTTTTCTGAAATCTTTGCATTTATAAGCTTTACTGGCAATCTTGGACCTTTCCAGTTTGCTGCTCCTGCTGTGCAATGCACAGAGCTGGCCACAGCATACTCGGCTTTGGATAAATGTGTGGCGGCCACTCCCGCTGTTTGCTTTGGTAAAGTGTCTGAGTGAAAGAACCCGGAAAGCCAGATCCTTTGGTCACATTTCCTTGGTACAACGTAAGTGAATCTTTGTAGTTAGATTAAAAACTCTACTTAAATTCTCTATCTCTGGTATATGAGGCCAAACCTCACTTATTCTTTCGAAAAGATTCTTGCATAGAAAGAAAATAGACTGATCAGAAGATGAACTGTTGTTCTGTATGACTACTAGTCAGTATCATTTGACTCACCTTTGTTCTCATTTTTAGTGATTGCCATTGATATTGATCCTGTTAAGATTGATCTTGCTCGCAACAATGCAGAAGTTTATGGGATAGCAGACAAGATAGAATTCATCTGTGGAGATTTCCTGCTGCTGGCTCCTGATTTAAAGGCCGACGTCGTGTTCCTCAGCCCTCCATGGGGAGGGCCGGACTATGCTACTGCAGACATCTTTGACATTAGGACAATGATGTCTCCTGATGGATATCCTTTGGAAGTCCTAAAAGTTTGCACAAACAATTTTTGTAGAGAAGAAGGGGGGCATGTGCGTGTGTGTATGCGTACGTATGTGTGCGTGTGTGTGTTAGAGAAATGAGTAGAGGAGCTAATAACACTTGATAGATTCTAGTATGTTTTACATAAAAAGCGGGTATGTAAAAACTGATTGGTGATGGATTTCAAAAGTTACAGCAAATGTGGAGTCATATTTCATTTAGTTACTGCCCAGTTTTACCATTACATAACAAGAACTAGAAAGCATTAATTGTTTGAAATTATTGTTTGAAATTACTGTTTGAGATTGGGAATTTCTTCAAGAAATTCTCGAGTCTGGGTGACTATCCCCTAACTTTTCTTCAACTGACACTGACTTATGCTAATTCTCGATGTATCTTCAGAATTTTTCTGTGAACTCTTACAAGACACTGAAGCAAGCCCTTATTTCATAAAGAATGGTGTTTATGTTATTTGTCCCTTTCTTTATTTTCCCGAAGAATCATCTGTTTGACTCTAGCAGAATCATGTTTCTAAATTGCTAATTAAAATTTAGAGTATAGACTACAATGGAGAATTATTTGCCTTTATTCTTTACTGGAAAGAAGTGGTACTGTGCTGTCCTGTTATTTCTAGTTTCTCAATAACTGGGTAAAGGCAGAAAGAGAAAGAGTATTTCTGACTCTTGGTTGCCTACCATTAGGATAAATGAATAATGGGCTTAATTTGTAAACTGATTTACTAGGGACAGTATGCTGCTGAATTACAAAATCTGCAACTTAATTTTCTTAAGTTCCATTAAATGATTTAAATGTGTGCCTTATTATTACATGTAAAAATACATTTGGATTATGATATAGTAAGAACTTTATCTCTGATCAAAAATTAACTGCTGTTTTGTAATATTTCCTTAACTGCTGTCCACCTTTGAAATTTTCAGACTTTCCCAGAAGATTACTAATAATATTGTTTATTTTCTTCCAAGAAATGCTGATATTGACCAGGTAAGCAATTACTGAAGAACTTCTATGAGCCTCTTATATATATAACTTAGATATAATGGGTAGAAGAAGATCAGGATATTTCTGTAACTGAAAGTGTGTTTATGAGAAGTCTCTGGCTTTTTGCCTATTACTAGAAAACTAAGTGTTTGGCATTTAAATCCATGCCCGTTTCATCCTCTTCCTCTCCATAATTCCTGGTAAATGTAAACAGAGCACTCTGGGCTTTTAATTATATGTCCTGAAAGGGTGATTGAATGTGTTTTGTCAAATGTGCACCTAAACTTAGCCAAGATCTGTTTTTATTGAAACCTACCTTGGGAATAGAGGTGTTAGCTATTCCTGAAAATAGTAGCCTAAATCGAAATATACAGACAGATAAAACTTTAATTTGGCCAGGATCAGTCTTGGGATATGTAGTCTTGACTAACATTAAAATGTCCTTATTCCTTTCTTATCATAAACATTTATTTTAACCATGTTATTTTGTTCCTCAATAGAATTGGATCTGATATAATTGCCCCATACAGATTTGATAATGTCTTTATTTCAGTATTTTTTTGATTTTTTTAATAAACACTTATTATATACTGCTTTGTGCTAATAAGCATTATATTGAAAATTTTTTTGTATTTCAAGTTCTAAATTTTACTACAACGTTGCTAGATACGGGTTTTTCCTCTCCTATTTGGTACTCTGAGAACTGAACCTTTTATTTCTGAGCTTTTTCATCTTATTCTGGAGAAATTACCTCCATTATTTGTTCACCTATATTCTTACCATCTTTTTTTCTGGAGCATCTATTGCATGGATGTTAGTCTTCCATAACTATTTTCTGGTATTTTGTCTCCTATTTCCTTCTGCAAGATTATTACCCCAATCTAGTCTTATAGCTAGTTGGGTATTATCCTCTCTTGTGTTTTTTTAGTTCAGCTATTCTTTATACATAATGTTTCTGCATATTTTTGCTTTCTTTTGCATTCTAGTATTATAAGAAGTTTAAATTCTTAATCGATTTTATCCTGTCTGCTTTTGGTACAATTTATAATCTACTTTCTTTTTCTTCCATGGAGTATTTGTAATCCTCAAATGTCTTGTGTTACTGGCTATTTGCTGTTCTCAAATAATGCAAAAGGATAAAGGATGTGTCAGAATCCAGTGAGTGTCAAACTGGATGCACTTTAGAACCACTGGGGATAATTATAAAAAACTGAGTATACAAGCCCTAACTCTGATTGATCCAACTAGTTTTTTTTAAAGTTCCTTGGGTCATTGTAATGTGTAGCCTGCTGGGTTGAGAACCAGTCAAAGCCTGTTATCAGCCTCATTGATAACTTCAAGGGATAAAGTTATCAGCACCATAAGACTGCATTTATCACAAAACACTGTCTCAAGACATTGCTGCCCTCTTTTGTGGCTGGGTAAAAGCAGCATTTAAAGGCTGTACTGTTTACTCTTAGAGTGTAATTCATTGGCTCTAGGGCTTTGGAGAGGGAAGAGTGAGAAAGCAGCTGTCAGGGTTTGTTCCTACCTGTTTCTCTCAGCTTCACAGCAGAACTTTTATTTGAACTGCCATAACTTTAACACCTGAACACAGAACAGAGTTCTCAGTATCTGCTGGTAAGGCTGCACACACTGGTCAGACAAGGCAACAGCAATGGATCAGAAGAAGCAAGAGCAGAATTTCAAATTTCTTGTTTTCCCTTTTTTCCTGTTTTATCTTCTCAGAGGCACCACCCTCCATCCTGTGTGTGTGTGTGTGTGTGTGTGTGTGTGTGTGTGTGTGTGTGTGCATGCTCACACACACACACACACGCGCACAAGGTCTCCATAATTTTTTTTTTTTTTGAGAGGAGGTGTTCTTTCTAGTGTCTCCAGAGCTATCTTATGGGTGTCAGCAGTCATGCTAGTTCATCATCTTCAAGATAGGTGCATAAGTTAATGGTGATGCAACCTTCTCATAAGAAAGGATTAAAGACTTTGGCTTTCAGGTGGATGATATAGTGTATAAACTGGGCTTTAAAGATTTCATTGTAGGCATTGAGGTGGAGGTGACAAAGAATATTGATGACATGGAACTAGGGCTATATGGATAACATTCAGGTAATAGGCTAAAAAGAAGGTATCAAAAAAAGAAAGATATTGCACTCCGGACAGACTGGAGTTTAGTCTCAGCCCTGCCACTTTTTAGCTTTCTAGTGGCAGTTTTGAGGAATAAATACAATAAGTGGGTAAAGCATTTATCACAGTACCTTTAGCCCATACATCTTTAATAAAGTCTTGTTGTCTGTTACTTAGAAAATCATATTATATTATACAGTTATTGTGGAAAGAATATAAATGTTACTAAGATTTTGAAGATCAATATGGAAAGATGACATTTTTTCTCTAAAGAACAGAGACAGCTTTAATATTTGTGAAATGAGAGAATTTAATTTATAAAACATAATCCCAGATTATAGAGTTTCCCTTCCTCTTATCAGAAACCAGATATACTCGCTTGTCCAGACATATTCTCATTTTAATATGGAACTCTGTGGCTGCGAATTCGAATCATTTGAGTGGTTTTGTTTTTTACTTATGGTAAAATGTACATAAGAGAATTCACCATAAATCTTTTTTTAAGCATACAATTCAGTGGCATTAAATACTTTTACATTTTTGTGCAATCACCACTACCATCTCTGAACTTTTTCTTCCCAAACTGAAACTCTATACCCATTAAACACTAACTCCCCATCACCCACCTCACAACCTGCCGTTAGCAACCACCATTCTACTTTCTGTTTCTATAAAAATTTGATTCTAGTTACTTAATATAATTGGAATCATACATAATTGTCTTTTTATCTTATTTCACTTAGCATATCTCCTAAAGTTTCATTCATGTTACAGCATATATCAGAATTTCCTTTTTAAGGCTGAATAATATCCCACTTTATGTATATACCACATCTTGTTTGTACATTCATTCATCAGTGGACATTTTGGGTTGTATCTACCTTTGTACTATTAATAATGTTGCTGTAAACATGGCAAATAATCTGTTTGAGTCCCTGCTTTTAGCTCTTTGAGGTATACATTCAGAAGTAGAATTGCTTGATCACATGGAAATTCTATGTTTAGTTTTTTGAGGAATCGCCATACTGTTCTTCATAGCAGCTGAATCATTTTATATTCCCACCAGCAACTCACAAGGGTTCCAGTTTCTCCACTTTCTCACTAACACATGTTATTTCCTGGTGATGGTGGTTTGATAATAGCCATCCTAATGATTTGAAATGATACCTCACTGTGATTCTAATTTGCATTTCTCTAATGACTAGTGATGTTGACCATCTTTTCATGTGCATAATTCTAGATATTAATTCCTAATGAGATACATGCTTTGCCAGTATTTTCTCCCATTCCGTGGGTGGTTTTTTTGTTCTTTCAGTAGTGCTCTTTGCTACACAAACATTTTCAATTTTGATGAAGTCCAACTTACCTACTTTTTCAGTATATTACCTGTGCTTTTGATATCATGTCTAAGAAATTGCTGGCAGATTCAGTATCATTTTCCCCTATGTTTTCTTCAAAGTGTTTTATAGTTTTAAGTTAAGTAGCTTTTTAAAACTACTGATACCTTAGTCAACTGGAAAAGATTCTGATTTATTTTCTGGGATGAGGCCCAAGGGTAAATTTTTTTTAAAACTCCCCAAGTGATTGTACTGTGCCTCCAGAGTTGAGATTCTCTGGGTTAAAAGAAGAGTAAATAAAAATTAACAAGCCTGAGCTCTTACTCTGTGATTTGGAAGGAGATGAAATTAGATCTGCTGCCTGTCCTCTGTTGTGAGCCATTATGTTTAAACATTTGGCCTCCCAAATATGACATACTTCATCAGTTAAAAGGAAAATCACTACCCCCTTCATCCTTTTGTATAACAAATTTGATGTTAACACTGCTACTCTTATCTGTGACTCAGATCTGCATTCTAGACTCCCACATAAGGTTGAGCCTATTCCATAATTCTTATTTTTCTCATATGTTCATAGCTTCATGATTAGTCTCTCATAAGAGGCTCTACGATCCTTATATTAAACATGAGATGGGCTTATATGGGCACTTGAATGATAATAGGACATGCACTATTTATTGTAAAAGTTACAGTGAATAAATTTTTTCTAGTTAAAGTAACACTGGCCCAAGGAGAAAGTTGACTTTTTTTTCTTTAACTTGTGTTTTTGGTTTACTTCAGGTACCTGCCAGAATTACAGTTGGCAGTTCATTCACATATTCTGCCTCTAGGGGGAGTGATGACACTAGAGAATAATAAAGTCAAAAAGGAAACTTGAGATTTCTAGTGCATTATACTGGTCGGTATTGAATTAGCATCAAACTACAGTGATACATCAGCTTGTCTTTTTTAAATGGAGAAAATGCATTTGAAGATTTTTCAAATGAGAGAAGAGACGTACTTCAGGGTTGAGAGAGAGCAGAGTTACAGAGAAGTCTACTTTCTTTAAGAAATCTAGAATTTCACAACAACCTGAACTTATAAATGTGTTGGGTTCCCAAAGCGTATGAGCCTCCTGTTTAAAATTCAAGCTTTATTTTTCCCATAGAAATGTCTATAAAGAACATTAATATCCCATCCAAGGAAATTTGTACTCTGGATGATGTTTATATTTAGGGTAGTCATACTGAGTATGAGCATTATAAATATAACTTGTCTGTCAATCTTTCCTCATAGGAGATGAGTTTAATTGTCTGTGTAGCTGGTAAAATATTTTTCTACGACTCCTATTACCTCAATCTCTTAGTCCCTTTTTCTGTTGGAGAAATTCCACAACATAAATCTTTTTTTATTCAAACTGTCACTATCAAACTCAAGAACTGAATAATTTAGAAAATTTTTTTGTTGTAGACTCTTTGGAGGAAAGTTATATCTCACTCTCTGAAATCACTATAGAAATTGGGAACTGATAAGATTCAATTCAGAGAGCCAAGGATAAATGTTTTTCATCTATTCAATGGCTGTATCTTGCTCGGGTTTCTTCAGTTTTTCCCTTTGCCAACTGTAAAATTATAACCAATACATCTGTCATTGAAAGCTCTTCCTTTATGTAAGTGTATGTAATATGGGTAGAGGTCTCTGAGCAGAGTAGAATGGTTTAATCTCCCTAAGGAAGCTCCACAGCAGTGATTGTCAGGCACCATCTTTGTAGACCCCCGGGGGTAGAACTTCTAGCATCAGACATGGGGCAGGGCTGGTGAGAGAAGAACCTCCTGGTTGATTTGGTATGGCACTTCCTTATCCTCTTTTGGTTTCATGGCTAAACATAGCCTCAGAAAATTGATAGCCTTTATGCTCTTCAAGTCAAGTTAATTTAAATTACTTTTTTTGTATAATTTGTTCATACCAGTACAGAGAGCAGGACAGCAGCGAGCACTGTCTTTAAGAATCATATCAACAAATTGACTGGGAAGCCCTCCGCCATGTACTTTCTAGCACTTGTCTAGTAGACACACACCCCCTTCCACGACTCCCCCCAGGTAGATATCATGACAATAATTAGGCTGAACCTTACTTGTTTTATTTCCTGATAAAGCAGGAAAATATTTACAAATTGACCTAATAGTGTAGGTAGAACTTATCCTGCAGTTAAGTTGTATCTTTTAAGTATAGAAATTTATGTTAGGTTTAATCAAGAGATCTAATCTTTCTTCTTGGTAGAGTTCTTGAGGCTCTATTATTAGAGCTAATATATAATGTCTAGGAAGGGAAAAGTTCCTAATTATAGCAATCATTATACTTCTAATATCAGGGAAGGAGGGAGAGAGGGCTTATTTATTTATAGTTTAAGATAACATTTCTTAAACTAACCATGTAAAAGAAATAATACAATTTTATGCCTTTAAATAAAACTATTTTGAATATGGAAACTTGGATAATGTTATTATTTGCAAATACATTTTAAATACAACTAAATTTGGTTCATTAGCATTTTGACAAATGAATTTTGCATTTCTTTGGCTGAATGCAATTAAAATTTACCAGTAATTATTTTGTGAATGCTAGTTCTGAGCTATTATAGTATTTGCTTATTTAATTAAAAAACAAGGCCTTATTGCTTTTTAAATATTAGCATTGATACGAAATTTGTGTCAAATTGTTCCAGATGAAATGTCCATAGTGGAAATCTGGTGTAATGGCAGCACTGTCATGTAGCCAAAACCATATTCATGTGGTCAGTATGATGAAGCCATCCCTGCAGATGGAGGATTATTAGTCCAGGTTTAGACACCAAAAGCAGGAGACAGTAGAAAGAGAGCTAAGAACTAGAGTCAACTTCTGGTACATGTACGAATAATAAATTCTAAAACTGCTTAACCTGAAAATACTCAACCTTTAAAACTTAGAGCACTCCAAAGTACATTCCTCCTGCAGAGGGCCAGCACACTTACATACAACATAAGAACTGAATAAATGTTTCTTGTCTTAATGTCATACTTAGAGTTTGTAGCATTCCCTACCCATTTTCATTGATCATCATAACTCTAGAGTAAACAGATCAGGTTATGAACCTGATTCTGTTGGTGAGTGAACTGAGGAAGTTTACTGATTTGCCTTGCCATTCAGGTTCACAGTGGCAGAGTTGAGTGCCCTGCTGCCTCCACTGACAAGACACAGAGGAAAGATACAGAGGAACAGAGTCATCTCATCACAGAGTTAGCCCACCATGAGATTGGGAGTAGGGGATAGAAGTTGTGACAAGAGAAGCAAAAGGAGTTATATAGAATTTTGGCTGAATAGCAGTTCTCTTCCTGGCTGTTGAGAAAGACAACAAAGGTCTAAAAACTCAAAATGAAAGGCATTTGCTGCTGAGCCTTACCTGTCCTGAGTATTTTCTTCTAGTAACTGGTACCCAGATTTTTAGACAAACTCCATTCTTAGTGAAATCCCCTGGTCAGTCATACATTGCAATTAAGGATGCAATTGATCAGTTTCTAATGTGTATTAGCCAACTTTTCCCTTGGAAAGTTTGCCACTGAACGATTAGAACAGTATTCGTGCCCATGTTGCATGTATTAGCATTTTCCAGAGGGGCTGTGAAACTGGTGGGGGAAAGCACAAATGCTTCTGAACATAACATTGTTTTCACTTCTTTGAGTAAATTTTTTTAGTAAATGACTAAGCTAAAAATAGAAGGATGCCATACATAAGGCCATGTACAAGACCTTTGCTAAAGCCAAAAGCGTCCTTTCTGGTCTGTTGTAGTTTATATAACTTGTTGTATTTAAGAATAATCTTCATGTCTCCAGTAGCTGTTTCTGAGAACAGGTAAGGGACAAAGTTTAGTGATCTGATTACTGATTGGTAGCTTTCTCCTAAGAGACTAATGTTAGTAAGCTTTTGATGGCCAGGAGAAATTTTGACTTGTCACCAGTGTGCCCCTGTTGACATGTTAGCTTTTTAAAATCATGTTTGTTTTAATCTGTAAGTAAATATTTAAGATTTATTCACTTAAGCATGGAAATCTCATTTCTATTAACCATGTTCTGAGAAATAGAATGAATTTTAATAAACATTGGTAAGTTTGAGTGTTCCCTGGTCTTGTACTGATAAAATATTCTTTCATCTCCCGGAGAACTGTTCATTAGAAATATTTTTACCCAACTTACTTTTATTTCTGTGTAATTATTAGTTGGCTATAACAAAAGAAACATGAGGACAAAGGGAATCATGGGTAAGGTACTTGCCAGTGTAACATTAGGTTTCTAATCACAGCCAATATTTCAGATGCTTGCTGCTCCTGTTTCTATAATTGACTGACATCTGTAGGCCCCATCAAAAATACTCTTAATTTACACCTGGTGTAATTTGCTTGTTCTAAAAGGACATTTTTTCAATGCTCTAATTTTCCTGCCTCTTTCCTATAAAGTGTTCCTGTCCTTAATATTTAATATGTATTTTTCTATTAGCATCTAGTTTGGAAGTTATTTTCTCGCATGTGTTCAGTTACTATACATTTCTACTTTAAATCAATTTGCTTTCGAAGAATAATGCAGTTTTGAATGTTTATTTGACTCTTCTGTGCCTTACCTGTTACCAAAGTTATCACATTCATCATGACCTTTACCCGTTTCTCCTTTCCCTATCCCCAAAGAACAGTTTTATTGCCTGATATAAAATCCAGTTAATGAGCATTCAGTCCTTAGTTCTAGTTCGTCCAAACTAATTGGGCTTTCTTTTAGTAAATCTTGTATTGTACATTTAGGTAATATGCCAAAAACAAGCTGCTGATCTTTATCTGTTTACTTACCCACTCTTTTCCCCTCCTTCCCTCTTTCTCTTCTCTCTTCTTTCTCTCCCTCCTCTCCCTCTCTTTCCCCCTCTCAATTTATTAAACTTCACTAACTAAGAAAGGGGAAGGAACCAAATATTTTGTCAGTTAAATCTGCTAGTGAAAAAGACAGCTGGAAATTGATGGCATTAAGTTTGCTTAAAGCAAAGTATTACTGATTGGCTTGAACTACATAATCTACACTTTTTCCAATTCCAGAATTCTAACCTTTAAAATTTATATACATAGTTATGACAATGAAAAAGTACAAGACTAAAGTTAGAAATTATTTTTTCAATTATAGTTGGCATATAATATATTAGTTTCAGATGTACAGCATAGTGATTAACATCTGTATAACTGAAGAAGTGATCACCCCGAAAAGTCTAGTACCCATCTGACACCATGCATAGTTGTTACGGTATTATTGACTATATTCCCTGTGGTGTACTTTACATTCCCATGATTTTTATATTTGGCAATTTGTACATCTTAATCCCTCCCCTTTTTTTTTACATATTAGAAATTATTTTTAGTTAGAACACTTGAAAATAAAATTGTTTTTTATAAATCCTTTCTTAACACTGACCACATATGTTTTATTTCCTTTTTTATTTTTTATTTATTTATTTTTTTGCTGCACTCCACAACCTAGAACAAACACCTATAAGCACTCACTAAATAGTTGTTGAATAAGTAATTTATTGACTGTTTTTTAACAGGCCTCAAAAATTCCTGTGTAATCACATTATTCATTTTTCTATCCAAAGCACCTAAATTCAGGTAACCCTTTAAATAGTAGAGAGAGAGAAAAGAAACTGCCCTTCCTTCTCAGAGATTTGTTTTAATGTAAATTTTTTATGGCTTACAAAATGTTGTTTTTGGAGAGATAGGTAGTATTCCCATTTTTCAGATTTAGAAAGCCAAAGCCAATCTTAATGGCTTTCCAAATTGATACAGCAGATTATTAGTAGAACTGATATTAAAATTTCCCTCTGACTTTCCTTTTTTTTCTGATAGACGACTCCTAGCAGATGTTTTGCCATTGTCTCAACTCTCCTTTGGTTTTCTTAACCCTTCTTTTTCTCTCCTTTCTTTCTCCACCCCTCTTTCCCCATCCCACCCCACTCCACCCCCAAGAAAACTTCAGTTTGCCAGTCTCATTTTCTTTAAATCAATCATTGTTTAAGGAATGGGAGAAATACTGCACTTAAGTTATATCTTAACTTGTAGAAAAATTATTGTGATACAATTTATTTTAAATAACTAGTTGAAATGCCTTTCGTTAGTTAAAGACAAAATTATTTATTTTGCCCTTGTGAAAAATCAGACTGACTGATAAAAATCAGACTGCCACAGATACCAAAACAGAAAGCAAAACAGTTATTTTCAATAATTGCCACTTTGAGACTTCTTGGCTATTTTTAATTTCTAGTTTTACTTTAACTATTACATTTTTTAGCATAATAGATACTGTTTGACTTCCGTTGTCATCTATTGCTATTGATAAAGGCACTGCTATCTCTTTTTTGTCCCCTTTTGGGTGAGAGTGATGTTGACATTGTTATTACCTTTTTTTTTAAAGATGTACCATAGAATGACCTGTTGTTTCTGTCCTATTTCTGTATCTGTGACTTCTTTTCTAAGAGGAAATTAAAATACTTTAAAATACATACTTATTGGCACTGCACAATAAACCTTTCCTCTTGCCAGATGCTGGTGTAGCGTGTGTGATACCACTGAGATTGGATCTCTCAGCCTTCAAACCAGACTAGATAAACACCTCTCTTTACAAAATACACAACTATAATTTTTCCAATTACAGTTAGAGAATGAATTTCAGAAAATGAATGTCTCCTCTTGTTTGTTCCTATTTCTGGCAGGGTATCCCTTTCTCCAACATTCAGTATCTCCAGTCTGTGACTCTCAGGGCTTCTCGCTGCATTCCCCTCTCCCTTAGTCCTCACTAGTGTCTCGATAAATTGATCTCTGATGATGTAATCCTGGGTGAGAGGGTAATGTATTTGCTAGTTAGTAGACCTGAGAGGTTGGATGAAAAAATGTTGGAATAAAAAAAAACTTTGTATGAGAACTTGAGGTAAAGGTAAATCATTGCTAGGTGGACGCCTTTGATGTTAACTCTGTGGAGGTGGAAAGGGGCGGTACTTTTAGCTTCTTAACAAAGCGGTTGATCACTGTGTTCCAGCAGACTTCAAAAAGCAATGTATTTTACCACGTTAAAAAAAGTGGTGGGTTTAAAAACACACACACACACACACACACACACACACACAGCAACAGGTGAAGGAGATGATCCAGGTTGGGAGAACAGCAGAAAAGATCAGATAAGGAAAAAAGTTAGTAGTGGAGACTAGTACTCGCAGGAGTGGGATCCTTCCGTCTCTCGCTCTCTGATGTTTGATTCCTAGTATCATGTGGCAGGTACTCAGTAAATGTTGTTGAAGGAATGAGAGGGTAAGATGCAGCAGATAAGATGAACAGAACAAAAGTATTCAGGAAAGTGAGTTATTTACATTTTTATCTTAAGCCTAATTAGGGGGAAGGGTATGTTCGTTTTCTTTTCCTCTGAGTTCTTTAGCTTCTGCATTAGAGAAATTAGGTCCTGTACCATATCGTAGCACTATGGTCTTACCCATAATATCGAAAATGTCTGAAACAGCAAGCATTTCTGCCACTAAATAGTGCATTAATACCTACCTAGAGTGAACATTTGAGATGGCTCATTGTTTGAAGGATTTGAATAAAAAGCTGAAGTCATCTTATTATTTGGGGAAATGTTTGAATGAAATATTTATTTCAAAATCATGTTTATGTACGTGTGACTTTCTTTTCCTTTTTTTTAGGTGGCGTCCTTAGCTGGGCCTGGAGGGCAAGTAGAAATAGAACAAAACTTTCTTAATAATAAATTGAAGACAATCACTGCTTATTTTGGGGACCTGATCCGAAGACCAGTCTCAGAATCATAATTGTGAGGTGGTAAAAGGACAAAAAGCTCCTGCAGTGGTCAGAACATTATTCCAGTGAGACACTTGGAATGACTATGTGTATTGAACATTAGGATAGTAAGTGTCTGACATGGAAAAGTTGGCTTTCTCTTGTGCTAATGTCAGTCAGCATGTGTGTGTGTGTGTGCATATGTCTGTATCTCTTTAAAATTGTATATATTTTGGTTTAATATCTGTGTATGTATATAAAAAAACAATTACCGTGTTTTTATAATACAGAGAGAAACAAAACAGTAAATCAGTTACAGTCTATCCACCCATTTAACCTGTTGAAATAAATGTTATACCTTTAAGGATAGAAACAAAGAGTACAGAAAGGGACAAAAATAAAAAATAAAAGTCTCCCATTCCCTTCCTCTACCCTTCATTCATCTATCTAAAGATAAACACACCTAACATCTTATGATTCCTCAGCCACTTTTTCCCCCCTCATTGATGCACTGTTCAATACTTCTCCCCTCAACTTTTTTTTTATGAATATATCTTGGAGACCTTTCCCTATAAGTACATACAGATCTACTTTGTTCCCTTTAGTAGCTGTCTTGTGTTCCACCTTCTGAGTATGCCATAATTTAACCAGTTCCTTATCGACTGACATTTGAGCTGTTTGGGATATTTTTGTAAATAATATTTTTTATTTTTCAGTTATAGTTGGCATACAATATTATATTAGTTTCAGGTGCACAGTGTAGTGATTAGACATCTATATAACTCACAAAGTGGTCACCCCGATAAATCTAGTGCCCCTCTGACACTGTACATAGTTATTACAATATTATTGACTATATTCCTTAAATGTTTTATCTTCATGACTGTTTTGTAACAGATTTATACATCTTACTCCCTCCTTTTTCATTGAGTCCCCCCAACCTCCCTCCCATGTGATAGCTCTCAAAATGTTCTCTGTGTCTATAAATTTGTTTCTGTTTTTTTTTGTTGTTGTTGTTTATTTTGTTCTTTAGATTTCACATATGTGTGTAATCATATGGCATTTGTCTTTCTCTATCTGACTGACTTCACTCAGCATACTGCCTTGTAGGTCCATCATGAAATATCCTCTTCCATCCCCTTACCTTTGGTCTGTGTGTGTCTTTTAATCTGAAGTGAGTCTCTGGTAGGCAGCATATGTGAGGGTCTTGTTTTCTTATCCATTCAGCTACCCTATCTTGTGATTGGAACATTTATTTAATTCTTTTTCATTTGAAGTACTTGTTGATAGATATGTAGTTATTGCCATTCTTGATTAAGATTTTTTTATACATGTTTTTTTCTTAAGAAGTTGCTCCAGCATTTTCTATAATACTGGCTCAGTGGTGATGATCTTGTCTGAGAAACTCTTCATCTGTCCTTCGATTTTAAATGATAACTTTGCTGGGTAAAGTAATCTTAGTTATAGGTCCTAGGTTTTTATTACTTTCAATATTTTGTGCCAAGCCCTCTGGCCTGCAAAGTTTCTGTTGAGAAATCAGCTGACAGTCTTATGGAAGCGCCCTTGTATGTAACTAATTGCTTTTCTTTTGCTGCTTTTAAGATTCCCTCTGATTTTAACCATTGGCATTTTAATTATGTGTCTTGGTGTGGGCCTCTTTTGGTTCCTCCTGTTTGGGACTGAATTTCTTGGGCTTGTATGTCTAATTCCCTCACCAAGTTAGGGAAGTTTTCTGTCATTATTTCTTCAAATAGGTTTTCAGTTTCTTGCTCTTTCACTTCTCCGTCTGGTATCCCTATCGTGTTGTTATGCTTGATGTTGTCTTAGCGGCTTCTTAAACTATCTTCATTTTTTTTTTATTCTTTTTTCTTGTTCCTGTTCTGATTGGATGTCCTCTGCTATCCCATTCTCTGTGTCACTGTTTTGATCCTTCATTTTATCCATTCTCTTGATTCCCAGATATATTTTTATCTCTTTGTTAAAGTTTTCACTGAGTTTATCTGCCATTTCCCTAATTTCCTTGAGTATTGTTATAACCAGTGTTTTGAACTTTGTATCTAGTATATTTCTTGTCTCCATTTTGGTGAATTTTTTTTCTGGAGCTTGGTTCTGTTCCTTCATGTGAGACATATCTCTTTGTCTCCCTATTTTGTCTGCCTCCCTGTGTCTGATTCTATGTATTAGGTAGGGCTTCTAAGTCTGGTCTTAGTATAGTGGCTTTTGTTGTAGGTGTACTGTGGGCCCTTTGGCACAGTCCTGGGAGGGACCCAGCTGCAAGCCAAGTTCAGCCTCAGCCTGTGCACCTCCAGGGCCACCTGGTGAGAATCACCAAGAAATCCATATATGGCTGCCACCGGTGCTAAACTGATAGGTGCTTCAAGGGGCCAAGTCTGAAACCGAGGCCAGCTGCCACCAGTGTGGGGCTTGGGCCTACTTAGCAAGAGGGGACACTGATACCAGATGCTGTTTCTTTGGGCTTTGTGAGTCTTTGATAGATTTTAGGAAAGTTTGCAGCAGGAGCCAAGGTAGCTTATTCTTATGGGATAAATCACTGAAAGTGGCTTGGGTGGGCCCACAAGCTGGGAGAGGTGGAGTCTCGGAATCCGCTGGGCAGAGGGACCTGTGTTATCCCAGTTGATGGCACCTGTGTCTGCAGGCTAAGAAGGAAGGGCTCAACAAAGGAACAGTGGCTTCTGCCTACACCTCTGTCTGGGAGCATACTTGCCCCTCCAGCCCTTGTCCTGAAGCCCAACACCTCAGCGCCCCTGTACATCCCTGGAGCCCCTTGAGCCATTGCCTCAGTGCTGGAGCTCAGAGGGAGCAAGACCATTGGCAAGTAAGGCTAGTTGTAGGCCCTTTAAGAGGAAGGAATCTGATCCCACAGCCCTCCGTCTCACTCAGCCTCAGAGGTTGTGGGGACTTCTCTTCCAGGCACTGGACCCCTGGGCTGGGGAACCCATGTGTGGCCAGGTCCTTTCGCTCCTCGGGTGGGGGAGGTGGCTCTGCTGCCAAGATAACCCTCCCAATTGCTACATGCGGTTGTGGGACCAGGCCGTTTCGTCTCTGCCCCTCCTACCATTTTGAAGTGACCTATTATTTGAGATGACCTAGTTGTAGGGCTTCTGTTCTGCCAGACCTCTGGTGACTCTGAGTACTGGTTGCTCTGTAGTTTTGTTTTAATTTTGGTGTGGTTGCTGGAGGAAGTGTGTACATCCTCTACCTTTTACACCATCTTGAATATCCCCTGTCTCTGCTTGGCTTTTTGCAGTTATCCACTTTTCTATACTGTGATTCGTGTACATGTTTCCCTCCACCCTCTTCAGCCCTATGCATCATCAGCCATTTTAATTTTTGCTGTAAAGTAGTTTTGCCCTTTTAAACAGACTATTCTATCTTTTATCAATTTTTCTTTTGTATTTTTTTATTAATATGTCTGAATTTCTTCTAAATTAAGGACCCCTTTGTTTTCAGTAGGTATTGCAAATAAGTTTTTTCAGTTGTTGGCTTTTAGACATATTTTGTGATTTGGGGGTTTGGGGAACATACATAGTTTTTAAATTTTATGTACTCAGACTTGCTAGTTTTTTTCATTGTTGCTTCTGGTCTTATGTCCTTTGGAAAGATCTTTTCCACTCCCAGAATATAAATACATTTATTCAAGCCTTTTTCTGGAACTTTCTCGTTTTCATGTCTTTGTTCCACTTGGAATTTGCTTTTTAACATCCGCCTATTTTATGAAGTTAATGTTTTTAAAATTTCTATTGCAAAAACAATGTGGAATATATTTTGTAATATGGTTTATATTTTTTCTATTAAAATGGAAATGAAAGGAGGAAGAATATGTGTTGCTTCATTATTCATCTAAAAATTGTGTTGTCATTTTTACAAATAAGTAAAAAGACAGTGACATAGGATTCTGCCTATTGAGAATCTGGGACCTTTATCTTTTAATAATATGAGAATTTTAAACATTAAACAAATAGCTGGGAGGTAGCTAAAGGAATTAGAATAAACTGGAGGAATTTCCAGCAAGTACTGGAAAAAATAGCTATTAAATAAAAGACACCTTTGTTGGAAAATGGAGAAGAAATATGAATTTTAGTCTTGAAACTACAACATATACCTGTTTGTCCTACAACATAGTGGCAGTTGCACTGGTCATTAATGATTAATGTTTTTATTAGTTTGCAACATTAAAATCTGTCAGTGTTCTCAATTTTTATACCTTGTCATGTAACATTAATGTATATATCATAAACTTGTCACTATTTTAAAAATGATGGCAGCATCGATCATGACTTTACTTAGTCATGGGGTGCAGAGATAAAAGTGGATTTCCAAAATCAATTATATTTAGTTTTTGTCACTTAACCTGTCATGCATATGCTTTTCCCACAATACAATTTCTTACTTGTATATTCTTAATAGTAAAACAAATTTGTCTTCTTGAACATGCATGACTTTATATGAGTAGAACAGAAAGCCTGACCAAGATTTAAATATTCCTGCCCACGAATCACACACAGATATTACTGACTTACAGACTGTTTGTAGGTTATTAATACTCAAAAGAACTTTAGTCTATTATGCAACCCCTATGTTCAAATACAATCTTACAGAGAAGCCAGATATGCAAAACAGTTAATTAAACCCTTGGAGCTGCTTATGATAAAACAAGTGAGGAAGCTAGCAGTCCTTGTTCTAGTCCATCTCTTTTTGTTTTCTTGTAACATTCCATAACTTTTCAAAGCCATTTTTACAAAATGAATATTTTATCAATTTACAAAGTGGACAATTCAAACAGTGAATACCCTTTTCTCCACCCCTGGCTGGGAGCCCTTGTCTCTACCCCACCTCCCACATTTCCAGTCGCCTTCCCAAAGGCAAGGACAGCTAACACTCTGGTATCTATCCTTAAGATTTTTCCCTATGCAAAAAGAGCTTGTGAGCCCACAGCACAGTGGGATGGGATTTATATTACCTTGATATTTGATTTTGTTTTTAATTCAATATGTCTTACAAGATTTTCCACATTGATACATATATATCTGCACTATCATTTTTAACAGTCATATAGTACAAGTCTCTTAAGAATTTTCTAACCACTACTCAACTGTGAACATATAAATTCTTCCCAGATTTTGCAATTGCAGATAGTACTGCAGTGTATATTTTTAAGTAGGGTGCGTTCCTAAAGGTAACATTTTTAAGTCAAAAGTCATCATTCACTTTTTTATTTGGTATATCATGTTGCCCTCCAAAAATATTCTCACCAACTGCATGAAAAGGGCCAATTTTTCCACACCCTCAAAACATTGCATATGTTCACATACTGTTATTAATCTGATCAGCAATAATTTTAATTTGAATGTCCTGATTACTACTAAGATATGAGTAGGTTTTTATGTATTATCCAAATGCATGTGTTAGTCATCTAATATTTTCACAAAACGAATAGCTAATTGCTACATTGTTTTCTATTAAAAGAACTAAATTTTCTCCATTAATTTGAAATCTAACTGTGTGTGTGTGTGTGTATGTGTGTGTGTGTGTGATAAAGAAAGACAGAGACAGACAGAGAGAGACAGACTCTGTTTCTGGAATTCTTTTTCCATTGATCATTTGTCCATTCTATACCATATATTTTTGACGACTGCAGCTTTCATTCTATGTATGGATACTTGTGAATTCCCCCATTATTAGTCTCTCAAAATTTTCTTGGCTCCTCTTCTGTATTTTTACTTTTTCAGATGAGCTTGAATTTATCAAGTTCTATTTTAAAAATCCTTTGGGATTTAAATTTTTCAGTTTAGGAAGAATCATATTTTCACAGCATTGACTCTATCCAAAGACTCGTATGTCCCTTCATTATTCTGACTTTTTATTTCTTTCAGTAAAGTTTCACATTTTAGTTGCACAGTAGTCCTCATTTATTCATGGTTTCAGTAGTATGAAAATGTTAAGTGGAAGATTCCAGAAATAGTTGATAAGTTTTAAGTCGCTCACTGTTCTGAGTAGCGTTGACTACTGCTCCATCCCCCCACACCCCACCTGATACATGAATCATCCCTTTGTCCAGTCTCCACGCTGCGTACTCCATCTACCTGTCAGTCACTTAGTAGCCATCTCAGTAATGAGGTCATTTCTTGTGGTATCGCAGTGCTTTTGTTCAAATTACCCATATTTTACTCACTAAGGGCCCTAAAGCACAAGAGTAGTGATGCTGGCAATTCAGATATACCAGAGAAACCATAAAGTGCTTCTTTTAAATAAAAAGGTGAATAGTCTCAATAAGGAAAAAAAATGTATGCTGAAGTTGCTAAAGTGTAACAGTTTCTATTCATAAAATTGTGAAGAAGGAAAAAGAAATTCACACTAATTTTGCTGTTGCATGTCATACTGCAAAGTTATGGCCCTGCATGATGAGTGTTTAGTTAAGATGGAAAAGGCATTAAATTTGTGGGTATAAGACATCAACAGGTGTCTACGTTGTGTGTGTGTCTTTGTGTCTTTGTGTCTGCGTGTCTGTGTAACTGTGTGTACCGTCCAAGGTTTTAGGATTCCACTGGGAGTCTTGGAATATATCCCCTGTGGATAAGGGGAAACTATAGTATAAATCTTGCATATTTTTTGTCAAGTTCATTGCTTGTTATTTCACACTTTGTGTTTGATTTTGAATGGAATCTTTTTTGTTGTTACATTTTCTAATACCTACATTGTTTGTATGTAAGTGCTTTTAGTTCCTTATATCCTATCACCTTACTGAACTCATTTTAATAGTTCTAATAGGTTTTCAATAGGTTCACTTTGATTTTCTAAATAGGCAGTCATGACATCCACATATGAGTTTTTTTCTCTGCTAATATATATATGCCTCTTAATTCTTAATTTTTTCCTATTGCATTTATGACTGCCAAGAATGTTACAATAGTACTTGTTCCTTGCTTTTTATTTTGCAATGAAAGGTTAGAAGATTTCTTTTAAATGTTATTGTACCTTGCATTAAAGTTAAAGATATTTTCTTTCCTAGTGTTATTTGTTTTTTAATAAATTGTACAAAATTATTTTTAAAGTTTTAAATTATTCAACCGTATCTGCATTTTATCATTAAATTCTGCTTTATCATAATGTATTATTTTAGTTTGTTACTGGAACTCTAGATAAGTTTATTTTGTTTATTTGTTTATATCTTTTTTTGTGCACCTTGCTTGATATTTGTATCAGAGTTAGACTATTCTGGCAGAATGCTTTGGAAAGTCTTCCATTTTTTTATGTGACCAAAAAACTAGCATTATCTGTTCAATGAACCCTTGATAGATCTCCAGGAAAATTAAACATGATAACTTTTTAAATAAGACATTTTAATTGCAGCATTTTTTTAATTGCCTTTTTATTTATTTGTTAATGCCTTCATAAGTTTTTTTTAATAATTTATAATTTCTTGGAAAATATTCATTTTCTTAGATTTTGGTTAGTTGATATAAAGTTAGTACATTATCTTGTGATATTTGCTTTCATTTTTTTAATTTTTTAATAATTTGTCATAAAAAGTTTTAAAAACTAGCACAAAAAAAATTCATATACAGTTCAGTCATCTTCCCAAATGCTAACATCTTATCTCAGACTACTCAAATGAATTCTGGAGGAATCTGACACCCGTTTGTCTCCTAGCTGTGCTGCTCTCCCTCCATCATCCCACCACCCAGCTCTGACCCTACTGGTCTTAGTTCCTGGCTTCTGCACAGGCTGCTCCCTTCGCTGGACTCTTCCTCCAACAGGGAACTTCTGACTAAAACCAACTCAGCCTTCAGGTCTCTGTTCACATGCCACTTCTTCAGAAGGTCTTCCTTTCAGTCCCACTTACAGTTCTCCATGGGCTCAGTCTCTCATTCCCCCCAAGCTGCGTGACTTTCTGTACTACTCACTTGCAGACCCTTCACACAGCCCTATGACAGGTTATGGACCACTTCTTTGAGTTGAAACTTTGAGCAGAAAACCTCTGCTAAAATGTAAAATAACCTTTATTAACCACAGGCTTTCATATCTTCAGCTAGGATAATTACACAATCACATAATCAATTATTTTCAAAATCAGCACATGTGATTCTTGAATCTCTTCTGAGTCCTTGTATCTCATACCTTCTGCCCTGAGCACTTAGGAACTTTCTCCCTCTGTTCATACTCACTTATCCAGTGATTTCCCCTTGCTGCCTGTGAAAAAGCAACATTCACCCTGCATTACAAAACATTGCATGTGCCCCCAAGTACCCTTTGACCAGGAGAGTCTTTACATGAACATTTTCACCATATAGAAAAATTCATATCCAACAGGACTCTTAAAGATGAATTCACTTTTCTTAGTCTATTGATGAAAACAATAAGTTAATGATATTTGCATCTCCATGTGATCGAAAAAGTGCCAATTTTGAGTTCACTTTCTAGCCTTGCTCTGTCTGATTTTTTTACTATTTATATATGAAAGACAAATTCTAAAGATCAAATTTACTAATTTTCAAATGATTATAAAATTTACATTAAATTTATTTTAATTTTTTAAAATATTTTTTTGCTTTTGAGTTATGGACACCTGCAATATGGCAAATTTTAAAAATTCCTTCTCTTTCACTCATCATAGAGGAAAATAACCTACTCCACTTGAAAGGAGCCATAAATCATTGCAAAATATGTAATCAAAACTCAATATTTAGGCACTTAGAAAAAAGCAAAACCTATAGGGCAGTCTATATCCTTCCAGAGAACATTTATAGCAGCAAGTGTGTGGTGTAGCAATTAATCTGTGTGTGTGGTGCTTTCTTGGTTTAGCCACGGACCCTCTCATAGCTAACTATCTCAGTTGGTCAGCCAGGCAGTCCCAGGAGGATGTTTGGCAGCTCTTACACATGAGCAGAAATTGGGAGACAGTGACTCTTTGGTCAGAGCTGCCTGTACCATTTACAGGGGCACACCAAGAGTGCTTGTGAAGGCCCGCATTCTGTGTGACTTTCAGTGTTGGGGGGATGTGTGCCCTCTAAAGCATGGGGCGTGGGATCCAGCTCTAAGAGCAGATTTGTTATTAAGAGCTAGAACCACAACTTCAATTTGGGTCTTTTAAACGCAGGACCAGCACTCAGTCCCTGAAGCAGAGTCACATCATAGGCAGGGGACAAGGTTCTTAAGTCAACACTTGATTTAAAATATTCTAAGTCAATCGATGATAATAGCAAGTTTGACTTGGGGTGTTTTAATTTAAGCTCTGACTTGACATTCCCTAAATTGCCACATCAAGTATAATACACATGTTTTTGTGTTAATAACCAAGGATATTATTAGTGGTTGCCAACTTACCACTCATTCCTAAAGGTTCCTGAATCTCCCTGCCATGTGATTTGAGTAGATCGACCCTAACTACTATTCTAAGAGTGAGCCCTGAGTAGTCAAAGCCGATCAATATAGTTTCCTCCTTCCTATCACAACTGGATCAGAATAGACCCCTAATCTAAGTCACTGTGATATGCAGGAAGGTAAGACTTGTTATATATGGTTGAGAAGATGTAAACTAGAAGCTATAGCTCCTGGGGTAAAGCAGCCATCTTAGTGCCATGAGTAAACCACAGCAACAGATCTCTGAGTCCAATCGTACCTGAAACCACAATGATGAACTCTACAGTAGTAATTAGTTCCCTTTGTTATTAAAATCGATTGGGTCAGAATTTTTGTTTCTTCAAACCAAAGGCATCCCAATTAAAACAAATATATACCTCAAGTCTCCATCTATAAGACTGTGCCCATCAATAGTAAAGAACTAAAAACAGCTATTAGGGATCACTTTAATTACTTCTGCCAATATAGAAAGAGTCCAGAAAAACATGGATACAACATGTGAGAAAATAGAAAGTCCCACTAAGAGAGAAAGGATTTTAACTTTCACCTTACTACACTCTTACAAAAATGATTTTTGTCTTTAATGACTTCCCATTCTTCCTCTCTATGAGGCTTATCCTCCTTTGCCACTATTTCCCTGCCCCAAGGTCTATGTACTTAACCCCCCTGACCCAGATTTTGGGGGCCTTTCTTTTCCACATGAAGAAAAAGTTTAGTTTTAAAATGAAAAACGAAAGAAAAGTGGAACATATGGATAACTTCTGACATGTACATAGTTCTTGAAGCTTAATTTGTATATCTAAATATAGTATGATTCAATTTATGTCAGTGCCTAGAATAGTCAAATTTATAGAAACAAAGTAGAAAAGTGGTTACCAGGGCTGCAGGGGAGGAATGGGGAATTTCTGTTTAATGAGTATATCATTTATGTTGGGGACAATATTAAAAAGTTCTGAAGATGAATAGTACTGTCAATTGTACAACAATGTGAATATACTTGATGCCATTAAATATACATTCTAAAATAGTAAATTTTATGTATCTTTCATAATAAAAATGCAAAAGTACATACATAGACATTGTATACACTAATATGTAGCATTTATTACATAATTATACAACGATAATCTTGGATGTGGCCTTACCTACATCACTTCCTCATTAAGTCACTTGCCAGCTCAAACTTTGATTATTACGAGAAGCTGACTAGAGAAAATGAATGACATGGGCACAAGTCATCGTCAGAATTGGGAAACAGCTCCAAGGGGCTGCTGACTCTAACAGTGGTAAAACAAAATAACACAGTGCTCATGATGGGCAGAGACTGCTCTATATGCTCTGTAACTCATTTAACATAGAGGTAGTGTTTTGCTCATTTTTGCAGATCAAGAAACTGAAGTACTGGGAGACTAAGTAATTTGTCCAAGTTCAAAGAGCTAGTAAGTGAAGTAGCTGGGATTCAAACCCAGGTACGCTAGCTCCAGAATTACTGCACTCTTCTGCCTAAATGAGACTTCACAAACTGGGGACTATGCCTTAGACCTGTGAGGATACAGAGATGAGGAGTCTAAATGTGGAGCCCCCTCTTGTGCCTTGGTTGCTCTATCTGAAAAACCAAGATACTAATGACACCTATTTCATACTGTGATCATGAGAATTACGTGAGTTAGTGTTTGTAAAGTGCTCTGTGTGTCTGGCATGTGGTAAGTACTAGCTAGTATTAGTCATTATTAAGGGAAAATGAGGGATCAAGGAAGATTGTCATGATAAAAACTCAACAAATTGAGACTAGAAGGAATGCATCTTGACATGATAAGGGCTATGTATGACAAGCCCACAACTAACATCATACTCAACACTGAAAAGCTGAAAGCTTTTCTTTTAAGACCAAGAACGAGACCAGGATGCCCACTCTCACTATTTTTATTTGACATAGTACTGGAAGTGCTAGCCAGAGTAATTAGTTAAGGAGAAATAACAAGCATTCAAATCAGAAATTGGGGAAGTGAAACTGTCTCTATTTGCAGGTGCCATGATATTATATATAGAAAATCCTAAAGACTCCACCAAAAAAAAAAAAAAAAAAAAAAAGACTGTTAGAACTAATTTAGTAAAGTCGCAGGATACAAAATCAATATGCAAAAATCAATTGCATTTCTATACACTGATAATAAACTATCAGAAAGGAAAATTGAGAAAACAATCCCATTTACAACTGCATCAAAAATAATAAAATACCTAGGAATAAATTTAACCAAAATGGAAAAGACCTCTATACACTAAAAACTAGAAGACATCAATAAAAGAAATTGAAGACATAAATTGAAAGATACTCCATATTCTTGGACTAGAATTAGTATTGTCAAAATGCCCATACTACACAAAGCAATCTACAGATTTAATGCAATCCCTATCACAATTCCAATGGCATCCTTCACAGAAATAGAACAAAAAATCCTAAAATTTGTATGCAACTGCTAAAGACCCCCAAAGCCAAAGCAATCTTGAGAAATAAAAACAAAGCAGGAGACATCACATTTCCTGATTTCAAACTATTACAAAGCTATAGTAATCAAAACAGTATGATATTGGCACAAACACAGACACACAAATTAATGGAACAGAAAAAGAGCCCAGAAATAAACCCACACATATATAGTCAATTTATCCATGGTGAAGAAGTCAAGAATATTTAATTGGGAAAAGATAGTCTCTTCAATAAATGCTGTCAGAAAAACTGGACAGCCACATGCAAATGAACAAAATTGGACCACTGTACTACACCATAACACACACAAAAATAACCTCTAAATGGATTGAAGAGATAAACATAAGACCTGAAACCATTAAACTCCTAGAATAAAACTAGAATATCAAGCTCCTTGACCTTTGTCTTGGTGATGAATTTATTTTTTTGGACTTTATACCAAAAGCAAAAATAAACAAGTGGGGCTACATCAAACTAAAAAGCTGTACAACAAAGGAAACCATCAACAAAATGAAAAGGCAGCCTATTGAATGGGAGAAAACATTTACAAATCATATATCTGATAAGGAGTTAATATTCAAATATATGAAGAACTTATACAAGTCAAATGAAAAAAAACCCAAAAACTATTAACAACTTGTCAGAGGATCTGAATCAACATTTTTCCAAAGAAGACATCTGAATGGCCAACAGGTTCATGAGAATGTGCTCAATATCAAGAATCATCAGGGAAATACAAATCAAAACCACAATGAGAACACTCCTCACACCTGTTAGAATGGCCTTTATCAAAAAGGCAAGAAATAAGTATTGACAAAGATGTGAAGAAAAGACAATACTCGTTCACTGTTAGAAATGTAAATTGGTGTAGCACTATGAAAACAGTTATGAAGGTTTCTCAAAAATTTGAACTGATTTACCATATGATCCAAAGGAAATTAAATCACTGTCTCAGAAAGATATCTTTACCTCCATGCTTATCACAGCATTATTTACAGTAGCCAAAGCATGGAAGCAATCTAAGTATCCATTGACACAAATGGATGAATAGATAAAGAAAATTTGAGAGACATGCGTGTGTGTGCATGTGCACACACAAATATTAATCAGCCATGAAAAATAAGAAAATCCTGCCCATTTGAGACAACATGGATAGACAGTGTAATACAGTGGTTAAAGCTCTTAGAGTCATTTGCACTTGTGTTTATAGCCCTGTGTCTCCCTGAACCTCCTTTGTTTTAATTGTAAAATGGAGATGAGCGGGTCTCAGAGTTGTTGTAGGGCTTAAGGCACTCAGCATCCTTCCAGACCCTCCTTACCTCACAATCGTTGCCTCAGAACGATTATGAGGATGTTGATGATAATGATGCTGCAGGTGTTGTCAAAGTCCTAAGAAAATACAGGGTTTTTTTTGTTACTTCCTAAACAACTCTTAAAAATGGGATTTAAAATCTTTTTAAACAATTAGGATTCAACATGAAAGGTAGTGATGGTCCTACTGCATGAAATATTCATGAGACAGTTTTATCACTTGAGAGGTCTGCTGGTTTCCACTATATAGAAACAAAGTGGAAGGGTTCCCAGGTCTGGTCACCATGTCATGTGTATAATGTGAAAACAGATTCATCAGTATGTGCTGCTGCTTTTTCAGTTTCACTACCGGAAAAGCCTACTTGAATGGAAAGATTTTATTTGCTATGCTTTCTGCCTTTAAATCTGGTTAGCATTGTAAGCAGGTGTTTTTTCACTCAAAACATGTTGTGGGCATTGTTGAAAGCCATCATGCAATAAACACTCAGTGCAACCAAGGAAAGTAACAACAATTCTAGACTTACTATGGCCATCGCCAGTTCCCAGAAATCATTAAGGCAAGAAAGATTCACTGTCTGCTATACTACATCTTAGTTACTGCACACCAATTGTCCTTCAGTTTCCTATACCTAACCAAAGGAAAATAGTGACTCTGAAATTTTTTAGTTCTGCAGGTCAGGAGTCAGCAAACTATGGCCCATGGGCCATGTCTGGCCCACCACATTTTTTTGCAAGGCCAGTCAGATAAGAATGTTTACATTCATAAACAGTTTTTAAGAGAAAGTGTTTTATTTTGTGACATGCGAAAATGAAATAAAATTTAAATTTCCATGTCTATAAATAAAGTTTTATTGGAACACAGCACATTCATTTATATATTATTTATGGCAGCCTTTGAACTACATGGGCAGCTTCATTATTAGTTGGGAGGTTCCCATTTCATTTAGTTTAACAAAAACAAATGAAAAATAAAACAAGAAATTCTTTCATTTTAATATGGCAAATTCTGATTTTTCAGTAGTGCCATGAGTCAAAAATTAGTTTCTGAATTTAATCTGTAAATATTTATGCATTGACTCAAACATATGGGAAAACCATGATGAAAAGTATTATATTTAATCATTATTCTGTAGACCAAGTACCAAATATATACTCCCTATCCCATTATTGTCTCTGAAATACTCAAAAAGGAAAGAAACAGTTGTTCCAGAATAGGCTTCAAGCTGAGATTGATACTATACAAAATTAAATTAGAGACTTCAGCTAAATTATTTGAGATTTTAGCAGAGGTGTTGAAATAATTTTCTTAATTTTTCTATTTTACTTTGGTGGCCAGGCAGGCTACATTTCATTGGCTAGCTTAAATCTTACCTAGAATTTCAAAGGCTTTCCTTTATAAAATTCATGCTTACTGAATTCCAACCTCCAGGGTTTTCTCAGCCTTTGATTCTGCTGCTCTTTCCTTCTGCTCGTGTTCCCTGACAGTGGAAACCAGTCATTGAAGTGTGTGTGTGTGTGTGTGTGTGTGTGTGTGTGTGTGTGTGAAGAGAGAGTGTGTAATAGTCACACCAGCTCACTAGCTCAGGATAATCCTGATAACTAAGCACCAAAAGCAAATGTTGTAGGTCCAGAGAACATAAAACTTTATTTGTACCAAAAAAAAATAAAAATAAAAAAGGCCACCAGAGAGTAAGAATTTAAATGCAAAATTAAAACTCAAACTGTAGATGTTCATTTTAGTGCTCTTTTCAGGTATCCAGAAACAGTGAATCTTTAAATAGATTGTGGTACATACATGTGAAGAAATACTATTTAGAACTATTAGAACTATTGTAGAAATATCCAACATTCAGTAGAGATGTTTTGTGCAGTCAGTATGACAATCTGGTAGAACTGTATCCATCAGTATATTGATCCAACTCACATCCCCAGTTTAAAAGCCACTGCCTCTATGAAGAGGCTCCATACCATCAAGTTTCCCATGATCTCTCCTGCCTCACAGTTCAGCACTTACAGTCCACCTCCCTTGTGACCATGGCCTACTTATAGTTGAAAGTGTTCACAGCCTGTGTACCCTCCCTATTCCAGAGTAATACAGAAAGAAGAGAGTAGAAGATTAACACAATTAAATCGTAATGATCTTATTTACTGTTTTTCACAAGCAAAATTATTCATTCAAATGATTACTTGAAATTTTTCATTTTTTAAAGATTTACTATAATAACCTGTAGATTTAAAAATAAACCAGGAATCATTGAACTTATTTAACTAGAAGATAAGAAATTATCTAAATAGCATTAATTTATAGGTAGCCTATCACCAAAAGAACCAGAGAAGGATTTGCCTGTTTAGATCTGTCTGAGCCTTCTGTAGGAAGTCCTTTATGGCTTGTCAAGGAGTCCCCGGCAGCATCTGGATCCCTAGGTTACACTGTTTATTTGGTGAATCTTATGAATTGAATTATGACCCCTAAAATTCATATGTTGGAAGTTCTAGTCCCAGGTACCTGAGAATGTGACTGTATTTGCAGATTCGGTCTTTAAAGACGTAATTAAGGTAAAATGAGGCCCTTAGGGCGGGCCCTAATCTAAAGAGGACTATGGTCTTTACAAGACAAGGTTAGAACACAGACACACAGAGAAAAGAGCATGTGAAGACAGGGAAAGAAAGACCATCTACTAGCCAAGGAGAGAGGCCTCAAAAGAAGCTGCCAACCCCTTGATTTTTGGACTTCTCAACTCCAGAACTGTGAGAAAATTAATTTCTGTTGTTTAAAAGCCAGTCAGTGTGTGAAACTTTGTTATGATGGCCCTCACAAACCAACAAAGTAATTAATCATGCACTGAAGAGAGAGCTCTTCCACTGTTCGATTATAATTTGACACACGAGTACCCTTTAAAAACTTTTAATGTGTTAACATTTTTCCTTCCAATTAGACGATAATGTTCTTGAGGGCATTTCAACCCAAACCTATTTAGCTGAACGTCCTTGTAGAACTCATAAACGTTTATTGACCTACTTGAATAACAAAATGCGTGACTTGATTCTGTGAAAAAGAAGAAGTGAGAAAAGAGAGGGAGAAAGTTAGTGTGGGGTAGACATTGACATTTCTGAGTGATTCTTTTAACTGATAGTTAACCAAAGAATGAACTAGTACTTTCAGGCTTTACATAGTCGTTTTCTTGGACCTAATCTCATTTTCTCTCCGCAGCAGCCTGGGAGAGAAGTGCCACCGCTGGCTGCACTTTGCAGATGAGGAAACAGCGGAGAGCCTCCCCACAACGTGGCAGGTCTCAGAAGCAGAGGAGCCGTCCGGAAACGCAGCGGGCTCTGGGGTGCCGCTGAGGGAACTGAGGGACCCCAATCCTCTCCTCAGCTGGGCCGACCACACTCACCAAACTCACCAACGCCCTCCCTGGAAACCAAACTGCAGCGGATGTGCAACCTTGCCTTGCTCAGCTGGACCCTTTGTAAGATTCAGAACCTTATTAGCAAGGGAGAGTGGCCTCTGCACTTAAAAAGGCGAGTGTGTGTGTGTTTGAATGCCGGTAAGGAAATCAAGCCCTGGTACTGATGTTGTGCGCTTATTGCAAGTTCTCGAAGGTTTCTCAGGGCAGCTTTTTCTTTTTCCATTCGCGGTTTTCCGGCCACGGTCAGGGCGGCTGTGCACTTACTCACGTTGCTGAAATGGTCTCACTTCTCCATTCCCTAGGCTTCCTCCTGGGTGACCAGCTGGCTGACAGCTGGCCTGGTCTCTGTAGACCCAAAGAGGCATCCCAGCGGGGAGGTGCTGTAACGGGGACTTAACTCTGCTCTGTCTGTTGGAGGCCCCTGCCCTTCTGGGTCTGTTCATCCTGCCTCTAAGGCTGAAGGCCCTCTTTCAGCCAACCCTCATTACAAACTCAGTAAACACTGGCAATAGCTGCTAAACACATGGAGCAACAAGGATTTCTATGCTGATGGAAGGGATTTTTTCCTCCAATAAATTACTTAAATATTTGGGGCAATGAATTAAAATTAGATCTCTGCCACAGGTACTGGAATGAGACTTCAGGAGCCCCCCCAAGTCACTGAGAAGATCTAACACCACATACCCCTACCTGCTCTCAGGTAATTCAAAATAACAGCAATGCAGAATCCTACGGATCAGCGGATCAGCGCAAGGAGGCCCGAGAATGAGAAGACTTTGAGGAGGATGACCTTGGTGCTTTTGAAGAATATCAGATTCATTGTCCCCTCCCTCAGTCTGGTTTGGTTTGGTTCCTAATTTGGATGAAGACATTTAGGTTATCATTAAATTGCCTTTAGGTGTGAAGGTTCAGTCTCTAGGATTTGATATTAACTACATTGCAAGTTTCTTAAAAACAAAAATTCAAAACTGCTCTTTAATTTCAAACTAAAAGCTTCTACTCTTTCATAATTAGTGTTCTGCCTTTATTTCCCTAAACTAGTCACTCACTAAAACATGTTGCAGACCTATCTAGGTACATCTGCAATGTTGGCAGCATGCTGACCTTAACTTAATGGGCACACTTAACCCTATAACTCATGGGGACCTTATTTTGATGAAGAGCTGGCTTTCCTCCAGTAGAACTGGCAGGTCTCCTTGTCCCCATTGCCTAGCAAGGTATCTCCAACAAAGGCAGTCTCATGAAAGGTTGCTGAATGAATGAAATCCTCTAAACAAGATGTCTAAGTGGAATGCAACTGGGGATGGTAAAATTAATAATAATAATAATAATAATAATAATAATAAATTGATGCCGTACTCTTTCCCATTCAGCATCTGTCTCCAAGGTCTGCGTGGGTAGATTAAGAATAGTCTGCATGTAGAGAAGTGGACACTATTTTATATAGTTCAAGTAAACTCCATATGAACATAAATCTGAAATATGCAGAAACTTGCTTTAAGGACAGACAGGGTGATCGCAGCCTGTGTTGCTAATCGCACAGCCTCGGGCTGAGTCGAGAGCAGCCAAGGCCAGGGTTGGAGAGACAGCGAGGTGGGTAGAAGTGGCTCCAACTGCCACCCCCACGGAGAAGCCTAGGACGGCCTCAGGGAGGGTGGAGGCGGGCGGGGATAAGCCTAAATCCCTGGACGCCCTTAGTGTGCGCGGCACCCCCTGCTCCCAGCATCTCGCCGACGCCCGCTTTTCATCCTCAACCCCGAGAGAGGGAACCCCCCAGCGGGGCGTCGCGGTCTCCCTCCACGCTCCCCACGCGGCTCACAGGACAAAGGTCTGCCCATGAGCTCGGCAAGCTCTGCGGGACCCGAACGTCTCAGCAGGTGGCCAGGTCCCAGTCGCTGGTTTCCGAACCGGCGCCCCAATCCCGACGCCTGCTCCCCAGGCGCATGGTGGAACACTCTTTTCCAATTCCTGGTCTGCAATTTAGTTTGGGCGAAAAGGATTCTCTTTCCCAAGGCAACATATCTCAGGACTATATTTTGTCTATTTTTTTTCTTTTTGATACGTTACATTACCTGTGATCCTATTTTTGGTTGCCAGAGGAGTATTAAAACCGTTTGATTGTGTAAATATTGCCTCTATTACGGGTGATGATCCTGAACCTTTTCATTTCAAGGCCCCCCGGGTGCACTCAGGCCACGCGGCCTGTGAAAGGCCTGGCGGGTGCGCCTCCCTGCGCTGGCCTGAGAGGGGCATTCCTCCATTGTGCTTATTGATCTTCGTCTCTCCTTTTGTTCCAAAGGTTTGCAACACACTGTGTATTATTTGTGCCCCAAATAATGGAGGGGCAGTCCCAGCCTATGGCTTCTGTAGGCTCTCTGTGACAAACAACAGCTTGATGTTTCTGTATCTGTATCTTCCATCCATTACCATTGATTTCATTCCCTCTACATTTATTTCCAGGCCCCACTTATCTGAGCCTCTGGAAGAGCACTGGTTCTGCTGATCGCCTGGCCACAGCCATGGAAAGCCCTGGAAGGAAAAGCTCTGAGTGGACGGGGACTGTGGGACTCTGTGGGCAGGCTCCCTTTACTTGTGTATCTCTCTGATTCTCTCCGCCACAACCCTAGGACCACTTCTCTTTACATTAAGTATTCCAAGGGGTCCAAACAAATGAACTCCCAGGATTCCAGCCTGGCATTTATAAAACTCAGGGCAGGGTGACCAAAGAAAGAAACTACTCAGAATTAGAATAGTTGCTAGTCACAGTCCAAAACAAAACAGGTTTCTGATAGCACTAATGATATGACTCTTTCTGAAAGATGAGCCCTGGGTCCCAGGGATCACCCACTCAGCTCCTTGCAAGTCTGCAGAACTTTACCATCCCATCTGGCAGCTGCAGCCATACAGGGCTATGAACTGCACAGGGCCAAAATGAGGTGTGCTCTAAGAAGAAAACACACAGCCAGTTATATAGACTTAGTACCAAAAACGAATGCAAAATATATTAATGTTTTATATCAATTACATGTTTAATGATACTATTTTGGGTATTTGGAGGTCACCAAAAGATATGGTCAAAATTAATTTCACCTGCTTCTTTTCACTTTTTTTTAACACGGCTATTACCACATTAACAATGACATATGTAGATGGCATATTTACACTGGACATTCCTGTTCAAGCAACGGGCTTATCTCCTGCCTTACAGGGTAGTCTCCTCCAGGGACCTTGCCTACTTCCTTGCAACCTTCCGGAACAAAAGTTCTCTGATTGGATCCCCCGCCTTCCACAGCCCTCCCACTCAATTCTACTCTGCACTTTGAGATAGTCTCCTCATCCATAGCTAACTAAACGAACCGTCATGATCAACCCCCTTCAGAAAGAACAGTCTCTACACATTGGCCTTACAAGCTAACATTTCATTCAAATGTTTGGACCTGGTATAAAAAGACAGCTGCAGATTTGCAAAAGTGGTGTAGTTATTGGAAAAGGTTGTAGGATACTAGATTTGTACCAACCACTGAGCACAGCACAGTCTGAGGGAAGTTTCTGATGGTAGAAGTGCGAGGAAATAGGTGGCAACACCCAAATACAGATGGCTCCTGGTAATTGACCATCTCTTTTTCCAAGTGGCCGAAAGTCTTATTTCCAGAACACAGCACAGAGCAAACCATCTGCTAAGGTTCAGGGAGAGGCTTTAGTAGGTCCTATATGGAGAGCAGAGCAAATTAGGCAGAACTTGAGCATGGTAGTGGAACATGCCAGAGGTCACACAACACCTCATGCTAATTGCAAGGGACGTGAAGGACTGTTGCAGTGACAGATGTCTACTGGGCCTCTGCTAGGCCTTTGTTGTCCTCGTGCCTTGGGAACTTGGATATGTTGCCTTGCTGTCTGTTTCCTGTCATTTTTTTCCCAAAAAAAGTATTTCAAGAAATAGTCTCTCATATTAATAGTGTACAAGCAGACACATCCCAGGGACAAGGGACAAGATTACAATGCACAACTATTTCATTTTCCAAAGACTTGAAGAAAATTAAACTTTTCAGATCTTTTCAAACTTTTATTTCAGGTGTGAAGTTTTGTTTTAAATGCTTGAAAGGCCTGAGTTTTCTTTGTAAACATAAACTGGGTGTCACTAGGTCAAACCAGTGGGACACCTGATCTCTCCCATCACTGGCCATGCCACTAAGGGGTCTGGCAGTCACCTCCTCTTGTCTTCAATGTATCTCTCAAAACTGAAAAGTTAGTTTGCACTTTACATCATGTAAAACAAAAATTACAGATAAACTATATAATACAGAAATACATATAGCCACTTCCCAGAGATTACAAATAACTTGCCAGCAAGGTGCTTTTCAATGCAAAACAATAATCCAGAGTCCATGCCCCCAACTCTCATACTCCAGGCCACCATTCACCTGCTCTAATTACCCAGGGCCAATACCAGACAACCCAAGAGCCCCCTCCAAAATGACTCAAACTAGCCAATCCTGAACCTGCTCACCCTGCCTTGCTGTTTCCACCCATCGAAACCACAAAAAAGGCTCTTGTCCACATTTATCCGCTCACTCCCTCTGCCTCCTAACTTCTCCTGGTGATTTCCCTTGTGGCCTGCCCTCTCCTCTGGGAACTGTAACACTTTTTTTAATGGTGAGCATCTTCTGACCTATTTGCCTCACCACACCTAAGTAATAACAACACCAGTTAAACCACAGTCACCTCTGAACACTCCCTGTTAATTCCTATATGACCACAAAACAACGATTAACATTTGGAAATTAACATCAATACATTACATCTATCTGATCTTCAGACCCCGCTTGAGTTTTGCCAATTATCTCAATAATGTCCTTTAGAACAAAAAGATTCAGATGAGAACCAGACATCACATTTAGTTATTAGGTCTCTTAACATCATTTAGACTGGCACAGTTCCTTGGTTTTTCCTTAGATTTCATGAAATTGACTTTTTGAATATTAGCTCTTTATCAGATATGTGATTTGCAAATATTTTCTTCCAATCAGTAGATTACCTTTTCATTGTTTTGGATGTTTCCTTAGCCGTGCAGAAGCTTTTTGTTTTAATGTAATCAAAATTGTTTATTTTTGTTTTTGTTGCTTTTGCTTTTTGTGTCAGATTCTTTGTATTCCTATGGTATCGACTGTAACTTCTCTTTTTTCATTTTTGATTTTATTTGTTTGAGTTTTCTCTTTTTTTCTTGGTGAGTCTAGCTAAAGGTGTTTCAATTTTGTATATCTTGCCAAAGAATCAGCTTAGTTTTGTTGATCTTTTCTATTGTTTTCCAGTCTCTATTTCATTTATTTCTGCTCTAATCTTCGCTATTTTCTTCTTTCTGTTAACTGTGGGCTTCTTTTATTCTTTTTCTAGTTCTTGAGGTATAAAGTTAGGTTGTTTATTTGAGACTTTTCCTGTTTCCTGAGGTAGGTGTTTATTGCTGTGAACTTCCCTCTTAGAAGTGCTTTTGCCGCATCCCTTAAATTTTAACATATTACATTTCCATTTTTCTTTGTCTCAGGGTCTTTTTAAATTTTTCCTTTGATTGCTCCTTTGACCTTTGATCTATTGATTGTTTGATAGCACTTTGTTTACTCTCCATGTATTTGTGAATTTTCCAGTTTTCTTTGCGTAATTAACTTTTAGTTTCATATCATTGTGGTCAGAAAAGATGCTTGATATGATTTCAGTCCTCTTAAATTGTTAAAATGTGTTACGATCTATCTTAGAAAATCTTCCATGTACCATTGAGAGGAATGTGTATTCTGTTCTGTTGTTTTCTGATAGAATGTTCTGTAAATATCTAAGTTCATTTGGTCTAATATGTCACTTAAGGCTGGTGTTTGTTTTATTATTGGTTTTCTATCTAGTGATTTATCCATTGTCATAAGTTGAGTATTAGTCTCCTACTACTCTTGTATTGCTGTCTATTTCTCCCTTTAGGTCTGTTAATATTTGCTTTATATATTTAGGTTCTCCTATGCTGGGTGTATAAATATTTACAAATGTTATTTCTTGTTGGATTGACCCTTTTATCATTATGTAATGCCTTTTTAAATCTCTTATTACAATCTTTATTTTGTCTGATATAAAACAAATTTGTCTTTGGGGAGAAACTTTATAACTATATAAATATCTTGTTTCTCATCTAACTTTCAATTTACATAATAGCATAAACTCATGGCTTCTATTTTATTCAATAGCTTATAATCTGCTACCTATAATTCATTTTAATGTTAGTCTTATTCTTTATTTTATTCTCAAATTGACCCAGATTTGGCAATTGGGAGTTCCTTAAAAGTGGCTTCAGTGCCTTTTGACAGGTCCCATCATTTTTTGAGCATTTTCTTGCTTTCTGTCTCAACAATTTCATCTAGTACTTTCCTTGCCCCAGCCTTGGAATTGGATATTTTCCCAAGGAATTCTCTCTATTTTTTTTTTTAAAAGGAGAATGGTATTTATAAGTTAAGATCTAGCAATGGATGTGTTCATTTTTATTGAGGTAGTGCTGTTCTCAGGCCATCTTGGTGAGCAGAACAAGGGAATGGAAGGATATAATTACATGCATACACATGCACACACACACATTTATATTTATTTCTCTGTCTATAGCTTCATTACATGTGATTTAATCATTGGAGAAGAAGAGGATAAAGGAGATGCTGCCACTAGGTTTAGGTTTATGAGGATTTGGTTCTTTCCTAGTTTTTGTTTGTTTATTGGTTAGTTGGTATATTAATTTGCCAGGGCTAGCATAACAAAATACTCCAGGTTGGGTGGCTTAAGCAATATAAATTTATTTTCTCACAGCCCTGGGAGGCTAAAAGTCTGAAATCAAAGTGTCAGCAGAGTTGGTTTCTCCTGAGACCTCTCTCCTTGGATTGTAGATGGGCTGTCTTCTCCCTGTGTCCTCACATGGTCTTCTCTTGGTCTATGTTATGTACTACCCTCCACTTCTTATAAGGACACCAGTTATATCAGAACAGGATCCATCCATATAACCTAACTTTAACTTGAATACCTCATTAAAGGCCCTATCTCCAAATATAGTCACATTCTGAGGTACCGAATATTAAAGCTCCAACATATGAGCTGGAGTGGAGTTTGGGATAAAACTCAACCAATGACAGTCAATTTACCAGAAAAATCATCATGCAATTTGGCATCAATTTCTATGTTCTAAATCAATAACATCAGGCTTAAACAAATGAATAATAATAAACATTTTTAAAATAAACAAGATCATAATTCCCTCCCTGTAGTGGGGAATTCAGTGGGGAAGCCCAATCTAAATTGTGCCCACGGTTCACGAAACTCCTTTTCTTTTAGGCCATTTCCATAGACCTGCAGAGCTCTACCCTTCATGATACCTATAACATGGTTATATTCAATTTATCATTTTAATTTTACTTTTAATATCCTAAAAATGTCCTTTTAGAATTTATTAACTTATTAATTCATTAACAATTTATTATTTAAGATTGACCTTCAAGGTAAGTAAAAGCTGTATTGGGAGATTTCCATTTCTCAAAAATTTTGTTCTTCACAAATAGTATTGTCATTTTTTAACATTTAAACTGGTTCAAAAAAGAAACAAATTTCTTCTTCATTTATTTCCATCTCACTTTTTTCCAAATTAGTATTCATTAGGGGGAAACTTTCCAGCAATCTCAAAGTCAACTAGAAAGTTATTTTTAGAAAAAAGTAATTTATAAAGAATATTAACCTTGATTTTATGGTTAACCAGATATTTTGTTTCTTTTCTTCCTAGTTTCTCTTTTCTCTCTCATGTAGCACAATATTTGAAAAAGACCAGAGAATATTCTCTCCCACTTTGGTTTCAGTTTTCTGATAAAGCAGCATTTGGGATAAAGAATGTTTTATAAGGTCAATGAAGAGGCTTATTGATTTGAGATGTCACCATGCTCACTTGCATTTTATTTTATTGAGGAAGTAAAACTATCTCTATTTGCAGATGACTTTTTTTTTTTTTAATTCTCACTTAAATTTTAGGCAGGATAACACAAGTGTGTTATTTTATCTTCCTCTGGCCAAGGGTAACTTATGTTTGTCCTGTGGGCCTCCCACAAAGTTTCTCCACATGGGATGGGTCGCACAAGCTCGGGCAGCGACAGTGCGCAGCACAGGCACCCAGCCTTCCACTGTGCCTTTTGCGGTGAGACTCCTGATCTCACTGAGATTCAGTTTCCTCTGTTATAAAATAGGGATGATTGCCACTGTCAGAGCACCTAGCACACAGTGAATGTTCAACAATAACTTTGTATTGAATGAGTGTGAGAATAAAAAAAAAAAAATGTACGCAAATACCTTAGCACATTGCTTAAAGGATACAAAACCTTTTTCAACAATACTTAGTAGCCCAGGAGACGAATCAAGAGAAAAGGCATTAGGAAAAGAGAATCGAAAGGTGGTTTGTTATTCCTACTTATAGATATATAGAGTGAAAGATCAAGTAATTGGTGTAAGAACTTAGGTTAAAAATCAGAGGAACTTCAACTTATTCCCTTTTGAGTAAACCATCTCACATCTTCATATGATATGGGAGATTCCACAAACCATCATATTTGCCTTTTGTTTTATTTTCCCCACTAGAGTAACATCCAGTCTTCAAAGCCAGCCCTCATCCTGGAGATGATTTGTCATTACTCCTGGATCTCAGCAAGTCAGCCATCGCGGTAAGCAGCAATTTGTGGGGCACACCACCTAGGACGACGCAACTGCTGAGCATCTTCCCTCATGAGTGAAAATGCGCCACATTTTCTCCCCAGGTATTGTTCTTTTTCCCTTCACCAGCTTCTCAGTCTGAGTTATGGTGAAAGTTTTAGAAAGACTTTAAAAGGTCAAAAAACAGAATAGTTCCCCTTTCTTTACCAAAACGAGGCATTCCTTGCATTTCCTAGAATTTTCTTCTTCCCCTTCTACCTCTTCCTCTTCTCCTTTCATATTATCTATTGAGAATTTCCCATGACTTCAGTCCTTTTTGAGTAGTGTCTCATTTAATCCTCACACCAGTCCTAAGGAGTCTCACTCCTCCCATTAAAAAACAGAAGCCAAGTTTAGTGAATTCAATAACTTTTCCAAACTTGAGCTCCTGCTGAGAGATAACCAGGCCCCTGTCCCTGCCAGAAGTGCCCACTTGGATGCTGACCATCAGTCTCCATCCTTCCTTCACATCACACTTCTCAGCCCCCACCATCAAATTCCAGCTCCTCAATCCACAAGACCCTGCACAGACTGACCATAGGAACTCCTTAAAGCATCTTTGTGTTATTCCCCTCTCTGCCATGCTGACATGGTCAGTGCCTCTTCATTGGTCACTAGACGAAATCACAGTTCCTCACCTGAATACTCAAGCTGCACAATTTGGCCTCAACCAGCCCTGTCCTCTTTACCTCCTAGACTTTCCAAAACCCCTCTCCATTGTTGATGCATTTTCAAAACATCTTCCCCAGATATTACACTCTTTTACACATACACACACGCACACCTCCCTTCACAGACACATGTCTACACGCACACTAACAGATAAACACACATGTAAAATACCACACACACATCCCTGCATAGCCACACTCCTGCATAAACACATGCAAACATCTGTACACATAACACACCCCTACCTATGCATCCTTACCCACACACTCCCAAGCATGCACACACACACACATTCTATACACACAAATGTCTTTGCACATACACCCTGCACACACACATATGCATGCATACATACATACCCCTATACACACTCTCCTGCACACACCCCTAAACACAAATATTATTCCTATACACACACCCCTAAGTACATACAAACATACCTACACACACACACATACAACTCACACACACATGCACAACCAGGCCAATATATTGAGTATGGATGAAAAGTGAAAGAAACTAGGACTACATTTTATAATTTAATAATTACAGTAATGAGACTGAGGGAAATTTTCTTTGTTAAATTTTTGTTTTTAAATAATGTGATTTGGCAATAAATGTATTCTGAGAGGAGAAAGATCAGTCGAGGTAATATAATCAAGAAGTCTTTGTGCACAGGAGACGTTTTAGAAACCTAAACAAGACAGTGTAAATCTCAATTTTAAAGAGCAAAAAAGAAGACACTTTGGTGTCTTCATTTTGTATGTATTTGTTTTGCTTTTTAAAGGATCATGGAATTGAAAGCATGGAATTTGTTTTGCTTCATCACAGTGAGAAAGTTGCTATCCCATTTAATGTGAAGCTGTTTTTTTTATTATTCAGTTACTTGTGAGTTTTTGGAATACATCACTTTTATATAGCTCAAAGGCTAACGAGGTTTTTCAGTTGAGTAAGTATATACTAGTTTCAAAAAAAAAAAAACAATGATAAAACAGAAACTCAATCAAGAGATATGTTCCTCATGCAATTTATTATCAAGTTAAGAAGGAGGAACTACTAGAGTTTTGAGAATTCAGGTATCAGGCTTGACTTGATGCGTGCTTATACCATCTGGATTATCATCATCTACTTGCCTAAGTTAAAATTTTCTCACTTCGAAAAGACTTATAGCAGATACCTTTATATTAGGACAAATACAGCTTGTTATCCTCAAATCTATGTGCTTAATATTTATGAGGAGAAAAGCACCATGCACAATAAAACCATTTCCGATGTGTCAAGTTTTACAGTGAGTCATGGGTCTGTCTAACCAGATAAACGTGACAGGACATCCTGCAGTCACTGTGCAGTTTTTCCAATGCTTCTCATTTCTTCTTTTTTCTCTTTTCTTGACTTTTGTATGAGATACAAAAGCAACCAAATTTTAACCAAATACTAAAACATGCTGTAATTATAGTTGCAATTGTATACAAAAAGAAATTTTAAAGGCACCTTTGGAAGAGTACTGTATCTGATAACATCCCTGCAAGTTTCTATTTTAGAGAAAAATCTTCTTTCTATTGATTTTTTCCATTTGTACTCTTTTCTCCCCTCACTCACACTCTTGCCATGTTCTTGGTTTTAGTGATTGTTTTTTGCTTTCACTGGGAAATAAGGAACTTCTCTGAAAGACTAAAGGATATACAGTTTTGTTTTGGTGACATGCTATTTCATAATGAATTCCCACATCTACTTTAAAATGATTTTATATTTCTTCCCAATAGAATGGTGAAAGAAGCATCCGATCAAGCAGATAGCAGCAACCTGGGCAACCAGTGAAATGGTTGAGGATTCATAAAAATACAACGAAAGTCAGTGAACATGTACGTTTAAAAAGGAAAAAAATTAAGAAACTCACATATTATTTAGGTTTTACTGAAAGAATATAATTCATGGTTTCTTTAGCTAATGATGACGACAATGACCCATAGTAAACATTAACTAATTAAGCTGTATTTGGTTTTTACAAATGTTCTCAATCTCTTAAGCATTATATATCACACCAAGAGGTTATAATCCAACTCAAGTTAAAATAGAACTCAAGGTATAATCCAAAGGATAAACATGTAAGGAGTTGAATTGGATCAAACATTTAGTTGTAGTTGTTAATATGTTTACACAAAGGTAATGCATGACTTTGATAATTATTCTTTCCTGCCATATACTGGCTGTGTGATACTGGCAAGTTGGGTCAATCATAGTTACAGCTTTCGTTTTCATTTTATCATTAATTCTATAGCTAGTTTATTAACCATTTCAACATCATTTGTTAGTTAGGCCACTGTTTCTTGATTAGAGCATTGCAAGGTGTGCAAGAAGTGTAAATTCATGCAAAAGTGGGAAACAGAATTCAGTTTTCAGAAAGCCCATCACATCTTTGAATTTTTCTCTTCCTCGACAGAGGACCTGTGCCAGTGACGGTCTTGGACTTAAAACCTGCTGCTCTGGCAAATCCAGCCTGAATCCTGCAGCTGCTTTCAACAGAGTAGGGGTGGGGGCAGTGTTTTTCATTCCTGTTTCCAGACTTACATCATACATATGTGATAACACAGGTCATACATCCACACATATATACTAGTATGGCCTCTTCAAGTGCATTTAAGAAATTGTCTTAAAATTGGAATTTTTTTCTCAAGCTGTCTTTAGCCAAAAGTGATTAGGTTACTATAGCTTTATTAATTCTCAATCATTTTTCTGAACCTATTTCTTTGGGGTATCTTTTCTGTAGAGTTAAACCAGGTACTGCCAGAGAAATAAGTAAAAATTTACAAATTACCTATCAAGACTACTTGCACTCTCTCAGGAAGATGCCTTTTTCAGCCATGTACTTTGGCAGTATTCTAAACTTCCAGGTTCAGATAACAAAACGTTCACATGTAAAGAACCTTAGAAGATTTGGTATTGGATTCTCATCACTGTAAGGCTTTTTTCTTTCCATTAAACCGGAGCATCTTGTTCAGCTGGTTTTTAAAAGTCCATAATAGTTGGTGAAGGTTTAAGTTCCTTTATACTAATAATCTTCTTACCAATTCTTTTGTATGCAAATGCCCCTCAAATAATTTTCCTTATTGAAACAAAAAGCTGCTTCTGATTGTCCTAAGCAAATTGTTGCCATATACAGCTCAATTAATTGCTCCGGGTCATAGTAAATTATTTTCTTAGATAAAACGCCCTGAACTGGTAATGAAAGTCTTCAGAGTAAGTCTTAATGTCAGAAGCATAGAATCTGAAACCTGGAAGTTGCAATAGATGCTATGATGATCAAGCTTTGAGTTTAAACATGAGGGAACCAAGGTTTTATAGCTAATAAATGGTGGAGCTAGGGCTGAACTTAAGATCTTATAATTCCTTTATAAAGTTCATTGTATAAGAGAAAGTCCATTTTTATTGCCAGCTGACATCCCAGAAAACTTAGGCCTTTTTTATACATAAAACAAAAAATTATTTTGTTTATAAGATTAATTTTTAATACAGAGAAAAATGAATTCATTTTTTTTTTGTGCCACTGTGCTAGGCGCAAAAATATAAAGGTGACTAAGAAACTGTCCTCAACCTAAAGAATCTCTAGGTCCTCCTTGACCTGACAGTGGAATATCGATCCGGGATGTGGCCACATGCCATCTGTATTTGAAGCAGAGGATGGTCAGATGAGGTGGGTCATCATTAAACAATGGCAGGGAGACCAATGGGATGCACCCTGGTTCTGCCTCAGTAGACTTGAGTTGAATCTGAGCTCCGCATTCGTTAGTTATGTGACCTTGAATAAGTCTTAATTTTTCTTTATCACACTTTTATCATTCGTTGAATGAGGGTTGTAGTTGCCATGTCAGTGTGGTTTTCAGAACTAAATAACATAAAACATATAATGTACTTGAACAATACCTAGCACTCAATAAATGTTGGTTACCTTCCCCACTGCTGAAAAGTAGAAGTCACATCTACCCTCTCGACCACAAATACTTCTTGTAAGACAGAATAAAATAATGTATTCTGAAATAACTTTTAAAATAGTATTATTATATTTCTTTTACTATAATATTATCACAAGTACCATCTTACTCCTTATTTCTTTTCAGCTCAAGCATTTCAACTGCTTAAAGAAAACCCATTTGTGTGACCCTAACCACCTTCCAAAAAATACAAAAAATACAAAGAGTAACTAAGAGGTAGAATATAATTACCATGTGGAGATTATATATATAGTTTCCCCCCTTAAGGCTGCTGTAACAACTGTACTGAAATATTTGGCATTTCAGGCTTGTACATGTTATCACTCTGATCTCTGCCTTCATTTTTATATTGCATTCTCCCTGAGTGCAAGTCTATATGTGTTCAAATTTTTCTTTTGTATAAGGACAGGGCCATATTGAACAGGGGACTCCCCTATATGACCTCTCTTAACTGGATTTGTTTCTAAATAGAGTCCCATTCACAGGTACTGAAGATTAGGATGTCAGTGTATTTGGGGAGGCCACAATTCAAGCCACAATGGCTAACAGGTTTACCCCATGAAGCAAAGCAAAGCATTGCTTCTCTGGGTTCCAACACAGCAGCACTAGCCTCTTGTAACACACTAACTCTTCGTTTGGCAGACTCAGTTTGCCCACCCCCTGCCTGCTGCTTATGTGCACTGTGCTTAGTGCTTAGAGTAAGAACAACAAATGAAAACAAAACAGAAGGAACAGGTGGATCCTTCTTCAGGAATTTGCCATCTGGTGTAGGAGCTTCATGTAGATAAATAACAATATTAGAATAAAGGTGTATAGTGATGAGTTTCAGCAGGCACTAGAGGTAACTTTCCATAGGATTTCAAGAGAGCAAGCATTGCCATGTATCGAAAAAGGCTTCCTTGATGAGGTGGAAATTGAACTAGTCCTTGAAGGATGGTTAAGAATTGGCCATAGGAAGATAAAGGGAAAGGGGGCATGTGAAAACAGACATGAAGTTATCTGTCACTGTGCCTTAAGCGGCATAAAAATATCCTCAAAACCCTGTGTACTCGGACTATCATTTGAGCTTTTGTTCCTCCTTCCATTTCTTCCTCTGCCACATGCCATCACCACTTGAGGCATATATTAGGAAAAGTGAGTGTCTTCACTGCCTTCACAATGCTTGGTGAGCTAGATGTCAAACTGAGTATAGTCAACCCAGTAACCACAGAAGAGCCTTCTGGGGTCATGTAAATGAGCAATTCAGGTTCAGGCTAGTCAGGTAAATAAATATACATAGTCTTAAATTCTAACTTTATTAACGTGACTTTTTCCTCTTGTAATTTTGAATCCTACCTACAATCATATCTGAGGAATCCTTAAGTTTGAACCAAATATTATATCCCACAGGACAGTTGTATTTTTAGAATAGCAATGTTCTCAGAGCTTATAACTAATCAAAATAAACAGGACTTCTGAGGAACAGACACACATAAACTATTTAGATCAACAGAAAGACACACCCAGAATCAGAGAAAACCACAAACCTACCCTGGATGAACTCTACCTTTAAAGTATGATTGAGATTTTACTGAGTGACCTGTGAGAATACTCTGCATTTTCTGAACTTTTCAGGAGGCAGAGGTGGAGTAAAAAATGTCTATAGTGAAGCCGTAGAGGTCTCCTCTAACACTTTGGCTGGGCACAAGACATCACAGACTTGTGGGTCTGACATGCTCTGTGAAGACAAGGAAATGAGGTTAAAGTACACTGACACCTCTCCACATATAATCGGAACCTACAGATTCCTACAAAATACTCCTCATCTCACAGCAATCGTGGCATGTACGTACAAGAAGAGGTACATACATATCAGGCTGGTTCTACAAGGAACTGGAGGGATTCCATTGATGCCTTCTTCTAGGGCAAACATGTGAGGCAAAATTCATTCAAAGGCAGTATAGACTGAGAAACAACATCCAAGATGGTCACCAAACTAAATATAGACATACATACATAAAAATCATCCAACATTGGTCAATTCAGATAAAGAATGTTACCAGAATATAAAATCATTATCAACTTCACATAAGCATCCTCATCTGGCTGTCTTCACCCCCCAGTTGCTACCAAAGTGCTTTTTGGAACTGAATTCAGCATGCCCTCTTGCTTCTGGCCCATAGGAGGTACTCAGTGAATGGAGACGTGGCCTAACAGAAAGAGTCAATAGACAAACAAGAGACAGCACTAGCCAGACTGGACAAGGCCCCTGACAGTTCACCATAAAAGGTTACGACGGACAATTCTGTCCACATAGAATGACATAAAGCTCTAAGGAAAAGGCTGGGTTTGTTTTCACACCGGGAAAGTAATGCATCACTTTCACATTCACAATTTTAACTGTTTTGCTGTCATGTCTGTGACAGTGGCCAAGACAGTAGCACAGTGCCAGGGGCCTCAGACACGATGCTGGTTGGCACCACGCAGCAGCAGGGGGTCGCCCTTACATGAGTAGCGGTGTTTTCTCTTTGACAGCAGATCCTAAGCACATCTATCTGCACACTTATCACCTGGGCCCAAGAGTTTGGACATGCTCATACTTCAATACCTTCCTGGACACCCACACCGACACCGTTGTACTACACAGCACCTGAGTCACCAAACCAAATTGATCATGAACACTTTTTCCATGTAATAGCTATTAGCATTTGATACACATTTAGATAAATTTGTGCATAAACAATATTTTGTGAAAATTGCTAACATTTTTCTGTAGTCTGAAAGGGTTTTTATGATTTTCCTTTTTTACTTATTCATTCCCTGGTATCTACAACCATTTGTACTAAAGTCACCCCTCTGGCTGAACAGAGGTTTGATTTTTTAATCTTACTCACACATGCACATGTACATGTGACTCCCTTAACCTTGGAGATAGAGGCACCCACGGTGAGAGTAGAAATGAGCCTGAGCCCCTGGTGTGACTGGTAGAGAAGAGATGGAGGGAGAAGGGATGCAAGGGGCACAGCGCTGTCTCTAAGAAGGGGGAGAACCTCTGCTCAGGCCCTCAGAAGCAGGAGAGCCTGGCCAGAGGCCTCCTCCCACAGCTTTGGGACTAGAATCTAGTCCACTGGGCCAGGCCTCCTCCCAGACTCCCAGAACTCATGCTTTCATGGTACGTAACCACTTCAGGTGGCCTTTGCTTTTTAGAAGTTGAGGAGGAGGAGAGCATAAGACAAAGCACCACAGCTGAGTACTCATTTATCCACATCGCATCTGCTCCCATGGCCCAGCCCATCCGAGCAGGATGCTGGTCCAGCTTCATAGACCAGGGTGGATGGGCTCTGTTCACCCTTGGATGTGATTAGTAGAGCAGCATCTTCCAGAATGAATTAAGTTATACGGACTGCTTTCAAAACCAATGTCTGCAAGAGGCACCCCTTCACTCCCAGAGCAACAGGGCAGGTTTGCCCCAGGGCAGAAAGAAGGGGTTTGTCTCTTTCTGCAGCCCTTTCCAACCCAGCACCTCCCTCAGGTTCCAGTTCCTGCTTCCAGGGTGCACTGACTTCCTTCTCCAAAGCTCACCTCTCTTCATGATGTCCTGGGTACCACAAAACCTTTTACCTCTCTGTCTTCATCCAAACTGCCACAGTCTTAACGCATTTCACTTCAGTGACACTCCTGCCAAAAATGCATAGCTTGAATCCAATTATGAGGAAATATCACATAAACCCTAATTTAGAGAATTCTACAGTCACTGGTATGTACTTTAAAAAAAAGCAAAAGTCAGCACTGTGAAGCACAAAGAAGACTGGGTAACTTCTAAATTAAAGGGAGACCAAGGACACAGAAAAATTAAATGCAAAGCATGACCTGGGACTTTATTTTGTTATGAAGTATATATTTGGGACAATTGCCAACATTTGAATATGTTCTATAGGTTAATTAATAGTGTTGTATTAATGTTATTTTCCAGATAAGAGAATGTTTCTGTTTTTGGAAAATATACACTAAAGTATTTAGGGATAAAGGGACATCATATCTGCAACTTATTCTCAGACAAAGTTATAGATAGAACACAAATGTGGCCAAATGTTAACAGTGGGAAAAGCTGGCTGAGGGACACCTGGTGATTTTTTTCTGCAATTTTTGGAACTTTTCTTTAAACCTGAAATTATATTAATATGAAAAGCTAAATACATAAGGTCCCAAATACTATAAAAAGCAGCTAGAAAATAGATTTGCTACCTCAAGAATTAGAACCGGGATAGGGCAGGTACTTGGGTCCTGAGACCAGCTCAGTTTGAGGGGATGGGCGTCCTCACTTAAAAGTAGGAAAGCAGAAAGTAGGCAAGGAAGGAGATATGACACTGGGGCCTCCTCCCTGGGGGAGAAAGCAGAAACAAAGTCATAAGCAATTATTCCTCTGACCTTCTGGACCCTCCCCAGTAGACCTCAGAATCCCCCAATGTGACTATGATTTATTTATTTATTTATTTTTATGAATAGTTTAACATTTTGGTCTAACTACCATGTGGCGCAATCTTATATATTACTGAGTGACAAATTAACTTTGTTGTAAATTTGATAAGATTTCAATTCTAATTATGCTATTGATGTTATTACCATTATTTGACTCAGCTTTAACCATTTCTTGTTCAGGTGGCTTGGCTGTTCCTTTATAATGTAGAAGAATTGAGAAGAATGTGGCCTGCATGTACCCTTGTTTGCTTTCAGGCACACTGAGCTGTTTCTGTGGTATGTCAGGCTGAGAAGCCCCAACTTTGTAGAAGGCATCGCCAACTCAGGGTACAAGCTCAGTCATATGGACAGAAAGGGGTTCAAATCCAGTGGAGACCATTTCGGTGAAGTGAATTTGGGCAAGTCACCTATACCTCCAGAGACTCTTTCCATATCTATTGAATATAGAAAATAAAACCTGGTGAGGATTGACTGGAGACTATAACTAACATGACCTGCCCAGTTCCTGAGTGGTAGTTGTGACAGAAAGCCTCAGAAACCACTCTCTTCTCAATGAACTCTGCATGAACCAACTCTCGTTTTTCTCCATGAAATGCTACTGCACCCCTCCAGTAAAGTGAACCCTCACTTTCTACAACACTTACTTTTCCAAAAGCCAGTGTTTTTTTTTTATGTGTTTGTGCCTGCTACTACAAATAGGCAATTTAATTAAGTAAAAACTTTAAAAATATAAGTGAAAACATTGCTTCTATGTAAACCATGTTGAATATTTGAAAAGTCACAGGTAAATGGTAAAAGCAAATAATTCTGGTGAATTAGGTGTGGGTGAAGCAGCTAGAAGATAAGAGAGTGTGGGTGACACGGCTTTGCAGGCCTTTCCGTCTGCTTTCACAAAGGTGTAACTGGAAATCAGATATGGGGTTTCATGAGTGTCATTTAGGTAAGAAAGATGACACAGAATACCAAGCAGGGGACTTGTACTATGAAGAAACACAGTGGCATCACATGAGATACTGACAGTGATTGAATATACTTTAGGTTGAAGTTCAAGTAAAATGTTTAAGGCACATTTACATCATTTTTATGATTCCCTGATTTTAAACAACTTTTTGATTCATCAGTTCCAAATGTGTCAGAGAGGCCTTCTAGTGTATTTTACTGAAACACCGGTGATGGGCAGAAACCCATTTGCTCGGCACACATACCTTACATCTTCCTAAGATGTTTGGCTGGGGCTCTTTCACAGCTGCTCCCAATCTTGGCTGCTCATTAGAACCACCAGAGAGCTTTAAAGCTTCTGATGACTCCATCCCCTTTCTCCACAGCCCTCAACTTTAATTACATCATCTGGGTGGGGCCTGGGCAGGTGAGTTGTCATTGCTCTGTATTATTTGCTACTTGGGACTCAGAAATCAGTTCTGCAGCCAAGTTTGTAAGAGTCAGCTGGAGAGTCTCAGCCTCCACTGTATCTCTTCAGGCAAGGCCAACTAAGAGGCTTGTGAGGACAAATACATAAGGGTCCCTGGGTTGGGCTGAGGAGTCTGAACCCCCAGAAGGCAGCTCCCAGAAGAATGGAAGGGGCACCAGGGACAGACCATACCATGGTAGTGGGAAGGGGTGTAGGTCAGATGGCGAGGTGGGTAGGCCAAGGTGAGAGAGTGTGCAGAGATGGATCAAATTTGGCTGCAAGTTCGTGGTCAGGCATGTGATGATGAAGGTCTGTATTGAAACACAATTTCCCTGAGGTCAGAGATTTCATTTTCTTCCCAATGGGTGATATATAGTATGTTCTTATGCACAGTTGATTCTCAGATTTGCAGTAGTTACGGCCTAATAAGTCACCACAATGAATTAGCTGATACTGCACCATTGTTCCTAGGACAAATACAGGGTTAGGTTGCTGTGAGTCTCTGGCTACCATATTTTCATCAATTGCTTTATAGATAACCTTATTTTATGTTTACATCTGCTTATAGACACCTTATTTAATAGATATTGTTGATTCACTAAGACTGAACTCACACACAGCCAATAGCACCATAATGCATGCCTGCCCGAAGCTTCTCTAAGCTTCTCACATATTTCCTCCATAAGACACCTCGCAGCCATCTTGTGCTTAGCACAACACTTGGAGGTAGGAAGCAATGAAATCAGCAACAACATGCACAAAAATGCAAAAATCATGGCACTACACAGATCACAATAAGGACACACGTTTATAGTACAAGAGCTAAAACAAGAAAGTAGAGCATTGCCTTGTTTGCCTTAGCTGGGAATATGAGCATAGAGAGACTCAAATTTTCACTGCTGTGCTCACGTCCATGAATGTCTATGAAGTGCTATGAGTACTGTTTTGGGGGTTACAAATATATTTTAGTGAGTAGGTGGATTCGCAAATGTGAAATCTGAAAAAAATGAGGATGGACTGTACATAGTTGATGCCATTTCCATTCTTCCCTCCTCTGTCCTCCTCACTCATGTCTCTCACCTGCAAAGCCTGCTTACCCTGTCAAGAGTTCTTTGTTGATTTGCAGCCTGCCTCTGATCACTCCGTTTTGTACCCAGTTTTCAACAGAGAAGACTGTTGAGACAACTCAGTCCATCAATCAAGGAACCAATCCATCAATACTAATGAAGTATTTTAAAGCACCTATAAAGACTTTTGGGAGGTACAGTGGGAAAGAGTAAATATAAGAAGCGATGTCTTCTGAAGAGAGCTTTACTATATACTATTGAGAGAAAATTAACATGTGAAACAAAGGCAGACACACTAAAAGGACCTAAGTCTACTTAAAAATAAATGTTGTCCACTCTAAGTGCTCTAGATGAATGAAGTGATGAACTTAGCTAGGATGCTTGTGTATGAGGAGTTAGATGTGGTGCAGCTGGGTGTAAGGCCAGCTCTGTTTGATGCTGCTTTGTTTCTCAGAAACATTAAAAAAAAAAAAAATAGGACATTCCAGATGTATTCACCACCACCAAACATTTGTGCCCCATTCTTTACTGTCACATGGCTTTAGCTAGGATCTCAGGGACTTACTGGTAATAGTAAATATTTAATTTAGGCCAATATATTTGAGAGATCATCCTGAAGAAAAGTCCAGGAATAGGACTCCACGGGATCTCTGACAGATTTCAGTGACAGGTTCAACACCTTCCCAGAGACAACCTGCCCCTTCCTCTTCCGTGGGAAACCAACCACCACATACCAATGAACATCACAGGTATAAACCATCCTGCATTTTTTTTTTCCTTTAGGGCACTAGTTTGCAAACCTTTCTATTCTCTTAACAAGAACAAATGACTGATGTATAAGATTTTGTTACAAGGTGGCTGACCTGGCCCCTGGCCTGTGGTAGCTGACTTGAACCCCCCGGCCTGTGGCTGAAGCCTCCTCAGGTGGGGCCAGCTTCTTAAAACATTGTTAACAAAAGATAATCAGTCTGAAGTGCTTAGAGCTGTCTGGTGCCCAACAGTCCCTGTGTATTTGCTATTATTAACTCATAGACCAAGTCTTCTACAGGGTGCTGTGTATTTCCCTGTAAATTCTACAGTGAGGGGCAAGGCTACAATCGCAGTGTACAGAATCTTGCTTAAAACAAGTAGTGGGCATCCACAGAGACTGAGACCAGTGTTGCACATTGGATTTGTAAGTGGCATTCACTGACATGGAACATGAGCTTGAATATGCAGTCCCCCTTTCAACAAACACTGGGGTGGCACACGCCAAGTGCCAGTGTTACACGTAGAGATAGTAGGAACGGAAGAATAATGACCATTCGTGTGTGCCAGGCACAGTGTGAGCCCTTTACAGAAGGCATGTCATCCTCCCAGTAACCCTGTGAGGTAGGCAACCCCATCTCCACTTCCCACGAGGAAATCGAAGTTTGGATGATGTGACATGCCATTTAACTCCAGAGGCCCCCGCCCCCCAGCAGTACCCTGCACACCCCGCGTACACCCTTAAAGGGCTTACTCTGTGCTGATTCAGAACTCAGAGACTCTAAGCATCAAATCGGCACGTCTCATCCCCTCTCTAAAGAACTCCAAACGTCGGGGGATCAGAGCACGCCCCCTTTGCTGCCAGGGACACCCCACTTTCTAACGCCGTGGGGAGTAGGCTGGAAGAGAAGGAAAAGAGACACGGGATGCTTCATCGACGCCAGAGGTTCCCTCGGAGAGATGCTTCTGTCGTCGCGCCAGGAGAACGTGGGGCCCGCGCCGGCTCCCCGCTCCCATCCTGCACCCCGGGGCGCCCGGTGACTCCGCCGTCCAAGCTCCGCGCGCCGACGGCCCGCACCGAAGATGCAAACCCTGGGCCGGGGCCAAACGGTCACTTCCCCGCCCCCGGGCTCAGTATGCAAATCCGAGCACCAGGAAGTGGCTGGGACCGCTCGGCCGAGCCCAGCGACAGGCAGTTCCTCCGCCGCCGCCGCGCCCGGCGCCCGCCGCTCGCTCGGGGTCTTGGAGCCCCCGGCCCGACGCGCCGCCGCCGCCGCCAGCCCGCGGCAGGGGCGGCCGCGCCCGCCCGGCCCGCACCCCGCGCCCCGCCGGGCCGCCCCGTCGCGCCCCCCGCCCCGTTCTCGAGTCACCGTGGAGCGCCCCCGCCGCCCCGCGACCTGCACCGCGAGCTGGTGAGTCCGGGCGCGGGCCGCGGGGGGCGGGGTGCGGCGGGGGGCGGACGCGGCGGTGCCGCTCGCCGCAGGCCCCGGGGGCGGGGGCGGGGGCCGGGGTGCGCGCCCCGCTTCCCGGCGGCCCCGGCGCCCGGCCCGGCGGGGCGGCGCCCAGGTGTCTCCGGCCGCAGGTGGCCGGGCGCCGAGGGGCGAGGGCGCGGGGCCGCGCAGCTCTGCAGGTGTCTCCTCCCCGGAGCCGCGCAGGGGCGCCGGGGGCACCGCGGGGTCCTGGGGCGCAGACCCGAGGGCCAGTCCCCGGGCGCTGCGGGGCGGACCCCGGCGGGGACTCCTCGGGTGACACAACCTGGGCTCGTGCCGGGCCCCGGGTCCCCAGCAGGGAGGGGCGGGGCCCGGGCCGGGCCCTCTCCGGGCTCGCGGGCAGCGGCCCTCGGGGAGCGGGGGCAGCCGCGGGACGTCGAGGGGGTGCGGCGGGGCCGGCGCCTCTCGGCCGGCGGAGCAGTCCCGTGCCTCCGCCGGCCCAGAGGAAGCGGGAGCTATTTTAAGAATCCAGGGGTTGCCTGGGGGGGAGGGTGTCAGCGTCAGCTCCCACTGCCCTGCGTTATCTTGGTCAGCTGTGGTGAGTTCTGGACGCTGCGCATTGGTGATGTGCTTTCTAACAGCCGACGTGGGCCTGTGGTCGTGCCGTCAGTGTGTGTGTGTGTGTGTGTGTCCAGTCCCAAACCCACTGAATTTTGCCACCTTTGCCATCTCAGAAACCTGAGTTGAACGCGGTGTGTGTGTGTGTGTGTGTGTGTGTGTGTGTGTGTGTGTGTGTGTGTGTGTGTGTGTGTGTGTGTGTGTGTGTGTGTGTGTGTGTGTGTGTGTGTGTGTGTGTGTGTGTGTGTGTGTGTGTGTGTGTGTGTGTGTGTGTGTGTGTGTGTGTGTGTGTGTGTGTGTGTGTGTGTGTGTGTGTGAACTTTAGCCAGAGGACATTCCCTATTTCAGCTTTCTCACCTTTGGGAGAACCTATCTATCTCCTGAGCTATTTATTGCATGTGAAATTCCAAGCACATCCTAGGTATTCCGTGAATGTTACTGTATATGATTTATTGAAAATAATTCTGTCCATAAAAAAGTGAGGCTCCTTGGTTCTTTGCAATTTGATAATTTTAAACCTAAGACTACCTGTCCCATTTAGTCACCTGGCCTTACTAGTAAACCTGCTTCATACAGTTAACCAGAGTTTTGCTGTCCCACAGAAGGGCGCAGGAGTCTGGCTCACACTAAGAACTAGCCAGTATGGATGTTTGACTTTTGATTTGTTGGCTGTCCCCAGCCAGCAGTAGGGTTGAGGAGGGGAGGCACTGAAAGGGTACATTGGCTTCCTAAGTAAGCACTCAAAATCCTTCCTGAAAGGTAAGCTCTATTGGCAAAAGGTGGGATTCAGGTAGTCCCTGGTTTTCACTTGAAGGTGGAGGTGAATGTCATGAGGCTTGAAGAACTTTAATTTGATCACAAGAGACTTTCTTTCCGTGACAGGGCCTTTTTGGATGCAGAGTGGGGCAAGGGTAGTGAGTGAAGAGTAGAGGGCTCCAGTGTAAGGGAAAAGAACGTGGGATCCCAGAAACCTGAGTTTGAGTCTCTTCCACCATTTATAGAGCTGTGATTTGGAATATGTTACTTGCTAACATTTCCTGTATAGCAGTGACCTGAGTTATATTATGACTTGTCTGCATTGTATGCAGTCTGTGATCACTACTATAATGAAGGGGAGTACAGTGTGAGCACATCTATACCATGGAACATTGTTACAGCTCACTCATGCTGTTGATCTCTATGACCTCTGTGTCTTCAGGCATAGATAGTATTAACTTTAAAGGGTCACCACAATCATCAGTGGGGACATCGATCAATGGGACACATCAGACATCTTCCGGGCTCTTCTGGGCAATGATGGTGCTAATATCTTTTGCGTAGCCAGGGCTCAGAAGCCTTCCTAAGCTCTGATTTCATTTGAAACTCTCATGGCTCCCCAGGGTAGGCAGGGACAGATACAGCAAAAGAAGTTTGGTGGCATGTCCAAGGTCACGGACCTGGTTAAGTGGCACTGTTGGGCGGAGTAAGTATATTTTTTGGCCCAACTTTATAATTTTTCCCACTTTCAGTCTTTAGACCTGTAGTAGGTACTCAATTACTTAAAAGCAAAGAAATTAATTTATCATTTAATACACATTTTTATGTGTATCATTTAATACACATAATTCACATGCAATAAATGATAAATTAATTTATCATTTAATACACATTAATTTATCATTTAATACAAAATTTCACAAGGAAATTTTCTTCCATCACAGGAGAAATGAGTAGATGCACCATCAACTAGGGCACTGTACTGGGGAGGTGAGCTTCTTCACCTTTCTGTACTGCTTCCTCTTTGGGGAGGAGGGATCTCTGATTACTGACACATGTACCGGCTGCTGTCAGAGCAGCTCTGCTGACTGCCTTGGGGGCTATCAGGTGCTTATTGGTTAATACAGAAGTATTCACTTAATACTTTGCAAAGAGATTTCTTCCAGTCTCTGCTAGAAGTGTTTACCCATGAACGCAGTGAGCCTTCTTATGTAGTTGTTATATAGTAACAGCATTGACCAAGGTGAAAATAGAAAGTAAGGAGACAGGGCCCATAGAATGCACATTAAAACATGCACTCCGTTTACTGAGCATCTGCCATGAGCACCTGCACTAAACATTGCCTCCATCTTTTAAGACTGGTAATGAAGAGGAGGACATAGAAGAGGAAGTTGGCTCTGTTTTTTTTCTTCAGTTAGAAATAATAAGATTTCTTACAGCTGTCTAGTTTTCCTGATACCTAAAATGTGAAATGTTGAGATCACTCCATCATCATTTCTAAAATTTATTTTGAGTAAGGTTCCATTTGGGGGAGAAGCCCAAGTGTAGAAAATAGTATGGAAATCTACCAGTTGAAGAATTAGAATTTTTGGAACAGTCCATTTGAAAGACTGGGACCTTCTGCTAGATATCTTTGGCTTAAGATAGCCGGAAGTGCTCACTTATAATTTACAATAGCAAGTTTAAATAATTGCTTGGGATGATGTGTTAAAAAGGTTCATCTGTGCTGAGACATTGCAGGGGCCTGAAATGGCCTCTTCTGTTCCACATCCTTGGACTTTTCCTTCAGTCCTATATTTCACTTTCCCTTAGTACTGAATAAGCTCTCCACATTCCTTATTTGCCACAAGGCTATTTCTTGCAAGTTATATTTACAATCAAGTTTTCATTTGTGTAGATCTCTTTCAAAGTGTTGATTATTTAACTGTGTTTTATAACCTTTGGCTTATTTCCAATCTCCCTTCTCGAGATCCCCTCTTCGACTCTTTCCCCAACATCTTACAAAGCCTTCAAACTACAAATTGACATGATAGGAGTTGACCATTTAAGGGAAGAGAATTTTTTTGGTTAGTCTCATTGTAACACTGTTCCGTTTTCATAATGCTAAGAATATATAAATGATGTTCCATAAAATTACACAAAAGGGTAGCATTTACAAAATCCCTTTGAGTGAATGTATTTTAAAGCTCTAGGCTCTGCTCTTTTGAGTTATAGAACCCTGGGAAGTAGGTTTTATTTGCGTAGCTCAAAGGGTCTTCTAGTTTGTCTCATTTCCTTTTTATAGTTCATACTTCAAACAAAATCAAATGTTGCTGGGCCTGCCGGCACTCCCACCTTCCTGTGAGCATCTAAAATCCTTCTCACTACTTTCCCTCCTATGTCTGTCTGTACAACATGGAAGCTAATGACTTTTCACTAACTTTTCAGGGCCCACTTTTTGGCACCAGTGATGATGATGTCTTCTTGGTGTCTGAGCCTTCTGAGTGCCTGCACTCTTCCTGTAAATGTTAACTCCCATGGGGGTGAGTGGAATGGAGAAGCTTGTTTCAGAGAGACGTAGGGAGAGGGAGGACCACTTCTGCTTTCCACGGGGAAGCTGTGTCACGGAGAGCAGAACTGTAGCGGGAGGCCCTGAAAGTGGGGGGTGGCGAGCAGGCGAGGAAGTGATACTTCCTTCTGCTTCGAAGGCTGAAGGCCGTAGGCCTGGTCATTTGCCTGCAGCCCCACCTTCCTCACTACCCGACACTGCTTTTTCCTCAGAGTTCTTTCTACCACCTTCTGCTCTTTCATTTTTGGTTGGCCTTTGAGGAAGGGTTGGGTGGGAAGAAGATAGAAAAAGGATGAACCTAGTCATCAGAGCCTTCTCAGAGGCCATGGTTGAGTTTTCAGCAATAGAAGGATGTACATTTTGAAATTCTCCATCATGGAAACCATTACGAAACTCTAAGCAGATGTTTTGAAATCTTTTAATGTTTAGGCAACATAATAATTTCTTAATCCTAACTACAATGGTTCAGTGCTATTTTTTAAATTATTTAAGGTATAACCTCTGGTTAAATTTTAGGGTTAGAGTAGTGGCTTTCAAACTTTTTTGACCGTGGCCTATGTCAAGAAAACATATGACCTTGTGCCTGAGTGCACAGCTTTCTATATGCAAAAAAAAGAAAAAAAGGTGAAAGAACCACTCCTCCTGGATTGTTGGGGAGTGTGATTCAGAGCAGACCATTTGAGACTGGCTTGATGAGATCTATCAGAGTTTAAAATGCACAGAGATAGACCCAGCAATTCTACAAGCTCCAGTCCAAGAGCGGGGTTTATTAAACAAATAACAAATGAGGCTACAACCACACAATGGAATACCTTGTAGATCTTTTTAAAAGTCACAAACTGTACTTACTAATATGAAAGATGTTTTTAAAAAGCCAAACACAAACTGATAGGTAATATATGATACCATTTCTGAAATAAAATATTCACATGTAGGACACATAATCTGTAAGCTATTCATATTAATAATTTTTGCACTGAAGTTTTAATAGTGATCATTTCTGAAGGATGGGTGAATGCTTTTTTTTTCTTCTTTCATCCTTTTAAGAACAAACATCACTTAGATGACCTTAAAACAGCAGTAAAGTGAACAATGACATGGAGCCAATGTGACTGCAGAGGGAAGGAGAAGGATCCACTTCTGGTGTCTAGTTATATTTAGTATTGAGTTTAGCAAAACTTTCTTGAGGATCCACTGTGAGTCAGGCAGTGTCAGAGCTGAGACACAAATGTGCGGACATGGTTGGAAATTTGGAAGGGGGCAGACAGGGCCTGGTGAACCAAGGAGGGACCCACTCTGAAAATGAACAGATCGAGTTGGCTCAGGGACCATTCGAGGCTGTAGAACTCAGTCCGGCCTGGTTATCAGGTGGCATGCAGCCCCTCATTCAAGGCATGGAGGACCTGTGTACCGAACTAGATGTATTTTATCGTGTAAACAGAGGGGAATCCTTGGAGCCTTTTAGTAGGAAGCCATTTTTTTTCCATCTTAATCAACCTCTTGCCTAGACTCTTTCATGTTCAGGTATTTATGATGTTGCCGAATAATGAAGAGACATTGAACATGCATGTCCTGCTTTGAATAGATGACTCGCAGACTTCCACAGAGATTAATTTGGGGCTAGAGAGTAACATTTATTGCTGTTTTACATGACATCAGAAGGTTTGACCTGGCAGTCACTAGCAAGGAGGTACTTGATAACTGTCCTAAATAGTGATGATCTTGCCCAAACTTATGTCTGAATCTTTGTGATGATGACACTATTGAAGAAATAGCACTTTGGAGAGAAGGGCTAAGTCTCTGTGGGGTTTAGCAGTGTTTCCTCCCTGATTTAAAAGGCGAATATATAGTAAAGCAGCAGCTTGGTGTTGGGATTATGCTTTTGATATATAAAATAGTTTATTAAAAGCATCACCATAATTAAGAATGGCAATATTTGGTCAAAATGGTATAATTTGCCGATTACTCAAGTAACAGCCTTGCATCATCAAATTTAGCATGTTGAATACCTACTGTATTTAATGTCTATTGTCAATAATTAATAACATTAATAAATAAATCATCAATACTATTAATAAAACTGATAAATTACTAATGATATAAATATGTTAATAATTTATGCTGATTATTCATTTTAAATCTGAGGGGAGAGTGTAAAATATGGTGGAAAGTAAGTGGGCTTTGGAGTCCGCATCCAGGCTCCAGCGCTTGCAACGTAAGGCAATTACTTATTCTCACCGTTTCCTCTTTTATGAAGTGGTGGTTATAATACTCACTGCTCAGGTTTGTGGTGGTGAATAACAGAGCTAATGTGTAATCTAATATTTCTGGAACCCAAAAGGCACATAATAATAGGGAGCTGTTCTCCTACTATACGTGGGCTTTTCTCTCTTAGAGGGGAGGAGCTCTGTTCCTTCCTTCCATCACCAGATACAGTTGACCCTTGAGCGACGGGGGTTTGAATTGCATGGGTCCACTTATTAAATTAGTATACAATCTAATTTAACAAATGAATTGTCACCTCTGGTCTTCAGTGTCAATTGCTGGGTTCTTGACATCATCTCTCTACCTTGGTATCCAACATTGGAATCATAGAATCTTATAGAGTCATGGTGTTTTCCACCCAGATTAGGGGTCCGAGGGTGGGGAGGGCCTACTGTGTGCATTGTTCTGTGTCATTTTACTTGGAGGACTTGAGTGTCATCCGCCGGAGGTCCTGGAACCAGCCCTCCACAGATACCTAGGGGTGACTAGTTAAGTTTTGGTGAAGTCAAAAATTACACGTAGATTTTCAACTGCACTAACCGCTGCATTGTTTAAAGGTCACTTGGACTGAGTAAGAAGTCTATATACTGTTGCAGTCCAGGAAAAGTTCAGAATCTAGTGAGTGACTCAATCATAAACCATCCTACCTAGCATGGTGTTTGCCGGAGGCTCAGGTGTTTGGTCAGTTGAACTTCTGAACTTCTTACGAGGTACCAGGAATTGCCAGAAGCTACAGGGTTCAGCAAGATGATCTCTGAATTCAAAGATGCCTGGAGTAGTAGGGGCATGGAGACATAAACGTGGTTTTCACAGAGTGTTATCAGTGCTGTGCTACAGAGTACAGAGTGCTCTGCGAGGGCTGTTGGTGGTGGTGAGGACAAAATGCTGGAGCAGGGTCTGCTAGGGGGAGAAGGAATTCATCAGTTGGAGGCCTTAAGGGGGAAATGTAAAGGTGTGAAAGAACCCGGGGACTTCAGAAAGGTGAGGGGACCCCAGGAAGGTGAAGGGCACCTTGGCCTGGGCTACAGGGATGGACTACATTCCTGAATAATAAGAGGCTTTGCAATATGGAGAGTGACAGGCAAAAATAGTAATGGACACAATCCCTGGCTTCAAATATATTTTCAATATCAACTTTATGGTCATCAGTATAATCAAATAGGCACCGTAAGAGCTGGTTTTTGTCTTGTTGGACCACATTGACCTTTTGAATTATTTCAGATTTAATGGATACCAAATGCATATAAGAAAGAAATTTTACCAAGGTAATTTCATAACTGCCTGCAGATCTTTTACTTTATGGTTTTGTTTTTTTTCAAAATTTTAAATGGATTAAGACAACCACTAAATGAGGATTTAATTGTAATTTTTAAAAAATTTCTCTCTAAGTAGATAATCTTTCAAGAGTCTAGTAAAAAAAATTTCAACTGCTTTGGTGAATGACTCAAATTTTACATTGTTGTTATAGTTGTAAGTCTTCAACTAAGTTAGTAGTATACAATCTAATTTAACAAATGAATTGCCACCTCTGGTCTTCAGTGTCAATTGCTGGGTTCTTGACATCATCTCTCTACCTTGGTATCCAACATTAGAATCATAGAATCTTATAGAAGGAAGAGATTTTGGTGGTGTGTCTTACACATAGCCATTAAAATGTGGTCCCTTAAACACTGAGTCTGAAATGTTAGTATTTGCCCCAGGTGATTCCAATGCAGGTGATGGGAATCACATACATTATGAGAAGCACTGCGATGGGGATATTTCTGTGCCCAAAGTGGCCCATTTCATTTTTGGACAGCTATGGCTGTTGGAAAGCTTTTTCTCTCATGCTACAATATTTTATTTCCAGAGTTTCTGTTTCTTGATTCTAGTTCTGCCCTCTAGCACTATATTTACACATTTGAAGCCAGCCACTGTTGGATGGCTGAATAACTATTCACTGTGGGCTGTAGGAATGGGGTGCATAAGGATGTTATTGATTGCCTACTCAGCACTGTTATTCCACCTCTTTTCCTAACAGAACACAGATTATTTCAGAATCCATTGTCTCCCCTGAAGTGACTGGTCAAGGGCTCCTATTCTTGCCAGTGTTTGCTTCATGAATGAGTATACTTTAGTTTGGACAGTAATCAGTAAAGCAAAGTAATATTCCACAGATGGTCCTAAGATATAAGCAGAAAAGCCATGGCGGAGGGAGGAGAGAAGAAAGTGAGAGATAAATGAAGGATAAAGAAACAACCTCAAGTGAGAATCAGAAAATAAGGAGGAAAATACTGAGTTGTCTTGATTACACATGGGATGTGGTTGTTGACTTTGTTTCTTCTAGTCACACAGACTAGTGTGGCATTAATGCTGATAATTTGGCTTCTGTAACCAGAATTTATTTTTTAAATGTATATTTATTATTATGTGTTAGGCATTGTAGCGGGTGCTTGAAGGGCAAACATAAATGTTGTTAAGAAGAATTTATTGCACTCTAATCTCTCTGGGCTGTTCACAGATCAGAAGGCTGACAAATTAACTTGCTGTAGTTGTGGATGGGACAATAACCTCGCCCAGGTGACCCCTGGGCACCTGAATCAGTGCACAGAAACCAATTTTTCCAGCAAGAAAGAAAGCAATGGGTGAGGTAACAGTTAGAGCACAGGAAATGAACTTAATCACATTCGTGCTCAAATTCTAGGTGTGTCCTTTCCTAGCAATGGAACAAGGTGCCTCGTGGTCCTCATATTTAAACCCTAGAGGTTGATCGTGAGGACTTCAGCATACAGTGGATTCAGAGCCAGCACGTGTGAGGCCATGGCAGCAGTAGTCATGGGTATTATTACTCTCTAATCCTCTTTCTTCTAAAAGGTCCTGCAAATGATTCACTCAGCCTGTGCTTACAGACTTATAACCATGCTTTCTGACTTGATAATTCTGTTATTTGTAGCCATGTTTTCACTGATTCCAAATTACAAAATAAGAAAGGGTATTTCCAATGAAGTTCTTCTCAATAGAAGGGGAGTTTTAAAAACGTTTTCCCAATGCTAGAGTGCTTTTTTTTTTTTTTTAAGTATACCATATACATAGCAAACTACAGAAAACAAACAAGTAGCTCCAAACAAACCCTCATGTAACCACCCCCCAGATCAAAAAGCAGAGCAGTGCTCCTACCCACTGTCTCCCTGGGCACCCCCAAACAACATCCCTTTTTCCCAAAGTCTTCTGCCAACCTGTCTCCAGTTTTATTTTAGTTTCCATTGTTGGATTTTTAACATTAAAGTGTAAGAGATCGAAAAGCAGTACAGAGCCATTTGCTTGGGCAGATAAACAGATTTTCAAGCTGTGGGTTTAACTGGCACAGGCATTTCCCTGTGTGTTGAATTACTGCAATGCAGTCAAAGAACAGGTCCTTGTCCTGTTTTATACCCTGGCTATTCAGTTGCTAAAATTCTCACAGCTGAGTTTGATCAGAGGCCTATTTAAACACGTTTCGTTCAACCATTAGTTAATAAAATGGGATGGTACTAGCCATATATAGCTTGTTTTTCTACCCATCTCTGCATAGCTAAGTACATTTATAAATGCAAATTTATAAATGTGGGTGAGATAGGGTGGTTTCCAGTGACCCACATGTAATCAAACATCCTGCTATAAGATGTAGAGCCAATCCGTGCATAGACATTTAAAAGTACTAACTGGTTTTGTGCATTCAGTTAGGATATTTCTCAGTAAAATAGGACTTCTTTTTCTCATGTGAAAGAACATAGCAGCCTTTTTACTGACTGTTTGTTCTGCCTCATGTAGTTTTGACATTTATTTTTGTTGGGGGTGAGAGAGAGAGCCATAGATTGACCTGTGGAATTTATTAATCCATGAAGTAATGCTTCATTTATTCATCATTCAGAAAACATTTCTCGGATCCTCACTGGTCATGAATATGCATGCATATGACTTGCAGTCACATCCTTTAGCTCTCAATAGCAGACTTGTTCCACATACACTCAAGAAGTTAAAATATTTGAAAAACTGGAATGAGGAGTATAAATTTCTAGGTCATATGAAATATAAAGAACACACACAGGCTGTGGAGTACCAGGGTGCCATCTTCCTATGAAAAAGTCACAACTGTGATTCAGATTAAGGGCAGGAATAACTAGGAAGGAACGTGAAGTCCATGACTTGACTTCTGCAGCCCCGGTTAAATCACAGGTTCTGATGCTTGGGGTTTTTCATTGCTTACCTGTTGGCAGCTGCTGAATGCTACGGAAGGTTTGAATGAGGAGTGAATCCTGAGAATGGAGGCAAGGGAGAATTAGACAAAGATGACTGGCCAGAGCAAAGTAATTTTCAAATGAAGAAGAGCATTCCTCATCAGAGAAGAAACAAAGAAAAGATGGGAAAACAATTTAGCTGGATTTCTTACTGATCCTGCTGAAGAGTGTAGGGTGTGCATTCCTAACAGTGGAGTAGCTCAGGAGAAAAGTGGCTATGGTTTGATCCTTGGGGTGTCTGAGGAGCAGTGTGATGTCACAGTTCCCAGCGAAAAAACAAGAATTGGGCTCTGAGCCATGCTCTGTTACCTACTAGTCTTACGGCATTAGATGAAGTTCCTTAGGCTCATCAGGCCTTGTTTTCCTAATCCATAGGACAGTAATCATAACGTGTTTGTCTCGTATTTCATCCAGTTGTAGCAAGAATTAAGTGAGGTAATATCCCTGAGAGTTCTTGGAGAACTCTAACTCAAGATGCACTTTGGGCTATTGTTTCAGATTAAACTTTCGTACCCCTCGCTTTCTCCTGATTTTTGGAGGATCCTGCCCGCCTCCCCATTCATGGTATCACTGGACTGTTTCGATTGGATTTGCTCATGCCTCACCACCACTCCAGAGTGAAACTGAGCCTTGGTGTACACATCAGATGCAAATTCATTCTTCTTAACATGTTCCAGCAAGGGCAAAGGGAAAACATTTTCTTTTCTTAGTAGGCAGTCACAAAGCATGAGATAAAGCAGTTTTTTAAAAGCTAGTTTTATTGATTAGGACACAGAGTAAATAAAAACCTTAAAAACCTTGCCTTGTAGGGTAGGGGTGTGTCCCCAGGGTCCCCCGCCTCCATGCAAATGCCTGTCTTCTGCCTGCCCCCACATTGCTGTGAAATAACTGATCTGATCAGCTGGATGGAGAACCATGCACTGACCAGGCAGCTGACTTTGTGCAGGCTCTCCATCCATGTATGTCCTCTGATTCACCTCATGGCAGCTTGGCCCATTTTTCCTGACAAGAAGATGAGGAACAAACATTAATTCATTAGACTTTTGATTCATGTGACTCCTATCATGCCATCCATATAAATGAAAATTCAGGTTATAGATTAAGGAAAGTGAAGTTGGTTCTATGGTATCTTAAAAGGTACTCCGCCTCCTTCCTGACAATAAATTACACAGTGCTTGAAATCTTGCTCAGTTAAAAACAGCTTGAGATAGGGAACTAGTTTTTTGGATGCTGAGCCAAGCTCAGACTTTGCCTGTGGTGTTTACAAGGGGCTTGACTTCATAGGACCCCGAGTTCTAACAGCCTGGCTGGTCGTTCCCTGGTCTCACTCTTAAATCTTCCCTCTCGAACTTGGTTTCTCCCCTAGTTTAATGGAAAACCTTCTACATAGTATGTACTTCGAAATATTTCAAAATCCCTTTAGTAAAAAGATATAGCACTTTAAGCCATCGGAATAACTTTTTAAGATTAGTAAACATTTTTTCTTATGAAAAGAGTAACAAAAATTTAAATGAAAGTAGATTTGATTTTAAGAAACAACATTGTTTTTCGTCAACTTTTGAAATTTTGCGATACAATTCTATCATTTTTAAATAAATTTATAGATATATTTAACCACCTTTATAAAGGTACAGAACAATTCTATCACTCCCCCTCCAAAAACAAAACAAAACAAAACAAAACAAAACAAAACAAAACACCCTACACTCTCTGGCAAGCATTGATCTGTTCTCTGTTGTTCTACTTTTGCTTTTTCCCAAATATAACATAAATAGAATCATACTGTATGTGACCTTTTTTACAGTTTGGCTTTATTGAGATATAATTGACATGCCATATAATCTACTCATTTAAAGTATATGATTTAGTGGTTTTTAGTACATTCACAGAGTTGTGCAACCATCACTATAATCAATTTGAGAACATTTTCATCGCCCCATCGCCCCAGAAAGGAATTCTGTACTTTAGCAGTTATTCCCATTTCTCCCAACTACTACTCGCTTGCCCTAGGCAGCCACTAATCTGCTTTCTGTCTCTATAGATTCCAGGCAGCTGTTTTTAGTGATATTTTGTGCATGACTTTTGATGTTTCTAAGACTGAACTTTTTCTAATTTTATTAATTTAACTTTGTAGAATTGTGCATTGTAATTTACAAGCAATTTCTATAAAGCTTAATATTGGTGAGGAGGGAACTTTATTGTGTCTTTTCTCAAAAAGGATACTCAGACTAGCTTTTCTCTTTTAGACCTTCTACTGAAAAAATAAAGGTCCTCTCCATGAGAATCCTCCAAGATGGTAAGGGTGTGTTACTCACATTGGAATGATAGTTATTTGGGTGGGAATCCTAGAAAGCTGAGTTTTGAATTCTGAGGGTAAACTGGGTATTTTGTCCTGTTGCATTCTGTTGCCTGGGAGTGATGGCAGTGCTCTTGACTCCCAGTTTTACTTTGGGGAGTGTTCTCTGTGAGCCTCCCCCTCCCGCAGAATGGATGTGATCATAGCTTCTCACAGGCTCTCACAAGCATCAAGTGAAATATGATTATTTGAGCTGGGGCTCTTTAGCAGTTCTCTTCTTTATGAGAGGTAGGATGTCTCCAAATTTGGAGGTCTGTGTTCTCATTGTTAGAGGTATTATCTTGGACAAGTCACTTAACTTCCGGTTGTCTCCCTGCAGCCATCTGCTATGTGACAATGAATAATAGAAGGTCTTTTGAAGTTTAGCTGTGATTATTTATGTGGATGTACTTGAAACGTAATAGAAGCTTAACAAATATTTGATATTTGCTTTTCTTTTTGCTAAAATAATCAGTTTTTGTCCATGGTAGTCTTTAGGGAGCTTGTTTAGTGCAACTATATAGAAGTTACTGAAAAGAGTTTTCAGAGGCTATGGCAGTCTGAACTTAGATGCACACTTGGACCAGAGCCAGCACTACATTTTGAAATGCTTCTTAAAGCCTAGAAGCACAGTGTATTGCTAAAAGGAAAAGAACGTTTGGATGAACGATGGACAAAGGAAAAACCCACACCAGGATGACTAAGTTTTCTGTACATTGCTTAGCCTCTATAGGGAGCTGAAGGAACTCTCTGGCTTTCAGGGCCTCAAACCCAGACAGTCTGGCTGAAGACCAGCTAATGATGAGCCACAGGCTCCAATCTGAAGTTTTCTTTAGACAAAAGATTGATGTGTGAGGACCAAAGAGTAAAAGGAGCTGGAAATGATTAGTTTGGGCATAGAAGGGAAAGCTAATTTCTTCCTTAATTGGAAGAGTTTTATAATAACACCACCGCAGTTGTTCCACTTCTGTATCAGGCAATAATTACCTTTCACAGAAAATATAATAAAAATAGCAGTCACTTATTGAGCGTGCTTCCTCTGTCAGGTGACTAATTCCTTATAAGGCGTGTTATTGATATTCTTTTATTGATAAAGGAAACCCACGCTCAGAGATGATACTTTGCTCCTTTACTACGTAAATGGATCTGAGCCAGCTTGACTCAGCTGATGTGTTTTATTTAACTTCAAAAGTAATTTTTTAAAAATAATAATTATAATATGTGGAAGGTAAGTAATGTCCTTGACTTTAGTTTATCATATTAACTTTATACATTAACTCAAATGTAAACAGGAAAATATGATTGCTGCCGAGGGACTAGTAATAAGTGTGATGCAGCAACGTTTACTGAGCATGCACCAGGAGGCACTCATTACTCTCAACACTCGCTAAGTTTTTATTCATTTAATCCTCATGACGACTTTATGATATTGGTACAATTATCATTCCTTTTTTGCAGATAAAGAAAAGTTAATTAACTTGCCCAAAGACATGAGTCAGAGCTGGCACTTGAACTCAGGAAATGTGGCTCTGAAGCCCAGCTCTGTCACTGCACTAACCCAATGCACAGTCACCCTGTCTTGGAGGAGCCCATAGGCAAAAAAAAAAAAAACCAGTCAGTATAGCCAAAGCAAGAGAAAGCCCCCAATTTCGACAATTTGGTGTTATTTTTACTTTGATCACAACTTGAAGAGATGAAAAGAAAAAATGTTTAATGGAAATGGCACTGAAATTTTAAACATTAAATCAAGAGTTTAAAGCTTGATCATTAAACCAGTTGAATTTATCTGCATTTACTTCAGCAGGCAACTCAGTTTATATCAGTTATAGCTGACACCATTTGCTGAAAAGAATAATTTTCCTCTTCTGGCAAACCAAAGTAAATAGCTAAGATTGAGTCATGATTGGATCAGGCCTTTTCTTCCGCACATCTCTCACATTTTTCTTTTGCAAAATACTTACTTAGCTTGTGTTTTCTTCCCATTGAGCAGTAACTCTATGATATCTTATATTCTCCCATGTTTTTAAAAATGCTGCCACAAATCTTGGGACTTTGAAAAGGGGTTAAGATGAACAGATTACCAGTGGTGAAGGGCAGGGTAATAGGCAAAGAATATATGGATCAGGTGAGTTGCAAGGCCATCTTAAGTTCACTCCCTTCACTGTGGCACTTGCAGCCATGCGTTTAGATACCTGAGGTAAACTAGCCTGGGAAGCGGTGTCAGCTGTGTTACGGGTGCTTGTAACTCAGTATTTGGCACTCCATGACGCCTGTGTGGTTTATGAACAGCTGTTTCCATTTCTGAATGATAGCTTTCTGCAAAGAAGTAAAAAGAAAAATGGATAAGATTTCAACTTCTTCTTTAAAAAAATGTGTTAGGATCACCTCTACTTCCTTTCATTACTGGAGTGTTAGGCTACTCTTTAAGCAAAACGCCAGTTTTCTCTCATCTTGAGGAAGTCAGTGCACATGGAAGTGTTTTAACATTGACTGTAACATAAAAGGAACTGTTTAATCTCTATGTCAGTCCTTGTGCTCGTTCTTGGGCTCAGGCAGGGTCCTCGTTTGGTGTGCCTTGTGGTCTAACTAGATCCACTTCTGGTGATTTCCCTGGACTAATAGTCCCCAAATATGGTAGCTTAAAGCTTGGCATTGGGCAGAGGTGTTGTGCTACTCTTGCTTTCTATGGGGCTAATGGTAGAGATGGGGACTCTTGTGTCAATGTTTTTCAGGCTAATTAAGAAAGAGCATGAGGCATACACTTAAATAAACCCCACTTACTGACAGTTTGGGCCCATTGCTGGGCTGTAAGAACCTTCGGAACACAGAATCACTGCTCCATCCTAGACCAACCATGTGAGACCCTTCTGAGGCTGAACCAGACACAGCAAGGAGAGAACTAAGTCATTTAGTTGTACTTCCTGGCTCAACCAAACATAGAAGAACCTGAGCCAAAAAAGAACTGTGATTTGGGTTAATGTTGCTACCCCAGGGTAGAAATGGATTCATTACTGGACAGACACTTGTTAGAAAAGCCAATTGAGTAAATGATGATGTATCATCATTAAAGAGACGTCTAGTACAGCAGGTCCTCGAATAATGTCCCTTCTTTCAATGTCCTTTAGTTATAATGTGATAAGAAAAAAAAAAAATTGTTCCCTGCCAGGGCCACTGTTTGTGTGGAGTTTGCACATTCTCCCCTCGTCTATGGGTTTTTTTTTCTGAGGACTCTGGTTTCCGCCCACATCCTGGAGATGTGCAAGTAAAGTGACTGGCATGTCCGCATTGTCCCAGTCTGAGTGTGGCCCTGTGAGGGAAGGGTGTCCTGTCCATGGTGTGGGCGGGGGCGGATCCCACCCTGAGTCCAGAGCTGCCAGGTGAGACTCTGGCTACCATGACAGTGAACTGGAATAAGTGGTTTGGAAAATCATGATCTTGTTTTTATTCATCTTTTCTAAATGTATATATAACTCACATTTATTTCACTGTTTAATATTAGAAGTGTTTGGGGTCTTTATTTAGAAGTTTAGTGATGTTTGTGTGATCAGAAATATGCTGTCGGAGCTGAACTCTTGTTTATATCAATTAGCCTGCGGTAAAATTGGTTTTGTTATTATATATTGTTTAGCTTAAAGTCATAGGTTCCAAAAACCTGTAGATGGTTTTAAGTGAGGATTTATTGTGTTTATATGAATGGGAAGGTGTCTTCACATTAGAGCAGATAAAAGAATGGAGCCGTTTTTAGAGGTTTGTTTAAAGTCATCAAAGAACAACATGAACTAATAGGGAACGATGAAAATTATTTAGGCTTCTGTGTGCAAGATCTATGGGGTAAAGTTGAAAAAGATGAACTAAACCTCAGCCAGTAAAGAATACTGAACTGAGTTACTTCTTATGTTTCTGACTGTCCATGTTTGATGAAATGAACAGGTTGGAAATTTTCTGCATTTCTAAGTTTTACCTTTAAGATCAGGTTAAAATTTTTCCTAGGAATCTCTTCTTCACTGTAAGTTCTTTTTATTTCTGTGTCTATACTCTAATCTGAATACTTTGGGTTTATTGAGAACCTCCCATTTGCAAGTATTTTTTTATCTATTTATGATGAGCCTGACTATCATTTGTTTATCCAGAATTTAAAGTGTTTTATCCTTCTTGTAGACCTTGAGGTTTTAAAAATGAAGTAGAATTCTTTTATCAATCATATAATATTTGTTCTCTGACAGGTGATTATAAACAATGAGGTAGAGAGACTCTTGAAATAAGGGAAAATGATAGCAATAGTTTGATAATAGATGAAGTATAAGTGAATTGTGTTGTTTAAAACCATACACCACAAAGTTTTTACTTTGGAAATGTTACTATATTCTTTATGGCTATAGTGTGACCAAATTTAGGATTAAATGACTTTCCATTTTTTGCTATCAGGTTTGAGAACAAAAATCAAGTTCACAGAAACAAAAATATGATATGAAAGTCAACTTAATTATACACCAGCAAATGCATTTGCAATCGTGGGCTGTTTATCAATCAGAGCTTTTTTCCCTCCTAAACCTTTTTTTCTGTTTCGAGTTTCAGTATGGGGTTAGGTTAGCAGTGGATGAATTCCAGTCCCCACTCTTGACCCATGGCTTGGAATTATAATACCATTTGGGACAATTACTGTAGCAGTTAACCATCAAAGAGCCTGGGGCAAACCATCTACAGCATTTCCATTATTTTTATTTCAATTCCGACTTGGAATTCAGCATCTGATAAGGTTTCCGACACTATTAGACTTTGACTTTTTTCTTCAAAAATGGTTGAGGTGCTAATGTAGGTTTTTTTCTGGTGGTTTTCAACCCTGGCTGTTGATTAGAATCAGTGGAGAGCATTTACACCACCCCCTGCCCATGCTGCACCCCGACCGATTAAATGGGAGTGGGGGAGAATCCAGACATCAGTAGCTTTTAGAGCTCTCCCAGAGTTTCTGCTTGTGTACCAAGATTGAGCACCATTTCACTAGAACCAGTCATCACAGAATCTTTGGGCTGTTTTAAGAAAATGTTTAGATCAATGAATTAAGGTGGTCCTGTTCAGGAAAATGAGTTGGGCCTAGATGTGCCCCGAATAACTACCTTCCCAGAAAAGGCCACCTAGGCACCCCTTTGAGGAAAGGCGACTCCAGTGAGTGCCAGTTAGGAGGTGGACAGTTTCCTGGGTAAAACGCTGACTTCATTCAGTTCCTCCCTTGAGCTTAAGAAGCATCTGTCATGGGACAAGGACACACCACATGCTGGAACAGCCTCACTCTCCAAAACGGCCTTATCTCTGCTGTGCTGTAAGCTGGGTGGGGGTGCACAGAACTTCTCGCACTCTGGGGACTTCACATCCTGGACTGGAGTATCTTGCATGGGCTGGGGGAAGCAGTCCGCTCTCCCGGGATGTGGCTCCAGCAGCTCTGAGGGTGGCCCATTCACCTTGGCTTCTGCAAAGCGACCTGTGAGTGAGAAAACAGTATGCAGTAGGAAACCATGAGGTAGCACAAGTCTGTCATAAATCCTCACACAGTTTTTTATTTTTCTTTTTACCTACAACAGACTGGCTGATACGCTCAGACATGGGGCACCTGTTTTGTCAAAGGGCTGGGACGGTGAGGTCTGCTCTATGAACTCTGGACAGATGACCCCCTCTCTGAGCTTCTTTTGTGCCATCTGTTAGAATTCCATATCAGGATTGGTTGTGAAAGAGTATGTGAAAGTGCTTTATGAAAAAACAAAAAGAAAGAAATGAACTGAACCCCATTCAAACTCTGGCTGAGCGGGGTGTGTGCTTTCCTGCTTGTGGGAGAAGGAGCAGTCCTCAGGAAACCAGCAACCCTGTCTGACAGGTATTTTCCTCTTTCTGCATCAATCATGGTGATTTTGTGAGCCCCTATGATCCATTAAGAAAAAGAAAAAAGGACGGACAATACTAAAATTCTGGTGAGGATGTGGCGAGACCGGAGTATTAGGAGGGACAGACAGACACTGCAGGGAACCCTCCTGCGGCTTCTTACAAAATTCTTACAAAATTAGCATCTATGTACCTCACCACCAAGCAGTTCTACTTTTAGGTATTTACACAGGAAAAATGAAAACATATGTCCACAAAAAGATGTGTAGGATGATATTTTCATAGTATATTTTTTTAAAACCCTAGAAATGTCTCAAATATTCATTGTCAGAAGTGCGGTTCAATAAATTTCAATGATATATTCATAAAATGGGATAAAGTGAAGTAAGTCACACAGAAAAGAATAATACAGTATGATTTCACTTGTATGAAGTTTAAAAACGGTGATCACAGGGGAGGGTGACTTAGAAAGAGGCAGAAGGGGACTGTGGAGGTGATAGGAATGTTCTGTATCTTGTTTTGGAAGGTGGGGATGTGGGTGCAGACACATGAAATCTGATCTGGCATGGCATTTAAGATCTGTGCATTTCACTATATGTACATTTTTTTGTAGTGGTTAATCAAAATTTATTTTTCTTATTTTTTTAAATTGTGGCAAAATACACATAATGTGACATTTACCATCTTTAACCATTTTGAAGTGCACTGTGGTATTAAGTGCAGTCTCACTGTTATTCAACCATCACTATCATCCATCTCCAGAATACTTTATATAAATTTTACCTCAGTAAGAAAAGCAAACTAAAAATAATGTCGCATGGTGAGGTCCAATTAAGTTATGACTGAGGTATCCATCTTGTGCATCTGTGAAGCCAACCCTGACACTCAGGGCTGTCTGTCTGCTTTTCTCCATGGCTCCAAAATGTGTCAAACATTCCTCTGTCGTGGCGTCTGTCACATCTCGTCAGCTTAAGCATTGATTTCCCTGGTTCTCCCATTGTCCCCTAATCTCCTGATGACAGAGGCTGCTTTCTTCATCCTCATTTTCCAGGTAAGGAAGCCTTTTATAAGAATGTGCTTAGCCAAACGGCCCCCATCCAGAACTTGGCTTTGTACCTTTTCAAGGTTTTCTGAAAAGAAACATGTATCTATGTTTTTCACAACTATATCTGTAAAATGGTTAAACTGTATGAGAATTTAGAATCCCAAAATGGGGAGCATTTAGTGTGAATTCTTGGAACCATTTGCCTCTTTAACATGTGTGCTTTGCCTTTTTTCCTCCTTCTTGCTGGAGTAGGTTTATGGATTCCAACACCCTATCCTGTGACTTTGAAACTTTCCTTCCTCCTGTGCCCTGTGGGTTTCTGTCCTGCCTTCACATCCTCTATCTGAACAACACCAAAGGGCCTGGATGACCACTCAAATATTTCATTTTCCTAGCAGCTCAGGGGCTTTGAAACTAAAACTTCACACTTTTCTTCTTCTGAAATTCCAACAATTCAAAGGAATAAAGAGAATGATAAAATAATGGGAGAAATTATCACATGCTGCTGTTCAAGGAGCTGGCCACATGACTTTTTAGCTGGGCCATAGCCGGTCCTGCAGGCAGCCCCTTCTTCCTCTTTTAAGCCTGAAAACCAGAAATAGAGTTGTATGTGATAAGGGGTTCCATTCCCACACCACTAAACAATTTGGACCATTTCTAATTGCACATTCCTGTTTAGACATAATTTTCATTACATGTTCAGCATTTTATCCTCGGTCTCTAATTTTATGCATTTCCTCCACAATAAGGCTGCTAGCTTACATCAAAGAGAGTGTTTTGCTTAAGGATAAAGAATCCCTGCTTTTAGCCTCCCTCCTGATTTTCACTGTGTTGCAGTTGAATGAAGTTAATGGCATCTCTGTTTTTTTATAGCATTTATATCAACACCTTGGTCTTTTGGCTTTCTATGAAATGTTTAAAATTGCAAGTTTAAAGTACAATGAAACACTCAAGTAACTGCACCAACTATCTCCTTGAACTGATTAAGACACTGCTACCAAAGACTCTGAACTTGGAAGGGTGGACAGCACCACCATGCAGCAGATGGAAATGTACATTTGCTGCTTGATGGGAAAAATTCTAAATTTGATGCAGGAAAGATTAAGGATGTCAACACATGATTGTAAAAGTTGAACATGCAGAAGTGACGACTGCCTAGACATTGAAGGAAATCTCATTTCACAGATGGGAAACTCATTTATTCATTCATGAGCAAATAGACATCAAGAGACTATTAAATGCCAGGTTCAGTTCTAGGTGCTCTGGGACAGTGAACAGGAGACGAAGCTCTGCTCTAATGGTAATGCATTGCCAGTGGGGACAAAAAGACACTATTGTAATAAATACCTTTAGGTTGGATGAAGGGCCCTGAGGAAAATGAGACTGAGTAATGAGACAGGATGTGTAAGTGATGGGGAATGCTTCTTTAGCTAGGTTAGCCAGGGTCTCTTTTAGCTGCAATCTGAATAATGTGGAAGCCATGAGGGGGAGAGGATTTTAGGCAGAGGGAACCCCAAGTACAAAGGTCCTGAGATGAGGATGAGCTTGGGTGTCTACAGAGAAAAAAGAAGGCTCCTGTGGCTGCAGCCAGAGAGTAAGGGGTTGGAGAAACAAGCAGAGGGCTCTCTTCAACCTCTCCTGCCTTCTCCAACCAAGGGCCCTGAAGACTTTAGTGAAGAACTTAAATTTTATTCTGAGTTCTGAAGAAAGCTGTGGGATGGCTTCAATCAATAGATTCAGCTGTGTGGGGAACGTGTGGGTCAGATGGGGTCACCAGATTCAGCAAATAAAAATACAGGATGCCAGGTTAAACTTAAATTTCAGGTAAGCAATGAATAATTCTTTAGTATGTCTTGTGCAAAAGTTGGAGCATACTTATGCTAAAAAATGATTTACCATTTATGTGATATTCCAGTCCAATTGGGTGTCTTATATTTAATCTGGCAGCTGGGGCACCTGTGCAGGAGGCTATGGTGGTGGAGCTGAGAACGGATCAGATTGGGGATAGGTTGTGCATTTGAGGGGTGAGAAAAAGAAGAATCAAGGGTGACTTCTAGGTTTCCAACCTCAGCATCTGAGGGTGCCTTTACAGAGATGGAGATGGGAGGATTGGGTCCAGTGTGTGTTGTGATATGGACAAGTGTTATTTAAGAGTATAGCAGACATGACGTGGCATGGAGATGTGGAAGTTTGATTTTGAGTGAGCGAGAAATCATCTTGGTTTGGTACCTCATCCATTTCCATATTTTCCAGACTTCTTCTCCACCCTCATCTAGTGTTTTCTCTGCTCGAATAGGAGAGAGAAGCAATTTAGACCACAGTGTGATTGGGATGAGCTACTTCCTAAATGAATTTAAACCCCATCCAAGCTGCTGCTGAGAGAAATGGTGGAGAAAATAATGTTTTTCATAGGAATTGAACTAAACAATATTTGTTTCATCATGGAACAGATTTCTATGTTCGTCTTTTGCAATGTACCTTTAAGGCTCCATTGATAGACATAATGAAACACAGCAATTTTTGCAATGAGGTGGTTATGTGGGCAAAGACAGAGAAGATCAACCAGGCTCCAAAGGATTTTAGTCCCAACATTTTAAAAATCCAATATTACGATTAGTCCTTACGGTGGCTGCACTTCAGTATTTTCTGAAATTTTAGACCAAATAAGAAATTCTTTCATTATGAGGAAAAAGTAAGAATATACAAGCACAGTTGCAGTATTGCACTTCCTGGTTATAAAGAGATCTCTTTTAAAAATGGACTATGAATATAACTTTTAAAAATAGGCCTTGTGTAAAAAAGATTATTCATCTTGACTTTATTTTTAGGTAGTAATGAATTTCTGTAATTAGATCTAAATCTGGTCCTATTCACATTTAACTATTAGAATAATTGATGATGCTATATATAAAAAATTGTAAATCGTGTAATAATATAGTTAGTGAGAGATATACCTGATGAAGCCACTTTATTAGCTAAGTATTTTGATTACAGAAGGTTTGCATGTAAAGTGGCCTTATAACTAGAGAATGTTTTGCAAAAATAAAAACTGGTTGCATTTCATTTTTTTTTTCTCCACCCCGCCTATTAAAATATCTTAGTAAAGATTTTTACCAAAAATTCACATTAAAGTGTAAACTATTAGTAAAGTTTACTATGTTGCTTTTTCCCAAAAGTACTCACATTTTAGTAGGAAATAAAATATTGGCTTCAGTCAAATCACTGTAAGAATCAACTGTATTGTTTGCTACAAAAGCTTTCACCCCGCTATCTGCATACGGATTCCAATTCAGAGATCTGCCTCATGCTGGGCCCAAGATTCTGTATTTTCAACAAATGCGCTGGTTAAGAACTAACAAATCTGAAAAAACACTGGCTTGAATAAAAGGATTAAAGTTGTAATTGTTGAATTACAACTAGATTAAAGATATGAGCGAAGGCACATTTTGAGAGGCTGGAGGAGAAATCATTGCACATAAATTATTTTATTAGTTAAATAATTCAGCAGATTTGTTGCATGTCTTCTAACGGCCTTGGCAGTGTCCTGAGCGCTGAGGACCTGTGGACTATGATATGAACAAGTGCCTGAAACAGGGATGTGGAAGGAGGGATGTGCAGTTCTGCTTGGAGGTTCAAGACAATTTTCCACATAGGGCTTGGTACTCAAAATGGGTTATTTGAGACAAGGACTGTTCATAGGGTGAGTATTCCAGGAACGAAGCAGGTGCAAAGGCCTGGAGGAGGAACGAGAGGTCTTAGGCTATTGGGTTTCCACGTGCCTGATCTATAGGGTGAGTTGGAATGAGATGAGCGGCTTATAAAACCAGGAAGGCAGGTTGTTGTAAAGGGCGTCACATGCCAAACTCTGTCGTATGAGGAACAAGGAAAAGGAGGGGAGGAGAATTGTAGTTGTTTTTGGAGAGATAACTGGAACTGGAACAGTAGTGTGCAGGGTGGAGAGTGGGTGGTGGTGGTGGTGGTGGTGGTAGTAGTGGTGGTGGTGGTGGTGATGTGTGTGAGTGTGTGTGTGTGTGTGTGTGTGTGTATGTGGTGAGAGAGCAAGCAAGAGAGAAACAGAGGAGGAATGGAAAAGCAAAAAGGAAGGAAGGCCAGGCGGGAAAGATTTTAGCACAGCTCTGCAAGGTATAATGAAGTCCTGAAGTGAGTGGAGAAGAGAACTGGGATTATTCGGGCACTAACTCGGAGGGGGACGGGGGAACACTGAATGTGTCCTCAGAAGGCCAGCCTGGCTGCTCCTTTTATAAAAGCATTTTATATACTTAACATGAAATATACTGAGATGACCCCATACTTTAGGATGCAAATGCTCCCTTAAAATAAGGGTGAAGAAGAAAAAAAAGAATGTTCTTATTTCCTAGCATGAGCGGTGTTCAGTTCCTTTGGCACGCAGGGTGTGATAATGTAGGTGGGTCCTGTCCTCTTAGCTGCTGTGACCAGGGGCTTTGGTTAGACCACAGCCCTTCCAGCCATCTATGTGTGCTCAGTGACCAGCCCAAGCTCTGGAACCTTTCCTGGAGACCTCCATTTCCAGGATTTTTGTGGAAATCCAAAGTCATCATGATGTCTGTATTCTTTGTGCCTCCTTTCTACCAGCCTCATTCTCCACTTCCAGACGTGAGAAAATACTATACCAAATAAAATCCAGTAGACTTGCCTGCCTGGTAAAATAAGGAAGATCAAGGGGGCAGTTGCTATTCTTTTAACTTCCTGTCCTTGTTCATTTTGTTTTTAACAGTGGAGCCAAGTTTCAAATGCAGAAAAGATGAACAATGCTAATGGATTGGTTTCAAGAGGGATTCAGGGCCAGCTAAACTTGCAATTGGCTCTTAGCCATTCAGTTTGTGTGCCTGAGGTTTCACCTGCTTTGAATTAGGATAATTTAATAATGTCCAGTTAGACTGGGAGAGTACAAATGAGTTTGTTAATCAGAGGAAAAAGTTGCATTTTATGCTTATCATATTAACCATGAGTTGATGACTAAGGCCATACTCTTTCCTAAAGCCAATCTATTATCTGTTCTTCCTTTTGAAAATGTGTCTTCTTATTTCAGCTTCCATCACTCTGTGTTGCAGCTGTCAAACCTTTCTGGCATTCTAGAATTGGGTGCCGCCTGCTTTCCATATTGCAACTCTTACTGTTCTTCGCCGGACCTTTCATGAACTTATGTACCGTAATTCCAGATATCCTCAAGCCTCTGATGTCCAGGCTTAATCACATTAACTTAGTTTGTTTAAATATAGTTTATTAAATTTATATCCTTTGAAAATTGATACCGCTGAAGTATATGAGGTTCTGGACTAAGATCTTGAAGTCTGGGATTCTGTTTTTTCACTTTGTCACGTCCACATTGCTGGACCTTGAGCATTACTGTCTTGTCTGTAAAATAAGGAGGTTGGACTAGTTAATCCTGGTTCTGGAACTTTCACAGGCATAAGAATCTCCTGAGAGTTTTCTGAAACCCAGAACTGCTGGCTCCACAGGAAGAGAGTCTGATTCCGCAAGTCGGGTGGGGTCTCAGAATTTGCATTTCTAACCAGTTCCCAGAAGATGCTGAGGTTGCTGGTCTAGATGACTTCTTCAATCTTCTCCATCTCAAAAAATTTGATTTTGCGTTCTTCTGGAAAGCATCAAGAGGGGACTTATAACACTTCCTACACAGATGTTCATACCCGCCCCTTTCTGCCCTCAGCTTTCTCCAGTATATTCTGGAATCACTCCTTGCTCCTGCACCCTTCTTCCAGTCTCACTCTTGTGGTCCTGTTTCTTTGTTCCAACAGCTCACCCCACTCACTGTCAGCATCTGCAGACTAGGTCATGTCGCACTCACAATGTGGAGCCATTATGGGATGGGCAGTGTGGATGGCCATCCTCACTTTCCCCGTGAAGTCTGAAATGCGGGCTCTTGTTTTCCTTTCCCTGCAGCACCCCCTGACACAAACGGTACTTACCTAAGAGCATACACACATACGTCCCAATGCTGGCTCCATCATTTACTGCCTCTGCCACCTCTGAAAAGTTGCTTTACCTCCCTAGGCCTCAACTTTCTCATCTGTTAAATGGGGATAATAATAGTATCTAAAGGATTAAATGAAACAGGACATATTAAGTAGTAATAAATAGGTGTTAGCTTTTATCAGCTGCTATCAGGGCAATTCTTGAATTATTAAGCAAACTCAGCATGGATTAGAGATGATGATAGTACAATCACCCTACATAAGTTATGCACCCGGCTTTTCAAATGCTACTCACTTTCACCATTAAATGGGAAAAAAAGATAGATCTGCTTCTTACCCAAGTCTATTAAAACTTACTTTAATCCTAATCAAATTCTCCCTACTTAAAAAGAATATGAAGCAGCACTGCCAAATAAAATGACAAGGGTAAAACAACAGAGAATATGATTTCTAAAATAAAAGAATGGATATTCGATAAGCATATGCTTACTGCACAAGCTGTAAGACATGCATGTTTTTACATTTTTAATACCTCTGATAATAATGATATAAAAATCAGTATATCTTAGGTTCAAGAAAATACAGAATTTTGAGTAAGTCAGTTTGGTAATTTCACTTTATGGTAAATTATTTCTTGTGTTAGTCCCATTTGTTAACTAAGGCTTCAGAAAAAAAAAATAATCAAGTTGATAATTGGTTAAAGAAGTACTGGTTTTAAAGATACACTTATTTTGATTTTTGTGGGGAGAAAGGGAATACTGGAGAGAAATATTGGATGTGTTCAGTATTAATGTGCTTTCGCTATCAGTAAACTAGAACTTATGAGGTTGTGTTTCCCATTGTAGGTGATTAAACAGTCCTATTTTCTCATTTAAAAATAGTGCTTCCGAGGCTGAACTTTCTACTTTTTCTAGACTTTGTCAGGATCTTTTGGATGACTTCAGAAGACTTGTGCCTGATTGCCAAACCTGACACCAATCTGAAAGGGTGTAAACAAAATGTAGACGACAGTGCAGTGGAGACACATGTTTATATCTGTAGGCAGGCGGTGTAGACTGTCAAACTGCAGCAGTTGTTCTAGATGGCTGTCCTGTGTTTGATGCTGATTCCCAAGCACCAGATGTTAAGGAAGATGTAAATCCCTCATCATGTACGAATGTCAGTGTCCCCACTCCCGAGAGAAGAGCACAGACTGACCTCCAGCTGGCTGTGTTCTATTCTAGAAAGGTGGGAATGCTAACACTGCTCTTTAGACTGTGCAGAATAATTAAATGCTGCCTCAGACAGTGCATGTGTGTGTGGCATCAGACAGAAAAATAAAAAATCAGGTTTCTGTTAATTCGGAGTATGACTGAGATCAGGGAGAGATATGATTTTGAAACTCTTTTTAAAAAGTTTCTATATACTGATACGCTAATAATATTTTGTGGAACTTGAAGTTGAGGGAGTGAGGAAGGGGAAGCTGGTGCTAATGAGATGGAGATAGAAGTTACAGACAGAAGGAAAGAAAGAGTTCCCTAAATATGCATACTCTGGGTTATTATCCTGTTAACATGAGGACATATTATATTCGCTCCTCGAGGAGAGGCCATGCCTTTCTGGTGTAGGAACACACCTCCAGTGTCTCTCTTTTAATTCATTTGACAAGTGACGAAAGTTACAGATTCACAGATGCATAGAATTTGAGCTGGAAGAGACAGATATTTTGTTCGACCCGGTTGTTTTACAAGTGAGGAAAATTCATAGGCCCAGAAAAAGCTAAGGAATATATTTGGAATACTGAGTGGTAGGTTGTAATAGATTCCTCCACATTTCCTGAAGTTTCATGTTTGTCAGACACGGCTCTGTAAATAAGACTAATTTAAAGTAAATTACCTGTTGTATTAGTAGTTATTTGGGTTTCCATAGAACCACTTCTGGCTAGCTTAAGCAAAAATGGGGAGTTACTGAAAGGGGAGTTACTGACATATTGCACAAACTTGCCCAGAATTGAAGGAAGAGCTGAGCAAGCAAAAATGCAGTGGGAAGGAGCCTGAGTGTGCTGGGGACAGTGACAGCTCAGAGGTCTCCGACCGCTGATGCTATCTCAGCTCAGCCCACTTGCTGCTCTTTCTCCCATCCAATGCGAGTCTGCGACCTCACCTTAAGCGTGATCTGCTCATGCAGGCCCTGCTGACCAATCCTCCCATCCTTTCCAACCCTCTCATCCCTCCCTCTCCTGTTACCCTGCTTTTTCTTCATTGCACTTAACACCATCTAAACGTTTTCTACTTGTTTACCCGTGGGGATTAAAAAATACTTGTGCCCAGACCTAACTCACAGAGACTGATTTAACCGGTCTGGGGTAGAGCTGGAATACGTATATTTTTCTTTTAAAAAAAACCCCAGGTTGTTCTAATATGCAGCCACGGTTAAGAATTATGGCCTTATAAATTGCCAGAACAAATGCAGAACGTACTGCTATACCCAGTACAGCTGGAAATAGGTTTAAAAGAATTAAGAATGATAAATCTAAAAGCATTAGGGAATCAATCGTAAGGCATTTGTAGCTAAGGACACTGAAGTGACCTTGACAAGAGCCCTCCCAGATTGAGTGTTTGCTGCATACTGTGGATGTGGTGGTCCTTCTTGTGGCCCTGTGGGATAGTGGCAATATTTTATTTCTAAATGAGTCAACTGAGGCTGAGGGACTAAGTGACTTCCCAAGGTCGACCAGTAGCTCGGGATTCAAACTCAACAAAACTATTGGGGTGAGTGTGCTCTATTCTGAGCAACAATCACAGGTTCCCTCATAAGCTGTGTGGGGACTGTGGTGAGAATCCCCTACAGTCTGGAGGCTAAAATGAGGGGAAGTGATTTTAATGGTAACAGATGACATTGGTAAGTCACCCTTGTCAAGGACTGTTTAATGTTGGAATATGTTACCAAGGGAGAACACGTTTTTAGCAAAAATGATAGCAAAGAAAAGGATCTCAGTTATTGCAAGAAAAGTAGAATTTGCTGGGTGTTCATGACTAATTAACAGAAATGTGAAGATGTGTGTGAGAAACTGAACCTCAAAGCAGTTTAGTTAAGACAAAAGAAAGAAATAGAGGAGGGGAGAATGAAATTTGAATTTTGTCTTTCTAAGAGATCGAGATATAATTTACTGTTTGCCCTTTTAGAGTTTTGGTGAGAAGAATGAGAAACATAAATCTGAGTGATCTGTTAATAAAGCACTTTTCATACAAATAGTGGAATGGAATAGGCTGCATGGAGAAGACCAGAAAGCCCCACCTCTGTCAGGGTGATTTGTGAACGAATTGCTTTTAATGGGGAGGGAGGGATGGACGACAGGCCTCTGTGGGTTCTTGAAGAAAGAATCTGTAATCCTTTTGGGTTTAACTATTAGGCAAATTTAGCTTCCTGGTTTCAGAAAGAGAAAACACACCCACAAAAAGAAAAACCCAGGCCCGTGGGAACAAATAACTTCCTCCTCCTGGGCTGCTTGAAAACCCTAATCTGCCTGTCCTGAATCCCTTCCTGTCAGTGTGAGTCGGGCTGGGGAGGCATCCAAGAGGCAAAGGACTAATGGGGAGAGAGAATGTGCCAGTTTGCACAAGTAACTGACAGCGCACTGGCCGAGGTGTAAGGCTTGGAACATGGCTCTGAAGGCAAAGAAGCTGGTTAGAGGCAGCTTTATAGATCTGTGTACACCTGGGAAGAGAAAGGGCCTGGGGAACTGTGTTGTGTCCCCTACTCTTTACTCCTTGGCCTCCTCTGTCCTTCAATCTAAAACGCTTTGAGACTGAAAAATAGATTCTTCATTTATTTTTTTATTCACTTGGTGACATAGAGAAAAATGTCAAAGCCAATTGAAAAAGAAATATCCGCAAATACAGAATTCATTTTCCTGCCAAATATGTGAGTGTGGGCTGTAAATACGGTGAAATGGTTTAGCAGATTAATTTAGGGGACCCCAGTTTGAGTGGGGGAAATGCCTGAAATCCAGGCTACTTAAATTTTAGTAAAGCCAAAGGAGGGCTGGAATTGAGGCTTAGATGTGTGTGTGGGGGAGGGTTCATTAGAAATTCTTTGGGGTGCTGTGAATATTATAATGCTTTAGTTGTTTGTGGAATCAATACTCCTAAAGATTCCTTAGTGATTTTTATTTAACAATTTTGTTTGTGCAAAAGGTCGCGAGAGCCTTTCTTCACTTAAGAATGATAATATCACTATAATCTGGCTCTCCTTGTTTTGGGGGACAGGGATGGAAAACAGGAAGTAAGACATTGTTCACTTGTTTTGGGTGAAATATTCAACACATGCTATTTCATTTAATCCCCACAGTAACCTTTCAAGGAGGAGTATTATCTACTTTCAACAGATGAGTAAAATGAATTAACTTGCTGATGTTTATATGGTTATCAGTAAATGGAAAACAAATTGGATCCAAATTTCCTCATTCTGATGTTTTTTGCTACTTCATTTCGGGAAATTATTTTTTAAAATAGAGACATTCAGCCTAAATTCTTCGAACGATCACAAATTCTCAGTTAATGGGGGCATTTGATTGTTGTCATGATCTAGATATGTCTGAAACTGAAACAATTTTGGGAACTAACATTTACTGATCATCTATTACAAGCCAAGTAGATTGTGGCTAATAAAACAGTGGGTTCTACTTATAGAATTGCTTCTGGCTGCAAACTATAGTCCATGGAATTTCTAGGTTCAACTTTAACTCAACAAATGGTATTTTATTGCTGACCTGCTAACTGGGTGGTGGTTGCTTTTATGTTTTGGTGTGGAAGCAGGATGGTCTACAAAGAGGCAGAATGGCCAGTGCCTGCCCTCCAGGAGTTTCCAATCACATCGACAGATAATTCAAAAGTTACTTAATGACATGAAGCAGTACTGTGAGAGAAGTGCTGGGGCTTGTGGCTAAGCTCCAAATCGACTGTAGAGAGAAGAAAGTAGAGGGGGAGAAGGATGTAGGCTGCGGGGGACCAGGCAAGACTGCGTGTGACTTAGGCTATCAAGGTTAGGTAAGATTTGCCTAAGTGGGGAAGAACCAATATGCAAAGGTGGGATGCTGCTGCCATGTCGATAAATACAGCTGTCTCTCTATGACAGTGTTACCATTGGGGGCGATTTGAACTTCAGTATTGCCTCAGCGGCATTGTGGCAGGGATAACGACGCAGAAGTGTAGCATTTTTCCTTGGTTCTTCTCCACTCACTGACTCAGCTAAGAATCACAGGTCAGTGAGATTTAGAAAAGATTTATTAAAAATATATTTTAGAAAGAGTATGCTCTAAGGGCAGAATGGGGTTTTAGTGAAGAGGGCTAGACACCCCCCCAAGACATGGGATGATCTTATATTTGGGGCATGATGGGTGGTTACAAAGGCATTCCTAGGTGATTGGCACGCGAGGTCATTTTGATTGACATGTGACTGCTATATAACTCTTGGCCTAGTGTGCATGCACTTACCCAGAATTCAGTCTGTTATAATTTGATTCATGAACTTCTGGGTATAAACATGGTATTATGGTGGATAATGAAGCTGAGGCTGTGGGCAGGTTAAGGTAGTACCTTCTGCACACCTGTCTGTGGCCATATTAAACCAGCTATATGTAGGATATGGCCCCCCTCTCCTTTGTCTCTGGGCTGCAGGAGGGATTTTCTAACTACCAATAGGGTAATCTTTGGGCGGTCTCTAGGCTGGGCTCTATTCCTTTGTTCTCCTGTCACTCATGTCTGACTAGCCACCTAACAACAGGAGTTGTCTGTTTGGAGTAACACAGGCGATGGCAAGGTGCATTGGAACCAGGCTGTGAGGAGCTATGAGGGGCAAGTTGAATATGTGAGATTTTATCCTATTGGCAAAAGTAGTGGTATTGGTAGCAATAGAGATGATGGTATAAAAGTAATAATAATAATATCTAAGATTTATGGAGCATTTATTCTACTGGGCACTCTGTTCAACAAACGGATATTTATAGAGCCTGTATAACTGCCAAGCACCATGCTCAGTGCTGGCGTTGCAACAGAGAACTGACAAAAGTCTCTGCTCTCACTGGGCCTCCATTCATGTGAGGAGAGATGGACAGATGATGAAACAGGTCTTGTAATCTCCTGAAATCTAAATTTTTATAATAATGCTGTGAAGGAACTTACATAGAGAAAAGAGCAGAAGGGAAAAAACCATACAGTTTTAAAGCTTGGTTCTTTGTATAGGCATTAACTTATTTAATCAGGTAAATAATAGAAGTCAATCTTTGAATAATTTTGAATATAAAGTAACATGATGAAAATATAATTTACGAAGTTGAGCAGCAATGAATTGGGGAAGGACTGATGCTGTAAGGACCAGTGAGGAGGCATAGGAGGCAACCACAATCATAATATTTATATCTAAAATAGACTAAAATAGTAATTAATACCATGTAGGGTGTAGTAAAGAAAGAAGACTTATTCGGGGGGGGAAACTACATCAGAGTATACTGTTTATCTGGTCCATGCCTTTTCCTAAGCCTAGAAACCAAGAGCTGTAAAACTGGCAGGGAGTGATGGAGAGTTGATTCTAATGAACTGTGAGATGGAGGTCACAGAGATGATAGTGGTTTTGACCTTTAATTAACTAGGATGATGAGAAAAATGAGAAATTTTCACTAAGAAAAATGGAAATTCAATAAAATATGTCATGCTGCTTAAGTGATTAAAATTTTCTGAAAGTAACTGGGGACATTCTTTACAATATTAATACTTACCAGAACCAGTGATTTCTCCGTATGGCAGTATAGGCAAAATGAAATGTAAAGATAGCGGGTTCCCCGTGCCAGGCGACCTCGTTTCTCATCCCCCCACACCCACCCCATCCCCCACAGCATGCACCTGGCCAGTGACCCCACCCTTTGCCGTCTTTCTGCCTCACTGCTCAAGCTCATAGCACACACTTGCTCTGTCCTCACTGGCTGTCTAATGCTGCTCACTTTTTAAAATTATGGGCTCACAGGTTCCCAAGCATTCTTAATTCACAGTACCTTGAGTAGCTCAGTAATTTTTTCATGGCAATCCTAGAGCAGAAGAAACATCAAAGAGTTCCTTTCACTAGGTAGTTAGGTTCAAACAACTTAAAATATGTATTTGTCATAACAACTCAGTACCATTTGAAAAGATAACGCACATGTATTGAAAGCAAAATTGTTGTGTTCTTAAATGACCATGGCTATGCACTAATGTGATGTGCCACACAACTTTTCAGTTCTTAGAATCATATTTGGATACCACCGTCCTCTCTTTCTGTTCCACATTTATCTTCATATGATAATTGCTTTTTAACACAGTGACTGTAGAAACTTTGATTTCTTACAGGTATGAGGTTGTTGAAAGAACAGAGCACAATGTAATGTTAAAGATGCACTACCTTGAGTTGGTAGTTCTCATAATGTCTGATAGATTCATTGTGTTTCCCTTGCAATTTGGAAATATCCCCAAGCATCCCTGTGAGTTTGCTGTGGTGCCTTGGGGTCCCTTGGCCCACAGTTTAGGAATTATTGTACAGGCCTGTTCGCTACCATCTCTGTTTCTTCTCCTCAGTCTTATGATATTTCTCAGCCATACCCATTTTAAGAAACTTTGGACCCAGCCATGTCTTCCAGTTTCCTCTTTTTTATGTTTAAACTCCCAGAGTAAGTTTAAATTGACTCTCTCCAGTCCATTTCTTGCTTCTTACACTAACTTGATAAGTCACTGTTTTATCATCAATCTTAGTCCTAAGAATGATCTCCAGTTCTCATTCTTTTAAATCTTAGCCCTTCAACCTCTGGTCTTCCAGGTTAGAATCACTGCCTGGCTTTTAACCATCCTACTTTACCACAAGCTCATGTGGGTGCCAGGCAGTGGGGAAGGACTTGCTATGTTCCCCGTCTCTCGAATGCATTTAAACCCCACTACCACCCCATGGGGATGAGCGCTGTTATTACCCCCTGCATGTCTGAGGAGACAGACTGGTTGTAATTTAGGGGCATCACAGAAGGACAGAAATATCAACTCCAAGTGTTGCTTGTCTCCCAGTTAATGGGAATGTCAAAGAGGCCACTCCAGGTGGCAGTGACTGGTATAAATAGGTCGCTTGTTGTGTTTGGTTTTTAATTTTACAACTGTATTTTGTAAAAGTAAAACATTGTAGCTTATTGTAGGTATTTTGACAATAGAGAAAAATAAAAACTGACTTGCCTTAGAAGCATACAAGTGTTTTTAATTTTGATGTAATTTGCTTTTAATATTTCTTTCCAAACTTTCTACAAATGTAATTATAATGTATATAAAGCTTTTAAAAAATAATTACATTATAAATGTTTTTGTAGTTATATAGTTCTTTGAGACAATCTCAAAATATTGATTCTTATCACTTTCAGGTGTTGCACATAATTTAAAAACCAAAACAACTAAAAACTTTAACTAAAACAGCAAACTCCTGTCCCACCTTGCTAGCTCCCCTGACCCAGGTTTATTCACCAGATCCAACCATTTTCATATTCTCAAGTTCAACAGCTCTACAGTGGTCCCTTGAGTGGTACCATACAGTTTTTGTACCTGCTACCATCCTATTTTTGCTAACTGACTTAAGGAACTATTGGTTGAGAGTGGTTAGTTCAGCAGGATTACTAATTGCTGATAAAATCCTGTTTCCTATGTAAATATTTATGTTTAACTTCAGGGTTGCATTATGAAATGTACTTTGCCTTGCCATTTTTATAAGCTTGATTTAATGGTACCTTGCATTTATCGTAAGCGGCTACTGGCATACTGTTAGGAATAATAACTTTATTATTAAACATTAATAGATGGTTCGGATCTTATCGGGTATTTTCTCAAGCTAAAATTGTAGAAGTTTGGGATTAGACCAAGAAGATTTAATGAAATTCTGTTGTATTTTGCTTCATAATTATTAAGTCGGAACAGGCAAGAGACCACCCTTGATAAAGAATATTGAATGTTAAGAAGGAGCATATTGAGTGGATGTGTGTAGCTTTTCTCAGCAGAAAAATTTTAAGGCAATAGTATTTTCCAAACTGAAGATCTGTTTTCTGAAATTTTGACTCAAAAGTATGTGGACTATTCTATCACAATACACTTAAAAAATTAGTAGACTTTATTTTTTAATAACAGTGTTAGGTTTACAGAAAAATTGAGTGGAAAGTACAGAGAGTTTCCCATATAGCACTCACCACTCCCATTTAACTTTCCCCCTAATTACTAACATCTTGCATTATTAGTGTGGTACATGTGTTACAATTGACAAGCCAATACTGAGACACTAATTATTAACTAAAGTTTAGAGTTTTTATTAGGGTTCACTTTTTGTGTAGTACATTCTGCGGTTTTGAGAAATGTATAGTGACATGTATCCACCATGACAGTATCATACAGAATAACTCACTGCCCTAAAAATCCCCTGTGCTCCACCTGTTCATCCGTGCCTCCCTCTCTTCTCTTGAACTCCTGACAGACACTTTTTCCAGTTTCCAACATCATGTCTTTTCCAGACTTTTATGTAGTATAATCATATAGTAAGTAGCCTTTTCAAATGGACTTCTTTTACTTGCCAATATTCATTTAAGGTTCCTCTATGTCCTTCTGTGGTTTGATAACTCATTTCTTTTTAGTGCAGAATAATATTCCATTGTCTGGATGTACTGCAGTTTATTTATCCATTTACTTACTGAAAGACTTGTTGGTTGCTTCCAAGTTTGGCAGTTATGAATAAAGCTGCTATAAATACCCATATTCAGGTTTTTGTATAAACTTAAGTTTTTTAATTCATTTGGGTAAATACCAAGGAGTACAATTACCGAATTAAAAGTTAAGAGTATGTTTACTTTTGTAAGAAACTGCTTAGCTGATTTCAAAGTAGCTGTAGCATTTTACATTCTCCCAACAAGTTCCTGTTGCTCCACATCTTCACCAGCATTTGGTGTTGTCATTGTTTTAGATTTTTGCCATTCTAATAGGTATGTGGTGGTATAGCTCATTTTAATTTGCATTTCTCTCATGACATATAATGTGGAGCATTTTTTCACACGCCCATCTGCCATCTGTATGCCTTCTTTGTTGAGGTGTCCAGATATTTGCTCATTTTTTAATTAGGTTATTTGCTATTAATTTTTAAAAGTTCTTTTTGTGCTCTGGATACTAGTCCTTTATTTGTGTTTTGCAAAATTTTTTTCCTATTCTGTAGCTAGTTTTTTCATTTTCTTAACAGTGTCTTTCTCAGAGCAGAAGTTTTTAATTTTAATGAAATCTAGCTTTACCAATTTTTCTTTCATGGATTGTGCTTTCAATATTGTATCTAAAAAGTCATTGCCAAATCCAAGTCATCTAAATTTTCTCCTATTTTATCTTTTAAGAGTTTTATAGCTTTGCATTTTATATTTAGTTCAGTTATCTGTTTGGAGTTGATTTTTGTAAAAGATGTAAGATCTGGGTCTATGATGATGATGATAATGATCTGATCTGGGTCTATGATGATGATGATGATGATGATGATGATAATTTGCATAGTGATGTCCAGTTTTTCCAGTACCATTTGTTGAAAAGACTATTTTTTTCCACTGAATTGCCTGTGCTCCTTTGTCAAAGACCAGTTGACTATATTTTTGTGGGTCTGTTTCTGAGCTCTCTATTTTGTTCACAGTTTACTTTTAAATGAGTTTTGTTGCTGTGGTGGTGGTGGTTTATTTGGTTTTTATTACCTTCAGTAAAAATAAAATCTATTAGTAACTTAATCCTAATTTGACTTCATAGAGCCTTAGTTTCCAAATAAGTGGGAGTATGTAGAACAGATCACTCTTACTAGTTCTTCTAGCTTTATCTCATGAGACTAGTTTATATTTAAATATATAGTTGGGGCAATGATTTTCTCACAAAAAGTTTCTAGGTGTATTCCAACAGATAGCAGGTCTGTGTGTGTCTGTGTCTCTGTGTCTATCTTTGTGTGTACAGAGTGGCATACATTTATTGGATAAGATTTCTGTCTAGGCCCTTGTTTTATAATGGGATATTAAATCTATCTTTCACTGATGATTAACAAAGCATATTGTTTGTCCGCAATCTGTAACAAAAAGTATCAATACTTACGATCATTACCAGTAATTAAAACATCAGAGTTCCTGTTATGTAGCTTTCATCAGAAGACATTTCACAATGTCCAGAGACATTTTTGGTTGTCACACTGGTGACGAGAAGCAGGAGAGGGATGCTACTGGCACCTAGTGAATAGAGGCCAAGGATGCTGCCAGCTATCCCACAATGCACAGGACAGCCCCACACAGCAATAATTTTTTGACTCAAAGTGTCAGTGGTGCTGAAGTTGAGAAACCCCTGTTGCAGAGAAGCAGATTTATTTATATTCATGGGCAGTTTTCATTCTTCACTTAGCCCCTAGGTAACCTAGACTTTTGTAGATTTGCAGTCCACATCTAACAATTGAGCAGAAACTTATGGTGTGTTATAAGAGTTGGTTTCTTTTTAGTTTCACTTTTTACTGATTTCATAATGATTTCTATTATGTTACATGCATTCATGTAAAGCTGACTTAACTCCGAAAGTGGGGTATCAAAATATAATTATATATATTTCTCAATACAGGTGGCTGAATCTTTGATCATAAAAATCCGAGGCTAGAAACAAAGTTGGTGTTTAATACACTTCTTGGTTGTATGTACATGATTCAAACTCGGCTTTTAATTTTCTCTCTGGTCCTTTAAATGACACGTTACCCTATGATACATAAGTTTCCATGAGCTCATCTTGTTTTCATAGTGTTCCTTTTTATTGTTAAGAGAAACAAAACCCAAAACCCCACAGTTTTAGCAATCCCCTGTTGTCTTCCTTTGTGTGAAATTGCTCAACTAAGAGTTATGCAAATGGGGTTCAGCCATGTGGGAAAGGTTCTTACTGTACATTGATCCAGGGGAATATCACCCATATCACTGGTGTATTTGTTGTTAGCTACGCACTTGTCCTAAGAAGTTCAGGGCCCTGGCCTTCTCTCTTGCCACTCAGGCTCAGTCTCACTTTACTCCAGCCATACTGGCTCCTTTTCTGCCCCAAACCACCTTCCAGTTGTGGGCCTTTTACATAGCCCATTACTTGTACCTCAACTTCTCTTCCCTTAGACCTTCCAACCTTGGTAGGAGTCAAAGAGAAGGGGACTTTTAGGTTATTAATTGGACATGTCTCTTTTGTTCACATGGGGGCCTGCTTAATTGTCACCTCTTGAGTCACCAGGCATAGCTCTTACTGTCCCTCCAGAATATACCACATCTCTTAGACGTCGAACAGTTTTCTTTATGCCTGGTAAAAATTTTCATGATTTGTCAATTTCCATTTCATTTCCTTGTAAAATCTTAGCAAAGACTGTGGCTCCACCTGCACCTTCTCCAAGTTCTCTATTCCCACAGATAATGAGAGTTTAGGCCTTGCATTTAGATTCTCTTGTTTTGTTTTAAATTTTTCAAAAATGATTTCTATTTTTGTACAAGATCATATATACACATATATTTATGTGTATATTACATGTTACACATGTATAATAAAACTATACTGTATAGTTCTTGTGTGTATACATATATATATATAATTGATACAAAATGGAAAATGTTTTTAAAACCAAACACATGAACTGAGTTCCTTCAAACTTTGATATATACATGATAGGAAAATTTGAAAACTGGGAAAGGCAAAACTAGAAACTACCTGTAATCCAATCACTTGCACATGAACATTATATTTTAAGATAATTCTTCCTAGACTTTTTTCCTATGCGTTTATATCTTTTCCTCTCCTAAAAATGTTATCGTTATGTACTTTTTTTAGTTTTATTCCATGTAAACATATTGTATCTTTTTATGTCAAGAAATATATATACATATATGTATATGTGTGTATATATGTATATATGTGTATATGTATATATGTGTGTATATATACATTTTATTTTAATGACATATAGTATTTTGTGTTGAGGTATCAATTTCTAGATCAGTTTTCTGAAAGCCAATTGCCTGACAGCCAATTTTATGAATTTATCAAATGTTCCATTTTACCAGACTTGTTTCTTTTAACTACTTAAATATTACATCTCTTTTTCAAAAAGCTTTATGTATCTTTATTGTTTTCCTGCTAATTCTTCAAATATATAACAACCTTGAGGTTTCTGCAATTACAAAATTAAAATTTTAATTTGTTTAAATTAAAAGCATCAGAAAGAAATTGAAGCGACCAAAATATTCCCAACACATATGACATGCTAAAAGTCTAGATTCTAAGGAGGAATTATGGTGTGCTGATTTGATAGTTTTTGCAAAACCATTTGACAAGAAAGGACAGACCACCCTGATATGTGGAAGGGAAATGAGGATGTGAAGAGAAATTTCTAGAAAGAAGCAAAAGACTTGAGCCTTGAAAATAACAAAAACATGTCACCAGGGTTGAAGAATTTTTAGAGATTAGTTTAAAATCCTGAACATAAAAGGGTGGGTAAAGTAAGAAATGAACTAGGAAACTACATAAACAACCATACTTTCTATTACACTTAAGTTACTAATTACTATTTTAAAATTACATCCATCAATATTTTAATTTTAATCTCTAAAAGATGAGCACTCATGTTTTCAACATAAATTTAATAACATTATTAAACAAAATAGCATTTCCTCATTATCATTGAGTATCCAATAAATGATCATATTTCTTCAATTGTCTCATAATTATCTTTAATAATAGTAAGCTAGTAAGTTGCTAGTAACTAAGGTTATTGCAGTCCTAAGAAGACTCAAAAGTCCTTAGTTTTTAAAAACATCATAAAAACCTTGAAAAGCTTTTAAAACAGTTTTATTTAATAAGACTTGTTATATGCTGAAGCTGTTAAAATCACTCCAACTGATACAAACTGTTGTAAAGGTAAGCTGTCAACACCATCTTCTCTAATATAAAATTTCACAAATAGTTACAAGATACACATTTTGGTAAATTTATCACCTTGTAAATTTTTACTTTTATTCTGTGTAAATATATTGTATCTTTTGTTGTTGTTGTTGTAAATATATTATAAATTGAAAATCCTCAGAGAACTGGTTTTGGATAAAATGAATTTTGAGAGCTGGTCTGCATTTATTTAACCAGTGACCTATTTGGCAAACAAGTAAATTTCTGATTGTATGGTATTACAAACAGTCCCAAAGTAAATATCCTTTTATACAGAACTTTGTGTAACTGCCTAGTTATTTCCTTAGAAATAATTTACTGCTAGCAGTTATGTTGGGTTAAGAAGTGCATACATTTTTAAGGACTTTCATGTGTATTATCAAGTTAAATTGTATCATTGACCCCTTCATGCCAAGCCCAACGATTTCATTTTATGGTAAGGAAATATGAGTTCAGAGGCAAGAGTGGTTTTGTCCATAATAGGAGGACTGGCAAGGCTGTACTCAGCAGCCAGGCCTCCTGATGCCTAACTTCCCACACCTCTCATCACCTTCCCTGTGCTCTTTTCCAGGCAAGGGCCAAATTACTCATTTCTCTGCTCTAGACTCCATCTAAACTTCTAGGTCTTTGAAACTCTCATGTACCTCTTTAATTGTCTTCTGCTTCTTTTCTGGACTCATTCTAATAAATGCAGTGATTAAAACTGTACATGTTTATTAAGGGTTCCATAAATACAGCCAATTTGTTTTTATGCATCATTATTTCAGAATATCTCAGTGTCAAGTTAGTTTTACATTTTTATGCTACACATTTATGCTATAGTTAACTACACAACCCTTGGGTCTTTCTGAGGCCTTAATTATGTTGTAGTATAATGAAGAACTGACTTCAAACCAGATAAAGACATCAGTAAACATAAGGTAAATTAAAATGTACCTGATTTGGATCACAAAGTAATAAAGTTAATAAAAGAGAAACCAACCATACCCACTGCATCTCTCTCTCTCTCTCTCTCTCTCTCTCTCTCTCTCTCTCTCTGTCTCTCATTTAAATTTTACTGATACCATTCACATATATAAATTCACTCTTTTAAAGTGTACAATTCAGTGGTTTGTAGTATAATCACAAAGCTATAAAACTGTCATTACTAATTCCAGAACCCACTATATCTTGCATGTAAGCAGGCTTGCATAATTTATACACTGCAATTCATTTGTGGAGGACGGGGAGGGAGAAGAGGAGAAGGAAGGAAGAAGGAAGGGAAGTTGTAGAACTGTTTTACATTTGCCAACAGAGTTCAAAATTTTTCCAGTTTAAAAAGCCTCTTTTCCATCATGACTCCATTGCTTAGTCCTTCATGTTCCTCCTCCTTCTTCTTTCCAAGATGGCACCTGGTTAGGAACAGGGTTTCTGTTGTGCCCTTTGGGAAGAAAGAAGCCACAGATTCTCTTCTTGCTCTTGGTTTGCCCAGGGAGATATAGTGGGGTACTGCTGATTTGGAGGAACGTCATATTGATACCTACCCTGAGAGCGAATGGACAGCATTGGAACACTCAAAACTTCTGGATGCCCTTAACACCTTCAACAGGCTGAGTGAAGGGAGCCTCAAAACAGAACTCTGGCTGTTTTGTCTTGACACCCCTTTTGCCTTTGTGTATCACCCTGTGTGGGATCAGATGCAAAGAGAGAAGCAGCCCCTTCTTCAGACCCAGAGCCTCCAGCTCAGGTCTCGGGATGTGAACTTGGAACTCTCTGGGTACCCCCCCTCCTTTCCAGTTGACCTTTAACAGGAAAAGTGGATGGGGGGTGGCAGGCCCCTAGGACACAGGTTCTGTCCCAGCCTCTTTCCAGTACTCCTTCAGGTTCCTTATAAATCACACCCCTTTCTTCTAGGGGGAGCCCGGTGCTCAGCCTTAGTCACAAACTGGAGGCGATGCCCACACCATAGGAGCAGCTGTGTGACCCAAGAAACCCAGAGGAAAACTGGGAGTGGGGATTACCAAACACCTTAATGACAGTGGTTACATTGCCCCGAGACACTGTTTACAGATGGCATTTCAACCTGAGGGCAGGCCTTTCATTAGAGGCTGGTAAAATGAGAAAGCTGGGCTCTGGAGCCAGGTGAGCCTGGGCCACCACCTTACCGTGACAGCAGTGGCTTTCTGGGGGATTTTATAAAGGAAAAATATCAAGAATTGAAAATAATTACAAAGATAAGTAAGGAGAAAATCATAGTAGCCTAAGAGAGCCTGGCTATACCCTTTTTTTTTCCTTTTTGCTTTTTTTCTTTAAAAAAAATAATTAGTTAATTTTATGGTGACCTTGATATATATATATATATATAATTTACACTGTGTGTTCACCTCCCATAGTTAGAATTCTTTATGTCACGGCATATACCCCATCTACCTCCCCCCTCCCCCCACCCCCTACCTTCTGGTAACCACTAGTCTATAGACCATGTCCATGAGTCTCTGTTTGTCCTGTTCATTTGTTGCTTTTACGTTTATATCCCACATATAAGTGATACCCTTTTCAATTCTACCTTTTTCAAAGGATTTTAGGAAAACTGATAAAAGAAAAACCAACTACTCGAGCTAGGCGTTGAGTGAGTTGTGGGGTTGAGTTGAGGCGCTCTCTCCTTCCCTGTCCTCCCAAGGACACCTGTGGGCAGACTTTCCTGACCCTTTTCTTTGATGAGAACTTTGGAGAAAACACCACAACTCTTCTGTAGACTTTGCTTCCTTGAAAAGTCTCTAAAGTTTCATTCTTGAAAGTGAAGTAAGGAAAACAGGGGTTTCTGAAAGGTCTCCATTTAGAGGAGAGCACAGTACATCTCTTGAGTTAACAACTGGCCCTGGAATGTAAGTAGGAGAACTGAGGGATGTTATTTTAGGGACAAATTACTATAAATGACCCTGGAACCAAACTCAACCTACTTTTGAAGCTCAGGTCACTTGTTTGAGATCCTTATTACCCATCTATCTCTCTGTCCTCAGGGATTCCTTTTTCTCATCTTTCTGAGCTTCCTAATTCAGAAAGCTCTTTTGGCAATGAAGCTCACACCACAGACAGCAAGGCCTTAAGTGGGTAAAGAATGTGGGTCTGAAGCCAATGGACCAAGTTCTAGTTTTACCTAAGACCTATGATTACCTGGCACAGGTTCATTTCTGGGCTCTGTTTTCCTCGTCTATAGGCAATTGCATACTCCTCCCTTTTCTCTCCTTACCCGCTTTGTTTCCTACCCCAATAGACATTTCTGGTTACTCCAGAGCGACCACTGGTATTGCAAGGTCAGGCAAGAGAAGGTCAGTTATGGAGAGAAGATTCCAGAGACCTCAATGAGCCTTTGGATAAGAAATGCACTTGTTTCTGGGAAAACTCAATGCAACTTAAAGTATTCAGTTTGGGAAGTTGCAGTGAAGTTTTAAAAAGTTTTTAATATTTTTTTGTTTTGTTTTGTTTTGTTTTGTTTTGTTTTGTTTTGTGGCTGCTGGAATAAAGGCAGGGAAATGTATGTAATAGCAAAAAAAGAAAACAAAGCATGGTAACAACACAGATAGTTTATTATGTATAAACTAAAGGCAAGACAATTTTAAGGGATTAGATTCTGGTAAATTCTTCACTTTTTAGCTCTAGGATTGTGTGATGTAATTATTAAAACATGGGTTTAGATTTCATAGGGGGAGGTGGCATCCTATATCCTATTTTTTATTTCTTTAATCTCTGATAATATGAGAAATTAGTGATTTAAAATCTTTAATAGCAGACTGGGATGGGAAACTTCAGGTTGAAATATGTATGATGGAATACCTTTTAAACTTATGAAACCTATGATGGAAAACAAAATATTACTCAAAATGTATGTTACATCCAAATTCAGGAAGCTCTTTCATTGAGCAATGTCCCCTGCCTTAATTACAGAGTAATATATACATTTGCATTCAGGCCATCATGTAATACAAAAGTGTACAGCAGAGTGTCATGGCATATAAGGTACCTTGTCCAAAAGAGAGGAGAGAGAGGGAAAATGTCCACTCAGCTGGTACAAGTGGCCTGTGTACAAGCCGGAAGCTGAGATGCGAGATGTGCTTCTGTTCTCCCTTTGTGTTGAGATGGGGATTATCCTTGTGCTTCTCATCATGGGACTGTTTCTCTTTCAATTTTGTAGGAAAAACCAGCATTTCGACCGCATTTATTTATGTACTGAACAAATGGGTATAACTCTTACTGTGTGCTGCCTAATTAAGTCTGCCTCTAAGCATTTTACAAATATTAACTAATTTAACTATTTAACCTAATGAGATAGTTACTTCCTTTATTCAAAAGGAAGCTGAGGCACATATAGGTTAGGCAACTTGCCCAAGATCACATAGTTAATAATTGATGGACCATGATTTGAATTTAGCCGTCTAACTCCACAGTCCTTACTTCAAAATATTTTGTAGTGTCTTTCTTGAGAATTTTTAAGATAAAACTTCTACATAGGAACTTATACCTTATGAGTGGACTTTAGAACCTGGCCAGAATGGTGGTGGGTATTCTTTCAGACTTTTTTCTGCACACATTAAATATACAGTATATATGGATATGTGTATACATTTATGTGTATATGTGTGTACATATATTATTGATTATATAAATTGACATATATATAACTTTTTCAATCAATAATGATTAGTGGTCAGGAATATCTGAATTAAACAAATCTTTTTTTAACCCATCCCACTCTCATAATCTGTCCATTTGACCTAATTTAATGAACTGTCCCCCTACTGATAGACATCTGGATTGTCTCTATAATATAAATGATGCTAGTATGCACATCCTTATGCTCTTGTGCAAGTATATCTAAAGAACAAGTCTTCTAAAAGTTCTCACCATAAAGACAAACAAGAAAAACCCAAAGGCTATGTGAAGTGATGAATGCGTTAACTTTTTGGAATAATCAGTCCTGTGGGGGAGGAAGAAACTTTCCTCTACCCCTTAAGTTTTTTTCGGCTGTGTAATAATTAAATCTATATGAGACAGATAACCAAATTCAATTACATACATTTGTATGGGAACGCCACATGCATGAGAGGTTTAGGGATTGAAAGTTAGAATGAGGTATATATGACATTTGAGCTAATGACAAGGTAAGGTACTCAGGCTTCAGAGAGGAGAAAGGTCATCTTAGGGAGATAAAAGCAGTTGTCAGTAATTAGAAGTTCTTCCTGCTATATAGGCAGGTCAGAAGGTTATCTCTGATAATCTGTTTTTATGGGCAAGGTCCCTAATTTAAGTTTTTCTAGGTAGTTAAGTGGAGGCACAAATTTCTCTTGAGCCCACAATGTCTCAGTTTCCTTTAGTTCAAAACGATCAGCATACCAGAGAGGCACATCTTGGAGTGATTTGTTTTAAACCCCTACAGTTTGCAATGTATACATACATCACATTGAATGTTATATGTCAAACATCCCAATAAAGCTGGAGGAAAACAAGTTTCCAGAAGTGTAGGTCCAAGTGCACAGTTGCTTCTTCGCTGAGCAGGTGAATAAGGCATTATTAGATCTTCCCAGAGACAGCAGAGAGGTAAACAAGGAGTCATAATTAGTCTTTGCCTTATCTTTTGGTTGTTGTTGTTGTTGTTTTTAAAGGATTTTGGTATTCTAAAGACTTTAAATGAGAACAAGCCACCCCAGTGGGTATTTGTTCTAGAGAAAGAAATTTTTGGAAAGGAAAGTCACCTGCCTCCCATTTTCTGGATATGTTGTTGGTGGGTGCCCCTTCATGGCAAAGGGTTGCCCAGTCGTCTGTGTCTTTTCAGACCATCTAGCTGAACTTCTGTGATGAACATCCTAGAATCACATTTGCATGTCAAACCCTCAGTTATTATTACTATTATTAACCCAAAGTCTCCACATATAAAATGTGCCTTAATTTACTGTTGAAAAGAAATGAAGGCCTTGTCAACTACTTCATCCACAGCACTTTATGTAAAGTCCATCGTAAGAAAATTTAGACTTCTGCAGGGACCTCACTTTCCCATCTGCTTCCTCTTCTCTCAAAGTGCTGTGAAGGCCAATGACTCATGCTGCCCTCTGGCCCTTCCTGCTAGGGAATCTGCTGCAGCTATCTGGTACCCTCCACTGTTAACATATTTGCATTCTCCTTTTTTCCTTGGCTTGGGTTTTCTGTTTTCATTTTATTAAATTCATTATTGTCTTTTTTTGGTAAAAGCATTTCAGATCCTTTTGAGAAAGAAGGAAGATATAAAAATAATCTCTTCATTTAGCATCATTGTTAAATAGATAAAACACCAGTTTCAAAATAGCCGTCATATGAGAAAAAGAGAACAGACTTTAGGCTTAGACTTGGGCGAAAGCTGTGTGAGTCCCAGCGCCACCCCTCACTGGCAGTGTGGTTCAGGCCCCGTCTTTTCATCTCTCTAATCCTCTATTTACTCCTCTGTAAAGTAGGATTCATAATACCTAGCTCATAAGGTTTTTTCGAGGATTAAATGAAGTGCTCAGAAAATTACAAATGTTTAATTAAAAAACACTAAAGTGTAAATCATTGTAAAGTGTAGCTCATGACACTTGCAAACTTGTAACCACTTTCTGTTGGCACAACATGGAATTTTGCACTTCTTTGGTACCTTCCCACAGCATGAGGAATTGCAAGACCTGGTGTGTCAGTGGACGATCAGCAGAGGCCTGCTCAGCCTGAACAATAGTCACTGTCCCTGTAGAGTAGCACTGTAATTGTTTTTATCTACAAAATATATATTTGGTGCTCAGTTTTTGGTGATGGCGGGGAGGGGAAAACATGAATTAAGCATAAATAAATGATAATGTGTACCCTCACCACCCTCTCTCACACCCACCTGCCTTTTATTTTCATTCTTCCTCTTCCTTTCCGGTGCCAATGCCCATGGGATCCCCATGTTCTCTTGTTGGGACCCCTCAGCCCTTCTCCCTCCTCCTTGCGTCCTACCTAGTTCTCTCTTGGAAGTAGAGATCTCATGTCCTGTCCCTGGTTAAAAACCTTTCCATGCTGCAACTAAATAAAGCCAGCAGCGCTTGGCACATGTAAATGACACCTCCACACAGTACTTTTCTAATCTCTGCATGGGCGCACACACACACCAGGGGTTTCTAACATGTTGAAAAAGTTTTCTGCGTACAGTTATTTATAATACCTCTTATTTCCCACCCCCAATGTTTTATTTTGAAAATCTCAAACCTGCAGGAAAAAATGGAAAAATAGCTTCACCTAGATTCGCTAAATATTTAGTATCGTGCCACATTTTCCCTTCCTCTCTCCCAGCCTTTCTCTTTTTCATTTTGACCAAAGTGTTGAAAGTTAGACACCCTGAGCCTTCGCCCCCACACACCTGGCATGTATCTCCTCAGACAGACATTCTCAGTGCAGCCACAATGCCATTATCACGTCTGTAATACACACAAGTCCCTAGTACTCTGTTCGGACATATTCTCGTTTCCCCAGTTATCTCCGCTTATGCCATCCCGTCCTCCTCCCCATCTCGGATTCACACATTGTGTCTTTAGTGTCTCTTAGTACTGAATAGTTCCATCCCACACCCCCCCTGTACATTTTTAAGTGTCCGGGCTAGTTGTCTTTAGGGCACATCATGGATTTTTCATTTTGTTTCTCTACCCGCCGCATTCCCTATAAACTAGAAGATCGTCGTAGACGTCTGTGTCTCTCTGGTGCTTTTAAAACAGCTTGTTTGTGTGTGTGTGTGTGTGGGGGTCATTTCCTGGCCTTTCCCACCTTTAGCCAGAGGGGCCGGGATGGGCAGGGGGGAGCCCCGAAGGTTGCTGGGCGTGTCCTTCCCCGAGGAGGCTCTGCCCTGGGCACCGGGAATCCTGCCGCCAAGAAACCGGCTTCATTCCCTCGTCGGGGAGCTGCCCAGGGGGAGTAACAAGAAAGATAAGAGCCTGCAGCGCAGGGCTGGGCAGGGCGGGGAGTGAGGTTCTGTCTGGGGGGTGGGGGGGGGCGGTAACATTTGTGTAGAGGTCTGGGAAAAAGCCAGAGAGGACGAGAGGGGAGGAGAGGGGAGGGGGAGAGAAGGGGGGAGGAGGAGGGGAGGGAGGGCGAGGCGCCGGGGCAGGCGCCGGGGCAGCCCCGGCCCGCGGTGGTTCCCGGGCCCGCCCCGCTGGGCCGCCGGGGCCGGCGGGCGCCCGGGTCGCGCTGGGAGGCCGGGTCTGCTGCGGACCGACCGGACCTTATGTCCTCGTGTCTACCGCACCCTGTCTGTGGCTGGTCAAGTTAGACACTGATTTGGGGGTGGGGGAGGACTGCTGAGAAAAGAACTCGCCTGTTTGTTTACAGATCCTCTCACTGAGCTCCACACCGGCTTTAGCACCCATCTCCACTTCAGAAACTTAAGCATAGGAAAGCAGTGTTCTGTTTTGAATCAAAGAAGTACTTGCTTCCCCTTTATTTTGGGAACTACAGCTGGCTAGTTTCAGAAAGAGGTGTGACTGAGGAGGCTTCTACCTCTGTGGCAAACGAAAAACAAGTGGAAGGCCCAGCTGGGAGCCGGCAGGACGAAACACGGGTGAGCGGTGCCAGCGAGGCCTGTGGGTGACAGTTCAGAGGGAGACTCTTCAGATTTCTTAGAATGTCCCCCCCCACCCCGCCAGAAGTGCTCCCTAATTCACACTAGTCCCCCTTCCCCAAACTGTAAATAATACACCTTTTCCCTGAAGTCCTCGGCAGTGGTGTCCAAGTGGCAGCGTTTCAAAAGTACACAGATCACATGGGAGCACCCTGCCCACACTGGGTCCCCAGAGAGTTTCCTGGAAAGAGTTCAGGGAAATCTGTTCTATCGGGTCTAGGTCATTCTGGTGTTCCCTTCAGGTTTGGGAACCATTACTTGCCCTATAGAACCTTTCAGTGGATGGAGTTCACAGCAGATTTTGTTTTCAATATGTAGGTTTAACCAGGAGGCTATCCTGGAAGTCAAGATTCATGTCTGATTTTAATTTTATAAATCATCTTTTTAGTCCCCAGAGTGCTTCGTGTGGTGCCCTACATAGTATCAATTGAATAAAGAAATACGAACGTTTAGCAGGTAGAATAATGTTTATGTCCCTCTGCACCGGTCAAGCACAAGCCCCTTTCTGTCCATGATTCTTCCTCTGAAGTTTTATGGACAGTCATGGCTTGCTGATACTATCGTTTGTGCCTCAGGCTCTTCTAGTTTCCACACTCCTGTATCTTACCGGGAAGCCTACTGCGTTTGGTAATTTCTAGTCTTGGTGAGGACCACCATCACTTTCCCAGGCCTCAGGCCACATTCACTTGGAGCCAGGCTCTGTGCATTCCTGTTCTTAACCATGCTTACCTTTGAAGCCTCAAGCCCCCTCACTTCACCTTTCACATTGTGTCATTCATCTTAGAGGTGGGAGGAGACAAATGAAAAAATTCCTGAGCATGGCACCCAAGATGTGCCTCTCTCTCCTCTCCAGCCTAACTCCTGGCTTTCCTTCCCTGCTCTTTGGCTACAGCAGGGGATCCCAATCCCTGGGCTTTGGACCTGTACCTATCCGTGGCCTATTAGGAACTGGATTGCACAGCAGGGGACGGGGGGCGGCAGACAAGCAAGCGGAAACTTCATTTGTATTCATGCTTTTCCCCAGTGCTAGCATCACCACCTCAGCTCTGACTTCTAATCATCAGGCATTAGCTTCTCATAGGAGCTTGGGTCCCTGGTGTCAAAAAGGTTGGAGACTGTTGGGCTTCAGTGTGTTGCATTATAGAACTAGTTCCCAGAAGGGATCCTCTTGAATTCCTTCCCTGAAGGGTGAGACTGAACCAGTTACTTAAAGAGGCCATGTTATCTCAGGGTCAGTATTCTGCATGTGAAGTTCCTTCTTCCTGGAATCCCTTTACTGACTGCCACCTGGCTGACATCATTTCTGTTTTGACTCACAGAACATTTTTTCAGAGTGCTCCTCCTGACCACAGTTTTTTCCTCTTTGCCTGAGTTAGATGCCTTTTCCCAGACCTGGTGCATTCTATATCATTGGCTCTCCACTACTATAAACTTAATTCACACATCTTTGCCATAAAAATGTGAGCATCTTTAGAGCAGACATTATGTCTTGCTGACATAAAATTGATTCTTCATAAATAGTTGTCGAGTGAATGAATATAGAAGCAAACCAGTTTGTGAATAATATCCACATTTCAGTTTGTTAAACTATCTATGATAAGGAATAAAAATATAATCTTTTATTTTTCATTAATGAAGATATTTTGGTGGCTTGAAGCCAGTTATAGAATGGTAAAACAATGTCATTGCTTTTATATTCCAACAGGAAATATGGGATGTATAAAATCAAAAAGGAAAGACAATCTGAATGACGATGGAGTAGATTTGAAGACGCAACCAGTACGTAATACTGACCGAACTATTTATGTGAGAGATCCAACGTCCAATAAACAGCAAAGGCCAGTAAGTAGATAGTCTCAGGGGAGAATTCCCACAGCAGGATCAAAGCATGGCTGCATAATTTAAACACCAAATCTATAACATGTGCATGCAAACAATCACATCAGTTACTTGGGCCTGGATTTTTGATATGCCTTGTACCTTAATCTTTTAAAAATCTTGCAAACATTTGAGGGATAACAAAGTCACTTACTGTAAAAATAAAACAGCCTCTGGGCACTTTTTTTATGTGTAGAGAAAATCATCTTCCATCTCACTGGTGCAAATAACCACTCTTTTTACCTGAGCTTGTGTCACTTAGGATAGGTAGTGAGATTAGTGCAATGGTCTGCAAAGCAGAAGGACATTCTGCATTCAAGTTAGATGCTAAAATAGGTGCTAATATGTCATTTGGCACATCATACTTTATCCCATCTCATCATTTTTTAATTAATTCATAATAGTACAGATACTGAAGTTTTCATGACATTATCATTAAAAGATTTTTAAAGCACAGCTAATTCTGCCTGCTAACCTTGAACAAATATCTACCAGAAATATTATGAGTGACGGACGTGCTATTCAATGCATTTGAGAATGCTTGGCAAAGGAAGAACTACTATCACATTTTAAGGAAAAGAAGAACAGAGCTTTGGATAATTACAGCCTTAAATGTGCTTTATCTCAGCTCTTATATGTTTTTCATATATTCACTCACTATACATATATATTCCCGTAGCCTGGTTTTGATGGAATTCTTCAGCATTTCAGCTGGAAGCAGCTTATTAGTCCAGATGCCTTTATTAAGTGTTTTACAGTTTCTCTCATCTGACATGTTTTCAGATAACTTAGTATTCTAGAAGCATATTATTGTTATTGAGCCCTTCAGCCTTCCCTCTCCTCCACTGTTCCCCATTACCCTCCAGGTATAACATATGGCAAAGTCGCAAATCATTGTCGAAACTGATAAGTCACTATTGACCTTAAAAAGAAGTGAAGATGAAGAATGAGTAAATTGTATATGTTTCTGGATAGATAAATTAATATTGTAATTTTACAATAGAGTTTAGAAACTCAAAATGCTTAAAATTATTAACAGCTTTAGTAATTTAGTGATACATGTATTTAAAACACGTTACATAAATAGGTACAGATGTAGAACTACATATTACATAAATATGACTAGTAGAAAATAAAATATAAGGAATTGGAGTCACAAGTGGTTTTTCTGTTATAGACTTTCAAAGGTCTCATGAAAACGTTTTGACTTTTTCTGGATCACATACACCAGATTTACATGCTTAAAAACCTGTGTTTATTTGTTGTTTGTTTTTAAATAGCGATTGAAGATACTCTTTATTCAGAAAAGCAAAGGAAAATAGTATACACCATTTTTCCTTTTAAAAGTAAGGGATGTTAAAAATTAAGTTAGAAAGAAGAAGTAGTAAACATATTTGAAATCTCTTAATTCTCATATTTTAGTTTGTGCCTTCTGTGGTCACAGATGCCCTTGTTTCACCAGCTGGTTAGTCTGGCCTTATTCCATAGTGACAGATAACACTCAGCTCCGGCCAGATGTGCCAAAAATGCATGCCCTGGGTTGATTACAGAGGAGTTCTGATGAGAGGGTAAGGCTGAACTGGTGCAAATTCAACAACACTCTAAGGAAAAGACATTCTAAAGAAAAAGAGAAAAGGTAGATGACTTGTATATGTGTGTTTTGGTCTTACAAAAAGTGTATTAAAACATTTGCAAATTAAGGACTCTGTTATGTGAAAGTCAGCTTGCTGCTTCAAAACGATTTAATTAGTTTCTCGCCTTCAAATTATTTCTTCTAAGTCATTTAAAGTTGATCATCTATCCGAAGTACGTAAATCTAAATGATTTAATAAAATCAGTATAAAACTTTTTGAAATAATTGAAGGGATAATATGGACCTATGATTTTCTAATAGCAGAAAATATAGTAATTCTCATCCCTTCCATAATTGGAGATTTTATGGGCTAACTTTCATCAGAAATTTAAATTTCAGTACAAGCTATTTTGGTCCCCTTTCATTAAATTTAATCAAAGAGAAAAGTTACATGATTTGTGAATATAGGTCTCTGACAGTGCCTTCCTTACAAGGGTCCAAGGGGTCTTATACATCCTCTTCATGGTCACTGAGAGAAAAAAGAATTCGATTTAAAAGGCAATTGAGGTGGCCTTTTAAATTACCAGAATCTTCTTTATAATTCACCTCCAACTAAAATAACAGAGGATGCCATCTGTCCCCATGACAGAATCAGGATCAGCCATAGGAAGCCTGGATGGGTTAGGACTTGTTCTCAGAGTCCTGACTGTAGTTTTTTAAGCAAGTCTGTGAAACATGGAGGTCAGCAGTCATGAGCTGGGGTGGCAATTCCACAAGGTCCCCAGGGCTCCAGGCCCCCTCCATCTTTGCTCTTCTGACCCTAGTTTCCATGGTTGCTGAGACGCAGCCTTCACTTAAAAAGAAGTCAAAAGGGGGAGTCTCCCCCAAACCCCACAAAACCGTTTCATTCACAGATACACTCCCTCCCTCCATGTGTCTAGAGTGCTAGAGAATTTGGAAGCATTAGCATTTAGCTGGGCAAATTGTCTTCCGAATAATATTAGGGTTCTGTTACCAAAAAAGAGGGGGAAATTGATCAAGTAAGCACTGAGCGCCCCTGCCCTGAGTGCTGTTCATTTCCCTTCACCACAGGCAAATGGCTACTTTCAGATGGAAGAGCTTGTGGGTTGGGATATAGCTCTACAGAATTTTTCCTCTTTTTTCTGGCTTTGTAAATTAGCAATTCTAAGCCTCATTTGCTACTGTTAGAAAAATGATATAACACACAACATAAATGTGAATGAAAAAAGCTAAACAAAACATTTTTTTTCTAACAAATATTCTCTCCTAGGTTACAGATTCTCAGCTTTTACCAGGACAGAGGTTTCAAACTAAAGGTATGTTTTCATAGCAAAATGGTGGCTTCTTTTCTTTACCGTTAGAGAATCTAACAAAAGAGTCGTTGTCCCGGGTGTTTTAATTTATTTTCTTATTGTGGAAAAATACACATAACATGAAATTTATCATTTTAGCCATTTTTAAGTGTACAGTTCAGGGATATTAAGTACACTCACATTTGTTGTGCAGTCATCACCACCATCCATCCCCAGAACTTCATCGTCCCAACATCGTCCCAAACTGAAACTCTGTTGCCATTAAACACTCGCACCACTGCTCCTCCCTGGGCCTGGCAGCCACCACTCTGCTTTCTGTCACTATGAGTTTGATACTCTATGTACCTCGTATGAGTGTAATCCATACAACATTTGTCCTTTTGTGACAGGCTAATTTCACCTGGCATATTTTCTTCACTGTTTATCCATGTTGTAGCCGGAGTTTTTAAGGCTACATTTTGTTTATCCCTTCATTTGTCACTGCACATTTGTTTCCTCCTTTCAGCTATTATGAATAATGCTGCTCTGAACATGGGTGTTTCATTTCTTAACTAGAGAGTTGGAATTACAGTTGTAGGTCTGTATTTGAGATGACAAGTACTGCTTACAGTGGGTACTTGTGCACAGCTTGTATTTACTGTAGACTTTCTAGGCCCTGAGCCCTCTAGGAAAGAAACACATGCCATTATCCCAGTGGCCCTTCTTCTCAGTGCCATCTCATCCTTTGTGCCCAGTGTTTAAGCATTTCTGCTGATGGATCTTACAGACCCCTGTTTGGTTCCCCCTCTTTAGATCCAGAGGAGCAAGGAGACATTGTGGTGGCCTTGTATCCCTATGATGGCATCCACCCAGATGACTTGTCTTTCAAAAAAGGAGAGAAGATGAAAGTCCTGGAAGAGTAAGTACATACAGGTGCTCTGTGCCTGTAGTCCTTTCCCTAGGCTGCTAGGTCCCGTAGGCCATCCCGCAGACTCTCCTCCTCTTTTTGCTCCCAGCAGTACAGCAGTAGCCGCTCCCCTTCTTATAGGCCTGAGACCTCCCAGCCTCCTTGCTGTAGTCCAGATGGGGGTGGAGGCATAAGGCCAAAGGTATCTTCATCTGAGGTCTGGCTATGAATACTCTCCAGAAAGTTTCCCTCCAAAGACAGACACCATTTCTTTTTTATCCATCTGTGCTACCTTAAGAAGTTTGGATGTGTGTGTGAAATTTGCAGGTATTTTAATACCATTTTTATTTAGTTATATTATTCAAGTTCCGAGTGGGTTTATGGGTCCCAGTGGTTTGTTTGATTTATAAGGGCGCTGTGCCCGAGCAGTGGTCATCTTGGAAAAGCCCCTACTTAGCAGTGTGGACTTCTGTGAAGACACTTGGACCCCATCATTTCCTTGACCCCCATCTGTGCTGACTCACAGACCTATGACCTATTCAGACTGCAGGGGTCAAAACAGGACTGAGAATAAGGAACTCCCAGAGTCTTCATTCTCACCTGCTTTTCCTGTTAATCTTGCGCACCTTGTCACCTTGGCTTGCCAATCAGGGTTAGAGGAGGGACACCTCAATTAAGGTGTTAAGTGGTTCAAAGCAGTTATCGCTTATTGATTGAACATGAACTTGGGCCTAATTCCTGGCCCTGCCTCTTGTAGCTGTGTGACCTTGACAAATCACTTCAGCGCTATACCTTAGTTTCTTCCCTTATAAAATGGAAATTACAGTGCCTCTGTCATGCGTTGATGTGAGGATTACGTGTGTGTACATGTGTGTGGATAAATATAGTGGAGACATATAGTTAGTGCCAGTTGTAGTTGTCCTTCGTGTCTTGGAGACAAGGATCCCATCTGCATGTGGGAATTTGAAGGGGAACATAACTGAAGCTCATATGGACCCATTCATTCCTCCCTAGTTCACTGCCCCAGCCTCCTCCTTGGCATAAAGCCAAGGACAAGAGGAATAAGACCTACCTGCTTGGAATTATTTTATGATTTTCTACTTTTTTTTTTTCATGGTGTCCATCTAGATATTTGGAAACTAGATGTTTTAACCAAAGAGCTTACAACACAGGAACTATGGCTTATTATTCTCTCGACTTCTATTCCTATGAGGATCCTAAAACATTTCCTAGATATCGTGGGGAAATTAGAAACTTTTGCAGAATGAGAACCATTTTCACCAACTCTTGTCTGTGCAGCACTGGGCACAGTGACCCACACTTCAGTTGAGAGGCTGTTTTTCTTTACTTCAGTCTTTAAACATATTTTTATTTCAGCAAGAGAAGTGAATTTTCCCACTGGATTCTGATGTTCTGGGCATCTTTCCCACACTCCCGTACCTCCAAAACAAACACCTGCAGACAGCTGCTATTGTAGGTTTTGAGTCATGGGACACAAACAGTTTTCGCTGTGTGTTTCTGTTCCAGGCACGGGGAATGGTGGAAAGCTAAATCCCTCTCAACGAAGAGAGAAGGCTTCATCCCCAGCAACTACGTAGCCAAAGTCAACACCTTGGAGACAGAAGAGTGAGTCCTTACATGTTGTCAACTTCCATGGTTTTGTTTGTTGCAGTGGATTTCTTGTTTATTCTTTCCCTTTTTACCTTCCCTGAAGCGTAACACCATGAACTGTTAAAATGTTTTCTCAGGTGGTTTTTCAAGGATATAACCAGAAAAGATGCAGAAAGGCAGCTTCTGGCTCCAGGGAACAGTGCTGGAGCATTTCTTATCAGAGAAAGTGAAACATTAAAAGGTAAGTGGCTTAAGGCGTCTTATAAAATGCTATTTAAGAAATCATTCTTAGAAACTATTCTAGAATTCTTTTCAAAAAGAACATATTATGTTCTTGTAGTGAAAGTTTCATAGTTTGATAACAAATGATAAGCCAAAATCATTAGTTTTGCTACTAAAAGTGACAGAAAACAGACAAATTATAGCCATTTCTCATCACACTTTATATATACTGAGTCCCTTACATTTTTATTTAGAGTAAATCTTAAAATTTTAAGAGCAAGAAAATCAAAATGACCTTAATTCAGTAAAATATTTTTAAAACTATCAAAAAATAACGAAAATGGCTTCGTAAATTTCACAGCAAACAAAAATGCTAGCTTTTTTTTAATCAAGTGATATTTCATAGGACTTTTAAAATTATGTACTGTATACATAATTTATATTCTGCATATTTTGATGGCAAAATATATACTACAATATTGTATAATGCAGATCTTATTTATAAGACATAGGTGTAATCTTTGCTTGTACTTTTCCCCCCACAGGAAGCTACTCTCTGTCTGTCAGAGATTATGACCCTGTGCTCGGTGATGTCATTAAGCACTACAAAATTAGAAGTCTGGACAATGGAGGTTATTACATCTCTCCGAGAATCACTTTTCCTTGCATCAGTGACATGATTAAGCATTATCAAAGTAAGTAAAATCTGAAGGTTGGACAAGGCAAAATATGTTTATTATGATAGATATATGGTGTCAAACACTTTTATATTAAAATTTTTATGCATCATATTTATTTTGGACAAAGTTGGGGATCATCTTCTATAATTGATTCTGAATTATCTATAATTAAATATACATTTAAAGTCAGATTTGATCTTTATGAATAATTATTTCAGTCCTTTGCACCTAGCTCCTGCTGTTTGACTGTTGATGTTTCAGAATTATAGAGAAAAATGAGTATTATTTTTACATAGTGCATATTTTTATAACACCAAAATATTTAGAAATGCCAAGTCATTGGTCCTACATCACCAATGCCACTCTCCAGCCCTGTCAAGCTGAACTAGTGACCAGCCTTTAGGTTCATTCCTGGTGTGATTGAAGGCATTTGTCATGGGCGGCTGTTATTACTGCTTATTTCTACAACCTGCTCGAAGGGAACACATATTATAGGTTTACTCAGGTGTCAAAATATGTAGAGAACAAGGTACCCCAGATTTTGTGGAATCTTCCTCCTTCTCTGTCATATCCATTCACTTATTTGTTTGGCATGTATGTGAGTGCTTGCCATACCCTGGCCCTATTTGGGCCTGGGGCTCCTCTGGTGACATGACCAAGCCCCTGCTATTCTGCCCTGAGCTTATATGGGCTCAGCAATCTGAAATAACATTTTAAGTGTGACAGCCTGTCAGCCTTTATCTGTTTGTTATGTTATTTTTGTTTGTTTGTTTTAATAGATTAACAGTACTACTGAATAAAATCAAGTATGTTTTAAATTGTTTTCCATTTAAGAATTTCAAAAGTCATAGCTGTAAAATGATACCCCATAAGCATTTTAGGTTTGTAAATATGGCAAGTTAGAAAAAAAGACTAATAGTTGAAACCTCTCTATAGATACTGGTAAAATATAAAGTGTGACATTTTTAACCTTCATTTTCTATTTTAAATTAGAGCAGTCAGATGGCTTGTGCAGAAGACTGGAGAAGGCATGTATTAGTCCCAAACCACAGAAGCCATGGGACAAAGATGCCTGGGAGATCTCACGAGAGTCCATTAAGTTGGTGAAGAGGCTTGGCGCTGGACAGTTTGGGGAAGTCTGGATGGGTGAGTGTGTGGCTCTGGAGTCAGAGTCCTCTCTGGAGGTGACAGCAGGGAAAATAAGGGCTCGAGCCAATTTCTACCACTTTTCTCAACCAAACACTAAATGGTGTCAGAAGCATCATTTTTTTCCTATTTTTCTCTGTCTACCTGGCACCAAGCACTGGCCTGAAAAATTATTTGACTAGATTTTTTCTCTTCCTTGTGACTTAGCAATTCTTTTTTAAGGCAGGGGGCAGTGGGTATTTATTCTGATTGTTCCGTCTACTCTTTTATGATTCTTTCATCACCAGAGTCTCTGGACCTACATTTTAAGTATCTTCCATCTCAGGGGAAGTTCTTGCTGATGGGCTTCAGGAAGCCTCACGTTTATTATAATTTCTCACCAAGAAAGCTTTGTTGATGAACCATTTCTTAATATTAAGTACTTCTCAGGCTGGTAGAATCATAGCAGTGTCTTTCTCCAGGGAATTCCTTTAGGCCCCCTGTCTTTCTAAAATTGTGTGGTGAATGTGAATTTCTTTTGTGATAAGAATACCCCCTTCTTCCTTAAAGCATTATATATTCTTCATGGTTCTAGTTGAAAACTCACTTCTGGAAAGGATAACATGTTAGGTCGTACACGTCTTACTGGATCACTCTTTCTGTGCCAGCTTTGTGCATGTGAAAGCAAACATGATTTCTAAAGAAAAAAAGGGATGGACGGCTTTTAAAAACTGCCCAGCCCCAGCCAAACAGAAACAAAAGGCTCTTCTGGCGTGCTGCAGCCACATTATCATTTTACTTCCCCATCCAGGGGTCTGGGAGGGAGGGATTTTCCTCTAGAACCGTGGCCCCCAAGATCCCAGCATTGCCCACTTTTTCCTGGTGGTCCTAGTTTAGCTAGAATGTCTTTTCAATATTGCTGATACTCACCCAGCATGTAATTAACTCTTACCGTGCTGTTTAAGTCTTTAAGAACATATACAGAAATCAGGTAAATTATAATTACACACCTCACATCCTTCATTTGGTTGCCACATTTCCGAATTGGTCGGCAGTGCGCATCAGGCGCTTTTTCCATTCAGGTCAGCAGATTCTGCGTGAGGGCTCGCTCGCTTTAGGTGTGGCCTTTCATTCACTCAGTTGCCTAAATCATAATATTATCCTCCTCCTTTCTCTATCTGCTCTTTTCTGTTGGGGTAAAATTCATATACTATAAAATCAATCATTTTAAAATGAACAATTCAGTGACATTTACTATATTCAAATTGTCATGCAACCACCACCTCTGTCTGGTCCCAAAATGTTTTCAGCATCCCCTAAAGGAAACAGTGTACCTCTTAACAGCCCATCCCTCCCCTCCTCCTCCAGCCCCTGGCAGCCACCATTCTGCCTTCTGTCCCTGTGCATTTGACAATTCTGAGTACCTCGTGTAAGTGGATTGTGTACTGTCAGTCCTTTCCACTTAGCATAGTTTCTCCATAGTTCATCTATGTTGTACCGTGTCTCGGAATTTCATTCTGATTTAAGGCTGAATAACATTTCATTGTGTGGATAACATTTCATTAGCCACCGTTTGTTTCATTAGCCACAGTTTGTTTATCTGTTTTTGTGTTGGTGAACATTTGCGCTATTCCCACTTTTTGGCTATTATGAATAACGCGGCTATGAACAGTCATGTACGATTTACTGTGTGGACCAATGTTTTTATTTCTCTGGGGTATATACACTCTTTTATGAGTGAAAGAATGGGCCGTATGCTAACTCTACATTTAACTTTTTTGAGGAACCATCAAGCTTTTATCTGCTTGTTTAAAAAAAATTGTTGCCTTTTTTATTGCCCCCTGAGGTATTTGTATTGATTTCTTAATACTTTCCCCCCAAAAATCTGCAGAAGAGGGGCAGAAATAGTATAATAAACATTGTATACTCTTCACCTAGATTCACCAGTTAATATTTTGCTCCATTTCCTTTATCTTTTTTATATATTACACACACACACACACACACACACACACACACATGTTTTATTATTGTTGTTGAACCACTTGAGAGTAAGTTGCAGACATGATGACGCTTCACCCCTAAATATTTAAGCATGTGTCTCCTCAGAGCACAGCTGTCGTCTTATACAATACAGTGATTACATTCAGGAAACTTAACATTTTGATACGTAATGTTATCTAATACAGAGTCTATATTCAAATTTCCCTAATGGTCCCAATAATGTCCTTGTAGCTATCTAGGATCGTGTATTTGCTTTTAGTTGACATAGCTTTAGTCTCCTTTACTCTGGAGCAGTCCCTCAGCCCATCTTCATTTTTTATGACATTGACATTTTAATGTTTACTCTGATTTGGCTTGAGTTATGCCTTCATGCATGAATAATACTAAGTGATGCTGTGTCCTTAGTGCATCTGTCAGGAGGCACAGAATAGTAGTTGGTGACTTTTTTTCTTTTAATTTTAAGGAGGTTCTCCAGCTTTCTCCATTGTAAATGTTACTTTTTAATTAATTCCATTTTGTAATTAAATAACAATTGCAAGGAGACTTTTTAAGATTGTGTAACTATCCTGTGCTCCAAAAGAACTTCCCTCAAGTGGTTTCAGCATTATTTTCTCATTTTGAATTCTCTTCCCTCTTAGAAGCCATAACTTCTCTAAAAAGCTGCAGTGGTCCCTGTCCTCCCACACTCTGCTGACCATGCCTCCTGCAACCCCACCGCTCCCTTCAGCAATCAGGAACCGTGCCTTCTCTTCCTGGCCTCCCCTTTCCAGCCTTTCCTCTTTATCGAGAGTATTGGCAGGAAAACACGTGTTCACAATTACATTTAATTGCCCTGTAGGCCTCTGAGTCCCAAGGAATGTGCCTTCCTCTCGGTATTTACCTTGACTTTTGAGTGGGGAGGAGATGACAAGAGGTAGTGGAGGAGGAGAGAAAAGAACGTCCCAACCATACAGTGTCCAGCACCCTCTTCTAAGTACTTTTTCGTCGATTATCTCTTGTGCTCATCGCAGTGTCACTGTCAGATAAGAATTATTGGCATCATTTGGTAAATGAGGACACTGAGAACCCAAAGTCATTTGAGGCAGTGAGGATGCTAGCTGCTCTAGACCTGGACTTGCTTGCTAAGCTCTCTACAAGTTAATTTGACTCCCTACCCCAGTTTCCTCATCAGTAAAATGGGCAGACAACTCTCAACAGTTGCAGAAAGGAAGAATGGAATTATGTAGCTGAAGTCTTTCGTGTAGAGTCTGTCTCTGTGCACTCTATTTTTATTATTTTCATTTTACTGTGTTTGACTAGAGGCTCTGGAAGATATTTTTTAATAGACTTTCCGTAATTTTAATAATGAATGCAAACTATAAACAATCCAGTTAGACCTACCTGTGGATATTTGCCAGCAAAGGAATTACTTATCTATCATGAAGAGAAAAGTAGAGGGAATTTAACTGGGTGCGCTTGTCTGCTCTAAAACGGTAGCCCTGCATATGAAGTGATGGCTTGGAGTTGTGTGCCAAACTCTTTCTGTTCAGCTGTGAAACCATGATAAAGGCATGGAATTGCATGCTCTTTTCACCCAAGACACAAGAGGTAAAATCTGCCAGTATGGGGAGTTATCACTTTGAGGGGGAAGAGATTGTGTTCTCTTAAAATTTGCTTGAGGGCTACCAACAGGTAGAATGGTAACTTCTTTATTAGCTGCATGGTGGTGGTGCTCACAGGTGCCATTTGCCAGCCAACTCGTCCATGCCGAAACACTGATGAGCTGGTGCTAAGTTAAGAGCAAGGTAGCAGCTGAGGCATGGTCGGGTGTGGGGAGGACACGACTGATTAGACCTGCTCACAGCACAGGTTGGTCATGAGTAGCTAAAGCCTGCACTGAAATTGTCAGCTGGAGCTCAAGCACACTGGTTCTTTCTGGGATGGGAAACTTCTTTGCTTCCATTTTTAGATACACCAGTCCTCCTGCTCTTTTCTCACTCTTTCCTGTTCATGGGCTTTCACCTGGCCATGTGCTAAAGGTTTACACTGATTTTAGGACTTTTATTTAGCAGGTACCCAGGTGGTGCCTGGGAAAAGCTGAGATTTAGAAGAGAGGAGAATGGGCCATTGGAAAATATGTAATCATTTTCTCCAGAATATTACTTTTTATTTAAACCGTTTGGTAAATACACATAATATAAAATTTACTATCTTAACCATTTTTCAGGATATAGTTCAGTACTGTTACATTCTCAGTGTATAACCAGTTTCCAGAACTCTCCATCTTGTGGAACTGGGACTCTGTATACTCTTTTAACAACAGCTCCCATTTCCCCCATTTTTCTAGTCCTGTCAACCTTCATTCTACATTCTCATCAATAGTGCGTGAAGGTTCCAACACTTGTTATTTTCTGGTGGGTTTGTTTTTATTTTCATTTTATAATATGAGTGTGAGGTGGTGTCTCATTGTGGTTTTGATTTGCATTTCCTTAATGATTAGTGATGCTGAACATCTTTTCATGTGTTTATTGGCCATCTGTACATATTCTTTGCAGAAATGTCTATTCAAGTCCTTTGCTCATTTTTTAATTGGGTTACTTGTTTGATTTGCTAATAATGTTTTAAAAGAGAGAGGCAGCAGAGCCTTGTCTGAAATGTGGTTATAATAGAATCCAGCTTGTAGGGATGGTGTAAGGATTAAATGAAATGGTGCAAGTAAGCATTTGGCCCAGTCAGCAGCATTCAGGGAATCCTCATTATTACTAACTATTTAATTTTATTATAAATAAAATATGGTAACGTTAGAGCAAAGGTCATGAAACAGAGGGGAGAAATTACCCAAGATTTCCTCACTCAATACAAGTTGTTTCTTGTTTTTTAAAATTAATCTTTTTATTTTGAAATATAAATTCACACAAAATTGTAAGAAATAATACAGAAATATAAACACATGTCCACATAAACACTTTTACATGAATGTTCATAGTAACTAGCATTACTCATCATAGCCAAAGAGAGTAAACAACCGAAATGTCCATCAATTGATGAATCTATCAACAAAATATGGTATACCCACACAATAGAATATTATTCAGCAAAAAAAAATAAAAAAATAAGTAAAGTACTGACACATGCCACAGCGTGGATGACCCTTGAAAACACTATGTTATATAAAAAAGCCAGACACATATTATACGGACCACATATTATATGATTACATTTATATAAAACGTCCAGAATAGGTAAATCGATAGAGCTAAAGTAGCTGAGTGAACGCATCAGGTATTGGAATGAAGGATGAGGGAGTGACTGTTAATAGGTGGGTGTGAGATTTCTTTTGAGGATGATGAAAATGTTCCAATAATTGATTGTGGTGTTGCTTCCATGACTCCGAATATACAAAAATCAATGAAATGTATACTTTAAGTGAGTATATGGTATAGTATTTGAATTATATTTTTAAAGCTATCCTATGTATATCCTATGTACATATATATACATACATACACACATATATGTGTATGTGTGTGTATATAACAAATATATATAAAACAAATATATAACAAATATATATAAAACAAATATATATATGTAACAAATATATATATGTATGTCTGTATGTATGTATGTATGTATGTATGTATGTATGTATAATCAATACAAACAGATCCTACATAACCTAAACCTTGTTTCCCCCAATAGTAACATCTTGCAAAACTGTAATACAATATCACTGTCTGGATAGTGACATTGATTTTATTGTTTTTTAATTATGTTTTTCTCCTTCTAGTCTTGTATTGAAAGAAAAGAAGAGAAGGGAGTGAGGGTTGGAGAGATGGAGTAAGGGAGAGAAGGAGGGAGGGAGGGAAGGAAGGAAGGAAGGGAGGAAGGTAGGCAGCAGGCAGGCAGGCAAGAAGGAAGGAAATAAAAGGAAGAAAGGAAGAAGAGAAAATAAAAAAATGTAAAAATTTGATCTGGGACCTTTTACAAATACAGTTCTGTGAATTTGGCTGTCAGTCAGGGAGCTTCTCCTTAGCTATCCACATCAATATGCTGAATGCATTTAGTAGAGGAATACTGGGAATAAAACAAAAAATCATGATTAGTGAATGATGTTATGCTATAAATTAGAGGTTAAAGGAGGCCCCTCTCCCATGTGTGTTTGTGCATCTGTCTGTCTGGGGGCTGGTATAATAGCAAGGCCTGTGCAGTTGAGAGCTGCCAAATTTAAATTTCTTAAGGACTAGCAGGCTAGCTAGTTTCTCTCACCAGTCACATTTTATGGTTTGAATTATTTTGATCTGAAATCATTGAACAAATACTAGGAAGTGACCTGTCCTGGGGCAGGGAGCAGGGTAGGAGGGAATGGAGATAAAAGAAAGAGGAGTTTCTTCCTCAAGCTGTTTCCTCTTGGTGTGATTCCCTTCACATCTGGCATGGTGACATGTTTTCCTCCATGGATTGCTGCACTCCCAGGGAACTGACTGATCTGTGAGGCTGAGGATGGTGTTTCCTGTTACCACTTGTTCTATGAAGAGACTTTGTGGAAGAAAGGACATTTATTTTGAACTGAATTTTGCTTGATACATTTTCATTTGAGCCAATAGCATTGAAATCAATGACCAACTTCCAAAATCAACCACATGCATCTTTTTTAAAACCCATTCTCCTTAGGTGCTTTTTAACAAGTTAGTCAGTCAGACTTGCTCCGTTTGAGCTCAGATCTTCATACCAGTGTTCTTTACTGTGGTAAAGTTAACCCCACGGGAAAACTTTACTATCTTCAAAAGGTTTTCTAAAATCATTTTTTATCTGTAATGTGAACCAAAATCTTCATGACTGGGTGAATTGACCCTGCACATTACTGGGAAGTACCATTTTGTCCTCAGTCCTGAATAAAAATCATGATGAAAATCGGCCCTATTGTTTAAATGTCATGGCCCTAGGATGCCATTAAGTGAAAGCTGCTTCCACTTCTTAGGCTGTTTGACACAGCTGTTTTATTCACTCTTCCTCTCCAACTTCTTATCAGCATTTTAAATATCTTTAGCAGCTGCCCTATTTCCTGATAACTTTCCCCCCCTACCCTTGGAAAGCATTTTTTTCATCCTTTACCCATAATTTTATGTTATGTAAATGCCTCAAAGAGTTCCATTGCTTTTATGACAAAAGGAGAATCATTTTGGTTCTTTCACTTTTATTGTATGTAATATAACAAGCAGACAAAAAAGTGCGTACAAGACAAATATTCAACACCACAAATAATTACAAAATGAACACCTGTGTGGTGACCACTGAGATCACACAGTGGAAACTTGCCAGCACCCAGAAGCCCCCCCCACTTATCCATTTCCAGTCACAACCACACCTGTCCCCCAGAGGCAGCTGCTCTTCTGACCTTTGTGATAATGTCCTGGCTTTTCTTTACAATTCTGCTACTTTTGTATGTGGGGGTGTACATCCCCAAACAATAGAGTTTAGTTTTGCCTGGTTTTGAACTTTATATAAATGAGTCAGACCAAATGTACTCTTTTATTATGTCTTGCTTCTTTTTAGTCAGCACTATGCTTGTAAGATTCATTCATTCATGTGTGGGCTGTAGCAAAACTCATTCATCCTCATTTTACATACAGTATGGTGTTGAACTTATATTCAGCATGTACAACAGTTTATTCAGCGATTTCACTATTTATTGATAGAATGGAGTGCTTCTCTGGTTTTGGCTGCTATGAACATTTGTGTGCTGCTGCCAAGGGTACATGAGTTCATTTAGGGTGACCAGGACTAGGTTTGCTAGATCATAGGAATCTGAATCTTCAAGTCTACTAAATACTGCCAGCTTAGTTTCCCAAGTGCTTATCCCAGTTTAGACCCTCACCAGCAACATACAAGAGCATGGTGTGTGTGTGTGTGTGTGTGTGTGTGTGTGTGTGTGTGTGTGTGTGTGTGTTTCAGTCAAGATAATTGCACTTAAATGGAGGCTGCTCTGTCAACAGTCTTCATGCGCCCTTTGGGAATATTATTAAAGCCAGAAGCTTTACAGCTGAATTTCAGTGATACTCAGAAAAAGTACAGAAAGGGGCCAGTGGGAGCTGCCAGTTTCCCTAGCAAGAGGCATGTGCTTCTGCTTTTTGTCAAGTGGGTGGTGGTTTCTCCCAATGGCTTTATTTGCATTTCTGTGATTGAGTTCCTTTCACATGTGTATTAGTCATTCGGATTTTTTCTTTGAAATGTTCATCCAAGCCTTTGTCTGTTTTCTATTTTTCTTATTGATTTGTAGGAATTCTTTATATATGCTGAATGCTAGTCTTTGTCAATTACATTTATCAAAGAGAGTGTATGTTTTGCTCTGCTTTGCCACAGATATATTCATGTGAGTGAAGACCTGTTTATAAGCTTTTAAATAAATTTATGATGGAATCTTCTTGATTAAAATGTAATATTAAAAGACTTTTGGTGGTGAAATTTACTTTAAATTTACTCTTAAGAGCCATAGGAAATGTTACATTGTTTATAATTATGCATTTAGATAGAAAATCAATTTAATTTATTCACATTTGTGTAGGTTGTGGCTTCTAAAAATGAGCTAGGACAGTATTTTGTCAGTTTTCTTATTTATATGTTCTAACACTTATTTTATTTTGTATACCACATTCTTTGTTTTGCTGAAGTACAAGCTACTAGTAGGTACAAATCAAAGTGAAGTATAAAGGGAAAAGTTTTAACAGAAAAATCAGTGTTAATGATTAGAAGAGAAAGTATTTACTAGGACTGGCTGTTAGCTACAAACTAATACTTTTTCTTGCCCTTTGAAGATAGAGAAATAGAAACACAATTATTTTATTTTTTAAAATAATTCCTTTTGTAAAAAAAAAAATATGACACAGTAGTCCTCCCTTACCCACAGGAGATGCCTGAAACCGTAGATACTACCAGACCCTACACATATTTCCTATATGCACATATCTTTTCACTTATAGGAAGCATCTTACAGCTTCTCTTTGGCATATTGGAATTGCCAACATCACTGCTCTTGCACTTGGAGGCCATTTTTAAGTAAAATGAGGGTGATTTGGACGCACCGCCATACAATTGACAGTTGATCTGATAACCAAGATGGTTACTAAGTGACTAATGGGCAAGGAGTGTCTGCAGTATGGGGATGCTGGACAAAGGGATGAGTCACTTTGGGGTGAACAAGGGGACAAAGTGAGATTTCATCAGGCTACTAGAACAGCGCATAATTTAAAACTTATGAATGGTTAATTTCTGGAATTTTCTACGTAACATTTTTGGACCTCTGTTGACCATGGGTACCTGAAACTGCAGAAAGCAAACCACAGATAAGGGAGAGGGCTGTATTTATTCACAGATTTAATCAAAATAGAAAAAAACAAAAGAATATAAAAGTCACCCCAAATTTGACCATTCAGAGACCATCATTGTTGATGTCTCACTGAGCACATTCCAGTCATCTCTCTATGCTATACATAATTACTCTGTGACCTAAGAAGGGGGACCAGACACTATACATCACCTTTTTAGAATCGCATTTTTTTTCTTAGAGCAGGTACTATAAAGCTGTAACACACCAGGTAGAGGTAATCTTCAGGGAGGTTCCTGGTGGTGACAAAATGTCACTCTCCGCCCACCCTGTTTTATTTTTCTCACTTCCAGGAAAAACAGAGGAAAGGAAAGGAGAATGTGATCATGTATATTTCTGCTTTGCAAAAACCAATGAGGAAAAAGGCTTTCCCAGATGAAAACCAGACTCAGAATTTAGCACATGATTGAGGCAGGTCCCAGAAAAGTGGTGCCTTGGGGGAACCATGCTGTGTCAGCATTTCCCAAAATGTGTTCCAGGGGATGTGGAAAGGTACATGAAAAAGTGTTTTGTGGTCAAGAAAGTGTGGGAAATGCTGAGGTTAGTCAAGTCAGACAGGTTTCTTCACTGAAGGGCTCTTGATGCTTCTGCTGCCTCTGCTGGGCATGGATGGGGTAGGGGGTGGTGCACTGGCAGTCAGTGGTCCTCAGGCCTCAGCACAGGGCCCTCTGTCCATGGAGAATCACCCAAGTCCCATTCTCTTTGGAAAATTCGGGAAATGTTAATTTGATTTCAGTATATCATACTTTAAAGTTAACATGGACAAACAATTTTGAAATGCAAAGCTTTTTTCTGATTGTAAAAATAATACATATTCACCATAGAATATTTGTTAAGTAGTTAAAGATGTTATGAACAAAATTAAAACCACCATTATCCCACCATTGCAGATAGCCAGTATTTGGTATATTTTCTTACAAACTATTGTCTGTGTGTGTGCATGTGTGCATGTGAGCAAAAGTACATAGAGCTTTGGTGTCTTTTTTTCCTGTCTTGGATAAAGAACATTTTATTAATTCGGGGAAAATCTTAGTCCCCATGATGAAATACATACAGAGCTTAAAAAAAAAAAAAACTGTTGCTTTATAAAAACTTTAGCTATTGGAATAATTTAAAATTTTTTTTTATAAAAGTGGTTCAGACTATTTCCACATATCCTTTACTCAGCCTTCCCTAATGTTAACACTATACAGAATTTTATGTACGTTGTTTTCTATCTGTAACACAATTTTCTTCTAACTCCAAGTGGTTTGGGATTTTCCGTGTGGTAAAGCATATCCCCGCTTCTTCTTTTTTTCCTAGGTTACTATAACAATTCCACCAAAGTGGCTGTAAAAACCCTGAAACCAGGCACTATGTCTGTGCAAGCATTTCTGGAAGAAGCAAACCTCATGAAGACCCTGCAGCATGACAAGCTGGTGAGGTTGTATGCAGTGGTCACCAAAGAGGAGCCCATCTACATCATCACGGAGTACATGGCCAAGGGTGAGGCGCTCCCCAAGCCCAGTGCTGTTAAAAGGCTTAAACCCGAGAAGTAACATGTTTAAATGTTCAAGTAATATTCAAACAATTTTAATTGCAAAACAGCTGCTCACCACCAAAAAATCAGAAAATATGGGAAAACAAAGCATTTTCATAAACCGCCCCCTCGTAAGTAATCCATGTTATAAAATTAATACATACATACATAGTTTTCCCTTTCTCTATGCATTCACCTCTGTATTTATATTAGCCCCCAAAATAGTGTCCAATATGTACTAGGCCACCAATAAATACTTGTCGAGTAAATAAATATTTTAAATAAGAGTATTTTTATTATATATTTAAAGTATGAGTTTTCAAAATCCTAAAACTAGTTTGTTTTTCTCTTTAGCATTATCTAAATGTTTAGGGTGTCACTTTAAAACATTAACATTTTTAAAACTTGTTCAGGTTGAATTCCTACGTAATCATCATCCTTCTTCCTCCAGTTCCATTAAGACTGTTTTAAAATCTTCAGAAGGAATGAAAGTAGAAAAGAAACATAAGCAGTAATCCAGAATTAACCACCATTTCATGCATAATGGAGATGTATGGAGTGTGATGTCATAGCTGAATAGGTTAGAAAGATGAATACTTTCTTAATGAGTGTTAATACTCCAGAATATTAATCTCTCAGATTCCTTTTTTAAAGGATATAATAGAAAGAAAGAAAGAAAGAAAGAAAGAAAGAAAGAAAGAAAGAAAGAAAGAAAAGAAAAGAAAAGAAAAGAAGAGGAAGGAAGGAAGGAAGGAAGGAAGGAAGGAAGGAAGGAAGGAAGGAAGGAAAGAAGGAAGGAAGGAGAACCTAGCCCCTATGGCTTAGGTTGTTATAGCTCAGAAACCAGTTTTAGGATTACGCACTTAATAGTAGTTCAATAAATACTAGTCGAATTAATTAATAGTTTTCTTCATCACAAATGTAAATATGAGTTTCTCCTGATGATAATGCCTGACTTTATTGAGCATTTACTAGATACCACTGTTCTTGATGCCTTTCCCGGGTGATCTCGCTCAATCTTTTCAGCAATCTGCGGGCTAAATACCCTGTTTCACGCTAGCAGAATGAGGTAGCAGAATGTTTATTAAGTACTAATTACCTGCCAAGCACGTGCTTTAATCCGTCCTCACAAGGACTGATACAGCTACTGGGACATACCCACTTTACAGGGACTTAGACCAGGTAAGTGGCTTGCCAAGGCCGCCCTCAGGTCAGCACCTTAAGTTCTAAGGAGAAAAGCAGGTCTTGTTTTAGAGATGAAGCCAGAGGAAGCAGGAGAATTTTCTGTGGGCACATTCCCTTTTACGTAGGCGTAACTTTTTTCCAAGCATAGTTTGTTCATCAAATACTTCTTGAGCACCTAGGGCATGTGCCGAGTTCTGTGCTTTTCCTGGACACAGACAGAGCCAACCCAGCTGTAGCTGGTAAGGGCAGGCCTGCTATGATGGCCTATTGGTTTCTGTCTCAGAGAAGCTCTAAAGACCAAGTGGCTGTGTTAAGTGTACCTTGGTGGCAAGTACATACTGCTCTGAAATGCATTGCTCTCAGACACCTATAGCAAGAAAAAGAGTGTCCACCATCACCCTTTCTTACCTGGAGCACAGGTACATTTCACATCAGGTCAAAGGTAACAGGTTATAGGGGACTGGCTTTGACCAACATCAGGAAAAGGCACTATGACCCTACAGAATTGCAAAGCTAGTTATTTCGTGGGGTTCCTCCCTCCATGGTAATGATGATTTGAATTTTATTTGGATTTTTTTCTTTTGTGTTTGAACTACACTAATTTGTTCTTCATCTGTCAACAGGCAGTTTGCTGGATTTCCTGAAGAGTGATGAAGGGGGCAAAGTGCTGCTCCCCAAGCTAATCGACTTTTCTGCTCAGGTGAAGTATAAAAAAGCCAGTATTCATGTAAAATTCCAAAGACCTCCCTGCTTCAGATACATGATGAAATTGTTGTTTCAGGAGACGACATTTCTGGTTCCCAGTAGCGATTATGAGTATACTTCCTTAGAGACAATACTGGGCGTCTCACACAGAATGTGCGTGCATGTGTCGAGTTTGGACTTGGGTATCATCTTCTTTAATACAAGTCGATCTCTTTATACTTACGTTCATTTCTGCACAAGTATTAGAATAAAATGCAACTGAATTGATCACTTTGCACTGCATACCAGTCAGTGTAAGCACAGCACCTTCTAACGACGCGTGTATGGTATGCATGTTACTAAGCTAATGTACTGATACTTTTAGGTGCTCAGTTTTCTCAAAAACAGAGAAACAATATCCATTTTTCTACTCTACCCCTTTTCAGTCCTTCCCGTTGGATATGTCTTTAGGATTCCGAGATGTATTCATTTATAGTATTTCTAGAACTAGCTCACAAGTTGCAAATTTGTTTGTGTTGGAATCACACATTTCCAGGAGTGTATTTAAGAGTAGAAGGAAGTTAGCCAGAAACACAGCAATGTGCCTGGTATATCAAGGCAATGCACATTTGAATGATGCCAGCTACTAACTTTGAATAGTTTTATTGTCTTCATTAGTCATGTTCAGTAATTTGCTTGTTTCTCAGTATTAGCCATGCGTGGTTCATGTTAGGAAGGCTATGTGCCATAAAACCCAAAGTAGCGCAAGAGATTCCTACAAGTTCTAAGAAAGGGTCGTTTTTATGATCTTCATTTCTCACTCCCGTTTCTTCCCTCAGACCCTCTTTTAGTTAGGAAATTGATATGGCCTTGAGATCAAAGGAATGAATGAGTACATTCAAGTCAAGAAGGATCAGAACACATACTCTGCGGTAGAGTGTGGTGGGCAGAGCTGGATTGCAACATCTGAAGACTGGCATTTGTGTCATGGCTCCGCCACTCAGTAGCCGTGCCACTTTCAGGAAGTTGTTTGCCTCTTTGGGTTGGTTTATTCGTCTGCCAGTGGGAATGATAATGCCTGCTTTACAGGGACGTTATTACGAGTCGAATCAAATGAGCTGTCAGGGACACATAAGCACTTCAGAGCCTGCTGGTAGAAGCTGAGAAATCTTGAGGATGAGAGTACCTGTCACTCCAGTAAAGGCGTGTGACGAAGTCATCCCTCTCAGCCCAATGTCATCTACCAGACCTCAGCAAATTTAGTAGGTTTCTTATCTGAGTATTCAGATGTCATCTGAAAATCCAGTATCTAACATGGAGAGAAGCAGAATTGCTGCAGTGGAAATGGAAGAAGGGAAGAGTTGAGCTTCCCTGACTTTTTAACTCCTCAAAGTCTCCAAGCTGGTTCCCCAGAGGCTCTACAGGACTGCAAGGGTCCCAGGACCACAGTTTGAAAACCATTGCTCTGCAGGCAGAAGAAAGATGACTTAAACGGATACAGCTCTAGATCCTGGGTGGTGGGAAAGTCAGGAACTAGAGAAAGCAGAAATCTGATACACTTGTGTCATACGGGACACAGCTAAATGAGGGTGGTGATTTGGGCATCCCCAATTGGATGAGAAAGTTGAGTGCAGTAAAAGCTTGTCACACCTGCTCCTCAGAAAGGGAAAGGGGCTGATGGGGATATAGAAAAGTGAGACAGGTAGCCTGGACATCTGAGTGGTTATAGCCGTTTCAGTCTGCCTGAGGGTCTGCCCTTTGCCTACAGTTCCGTAGGGTAGAAATCATGCTCATCGGGGTATGTGCTATACCTGAAGAAGGACTTAATTTTGTCACATGGGTATTTTGTATTTGACTTTGCATAGCTTATCTCATAAAACCTTACCTTGACATAGTCAAAGTTTTAAGTCAAGGTCTGTGTATCCTTTAACCTTGTAAATTACTGTTATTACGACAGAAGGTAACTTCTTCCAACTTAGAAACAAGTTGAGAGGAGAAGTTGTTTTCTAAATGTTTGTAGCTTGCAAAGTAAATTAGCACAGAGCCCGGCACTGACCATGACTTTCAAATTGTAGGTTCCAGGAGGGGCTGAGGGAAATCAAGGCCACTCTCACTGGTCTCTATCTAAGCCAGTAAACCAAATCTAGCTCATGCTGGTTCCATCTCTGTGTCTCCTTCCTAGCAGTGAAGACTGGATAGAATTGGTAAACCATCTAGTTTAAGTGCATGGAGTGTCAGGTGGCAGCAGGAGAGTCAGCAGCACCCAGGAAGTCCCTGAGCAAATGGAATCTGCACAAAACTATTTCCTTCTGACTTCATCTCTTTTCATGGCGCAAACCTCACCCGGACTCTTCCCCTGTCCTTCCCTCAAGGTGGAGCTTGTGGGACCACCTGTTGCCTCTCCCATCATCACCTGCTTCATTTGCTTGTGGCTTTTCTTATTGTAATGTCTGTCACTAGTAGGAGGGGGCCTGACCCTCAGTCTGAGATCACCACCAGCCTTACACATCTGCTTTCCGTTAACCACACCCAACCACTGGTCCCGCTGTGGTCCATACCATCCATTCCCTTTATGACTAGTATACCCAGTGCCCCTTCTCTCGTTCACGTATGTTTTTGAAATGATGTCTCTATACAAAGAAAGTCATCTCTGAAATTTTTCTCCTTTTCCTCATCATGTGTCAGCAATTAACTTTGCCACTTAGCCATTGTGAACAACATGAGGATAGCAAATATCAATGAAGTTGTCTCAAGGCAGTAAGAGGGTACCTGGTGCCCAGATATGCAATCATACCACCTTTCCTGTACCAGTTCTCGACCTAACTATTTAGAGTGGAGATAGGTAAAGCGAAAGAAGAACTGTGTAAGTCCATTTTGTATTTGAACTCTAAAAAATTAATAGGCTATGAAATACTTTTATACTTTCTCCCATTAGCATTGTCAGTAGCATCAAAGAGTTGGGAAATTGAGTGTTCACAAAGGATATAGTTCAATTCACAATGGAAGATTTAGACTAGAAATAAACCAGTTTACTTATCCCCCAAAGACTAAGGAAGCGGGTGAGGGGCAGGGTCAGAACTGTTCCCACAGCCTATCATCTGGCCGCCTCTTCCCTCCCACCATGACCTACTTCCCCATGCTCTGCTTTCCCCTTACCATTCTCCCCCTTTGCCAGTCGAGACAGGAAGCGGGGTGAGTACACATGATAACCTCTCAGTTCATGTGAGAGATGATTTCATCACTTCCTGTCTCAGGATGAGTTCAGTTCTGAAAGGCTCTTCTGAGCCCAAGTGTAACCCACGCTGTCCAGCCCATCTCTCAGTCCACTCACCTTCCTCTTCATTGAAAGGAGATTAGGAAATCCCAGCTGAAGCAGCTTTGCCCAGTGCTTTTCTTGTGTTAAATTAAGCAATTTTCTGCTGAAATGGGAAAGTTATCCCTTTACAAAGGAAAGTTGATACTTTCAGAACAGAGAGACTTTGCATAATTCCCTTTCAGCCTTTGCCTCATGTAAGAGAAAAAAAAAGTACTTGGAAAGAGAAGGTGTTGACATCTGTGGTAATCTCCCTCAGCCGAAGCTGAAATGAAATCGTAGACTTGTAAAACTGAGGAAAAAGAAGCAGGAAATTCACAGTTGCAGTATGGAGATCAGATAAGTCATCTTGTGATTCAGGACAAGTGCATCACAGCATTTCTGGCTCTGTGGTGGCCACCCTGAAGTGCAACTGTTACCCAAAATGAAATGGACAGTTATGTACGAGTGAAACTGCAGTGAAAACTGAAAAACCTCAGTTGTTACAATCATGGCAGCAGTTAACATTTCTTTAACTCCTGGTAAAGCACTTCTACTTCCATCATCTGATTTGAGCCCCACAATCTTGAAAGCATTTATATTGTTATATAATACATTTTATAAATGAGGACATGACCTTGGGCTTGTCCAAAGTTACAGAGCTGGTAAGTAGAATTGCTGGACTTGATTCTGGGTCTTAAGACTAGAAAACTGGTTCTTTCCTCTTCACCGCATGATCAGAGTTGCTACTGTGATCATTTTGCACCTGACACTATGCTAACGTGCATTTTTCCCCTTTATGAATTTTACTTATCAGAATTAATGATATTATCAGCTTTTTTTATTTCCCCCCAAAATCTCAATTGCCAAGACATAGATCTTTCTATCACATAGTAATCATGCTCAATGTATATTTTGTTCCCTAGTATTAAATTTTAAGCCACATTTAAGTAAGAAATTGGTAAAAACAAGGAAGGTAGGAAACCTCAGTCTCCCTCCATGTAATTCTCAACCGTTTTCAGGAGGCAGGTCTTTTGACATAGAGCTTTCTGAGGTCTCTCCCATGAGGGTGTGGACTAACTGAGAAAAGGATATGTAGATTAGGAATTCCTCCTAATCACTCTTGGTTGGACCCACCCTTCTCTTGGTGGTAAATCAGTTCTGAAATGTCTGGTGGGGGTGTTTGGGGAACTTTCTAGAATATTTGCCAGTACCTTCAGACATGGGTCTCCTCGTTTTGTCTCTTTGTAAAGAACCTGAAAGTTAGGCTTCTCGTTTTCCAGTTCAACCCCCAATAATCATAATAAGGCAACAACTTTATTTTTAAAATCTTTATTAATATTAACCCTTGATTGATAGTGTCATCTTATTTAATTCACTTAAACTAGGGGAAGGACTACACTGAGGAAGGAGATGCTGAGTCAGATTCAGTAGCAAGTGGTAGCATCAGCTGTCAGACGGTTTGCTATTTATCCAGGAACACCAGGCCTCGTCTCCCCACCTCCTGCTCAATCTCACCTCTTAACATGGAAATTCTCATCCTGACTCTATATTGAGGCCCCACATTCTTAATTCTGCTTTTAGGCCCAGAAGCCTCCGTAAGGGGAAATGGCCAGCAGTAAAAAGATAGTTAATTCCATAAAATAATCTGAGCTGGACCCCACTCGTGCTGAAGGCACAACACGGCCATCAGGATGTGATGGGTCCTGGTGTGTATCATTAAAGGACAATTGCTTGGACGCCATTCCCAGTGTAAAAAACAGACATGGTGATTATCTCTTTCTGGAGGATATGAGAAATATCACCATCATTTTGTAGTTGAAGCTATTGATGACGTCAATGGTGGAGAAAGCATTGAGCTGAGTGTCCGAACACCTGCTCCTGCCTGGGGAAAATCATCTATTAGATGGGCCCGGTGTCCTCATCTGTGCCACAAGAGGCCTGGGTTAGGTCTCCCATTAACTTACTTACTGACTCTAACGCAAGTCAGCAGTCTCCTCCTACTTAGAATATCTATGTGGATCGTCACCCAGAAGTTGTAAATTAATGATTTGGGGTGTATTCAGATGACGTGGATGTAAGATTTTGACATTCCTCTACATAAAGGAATATAAATGTGTCACATGAATGTAGTATCCAGGTGTCAGTTATGCGAGTGCTCTACTTTTTCATGTAATGAGTATTACATCTGAGGCTTCAGCCTTGGCCATGAAAACTTACAAAATGGACAAATGAAGCTAGAGTTACTGTCAGGATTGCAGTACTGGATCATAGGCAGTTTTCTTCTGAAAAAGTTGAAAGAATAGGAAACTATCATTTAAAAATAGTATAAAACAGGAACTTTTTTCTTTTTCTTTTTTTTTTTTTTTTTCGGTAGGTGGTGGTGGGGAGGTGTTTCGCCTATTTAAGCAGAGGAACCATGACTAACCAGTTGAAAATAGCAAATTAGGCGGAAGAAGTTATTCTTTTAATTTTGATCGGAAAGCTTTCTGGCACCAATAGGAGGCTTTAAGCTAATGTAAAAAGGAGGTGGTGGCACTTTGGGTCTGTGTGCCAGCACTGCCTCTTATCTTGATATTATTTTGTCCAGGGGTGGCAGTTCCTGGTCGGCACTACTGTATGTCTCAAAGTAATTTCTTCTTTAGGTAGTCATCACTGAAGCCTTAAAGGCTAGAATGAAATTGAAATAGTTGAGGGGCAGGCAGAGTTCTTTACCAGCGCTCACAATTTGAAAGTGGGATGAAAACACTTTGAAGGAAGCAGCAGAGTATAAATTCCAACTGACCTTTGTCTGGAGCAATTGGCTTGCTTCCCTGTGTTTTCCTCACCCTCTTGGCACGCATTCCTCTTTTTCACCTACAAACGTGTACCTAGCACAGCTGGGCATGTGCCAAGGATGGGATAAGCAAGACATGGGTCTGCCTCAAGGAGCACATGGCTTGGGGTAGGAGGTCAGTAAGTAACAGGCAAGGGCAGTGGACGGCACGCTAGGAACGTGGCAAGGGCTGTCTGGGATGGGCATTGCAGGCCGTTTTCAGATCACATAGAGCAGGATGGAACCCAGTAGGGTAGGATAGCAGCAAGAAGTAGGCTTCCTGGAGGAGGCGACCTTAAGAGCCAGGGTTAGCCCAGCCAGCCTGGGAAGGAGTTGGATGTAGAGAGGAGTCTTTGAAGGAACTTAGTGTATAAGGGCACAGAAAAAGGGGTCCACGAGGTGCTAATGGGGATATGTATTGTAGGAAGAATGAGAGTGAGGACACTAGGAGACATGGACATTAAAGAGACTGGAAGTATCACCAATTCCTGCATTGTATAGGAGGAACAGCTCACTGTTTTGTACATAACTGAAAAAATGTATTTGAGAAAAACAAAAAATGCTTATCCTCAGCAAATAGTCTGACAGGAGTTATAGTTCACTCTTTTAGTTTATTTTACCTTTGAGCAGTCGGTGGGTGCTGTTTGTATTTACTGTGGCATGTATTTGTGCCTCCCCACCCAGCGCACACACACACACACACACGCACACGCACACACACACACACACGCACACACACACACCCCTAGGTGCTAGCTGTAGAAACCAGTCCACTTTGACTCCTGGGAGCCCACAGGGTACTCTGCTTTTCTGCTCCTACAATTTTGTTTTCTTGTTGTTTTCTCCTTGTTTTATTTGTTTTATTTTCTAAACCTGAGATTAGGAAAAGGGGGGATGGCAAAGGAATGGACATCTGTGTTCCAGTTCAGAGCTCATCTTTAAAGGCTGCATCCTGAAAAGGACAGGACTCATTCAAAAATTTTTTGATTCAGAATTAGGTTTCTCAGCACCCAGTCCTGTCCTCCGCCCCTCCCCCACCCTACCCCTGCTCCATCCCAAAGCCCATGGTCTAGGACACTGAAATTCAAGGGCGTTCACACAAAGAATGGAGAGAACTGAACCTTTCAAACAAATGGCTTCCCTGCGTTGCCCACAAAGCAGATGATGTGTGGACCCGAGCTGCGAATCCGGGTGGGTTGCTAGGCGGGGGTCCTCTCTCTCTCTCTCTCTCTCTCTCTCTCTCTCTCTCTCTCTCTCTCTCTCTGTCTCTCTCTCTCTCCCTCCCAACCTCCCTCCCTTCCTTCCTTCCTTCTCTTTCTGTGTCTACAGCACCTGGTCTTCCAAGGTGGTCTTCCATTCAAGTACTATCCAAGCCCAATCCTCCTTAGTTTCTGAGCTCAGACATTGGCCTTGTTCAGGATGGCATGGCCATAGACCATGGCCTGTGGCTCCACTGGGGTGTGAACCCAGGCCCCTCTGCGTGTGGAGCAGACATACTATCCGCTACACTATGGACCCACGTCCAACTTTTTTTATTTCTGAGAATGACGGGGAGCAAGTAAACGACTAAGCAGGAATGTGATATGACGAGATCTGTGCTGTAAAGATGGCCCTGGCCACAGCGTATCAACATGAAAGAAGGGAGGAAAGCAGGGGCATGCTGGGCTGGGCAGAGGTGGCACTCTGCATCGCTCCCGTGTAGAAGCGGAGATGAAGAATGACGCCAGCTCACGTGCTTGCAGTGAGCAGCCGAGCGATTGACATCATGAGCCTCAGGTTTGGGTGGGCGAAGAGGATGCTGGCTGATGAAGTCAGTTTGATTGTGCTGGGTTCAGTGCCATGGACACGCAGGTCAAGATGTCCTAGGTAGTCAGATGTTTTTAATGTAAAGGTCCGGGGCATGGAAGAGGGGGTTTCATGAGGTTGCAGAGAGAATGTGAGAAGGTGGCAGAGGGCAGCTCAGGGAAGAACCCTGGGGAACAGACCAAGAGAGACACAGGCACAGGCTATCCTGGGGAAACCAGGAGCGTGGGCCTGGGGGACAGCACTTGGAGGAGGCTGGGCTTATTCAGAACAGAGAAACTTCCATTGGATTTGGCAACAAAAACGTCCTGGGAAAACTTGGCTAGCGCATTTTCTGTGTAGCGGTTTAGGTGGGAGCTAAACTCTTGGCATCCTTTCTTTCACTTCCCTCTTCCTGGCTCTCCTGCCCTGCCCCCAATTTCTTGAATCCTACTTTGTCTCCACAGCTTCCTCTCTGAGCTTTGGTGGCTCTTCTTCATGCCCTTTCTCGTCCTTCTTTCTCCTCCGCTTCCTCCATCCTCTTCGTCTTTCCCCAACCACTCCCAGCCACACTCTTGAAACAACTTATTTCTATTGTTACTTGAATGAAATTATATAGTCCTTATTTTTAAAAGTAGGTTCATAATGATTTTTTTCTATGAAGAAAACAGAAGGAAATAGAATTACTTAAAGAATGACTTTTAAATTAGTCTTTTTAAAAATATGGCTTGGGAGCCTTTTATAGAAAGAAGCTTTCTTCCCCATCCTTGGAACATGTGCTTTCAGACCTTTGTGTTACACTGCTCCCGGGGTTTCATAAAATGCAATATAATCATTGTTTGAAATTGGATCGTCAAAAGAGGGTCTTCTCCCCAATTTAAGAACAGTTTGCTGTCTTCAGGGTTTGTTTTGAGGCCAGCTGGGCACCTGGAATGCATTTTTCCAGGTGTCATGGTAGATTCTCAGCCACTACCTAGCATAGCAGAGCCCTGATTTAGTGTCCCTTGCTGGGAAACTGCCTTTTCAGCCTCCCTGGTGCCCTGTCTGAGGCGTGTCTTTTCTGCCTCTGCAGCCAGCCTGCGGTTATATAACCAAGGGACTGAGGGACCCGGGGTGACAGAGTCCTGAGGAGCCCCTGCCACAAGTGCCACCACTTGGCCTTACTCCCTTTTCACACCGAGACCCCTTAAGAGGTCCTGGCCCCAGCCTCCCTCCCCCCGCAGAGCTGAGTGTACAGGAACAGCTGTCCCCACAGAGGTCCTGGACCCAAGGTCCTCCCAGCCAGGCTTCCTGGGAAGATCGCTCCCCACAGCACCCTCTCCACCCACAGACTCCTTGGTTCTCTCTCCTTTTCACCCTCCTCCCCTTAGTTTGTAAGCAAACCATCTCCTTCCTCCTTCCCTTTACCAGCCCATCTCCCACCTGGACGTTGCAGTTGCCTCTCACCGGTGTTGCCAGATCGGGTGAGTAGAAGTTCAGGGTGCCCAGCTGCATTTGAATTTTGGATGTGCCACGAATAGTATTTTAGTGGAAGTGTTCCTTCTGTTTTACCTGGCCATCCTACTCTTACCATCCCCTCCTGTGTACTTGGCACCCTCCTTCCAAGTGGCACAGTCACAAGAGCCAATTTGATACATTTTTTGTGTGTGTTTTTATTATGGGCAAACATACAGAGCGTAGAATGTACCATTTTAATCATTTTTCAGTGTGCAGTTCAGTGGCATTAATACATCCACATTGTTGTGCAACCACCTTTTCCCCCGAACTTTTTCACCTTCCCTAACTGAAAGTCCCCACTCATGGAACTCCCCATCCCCCTCCTCTGGGAGCCACTGTTATTACTTATTCTCTGTCTCTGAATGTAACTTCTTGAGGCCCCTCCTGAACTGAATGACATCGTACCCCCGCTGAGCACCTTCCTGCACTCCCACACTGTGAAAACTCCCTATGCCTGTGGGCACGTGTCCTCAGTTTCCCACCGCTGGTTCCTGCCTCAGTGCCTCTCCCCTGCCCACTGCCGGAAACCACCCCTTCATTCTGGGCCTCACCTTGCCTCCTGCCCTGGAAACCTTCCCTGACCGTCCCCCTGAAAGAATTCCATCTCCCAAACCACCCCATCCCCCAACCCGACTCCATTCTTCTCTCTCTGGCCTCCGGCCCATTTCTTTCATTGCACTTACTGCAGCTTGAATGTTTGGGCAAGTTTTGTTTACTTTGCATCCCCAGCACTTAGCACAGTGCCTTGTGCATAGTAGGGACTCAATAAATATTTGTTGAATGGCCATATTGACCAAAGTTAAGGACTGCCTACATTCAGTGTAAAACGCCAGATTCTTTTTTCTCTGCTTCATACGGCTCTGAACAAATAATTAGAAGAACTTGTGTGTGTTTTTTTCAATGTTGTCTGGGTTACTATTCAGTTGTCTTTAACCATAAAATATTTTCCTGATATATTTCTTCTTCCCCTTCCTGTAAGTGTGTTTACTTTTCTGCACAAAGTTTATCCTACTGTTTAAAATAAAAGTGAGAAAAGAAGAAGGAAGTAGAATATAGTATCTTGGCCTTTATGGAAAGGCAGTCAGCGGGCTGCTTTGTTGTGCATTCTCTGTGGAATAAAGAACTGGCCAGGACGAATGCGAAATTATAAATGAAGTGTTTACTACTGAAGCCAGGGGTGGATACATTTAGTTTGGGAAAAATGTAAAAGCTAACAAATTTTTACTCCTGTATGCCGTCCAAGTCCTTTTGTGGCCTTGGCCTTTTCCTCCGGCCGGGGTAGCCCCACCTCTGCACCTGTTTGAGCCAGAAGAGGCAGTGAGGCAGGAATCCGCAGGAATCAGGGTGGGGATGGGCTGGCAGGTTCGTTCTTCCACCAGTCAGGACTTCCAGCTCTCTGTGAGTATCTCTTCCAGTGTCTATACCATAATTATTCGGGTAATGCCTCCAGTTATAAAATTGCCTGCACATTTATTGATAAAGGCCACACTTAGACTAGTATTGGCAGGTAGAACCAATAGTGAGTCTTAGCCCAGATCTTGATCATCTTCATTCCCAGACCTCTGTCCCCTATCCCTAGGACTCTCAGCTTGAGGTCCCTGATGCCACCATCGTCCTCGGATCCATGGGCACTTCCTCCCACTGCTCAGAGAGGAAGCTCTAGCTCACTCCCTCTCCAGCCGCTGAGACCCTGCCGCTGCCCGTAGTGGTCCACGCATGTAGACCTCCAAACTCATGCCTTTCTGTTTCTTCACTTGCTCTCCTGCAGGATGCTGTCCTTTCTTCCCCAGCCACTTCACAGTTATGACCAGGAACTCTCCCCCCACCGCAATCTCCATTCCAGTCTGTCAGCTCCCCTCTGCGTTACTCGCTCTCGTACTTAGTCTCTTCCTGCACTTCCAAGCCATTCAATCTTGCACCTGTCCCCACACCTCCACGCACCTCTTCTCTCCTTACCTAGCTTCTGTGCACCCACTTGCCCCTCTCCCTTTGTCATCCACACCTTGTCTGAGTCCAGCTCTTTACCTCTTTTACGCCACATCCACGCAACAGCTGTGACCAGCTCTTTGCACTTCTAATTCAAGACCAGGAACCAAAGTGCCTGGTAATCTCACTCACCCCTAGCCAGCTGTTTCCCACCTTCTTTTTCTCCTCTGTCCCCAAACCTTAAGTCCTCCTTCCCCTTCCCTCTTCTGATAAATCACCCGGCTGTCTCTTTCCCCTAGAAAAGAGAAGCCATCAATAGAAAGCCTGCACTCCCTCTTTCTTTTGTTATGGCCACTTGCATTATGCACCAGGTCGTGTTGCATTTAAAGACATTCTGGACATTCCGAATTAGCATTTTCCCCGCATTTCTGTTTCATTCCCATGGGAATCATAAAGTCTTTGCCGTCCTCCACATCTCTTTCTCTTGAACCCACCACTATTCGACCAAACAGCTCTTGACAGTCATCAGTGACCCCCACAAACGAAGTCCACGGGAATTCCTCTGGTTTCCCTTCCACCTCACTGGCCATGTCTTCCTCATCTCTCAACATTGAAACTTTGGAAGGTCCCAGGGCTCAGTGCTCAGACCTCCTCTTTCTCCACTTTCCCCTTCTAAGTGATCTCATTGAAAGCTTTGTGTTATTTTCCTAGGGTGACCATAAGAAATTACCACAAACTGGGTGGCTTAAAACAACAATTTATTCTCCCACAGTTCTGGAGGCCACGTGTCCTAAACGTGTCAGCAGGTCTGAGTTCTCTCCCAGGGCTCCGGGACAGAATCCTTCCTTGCCTCTGCCACCTCCCTGTGGGCCCTGGTATTCTCCGGCTTGTGGGGGCATCACTCCAATCTCTGTCTCCTGCACATGGCCTCTCCTCTGTACTGTGTGTCTCCAGTCTCCCTCTGCCATTCTCTTATAAAGACACCGGTCATTGGATTTGGGACCCATCCTAAACCCAGGATGTAATTTCATCTCAAGATCCTTAACTAGTTAAATATCTAATTAATAGAGTTTTAGCTAATTAAAAACTCTGTTTCCAAATAAGGTCACGTTTTGAGGATACAGGTTGTTGTGAACTCAATGCTGCAGGGAGGGGGCAGTGACAACATGTGATATGATCCAGAACAATTCTCTGTACTCTGACCACCCCGAAGTTTACATCTCTAGCTCAAATGGCTCCCCTGAGCTAACTGCTTCCTCAGTGTCTCCCCATGGACTGTATCAGGGGTGTCGAACTGAATGCTTCACAGGCAGAGCACTGTTGTCCTCCTCCCAAAACCCATCGACCCAGTCTCTCTGCCCGCCCCCCCACCCTTTATGATGGTAACTCCATTTTTTTAGTTGTCATACCTCAGACCTTGAAATCATTCTTGACTTCTCTTACATCAGGTTTCCAGCCCTTCAGCAAGTCTGGTTGAGGCTACCTGTAAAATAGAGTCACTTCCATAAGTCCTCCACCGCTGTCGCACTGACCCAGGCTGAGCTCTCTCTCAGGATGGATTACTTAGCAGCCGCCTAAAGAGCCTCGCGCTTCAGCCCTTGCTCCTTCCAGAGCCCATTTGTGCTGCTTTTAAAACATAAATTAGACCAACACGCTCCTCCTCTCAGCCCTTCAGTTGCTCTTGCCTCACTCAGAACATGACCTGGAGACCCCCATGGTGGCTGTTCGCCTGCACGGTTCACCTCATCATAGATTATCTGTCAGAAGTTCCATCTTCTGTATTGTATTCCCTCACATGTATGGAAGTTTATGTCACAGGGTTTTCCGTACTTGCCTTACCATAAGACTCACCTCGGGCTCCTGTTTGAAATCTACAGGTTGGTGGGTCCCTATCCTGGTACCAGTAATTAAGGACGGGGGCCCAGGACAAGCACGGGTGTCCAGAAGGCATGGATGAGTGCAGAGAGCACTGGTATTGAGAATATGCTGAACTGAGTAATCGTTTTTCTAGGTCATACATCTCCCAAAGGAAAGCTGGCATTCCTGGTCCCAAAGCCATAGCAGCTAGGGAGGATCTCTTCTCTTGCTTCTTAAGCCAGTGAAGCCCAGTAATTGTTTTTCCAGATCATTAAGCATGAAAGAATCCTGCTTGATGAGCAAAATGCTTGACAGCGCTTCTTCCTCCAACTCAGCTGCTTCAAGCACCTCTGCACCCCCCTCCTATCCCCGTATCTTTAGGAAAGGGAAAATGCATGAGCAGCCCAAGGAGAGCAAACCTTCACAGGGTCCATTCACAAGCACATACTATTTTGAAAACTCATTTCGAAAGGGTTGAAATATAAATAAAGATTATAGCAAATCTGTTGTAGGCATATTTGGAATTTATCTGATCTTATTACAGACTTCCTTTAAATTTGTCACAGGACAAATAAATCAGGGATTACTTTCAGAGCTAGAGGTCTGGCCTTGCAAGGGAATTCTTTCCACCTAACGAAACTTAAGTTCTTTCAGGTACTTTGCTAGAGCTGAAATATAGTGCATGTGCCTACTATGTATTTTCTTCACATCATAGCTGTTTGACATGTATATCTATTTCCTGATGTGTTGTTATTTTCTTTCTGCCCCATTAGAAAATGAACTTCATAGGGCAGAACTGTGTTAGCTGCCTGCTACAACTAAGAACAGGGCTGAGCTTCTAGCAGGCAGGACTGTGTCAATACCTGAATAAATTAATGGCAGTCCTTGAAGGCTAATGAAAGACCCTGCCTCAGAAGTACATTGACCTTTAAATGTAAGAGTGTCCTCTGGGCCTAGCATCCTAGTGAATGAAGATACAAATGACCAGAACCCTAAATTACACCCCTAGCTGTTAATTCATTGTGGCATGTATATGTATTGATATGATTATATAAATGTAAATACATCCTTAGTGAATAAGACTGGAAGTCTTTCAAAGTTTAAAGCTACGTGCACAAAACAAATGTTTATGTTCTGGGAAAATGTGGCTCTGTGTCTGATCTCATTTTTTAATATAGGATTTATTTATTTTTTTACTGGAAATCAATGTGTTTATTACGGAATTATTGAAAAATTGAAAAAATGGCACTCAGATCCTCTGATCCCAAAGACAGCCATCACAGGCTTTTTTTGTGTGTTCTCATGCTATATGTTTTGTTTTATTTGCCTAATGATTTTTTCAAGCATTAACACTGAAAAAGGATTAAAAAAGAAAAAAAGGCAAATTATATTACGGCTTAAAAATTAAAAAACTTTATACCCTAACTCCTTGATCCCAATCTGAACAATTTTAATGGATGCTTCAAGATGCCAGCATAGATTATGACTTTTTCCCTCCAACAGATGAAATTATACAATATGTGTCATGTTACAACTTTATAACTTAATATATCTTGGCTATATTTTCATATCAATACAGAATGATCCTTCTCATTCTTTCGAAGCTGTTTAGTATCCTCCTGTATAGATTCCCTATGATTTATTTAACCATTCCCTTAATGATGAACAATTTATATTTTTTCTGGGGGGGGTTGTTTTGTTTTTACTATCACAGTGTATGGTGAGCATCCTTTTCTATATATGTTTGTGTACTTGTACATATGTGTTTAAAGGATAAATTCTAGGTTGTAGATCTACTTTATGTGAAGTATGCCTACATTTTAAATTTGATAGTTACTCCAAAAGTCTTTCCAAAAACTGAGAGTACCTTTTACTCCATCACTTTCCCAAACTGAGTCTTATTAACACTGTCTAATCCAGTCTGATAGGTCAAATTGAGTATTTTATTATATTAATGTGTTTATTTAATAAACATAAAGTCATGCATCTTTTCTTATATTTATTCTTTTTTTTTTTTTGCAGTTTTTCTGGGAACACTTTCTTTAAGCCCTCTGCCTGTTTTTTCTATTAGCTCAACACTATCCTTTTAAATTATCCTTTCATTACACATCATGTTTGTACTATATGTGCTATTTTGTATGTATCAAGCTAAATGTTACAGTTTTTTATTTTATTAAAAGCTTTCCATAAACATGTATATTACTATTACAATATAATATCTATTCTTATGGCTGTATCATGCATGATTTCCTTAAAGTTCCCTTATAGATAAGCATTTAGAGAATCTCCAATTTTTCACTAATATAAATACCAGTACAGAACATTTCTGAGGATAGCCTTTTACCTACTTAGTTCTAATCCCAGTGTCATTTATTTGCTGTCCTATCCTGGATGTTCATGAGTGGGAAGAGGGTGATTCGCTGACAGATAATCCCTTTACACGTGGAGGCACTTGGTGTAAGGGAGCCTAGCCATACTGAGTGGAAGCAGAGTCCAGAACTCATTTCCAACGGTGTGTGGCAGCCACTCAGCAAAAAAGAGGCAGCGTACCCGAGGCTGCACTTGTGTGCTTGCAGGAAGCATCTCATCCATTGTTCCTTAGCTTTAAAAGATAAATTCTACTGTTGGTCATTTCACTATTATGAACCAAATCTGGATTTTAGTTTTTTATCATTCATAGTAGTAGTAGTAGTGATAATAATAATAGTAATAATATGCATCTTTCATCGAGCATTCGAGCATTCTCTTTTTCAATTCATTTAGAACTCTCCTGGGTTATACTATTATTATCACCATTTTTCAGAGTGGAAAACTTGAGGTTTGGAGAAGAAACTTGACCCCATTTTATAAAAACCTAAGTTGACTCATTCTAAAGTCTGACCTATAGTAATAACTGTCCAGCCAGTTTCCGAAGCATCATTAGTAATCTCTCCACTTCCTGCCAACCCCTAATTATATATTCACATCATGGTCAAGTTTATTTGAGGTTGGATTGAGGAGCAGCTTGTGGGGGAAGAGGTGATATGGAAGGATTTTTGACTGCTTCTCAGTTTGGTCTACTCCTGCTCAGGTGTGCATCAGCATGCTCATCCGGAGTGCCACCTCCAGCTGCCAAACCCTTTCTTTGATTGTAAACCTCACTGCCACAGATGTGGGAGGAAAGAGCTGGCTGCTCTCCCTGCAGCAAAGAGCCTTTGCTAGGTTTTGCTCCTGCTTTCCTGCAGCCGAAAGTTTCCAGAGTAGTTGTATTTTTTAATTGTGGTAAAATATATGTAACATAACATTTACCATATCAGCCATATTTTTTTTTAGAAATACTGTATATGGTAATGCTTTTATTTTTAATTTAATTTTATTATTAGTTTCAACTATGCAGTACATTGGTTAAATATTTATATCATTTATTAAATGATCCCCCTGATTATCTTCCCTCTGGCTCTCCACTTAGCCATTACCTTACTGCTGACCGCATTCCCTATGCCGTACTCCCCTACCAACCCCATGTCCATCTATCAACTACTAATTTGTACTTTTTTAAACTTCACCCATTCTTCCAGCCCCTCCCCTCTGACCGTTACCAGATTGTCTTCTGTGTTTGTCTTTTTCAATTAGTTTTTTTTTTGTCTTCCTTAGATTTTGCATGTAACTGAAATCATATGGTATTTATCTTTCTCTGTCTGACTTGTTTCACTCAGCATAAGAACCTCCATGTCGTTGCAAATGTTAGGAGTAATAAGCCATTTTTAAGTGAACAGTTCAGTGGCATTAAGTACATTCACAATGTTCTGCAACCATCATTACCATCCATCTCCAAAGTGGAATTGATGGACCATATGCTAAATCTATGTTTAGCTTTTTGAGGAACACCTACTCTGTTTTACATAGAATGTAAAATGCACCGCTTTACATTCTCAGCAGCAGTGCACAATGGTTTCCTTTTCTCCACAAGCTCACCAACACTTATTTTCTGTTTTGTTTTGTTTGTTCATTTCATAATAGCCACTCTAATGGGTGTGAAGTGGTCCAATAAGATTTTGCAAGAGAAAGTCTATGAGAATTAGTTGACACATTTTTCTTTTCTGCTAAAGAAGGTGAATCTCTTTAAATGAAACTTACAGATTTAAATATAATTAATCAGTAAAGCTGTCTTTATGGAAACATGTCTTCTGGGGCATTGTGGGTCCTTTCATGCTGTCAGACTTATTACATTTTGACCATCACAGAAACCCTACCAGCCCTACATTTATATGTGCCAAACTCCGCTTATCTTTGGGTTCTGTAGGTACAATCAACTGCAGACTTTTACTTGGCTACTTTTTAAATTACCTGGTTTTGTCTTTTCCCTTATGCATCTTTTCCCTCCGTATTCTTGCCGTCGACTTGTAAGCATTCCACTGCTTGTTCCTCTTTTTAAAGAAAGAAGCCAGTGTGGATGAATGGTTAAGAGCATAAGTGGTAGGACCAGTCAGACTTAGATTCAAATCCAGTCTATCTAAGGAAAAAATCTTAACTTCTCCCAAGCTCATCTTCCTCATCTTCACCATGAGTATTGGCTACTTCATAGGCTTGTTTTAAGGATTGTAAATGCCTAGCAAGGTGTCTGGACATAGTAAGCAGGCACTGCATGGTAGCTGTCATCATCACCATCATCATCAAAGTAGTAGACTTTATTATTTCGTAGTAGTTTGACTTGGGAAATCGGAATAAAGAATATTCTAATAACTCAATGAAGCTAAAACAAAACTTCTAAGAAATCTTGACCCCAAAATGTAGCAAAGAATGAGCTCTTTTTTCCATCCCTTCCTCCATCCAAATTATGGACTAAAGAGTGTAAGGATGGAATATGGAGGATCAATAAATATTAATAGCTAGGAAAATGCTTCTATGAAAATTATCACATGCTCTAAACAAATGCTGACTGGTTTATTTGGAGTATAGAGGAGATATGTTCTTACTTAAACTTTATTTCTGCAAACTTCCTGGGTTTTTTACATTTGTTTTTCTGTTGTGATTAAATGGTCTTTTTAGGTCAGTTTGCGATTGAGTCCAGAGGCTCCTGGTTATGATAGACCCTGCAGAGAGACTCTAGGTTTTACTCTACTCATTGGTTAAATTGCAAATTATTAATATTATTATTATTATTTCATAGACTTCCTATGGCTTTTAAAAGTAATTATTTGAATTCTACTTTTCCCATGTATAGGAAGGAAATAAATATCTGAAGAATAAGGCAGACAGTGCCTAATAGAATAGATAAAACAAGTAAACCAGATTTTTATTCTTTCCTGCCTTTTGACAGGTTTCTTGTTTTATTTCTGTCACTGCTTGTCCAGATGACAAGTGTTTTCCAATGAGCCAATTCTAAGACAGGTTGAGTTTTCAGTTCCAGTTTCTCATTTAGGCTGGGATTTCCTGGGGCAGACTCAAGCTTTGTGTGAGAGATCACTCTGGGCTCGCTCATTTAAGTTCCCTTTCATCTCTTCAGTCCCTCCGTCATCTGACTCAGGGGTGGGTTTCTTATTAAAATAAAGATTAACTCACTAAATAAGATGGGCTGTTTCTTACCAACTTCTCAGAAAAGCGATAGTCATTAGGATAAACACAAGAACACCCAAGTGAGACTTGCAGGGCAAAGCCATCCTAACGAACATTTTGTTACTCATTAAAGCATCACTCAAGTTCTCCAGTGAAACCAGCCAGGTATGCTGAGCAAACCCTTCGCAGTGCATGTGCATGGGAAGGAAGGCTGAGCGTCTCAACAGGAGGGAGCCTGCTGGGAGCTGCAGTGTACTGTGTGGGATGCTGGGGTCGACAGGTTCCTTGCTGGGCTTCTGAGATGAACAGAAAAAGATGTGTGATCTCTGTGGTCATCACTAGCAAGGATGGTCACTTGCAAGCAGTGATTGTTTGAGCTCTGCCTTGGCATGTCAAACAAAATTAAGATTTTTTTCCTCTCGAGTTGTATTTCATACAAAATAAGTCCAACTGATATAGATCCAACAACCATAGTTAGGTATTTCCTGCCCAAGCATACTGTACTGTGAGCCCCCAGCTGGTCATTGGAAACTCACTTCTTAGTAAATGTATCTGAATGAAGTTGTAGTTCACTGAGAGGGAGGGATCTATGTCACCTTCCTCAGGGTAGTCCAGGCAGGGACATGTGAAGACGGTCTGCTGAGACCACTCATGATGTTCACGACTCATTTCGAGAATAGGAGCACACACTTTCTATTTAAACACTGATGTTAGAGAGGGAATTTAAATAACTTATGTCCAACTCAAATGCTTCTGAAAACTTTGGTCTAACTTAATGTTTCTGACCTCATACCTGGAAAAAAATTTTATTTGCAAAGTATCTTTACTTCAGATTTCATGTTCATCTGCACCTTGTCCCCATCATAAGCATGCATATATGTAAGTGTGTGTGTGTGTGCATGGTCGAAAATGATGAGCACAGGGAGCAGAAGCAGTAATGCTTTACACAATATTGGGGTTCTGAAAACTTCCTATGTTTGTATGAATGTATGTATGTAAAATCATGCACGTAGACATGGATATATCAAAGAAACAAAAATAGACATTCACTGGCAACACAACCACATAGAGTGTGTCTATACTGACCCTCTGAGATGCCGATGAGGGACCGAAATCCATCCCCGACCCAGCTCACCCATTAGCCAAGGTAGCTGGGTCACCGGGGAGAAGTGGTACTTCTTTCTGATTTGTTGTGGGCCCTGGAGGGTCGTCTTCAGGAGGGCTGACACCTCCTACTTCACACCAGCAGTCGGGGAGGCAGCCAGCGTATTTGGGGTCAGGCGTCTGGTAATCCTTCACTTCTGTCTTCGGTCACACACATGTTTCTAGCCCTATCAGTTTTCTGACGTGGCAGAGGCTGATGACCGACACCTGACAGCAACTCCTCTCCTCACAGCACGTTTGACAGCCTCTCTGGCAGACCCACGTGGCGTGAGGCTGGGAGTCTGTCTATTCCACCTGACAAGAGCTAGATCACCTTTGAACTTTCACTGGGTACCAGATACCTGGAATTTCACCGGAACCCCTCTGGGTTACTGGCTCAGGTTGGGATCCCAGTGGCTCACTCTCTTCTTTAGTGATTCCTCTTTATCTTCCCAGGACAGCAACACACACACACACGCTCACACACACACACATGCTCACACACACACATGTGCACACACACATGTGCACACACATGCACGCACACACGCACATCAAAGGGAAAAAATGTCGTCATCATATATTTCCACTGAAGACACAAAAAGAGGAACTAAGAAATGAAGGTTCGCCATGCTCTTTTAGTTGATGAGCATGAGAAGTGCAAAGTACATCTTAATCTGCATTAGTTTGCCTGACCCCAGGAGTGTGAAAGCATTGCTCACATTATCATCCTATGTGATTATTTTCATTTTAGGTAATGGGGATGCTTTTTACTTTAAGTTTCCAGTAGTTTACACAATGACTCTCGAACACAGAGTTAGAAATTAGCACATGAAGATGAGACATTTTTAGTTCCTTCTTCAGCATCAGCAGGTGGTTTAGAAAGTCAAGGTTTTCTCATGTTTGCACATCACTGGGCCTGGCATTGTGATGCTGGCATGACTCAAGATGAGGAGAATCCCCTCAGATGACTTAAAACCTAAAGGTTAAATCAGTTTCCCAAACCAGCTAAGAAGGAAAGGCACCAGAGTCCCCTGCCTCTGAGTGGTAGGGCCAAATGAGTCCTCCTCCCTAAGTTATAGAAAAGAAAGAAGCTCAAGACACATGTTCCAAGCTGTGGATGAACTTGGCCTTCAGCCAAGCTATTCCCAGCTCCTCTGCCTCTACCCCTGTGCCTTGCCCAGTGCCCACGTGACCCCTCCGTGTCCTGGCCAGGGCTCACATCTGAGCACATCTTGCTTTTTCTCTTAAGCTAAATTTCACTGGGACTTCCTTTCCCAGGCAACAACCCTCTGCAGGGTGGTTTGTAGGCAACAGCTTGAGACCAAGATTGTGTTTCAACCTAACCAGAACTTTAAATCCTAACTACCTTAAGTTTAAAAGTATATGATCTAGTGTCGTGCTTCTCGAAATTTAATGTACATATCGTCCATCCAGAGATCTTGTTAAAGCAAAAAGCTGCACTTCTGACAAACCCCCAGGTGATGTCAGGGCTGCTTCTGGTCCAAGGACCACATTTAGTGCTTGTCGCCAGGGGCAGAGCGAGTCTCCATTGGACTGCATGCTAGAACCATCTGGTGAGGCCCTTCTCCTGTAGATTCAGGTTTAACTGGTTTAGGGTAAGGCCCTGGCAGTGGTTTTGTTTAAAAGCTCCCCATGTACATAGCCAGAGTTAAGAAATAATGGCATAAGGGTCAAAACTTATTTTTACCACTAAATGGCATGGAACCATTGCACTAACCTGTGGGTATGACTCTGGGAAAGTGATTTCCTTTCAATCCCATCGGGGTTACAAAGGGAATGACAGTTATTGCTTTTCTTTTCTTTTTTAACATCATTTAAAAAAAAATGAAAGATTATTTTCCTGCTTAATTTTAATCTGGTCATTTTCAGTCTAACAGAGTGTTAACTTTATCCAAGCCAAGCATATATCATCATCCACTTTATTTCCCCCTTTGGAGTCACAGGGCAAAACTGGCTTTGAATCTTTGTTTGATTTAGCAATCAGGGCAAAATTGCTCCTGAAGGAGTGAAAATTGGTTCCTGGGGAATGAGGAAAATATTAAATATTATAATAGTTTGTGGCTCTCTGAAGCTCAAACCTACCTGACAAAGTCTTCCTTTGTATTTAACTTCTCCTGTTAAGGATAAATTAATTTTAATTACACTTTAGTATTTAAACTTTTCTCCTTAGAGGATAATAATGAAAAAAAGTCATGAAACACTGTTCTAGACAAAGACAGCGGAGACTCCGCTCGGGTGGAAATCCTGAGCTGTGCCTGGGCAGGGTTAGCCATACCCTTCCTGAGAGGTGATATTTGGGCTTGACAACAATGAATTTGGGGAGAAAACTTCAAAAGCACTTTTCTCTCTTCTCAATAAAAATAGTATTCTCCCAATTTAAAAAAATTAGAGTTCCTGGAGCATCTAGTTTTGTATCCAGTATTGAGCTCCTTGCTGACGTGACACTCAGGAATCTGGTGTTGAGAGGGTGGGTACTGAGGTCAGGGCCCCTGAGTGGAAATGGAGCCCTCTCCTTCGTGCTGGGGCTTTCATCAGGTTCTCAAACCTCTCTAAGCCTAATTTGCATCTATACAATGGAAATAAAACTTAGCTGGTAGATTTGTTATTCAGATGAAACATGAATTGGGTGTAAAGGATGCAAAGCAGGGGCTGGTTAATAAGTGCTTGGTTAGTGTTGGGAGCCATAATGGTTGTTAAAGCCTGCATATCTACCTACCAATCAGTCATCTGCCAACCTATCATCATCATTTTAGTAAAAATATCTGCAGGCACAAAATAGTCTCCTGAATCTCAGACCCTTTCCTCACCAGACCTGAGCGCATGCATATAACTGCTTTATGATCAGCCTTCCTGAGCTAATGGAAAATAGGGGTGCTCCCCTCTCCCTCTGGATCCCCATGGACAACTGAGCCTTGTTGTGATGTATTTATGTGACAGCTCTGTTTGCAGTGGTGACAACTGTTATACTAAGTGGCCTGGAAGAGAAAGAAGGTATCCCATGAAAGAAAATTTGGTCCTAGAGTCCATTAGCCAAAATAGTCTCTGATTTCTTCCTGGTATTGCAAAATAGAGCCGGATTTACGTTAGCCAAAATAAATACAACCAGAAAAAAAAAAGATTAAGTTTCTTTAAACAGGGAAACCAAGAAAGAATAATACGCATAGATCAGGAAAAGAATAATTTTGTATAATAAGAGAACTGTAGTTTTTTATAACCTCAAATGCAAGTCATATCTGAAAACTTTTATTTTGCTCCCATATCCATATTTACTCAACTTGGTTAATGCTAGTGTTTCGAATCTTGGTCTTGATGAATGCTGCTATTATCCTTTGGAATATGAGCTCCTTGAAGCACTCTGACATGGAAGAGAAAGCCAAAATAAACTGGGTTTATGTCAAGTCTGCTATTATTTCAGAGAATCATTTCAAAAAATGCATTCAGATCTGTGTAAATGCAGGACTGGGATAGGTGCGATTAAAACTTTACCCACAACTTCCTAGAACACTTTTCTCAACGAGCTAGCTGATCATTACAATCCATTACCAAGAATGGGAAGCGCATGGGTCTCTGGTGCCATGTCTTAGAGGCTCTCTCAGGGCCACTAGCACACGTGTGTGGGGTTGGTCAGCATCCTTAGAGGAGCACAGGATCCTCACTGCTTCTGTCAACTGCAATGTCAGGCCTAAATTGAGGTTGCAACCAACTTGGGCTTTTTCAGGTTCCTGGCCCAGTTTGTACACAGTTATTGGAATGTTACATGAGTTCCCTACACCTGCCCTAAGGGATTTACATTCCTGCTGTAATCATAGACAGGTAAACAGGTGAGAAGCAGGGTTCACACACGACAGAGGAGGAGAGTCAGGCAAGGCTTCTCAGCAGTGACCTTCTCAGAAGAGACCTGCAGAAGGAATCAGCCAGGCAAGACAGATAGGGAGCGAACACTCCAAGCAGAGGCAGGTGTGAAAGCCAGGACACAGGACAAGAGATGGTCATGAGGAGGAGGCAGGAGGGCTAATCCGGGGCCAGGCCACACAGGGCCTTGGCAGCAGTGTTAAGAAATTCAGACACTGTCTAGAGGCTAGTTTTAAGCAGAGAGTGACCTGGTTGGATTTACACAAAAGATTAAAATTCAGTAGCCTAAATCTTTGCAGAAGTGAGGGCCAGCCAAACTGTCCAGACAGTGACTGGACTGTAACTTCACTCAGAGCAGCCTGCTCGTCTCCACTTCACCTGAGCTTCTTCACCCGGTATTCTAATAGAGGCTGTGCTTTATTTAATTGTCTTTTCTACTAAAGACAAGAGTCAGACCGCTTTTATTCTTTCCGATTTATGATTTTCTCTGTTCGGGACAGTATTACTCAGTGTTGGTGAGTCTCGAATTGCTGGGCTGATGACAGGACTTTGAGACTGACCTAGTGCTAACTGATCTTGTGCCCACAAAAATATCATCTGCCATATTTCTGCATTAGTGTGCCAACAACAAGTATTCTGGTAGCATTAAAAACCCAGCACACTTTCCAAAGAATTTTCTTTGGCTGAGAAGGGGTTTGATAATAAGTCCTAATAGATACCAGTGAGAACAGGAAAAGTATAATGTGTGGCTTCTTCTCCGGAGATGTTTACTGTCTGAATGACATAATGCTAATAAGCACATTAAACGGCATTAAAATAATGACAAAGCTGTGATCAGTAGGTGCAAATGGTTTTTTTACACATTGACCAGTGATGGCAGGTGTAGAGCAGGAGAAATTATCCTAAAGTTCAGAGAAGGCCGTCTGGGCAGAAGGTGAGCCAAGGTGTTGGCTGAGAGTGGGGAAAGGCATTCCAGGTGAAGGTCAAGGAGATGCACACCCACTAACAGGGAGCAAAACCTTTGCTAAGCAGCACGGCCTTGCTAAACCTGGGTTTGAACTGAGCGATAAGGAGGGATAGTGTTGCAGAAGAGTGGGAATAGTCAGATCCTCCAGCTGAGCCACCTGGAATTCATGGTAGAGTTAGTGTTTCTCTAACTGCTCACCAATTACAGATACTTGATTCTTTCATTTTCTTTCTTTTTCTTCCTTCCTTCCTTCTTTCCTTCCTTCCTTCCTTCCTTCCTTCCTTCCTTCCTTCCTTCCTTCCTTCCTTCCTTCCTTCCTTCCTTCCCTGGTTCCTCCCTACCTCCCTTCCTTACCTCCTTCCCCTCTTCCTCCCTCCCTTTCTTTCAGATTCTTGTTTTTAAATATTTTGGTATCATTTTTCTTAAAACCCTAATTGTCATTACCTTAACAACCAGATTTTCTAGTGAGCGACAAACAGTAGTTTCACCTCCCTATTTTATTGTTTTGTTTAAACCTTAGGTTCTTTCTTGTCATCGTGCTTTGTTGTCAGGGTGAATCTTTCTGGTCATCCTGGAGGGACCATGCAAAGAGAACTTGGGGAACTAGTTCCTTGGGTTGTCAATTAACCTGACAGTGAGGAGGATGCTGCTCACCAAGGAAATCCTGTCTTTGGGACCCCGGTAACTTACTTGTATTAGCATGTCACTTTCTCCAGCTCTTGTTTTCTCACTTAAACTGGGATAATGACATCTCTATCTACCTGCAAGAATTTAGTAGGCTCTTAAAAGATTCTTCACACTTTAGAAAACATTGAGATGTGTAGCTATTTAAAAGATCAAGTTGAGATGTGGGACCGTCATTGGCAGTATGTGGGCAGTTATTTCAGAAAGGACTCGACATGGTGACTGCAGTTTACCCACTGTTTTTAAAACTTGAATGATCAGACTAGTACACATGAAAGGATTTCTGGAACTCATCAGATTTTTGGTTTTCCCTGATGGCTCTCTAGGTGTCCTACCCTGTCAAAAACAAAAACATGTTTCTGTTTCAGATTGCAGAGGGAATGGCTTACATCGAGAGGAAGAACTACATTCACAGAGACCTACGAGCCGCTAATGTCCTGGTCTCTGAGTCGCTCATGTGCAAAATTGCAGATTTTGGCCTTGCTCGAGTAATTGAAGACAATGAGTACACAGCAAGGGAAGGTATGTTCCCCTGACAACTTTTAGGTGTTTTGTTAGTGTTTAGTTTTATTTCATTTTTGTCTGTTTTCAACACAGCAATTAAAAGTCATCTAAAAGAGAATTTTGGCAAAATATTTAAAATGTACTGTAGTTGCTGTTTGCGGTTCTCTTCTAATATTTGTTTTTAAAAATTACTCTCTTGACTAACTCCATTGATACTTTTATAATGTTTACAAATGCTATCATTTGTATTTCAGTTGAGCAAAGCCAAGACCAGGATTTTTTGTTATATTGTATGTTAAAGCTCTTCACCCAAACAATGAAGTCCACGTTCCTTAACTACCATATAGACAAATTACTTACAACAGTAATTTCACATTCTCTATTGTGGCCATACAATTACAAATTAAAACATGGAAATTGTTATAGACATAAAGGTAAATATAACACACTAAACACACTCCCACATTCTGTATAATAAAAATGCACAGAGAGGCGTAAAACTCTGCCACGTTGCTCTGTGGACAGACCATCTCTGGGGCTACACAGGCCTTTCCTGTTGAAGATTCGATGTCACTTATGACCTGAGGTTTCTGAAGGTCTCACTCACGAAGGCCGAGTGAATATTTTTGCAGTGCTTTTACTCTTTCAAAGGAGCCAAGCACTTTCTTGACATTCCTAAGAGCCGTTAAAGTTATTTTCCTTTAACTACATGTGTGTTATTTCTGAAAGACGTCCGCAGGACTTAACCAAGGTGACAAACAGATTGAGCACATCATTTTGATTTGTTTAGCATCTTTTGCATAAGGTGGTTCTCCTCCTCCCTCAAGCTTCTATTCTCTTAGGTGGTTCATTACTTATTGTTAACCTTAACTAAGAAAAGCAGGTGCAAGAGAACAGTTTCAGGATAAAGAGTCAAAATAATAATAATAATAATAATAATACCTAAAATGTCGTGAGCATTTACAGCGTGGCAGTCACTATTCTAAGTGTTTTTCTTATATTATATCATTTATCTTCACGATAACCCTATGTGACAATTATTATTATTCCTACCTTACAGGTGAGGAAACGAAGAGGTTTAAGTAGCTTCTGAGGTCCCCATAGTAAGTGGTAGAGCCAGGATTAAACCCAGGAGATCTAGCCTCAAAACACATGAGATAGAGTTTATTCCACTGGTTCTGTTGAATTTGACAAGCCTAGAGTCTCACGAAAATAACTGTTATCATATGAGACATGTGGCTTAGTATAGAGAACTCGGCCTCTGGAATTAAACAGTAAACCATCAGTACAACATCAAGGCTATTACCTTTTATTGGTGTTTACACTGTGTCGCGCACCCAGATCAACCCACTTACCCCTGAGAGCAACCTGGAGAGGGTATGTTATTGGCTCGTTTTACAGATGAAGGTGCCAGGAAGGCACATAGACAGTAAGTGACCTGCCAGGGTCACACCAAGCTGGAATCAGCAGAACCTGGATTCAAAGCCCAGCAGGTTGTGCTGAGAGGCCCCCAAGCAGGACCCCGGCCTGTTCCTCTCATTGCAGCCTCTGGGCAGGGGGCTTCATGCTGGAATGTGCGGTGGTGAGTGGTTGTGTCACACACGTGCACACACACACACACACACAATAGGTGCTCTACCAGGCTTTCTGCTGTTCTTATTATTCTTATGTAGATTTCTAATTTTGGTCTGACATCAAAAAAAAAAAAAAAAAAAGAAAAGAAAAAGAAAAAAAATCTAAAGTAAAGACATAATAAAGGCAAATAGGTTTAAAAACTTTTTAAGTGGTTGGTGGAAGCCCCTAGCCCTTTCAGGGTGTGGGAGTGACAGTCTGTGCCCAAAGTGACCCTGGAGTTCCTTGGGCCAGGTTTGCCTCTCATGTGACCTGGTGGCTGGGTGTCCCTTAGCCTCACCAGCTCCTCATAAAAAACCTAGTGTCATCTCTGTCTCATTCTGGGCAGATCATCATCCTGCCCAATTCCTAGAAGTCTAATAATGTTTGGTTCTATCATTAAAAGCATTAGACATTAAAGTTTGAAGCATCTGACATTCCTGTCAGTACGAGCTTAAAGAGATTTAGCCACAAGAATATACACATGAGCAGATATTTATATTCCATAGAAACAGTATGGGTTCCTTAGAGAAAATGCGAACACTTAAGAGTATATATTTATGCTTTAGAGGCTAGCGCTGAGGGACAAATGTACAAGCTAAGAATAAATGTCTTTACATCTTGTGTCATGTGCTTTTATGTTCATAGTGGGCTGGTTAAGGTATCTCTGGGAAGAGACACAAGAAACTTTGCCCAAGAGGGAAACAGGAGAGAGGCAAACACTTTTAAGTATAACATTTTGTACCACCTCTGTTTTGTGCTGTGTGTGTGTCACCTATTCAAAATAAATAATTAAAATTTTCTCGAAAAGAAGGAAAGTGTGAGCGTCACATGCCTATGACTTCTTTGTTTCAGCTCAGAGGCCCAAGTAAGTCTCCCATGTCTTCTTCCGTAGGTGCTAAATTCCCCATTAAATGGACAGCTCCAGAAGCAATCAACTTTGGATGTTTCACTATTAAATCTGATGTGTGGTCCTTCGGAATTCTCCTGTATGAAATTGTCACCTACGGGAAAATTCCCTACCCAGGTATCCTTTACTTACCTATTTCCATTGAAGTGGTTTATATGAGAAAAAAAGCCAAGGCACGAGGCATTAAAAAAAAATCAATGATCTCATATCTAAAAGTTAAGAATAAGCCCCTTTGTGAGAGAACTTGATTTTGACTATCTTTAGTGGAAAGTGCTCTAACATATGCTCATACTCTTCTCTGCATTTTTATTTGATTAAATGCATATTCTTTTTATTACTAATTAATTCCCCCAATTACTTCATGCCTAGAGTGTGCCTGGCACGTCGTAGGTGTTGTGGATATGAGGGTGAAGGAGAAGATTAGGCACAGGTGCTCCTGCTAAGCCACGCACCTGGTGGAGGAGGACACACACAGAAATGGGGATTGACAATTCTTTTTGATTCAATATAAAAGAGAGATTTGTATTTTGGAGCCTCTGCCACTTCAACAAGTAACCACGTCTGTTTACCAGTGAAAGATCTTTGACTTGCAAGATGTGAGAACGACATTCAGTATTCCAGACTCCTAACATCTAAAGCCCTTGGCGCTGGATACTTCTGCCCCACCCCCCGCCCCCCATTCCAGGATCTGTGCTGGAATGTGCAAGAGACAGCTTTCTCTCAAAGCCTTCCTATTCTTATTAATGTTTGGCTTTTAACAACATTGACTGATAAGGTGAATTTAATTTTAAATCTTTAATGTTTAAATCATTTCCTCATTGAAAAAATATCTGAGGGTACCAGGCACCCTCAAGGTACCGGATGCAGCAGCCACAGCTCCTGCCCTTGAGAGCTAATATTCTGGTAGGGAGAGACTGGTGATAATCAAATGGCGACAGTCTGTCAGGTGAAGGACACTATGGAGAGAGCTGAAGTGGCTTAGGGATTAGCCAGGGGAGGAAGGGGACTCCTGGTTTTATGCAGTGATCCTTCAGGGTCACAGTGACAGGACCTGAGGGAGGGTGCCATGGGGCTGTGCGGGATGGAGTGTCCCACAGGAGAAGCAGCCAGGGCACAGGGCCTGGGACAGGAGCAGGAGGCCCCGTGGTCTGGGCCTCGGTGAAAATTGGCTGAATGAATGTATGATGTTCCTAGTCTATTTGATCTCTAGATTGTTTCCACGTTATGGATGAGAAAGTGGGAGGTGAGAGAGCTGGAGGAGGCCTTGGAGTTGGGGGCAGAATGGATGGGAGACCACAGAAGAGCTTTGCGTTTTACTCCATGCAATTTAGAAAATAAGGAAGGCTTTCGAACAAAGCAGGGATGCGGTCTGCTCCTGATCACCTTCACTGCATTTGGGGATGAGCCACAGACCTGGGAATGGGGGCCAGTGAGAAGGGAGAGGCCTCAGGGGGTGCCCACACAGAGGGCTGACTCTCCCATGAACTACCCTTTGTGCCGACATTTCATATTCTGCCCTGCTCTAGACACTGAAGTCAATGAAGAGTACTGCCGTAAAATAGGGAAAACATTCTTTGATAGATCCTAATGTCTGACACTATACATCTATAATCTGTATCTACACCTGTCTATTGAGAAAGGTTACATATCACCTCATGAAACGATGTTGAGTGATATACACTCTAGCGATGTATAGACGAGGTCTAAGGCTCAGGGAAGGGGAGACCCTTGCCCAGAACTGTGTCGCTAGCTCTTGCCAGAGTGGCTCCTAGGCCTGTGTGCCTCCCAAGACCTCACTCCTGCCCACTGTGCTCAATGCCCAGGATCTGAAAATATTTGGGGTGAAAACCATAAAAAATATAAAAGAATCTTTAGAAAAATGGTGAGAATTGCACACACATGCACATGTAAAATACAATAGGACCAACCAGAAAGCAGTGACTGATCTACTCCCCAGTTAGCTTGTCCTCTGTAAGGGCTAGGGATGTGGCTGGCATACCTTGGCAGTACTGGATTGAAGAGGTTTTCCAGTCACAAGAGTTACATTTATGAGGGCCTCTAGCTTTAACAAATGTAAGCAGATCAAACATCCTACTCACTTAAATCTCAGAGGACTCGAATCATAGATAGCATAGAAATTGGTGAACATTGGCAAAACTTGCCATTTCCTTCACTGTTACAAAACTGCTTATGGAAGAGAGTCACTGATAATTGAGTTATCTGAGAATATAATTTTTACTTGGCAAAGTGCTGGATATGTTGTTAAGTGTGTGTGTGTGTGTTTAATGGTTTAAAGTTTTACATGTAGCTTTGCAAAACAAAAAGGGAGCAAAATAAAGGAGGGGGAAAACTAAAAAGAAAGCCACAAAGTGAACACTTATTTTTAGAGGGAAAAAAAGACTAAAAAGTAATATATCAAAATGTTACTATCCTTGCATAGTGAGATAAGAGGGTATATTAATTTTTTCCCTAAATTTCTGATGTTTCTAATTTTTTACAATTATGTTTTTATTAGATATTAATACTCGTCTAAGTACTTATGCACATGAAGAAATCAGGAAGTGCAGAAAGGCTTCTCAAAAATTGCCTGCCCAGCCTCATGCTCGCTGATGCTCCTCAAAGACAACTACTAATTTGCTGTCCATAGTTCTAAGCATTCTACCCATACTATTATTTCTTAAGTGAAGTATTTTTCCCAATTTTACTTACTATTAAATAAGAATATGGTCATGTGGTTCTAAGTTCAAGAGATACAAAGAAGTCTAAGATGAAAGAGGTACATGGTGGGTCTTTCACCCCTATTCTCCAGCCATCATAGGACAACCTTCTGGGAACACGAGAATAAATTATACAATTTTGTCAATAAGAGTTACTAAAATTCTAGTAGTCAGATACTAAATGTGTGGGAGCATAGTGTCAGAGAGTCACTCCCCATTGCAGTCCTACTCATTGAAATAGATACTTTAAGCAGGAACATCTAATACCACAGACTTCTGTGCATATCAGAATATAATTCAGGAAAATAATTTTTTCTACCATGTTTTTTTAGAAAAAGGCTTTGTACCTATTAGTTGTGTTTTGGGCAAATCTCAAAAATCCTTGTCTTCAATTACTATTAGTCCATTTCCACAAATTTTTGTTGTGTTTTAAAATTTTTTAGCTCCCATAGACTCAAAACCATGAGGAATTGTTTTCTTTAAGCATTTTCTGTTCTCCTTGATGAGTGAGCCTGCATGAGTAAAAGCAGTTTATCATGGTTTTTGCTGTACTTGACTTTGGAGTTTGTCTTCATGAAAATTTGAGGTCTCAAGTTAATCTCCTGCTTCTAATTCCTACTTTCAAGATAGACTCCATTCCCAAATAGGACTTTTTCTTGAGAGACTCGTGGCTACATAAAATTAAGTAGCTAAATAAGTACAGTTATCAAATTTGCTTATGTGAAACACTTTCACCTAGAATTTTAAACAAATTCTTCACCAAATCTACCTTCCGAAGTGGCTCGACAGAAGGCTGATGGCTTCCACGTCAGTCCTCTGTCTAGGATCTCATCTCCTCTTTGGAAGAATTAAGGATCTCTCTTTTGATCCCTGATACTTCATGACAGTGTTCTTTGTTGTGGCGCTTTTGTCATTTTTATGTTATGCTGGGTGCTTGTCTTATCTTTTCTATTTGGAAACTTGGAGACAACGTCTGAGAAATTTTCATAGATTGCTTCTTTGAAAATTTTCTCGTCTCCATTTTCTATTCTCATTCTGAATCACTTGCTGGTAAGATGGTAGACCTCCTGGAGTGAATCTCTGAGTGTCATGTCTACTCTTCTGTCCCCGTCACTCTCTCCTTTTGTATTACCCTCAGGTTTACCTTCTCTCTTTCCTCTGATGAGATATCTCATGGGACGGAGGGTCTCTCAGCCATCAGGCTTACTTGTCAGCATCCTCCTGGGCCAGTATCTTCAGGTCTGTTCTCTGAGACCATTCAGTTCCTTCAGAAGAGAATCTGCCAGGCCTTGCCTCAGGGGTACGAGCCTGGCTGTCATTCTGGAGGCTCACTAGGAAGGGGACGTCAGTGTCTTTCTTCTCTTTTTTGATATATTTTTATTATGGTTACATACACATAGAATATAATTTATCATCTTAACTATTTTTCAGTGTATAGTTCAGTGGCATTAAGTAAATTCACATTGTTGTACAACCATCACCACCATGCATTTCCAGAACTTTTTCATCTTCCCGAACTAAAATTCTGTATTCACTAAACAATAATTCCTTATTCTCCTAACTCCCTGGCCTCTGGTAACCTCTAGTTTGCTTTCTGACTTTATGAATTTGACTCTCATAAGTGGAATCATACCACCTATATTTGTTGTTTTGAGTCTGGCTTATTTCACTCAACATAATGGCCTCAGGGTTCACCCATATTGTGACATGTGTCACAAGTGTATCACTTTTTCATGGCAGCTCCCACACTTTACTTCCCCACCCCCACCATGCCCCCACTGTGCCTGGCTTTCCTGAGCTTCGAGCTGCTCTCCTTCAGTTTCTCCAGCTTTAACCTGGGGCACTCGCCAGGCAGGCCCTAGATACAGCTCTGTCTGCAGCCACTGACCTCATCTCTTCCTTTGCATGTATGGCATCTCCACATGGAGCTTTTCCCCAGTGGAATTGGTGGGATGAAACATTTTGTCTGTTCCTTTCTGATAGGCACTGTGGTTTCATGTTCCTCCTTTTGGCTCAGATCACTTCTGCCTCTGGCTAATAAGTGTCTCCTGGTTCCATCAAAGACAGATTTAAGTTTCTGTTTCTTATTCTCTTTTTGTTTGGAGATAAATTAAAGAGGAAAAAGGAGGTAAGGCAAAAGGTATTTATTTCACTATCTTAAAAACAAAGCCATAATAATATTTATATCTGGATTTTCTAAAGAAAATAGAAGGGATCCTTGTTTGGGGGGATTGTTTTGCTTGGCTCTTATGAAAAGAAAGGAGGTTTGGAAATAACAAAGTATTCTGAAGCATCATGTCTTTTCTGGCTATTTCTTACCAGATATATAAAGCATTTTAGTGTCGTATGTGAATCAGAACCAGGAAACTCATCCTGCTGTGTATGGTTACCTTGGTCACAAGCAGTGCTCAGAAAAACTAATTGGCCCTTATTGAGTGGACGACTGTGTTCCCATGGTAGCTCCTCCCTCCCTCACACACACACACACACACACACACACACACACACACACACACACTAGAGGGCAGCTGTGTCTTTAAAGAGTGTCATGGTTCCTGGAGCTACCATCTCCTGTCACTAACCTTCTATTCCCTTCTAGTCTCTGTTGTACTGTATTTTCCTCCTTCCTGTGCTCCTTCACCAACTTTTAGTCTCTGCTGATTCTTACTCATTCCAGAAGTCACTTTCTGCTCCCACCCACCTTCCTCTCTTGGGGGTGTCTTCCTCGCAGGGCTATGCGCCATTTCAGGCATAATCCATCATAATCATCTTTGTATTTCTTAGAGCTTAGTACTCTCTCGTGTAAATATTAAATATTTGATAAATGTTTGTTGAAAGAATGAAGGATGGAATATGAAAGTGCTTGCCTTTTAACATCACCAGCCAATGGGTGTTGGCAGTCTTTAACTTACTAGCATACAGATTACCAAATGTCAGGTTTAATCTTAGAGTCTGGTTGAGGTCTCTTTCTCACTCTTTTTCTTCCATAAGACTTGTCATTTAATAGCCTTATTTTCTTTATTAGTTTACTTGTACATAAAAAAAAGTAGACTTCAGATTTCCTTCTTTTTATTTCTCTTATCAAATAAAATTCTGCAGGCAGGAGGAAACATGCCTGGCCTTTATCTGCATCTTTGAAACAGTTCTTCAGCATTAGGAGGACATATTAAAAACAAGGAAAAAAGTCTACAGTGGGGCCAGGGAGCCCTAGAAAAATTTATCTTCTGTGGGCACATTCTGACCTTTTGAGGGTTCTCCAGAAAGAAAGTGATAAAGATACTCCTAACCGGGTTTGCAGGTCTAGCTGCTTTTTCCAGCATCTTGCGTGATTTTCCCACCAGGCTCCCAGACTTTCATCCAGTGCCCATGTAGAAGTAAACACAGATATTCCTCTGAAATTTATCCAAGTGAGCTTGGCTAGTTATGAAAGCCAGAGCGATGCTGGGCCACCAAACTTACGGAGACCAGAGCCCAAATAAAGAAAGTGATGCAAATTGGCCCCTTGGCTTCAAGCACTTAGGATTAAGTGAAGTCTTGCAGTTAGAACAGTCCAGTTACACAAATATTTGAATATGGTATTTAAGAAATAGATGAGCAAAATTAATTAACCATGTAAACAACTTTCAAAAGGTCTTAACAATTCTAAAATTGGCTTGGGTCTTTCCATTTAAAAACCAAAGGCTCTTCCAGAATAGAAACAATCAGGTCTTCTTTCAGGGGTTTAAATTCAGGCAGGGACCTTCAGTCACTGTGTTTTTAGAAGAAGAAAGGTTAGTTAAGGGTGGAATTCAAAGGTCACTGATCATGACCCATAGTACGAAATATATAGAAACACACTTCATACTAAAAACAAAAGTTTTGCAAAACCACACTTTTATTATGTATAGCGCATTCTGACTTTTTAATTCTATTATGATTTTTTTAAGCATTTTATTTTATTATTAGTTTCAAGTATACAATACATTGGTTAGGCATTTATATAATTTATGAAGCCATCCCTCTAATCATTCTTTCTCTCCTCTGGCCCTCCACCTAGCCATTACGTTACTGCCAACTGCATTCCCTATGCCGAATACCGTGCTCCCCATCCCCGTGACCATCTATCAACTACTAATTTGTAGTAGTTGATAGTAAGGGTTATTCGTTCTTTAACTCTTCACCGCTTTCTCCCAGCCCCCCAACTCAACCGTCCCCACTTCTGGCAGTCACCAGATTGTCCTCTATATTTGTGAGTCTGTTTCAATTAGTTTGTTCTTTTTTTCCCTTAGGTTCCACATATAACTGGTAGTTCCCTAAAAAATGAATTTGATGATTCCAAATGGTGGTGACCCATAATTTGAAAAACACTGCTTAGAGAGTAAATTCAAAAGAAAGTTCTGTGCCAAATCTAGTAAGAGACATTTTGTCTAAAGCTTCTAGCTATCTTTTAGAAATGTTCCAGTGATCGCTAGTGGTAAAATCTACAGCTATGGAAGGGAGATAACTGTGAAAGGAAGTTGGTTGTGAGGAATGGAGTTCTTTAGCTGCCAGATACTGTACAAATTCTACATGGAAATATTCTACATGGAAATACAGAATAAAGTATACACAAAATAGGCCAAACACAGATGTGGGCGCTGCTCAAACCCTACATGAGCACATTTCTCCATCCTATTTTAATAGAGGAAACGTTATTAAAATGATCCCTGCCCTTAAATTTATTCTCGGTAACAAAGATCCGAATTTAAGCTTCTGAACTATCCTGAGACATTTGACCATATTAAAAGCCATCCTCCATTATCAGTCCTCTCTCAGGCTCAAAAACACAAGGAACACTCTTGTTCCCTCCTGGGTGTTGAGAATATGATCATTCCAGAATCAGCGCGAGCTTTTGACTCTGGCCTGTGCTGAAGACTGGGACAATTTAATGATTGGGGCACAATCATCTGGGCTAGTTGGTTTAAGAATTCTGACTTAAGTAAATTAAAAATGAAAAGCAGATTTAAAAAATATATTGGTATGAGATAATGTGTGTGCAGATGATTTTTTGGTAGTTGTATTACAAGTAAAAGCTGAAAAAAATACTCCAAAAGAAATAGATTAAGCATTAGGACTGGGCTTCAGCAGTTCGTTCAAAAGGTTACTCAAGTCCAATATCCTTTTGTCATGACAGAGAACTTGCTTTGTCTTATACTTACCATATTTGCCTGTTTTGGCAAACTGAATGCTATCTTGAGGTCCATTGTACTAAAATTTATATTATTTATATTATTTAGTTGCTTACAGAAATTTCCTTAGCTTTCACATCAGATTTCTGGGGCTGCCATAACAAAATACCATAGGCTGAGTGGCTCAAACAACTGAAACATGTTTTCTCACAGTCTTGGAGGCCAGAAGTCTGAGGTTGGGGTGTGGGCAGGTTAGGTCTCTTCCAAGACTGTTTCTGGGCTTATACATGGCCGTCTTCTTACTGTGTCCTCACACGGTGTCTCCTCTGGGCACGTATCCTCAGTGTCTCTTTGTGTTCCGATCTCTTCTTATAAGGACACCAGTCTGATTGGGTTGGTAATTAATAACCCTTCACGTTTTATTTTAACTTGATGGCCTCTTTAAAGGCCTTATCTGTAAACACAGCCACATTCTGAGGTCCTGGGGGCTAAGACCCCCCACATGTGAATTTGCGGTGGGCCACAATTCAGCACACAACAGCCTCTAAAGCTTGCTGCAGTCACGCATGCAGGATGTGGTTAGTAAAAGGATCACTGCAGTGCTTACACCTTGGTCAGGTTTCTAAGTGTTTGTTTTGTTTTGTTTTGCTTCGCTTTAGGGAGAACTAATGCTGATGTGATGACCGCGCTGTCACAGGGCTACAGGATGCCCCGCATGGAGAACTGCCCAGATGAGCTCTATGACATCATGAAAATGTGCTGGAAAGAAAAGGCGGAGGAGAGGCCAACGTTTGATTACCTGCAAAGCGTCCTGGATGACTTCTACACAGCCACAGAAGGCCAGTATCAGCAGCAGCCTTAGAGCGCAGGAAGACTCGTGGCCATTCACAGGGACGGCCGCCTCATTAAAACAACAGTCGCTGGCTGCAGTAGCTTTCGTGCGCTAAGGTCATCCGCCATCCCTACTTCCTGAAATGAGGCTGAATTACTCAGGAAGAAGCACTCTCCATGGAAAAGTGTCCTTTTCTCACAGGCCGATGCCCATGGCTTGTGGCTTGGCCTGCTCCCAGCTGGCCATCTTGCTTTCTAGACCAGCATCTGCATAGGGCCCTCTGAGAAGAAACCACCTGTTCTATCCAAAAGGCACCCACTTTGGCCTCTTATTTACAATTGCACATGTGACTCAACATTCAGGCCATTTCAATAAATCCAAAATAGTAGCAAAATTAAACTCATTTATAAAGGTAAAATAACCAGATCCCTATCATGGCACTTCTTTGTATTTTCTCTATGCTTTGGCTTATTTGTTTAAAAATTACTAATCCAACCTGTTAGATTTTGCAGATGAAGTCAGAAGCTTAAAAATATCTTTCCCAGATTTCAGTGATCACTCTTTTCCCCAAGATCTGAGCCTATTAAACATTTTCCTTCTGTGGAGACTGCTCAGAACCCCCAGACATGAAGCAGCTGTGCTTTTCTAGTCTCTTCTCTGTAGAAGTGCCACTCATGAGCCATGCAGAGCCATAGTGATCAGTGAGCGACGTGGAGCCCACTGAATGCTAGGTCTTCCTGGACCTCCCAGGATGGGGAGGGGAGCCTCAGAAACCGCTCTGCCTTAATAAGGACTATTTTAAAATGGTTTAGGTTTTCAATCCCACAGTTCCCCACATACAGACTTTTGTTGACAATGTAGTTTGGAAGAACAATAAGATTCTAATCTCTGCAGAACCATGTAAGACCTTATAAAACCTAAGAATTTTCTGTATTGCTTTAGATGATTTGAACATTATTTTAATGATCAAATATTAATTTTAGTTGTACTCAAAGTAATGCCATATTTGGGAGCTATTTGTGACTGCAGTCTTTTCTAACTGGTGTAAGATGTGTGTGAAACTATTTATATAGGATATGAAGGAAAATAGTGACTGAGGAGTGTCTAATGAGCCACAGTAGCAGGAGACACAGGAGGTTTGGTTTACTAAATTTTTCTACTGTAAGCTTTGAATGGAAAATGCTATATCACATCATGTTTCACTTATGCTGTCATGTATATACCTAATATTTCAATTTTCTGATTTTATTTTAATACACATGCCCAATAACATTCTAGCTCTTTGTTTGCCATTTTTCTTCAGTTTTCCTTCTCAGTCAAGCTTGTCGTGCTTACCTCCACACTTCTTCATCAGCTCAGGCCACATCGTTCACTTTTAACACGGGCTCCAGCCGCATGGTACTAGGTGGATAGCAAGCATGGTCTCTTCCTTGGGCAATAGGATTCCAGCCTTCTCATGGCTGAACAAATGAGGAGTTGAATGGCTTATATCACCATATCCCAGGTCATTATCAAGAACTCAAAAAAATAGAATGCCCACTCCCTGAGATCCTGAGTCCACTGTTCTGCAGTGAGGAATGTGTGTCACTCTACTTGAAAAGCTTCCCCGGTGGATATAACGTATTCTCAGATGTAGCCTTCCTCCCATCTGATGGCTTGGTTTCTCAAAGGAGGAGTAGAAGAGGAAAAGGGATGAAATGTCCTTCAAGTGTGGAAATGATAAGGGCAGTCTTAATGGCCTTCATCTCTAGGTCCTAGGGAAAGGTATTAGTCAGAAATTATCTGGATTGGCCAATGTACAATGTTAACCCAGAACTTCAAGAATCAAAGGTGGCTTTATTTACAGCACCCAAAGTAGGTGCCATGTCACAGAACTAGAAAAGGATCTGTGAATTTTTTTTTTTTTTTATACTATGCTAGGCTTGAACGACAAATCCTTAATCCCCTCAACTGCCACTATTAGGGTCAGATGACTTTTTGATTTCAGGTTTGTTTTTTGCATTTTTTTTAACTTAAAAGGTTAATGCAAGGAATATGCTGAATAATTTGGTAGTAAAACCTTAGTGAACACTGGAGAAAAAAAACCTTTAAAAGTCAAATAAAACCTTTCCGCAGAAAAATGCCTAAACTCACACTAAGTGGGATGAATTAGCTTATAAATAGTTTCAGGTCAGATTTTGCCACCAAATGAATTCTAAAATGGGTTTCAGAGTTTTGTGAACTTTGGAATTGTAGATTAGAGGATGGACCCAAAGAGCTAGAAGAATGTGCAAGAACTTTTCATGTCAGTGGTGTTTCTGATCCAAACGGAGGACATTGGGATTGTGCTTACTTGAAACCCATATTATGCAACATATTCCAAGATACAAAATATTAATGTGCCTCTTTAAAACAACAGAGTCATTAATATACCCTCTGATCATGTACACCTAAGAGAGGTGTGATACTGAGCAGTTCAAGTTGGGGAAGGTATCTTGTGATTTTAGTCGACCACAAGTGTTGCCAGCATGCTGTGACTGCTAAAATAGTTAAGGGACATAATAGTAGGCTGCATTAGCAGCTCAAAAAGGTCACAAGCAAAAAGAGATGCTCTTTCATAACATGAAAGACTGTGAGGGAGTATTACATTCAATTCTGAATGTTTGAGAGCAGATGCTCAAATATTAACTACTTTGAAAAGTCCCTTTGATATGGGCAATAGGGCATGCATTGAAGGATTGGGAGCATGTCAAACGTGGGAGTCTGGGCAGTCAGTGGAAGCCACACCATGGGCAGAGATAAATGAAATCATTTAAAAACACCTGTCTGTCAAAGAATTATATTTTGAATCTTTTTTGTAAGACTTTTTTTTTTTTCAAAGTAGACTATCACTCAATCTCTTTTGTCCATATACGCAACTTTAAATGAGATGCTCTGTGGGTTAATAGCAGTCATTCATTATGATGCTGTTAAACACTTCCCTGAATACAGGAACTATGCTAGATATGTGAGGAACATGAGCATTTTGTCCCAAATTGCCTGCTTTAAAGGGACAAGTACAGAGGTTATGTAGGTAGAGCAAGAAAAGGAAAAAATGCAAAGATCATTCTGAGGTGAGATCACAGAGCTGATTACAAGAACGGGTGTGGAGGTAAAGAAACAAGATTTCATGAGTAAGTGACATGAGGGATTGGCTTTGAAGGGGGACAGGGCACTGGCAGCCGAAAAGGAGACTGTGGGGAGAAGTTTTAGAGAAAGGACGCAACAAGGCAGGAAGCCGGGGCAGAGAGTATGGGAACCATAGAAGGACAGAGCCCCCAGGACCGGGAGCATTAGGACTGCTCTTCTCAAGCTTGCGTGAGCACCTGAATCGCCTGGAAGGCTAGTTATAACAGATCGCTGTCCTCCTCATCCTCAGCATCCCCCCCCGCCCCCAGCCGCACCCCCAGAGTGCCTGGTTCCGAGGCAGTAAGTCTGGGAAAGGACTGGAAAATGGGTGTTGGCCTTCCTGGCCCTGGGCCACCCTTTGAGACCCACCAGATAGATGCACAGGTGCCAGCAACAAGGGATCCCCATGAAGCAGGGGGAGGCCACCTCCTGGAGAAAACGTGGGTCCCAGGGGAGGAGTGCAGACTTCACTAGGCCATGCCGCGGCAGCACCGCACACCTGTGAGAGTCTCACCTGGGGGGGCCCAGCGCAGAGCCCTGCCCCGTGGACTGCGAAGCCTGCCCGCCTCCCTACCCAGTCCTGCTTCCTGGGCCCAGCTACAAAGTGGGCTGACACGAGTACTCACCTCCTAGAGTTATGAGGAAGAAAGGCAGTGATATTTCACTATGAGCCATGCACATAGTTAGTCAATGTGTTTATAAAATAAAGACGTGAAATTAAGATGTTTGTTGATTAAAGTGTTAGATGAAACGCAATGTCCGCAAAGCACGTAATGATGTCCAATTGTGATGGAAGGAAAACCAACAAGAGGCTAGTATGGCCATCCGACCGAGGAAAGAGAAACTCCCAAACTGCACTCAGGCCTGCTATGGGAGACACTAGCCGCAGATTGGGTTTCTCTGGATTTGGGCTGGGGTGCAGAAATTGTGTGTGTGTGTGTGTGTGTGTGTGTGTGTGTGTGTGTGTGTGTGTGAGAGAGAGAGAGAGAGAGAGAGAGAGAGTGAGAGAGAGAGAGAGAGAAACAACCTCCATATTTGTGATACTGATTTAAATATTCAAATTATAACCCTGAGAAATTCGACTAGAGAATGAGATTTTAGAGTTGGCAGTTGTTATGGGTTGAATTGCATCCTCCAAAATTGGTGTGTTGGAACCCTAACTTTCATTATTTCAGAATGTAACCTTATTTGTAAACAGGGTTATTGATACAGATATGACTAGTTAGGTTAGGATGACACTGTGGGTAGGCTCCTAATAATGTAACTGGCACCCTTATGAAAAGAACAGCACGGGGAGAGGTAAAACACGCATATGGGGAAGAGTATGAGATCACCTAAGGAGAAGGCGACCATCTACAAGCCACGATGGAGGCCTGGAACAGCCCTTCCCTCGTAGCCCTCAGAAGAGACCAACTCTGCCGACACCTTGATCTCGGACGTCTACCTTCCAGAACTGTGAGACTATGAATTTCTGTTGTATGAACCGCCTAGTCTGTGGTGCTTCATAACAGCATCCATAGCAAATTAATGCAGCAGACAAGTGGGTGATAGGAGTGGGTAATAAAAGAGAAAATTGTGGAACGCAGAAAAGTAAGGAAGATCTATGCTCAGGAAGAAGAAAGCTGGGACAGCAAAAAAGACAAAGGAGGATTGCTAAGGCAGAGACTAGGAGAGCTAAGATGGCATGTCATCCAGAGTCCAGTGGGTGAGGCTGGCAGCAGTGTGTTTTAAAACGTAGATTTTACTATTATTCAGGTATCATGAGGCCAACAGTTGAGGAGACGCCTGTTATTGGAAGGACAGTTTGTTACAATCTCAAGAGACAGGAGCACAGCACGTCAAGCAGGGCCCGTGGAAGCACAGGGGTCAGGACATAGGTGTGAGGAGAGAATGCAAGCAAGATCTTTCATTATGGTTTCTGCAGGAGGGGAAAGGCAAGGTGGATGAGCAGGGTTAGGGCTGGCCGTGTGAATCATGTCATGGGCTCTGGGATGTGGAGTGGCCCTCCTTGTCTGGTACCCCGCCCTGGGGTGACTAGGGCAGGGGAAACAGTGGCCCTGAGTGTGGGAAGGGGTAGAGGAGGTGCTGGGGTGTGGGCTCAGGACCGGTAGTTTGCATATGAAAGGCACACTCAGCAGGAGAGTCATTTACTGTAGCAATTGGCTAACCCTGGGAGGGACCATCCCTACAAGGTCATCAAGGCCCTGGATGTCCAAGCGTCAGAATACAGAAAAAACAAAAAAAAACAAAATCCACTATTAAGACACAGTGTCAAGGTAGCAATGTGGAAGTGGATAAAAACAGGTCACAGCAAGGAAGGATTTTACCATGAGAGGAGAATAAGCTCCCCAAGGGGGGCAGGAACCTCACCTGCTGGTGTCCCATCCCCAACACCCAGAAAAGCTCCCTAAACTCCAGCTAGTTCTGGGCAGTGGTGTGGGAGAAAGAAGTTTGCAAACAGTTAAGAGACTGGTGGCTTAACCAATAGAAATTTATTTCTCACAAAAATAAATTTATGTGAGAAATTTATGTCGAGGCCAGATGTCTAAGATCAAGGTATGGGCAGGTTGGTGTGTCTGAAGGTGTCTCCCTGCTGTGTGGATGGCACCTTCTCCCAGTGTCCTCATGGTGTTTTCCCTCTGTGTGTGTCTGTGTTTAATTTCCCCTTCTTATAAGGACGCCAGTCATAAGACTAGGGCCCACCCTTATGACCTTATCTTAACTTAATTATCTCTTAAAGACCATCCCTCACATTCTGAGTTACTGGGGATTAAGACTACAACGTGTGAATTTGGGGGGGAGGGGATGCAATTTAGCAATAACACTCAGCCTCTTGGGAAATAGAGAACATGACTTAAGGAGACAACCAGACCACCAATGTGCAAAGCACAGGTACAATGTCCTGATTTTCCTATAGCTAATGGAGCCCATTCACCCCCTTGGCCCCTTTTGCAACTGCTTTGTACCTCACGGGCCTGGCCGACAGGCGATAGGCGCTGGAGCACTCAGAGTCCTGGTTCGAACACTCAAGACCTAACCTGCTGGGTGGCCAGGGCTCTTAAGTATCAAATAAGAAAATGATTTAAAAAGTGCATCCCAATCTACAATGGACTATGTTGGTCACAGTAAGTGAGAACAGCTGTCACCAAAATCACTGCCCAAACAGGAAGCCAAGTTTACTGAGATGGAAGTACAGTGCTTGAAGTCACATGCAAGGAAGGCATGGCATCCCACTTGCTGCTTGGCGGGGGCTTAAAATGAGGACCATTTTCAGCCAGAAAGGAGTGAAAGGGACCGGAGGGGAGGGGAGGGACCTTGGAGATGAGGAGCAGCATTGCTTCCCATACTTGTCAGGCACCCTGAGCAAGTACCTCACTGAACCTGCACCACTGGGCCACACTCACCTTCTTAAGGACACCAGTTAACACCAGAGGGAGAGTCAAAACTGGATGGGGCTCTGTAGCACTGGCAATAACCACAGAGTGACCTGTGATTCTTATGATGGGAAAACATGATGAGCACATATTCTTTCAGCCACAATCCTGTGTATATGCACGTACGCATAAGCAGGTACTAATGATCAGTAGCAATCACCTTCTGCTGTATTATTATTCCAAGGGACATGTAAGTATGCCAAGCTTTTTTCTTTTTTTTCACATAAAATTATTCCAGGAGACAGAACACTTGTCTAAGGTTTTTGCCTCAATTCTCAGAGATTGTGCTATTTTGTTGATGTCGTCATTAAAAATGATTCCCTGTTCCTAAAGAAACCAGAACTCATGGAATGGAAATAGGTAAATTATTCTCAACTCTGGGAAATGAATAATAAGAAAATACCAGATACTCATCCATTTATCCAGTCGACTAAGATGTATCAGTCGCCTGCGGTGTGCAAGGCACTGTGCTGGTGCTAGACTAGTTGGAATGCATTTCGTTCTAAACAAGAACTGGACATAACCATCACCCGCACCTCCCCACACACCCCCCCACAGTGATTTATGTTATCATTTAGCTTTTCGAATATCAGCTTTCCATCTGCCAACAGCTAAAAAAAAAAAAAAAGCCAGACCATATTTCAAATAGTTCCTCAGTCTATGGTAGAAAATAAAAAAAAAGAGCGTATGAAAAACTTAAAAATCAGGTTAAAACTTTCACTCCAAAGAGTTGAATAGAATAAATATTTTTCTCCTTATAAATCAATAATGTAAAGAAGGATTCCTTTAAAGAATAAATTCACATATATACAAACTTCTGGAACAAGAGCTGGGGATTGAAAAATTAGGGCCCTCTCTCTGGGAGCTGACGTGAGCCCAAGGCTGAGGAGGAAGTGAAAACTCAGGTTCCTCGCAGGGAACTTGGGAGTGATGACTACCCCTCAGACACATCCCCAAACCAACATTCAACAACACGAGTAAGGCTCAAAATGTAAATCCGAACCTGCCACAAAGAAATTCCCATGTTACTACACCATGTAATGCAAACTAAACTTTTTCCTTTGGGAGAAAAATTGTTTTAAAACTTTTTAAAACAACAGAAGAAATCTCTTCTTTCTTTTAACATACCACCTCCTAACAAATGCAGGAGTTTAGCTTCTTGTGCTTTCAAGCATCTGTGTTAACTATTTAATGAATGTTCTGGATAGCACAGTAGTGAAATTAAGCAGAGACATTGGGAAGAAATGTGAATTCTCACTGTTCTGCTAACTCTTGAGAGTTAGTGACAAGAACTGCCCAGGATATGGATTCCTGTCCTCCTGTCCTTTCTTGAACTAAATTGAATTAAACTGGCTGCATAATTCCTCAAGTCTCAGCACAGCAGTGGGAAGGTATGCTGAGAAGAGCAGTATCCAGGCTCTGAACTAGAAATCATTTCTATGAAGTCTTATTTCTCATTAATGAACTCATTTTGCTTAGATTTCAACCAGTGCCAACTTGCTTATTTGCATCTTCTGGACAATATCTTTCTCTTTCTGTGGGTTAGCCTTATATAATTTGCCCAATTTTGTAAAATCTCATTATGAATCAAAAACTTTAAAAATAATGATGCTATTTTTGGACCCAGGCAACACCTACAAATCTTAAATATGTAAACTAATATAAAAATGCTTAAATAACTTGTCAGCTCAAATGTATTCATTTCATCACTATAATTAAAAAGTATTGAAACTCTCTAAATAGCTAATTTATTCAGTCACTATGTAATGAAGACCTGCTATGTGTCCAGAATTATGCAAAACACTGAAGGTATTTATGGACCAATTTTAGTCAATTATAAAAGAAAGGTAAATTGAGCTATGTAGGACATTTTAAGAGAGATATATATATATAATAAATTGAGAAAATGTCCATGGTATAATGTTAAATAGAAATAAACATAATATGAAATTATTTACAAAGAATAATTAGCTCTGTTCTTTAAAATAAGAAATGTCCAAATGCTTGACATAAATAAAAATAAAAAAAGAAATAAATAAAATACTTCAAGGGAATATTTAAATTTGAATTGAAATCAAATAATTAAAATAGAAAATTAAATGGATATTTTTCATTTATTTTTTCAATTTTCACTATTAAATATTACTTTAATAAATTTTAAAAATGCTCACAGAATAATGGAGCTAAATCTTATTTGTAGACTGAATAAAATGTATTAAGTAATAAAAAAAGTTTCTTAAAAAAAACTTTTATTGATGGCGGCATGTCAAAGTGACAAGGGAGCCAACTGAAAGAGCTCCCAAAGGCCAAAGCTGGAGCAATTTGAGTAACAAAATAAATAAACTAGTATTGGGTTATAACCCCGAGTATGAAATAAATATTCATTAATCCACACTGATGTAAATAAATAGTTCAATAAATAAATAGAGAAGAGAAAATTTTCCCATTCAGAGGAATTTCAGATAGTTTATTAGATACTTTGCCTTCAAAAAGGTGAAGCATAACATCCCACTCCTTAAGTGTTTACTGTGCAGTGACTTTCTTCCAAAGAGTACAGTATGGAATAAGAGGAAAGGAAGTTTACAGTGGAGAAAACTGACAAACTCTACCTCAGCCAGGTGATCCAAGTCACCATCAACAGTGACACCATGTTGGTCGTGTATACCATGGATATGATATGATGAAATATCATTTTACTTCTGAGGTGTTCTTGCCTCAAAATCCAAAACCCAAGTCTACTTATTAGAAAAACATCAGACACATTCCAGTGGTGAGGCATCTTACAATACACACAACCAGACACACAACCAGTAACCCTCACAACCAACAAAGTCAAAAACAGAGACAGTCTGAGAAACTGCCACAGCCAAGAGCAGCCTAAGGAGATGTGATGCCTAGATGTAATGTGGTAATCTAAATAGAATCATGGAAAAGAAAAAGGACCTTAGGTAAAAACTAAAGAAATAAAGTGAGGTCTTTAGTTAATAATAACATGTCAATAACAGTTCATTAGTTATGACAAATGTACCAGACTAATGCAGGATGTTCGTAATAGGGGAAACTGGATGCCAGACATGAAGGAACTCATTGTACTATCCTTGAATTTTTTCTGTAAATCTAAAACTCTTTTAAAAGTAAAATTTACTAACAACAACTACAACAAAAAAAGGTAAAAAAGTCTTTTCTTGGTGCCACGAAGCCATAAAGGGTTGCATCTTGTCATTTACCTTTACCTAACACCTTAGAGTCACATTGTTTAAGAAGTTCATGTCTGTTTTCATTGTAAATTCTTATTCATAAACGTAAAACTTCATTAAGAACACAAATTGAAGAGAATATTTTTATCCAACTTCTGGAAAACACGAAATAACAACCCCTGACAATAGGCTTAAAAAGACTCTTGATATTCAAGTCCCTCGGGTGATAGCGGCACCTAGTGTCTCCTCATAAAATGAACCAGTGGTGGTTCTGGTCACTTTTGCTCCAAATGCATTGTTTTAAATCCTACTTCAAAATTGGGGGGGAGGGGAGGATGAAATGGGTGCATACCCCTGCTCCAAGAAAGCACTCATAATCTCAAATGACTTGAGTAATCAAATGGAAATAACTTGGTTTCATTTACGACTTCAGCCTAGAATCTTTCTGTTTATAAAACACCTACTTCTATTTTCAAAAATTCAGGCCAAAACTAATGTGCATAACAAATATTTTATCAGAAATACAAATTTACAAAAAAGTGTAATGATATAGTCACTTTTTAAAAAGTTACAAAACAACTTAAACCTTATAAGGCAGTGCATCTCAACTCCAGTGTCAGTTCCAGAAACTGTAAAGCTGTAAGTTGATATTGTGTTTTTTAATTTTAACTCAACACTTATATAAAGTTCCCTTGCTTAATAGGCTTATGCTTATTTTAATACCATATTATTATTCATAAATTTATACCTTTTTAAGAATACAAAGTAAAGAGGGGAAACTGAGCTCAATTAAGGTCTAAAACAATTCAAGTGAAAAAAATAAAATGATTAATTAATATATATTGTTTTGAACCTGACTGTTTTTTCAAAATATGTCATAAAAGGAAAGAAATATAGCTGAAGTAGCTGGCACCTTCCAATTGCAAATAACCAAAGTAGCTGTTTGCTTACAATATAAATGGCAAAAAGTTTCTCCCCCCCTTAAATTTCCTATGTGCTTGGCATGTAGAATAGGTCAGAAAAAAACCCACTTTATTTATTACAGTACCCTCCACCCCTTTTATCCATGGTTTTGCTTTCCTTGGTTTTAGTTTTCTACAGTCAACTGTGGTCTAAAACTATTATATAAAAAATTCCAGAAATAAACAATTTAATTGCCCACGGTTCTGAGTAAGTGTGATGAAATCTTGGTTATCTTGTTCCATCCAGCTCTGGACATGAATCATCCCTTTGTCCAGCATTTTCAGGATGTAGATGCTCCCCACCTGTTGGTAGCTGTCTCAGTAATTAGATCTACTGTCCAGTTTTGCAGTGCTTGTGTCCAAGTCACCCTTATTTATTTACTAATGGCCCCCAAAGTGCACGAGTAGTGATGCTGGCAATTCAGATATGCCAAACGGAAGCTGTAAAGTGCTTCCTTAAGTGAAAAAAATCATATGCTGACATTGCTAGGATCCACAGTAAGAATGACTATTCTACCTGTGAAATTGTGACAAAGGAAAAAGAAATCTGATCTAGTTTTGTTGTGGCATCTCAAACATTACAACTGTAGTGTGTGATAAGTTCCCAGTTAATATGGAAAAGGGATTAAATTTGTGGATGAACAGAAAACATGCTTCGATTGACAGCAGCTTGTTGTGTCAGAAGATATTGAGCTTGTATGAAGACTTCAGCAAGGGGTCCCCTGAAACGAAGGACACCAAATCATTTACTGCAAGTGAGGGTGGTTACACAGACACAGGAATAGGTTTGGCCTGAAAAATATAAAATTCCTGGAGAGAGAGAGCACACATTCACATAGCTTTTGCTATGTATGCTGTCATATTTGTTCTATTTTATTATTAGTTTTTATTGCTAATCTCTCACTGTACCTAATTTATAAACTAAACTTTATTATAAGTATGTCTGCATGGGAAAAAGACATAGCATATATAGAGGTCAGTACTATCCGCAGTTTCAGGCATCCACTGAGGGCCTTAGAATACATACCTGGTAAATAAGAAGGGACTACATAATTTGAATGACACTTCTTGCCCTCTCTGGCTGCAAAGACATATTAAGATAGGCCCTTGAAGTGATTATTTCCATCATACCTAGGATTAAGGGGTACAGTCTTGTGCTAAGAAGTCATCTTCCAGATAAGATTGCTTTTTGTTTTTGTGTTTAAATTTCACTAAGATTTAGTTGGTAGAGAGCTTAAAAACTCTGATAACAATTTATCCAGGTCATAATTTGTCCTAGGTTTTTTGTGTTATTTTTTTCACATAAACACTTCTCTTAGGTTTGAGGCTTAAAAGGTTTCCTGAAATCAAGCAACTTACTGTCCAACTTAAATAATGATATCTGAGGTGTAACATACCTGTCAGCAATTTGCCCCATTGTGTTAGTTGCTATCATTGCTCTGGAAATATTAAAACTGTCCAGCTACTAAAAACAAAACAAAACACAGTGACAGCAGAAAACAGAAAATGTTCTGAAATGTAAAATACACAGCAGAGAGTTGTAGAATAGTTTCTCCTAGAAGGTTTAGGCTCAAGAGAACTATACGCTAATGCACCATAGTACAAGAATTTGGACAATTGATTGACAGACAAGCATGGTGATGACTGGGAATTCTCTCCTTCTTACCTGGAAACGGGTACCTTTCTCTCCTCTTTCAATCCAGCTCCTGCCCTGTGCAGCTCTAAGCCAGACTCAGGGCTGCTAAGAGGCACAAATCAGGTGCCTGCCTGTGCACTGTCCAGCAGTCCCAGGTCAGCCACGTGGTGTTGTTCTCCAGGCCTCATCTTATCGACGGTGATACTTACAAGATGAAACAAAGTCCCTTTTCCCTTCGTACGGAAAGAGAAAGCCGAATACCTTTCCTGGAGATAGAAATGAAGAGAAAGTGAAGCTGTCTAAGGAAATGGTGACTCTGAAGCAGAACGGAGGAGTTTGGGACAGAGTCGACCGTCTGACTGGACAACGGCGCTGGTCTGCCCTGGGAATCTGGTCTGCCCTGTGTAGAACATGCAGCACATGAAGCTCTGCCTGTGAGGTGTGGAACAGTGTGCATAGTGGGGCACGACTGAAGGAGATGTGCACAAGGAACTAACGGCCCACTGCACAGCAGGTGGGCAGAAGACCCGAGCACTCCCTGGGAAAGGGGCCTAGGGCCTTCCTCCTGCCAACTCATACTGGTGCACAAGTATTTTAAGTCCTAAGGGAAGATTTTGCTTTCAAAACATGGACTTGCCAGAACCACCATCCCTATCCAGACCTGTTGCTTTCCTTCCTGAGGCCAAGGACAAGCAAATAGTCAACAGAGACAAAAGCCAGCCTACGTTACAAGAAGGTACCTTGTGGATCCCCAGGTCCCAGAGGAAGAATAGAGCCTGGGTTTTACTTAGACCAAAGACAGACAGGCAGACCCTTTATTTTACGGCCATGAGGTCTGTATGATTCTGAAGATTTAACTTTTTTCTTCTCAAATTCTAGGACGTTATAAAGAAAATACTAGAATTACTGTTATCAGCCTACTAAAAGCTTAGAACGTGTTGCATTTCTTTTTGAGTCTGTATCATAAATGCTCTGTACTGTAATGGTTTTCACAGACTTAAAGGTTTCCAACCATCTTAAGATCTCTTAGCATCAAGGGGGTTGGTACTTGGAGAGAAAAAAGCCTCCAAGGCATGCAACAGAGAGGCTTTGTCTGTACCGAGACAAAGCCAGTGAGGAGAGGGTGCCTCCACGACCGACCCCCACAAAAATGGAAAAAAACAAAACACTGGCCAGGACTTTAAGAGAAGAGAGAGAGAAACTTAGTAGTGCTAGAAAGGAACGGACTTTAGCTGTGTTAAGATGTTCTCATGAAGAATGATGGGTCCGTGGGTGAGGAAGTTTGATTTCATCTCCTAAACAGCAGAGGAGTGCCAGCCAAGAGCCAGGAGAGGCGGCCCATGAGCACGAGACATAGGAGAAGCCCGGGAGTGTGCTGGGCAGGGGGCTCACCTGCAGTGACCTGTAGGCTCTGTGGGACTCTCCATCACTGTCCAGGGAGCACAAAAGTGACAATTGTTGTTGCTGGATATCATTAGTTAAACCTCATCAGTAGACAGACGTTACTGCCATCCACTCAGGAGAGAATGAGTTACTGTGTGTGAAGATATTTGCCACAGCGTCTGACACAGAACAGACACTCAGAAAAAGATTTTATTTTTCATATCTCAGAAAATGGAGTTAGAGATACTTACAGGTAAGAGATACTGGGCGTCACCAGGTAAGAGATACAGGTGTTAGATGGGGCCTCACCAAGTGTAATACGGTTTTCCCCTCTCCAAGAGGCGATCATGACGTGGGGGCGCTTTCTACTCTCCTATACCTTAGGCCCAGGCCAGCTCCCCGAACTCTCCTTTCCTTTTTGCTGAGGGTCCCAAAGATGCTTTCCTTTCAGTGGCAGCCCCCACTGGGTCTCTCCTTTGAGCTTTTTGTCCTCCAAGACAAGATTCTCCTCAGCTCCTACTTTCTTGCTCTCTCCAAAGGTGAATATAAGGCCCTTTCCACTTTAGGGATTCTTTTCCTTGAGAAATAGACATTACAAAATAAGAGGTCACAAAGCCCTGACATTCTGGCCCCTGGTCCTCTAGTGTCCAAACCCCGAGTCAACAAATAAGAGCTTCTATGAGCTTCTTCCTTCACATTCTCCTGAGAGAGTGAGGTTTCAACAGAGACATCACCCCTTCACTCTCAGTATCAAAGGGATGGTGGATCTACTTGAATTTTCTTTGAGAAATGTCCTTTGATCATGACTATAAGTTGTTTTAAAAAATAAATGAAAATGATACACAATAAAAGTATCTCTTTGTCGATTAAATGAAGTAGGATTTCAATTTTAATACAATTCCTCACCATTTTGATGTTTGTCATATAGTAACTTCAGGAATTGTTCACTGATTTTGCAAAGTTTTATACATGACTGTAATTATGAAGCTATCCCTTAAGGGTTGAGTAGATTTAAAATGCTTTAATGACTTTCAGTGCCACTGGTAGGTGAGTTGAGGTCACAGAGTTTTATAATTGAATGAAGTCTGGAGTACATGTCACTGCAGGTAGGAACGCATTCCCCGACAACTGCCCAGGCAGATTAATGAGCAAGGGAGCTTTTTATTAAATTTTCAAGTAAAAAACAAAAACAAACAAAACAAAAACCTGCCTCATGAAATCTCTTCAAAGTCACAGTTAAATTGTGCAATGATTTAAATTTGCTGTAATAAATTTCATACCAGTCCAGAGTCCCTGGGATTCAAAAAAATATACTGATATATTGTGTTGTAAACAAGTTCTGGGACCTCTTGAAAAACTGAAGAGACATTCCCCAAGACACAGGGTGGGTAGACAGAGCAAAAAGGAACCTGAGGGCTGGTCTACTGCCACCACTCCTTACAGGGGTCAGGCAGTGCCAGGGTAGGATGTCATGTTCTCCAGGCCCAACCAAATGGCAAAGGAGAAGGAATGGCATAGCACCTCTGTTTAGAAAGACATGGGAAAATGAAATCTGGGGCTTTGGGTACAATTTCAGTTGGCTCTCGAAAAGGTACAGGTAGGAGGAGAAGGTAGCCAAACAAAATTCCAGATTTATTTTGTTATTAGACTGTACTGCTGTCAGCCTCCATGACGCCTGCGGAGCTTCAAGGGAAATAAAAAGTGGAAAAATAAGCAAAGCAATCAGCCCCACTCTTCAGTCAACGTTCAGGACATTGAACCATGGGTCTCCAGGAAAAAGGAGCCCCAGGAGGTGGTAGGGCAAGGGGAAGGAATGGAGGCAGGTAGTTCAGTTTGCATCCTTGGCTCTCTGGTCTATTTTAAGTGAAGGTATAAGACTACTTACACTACTTAAAAAAAAAAAGATCAGCTAATTATTGAGGCACAATTTTAAATGTAGAATTTGATTAGTTTCAACTGGCCTGTGAGCCTTGTCATTTAACCACCACCACAAACAATGCTTAGAACATTTTCACAATCTCAAAGTGCTCCCTCCTCTGCACCCACCCGTGGCCCCAGCAACCACTACTCTACCTTCTGTCATCATAGTTTTGGTTTTTCTAAAACCTCACATAAATAGAATCATATGGCAGAAAGACCTTTTGCTTTGTTTTTAGAAGATGAATTACCTCATGTGTTAACTTGTCCCTCCATGGGTCCCTGCTGCCCTCAGTAGTCGTCAGGGTTCTGGCAACTCCACCTGTGTGGCAGCAACAGCTCTCCAGTCATGTCGACAACCTCATCAGTAATGAACCCTTACTTTATGGTTAAAGTAGATGGCGGTCTTGCATATTTGCCAGAAGGGAGCATCTAGAAGACTTTCTAGGACTATCAGAGCATAACTTGGACGATTCTTCACTCTCTCTTTCAAAGATCTCCCTTCTCAACCACATACAAGGAGAGAAAGAAAAGAGTCGTGTGTGGGCACAGGAAACCCTGTCCTGACACGGCCATTTCTTCGTGATGGAAAGAGACATCGAAAGCCACAATAAAGTTTTGATTGGCATGTGTGTGGTGGGCGAGAGAATAAAATCCCAGTACACTAGTTGAGTTTATTTAATTTTCCCCAAACCCCACATCAACTTAAATTCTCTTCAAATAAAGTACTTTTATAAAGACTTATCCTGGATGAAGATATTGGGAAGAAATTTCTTCCTTAGTACTAAATCCATGAGGGGCCCCTGGAGCTGTAGAGAAGAGGGTGATGTCATCTGAAGAAGTTCTGTGGCAGACAGGCCAGAGCCATGCTCAGCCCATGACAGGCCCTAAAGTCAGGGCTCCCAGTCTGGTCCTCAAAAAAAAAAGAAAAAAAGAAAACGCCCCCTGGGCTGAGATGAATGTAACCTGGGGGGAGGGTGGTGGTAGTGAGGAACTATATGAGAAGGCAAGAGAAGGACCCCTTGATAAAATCAGATTGTTCAAATTCTTACAGATATAACTTCTTCCAAAGGAGTCAATAGAGAGAGCCAGAAAGCAAGGAATTCAGGGGTTTTGTTTGTTTGTTTGTTTTAATCTCAACTAGGGAAGGAGATAGAAATCAATGTTTCTTGTCCAACCACTCTGTCAGGTACTGTGTTAAGTACTGTATGTCTATCTTCTCATCAAAAAGAAAAAAAATCATAAACATTTTCCTTCTTTCTTTTTTAGAAGGGAGGAGACAGCACACAAATAGAAAGAAAGGGGCTTTTAAGGAAAGAAAAACAGAGTAAGAAGAGAATGGAAAAAGCTAACAGTTTATAAAGCAGCCAAGTCAGGGCAGGCATGCTCTGATACACTATGTGTTGGCTAAATCAATAACATCCACCAATGAATGACAGACATTTTAGATCCAATTCAGGGAAGGTTGAGCTTTTTTCAGGGTAACTATAGAAAAAAGGGTGTCCAAGATTAACCTAGCCAGTCACTGCTGGAGTCACAAAAGGGAGAGCCATAGTAAGCCAACAAGACAAAAGGTATTTGGAAAAAGTTACAGACATTCATGTGTGAGAGGGAAAAGAGTAAGGAGTGAAGACATTAGTTAATGCTAATTTTTAATCAGAAGTATAATGAATGGCAAAGGTTAGTGTCCTGGTACATAGACCAAATATTATTTACTACAGCTCATTCTGTAAAATGTTTAACAGACAAATGATAGCATGACTGCTTGTGGATAGGTCCATAAGATATGGACCTTCTGGAAAGGACTGGGGAACCCTTGAGTTCTAAGACATAAAACTTCCCTTTATATTTAGCTTCCACAAAAAGAGAATATTTCTTCTTTAGCACCTTCTTAACCTAGTTTGGATCCGTGATTGATGTTAAATAGCATTTCAGTACAGGTAATGCATCACAGAAAAGAGGATGAAACTCCAGTCAATGATTCTATGTCTAAATCATTGCTCATGTAATGAGGGAAGCTATTTCAGTGTAAAAGTAAATAGATTCCCCATCTAGCCCAGCAGGTCGTCCACTTGTTTGGATGCTACCTGTCTCGTGATAATTCTCATCATTAGTCCTCCATCACTCTCTGAAAAAGTTCATGTAACATCTCTGTCTTCACCTTTAACACTTTTATGCACAGCACACACATCAAATCCAAACGCAAAACATAATCACATTATCTTTTCTACCCTAATGCCTTATGTTGGTAGACAGGAAACTTAAATTACAAAGGTTTTCCTATAAAAAAAAAGTTACAAGAGATTACAGAAGTCTTACTGTATCATAGTGCATGTGCAATGACTTAGAAATCCTCATACTATCCTATCTGAAGGTAACAACAATTTGTCTGAAATTAATATCATCACTCCAGCTTTTAAAATAGTGTCAGCATGATATACCATTCTCCACAGTAAGGCAAATAGATCAAGATACAATTGCCATTAAAAAGATAGTCTGTATGGCCCCAAGTAAAGGGGGCACTCCCTGCCACAGAGGGCCATACAAGGAAGAAATCAAGAGACAGAGAATGGAGAACTGTGGTTCCTTGGGAAGAAAACTGAAAAGAAGGGCAAGCAGATCTAGGATTGAATAATTCAGTGGGATCTGAGGCATAGAGGAACCTGGCCCTGATGATTAGAGCAAGGGGAAAATGGCACAGAGTATGAGGGGCAGATACAAGAGGTGGTTGGAAGAGTGACTGTGAATTGATTGGCTTGTATTTGAAAAGCACACTCGGTGGGGAGGGGAATGAGAGAGGCAGGAAGTGAAGGCACAGGGACTCAGACATATATCAGGTTATCCAGAACATGACATGTTCAGTATATACATGTACAGCAAATAATAAAGTTAAGTTTACAGAAGCAAAAATGTTTAATACACTGACTCTTAATGATAAAGTTGGATTAACATCTACCATCTCTGTAAATATTCATTGTATTTGTACTTTGCCCCCTTCACCCATTTTCTGCCTTCTCTCGTTTTAATTAACCATTTTTATTCCATTTTCTCTCTCCACTCTTGTATTTGTTATACTTGTTTTAAACAATTTTAGTGGATACCCTAGAGTTTGCAACATGTCTTACAACTAATCTAAGTCCACCTTCAAATAACACTATCCTGTTTTGTGTGGAGGGCAAGTACCTTATAACAGAGCATTCCCAATTCTTTCCTCCATTCCTCCATTCCATCCATATGTCCATGAATGTTATCTCCTTTTTCCTTTATAGCTTTTACCATATTCATCAGTTACTTTTAATTACTTTTCTGATAATTCGGTGTCATATGTGAGTCTGGTTCTAATGGTTGTTTTGTCTCTATGTCTGTGTTTTTCTTGCCTTTTGGAATACCTTGATTTTTTTTTTTTTTTTAAAAGCTGGATGTTTTATTGGGTAATAAAAGCTGAGGGAAATAGGTCATTTGAGTAAGGATTTGTTACTCTGGCTAGTTGAGCTATGTTTAGTGTCTGTTGCAGCTATAAGCATTACAGGCTTCAAATTCTTTTGGAGGTTTATCTTTCCCTCCCCTCTTGATTTTGAGTCTTCTCTTTGAACTGCTGTCTTGCAGCTATTCAGCTCTAATCTATTATTACTGCAGTTATTATTACTGTTAGTATAGTATTAGGTTGTGGAGGAAAGGACATTCTTTAAATTTCAAATTAAGTCTTGGTCTTTTAGTTGTCCTGTCTCAGGAGCATGGCTCAGAAGTGTTTCTGTCTCTTCTCTCTATCCCAGTAGAGCTTTCCCGCTTTTTGCTCCTACTTCCTTTCTTGGCTTCAGCATCTCCAGAATTTTTACTCAAAAATCCCCTCACCTGTTGACTATAACTTTATTTGATTTTCCTTATGTGAGCTCAGAAGGCTGAAGTAAGTCAGCTAAAGTGAAGCAGACTCCTCTTCCTCAGATGGATTAACATTTCAGAATTGTCTCCTTAGTCATTCCTCCTGGAGATCAGGCTTTTGTAAAGGAAAATAGTCTGGGAGGGTTTCACAACGGCTACTCTTTACACATGACAATTCACTCAGGGAGGTTTTGGAATCCTCAAGAGAATAAAATGGGGCCCCTCAAGAAAAAAAATCTGTGAAAACCCATGACTACAGTGCCCAGGAGTTTTTCACTCTCATGCTAGACTGCACTCAGCCTCTAGTATTTGACAAAAGTCCTGTTCAAATATTCCAGTCATCTTGGCATTTAGCTGCTTCTGCTTCAGATATCTTTCTGGCTGTGACCACTTCTATAGATTTTGGGTTGCTGGTTTGGCCTGTGACCTCAGTTCTATGATAGGTACAAGAAAAGTTTTTGATTTTCTGTTCATCCAGCTTTTTCTTGTCATAAGGAGGGGAGTAACAACTTCTGAGCTCTTTACGTGTCATGGCAGAAAATATGCTAACATTAGCAATTTGGATCACCATTGGCTCTTAATAATGCTGCAGCTAGGAAATGGAAAGAAAAAAAGAATGTCTACTCTTCTGGCTGCAATTGATTTTCATAAGGCCCACTTGAAGAGGTAAAACATTTGAGAACCAGATGAAGAATATCTTTGAAGTGGGTTTAAGAATTAAGCAAAGCAGAAAGAACTCTGTTAACAGTAGGGTGACCTTTTAATTTAGCATCCAAACTAGGGCATTTTTGAGAGTAAAAGGAAGAGATTTCATTAATGACATGGTGGAAACATTTAAACAAGGACTGTCCCAGGCAAACTGGGATGTATGGGCAGCAACTATCATAAAAGGCAATTGAGATCAGTAGATTAAATTCCTTTTTCTCTTCACACTGAGTTTTTAATATTTCTATAGTTTTGTGCAGCTCCTTGGATTTTCAGTACTATATACATTTAATAACAAAAAATAAGTTAGCATCTATTATTTACTAGAAGTCCTACAAAAAAACTTGTTTTACTGAATTTTTGTTTTAAAAATAAAAATCCAAACACTTCTCCAAGTCAATATTCTCAGACCTCGAACCACAATTAAAACAAGAAGACTGCTTTTTATTCTGAAGTATAATGTCATTCCTGCTAATTATGTTTTATAGCCATAGGAGGAAAACTATATCTCTTCAATGTAATCATAGAATTCTAGACTTTCAAAGCTGAAAGTGACTTCTGAGATTGTTTAGTCTAAACCTTTAAAAAGAGCAGGTATCCAAATACCAGAGAGGAGAGTTTACTTGGTCAAGGACAAAGAGGAGGGAAAAACAGGAGCTAGAACCCATATCTTCTGCTTCCAGGTGCTGTGTCCTTTTCAACTATGTTGTGTGAATATGTGTGTGTGTGTGTGTACAATTGTGATATATAAAATCACAATTTGAACATTGCTATGAGATCAACACATATCTTTGACTTTTTGCCAATATGTAATAATCAGAATCTTTGTTGCACATCTTCCCTTTCATTCGATAATTCCATTGTGTATACATACCACATTTAAAGAAATCCATTCATCCATCAAAACTTAGGATGTGTCCACATCTTGGCTACTGTGAATTTGCTACAGTGAACATGAGAATACCAGTACCACTTTGAGATCTGATAAATATCCAAAAGTGAAATTGCTGGATCATATGGCAGTTCTATCTTTAATTTTTTGAGGAAACTTCATACTGTTGTCTGTAGTGACAAAACCATTTTACATTCCCATCAACAGTGTACTAGGGTTCCAACTTCTCCACATTTTCACCAACATATACCTTTTGATTTTTGATAACTGCCATGTTAACAGGTGTAGGTGATATCTCACTGTGGCCTTGATTTGCACTTCCCAGATGATTTGTGACACTGACCCAGTTGATACCTCTCTCATTTTTTCCTTAGCTTCTCTCATTCCATTTTCTGTTGGTTTTCTTAAGCACACTTATGGGTTCCTTTCCTCTCAAAATGTGCCCCCAGGGTTCCATCTAGTCCCTTCTGACTTGACACATGTTCTGGACCATCTCACCTATGTCTAAGACTCTAATTATGTGCTAGGGCTCTCACATCTGCATGTCCTTTTCAGATTCTCTCCTAATTTTTATATTCACTTTATCTAGCAATCTACCAAGGCTCTCCATGTGGGTATCACACGACCACTTCAAATGTGTCAAATTAGCCCTCCAAACCTTCTCTAATGATCTCTGTAAATGTCCTAGTAGTTATCCAATGCTCAAGACACTGCATCATTTTTACCTTTCTTCCTCCTATTCAATCTATTTAAATACAGTAGATTCTACCTTCTGAAAACTTCTCAATACAACCATATAGGTCCAAGACCAACCAGGAACCTACATGGGCTTCTGTCTACTCCACTCCCACTTGGTCTACTGGAACCTCCTGAGAGTTAGGTAATTGGCCTTTTGCCTTGATCTTTCCAGAGTAGCTTCTCCACTACAGGATGACAGCCTTTAGAGGCTTTCCAGGTGAGAACAGTTAGAGTATCTCTTTAAATGAATTTCAGGGCCTCTTATGGAACAATGGCCCTTGACATGATGGTCTTAGAGCACAGTGTAGCAATTGAGGTTCAAAATAATCCTCTAAACTATAAAATCCTAATCCTAGTAAGTGGTAAACTCTAACAAAGCAGGGGGAAGTATTGCACATTTTAAGAGTTCTAACAAAAATGGATTAAAAGCTTTTGAAATTAAAGGATTAAACTTGTCATCTATGAAATTTTCAGAATACATTTCCTAATCGAGGATTTTTGAAACTTAGACATTGTAGAGGATGAAAAATGTTTTGATTCTTCTTAATTGCATCTGCTCTATGTTAGCAAACACTTGCATCTTCTCAAAAGATTTCTGTCTCTGCATTTTAGGCTAATTGGCTCCCTTATGAGTTCAAAAACAATCATGAACTTTAAGGTTTTTTCAGCTGTTTTTGTTGTAAGGATGGGAGTGGCTTTCTAATTTCATACATCCCAAGCAGAAACAGAAGTCTTCATTGGAATTTAAACAGAAAAATGACATTGATTAATTTAAATATTTAAGATAACTTTAGCATCCATGAAAAAAAGAGAATGAACCCAGGGATGGAGGCAAGAGTGAAAGGGAGAACGGCAAGGTTATTGTAATAGCCCAAATGAGAAGTGTTGGTGGACCATATGATTGAGAAATCCTAATTCTAGAAATTTATTCCAAAGAGCTAAAAAGTTGGCTCTTTTGAAGAGATATTTGCATATTCATGTTCACAGTAGTACTATTCACAATAGCCAAGAGGTAGAGACAACCTAAACTTCCATTAACAGATGAGTAGACAAAACATGGTATATATACAATAAAATATTACTCAACCTTAGAACTGGAGGAAATCTGTCAAATGCTACATGAATGAATCTTGAGGACATTATGTTGTGAAATAAGTCACAAAAAGATAAATACTGTGTGATTCCACTTAAAGTAACTAATAGTCAAACTCTTAGAAAAGACAGGGGAAGGGGGGAAAAGGTAGTTTAATGGGTAGTGTTTTGCCAGATGAAATGTTCTGAATGGCTTCACAGCAATGTGAACATATTTAACACTACTGAACTCCACTTGGATTAGATGCTGTTCATTTTAGTGGTCTCTGTAAATGGATTAAATTCCCCAATCAAGACAGATTAGATTAAAAAAAAAAACAAGATAAAACTATATTGCCTACAGGACACTCACTTTGGCTATAAAGACACATGTAGGCTGAAAATGAAGTGATCGAAAGTAGTCATACATTGCTTAAAGATTGGGGATACATTATGAGAAATGTCATTAATGCAAACATCAGTGCACACAAACCTAGACAGGATGGCCTACTACATACCTGGGCTATATAAATTAGCTTATTGCTCCTAAGATAAACACCCGTACAGCATGTTACTGTACTGAAAACTGTAAGGATTATAATGGTCTATATAATTGTATATCTAAACAGAATAGGTACAGTAAAAATACTGTATTTAAAAAATGGCACATCTATAGAGGGTACATGAATAGTTTGCAGGACTGCATGTTGTTCTGGGTGAGTGGTAATGTAAAGGCCTAGGACATTACTGTATACTGCTGTAGACTTACAACACTGTACACAATCCCAGACAACAGAACACCCTTATATGACCTTGAGATGATACTCTAAGTATCCACATTTTGCATATGAAAACTGAAGCTCAAAGAAATCAAGCCCACATATCCAAGTAAACAGCAGACTTGATTGCATCACCAGGAATTTCTTAGACCCTTTTGCCTGTTCACCTCATATCCACATAGCCTGCACATACAAACTTAGGGATATCTGGTGACAAAATCTGAACCAACAATTTACAGCCATCGTGGTTTCTCTTGCCATTTAGCTCATTTCCAAGACAGCAGCAGTACTGAGTGCAAAATAAAAACTGGAGAAGCCTCCCATTTTCAACTTTCCTTTACCTCCCAATCCAGACAAGCTGGCCTAACTCAATCACTGGCATCACAGCTCTATTTAGCCTAACAATATTTGAAGGCCTTGCAAGATTTTTATTTCCAAATAGATATATGAAAGCCATAAAGCCGTACTACTTTCAGTACCTTCTGATTTACTGAGACACATTTCTCACAATAACCTAGTCATAAACAGCTTTCACAGAATTTTAAGTTTTTCAACTAATTGTCAGAATGTTGAGTGCATTTCAGAGTTGTTACAATATACTTAGTTCAGGTACTTATGTACTTGTGTCTGGGGGCCAGCCATTCGTTTTAAAATGATTTGAATTGCTACCTAAGCAGTGCTCCTTGCGCTTTTGTAGAAAGTATTCAAAATGGGGTTAGACTAATAGCTCACTGGCTTTTGATATTAATAATTACTCTTCTTGAGTCAAAACCAACACCAACTGCTCTATCAAAGAATGGATCACTGCTGGCCTCAGGGACCTAACTAGAATCACACTAAGTAACTTGTAAACTGTTTACAGCCCAATGTTTAGCAGTTACAATCCAATTTTTAGTTAGTTTCCTAAAGCTAATTAAAATTGGTTTGGTATAATGCTGCTGTTTCAATTGGCTAACCTCAAAACTGATTCAAGTTTGCATTTAAAAACTGAGATTTTGAGATCAGCAACTTGGCACAGTTCTTTCCAAATTCAGTTCCACTCAAATCTCTTGATGTTTAAAATGTTTTGGAAATGTGAGAAAAAATGGTAGACTCAAAAGGATGTAGATGTTGTAAAGGAGCAATAGGGGAAGGGATAGAGGTAATTCCAATATTTGTGTGGCTGCATGGTAGACCATGAATCGAGTGTTTTGGGGACAGAGGACTCCATTTTGGATGTGTCAACTTTTGGAGCTGTGAAAGCTACACAAGCCTAGTACACAACTGAACATATAGAGAGGAATCTGGGCCAAATGTCAATTTGAATGTATTGGTAACTGAAGCCAGTGGACAAAATAATCCAGTGAAAGCTTAAGCACAAACCCAGTGTAAAGGCATGAATTTCATGACTAACATAATTAAGAAAAATTAATGTGAGCATTAATATTCTGAAGGGACTATTAGTTGTAAAAATGCTTACTTTTCTCAGATGTATCTCTAAAAAATTTTTCTAAAGACATATTTAGAAAAATATTTGATTACATATTCATTCTATAGCAAAAAATTCAATACTTTAATGGGATATCAAAAGATGGATTCTCATCTTGTATATCTGTTTAAATCTCAGCTATGCTTTCAAGCTCTAGGACAGTGGGCAAGTAAAAACTCTAAGCCAATTTCTGGATCTACACAACAGGAATAGAATTCAATAAAATAAAGCATTTAAGTACACAACCTGGTAGTTAATATTATCCACCGTGACAACAGAAGTTTGGCTTAATGAATTTGGCCTATGTGACATGCTTTTCAGTCCTGAAGTTAAGAGCTTCATAGCGAATAACCTACACATTGTTAAAATTCTAAGTAATGTATATAAAATACATGTCTAGATACAACCTATCAGCAAAGTACTAGTATTTACTTTTACCTTTTAATATAAAATATATGTAAAACCGACGTTGCCAAAACCTGTTAAAATTTGTCATGTTTATTCTTTAGCTGTGTAGCTTCTAAAAAGGAGGAACGAATTTATTAACTGGCAGAGCCAGGAATAAAACTTCTACTTTCCACGTTTCTTCTCTAATGCACCAAGCTCTAAACCAGTCATAGAACTTTAGAATCACCCCAGAAACTGTTTTACAGGACAGAATTCCAAATCAAATCAGAATTTCCTGTAGTAGAACCCAGACATACGTTTTTTTGAAAAAGCTCCAACATGCAGCCAGTTATAAAGCCACTACACTCTACATTCAACGGTCAGGCCTCATGTATTGTTTTTAGTTAACAGAAACTAGTTGTCCTGTGATTCCAAGTATAAACTGGTTTAGCAGCCTCTACAGAATATAATGAAAACAGGACAGGTTACCATAGCATATCTAACTAACTGATTATTCTACTTGTAAGTAAATTCAGTCCAACTTTATTGTCTTAAAATCTGCCATTACTGCAAAAGAGAGTCAACAAAATTTAACAACTAATGGTCAATTTATTAAAAAGCCTGAAGATTTAAGCATCTGCAATGGTGACTTCGACCTCGACTCCTGGCTCAATACTGATGGAAGTAATCTGCTTAACAATCTCAGAAGGACTGTGCAAGTCAATGAGTCGCTTGTGGATCCTCATCTGAAAACGATCCCAAGTCTTAGAACCTTCCCCACAGGGAGTTTTTCTTGTAGTGATTCTTAGAGTCTGCAATAAAAAACAAAGATAACCAAATGTTTTTGGTTTTATGCTCATCTCTAGAACATCCGGAAAACGATTACTCTGAAGAATCCACCTGAAATTTCCCAGGACATCATTTCTATCCACACAAACAGGTTTTCAGATACTATTAAGATATAACAGCAAGTCCATTTTCACTCAGCCACCCTTGGAACTTCTGACTGTGAAGCATCATTATCACACCAAGAAAACAGCAAGAAAAAGGTCTCAACTGTTACCTCTAACATACAATAACCATAAGCGACTTCTACTTCCCGCCCTTATGATTTACTTCACCTTGGTGGGCATCCGAACTGGTCCTTTCACTTTGAGATTCTTGTCCTTTGCACCTCTGATCAAGTCAGCACACACTTCAGAGGAAAAAAGCAACAACAACACATCTTTTAGCTCATTCAAAGCAACCAAAATCGTTTTTTAGTAAACTTTAACTGCGCTGGCTCAGAATAGCGTATAAAACCATCACCATAATTCAACACAGTAATTATCTCCTCATCGCCAACTATGAAGTAAAAGACACGGTAAAAAGTTTCAATTTGTCGTTTTAGGATAAGCACTTGTCACTTTCTGAGTCAATCTCGTACGGTAACAAGCCAAACTCCCAGCTCTCTTGGCCCCCACGGTCTCACCGAGAAACCACGGTACTGACCCTTCTCCAAAGACTTCACGTTGCGGCTCGTCAGGGTAATTCTAATTCGGTGAATCGCCACCTCCGGTTCCACGGGCGTCTTTCCGGTATCTTTAAAGGCCTGTTAAAGAGGAAAACACCAAAAACTTAAAAAAAAAAAAATCCTGTCAATCCCAGAAAGACCACGGTTGCCAGGCATGCCCGGGCTCTCCCTCCCACCATTGCAGGAGCCGCTCGACTCGTGCGGCTCGTCTCCTCACCGCCGCCCCTCGCTCCGGCCCACGTTCTCGGGGGAGAACCGCACCGGGACCGAGTGCCGCCGCCCCCCGCCTCACCATGGCTGCGGCGCGGCTTCCTGACCGACTTGTTCCTCCGCGAGAGCGAACAGCGGTGAGCCAGGAGCGACGGCGAGCAGAAGCAGAGCGACAGGAGCGACGACCGCGTCTTCCTCAGAAAGAAGGCAGCGCGGCCTGCGTGGCGCTTATAAAGCTGCGCTCGCGTCTGCATCCGGGTCCCGCACGCTTCCCCGCGATGCCCCGGAAGAAGAATCGCCCCGCGGGTTCTGGAGGCTCTAGAGGCGCCAGCCGAAGACGGAGTCCCGCGGAGGTGGCGGGAGAGGCGCGGCCGCGGGCGTCCCCTGTCGGCCCGGCGGAGTCAGCGCACCCGCGAGGGAGGGGCCCCCCCAGCGCAGTCGCCGAGGTCCCCTGGCTGCCGGCTTGGTGAAGATAACAGGGAGAATGCGACCTGGCCTAAAACCAGAGAAACTCCTCTGTCTGGTGAGCCTGCCCCTTGCCTCTTCAGAGTCAAAAAGACTCCTGTGGTTTTTACAGTGCGAATTCTGCTTCCCATGCAAACAAGGTCACTTGTTCTTTGGGCAACTTTTCTGAGTTTCACTTACCTGTTAGGGAAAACGATGCTGATAACCTGGCACGTTATTTATTTATTTATTTTTTAATTCATAAGTAGTTCTTTTTCCTAGTGTGAAATAATCCTGTCGTGATATTTCAGCTTCTGGCTTCCCAGACCTGCAGAAGCATCTACTACATCTGTTTCTAGAAAGCACGTGAACTTCGGTTCGTCCTTCTAGGAAAGTGAAGGCAAAAATATCAGAATACTGGGATTAGCTTGGAACGTCTTGTACATCTGGAGACCCAGACTGGGAAGCCAGGTTATCTACCTAATTCTAAAACAGATAAAGTAATATTGGATAAGACGCTTCAAGATCTCCCTAAACCTGAGCATCTATTCATAACCAAATGTGGGACAAAGAACAATGGGAAAACAAAGAGCGGTCATTTCCCCTAGGAAGCCAGGAGATATAGTTTAGTGAGAACACATATACTTAAAGATGAAAAGATAGTTAAATAGGATAAAATCTGTGAGATATGTTTTGATACAGGGCAGAAGGAATTTTACATGAACCTCTGAATGCAGAAGAATTACTTGCTCAGACACATAACTGTGTCAATGGGTGAATGACAGAACTCTGATCCTGTCAATTAGAGCTCTTTCTCGAACCTTCCTCTTCTGTTCCTTCGAGGGAAATTATACTTGAAACTTTTATCAAATAATAATATTGGCTTACTTATTTGGTGATAATTAGACACAGCTAATAGTTGGCTTTCTTTGGCTCACAAAGAATATATACTAGATTTTGCGTTCATTTAATGATTAATTTAAATGTTAAAATTGAGATATTGTCCAGATAAGTTATTTTTAAAAGTCATCCCTTGGCTGTAAATACTATATTAGTAGAATTCACAGCAGAAAATCCCCCCCAAAAAACAAAAAACAAAACAAAAGAAAAAAAAAACAAGAATTCAGGGTTGCATTCTTGTTTTACTAGCTGTAATCAAAATGCTACTTCATAACTTAGGGCTTTAACTTAACAATATGGCTATCAACAACAGACAAAAGTACAATTGCCTAAGTTCCTTGAGATGTAATCCACCACCATTGCATTAGTATGGAAGGTGAATGGGCATCTTCAGAGACAGCTTACAGCAGCTGTTTTACTAATGCGCAGAACAACCTGAAATTCAATGGTGGAGTGCTCAGGAAGTACACCCGTGACTTTTTCAACAACAAATCTGTTACCTCTATTTGTTAGCTTGACTTCCCCTTCAAGTGAGTTGAGGAAATGGTGAACAAATTAATTTCCTTGAGCAGAGAAGAAGAATGTCAGTATAGACAATGGAAAAATATGGCCTTGCGTGTATAGGAAAAATTGTTGATGTGACTACAACTAATAAATCAGCTGGTTAAGATGATATGAGGCAAATGTAATGAAAAACTTTTACTTTTTAAGTTGATAAGGTTTATTTTCAAACATTTCTGTTGTATTTTTCTCTTGGAAGTTAGCAGCTGTTATGGTCCCCAAATTTCAATTTAAAATGTAATGTTTTAATATTAGAATAGTAAAATATTCATTGGAGAAAAAGTAGAATTTAACCATAAGCACAAAAGAAGATGAAAATACGTAATGCTACCATTAAGAGGTAAACCACATATTTATACCTCCAAGTGTATATTTATCTCTTAAAAATGAGCTTATACTCTTTATACAGTTTGGTGAGCTGCTTTATTCACAGAATATTTTGTTACAGGAAATACACTTTCACAACATCTCCTTTAATGTGTGAACTGTGTGGGTAGTTCATAATTTCTTGAATTAATCCTCTATTTTTAGAAATTTAGGGTATTATTCTATTTTTTCACACTTACAAAAAAACAATGAGTACATGCTTCTAGACCTAGATTTCTCAGACTCAGCACATTTGACATTTTGGGGCTGATGGTTCTTTGTCATGGGGGCTATCCTATATATTGTAGATTGTTTAGGCTTTTCTGGCCTCCACCCACTGGATGGATGCCTGTAGCAACCCCTTCTCTCCAGTTGTTGATAATCAAACTTCCAGACATTGTCAAATATCTCCTGTAGTGCAAAATTCACCACCCTCTGCAGCCTTCCGCACTCATTCCCTCTCATGAGAACCACTGCTGTAGATGAATTTTTTAAGCTCATTCTTAATGCCTTAGATTACTAGATATACTTATCCTTTGATCGCTTTATCAGAGAATAAGCGTATTTTAAATAATTAGGTAAATTGCTTCTGGGAAGGTTGCACCCAAATAGATACTTTTTCCAGCTGTAGTCTGAAAAATAGAATTAAATATTTGTGTCATCATAAAATTTGAAAATATTCTTAAGGCCATTACAAACTGTTTTAAATATCTCAGCCCAGAGCTTCCCTTCACTAATTTTTGTAGTTCTTTTTAAATTATTTTGTAAAGACTTTTACTGCAGGTATTTGTGTCTTTCTGTAGACTGCCATCTACTGGTCTTTTGCTGCAATGACAGTGTCCATAGTACTACTTCCAAAAGGAAAATAGCAATTAAAACTGCTTAATTCAACAAAAATAGACAAGTTATTTAAGAGTGAAAAAATAAAATAAAATACAAATCTTATTTAAAAACTTCTTAATGCATGGTACACACATATATATTTATGAATAAAATTACAAAGGCAAAATGTCATGTGGATTTGGATGAGTCTGCACACTATTTGCAGAATTTTTGATCTAAATAAAATTTATGTTAAAACTCTTCAGTCTGAAATTTAAGAATAAAAACCAAAAAGAGCTTAAAACTTTCTGTTGTGGTTACCCATGTTGTATTGATAGGAGAGTATAATGTGGAGGGAATTTTTGTGGTTTAGTAGGATTATAGGTGAGGACTTAGAACAGTACTGGGCATATGATAGGAGCCAGCACTGGTGAAGAGGAAATTTGGGGAATATCATTAAAACTAATCAGCTTTCTGCTTCTGTAAATATGCTTGCTTTCTACAAATCAGCTTACTGTATGCAAGGGCTTCTGCAAAAGCTCTCTTGTACTTTGCTGGACTTGCAAAGGTAACAGTTTGTGCCTTTGCTCCAGGAGTGTAACTGTTTGTACCCTAGTAACAATTTGTATCTGAGAACTCCCAGCCTTACCAATGTTACTACTTGTAGTCTCCATAGCAACCCCAGTCATTTGTAAAGGTTTGAGTTCAAACTCACCAATTAGCTCCTGTAAAAATTCTGGTTATATAAGCAATATTTCAACTGAGCCCACTGCCCGGATCTTTAGAGCACTAGCTCATCTGAGAACAGCGCATACTAAATTTGAATTATCCTTCTCTCTGAGTTACTGCTTGGTTTTTCATTGGACTAGGTTTTGGAGTTTTGGGGATATTTTTCCACAACACTGATGCAAGTGCACTGTCTGCATTAGCATCAATTTGTTTGATTTTCACACCAATGTTGGGAGATGAGTACTGTGGTTCATATTTTGTTGTTCATATATGAGGAAGTTGAGGTTAGGTGAGTTGAGAAAGTTGAGGTTAGGTGAGCTGAGATTAGGAACCTGAGGTGGGTAGCCAAGGTGATAGGAAAAACCAGTGTTTGAACTCTAGAATCTGCACTCTTAGCCACTTGCTATACTATCTTATTTTTATCATTAATGTTATGTTAGCTCTTTTGCTATTAGTAGCAGTACTATATCTGAGAGATGCAAAATCCTGTTGTTAAATAGCATGACAGGGAAGGGCTTTATATATTTCACTTTAGTCAAGGCCAGAAATTTTATTGAACTAATGTGTTATAAGGTCAAATTCTTTTTTTAACTTTCATTTTTCAGTTTGAAGTTTCATAGATACCCAAGGCAAATTAACTGTATTTGCTCATTAAAATTTTCACTAAAGTGAGCAATGAAATAGAACTAGGGACATAGTAAGATCTCTTTACTAAGAATGATTCATAGAGAAAATGCATTTGCTTGGTAATTTTCAATCACGTGTAACTGCAGAGCTCATAGATTTCTCTTTGGGGTGGGAGCTGAATGTCCTATCCACTAAGTCTCATAGTACCCTTTACCCCAACCCTTCTCCTATTCCCTGGCCTGCAGGCCTAGAGATTCTTAAAATATGATTGGAAAAGTTACTGGTCTACTTCTGTCACATAGTGCCATTTCTAAGCTTTAGCAGATAACCAGCAAGGATTTCCATAGTCATGCGTTTGTTATCCTGTCATGCAGGGAAGCCAGCAGTGTATTTATCTATTAGTCACTTTTCCTGGGCTTGTGCTTTTTGTATTGTATAGAATGTTAATACGACTTTGAAGAGAATATTTCTGCCATTTGCTTTCCTTTGTGAGAAGATTGGAATCGATGGCTTTAACTCCACAGTAATTCTGCTCTGTTGCTTTTCTGTGGTAGACAGCCTAAAATATGGCCCAGTGGTCCCCACTGCCTGTTATGCACACTGTGCAGAATTGCTTCCTCTTGAGTGTAGGAACCTGTGACTTGCTTCTAAATACTAGAATTTGGACAGAGTGTGGGGATATCATTTCCTTGAATAGATTAAATAAGATTCTGACTTCTGGTTTGCTTGCAGACTCTTTCACTCACTAGCTTTGATGAAGTGAGCACCATTTTGGGAGCTACTATATGGAAAGGCTCACAGAGGAAGGAAATGGGGGCAGCCTGTAGCTAGAAACAAGCAGCCCCATGTGATTTTGGAAGCGGATCATCCTTGGTTGAGCTTTCAGTTGAGTGCTCAGCTGACACCTTGACCAGAGCCATAATGAGAGACCCTGAGCAGGGGACCTTCTTGAGCTGAGTCTGGATTCCTGATCCTTAGAAACTGTGAGGTAATAACTGTGTATTGTTTTAAGTTGCTAAATGTATGGTAATTTGTTATTCAGCAATAGGTAACTAATATGTTGTATATATACGGCATTTTTATACTGATGAAATCAGATGAAAATGTTCATTTAGGAGTCCCAAAAGGGCAACCTGAAAAACATGTGATTAGATAGTACCGAACTGCCCTTGTTGCGGGGAAGGGAGAATTCCAGGCTGATTGGATAAGAAACACGTGTCCTTCAGAAGTCTTCTTGTTGCCTTCATAAAATGCTTACCTGCCAACAGCATGGAGGCTGCATTTCCTCATAATCCCGAGGCTCAGTGTGCTCCTCCTATGTGCTTGTCTCCAGTGGTGTCTCTGCCTGGCATTGTGTGCTGAAGCATAACCTCAGAGTAGCTTCGGTACCTCCCTTAAAGTTCTTTTAGAGCTAAATTCAAAATTATGATTTGAATTCCTGTTAACATTCTTGGTTATTTGAAACTGATTTAAAGTTTAGTTATTGTGTTTTTTCCACCTCTTTTATTAAGGCTAGTCATTACACAGATAATGTGGACTGTCTACTACATCCAGGCACTGGGAATATTCATGTCCTATGGAACATGCATTTCAGTCAAAGAGACAGATAGCTAGTTGTGAAACAGATAAGAATTTCAAACAGTGATAATTTCCATGAAGAAAATAACACAGGTGAGTAAGAGCATAACTTTGGAGGCAGAGGCTTGTGGGGTCAGGGAAGGTCTGTGAAGAGGCACATCAGTCAAAGCTTCTGGATGCAAGCTATAGAAATTTCTGGATCACTTTAGGCAGATTTAAATGTAGTAGAAGAATATGTAGCAGAGGTGAGGAAGCAGCCTTCGAAGAGTATGCCACAGGAACAATGCTTCAGTCGTGACCTGGGGATGAGCTCCAATGTTGTGGCAGGCTCTTCTGACCCCAGCTGTGCTGGACCGTGGCCACTGACACCATGTTGAAGTCACTGTTTCTGCTACCACTGAAAGCTAGACCTATGCACTGCTGTGGTCACCACGTGTTCCAGAAGGGATTCTCCATGATTCCTTGTTTTTTTTTAATGCCAACATCTGATGGACAGAGCCTAGCTCATATGGCCACGGCCAAGCTGCTGGGAAAGTGGTATCTGGCATTTTTGGCTGTGTAAATAAAGTAACAAATGTCAACTCAGGAGGTAATATTTAAGCAGAGGATGGAATCACAGGAAGAAGCCATGCAGTAATCTGGGGGCACAGCTTCTTAGGCAAAGGGGATAGCAAAGCCAGTAGGGCATGCTATGTTTCAGGAACTAAGACTCAGTGGGTAAGGGAGAGGGTGAAGAGAGATGACATCACAGAGAGGGTAGGAGCCAGGTAATATAAGTACCTTGTAAAGCAGCATCAGAAGCTTGGATTTTATTCCAAGTGCAACAGGAAACTGCCTGTATTAGTTTCCTAGGGCTACTATAAAAATTACCACAAACTTGGTGGCTTAAAACAACAAATTTATTCCGTCACAGTTCTGGAGGCCAGAAGTCCCAAATATTTCCTTACATAATATCAAAAATTCACATTTGTTAACATCACTACTCATTTTGTCAGTGAGTCATTAACTATAGGGAAGCTGTCAAGCCTATGGTGGCAGATACAAGTTTTCCAAGGTTCTAATTTTTTCCTCAAAGTTTTTTGGCAATTGCTCATTGGCAGTTGGCTGTTAATTGTTTTCTTTAAAATGACAGGCTTACTTCATTTGTTTTTGAGGAAATGTTTGCCAAATACTCATGTTTAAATAACCATAGTTGGTCTTATAGATGTTTTTTTTTTCCTCAGTAAAAATGGTGTTCCATGAAAAAAAAAAAAGAGTCTGGTTCAACTTTAACTCAAATGCTTTTCCTCAAAACAACCATCATACCTCATTATGGAGCAAGAGCACTTTATGTGTATTCCCATTTGATCACAGACATAAAAAAGACAAAATCAAGTTTTGCTAAAATGTATTGATTTTACTGTTTTCTCACTAATTTTAAGTGTTTCTATTACTATGAGTGAATTAAGCATCATTTTATACATTTAAAACATTTGTATTTGCTGTTCTATGAATTACCAGTTCACATCCTGTCCATTTTTTCAGTTAGGTTATTGATCATTTACTCAATGATTTGGTAAGAGCTCTTTGCCACACAGATTGGCTCTTAATTTGTAATCTGAGTTGAAGATATTTTGAATTTGTTGATCTTCAAATTTTGCTCATGATGGTTTTTACTATGTAGAAATTTTATTTTTATTTTTTATTTCTTAATTAATCTTTTATTGCTTTGGAATTGGGTCGTACTTGTCTCTCACAACTTCATTTTAAAGAATCTTTATATTTTTGTTTGGTGCTTCTGAAGTTTCATTGTTTATATTTATTTCTTTGACCTTTTTGAGACTTATTCTTATATATTAGGTAGAATCTAATTATTTTTCCAGATAATTACCTAGCTTTTTTACTTAAAAAAATCTTAAGATTTCCTGATATCTCTTATAGAGGTCTTGTATGGAAAATAATTGGTCACTAGTATTTTGCTGAATTCTGAGTGGTGTACAGCAGTGTGCCATTTGCTCTATACTTTTTCATACAAAATATCATTATCTTACCAATGTTGAGACTTAAAATAGTGATTTCAGCAGAGCCTATTAAATGTGCATTATTTTTGTTTTTGTTTTTAAGAGCCTTATTGAGATACAATTAACATTAAACTACATATACTTACTAAATTATTGTATTTTAAAATTTTGAAAATACGCATTTGGCTCTGTCTGTGGAAGAGGCCAAGGGGCAATGGCAACCTAGTAACTATGAGCACAATTAGTATCTAGACTTTGGTGGCTAAATACTATTCCTCATTAAAATAATCCCGGGCTCACTGGAAGACTGCCTGTCACTGGGTCTGAGCAGGAATATGAGCTTGGGACATCTCATGTCACAAAGCGAGGAAGATTAATGGGTTGTATTAAAAACAGGGGTCAGTATGAAGGAACTTCCTTTAGTCAGTTATGAGACCATTTAAGCATCAAAAAAGTGACTAGAATTGATAGCCAAAGAACATATGAAAACCAATAAATTTACAATGATACTTAAAAAGAGGAGAGAATAAGAAGACCCAACAGAAAGGAATAATTAGTAACTCACTAAATGCCTAATAAGTAACTAGTACACTAACTTCTTACTCTGACAATTAGCAATTAAAAGGAAGAAAATAAGCATTTACTCTGACTTTCTTGTACATAATGGACTTCTACCAAATAGCTCTATTTTATGTGGAAGTGTTTTTTTTTAATAGAAGTATTCTAAATAATATATGATAGGAACGATAAAATTAGGATAGTATCATTTTGTAATTCCTAATTAAATAATTGAATCAGGCAACATGTAATGGATGGAACCATTATGTGAGAGAAAGGTTGAGGGGAACCATATAATGGAGATATTTACTGAACCTGTTAATCCACCTTAGTATCTCTAAAGGTGGAAAAACTAATCTGTTCCTCCTGGGGTAAAGTGCACACCACATATGAAGTATTCTTCTAAGAAGTTGAATCTCAATTTAGCCAAGACACTATAACTAAATTCCACTTACAGAGAATATGAGGGATAATAAAAAGAGACACCAAAAGGAAGCCAAAAGGCAAGTCTAATATGTGGGACATTCCTATAGAAAAACTAATCTGTTTTCTGCAAATAAGCAAACAAATGATGTGGGGCACTTCAAATTAAAAGAACACTTATTTGGATCCTGATTCAAACAAAACAGCCATAGAACACCTTTTTGAGGCGATTATGAAAGTTTTTTTGCTTTTTTGTTTTTCTTTTAAATTAATTTATATTTTTTATGATGACATTGGTTAACGAAATCCAACAAGTTTCAGCTGTACATTTTAACAGTAAGGCATACATATATTTACACTGTGCGTTCACCTCTCATAGTTTGATTTCTTTCTGTCACCACATATTTGACCCCTTTTACCCCATCTATCTCTCCCCTCCTCCCTTCCCCCACCCTCTGGTAACTAGTCCAGAGTCCATGTCCATGAGTCTCTGTTAATTTGTCCTGTTCATATGTTGATTTTAGGTTTATATCACACATGTAAGTGATACAATGTGATTTTCTACTTTTTCTGTCTGGCTTTTTTCACTTACTATGATAATCTCGAGGTCCATCCATGTTGTCTGTTGCAAATGGCAGTATTTCATCTCTTCTTATGGCTGAGTAATGTTCCATTGTATAAATGTGCCACAGCTTCATTAGCCAATCACCTATTGTAGGACACTTCAGTTGCTTCCATGTCCTGCCACTGTGAATAATGCTGCTATGAACATCAGTGTGCAAACATCTTTTTGGATATGGGTTTTCAAGTCTTTGGGGTAAATACCCAGTAGAGGAATTGTTGGATCGTATGGTAGATCAATTTTTAGTTTTTTGAGGAACCTCCATACTGTTTTTCTTTGTGGCTGTGCCAATTTGGAGTCCCACCAGCAGTGTTTGCGGGTTCCTTTTTCTCTGCATCCTCTCTAACACTTGTTATTACTTGTCCTGTTGATTATAGCTATTCTAACACGTATGAGATGGTATCTGATTGTGGTTTTGAATTTTATTTCTCCTAATAGCTAGCCATGTTGAACATCTTTTCATGTTTGTTAGCCATTTGTATGTCCTCTAGGGAAGTTCTATTTGGTTCTTTTTGAAGGTTTCAGTCTCCTGATCTAGTTTTTTTTTCTGTTCCTGAAATTATTAATGTGATTTGTTTCATATTTCACTGAGTTTTTTTTTTTTAGAAGTACTATTCTGAATTTGCTGTCATTCAAGTTGCATATTTCTATGTCTTTAAGCTTATTTTCTGGAGAGTTTTCTCTTTTTTTTTTTCTGAGCTGCCTTGTCACCTTGGTTTTTCATGGTGTTTAATGGACTATTTCTCCATATAGGCAGTAATGCAAGTGTGTTCTGCTTTTTTCCCACAAAGAAGATTTATTATATATTGGTCTCTCTAGCCTGTTGCAAAGAAGGTATTTTTGTTTTGGTTTCCAGTAGGTGGTGTCTAAGTCTTTTGTATCTCCACTTTATCTAAAGCCTTAATAATGCTTTTTTCTTTTTTCTTATAAGTGTTTAATCATGCTTTGTACTTTCAATCTCAGCCCCTGTCAGTGTTAGCAACAGTTTTGGTAGCGTTTACTCAGATTCCCCTGGGGCTCCGTGATGGTCCATCTCAGAGGATATGGGGCAGGGGCCCTCTGCGTTGAGGGATGGGGGCTATGGCTCAGCCTCAGTTTTCAGCCATGGCTGGTAAAAATAAACTTTTGTTTCTCTGCTGCCCCACTTCCCTGCTTTCTGCCCCGACTGGGCCCTGCCACCAGCCACTTGGAGCTCTCAACTCTCAGGCAAGGTTGTTCAAGGAACTCACTGCACCTTCTCCTCTTCCCCTCCTTCTGCAGGGATCTCTGGATTTGAGAGACAGCTTCTTTGTTTCTCCCAGTCAGCCACCCTACACATGTGGTTCTGATCTTGATTGCTTTTGTGTGCAGATCCCACACTCAAATATGCTGGTGTGCAGTTTGGGTGTTTTTTGTTGAGTTTTAGATGTTCAGCTTATTGTTGTTTCAAGGGGAGAGATCTGGGGACATCGCTCATTCTGCCATGTTTCTGACATCAGGAAAGTTTGATTGTTGACAGATCATTATACATTATCAAATAATTATTGTTAATTATTGTTAATTAAATGTAAGAAAACATCCACATTTTTAGAGATACTTATTAAAAGTTGCAGGAATTGAATGACATGACTTTTGTGCTTTAACATACTTCAGCAAAGTAAAAGTGGAAAAGAAAATCAAGCATATTTAGCAAAGCTATGGTAACTGTTAAGTCTGAAAGTTGATTATACTGGTTTCTTTACTTTTGCATATGTTTAAAAGTGTTAATAAAAAATATTTCCAGACTATTTAGGAATTAAAGCAAATAATAATGCTTGCCTAAACTAAGACAAAGACAGTAGGATAACATTGTGTTCCCAACTACGAACTAGCAAAATGCTAGCTACATACTAGGTATTCAGAACTACTTTTAATGAATGAATATATTTTTTTTATAAGCTACAAGTCATTTCAGGAAACATACCCTGTTTTTATAGTTTTTGTATCTCTACATGTCCTATTCATTCGTTCCTTCAACAAATATTAATTGAGCATCCACTATGTGTCAGACACTGTTTGAGGTTAGATATTGTTGAGGCCATGTTTACTCCATGGAGCTTATATTCATTACATTGTGTAGTGGATAGAAATGGATTATATTTTAGAAAGGTAAGCAGATATAATGGTTTTATGTCATAGTATTTATTTCTTTACCGAAAATAAAAATTTAATGGTAGAGAATAAGGAGTGACTGAGGAGTCAACATGTGATTGTTGCTCCTTAAAAAAGAATATTCAAAGTAGAAAATATTTGAGCTGAGTTCCGGATGACAAAGAGCCAGCCATTCCTTGAGGCAGGAAAAATCTCAGCATATTGTAAGATAGAATGCAAGATGGTATGCCTAGGCAAGGTGAGTGAAGGACAGGTCTGAGAGGTGAGATCTGAGAGATAGTCAAGGCCCAGATCATGTAGGATCTTTTAGGCCAGGCTAAGGCTTTGGGATTCATTATGGTGTAATGGGAATGCAATAGAAAATTTTAAGTAAGAAAGTGGTATGATGTGATTTAGGGTTTCAAAACGTAAACCGGGCTGCTGCATAGAGAACTGATAATAGGAAGGTAAGCTATTAGGATGTTCTTATAGTTGTTCAGAGAAGAAATATTAGTGGACTAGACCTTAGCAATATATATCATGAGAAGTCATTGAATTTTGGGTATATTTTAGAAGTAGAAATGACAAGATTGGACTTGGGGCACGGAGGAAGAAGAATTAATAGGGTGACTATTAGTTTTGGGCTTAAGTGAAAGAGTACATTTTAGGGACATTAACTAAGCTAAAGACTTGGAAAAGAGGGGAAAACAATCACATTTTCAATCAAGTGTGTTGTGAGTTGTCAACAGAAAATGAAGACATGGAGGAGGCAGTAGGATATTGTTCTGAGCTCAAAGAAGAGATCAGGGATAGAAATATAAGTTTGAGGCCCATTAGCATGGAGATGGTCATGGATAGATTAAATCACATAAGGAGAATGCAGATAAGAGAAAAGGGCTCAGGATGAAGCCCTGGACATTCAGAATTTAAGAGAATGAGGAAAAGGAACCTGTGTAGTAAGAGAAAAATAGAATGACAGAAGTTAAGAGAAGAAAGTAGGGTATTTCAAAAAGGAGGAAATGCTCAAAATGTGTTAATGTTGAGGGGTCATGTAAGAATGAAGAAAGAATCCAAAAATCAATGTATTACACTATGTCACTAGAATAAAGGAAAAAACCACATGATCATTTCAATAGACACAGTAAAAAAACATTTGACAAAATTCAACACTCCTTTATGAAAAATACATTCAAACTAGGATTGGAAGGGAACTTCCTCAATATAAAGAGCTTCTATGAAAAACCTACAGCTAACATCCTGTTTGCTGTTGAAAGACTGAAAGTTCTTCCCCTAAGATTAGAAACAAGACAAGGATATCTGCTCTCATGATTTCTGTTTAACATTGTAGTGGAGGTTCTAGCCAGGGCAGTTAGGCAAGAAAACAAAGTAAAAGTCATCCATATTGGAAAGGAAGAAATAAAGTACATTTTCAGAAGACGTTATCTTATATATGGAAAATCCTAAGAATCTGCAAAATCAAAAACCAAACAAAACCATATACATACTCAAAAACCCTATTAGAACTAATAAATGAGTTCAGCAAGATTGCAGGTTACAAGATAAATTTATAAAAATCAATTGTATTTCTATGCTGAAGCAATGAAGAATCCAAAAAATGAAATTAGGAAAACAACTCCATTTATAATATCAAAAAGGATAAAAATCTTTGGAATAAATTTATCAAAAGAGGTGCAACACTGGTACTTTGTAAACTACAAAATATTGTTGAAAGAAATTAAAGAAGACCTAAATAAATGGAAATGAAGTCCATCTTCACAGGTTGGAAAAAATATTGTCAAGGAAGCAATACTACCCAAATTGATATACAGATTCAATGCAATACCTATCAAAATATCATTTGGTTTCTTTACAGAAATTATTAAGCTGATCATTAAACTTATATGAAAATTCAAAAAGTTTTGCACGGAGGGAATAGAAATGATAATAAGAGTTCAGTATAAGTAGGAATTTAAAAAAAACAATGTTGAAAAAGCAAAACAAAGTTGGAGGACTCATAATTCTTGATTTTAGAACTTGTTATAAAACAGTGATCAAGACAGTTTGATACTGGCATAAGGACTGACATATAACATAACTCAATTGAATATAATTAAGAGTCTAGAAATAAGCCCTCATTTTTATAGACAATTGATTTTTGAAAAGGGTGCAAAAACAATGGGTGGAAGGGATAGTATTTGAGCAAATGCTGCTGGGATAACTGAATACCCGTATGCAAAAGAATGAAGATGGATGTCTACTTCACACCATGTACAAAAGTTAATTAAAAATAGATCTAAGACCTAAATGTAAAAACCAAAACTTAAAACTCTTGAAAGAAAACAGAAGTTGTTGTGACTTTGGATTTGTGAATGGTTTCAGACATATAACAGCAAAAGCACATGCAACAAAAGAAAAAAGATAAATTGGATTTTATCAAAATTAAATACTTTTGTGCAGCAAAAGACACTATCAGAAAGTAAAAGACAATTCATATAATTGTAGAAAATATTTACGAATCATATATCTGTTAAGATACTTGTATATGGAATATATTAAGAACTTTTATAATGAATAATAAAAGACAAATGACCCAATTAAAATATGAGCAAAGAATCCAAATAGAAATTTCTTAAAGGAAGATATACAAATGGCCAATAAGTTATGAAAAGATGCTCAACATAATTAGCCGTTAAGGAAATGCATATCAAAACCATTAGATATGACTTCACATCCACTAGGATGGCTACAATTAAAAAGACAGTTAAGGAGAAATTGGACACCCTCATGCACTGCTGCTAGGAATGTAAAATGGTTCAGCTGATTTGGAAAAAAGTTTGTCAGTTCCTCAAAAGGTTAAAATTAGAATTACCATGTGATCCAGCAATTCCACTCCTAGATATATAACCTAGAGAAATGAAAACATATACTCACATGGAAATTTATATGTAAATGTCCACAGCAGGATTATTCATAATAGCCAAAAAATGCAAACAACCCACCCAAAGGGCCATCAACTGATGAACAGATAAATAAATTGTTGTATATCTGTACTATGGAATGATGTTTAACAATAAAACAAAATTAAGTACTGATAGATATTACAAAGTAATGACCCTTGAAAACATAAAACTGAGTAAAAGGAGTCAGTCATAAGACACCATAGTTCATGATTCCATTTACACAAAATGTCAAGACTAAGCATTTCTACAGAGATAGAAAGTAGATCAGTGATTACCTAAGGGCTGGAGGGAGGGGGGACAAGAGGACAAGAGGGAAAGTGGAGTGAATACTAATGAATACAGAGATTTGGCGGGGGGGGGTGGTTAATAAAAATATTCTAACATTGTGATGATGGGTGCACAACTTTATACTAAAAACCATTTAGTTGTGTATTTTAAATAAGTGAATTATATTATATGTCAATTATATCTTAATAAAGCCATTATTAAAAAACAACAATTAAGACAGAGAATTGATCATCAATTTTGCAAAATGGACCACCGATTTTATAAAGTAGAGTAACCTCGATATTAAACGTTTCAAGATTAGTCAGAGTGGTTTGAAATGGAGACTACTCTGAAAATGTGGGTATATACTTAATAAGCCATTTATTTCATTTTATTTTATTGTCTGACTTCTTAGTTTTTTTATTGTGGTAAAATTTACCATCTTAACCATTGTTAAATGTATAGTTCAGTAGGTTACATATCTTTACATCATTTTAAAAGGATCTCAAACTTTTCATCTTGCAAATCTGAAACTTTATACCCGTTAAACACAACACCCTTTTTCCTCCTCTCTGAGTTCCTATTAATTACCATTCTACTTTGTTTCTATGAATTCGATAGCTTTAGATACCTCTTATAAGTGGAATCCTACAGTAATTATCTTTTTATGACTGGCTTAATTCATGTAACAATTTTCTTAAGCTTCATCCATGTTATACAGTTTTGTAGGATTTCCTTCCTAATACTCCGTTTTATGTATATATCACATTTTGTTTATTCATCCATTATTTTGTTCCTATACATTTGGGTCATTTCTACCTCTTGGCTATTTATTGAGATTATTGCTGTAGTGAACATGGTTCTGCAAATATGTCTTCAAAGCCCTCATTTCAATTCTTTTGGGTCTACTAGAAGTGGAACTGCTGGGTCATATGATAGTTTTATTTTTTTTTAATTTGAGGAACCTCCATACTGTTTTCCATACAGGCTACACCATTTTACAATCTCACCAACAGTGTACAGAGGTTCCAATTTCTCTATATTCCTCATCAACAGTTGTTATTTTCTTTTTTTGTTTTTGTTTTTGATAATATCCATCCTAATGGGTGTTATGTGATGTTTTGGTTTTAATTTGCATTTCTCTGATGATTAGTGATGTTAATCATCTTTCATATGCTTCTTGGCCATTTGTATATCTTCTTTTGGGAATGTCTATTCAAGGCCTTTGCCCGTTTTCTAATCAGTTTCTTTAACTCTAGTCCTTGAAATGTAGGAGTTTGTTGTATATTTTGGATATTAACCCATTATCAGATATATGATTTGCAAATATTTTCTCCAATTTCCTAGTTTGCCTTTTCACTCTATGCCTTTGATGTACAGATATTTCTAAATTTGATAGTCTCGTTAATTTTTGCTTTTGTTGCCTGTGCCTTTAGTGTCATATCCAAGAAATCACTACCAAGTCCAATATCACGAAGCTTTTCTCTTATGTTTACTTCTAGGAATTTTAGTTTTAGGTCTTACATTTATATCTTTAATCTATTTTGAGTTAATTGTTACATACAGTATAAGAGTTTAACTTCATTCTTTTGCATGTGGATATCGAGTTTTCCCAGAACCATTTCTTGAAGAGACTGTCCTTTCTCTTATTGACTGGTCTTGGTACCCTTATCAAAGATCATTTGATCATATATTTGAGGTTTATTTCTGGACTCTGTATTCTATTTATTGGTCTACTTATCTGTCTTTATGCCAGTACCATGCTGTTTTGATTATTGTGGCTTTGTAATAGGTTTTAAATAAGGAAGTACAAGACTTTCAACTTCACTCTTCTTTTTCAAAATACTTTTGGCTATTTAGGGTCCCTTGAAATTCCATCTAAATTTTAGGAGAAATTTTTTTATTTCTGAAGAATTTCCATTGGGATTTTGATAGGGATTGTGTTGAATTTGTAGATCACTTTGGGTAGTTTGAATGTTCTTTTTGATGCTATTATAAATGGAATTGTTTTCTTAATTTTCTTTTCCAGAACGTTCATTGTTAATGTATAGAAATGCAAGTGATTTTTGTGGCCATTTATTTTTAAATATGTCTTTTTATTATAAAGAAGTTTTAGAAATTATAAAATAAGACAAGATTTTAAAAAATGAGGAAAAGAGACATCTATAATTCCCTAGACAACCAGCCCCAGGCAAACAAAATTTTGTTTTCAGTCTTTTTCTCTGTTTTAAGAAAAATTTGTTGACTTAAAAAAAATATATAATCATGGATGGATCTTGAGATTATCATGCTAAGTGAAATAAGTCAGACAGAACACGTTTGAGATCCATATGATTTCATTTCTATGTGGGATATAAGACAAAGCAGCAAATGAACAAGACAAACACAAATTCACAGACACAGACAACAGTTCAGTGGTTATTAGAGGGAAAGCGGGGAAGAGGGAGGTAGATAAGGGTAAAGGGAATCAAATATATGGTAGGACACACAATACAATATACATACGATGTATTGAATTGTACACTTGAAAGTAGTATAATTTTATTAACCAATGACCCTCCAATACATTTAAAAAAGGAAAAAAATTAAAAAGTTATAATCAGATATATATATAATTTTATATTCCCATTCACTTTACACGAGATTAAGTATTGCTTTGTTGTTACTATCATCATTACATTTCGAATCAACTGTTGTCTTATGATTTAATTCTTTTGAACATTTACCTTGTTTCAAATTTTTCTCCAGAAGAAATGGCTTGTAGTGAACATTCTGCTTATTAAAGTGTTTATTTAATATTATTTCCTAAGATTAATTTACAGAAGCATAATTACGGAGTCAGTAAATATAAATATTTTTGAGGTTCTTGATATATATTTGCCAAACTGCAATTGCTTTCCAAAAGTTGTAGTAATCTATATTGTCACCAGCAATATATCAATGATCCTGTTTTACCACAGCTTCATTTGCATTAAGAATCTTGTGCATGTGTGTATTTTTAAGACACCTTATTTTTAATTTACAGTTCTTCAAGTATTTGTGAAATAAAATTTTCCTATTTTTATATTTGTTTTCTAAATTCATTTTATCTATCATTAATTGACTTTTCAAGATTTTTGTTCATTTCTTCATTAGAGCATGATGATTTTTCATTTTATTTGTATGGGTTCTTTATATAAAAAATTAATTCATTGTCAGTCACATTTTGACCAATTTCTCAGCCAATTGTCTGTATTTTAGTTATACTTTAATATCCAGAAGTTATACTTTTTATATAATGAAATCTGGGAATCTCCTTTGTAGTTTTTCACTGCTTTTATAAAAGCTTAACAATCCTTCATCCTCTAATTTGTATCAACTATGCAAATCAATTTTCTTCTGTTGTTACAGGTGCTCTGTAATATATCTGGAAATGATTTTAGTATATGGTATGCAAGATATTTATTTTAAAAAATTATAGTTTTAGTAAAACTGTTGGTGATAGACTAAAAGTTTCTTGACATATTCACTCTTTGGTTTCCTTGACTTTCCCAGACAGGAGATCACTGAACACAGCCTCTGTTTCCTCAGGCTATAGCAGCCCAAGCTACAGTCAGGAAAGATGGGTTCCCCTTCCTTCCCTCTGTTCAGCATACTAACTGCTGGTTCCCTTGCTAGTGTCATGACGACTCTCCAGGGACTGCTGCCCCTGTTGTCCCTCCAGATATCTTCCTCTTTTGCAGAATGAGGGAAAAGTCTACCTCAGATGTTAGCCAGCAGTGCCCCACAGCCCTTCTTTCATTTCAGTTGTTCTGATTTCAGTTGTTCATTCAACTTTCCACCCTCCCCACTGATAATTTTTTCTGGACATCTCCTCAAAAGATCCATGCCTTTTGTACCTAGAGTAGCCTAAGCTACTTTGCCATGAGATTGTCTTCAGGATAAATTTCTTTTTCATTTGAACAGCTCCTCCTCAATTAAGGAGAAGCCATTATTTTCTGATTGCCTTTTAACTTTTTGCTTGAGAGAGGTGGAGGGATTGTGGGTGGGGGCCACCTATTAACCCAGCTTCATAGTGATCATTTTCATGAAGTCTTTGAGGCTCGTTATAAATAAAATTTCAATCAGGCACTGTTCCTACCTTCAGTGATGCTAGAAGTTATGAGTTCCTGCTATAGGTCTGACTCTGGGAACTTTATTAAAGCGTTAGAAAAAACCAACCTCTTTAAAACTGAATTTTTATTGCCTAAAGAGGAATCTGTAAAATAAGGAGGATAGGGAGAATACAAATAAATGAAATCTAAAAGTAGTCCGCCAGTCTGATGAAAGCCAATACTGGATAGCAGATCTCTTAGAAAATAACAAAAATAAACTGTTGAATGTCTCTCCATCGTGTTCTCTCCTAATACCCTAGTAGAATACTAATGAGTACCAGAATGGCCAAAACATGGCCATCAAGAAAGCCAGAAGAGAAGTTCCAGGACAAACCACTAATGGTATACTCAAGCTTGAACTGAATTGGCTCTATCACAGAAACAGAATCATCCTAATGAAGTGTTATTCTAGTTTATTACAATAGTAGGAAATTATGAAATAGTTATGGAATGATACACTCTAGTGGACAATTAATGATAGTTATATGGTCTACCCATGGTAGACCTGCTTGACACTTGTCATAACATTCATTTGAGAAATAAGGGAGAAAACCAGTTGTGTTCCTGTCCTTAAAAACAAAGGGTTATTTTTCAGATTGTGGCAGAACCTAAATTTCTTAAGGACTTAAAGATTAGTCAGTGTTTGACAGATATTTGGTCACACTGACTATAAAAGATGTTCTGATATGATTCATTATTTCTTAAAGGGAGAAAATCTACTTCCAGTACTGAAGTCAGAGAAATCCTATAACTTGACTCCTCTGTAAGGTGACTTGCTTCTGGCATTGGCTGCCATTATTTTGTCAAGTTTTTTTCTCCTTTCCCTTTAAATTTCTTCTGGCTACACTCTATTATTCCATAGACCTTTAGGTTTTCTCTCTTTGTAATGTGATGTCCTATTCACTATTTACAGGAAGCTGTCTTGCTTTAGTGTAGTCTTTCTCAGCTGCTTCTGCTTTACTTAGCTGACTGGGGTCTTGTTTCTTTAGGCTTTTTCTTGTTGAATGAGCCTGTACTATTTTATTACTCTATCATAAAAAAAGTATGGATTTCAAAAAGTGAGTTGAGTCACATGTATCGAAGTAATAAAAAAGAATATTTAGTTTAATCAATTTGATTGTTTCTTAAAATTCATTTAATAAAAAAAGCACGTTAAACTATGTCCCTTTCATCCACCTTCTGAGACATGCCCATACACTCATTTTCATCTTTTTATTTTTTAAATTTAGTTTTCATTTTCATCACTTATACACAAACAGCAGTTAAAGAGTCAAATAGTTGCACTGGAATTATTACCCCCAAAATGCCTCTAGAATGTCACATCAACTCTTAGAATTTTGCAACCACTTTCAATTCCCTTTTGTTGTTGGTTTTGGTTTTAAGTCTGTACCACTAAGTAACATGCTTATGTGGACATTTCTTGATTTTTTTCTAATTGTAAGCATTATCTATTGATTTCTCACTTTGGAAGATTGGGATTTAGTTTTATTCCACTTCTATTCCCAGTATCTATAGTCACAATTCCTCTCCATTCACTCTTCCATTATTTTTAACAGTATAGCTTTGGTTATATCAATATACAGTGTTGCCTTATTATAGCTATATAAGGCTTTTGAACTGAACCATTTGTTATGCAATGTATGCTTTTTTTTGTATTGCTGAACTTTTTGTATCCTCTGAAATTAATAAACTTTTTGTTTCATTTGCTCCATTTTCTCTGTATTTATCATTGAGTTAATTTCTAACTCTCCTCAAATTGTGGAAGTGTTCTTTCAACTCAATAAAACTCAGTTATTCATTAGTTTTGTCTTTGAGTCTTCAGACCTGCTATAATTGGCCCTAGTGCACAATTCACAGCCTATGATCTTCATCCACCATCATCCTTAGAGTTTCTCTCTGTCTGTCTTGAATCATGTCTCTCCTGGATCTTATGTTTTCTTCTTTTTTGGTTTATACTCTTTCTTCAGTGGAATACCCCCTCAAGTAGTTTCCTGAGAAAGAATGCATAGGAGTAAAGTTCTGAGACCTTGCATGTCTGGAAAGGTCTTTAGTCAGTCTGTACATTCAGTTGATAGTTTGGATATAGAATTCTAAGTTGGAAAAGATTTTCCCTCAGAATTTTGGAGCTAGTAGCCTCTATTGTCTTTTATGATCCTTTGATATGTGATTTTCTTTTTTGGAAGCTTTTAGGATGTTCTTATTGCCCTTACTGTTATAAAATTTTATGGTAATATGCTCCCTTGTAGTTTGTTTTCATTCATTGCCTGGGCAATTAACATTACATCTTTTCAGTCTGGAAGCTATTGTTTCCTAAATTGTTTGTTGATAATTTTCTTCTTCTTCTTTTTTTTTTTTTTATATTTTCTCTTTTTGGAACTTCTGTTATTTGGTTATTACACTTCACAGACTGATCCTGTAATGTTTTTGTCTTGCTTTTATCAATCTCTTTTACTTTTCCTCTACTTTCTGAGAGATTTACTTATTTTTGTGTATGAATTTTTCTAATGAATTTTCATGTACATTGTTACAGTTTTAATTTCCATAGGTTTTTTAAAAAAATAGAACCTTGTTGTTTTTTTTCCCCAAGTATCCAGTAGTTCCTTTTACATGTCTATGAGGATAGTAAAGATTTTTTTGAATACCTTACTTCATAGTAAAGACTATTTTTAAATAAATAAACTGTGCCATCTGCTCTTATTTAGTAATAGGGCAATAAAAAGCTAATTGGTAACTGTGCATATGTAGATAGACCTTTAAGAGTGAAAGCCTCACTGTAGGTTACCCTGGATGTTTTACTGGAGAACTTGCATTGTCAGTATCTTGAGGTCTGTTTTCTTGGACTATATATATTTTCCTGCTTAGCAGGTATTAGCTTGCTTGTTGTCATGTTCTGTGAACTTAAACAGCCAATGCTAAGACTTTGGGGCATTCTGTGGTAAAACTTGGGTTGCCCTATTGCTGGTTCTCCTATTGCTGGTTTAGGATTAAGCTTTTTCAAGGGCATACTGAACTTGCTGGCTTCCAAAATTTGTTTCTGTAATTTTCACTCTCATTCTTTTTGCTCTTGTGAATTAATATTTTTTAAAAAAATTCATTTTCTGTCTCACATATGGAGATTAGAGAGCACAAATACATGAGTATGTTTTTCCCTTCATTATTCACTGGAAGTTCCAACATTTCCTAAGACTACCAGGCAATTAAAAAATTTGGAAATATATTAAATATACCAATCATGACCAGTATCCACAAAATCTTAAATTTAGTATTGCATGACCTCTTCAGCTAGAATCTAATATCAAATCTTGGGTCCATGTCTGTACTTTTGCTTTCTCTCACTATACCTGGCATGGTGCTGAGGATACATTGGATAATGAAATATATGCTTGAATTTATCAATATGTGAATATATGGATAAGAATTATTTTCTGATCAGATTTATGTGAAGGAAATGAATAAGTACACAATATAATTATGTTCTTTTTTTTTAAACATTGGGCACCACATTATATTTCTCAGATACCTTTTCAATTGCTCTTTAAAACTAATCCTTAATAATACTATGTTTCCAATAGTAGTTTTCTTGGTTTATTTTTAAGAATTAGATAAAATATTGTTTAAACATTTGAAATAATGAAGCTAAGAGTAGGATAGTCCTTGCCATCACCCAGGTACTGGAATGGGATGGTTAAAGACCCAGGTGCTGGAGCAGAATGGTTAAGGACATGCTTTCTGGCTTAATTCCTTGGCTGTGTGACTCTGGGCAAGTTTTTAATTGCTTTGTGTCTTTCTGCTCATTTATAAAGGAAATAATAATAATAATAATAATAATAATAGTAAATCTGTTAGGGTAGTTGCATGGACTTTATTGGATATCTGTGTAAAACACTACAATTGCTGGTACTGAATACTCTCAACAAATTTTAGCTATGATGATGATTTTTGTGAATGGTAAAGATAGTAATTAATGTATATTTAATTGGAATTGTTTTAAATGTATACATTAATTTAGGAAGAATGGCAACCTTTATGATGTCTTCCTTTGTTTGAAGTTTTTGTGTACTTTTTAAGTGTCTTAAAGTTTTCCACATAAAGATTTTAGCATTTTTATTTAAGCTTACACATAGGTATTTTTTTTAATAGTTTTATTTTGAAATACTTATAGAAAAGTTACAGGAATAATAGAAGGATTTCCCAACATTTCTTCAACAAAAATTCCCCAGTTGTTAATTTGACCAATTGTTAAGTTTTTTTAATTAACCTTTTTCTCTCTATATATGTTTACAACTATTTTTTATTCTCAATTGAGAGTAAATTACAGACATTATCATTATCCTTTTAGTATTTTGGTGAATATTTTCTTAAAATAAATACACATTCCAACATAACTGAAGTATAACTACTGAAATCAAAAATTAATTTAATACAGAGACTTCATCTAATGCAGAGACCCCATTCAAATTTTGCCAGTTGTCCTAATGATGTTCATTATAGGACCATGATCCAAATCAGAATTACTTGTTGCACTGGGTTGTCATGTCCTTCTTTATGAAACAGTTCTTCAGTCTTTCTTGGCTTTGATAGCTTTAAAGCACACAGGACAATTTGGATTTGTATGTTGTTTCCTCATGATTTCAGTCAGATTCTATACCTGTCACAGAAATACCACAAAAGTGGTATGTTCTTTTCCGTGCATCATATTAGGGGGGTATATGATGTCAATTTGTCTGATTACTGGTGATAGTTACTTAATTAAGATAACTTACAACTATCTACATCACTTGTAAGATAATGTCAGCAGGATTCTCCACTGTTAGGACTAATTAATAAGCACTTTGTACTTACCAGCAATTAATGTTAGTTGACATTATTTTCTAAGGTAGAGCTTTCCTTTTACCCTTTATTTATTTGGTTAACTATATCAGTATATTTCTATTCCATTTACTGTGCCTATTTGTTCCTGATTTATTTGCTACTGTTAATTATTTTAATGCTCAAATAGTCTTAGGTTTGGCCAGTGTGGACCTGTCAGTTACATGCCATGTCCTCTTGACATTATCCAGCTCATTCCTGGAGCACAGTTTGGGGCACAATGTATTCTAGGTTTGTTTTGTGTTATCCCTGCTCATGAATCAGCCATTTCTCCAAGAAGCTCTGGTTTCCTTCTGTTGTGGATGATTAATAATTCAGAAGTGAGAAACATGAAATAGTGAGAGATGTCCCCATATTTTATCCCTTGAAGCAACAATTATCTGAACATCTAAAAATCAACGAAAACACACAACATGCACACCGGCATGTCTGAGCATGGGATCTACAGCAAATAAGAGCTACCACAGGTCAGAAAAGTGGGAGTCAAGCCATAGACTGGGAGAAACAGCTGCCTCATAGCTGGAGCTCCCTGCAGGAAGAGAGGGAGAAGACTCCCTAACAGGCATGCCTGAGATCTGTGAGCTCCACACATTGGCAGTGCCCAGGGATCAGGATAGAAAGCTGAGAAGTGGAGTAATCAATAGCCGACTACCAGCCAGGGTTTAAAATTTAAGGCTGAACTGCAGCAACCATCTCCCAATATCTACCAGATGGTAGCTTCACTCATATCCTCCAAGACCAACACCAGGGAGCCCTAGAGGAATCTGAGCAAAAACTAGTAACACTTTCGCTAACAGTGATGAGGATGGAGATTGAGGGAAGTGAGCATAATTAACTCTCTCTAAAAAAAAAAGGCATTATTAAGACGTCAGATAAAGCAGGGATCTAAGAGGCTTAAACAACACCTACTGGGGAAAAAAAAAAACTGCCTTTTTGGAAAAGGCTAAAGAGTGACCTTTATATTAAATATTTTTTCTGGAAAATAAATTAGAAACACCTCCATTAATGCCCAGGTAGAAAAATGTTGATTAAAAACCATAATACTTAGGTGTCAAGGAAGCTCAGAAAGAAAGAGAAATAATTCCAGAAAATAATCTCACAAGATTAAAATATGTGACTTAAATGACAGAGAATTCAGAATGGTACTTCTGAAAAAATTCCATGAGAAAAAAATTTATATAAGCAATTTCATGAATTATAAAAATGAACAATTACTAGCATAAGATCTATGGCAAAAAGAAAATCAATCAGAACATACAAAAATAAAGAAAACTATGAAACAGGTGAAAAAAGATAAACCAAGGTTGAGGAAAGATGAGTGATATCGAAGACAGAAATCTTCAATATCTGTTGAATCAGAAGGAAAAGGAAAGAAAAGAAAGAAAAAAATAATGAAAGAGAAATACAAGAAAGACCTGATACCATCAATAGAAGAAGCATAAGAATGACAGGAATTCTAAAAGGTGAGGAAAAGGAACAGTGACTAGAAAGAATTTTCAGATAAAAGAGGAAGAAAATGTCCCAAATCTAAGGAATGAGCTGGAGATTGAAAGACAAAAGTCAACTGAACACCCAATTATCTCAAGCCAAAAAGGTCATCTCCAAGACATTTTGCATTAAAATTATCAGACAACAATGACAAAGACAGAATTCGCAGGGCAGCCAAGGAAAAGAGATGGGAAACTATAAAGAAAATTGCATCCGATTATCGTCAGAAATCTCAGTGCAAACTTTTGAAGTGAGAAAAGGATGAAATGAAATGTTAAAATTGTTAAGTGAAAGGAAGTACCAGCCTAGTAGAACATTTACAACTAAGCTCTTCTTTAGATATGAAAAGAGATAAAGACTTTTCCGGACATACAAAAATTGAGAGAATTCACTATGAGGCCAGCACTAATGGATATACTGGAAGGAGATGACATGCCTAAAACAAATGACAGAAACAGAGGAGTACAACCGTTACTCAAAACTGGGCATTACAGTTCTTGAAACAGTAATAAACTGAACATCTAGAACTTACCCAAAACAACACCTAAAATGCACACCAGCACGACTGAGTGTGAGTCTGTGCATTATATCTACCACAGCAGAATAAAGTTCCATGAATGATTGAGAGTAAAAATGGTTCATTGAACACCAAGAAGAACCAAGGAGACAAGGCAGATCTGAAAGGAGAGAATTTGCCAGAAAATAAGCATAGAGACATGGAAATATGCAACTGAAATGGCAGAGAATTGGGGATGCTACTTCCGAAAAAAACTCAGGGAGATGAGAAACGAGTTATATGAAACATGTCAAGATTTGAAAAAGGGACAAAAAGACGAGGAGAGCAAGGAGTATGAAACCCTCAAATAAGAAAAAACCAGAAGAGATCTATTGGGCACAAAAGGAAGAAAGAAAAGAAAGAAAGAAGGAAGGAAGGGAGGAAGGAAGGAAGGAAGGAAAAGAGGATGGGAGGAAAAGTGGATGGAACGAAGGAAGCACAGAAAGAAAGAAAGAACACAAAACAGAAGTTGCGAGAGTCGCATACTGAAATGACAAGCTTGGGAAATAGCATCGACCAGATGGGCGAAAGGACCCTCAGTAGCGAAGACAGAAATCTAAAAATGAATCAGAAGAAGAAGAGAGTCACCAAAAAATGCAAAATAATGAAAGACAAATACAACTTATAGCTGTCACCATCAGGAGAGGAGGCATAAGAATAAAGGAATGAATGACTAGAAAACTTTTTCAGACAAATAGTGGATGAGAATGTCCCAAATCTATGGAAGGAGCTGGAGCTTGGAATTCAAGAAGTCAACAGGACAGCCATTGCTCAAGCCACAAAGGGCTTTTCCGAGACACATTGTGTGGAAATTATCAAACATCCAAGACAGAGACAGAATTCTCAGGGCAGTCAGGAGAAAGAAGACGGCATCCTATAAAGAAAAACCGACGCGATTATCGGCGAACTTCTCAGCGCGACTCTTTTGAGCAAGAAAATGATGGAATGAAACATTCAAACTGTGAAGTGAAAGGAACTACCAGACAAGAATGACGTATCCAGCTAAGCTCTCCTTTTGACACAAGGGAGACATACAGAAATGAGGTATTTTTGCAGGACGAGGCCTGCACTACAGGAAACACTGGAAGGGGTCGGCCCACCTAACACAAAATGACAGAAAGGAAATAAAGAGTTACGAGGACAGAGACCGTCGGGCAAATAGAAGCAGAGGAGTGCAACACTTACTCAGAACTTACTCAGCATTCTGAGCTGGCATTCTAAGAAGACAGGTGCTGGAGCAAAAGAGTCATGAACACTCACCATACATAGGGACAAACTGAGATGACAATGACGGAAAAGGGGAGGATTCGAAGACCCAAATTTGCATAGGGGAATGGAGATAGGCACGCGAAAAAGAAAGTGGACCAATGCATATATACCACCATCCTTTCCATATTCATAATGATAAACACACGCCACAGATTCAGACTGAAGTGTATACCATAAAACAAGAAGGACTGGCGGGACAACCCACAAAAGCCAACCAAAGTAAAGAAAGCAGAAACACAAGGACTAACACAATGGAAACGTCGAGCTACCAGCAAGCCAAAGAGACAATGGCTATGAGAAGCCCTCCTATATCAACAGACTCCCTATATGAAATTGGACTGAACTCAGCAGCCGAAAGGCACACAGAGTTGCAGATCGAATCAAAAAGCCAAACCTGACCGTATGCTGCCTCCAAGAGACATGTCTCAATTCCAAAGACAAAGACGGACTCACACTGACGGGTGGAAAAGGATATTTCCAGCACATGGCACTCAGAGAATAGCGGGAGAAACTGTACTAATATCAAAAACAGACTACAAAATGAAAAAGTTAAAGACAGATGTGGAGGGACACTTCCCAATGAAAAAGGGAATCATGCACCAAGAAGACATAACACTTATAAATGTCGGTGCCCCCGAACAGGGAGCGCCGAAATACATAAAGCACTTACTGACAGAACTGGAGGGAGAAACTCACCAAAACAGGGTCATGGTCGGGGACCTAATTCCCACACTGTGGGTTATGGACAGATCGTGCAATCAGAAAATCAATAAGGAAATAACATCCTGAAATGACACATTCAACCCACGGCACATCATTGTCACTTACAGAGCCTTCCATCCCCAAACAGTTGCTTATACCTTCCTCTCCAGTGCACATGGAACACTCTCAAAACACGAGCACATACCGGCATGCACAGATATCCTCAACAAATAGAAGAGGGTGGAAATCATAGCAACCATACGGTCTGATGATAAAGCTCTACAAGTAGAGATCAACGGCAAATAGGAATTAGGAAGAACCACAAATATATGGAGGTTGAACGACATGGTCCTGAAGAATAACTGGGTCAGAGAAGCAAGGAAACGGGACACGAAGAGATATGTAGAAACGAATGATAATGATAGAACAACACATCCAGAATTTGGGGACATGACAAAACTGGTCATATGAGGAAAGTTCATATGAACACCAGGAAACCTTACAAAACAAGACAAGCCCAAAGAAACAGCGTAACGCCGTATCTACAAAACAACAAAACAAAACAAAACAAAACAAAACAAAAAAACTGGAAAAGTCAGAAAACTGAATCCTGAAGTCGGCAGTAGGAACGAAACAATGAACATTCGAGCAGAAAGAGATGAAATAGAAAACAAACAAACAAAAAATAATAAGGGAAAACAATAAATGCATCAGGGGCTGGTTCTCTAGGAGGTTAATGAAATTGACACGCCTCACTTAGACGCACTAAAGAAGAGACAAGATAGACAAAAACAAAATCAGGGTTGAAAGAAAAGAAATCACGAACGACACCACAGATATGCCAAGGAGAAAACAAGCATACTATGAAAAAGTATACAACCCCAAATATCATAACCTGGAAGAAATGGACCAGTACTTAGAAAGATGTAGTCTTCCAGACGGATTCGAGAAGAATGAAAAATCTGAACAGACCAATCAGCAGTATGGAAATGGAAACGGTCATCAGAAACCTACCAGAAAGGAAAAGTCCAGGACCAGTTTGCTTCACCAGTGAATTCTACGAAACGTTCAGAGAAGATCTAAAACCTATTCTCCTCAACGTCTTCCAAAAAGTCGAGCCCGAGGCAATACTTCCTCACTGAATTTTATGAGGCCACTATTACACTGATACTGTTTCACTAGTCTGTGTCTCTTTTGTTACAATAATGATTATTGTTGCTTTGTAGTATAGTTGAAGTCAGGCAGAATGAAATCTCCAGTCGTATTCATTTTTTTTTACAATTGGTTTTGGCTATTTCAGGTCTTTTGTGCTTCTATACAAATCAGATGATATTTTTGAAGATTTTTAAAAAAAATTCTGTTTGGATTTTGATGGAGATTGCATTAAATCTGTTTAATATTTAAGTAATAAGATTTTTAAAATTATTTTGATTTTTCCCATTCAAGATCACAGGATATCTTTTCATTTCTTTGTATCTTCTATTTCTTTTAACATGGTCTTACAGTTTCACTTTGTCTTTCACATGTTTACTTAGAGTTATTCCTAGGTATTTTATTCTTTTTGTTGCAGTTGCAAAAGGATTTATTTTTTCTACTTCTTTTTCTGACCCCTATTATTAGATTATTGGGACACAATAGATTTCTGAACATTGATTTTCTCTCCAGAAGATTTATTATATTTGCTTGTTGTTGCTAGCAGTATTTTTGTGGAGTCTTTAGGGTTTTCCATATAGAGAATCATGTCGTTAGCAAATAGAAACAGTTTTTACTTCTTTGTTTCCTGTTTTGATGTTTTTTATATCTTTCTGTTGCCTGATTACACTCTCTAGGACCTCCAATGTTGTATTGAATAATTGTGGTGATAGTGGACAGCCTTGCCTTACTCCTGACCTGAGAAAAAAGTTTTCTGGTTTTCACCATTAAGTGTGTTGGCTGAGGGATGGTCAAATATGTTCTTTATTATGTTTAGGCGGTTTAATTTTATACCGAATTTGTTAAGTGTTTTGTTCATAAATATATGCTGTATCTTGTCGAAGGCATTTTCTGCATCTATTGATAAGATCATATGATTCTCATTTTTTAATTTATTAGTGTGGTGTATTCTATTAATCTATTTGAGTATGTTGAACCATCACTATGTCTATGGAATGAAGCCCACTTGGTCATGGCATATAATCTTTTTAATATGTTGTTATATTCTGATTGCTACAGATTTTTGCATCTGTGTTCATGAGAGATTAAACTGTAGTGTTCTCTATTTGTGTTATCTTTACTAGGTTTTGGTATCAGAGTAATATTGGCCTCAAAAAATTAGTTGGGAAGTGTAACCGACCTCTTTATTGATTTTTGAAACAGTTTGAGGAGAATAGGTATTAACATCTTCTTTGACCGTTTGGTAGAATTCACAAGTGTATCCATCTGGTCCTGAAGTTTTACTAATTTTTGGTAGGTTTCTGATTATTGTTTCAATTCATATTGCTGATTGATCTATTTAGATTTTCCATTCTTCTTGACTCAGTCTAGGAAGGCTGTATCTTTCTAAGTAGTGGTCCATTTCTTCTAGGTTATTAAATTTGGTGTTGTATACTTTTTCATAGTATTCTTGTGTAATCCTTCTTATTTGAGTGGTGCCATTCGTAATTTCTTTTTAATCCCTGATATTGTTTATTTGTGTTCTTTCTCTTTTTTCTTTAGTGAGTCTGGCCAGGGCTTTATCAATATTATTAACCTCAGAGAACCAGCTCTTGGTTGCATTTAATTTTTTCTTTTGCTTTTTTGTTTTCAATTTCATTTATTTCTGTTCAAATGTTTGTTTGTTTGTTTGTTTTTTCCTGCTGTATTTGGGCTTCATTTTCCCTTCCTTTTCTAGTTTTGTTTTGTTTTGTTTTGTTTTAGATGAAGCATTAGGTTGTTTATTTGGATTCCTTTTTGTTTTGAGAGATAGGCCTGTAATGTTATGAACTTTACACTTATGACTGCTTCTGCCGTGTCCCAAAAGTTTTGATATGTGGTACTATCATTATCATTCATTTCTGTGTATCTCTTAATCTGTGTTTATTTCCTCACCAACCAGTTATTCTTCAATAGCATGTTGTTTAATCTCCATATTTTTGTGGATCTTCCTAATTTCTTTTTGCAGTTGATCTCTAGTTTCAGAGCTTTATGATCAGAGAATATGGTGGAAGTGATTTCCAGCCTCTTGCATTTTCTTGAAGGTATCCGTGTGTCCCAGTATGTGCTCGATTCTTGAGAATGTTCCATGTGCACTGGAGAAGAATGTATAAGCAGTTGTTTGGGGATGGAAGGTGCTGTAAATGTCAATCATGTCCAGTGGGTTGAATGTGTCATTTAAGGATGTAATTTCATTATTGATTTTCTGTTTGCATGATCTGTCCATAACCGACAGTGTGGTTATTAGCTTCCCTACCATGACACTCTTTTGGCCTGTTTCTCCCTTTAGTTCTGTTAGTAATTTCTTTATACATTTTGGGGCTCCCTGATTGGGAGCACTAATATTAATAAGTGTTAGGTCTTCTTGGTGCATGGTTCCCTTTATCATTATGAAGTATCCCTCTGTATCTTTCTTTACCTTTTTTATTTGGAAGACTATTTTGTCTGATATTAGTACTGCTTCTCCCACTTTTCTCTGAATGCATTTGCTTGAAATATCATTTTTCACCCTTCACTTTGAGTCTGTATTTGTCTTTGGAACTGAGATGTATCGGCTCAAGGCAGCATATGGTAGGGTTTTGTTTTTTGATCCAATCTACAACTCTGTGTGCCATTTCGGCTGCTGAGTTCAGTCCACTTTCATATAGGGAGACTGTTGATATAGGAGGGCTTCTCATAGCCATTGTCTCTTTGGCTTGCTGGTAGCTCGACGTTTCCATTGTTTTAGTCCTTGTGTTTGTGTGTGTGTGTGTGTGTGTGTGTGTGTGTGTGTGTGTGTGTGTGTGTGTTTTACTTTGGTTGGCTGTTGTGGGTTGTCTCTCTGGTCCTTCTTGTTTTATGTTATATACTTCAGTTCTGAATCTTTGGCATGTGGTTACCATTATGAATGTGTAAAGGATAGTGATATATATGCAGTCGTCCACTTTCTTTTTTGCGTGTCTCATCTCCATTCCACTTTGAGAGTTTGGATCTTTGAATCCTCCCCTTTTCAGTCATTGTTTTCTCAGGTTTGTCCCTATGTATGGTGAACGTTCATTACTCTCTTGCTATAGCAATTCTCTTTTTAATGTTTCAGCTTATATTGACCTGTTCTGTGTATGGTTTTCACTTCTTGCTTGTATTTGCCTGATGGTTACCTTATTCCTAATTATGCATTTTTTTTTTGTCATTTTGTTTTAGGTGAACTGACACCTTTCAGTATTTCCTGTAGTGCAGGCCTCATAGTGGAGAATTCCCTCAATTTTTGTATGTCTGGAAAGGTCTTTATCTCTTCCTCATATCTAAAGGAGAGCTTAGCTGGATAGGTTATTCTAGGCTGGTAGTTCCTTTCACCTAATAGTTTGAATATTTGATTTCACACCTTTCTGGCTTGTAAGGTTTGTGCTGAGAAGTCCGACAATAATCTAATGTGTTTTCTTTAGTAGGTTACCATCTTCTTTCCCCTAGCTACTCTGAGAATTCTTTTTCTTGGATATTTGATAATTTTAATACAATGTGTCTTGGAGAAAGCCTTTTGGGTTAAGATAATTGGGTTTTCTGTTGACTTCTTGAATTCCAACCTCCAGTTCATTCCTTAGATTTGGGATATTCTCATCCACTATTTATCTGAAATGCTTTCTGGTCCCTTCTCCTTTTCCTCACCTTTGAGAATGCCAATTTTTCTTGTTATCTCTCCTGATGGTATTAGCTATTTCTTGTATTTTGCTTTCATTATTTTTCATTCTCCAGTTTTTTCTTCTTCCTTTTGATTTATTTCTAAATTTTTGTGTTTGGTATCACTGATCCTTTCCTCCATTTTGTATACTGTATTGCCCAAAATTGCTATTTCGTTTTTTACCTCTTTCACTGTGTTCTTCCTCTCCAGAGTTTGTAGTTGGTTCTTTTTGAGGTTCAATCTTCTTTCTAAAGAGCTCATTCTGCTGAATAGTTGTTTTTTCCATTACTGAATTGTTGTTATAACTCATTTGGGATCTCACTGAGTTTTTTCAGGAGTACCATCCTGAATTCTCTGTCATTTATGTCGCATATTTCTATGTCTCTAATTTCATTTTCTTGCGAATTTTCTCTTTCTTTCTTAGCTGCTTGGTTGTTCATGGTGTTTAATGGACTATTTCTTGTCCTGGGTGTTAATGGAAGTGTATTTTACTTATATTACAAAAGAAGATTTATTATATAAAGGTCTCTCTTCTGCCTTTTGAAAACAAAGTACTTTTCTTTTATTGTCCAGTAGATGGCGACAAAGCCTTTTGGATCCCTGTTTTATATAAAATCTAAATTATTCTTTTTTTTCTTTATAGATGTTTAATTATGCTTGTCACCCTCAGTTTTAGTCCGTCTTCATGTTAGTGACAGTTTCAGTAGCGTTTGCTCAGATTCCCCTGATGGTAGTGGTGTTTGGTCTCTGAGGATATGTGGGGAAAGGGCTCTCTAGGTTGCCAGTCAGGGGCTGCAGCTCAGCCTTGGTTTTACTTCTGCGGCAGGTAAAAATCAACTGTTGTTTCTCTGCCATCCTGCTGGTCTGCTTTCTGCCCTGTGACAGGGCCCTGCCGCTGGCCATGTGTGGCTCACAGTACTCCCAGGCAGGGCTGTTCAGGGAACTCACCACACCTTCTCCCCTTCCCCTCATCCTATAGGGAGCTCCTGCCACTGAGAGAGACAGCTTCTTCATTTCCCCCAGTCCACCACCCGACACCCAGGGTTCTGACCTGTTGTAGTTCTTGAGCACAGATCCCATGCTCAGATATGCTGGTGTGCTCTTTGGGTGTTTTTTGTTGAGTTTTAGATATTGAACTTATTGTTGTTGCAAGGGGAGAGATCTGGGGATGTCTCTCACACTTCTGTGTTTCTCCAAACTCTGTTAAACTTGACTCAATAGGCATTCATCCAGTGACTCTCCACCAGGTTGTTAGGCAGAAATGCGTATGTGTGTGGTATAATTTTTCAACTTTTTATTTTGAAATAATTTTAGAAATATTGAAAAGTTGCAAAGATAGTACAGAGAATTATTGTATACCCTTAACCCAATGTTAACATCTCATTTAACCATGGTATACTTATAAAAACAAAGAAATTAACATTGGCTATGTGTGTTTTTAAAAATTATGTTGAGGAAGTGTCTATTGATTCTTAGTCTCTTAAAAAATTGTGAATGAATATTTGTCAAATGTCTTCTTGGTACATATTATTTTTTTCTTTTGACCAATTAATATTAATAGATAGCCTAATATTGAATCATTCTTGCATCTTGGAAGAAACCCACATGATTAAATAGTTTAAAAATATATAAATTAATTGTTGGATTCTCTTTGTTAATATTTTATTTAGAACCTTTACACTGATAATTATAAGACTGGTCTGTATGTTTTTTTTTTTTAAGCAATCTTTATCAGGTTTCAGCATAAATGCTATACTTAAAAAGAATTTGGAAAATTTCCTTTTAATTTAAATTTAAATAGATTTCCTCCTGGTCTTTAATGTTTGGTAGTAGTGGGACTTTGAGCCTGCTTTATGGGCTAGAGATAAGAGGGATTATACAATCTTCTTTCTTCTATAGAAATTGGTCTGCTTAGATTTTCTATCTTCATTGGGGCCAGTTTTTGTAAATTATTAGTGTATTTTTGTAAATTGTAAGTGTATTTTTTACTTTTTTCTAACTTTGATTCATATGCTTATTTGCTTTTATGCTTTCTTCTTTAGTCACATTACTACTTAAGTCTACAAATTTTCTTTCACTTTGTTATCCCATGGATTCTAATAATAATTATTTTTCATTATTGTTGCTCTTTAGAGATCCTGAAGTTTTGATTAGTCTTTAATTTTGATACATAGTTGCCTAAGAGTTTTAAATTTCCCAGAAAAGGGAGGCTTCTTTTCTAATTTTGTTAAAATTTCAATTTTATTTGTCTCTACTGATTTTAGGTTTTGGAATTTGAAGTTTGCTATATGGTATAGATCAGTTTTCTACAGGCACTCAAAAAGCCATATATATGTACACACACACACACACACACACATTTTAGGGTCTTAAATGTCTATGTAAGTCAGATGTATCTTATTTTGTCAAAATCTTATACATCAACCCATGGGCTTATTCTACTTCCTGTTGGGGTGGTCCTCATACAACTCAAATACTTCTTTTCTCTGAGACCCAAAAGCCCATATTTGTTTCCTAGAAATATGGCATTTCTGTGGGTTTCTCCATGCAGTCACACTTCTTTCTTTCTCCCGGGAAACTTGTCTCAGGAGACTTCTGCTCCTGTTTTGTATTCTCTGATTCCACCCTGGGTGGGGACACTCTCATGTTCAGGAGGGGATTTTGCTGCTACTCTTTGAGCTCCGCCATGCCTAGATCTTCTTCAACATTCTGTGATGCTAGTGCTGGGGAGTGGCTGCAAATACAGACGAAGTTTCGCTTGCTCACCCACCACTCACTTTCTGCTGTATGCCCAGTTCCTAACAAGCCACAGAACTGTACCTGCTTTGGAGTATCTATTTTTGCCAAGTTTTTTTGGGATCTTCCCCTAATAGATCCCTCCGCCCTCCCTTGTACTACCTCCTTCTGCTCCCTGCACTCTTTTCCTACAGGCTCTGTCCAGTCATTAGGTGTTACTGAATGCATTTTGGAGTCTGTACACACATTATGTCTCCTACTATCACTGATTATGGAGCAAGTAAACTGTTAATAGTTTAAATTTAGGTGGTAGGTATGGAACATATTATTTGAATTTATAGAAAAATTTAGCATTTTATAGTTCAGTTCTGTTTTGGACAAATTGGGTTTTATCAACAATAATTTTGAATAAATGCAATACTATGGAACTGTTAATCTCACTAATTTTGAAAGCAAAGTAAGTAACTATAAAGGAATAAGGTTAATAACAGTACTAAGACAACTAGATTTGTAGCTCTGCTATTTATGTTAGAAAAAGTATATTGAGACTAAAGAAGTTTTTAATAACTTTATTTTCTAAAAATCTGTCCTACAAATGATTTTTTTCTACATCTTTCTTTAAAAATAAATAAAAATAAAGAAAAGCTTATCTTGATATGGGTTTAGACTCAGCCAAATTCAGTTTTCAACGAGTTAAGGTCAACCAGAAGACATTCTGCACTTGGTCTCTGCGAAGCACTGGCCCTCCAGCAGCTCTGGATAATCTTCTCAAGTCTTTTCCCAGGGATGGAGTCAGTAAAGACAGCTGCTGTGAGAGATGGTCGTAGATTATAGGCCACTACAGCATAGAGCACGTACTGACGCTCCCCTAAGTAAGGCACTTCCTTGGTAGTCATCTGCCAGAGAGTGATGGCAAAAGAATAGATGTCAGCTTTGGGCGTTATCATCTCTCCCTTCAGGAGCTCTGGGGCTCGGTGGGTGTAGGTACCACCTAGGTGGTATGGAGGAGTCTGGAAGCACAGTAGATCTTCCAGTTTCTCAGAGCAACCAAAGTCGCCAATTTTGCAGACATCTTGCTCACTGATCAAAACGTTAGCTGGCTTTAGGTCCAAGTGCACAATGCTTTGTGAATGAAGGAAGAGCAGTCCATTCACAACATCCAGGGCATACTTCAAACACTTTGCCAAATTTAATTGCTCTCTGGCACAGCAGTGAGGCTCCACTTCCTCCTCCTCAGGGCAGCTGGTGACACCGTATATGACTTGGTGTAAAGTGACATCGCCACCAAACTCCATGATAATGGTGCCTAGACTATTAAAGCCCTCAGGTGTGTGTGTGCTGGCAGCCACAACCCGCACGATGTTGTCATGGTGAAGTCTTGCAATGTTGAGCTCAGCCCAGAAACTGCGCTGAGATGCCAGTAGGTTCTTGGTGCACCTGTTCACTTGCTTTATGGCCACCGGCACACCATAGTAAGTTGCCCTGTACACCGAGCCAAAGCCCCCGACTCCCAGCCTCTGCAGGAAGCACACCTGTTCCCAGTCAATGGAACACCAGGCCAGCCGGCGTGGCAGCCGTGGGGCCCTGGGAGGAGTGGCCCCTGGGAAGAGCTTCCCAGTCTTACCTGGGAGCTGAGAAGGGCTACTGCAGGGCCGCGAGTCCACAGAGGGAGAAAACTCGCCTGGGAGGAAACGACGCCGTGGGAGAGGTGAAGGCATCGCCCTTTCAAGGTGGACCCAGAGAGGCTCAGGTAAGTGAAAAGAAAAGGAAAGACACCCTTTTTCTTGGAAGCTCTGACTGACTGCCAACTCCTTTGCTCCTCTCCAGCGTTTTTCTCCTCTTCCTTCATTTTCCCCAAATGAGCTGCATCTGTGCTGTTACTCAGCATGGGTTTCTATCAGATGGGAAAACAATGTAAATGAAGCACAGTATCTTTCAGATGAAAGCATTTCCCTTCCAACACTTACAGTGAATTCTTATAATAAGCTCTCAGATACAGCATCGAGCTGTCCCAGGACTCACCTTTCTTTTACACTATTTTTAAATTATAATAAAATGGTTTTTTTTCTAAGTCTCATCAGCTGAACATTATCAGTTATCAGACTAAAGAGACCACAACAGTACAATAAAATTATTTCACACTTTGCAGGCTATAATGATTGTCAATATTATCTTTCAGCTGCATTCAATCACTTTCAGCAGTTATTGGCAGAAAGGGTTGACATATGAACAGCTGACATTTGTTTAACCGATTACAGGGATAATTAGGTGCAACCTTCATATATGGACAAAAATTGTAACCTTAAAATAATCGATTCAAATAGAATCACTGATATAGGTCAAAATATATACCTCTTAAGTTCAGCACAGGAAAGGAAAATTCTCTGGCACTCCATTCAGCTTACAGAGCAAATCAGTAAGGCTTCTTAATACATATATCCTTCTACTCGATGGCATTTTAGCCCACCCAGTCAGCTTACTTTCAAGAGAGATTCTAGACTCCACAGCAAATGAATTGCAGGAGTTTTGAAGCAGAGCTGGGAGAGGAAAAAAGAACAAAGATGATTCAGAGCCATGATCAGAGCTTCAAATAATAACACATATGAGAGAATCCTAGGAGAGGAAAAATTTGAAGAAATGAAAATGGCACAGAATCACTAGTGCCTGTATATAATGTAGAAAACCAGATGTGGAAATTAAATTTAGGGTCTTGCTGTCCAACCATAAGTTTTCCTTTCTAAATTTTTATAATTAAAAAACTAATTTTCATTCCATATCTTTGGAAAAAAAGACTAACAATATTAACCTGTTCATTAAAAACAGGCAAATGTTTGGATCTACATTTAAAAAACTCAAATGGTAAAGTTTTATTCTAAAGTATTTTATTTAGAGTACATAGGTAAGATTTAACCACGTTTTTATGCTTCCGCCATATATTGGTTCTGAAAATATGTCCATAAACACAAATTCTTTTGAAGTCTTTTGAGCCCTAGGACAGGATTTCTATACTACCCATCTGCCTAAGTATGATACAGTGTGTAATATTTAACCTGTTTAAGTACCAGTCTTTTCACTTAAGAAATTAGGAAAATTATTATTAAAGTAAAACTTTGTAATCTTGGAATAAAAGTTGGGGAGCCCTGTCCGGGTTAGTAATAGCAAAAATCTACAAAATGTAAATATAAAATATTTTAGCAGGAATGCAATTAAATTGTATCAAACCCAAAATACAAAAAGATGACAGTGAATAGAGTAAAATAAGAAAATAAAATTATATTCTGTAATCAGTCTGTATTGCACAATTTATTCAATAGTTACCACATAGTTGGGATTATAATCTAAGCATTATTAATTAAGTATTATTGTGGTCTCTTTAGTCTGAAATTGTCTATGGTATTATGAGTGCTGTGAATATTAGCCGACAGGAGCAATAGAGGGCCCAACCCAGGGGTATTATAGTACAAAATGGTGTGACTTGCTATCACATGATCTGTTTCGAAGATAATAGCATAAACAATTCATTTTTAAAAGTTTTATTTTATTATTGACATAAAATATATATTAATGAAACCCAAATTCATCAGACCCATCATCTGTCAATCCACACAAGAGTATTTAACTGACTATCCATTTTAAAACTGCCTCTGGGACCAGATGCCCTGGGTTTCTTACTGTCCCTCAGTTTACTCATCTGCTAAATGAGGAAACTATGTCTATTTCAAGGTTACTGTCTGGATTAACAGAGTTCTAAATGCTTAGATCAGGGTCTATAAGTTATACCTAAATGCTAATTATCATTTATGAAACTCTTTAAAAAACAATGCATATGAGTTTATACCAATAAGAAACAGCTTTGTTAGATGGTATTGGTTTAAATTGTACATTACCAGGGCTGAAGCAATGTACTTTATTGTAACCTAAACCAATACATTTTATTTGAGTACCGCCCCACCCTGCACTACATTTTTTGAGGTTAAAGATTTAAGAGTATATTGTCTGTTATATACTACAAATGCGAAGGGTTAACACTAATCTAATCATATGCAATAACCTTGTTATTCCCAAAGAAAAGCAAAGAATAAAACTTGTTGATAACGGGGTAAGCACTATAGACCCTAGAACTGCAAATGAAACAAAGGAAAGGAGAGACTGCACGTACTGAGCAAATGGCTTTACATTTTCTGCTCAATCTGGCAACGTGGCTATTGAGATACTACAGTATTAGGCCAGAAAACCAGCATATTTATCACAAGATGTGACATCAGGCCTCTCCCAGAACTAATAGCTTATGGAATTCTATTGCAATCCGAGTTCAGGGGCCCTGGGTGTGGGAAGGACTCTCGGTGTACGCGGAAGGCCTTCGGATAACTTAGGGCGTTAGCGCCACGGCCCACTCCCAGCGTCAGGGATCCGAGCAGAGCCTGCGGCCCAAGCGCCGCCCCTCGCTGGCGGAGGGGTGGCGGTGGGGAGGGGTGGGGGGTGAGAGTGGAGGGGCTGGAGGGGAGGTGGGGTTGGAGGGAGGGTGGCGGGGCAGGGGGTAGCAGGGGCGGGGGGTGAGGGGGGTTGAAGGGGGTGGGGGTGGGGTGAAGGGGGGTGGGGAGGTGGAGGGGCGCAGTGGAGGGGGTGGGGGTGGGGTGGTGGAGGGGCTGAAGGGGGGATGGGGTGCGGGGGGAGGGGTGGTGGGGATGATGGGGGCTCATGAGGGGCTTTCGCTGTCCGGATACCCAAGTTACTGGACTGGGGCGGCTTCTGTTCAGTCCGAACACCGCCATCGCCGCCTCCCCTACCGCGCCATCGCCGCCTCCCCTGCTCGACATATGGCTCCCGAGGCCTCTTTGGCCCTGGAATCTGTACACGTCTCATCCGGAACTGCGGTGGCGTGGGCCTGGGCCTGGGCCCGCGCCCGGGCCCGCGCTGCCGAGGGGGGCCGCGCAACACGTGGCCTGGCCCGCCGCCTCCCCCCGCCCCGCCGCCCGCCCGAGGCCGCCCGCGCCACGCCGCACGGCCCCGCCGCGAACACGGAATTTCATTTTCACTGCACTTCGGTGCAGGAACATCACGCAACGGCCGGGAAGATGTTTTTGAAAAGCCTACAACGTCCATGTCGTTCCAACAACGAGGAACCCCGCTCGCGGGCCCCGCCTCGGGGCGCCGCGGCCACGTCGGCGCATGCGCACTGGGTGACCACCACGTCAGCGCAGGGCCTGTGTGCCAGCGTCTCGGGTTACAGCCCAGTTTCATAATGTTAACATGAGTGAATACGCATATTCGAGTTTTTGAAGTGTTTTATTACTATTTACAAGGACGAACTAAGATTGAAAACTCTCGCTTGTTTTAGATCTAAAACACGACGATGTAAATGAACACACGTACTGCAGTGGGAAACAAAGGTTGTGGTGTAGAGGCAAATATTTTTTTCCTGAGGGAGGATTATGCTGTTGATATGATTCTGAAATTCAAATGTTACACATACCAATATGTCGCGTACTTATTTCCATGTCAGCACAGTACATATAGTGCTGCTCGAGTTTTTGTAATATAATACGCTCAGGCAGATCCAAGTTTTGTGGGGCCTCAAGTTTATACAGATTGGGGGACTCGCCTTAAGAAAAAAATCTAAAAATTCAGGCATGGAAGTGGATATTATTTAGACGAGAAAGCACAACGAATTACAAAAGAGGTGGTTACGTATGTACAATACTATGTTATCCAACCATTAAAAAAATGAAATCTTGCCATCAGCAACATAGATAGACCTTCAGGGCACTATATTAAGTGTAAGAAGTTAGAAGAAAAAGATAAATACTATATGATCTCTTTTATATGTGGAACTTAAAAATTAAAAAATAAACGAACACCACCAAGCAATGCAGAGAACAGATGGGTGTTTACCAGAAGCAGGGGCTGGGGTGTGGGGCAAAATGAGTGAAGAGAGTCAAAAGGCACAAACTTCCAGTTACAAAAGAAAGACATTGATATAATGCACAGCATGGCAACTACAGTTAATAATGCCATACGGCATATTTGAAAGTTGCTGAGAATAAATATTAAAAGCTCTGTAACTACATATGGTGATGGATATTAACTAGACTTACTGTGGTGATCATTTTGCAAGACATAGCTATCAAATCATGTTGTATGCCTGAAATTATGATAGTTATATGTCAATAATACCTTAATAAAAAATGACCAATTTAAACAAATTATTATACACTTTAAATCAGGAATAGAGCCCGTCACTCTAATAGGTTAAATTCTCTTATATGTTAGAAGTGTATAAAGTCCAAAATATGCAGTTTCCTGCTTGACAGACAGATATTAACACTGGATCACATGGATCATGTCTCTGGGTGGGACCCGCACATACTTTCTGCTTCCTTTGTCCGTTCACAAAGTTTGCTTGCTCTTATCTGGAATGATCATTTGAATTTTGACTCTTAAGATATATTAATATATGTTTACTTCTGTAATCTTTAACTTCTAACTTCTCTGTTTATGACAGAATTTTAAGACATGCAGATGCCTTTCAAACTGGTTTTAAAGACCTTTTGAGCTAAATAATATCTTAAAAATTTTTTTCATAGTTTTAAGACCATAAAATGTTCATAGATATTTGAAACTATCTGATTGAAATTTGGCACTCTAGAATGACTTTACCCAATGTATGGTCACAACTTATAGAATCATCCTACTGGCTTCCTCTTTTGAGCCAGAAAATGCTTTTTAATTATATATTTAATATTTACTAAATTTTTTATTTTTCACTTATAAAGTAAGTGAATCAACAAAATAACATGTTTGTAAAAAACTTAAAAAGTAATACAGGCTAATCAATTCACCATCTTTACTCAATCTTATGGTAATTTTTCTGCTGTTTACCATTATAGACTCAAGGCTTTCCATAGAGTCAATGTGATTTAACCATGCACAATAATTATTGTCTTTTACAGCACTTGTATTCTTTTGACACAGTCCCATTAACCTGGCAGTTTTCTTAGAAAGTGGTGGCTTTCAGCCAACAGGTTTTTTCTTGTGTGATATTCAAACCCTGGAGGATGTTAGAAAATAGCCAGGTCTACCTTATAAGATGGAGCTGGGGTGGGCGGTGGAGGGTAAAGGGGAAATCAAGCCAATGACAAAATGAAGTATCACATACATAAGATGATTCATATGTTCAAATTCTGGCTGGGCAACCAATTCAGTCTTCTAGTCAATTGGTGATAATACTAGAACCTACATAGTTTCATCTATTCCATTAAAATTAAATCTGGTGAATAATAAATGATATTAAAGCCTTTAATTTTTCTTCTCTTTTCGTAGCTTCCTTTTATACTATATTAACTTTTTTTTTTTTTACCAAATTAATATTATCATATTATAGCAAAGTTTAGAATGTATTAAACCACATGATTTGCTAGGTTGGCTTTGTTATAATTCAGTGCCAGAATCTTTAAATTTTTTTCTCTGGGAGGATTTTAAGGAGGTATGTAGTGTCTTAGAACTCTATATTTTTAAGAAAGGATGTTATGTTAGTCCAAGGCTTCTGAGAAGCAGATGACAAGACAGGATTAGAAATGCAAGAGAATTACTAGAAGAAACATCCAAGGAAAAATGTGAAGGGCATTGGGGGCAGCTGGGAAGCTGTGAGACCATTATACAGGGCTAACCCTTCTGAAGAACAGAGGGAAGGAAGAAAGGCTGGGTGAAGAGTCCAAGCCTGCAGTGTAATTCTAGAAAGGTTCAGTATGGCTGATGAGTCCTCAAATCAAAGTTCCCATTAGAAAAATGGGCTGGCTTTAATGTCCATGCACCACACAGTTACTGGTTGGGAACAGCCCTGGGAAGCATAGCTTCAGTGCAAATATCCTGATCAATTTGAGAGTGCAGCTTTGGGACCATCCACCAATACTTTCTGTATTCAGAGAGCTGAGAGGCATATTTTCATAGTCACCACAGATACAAATATTATAAGCTTTAAAGATTTTGACTGAGAGCTCTCTACTTGGGTCAAAATTCTGCTGTCACGTGGTATATAATAGTTATTATCCTATTTTTAAGAGATTTTTATTAAAATATAGTGAACATATAATACTGTATTAGTTTCAGGTGTACAACATATTATTCAACATTTATATACCTAAAGAAGTGATCACCATGATAAGTCCAGCAATCATCTGACACCGTACAACGCTATCACAATATTATTGGCCATATTTCCTTTGCCGTATACCACATCCCCATGACTTACTTGTTTTATACTTGAAGATTTACACCTCTCAGTCCCCTTCATAGTCCCCTCATTTTAATTTTTCAATTACAGTTGACATTCAATATTGTTTTATCTTAGTTTCAGATGTGTAGATATTTATTTCAGATGGTTAGATATTTATATAATCTCCCTGACTAGTCTAATACCCATCTGGCATTATACATAGTTATTACAATATTACTGACTATAGTCCCAATGCTTTACTTTAAATCCCCATGACTATTTTGTAACTGCCAATTTATACTTCTTAATCCCTTCATCTTTTTTCACCTGGCCCCCCAACTCTTCCTCTCATTTGGCAACCATCAGCTTGACTTCTGTATCTAAACGTCTCTTTCTGTTTTATTTTGTTCTTTAGATTCCACATATAAGTGAGATAATATAGTATTTGTCTTTCTCTGTCTGCCTATTTCATTTAGCATAGTACCTTACAGGTCCATCCATGTTGTGACAAATGGTAAGATTTCATTCCTTTTTATGGCTGAGTAATATTTCTCTCTCTCTCTCTCTCTCTCTCTCTCTCTCTCTCTCTCTCTGTGTGTGTGTGTGTGTGTGTGTGTGTGTGTGTGTATCACAATTTCTTTATCCTATTATCTACTGATGGACATTTAGGTTGCTTTCATATCTTGGCTATTGTAAACAGTGCTACAATGAGCATAGGGGTGCATATATTTTTCGAATTAGTAGTTTGGATTTTTTTGTTATCCTATTTTTAAATACAGTATAGAATTCCAATTTTTAAGAAGCCTTTGGATGAGTTATATTTCATTTTGATCTCAAGACTATATTTTAAAAAATAGATGTATTGGCTTAAAACCCCATTCCTATAATTTTAGCTTCATATAAATACAGTTGATCCTTGAAGAACATGGAGATTAGGGGCACTGATCCTGCACAATTGAAAATCTACATATAACTTTTGACTCTCACAGAACTTCGTTGTCTCTGTGTATCTGCAGAGGGTTGGTTCTAGGACGTCCCTGCAGACATCAAAATCAATGGATGCTCAAGTACCCTGTATAAGATGTTGGAGTTCAATGTGTACTATCAGCTCTCCATGCCTGCAGACTCCCAACTGCAGATCAAAACAGTATAGGTATTTATTGAAAAAATCCACACGTAAGTGGACTCACACAGTTCAAACCTGTGTTGTTTGAGAATCAACTGTACATGTATACATTCAGCCAAAGGAGTAAACACAAAGCCATACGTGTAGTAGAAGCAGTGGAACACATGGAAGCTCCCAAGCAGATTGTCCTCGACATGTACAGCACCTCAATTACTTGTTGGAAGTAAGGCTATTTTTTAATTGGTAAAAGAGAATTGTTTACATGTTAGTGTGTGTGTGTGTGTGTGTGTGTGTGTGTGTGTGTGTGTGTGTGTGTGTATCTGGAAGGATGGATGGGTGTGTGGGTGGATGGATGGATGGATGGATGGATAGATGATAGAGTGATAGAGAGGTACAGAGATGATCGATGGATGATAGAGACCGACAGATGATAGAGTATATATATAAAACTGTGAGCAATTCTTGTTGATTAAAAAATTGACTTAATGCCTCTTAATAGACTAAGATATAAAATATATCTGCAGGACTTTTTAATATATCTGTATAAAATATACAGTGTATTTTCTCAATGCCTCTAATTAGAGTATGACTTTTAAAATTTGAAATACGAACAATTCCTTTCTCACCTGGCCTTCTGAAGTTTAGACGTTATTGAGGAGAGACTTATTTCATTTTCACTTTTTCTCAAATATTCTACCTTTAACGGACAAAAATATTTTAATTATTTCTAGGGTGTGGCTCATTAACAGCTTTAGGATTTCAGTGCTGATATTTTAAGGCTTTATGTTATGTGAGATTAAGAAGCATATTATAGTGCACTCCTGGCCTGCATCTTTGGAAATTAAACATCCGGAAACTTGGTAGAACTGCACACGAAGTGATTTTAGGTGACTCTGGAGGAGGAGAAACCCTATTATCAGAAGGTCTTTAGCTCTTGTTGAGATGGGAAGACTGAAGTACAGTCTCAGTAGGTCATACTTAGGTAGGAAATAGAGAAAAAATTTTCTCGAGGATTTCCCCTCGATGTTTCTCTCAACATCTTTAATGAAGTTTTGGCCCCTTTCTCTGCAACTTACATCAGAGCTCATCTTTCTGTGCATACCACGGGTCAGTCTGTTTGGCATGGTAAATTCTCTGGTTTTCCTTTGGATATTTTAAGGTATCGTAGTCCTAGGATCCATAAAAGGGAAATTAGAATTTGAGGTTGTCTCTAGTATATCTATTGTAGATTTTAGTCACTGCAATGGTCCAGCACTGAGGAAAGCTGGAAATGCCTTCCTAACATTTCAACATGGTGGTGTCCATGCTAGGTCAGTCTAGCCTGGGGAAGACAACAGGATATTAAAATCTTTTATTGGCTGTGTTACAGGAAAAATATAAGGGGTGTGTGTGTGTGTGTGTGTGTGTGTGTGTGTGTGTGAGAGAGAGAGAGAGAGAGAGAGAGAGAGAGAGAGATTGAAAAACAGAGGCTAGATGAAAAGATTTCATATGTGATTCTTACCTGAGACTAGAGGCTGCTGAACTCAACAGAGTACTGCAGTCAAAATATAGCGACTCAGGACAACAAAGAACAAGCAAGGAGTGGAAGACAAGAGCTTTACAAACGTCAAGACAAGAGCTTTTCAAACGTCAAGTGACTCATCCTGCAACCTCCTTTGCTGAGCTCAGGTTGCAGCAAATTCTGCTGACCATGCCAAATTTTTATGGAAATAAAGATCACAGTCACAAACTTTAAGACCCTGTCATTTACTTCTAATGTGTACACAGAAAGAAGAAATAGAGCAGCATACACACACAATGGCTTAGCTCCCTGATCTTAGAATCTTTAAATTTTGCTTGCTCTTTTAATCACCTTCTTGTGGAACAACTATGAGGAACTTAATTTAGCAACTTCAGCAACCCATTACTCAGATAATCCAGAACATTTTTGAGAATTATTTGTGTGTGCAGGGGTCTCCTGTGAAACAGTGAAGTGTGTGGAGGGGGGAATCTGTATCATATGGGAGCTCTAGGTGCTTCTAGGAGGATGAGTAGAATCTTCATCTAAGGAGTCACTGGATCCTCAACTCAGCATACCAGTGAATACTTGTGTTTTTTATTCACAGAAACATTCATTTTAGGCTTTTGAATTTATTGGATCACTATTGTATAACCTTTATCTCCATGGACCAAACAACTGGAGGCTGATTTGGGGGTTATATATCCAAATTATCATTGACACATTTTAAAAACCATTAAGTTACCAAAAAGAACAGTGTAACAATTGAGTGTAACCCCACATGACCCAGCTCTTGCCGACAATGTCCAATTATATGACCAGACATTAATAACTTGAGTCCATATTGATCCCCACATTCAGCACAGCCCAAGGAGGGCAGGTGGTGGCTGTGCGATAATTTGTCCCAGATAACCTCATAGAAGACAGCAGACATTCAGTAATTTGTGTCATTTTTCTACCCAAAGGAATAGTGTTGAGTTAGCACATTAGCAATTGTTGATCCAGGGGAAGCAGAATCATGACCATAAATTTGAACAACAGCTAGAGTCAGAAAAAGCCATGTCTTTGGTCTTAGGATGGACCAGCCCACAGGTTGATTTTGTTAACTTTTTAAGCCTCCTGCTATCCCATCATGGAGAAAGATAGCACATGACCTTTGAACTTCCTTTGTGGGAAGCAGGTGCCTGGATATACTATTTCAACCAGACCATACAATATTGGGGAAGAAATAATTTCTCAAAAGGAAACCAACATGTTAGGGAGGACTGGATATTGGGCAGCCAAAAGGTAACAAATATTGTCTAAGTTTAACAGGGGACTTCTCGCTGGCAAAAACCCAAGACAAGGAGGAGGAAGTGGAGGTGTAAACTACCCCAGTGTATCTAATTTCTATATTCAGCTATGATAATTTTTAGTCCTCTAGGACCCTCCTGATATTTCATGTTTATAGCTTGGGTGGAGAAGAGAATTCCAAAGACTCCTGCTCTCCATGTCCTAATAACAGCCCCTTCCAAAGGTTCTCTCTACCCACTGAAACTTTTCAAGAATAGTTTTTTCTTTCTTCTTTCTTTCTTTCTTTCTTTCTTTCTTTCTTTCTTTCTTTCTTTCTTTCTTTCTTTCTTTCTTTCTTTCTTTCTTTCTTTCTTTCTTTCTTCTTTCTTTTCTTTCTTTCTTTCTTTCTTTCTTTCTTTCTTTCTCTTTCTTTCTTTTTCTTCTCTCTCTCTCTCTCTCTCTCTCTCTCTCTCCCCCTTTCTTTTTCCTTCCTTCCTTCCTTCCTTCCTTCCTTCCTTCCTTCCTTCCTTCCTTCCTTCCTTCCTTCCTTTCTTTCTTTCTTTTTCTTTTTCAGGACCATAATATATCAATTCTTATGTCAGTCCTTGGAAGGGGGAATTATCACAGGGTAATTCATTATGCCTATCCAGCCCACTTAGAGTGTTAGCACAATTCATTCATTTTGTACTCACTTGTCTGTATGTTACAGTGGTTAAGGGGGTTCTTTTCATTTATTAGGGTCTCAAGGATAGCTAATCATTATATTCTCTTTCTCCTTTAGGAGAGTGCTAACGTGAGAGAGAAGTAAATGCAGAATAAAGCAAAGATCTGGTAGAAGAGAGAGACCTATTAACAATGTCTGAATTCTGCATGAAGCAAGATCTTCTCATAGACACCTCAATTATGTGATCCAGTAAATATAAATTACCTGTGGGGAAATTATGTGTGTTAGGAAATGGTAGATGTGAGAATTTCCCTAAAGGTGGTGAGATACAGCCACCCTTCCCATTGCCACTTCCCTTTGTCACCTAGTTCTGTTACCCAGAGGCAACCATTTTCAGCTTTTTAAGCTGTATATTTGGGTATTTGCCTCCTATGGCATACACTTCTGTAGCTCTCCTATTCCAAAGTGGATGGTTGTTAAACCTATTATATAGCTACCATCTTGGATTTTTTCTTTGCTTTTATTCTTGGAATTCTCTGTGCCCTCTTTTGGTTTGGACCCACTTCTTGAATTCCATGCCTTTCTCTTGCCTGGTTTGTTATCCTACAATGATTTCCTGAGAAAAGGTACATGGTAGATAATTTTGTTTGTTTTCATCTGATAATATATTTTACTCTGAATCTAATAAATAATTTGGTCTCAACTGTATGTTGAAATTAGTTTTCCCTCACAATTTTAAAAGCAACTATTGAGATGTTCAATGATTTTTTTCTTGGTGCTTTGCACGTAACTGATCTTTGACCTGTGGAAGTTTTTAAGATAGTCTCTGAATTAGTTATCTATAATTGCATAATAAATTACCTCAAAATTTAGTGGGGTTTATATCTCACATGTATTATCTCACAATTTCTGTATAGTTGGGAATCTAGGTGCAGTTTAGAGGGCCCTCTGACTCAGGCTCTCACAATACTGCAATCAAGTTTCAATAGCAGCTACAGCAAGGTTTATTGTAGTAAATTAAACCAAAGCTGTTTTATTTTTAAAAATCAATAAAAATAATAAACCTCAAGCTAGACTGATTAAGGAAAAGAGAGATTAGATACAAATCACTAGCTTTGGGAGTGAATAAATGCATATCACTATAGAGCCTAAAGGCCTGAGAAAGATATTAAGGAAATATTGTAAACAACTTTATGCTAATATATTTGACAACTTAAGTAAGATGGACACATTCCTATAGAAAATATTTAAAACTGACTCAAGAAGAAATAGAAAACTTGAACAATCCTACATTTACTAAAGAATTTTTATTTGTAATGAAAGATCTTCCCATAAAGAAAACTCTGGGACCATATAGCTTCACTGGTGAATTGTACCAAACAAGTGAGAAAGAAAATTATGCTAATCTGCACATAGTCTTTCAGAAAATAGAGAAGAAACTTTTTTCCAACTCCTTTTATGAGAACAGAATTATCCTGGTACCAAAACCAAACAAAGACATTGCAAAAAATAAAGGAAGGCTACAGAGCACAAAGAAAGCATGTGGTAACATTTAAACCTACTTATGATAAGTCTCAGCAAATGATACAAGGGAACTTCCTTAACCTGACAAAAAGCATCTACAAAATCCCTAAAGCTAACAAGATACTTAATAGTAAAAGGTTAAATTTCTTCCCCCTAAGACTGAGAATAAGATAGAGATGTCTACTTTCAACATACTGGAGGTCCCAGGCAGTGCAAAATAAAGCAAGAAAAAGAAAAAGAGGCATACATATTGGAAAGAAAGAAGTAAAACTTTAGTTTCAGATGAAATGATCATATTCAGAGGAAATCTTAAAGAATCTACTAAAAATTCAACAGAAATAATAAATGAATTTAGCAAAGTGGCAGGATACAAAGTCAATATACTAGCAACAATTTTACAATAATAGCTACAGAAAACATGGGGATGGGGATAAATTTAACAAACTGTGTGTAAGATTTGTACACTAAAATTAACAAAACATGGCTTAGAGAAATTTAAGGAGACCTAAATAAGTGGAGAGATGTATTATGTTCATTGATTGGAAGACTAAACCCTTAGAAATCATTCATTGTTTATTTTTAATATAAATTTGATGTAATACTAATCAAATTTCCAGCAGTTGTTTTTAGGAATTGATCACCTGAATTTAAAACGCATATATGGCAATGCAAAAGATCTAGAATAGACAAAGATCTAGAATAGAACAAAGTTGGACAATTAGCACTATATAATCTCAAGAAATACTCTATAAAGCAAAGTAATCTTGACTAATATGGGCAAAGGGATGGATATATGGATCAATAGAACATGATAACAAGCTCGGAAATAGATTTACATGTGTCTGGCCAATTGATTTTTTTTTTTTTGACAAAGTAGCCATGATAATTCATAAGTGAAAAGGCAGTATTTTGAAAAATGCTGCTGTAACAACTGGATAACCATATAGAAAAAATTTAACTTTGATTCTTATTTTATACCATCCACAAAAATTAAATTAAAATGAATCAGAGTCCTGAATATAAACACTAAAACTAAAATTTTTATATCTCAGGCAAATATTTCTTAGATAGGCCATGGAAATCATGAATCAATTCAAAAGATATCATTAAGAAAATAAAATGGCAAGTGATAGAGTGGAGAAAAAATATTGGCAATAAGTATATTTTCTATCCTAGCTCTAGATGTGTGTCCTTTATATGCAAGGAAACCCTCAGCTTTCATTTAGTCTTTAATTGCTGATTTATCACTCCCAGACTTTTGTCATCTTTCCTCAAAGACTCCATTGCATTTAGCAATTGCCACTTGATTCTACAATTCTTAAAGTTTATATTTCCCCTATATATGTGACAAGGTGCCTGGTAGGATACACAGTACCATCCCATCCCAGTTTATCACAGGTGAAAGTTCTGACAATTGCTCAGCTACCTTGTACCCATTTGTCTCTGTTAGTAGGGGTCCTAACTGTCATGTTGGGTGGCCCAATGGCAACAGACCATTGCTGACTCAACTGTAGCAGGTTAGGTTCCCTGGGAAACAGAGTCTGATGTGCAGTGTGTTCACTGTGGAGTGTTCCTGGGACAAGTGGAAGCGGGATTGGGTAGAGAAACAAGCTGGGCCATGAGGCAGGCACACAATTGCTTTGGAGCTGGGGTGGTTCTTCTGTGTCCCAAGGTGAATTGAGGTGGCCGGGAATCAGTTCACCCACACTGAACAGTCACTGAATGACTGCTCCTGTGGAGGAAGGTATGACTGTGAGCAAGGTGATGATGCTCTTCCACTGAGGTGGTTCCAAAAGTAGGCTGCCAGTGGAGGACTCTGCTGGCAGACTCTAACACCTGGAAAAAGTAAGTCTTGAAAGGGGTATGGGGAGTGCCTCACAGTGTCCCCTAGACAACTTGCTTGACAGAATCACTCTTTGGAGGACACATGTTCTTCCATCCTGCTTATTGGGTCATTCCACCAAGTCTTCTGGAAGTTGAGGGATTCCAACAGCCTTTGGCTGTGGGTTATCTGAATGCTGTTCATTCATTCAAACCATCGTGGGGTCCACAGAATCTATAGCTAGACATATCTTGAAGACATCCATTTTAGCAATGATTTCCTTTTTATATCTCTTAACATTTTGATGTATATTGCTATCATAATTTTTATGTTAGTTTTTGAACTCTGGAATGTGAATTCCTCAATAGGATGCTCCAAAATCAAACTGTCTCTAAGAGAAAATTAGTGTTTATCTATCTCTATACTGTGTCTATCTCTAGATACGAAATACAGTTTAGGAGTTAGTGGCTTTAGAGTGAATTTTTCCTATAGTAATATGCCCACAGATCTACAGGCCTTCAGAAAGTAGAGTGGGGTAAACTCCTTGGCATCCTTGCCCCAAATGAGAGCCAACAGGACTCTGCTGAATAGAGCTCCACTCTTACTTGTCTTGTTGGAGCAGGAGACAGCTGCCTACACCTTTGAAGACTGAAGCCATTAGGATCAGGTAGGGAAATGACCCAGGTGCCCACGAGTTAAGTTTTCTCCTGGAGCTGGCGTAGTCGGTTTAGGCGGGTTGCATAGGCTGGTGTCCACTCATCGTGGCTGCTGAAGCTCTTGGTGGAGGTGGCTGGGGAAACAGGAAGTTTGAAATTCAATGGTTATAGTGGTTCTTAAGAGACCAGTATTCGTTTTATAAGAAGCATCTCAGCATCTCTCATTATAGATATCAGAAGTGCTGGGCTTAGTGCTGGATTATGTGATTAAATCAGAATGTCCCAAAGGGATAATATGGATCAGTAAGGAGATAATGCCACAATTGCTGATCCAGCTGGGGAGCATTTGAATAGTGCTGGCACCAACTAGAACACTTTTCCACTTTTAATGGTGGTAGCTCAATAATGTGGCCAGCAGGCAGGTGCCAAATATCTGGCAATCTGGTCTCTTCCTGTTCTGAAAGCAAATACCTATGGGAAGTCAGAGGCTGAGCAGAAAACCGAATCCTAGAGTTTCAATTTTAGGAAATCTCTGGTTCTGAGGAATAGGAGAATATAAATGAAATTCTTAAGCCAGAGGACTGCCTTTGCCCTCAAGAACAGAATGTATGTTTTCACTATATTGCTCAACAATGATTTTAATTGCATTTCTATAGTTTTGAAAGGAGCTCTAGAAAAGCATGATAAATCTAGGTCTATGAGGTCTTATTAAAGAGTGATCAATTAATGATATGACATGTAAAACTGAGAGACATTGTTAATGCCCTCGCCCTGCACTGTAGTGATAAGAAATCAAGAAAATGATTAAATGTACTTAGAGCCTTGCACTCAGAATAGGACCCTAAAATAGATTAATCCACTGTACCTAGCTGCTAGTTCTCAGTACCGGACTTGATTGGTAGGTATTAACATACATGTAGGGCTGAGGAGGGCAAAGCTAGAGCTGCCTTTATATGTCTTCTGTGGTTTTAAATTTTGAATGAATGTCCCAAGATATTTCTGGGGCACCTGCCAAATTCCAGCAGTTAATGGAAAAGTAATTGGGGCTATTCATTATGTACAATCGTTGGTTTGGCGCAAGAAGCACAAAGACTGAGGAGCTTGATCCCTGGGGATGGGTGGAGCAGGTATATAGTTGTCTCTGGACAAACACTGATTCACTCAAACATCTATATGATGCACAGGATGTTAGCACTACTCCACTGACTGACCTGAAAAACTGCTGCCATCACCAACTGGTCCTTAGCTCTTCTAATTACAGGAAATTTCTGATTCAATAGCAATTAAAAGAGATTTAAAAAGGATTCTTCCCCAACTTTTAAACCACTCAGAACTTTGCTCAGCTTCATCACACAAAGGTTGTGACACTAAACAGCACAGTGGCCTCTTGGACCCTTTAGGGTGAGATGGAAAAAGGACTGTGTAGGATACTCAGGGCACTCACTGTCCTGAGCACAAATCTCGAATTCAGCCTCCCCAACTTTGTAAGTTAAGTCCTGATGATCCACACAGACATCAGCGTCAAGGGTCCTGGAGGGGCTGTTCTGTACTAGGAGAAGGAAGGAGAACAGAGAAGTCTCATCCACCCAGTGACAGCTGTGTGACTCCCAAACGAGAATTCCTGTCCTTTTGAGGGTCCTTACCTACATGTTTCCAGATGTGTGAGGTCACATATCAGCACAGAATGTTCCTACTGCAAGTAACAGTAACAAACTAATATTTAAGTAATGAAGTCAATTCACATAACAAGGAATACAGAGAGAGATGGTCCGAGCTGTGGGAGGACTTTATGTCATGTTAGTGTGCCACTTCATGGTTGGGAGACATCTTTATTTCTTTACTTTTTTGTAGCTTCCGGCATCATCTATACATCCTGGGCAGGAGGTTGGAGGGTGTAGGAAGAGCCAGCCACACCGTCCGTTTTATTTGGGAAGCAAGGACTCTCCCTGAAGTAGCTGGGCAGTTTATCCTCACATTCTTCTCATTTGCCACAGCTGGGTCACCTGACTACCATTAACTGCAAAGGTGGCTACAAAAATGAACCAAAAACCCTAAACAAAAATGTGTACATAGCTTTTTTCACCTTTTGGAATAGAGGCAGGCATGAGGGCATTATCCTGAGGGGTAAGAGTTTTCTCATTCTAACATGAATAGAATTATTTTGCTTTTGTTTTATGAGGCTGTGGCAGACTCTGTTGTACCATCTTCTGGTTCATAGGAAATTTGTGTTAAGTTAGATCAGTGGTTCTCAAACTCTTTGGGTTCAGGATCTCAGCACACTAGAAAATGAGTAAGTGTTCCCAAAGAGCTTTAATTTAAGTATGTTCTGTCTACTGATGTTTGCCCGATCTGAAATTAAAATTGAGACATTCTAGAATTATGTATTTATTTTAAAATAATAAATCCATTACACATTAACACATTTTAATAAAAATAACTATTCTGCAAAGCAAAATAATTTTGTGAGAAGAGTGGCATTGTTTTACATTTTTGCAAATCCATAGAATTAAAGATCTGGCTTAACAGAAAACCAGATTCTCATACCTACTCCTGCATTCAATCTGTTGCGATATGTTGTTCTGGTTGAAATATATGACGAACATTAGTTGCACAGAGATATGCAGTTTCATATTTATTAGTGTTTTTAAATAATTGTTGATATTCTACTTTGATGCTATAACCAAAATTGGCAAGTGGTAGTTTCTTAAATATTAGTTGCCATGTGGAATTTGAAACTGTATTAAGATACTTTTCGTTTTCTTACATTAAACTCCATTGGTCTCTCTTGAACATTGAATAAATCTTTTACTTAGGCATGAATTTGTAGCAACACTTGCCATTTGGAAAATATTAGTTCCCTGAGTTTAGAAAACCTCCAAATGTTGACACATTTCATTATATGATACAAAAACATTATATTCGATAATATCACCACTTATCTCACCCAAAAAGTACTAGAAAGTCACTAAATCAAGGTGATAGATAAAAGCTTTCAAAAATTTTAATTTTCTCTTGAAAATAAATTTTACCATAAGCAAAAATAATATTGCCAGTTGTTTTTCTAAAAGTGATCGGCTTACTTCATTTACTTTTTAAGAAAATGTCTGACAAATACCTAATTTTGAATAACCATAGATTGTTCTTTCCAATAAAATGGCATTCCATGAATCAGAGGCTGGTCCAGCTTACAACTTGTCAACAACTGCATTCATGCTTTTCCCCAGGACAACAATTTTACTGTGGTGTTTAGCAGAAGTGCCTTAAGTGTGCATTCTATTAATCATGCAGAATATTAACAAAATATGTTCAGGGTTGAGATTTCATAAAAGTACAACTTTTTAGTACTTTAAAAGAAGCATTCATAAATGAAACTTTTTTTTTTTTCATGTGTGCTGCTAGGCCATGAAGAAAACAATTACTACTAGTCCATTTGGTGCTCTTCCCTGGGTGGTACTATAGCACCAGCAGTTTTTACCTACCTTTTCTTTTGCATCATAAATGCAAATGTCAACCAAGTGAAAAGGTAAATACTGTCTGATCTCATGGGTTTCTGGAGAGGGACTCTAGAGACTGCAGGGGTCCATGCATCACACTTTATGAGCAGCTGGTGAAGACAGAAAGGAGAAGAGCATTAAGCCTTCGATATTTAAAAGTTGGGCTGAGGAGAAGAAGCCATCAAAGGCAAATGAAGAAAGGCCACTGGGTTAAAAAGAGCACTAGGAGAAGGAAAGTGTCGTTATAAGAAGGAGGAAGACATAAGTGGTAGGGAAGAAAGTGTGATCTGAGTGTGTTCAAAACAGGTGAGAAAATGGTTGTATTAACCATGTCTTTCATTTTCTATGTTCTGAAGCTTTGACATATGGGGCGTTGCTGACTCTGGAGGGTCTGTCCTTCCCAGAGTAGCCAGTTTCTAGAGAGAGTAAACAATTTGCTCTGGAATACACTTTTCAAATACAAATCTACCAGTCCAGAAACCATCACCCCAGCTCTCATGCTATGGGCCACTATCTGCCTGCCCCAGTCGCCAAGGGCTATGTACTTACAACTACACATAGTCCCTATGCCAGCGCCTGCTACAAAGATTCAGGGCAGTCAATCTGTACCCGCCTACCCTGCCTTGCCTGTTCCTTCCTGTGAAAACCACAGGCTCTTGCTCAGGTTGCTCCCTCTGCCTCCTTACTGACCAGTGCTTCCCTTGTGTGGCCCCCACACAGCTCTTGGGAACTGTGAGAAACAACCTTTTCGGTAGCAGTCATTTTCTGATCTGTTGTCCTTACTATACCTAAAATGTTCTATTAATACCCTGGATTTTAAACCCTAGAATTAATAAGTGAGTTCAGCAAGGCCACAGGGATACTAGAGAAACATGCAAAAAGCAAATGTATTTCTACATACTAACAATGAACAGATGCACACCAAAACTAAAAGTACAACCCTATTTAAAATCACTCAAAAGAAAAATACGTGTAAATCTAACAAAACATATAGGACTTGTATATTGAAAACTAGAAAATATTGATTAAAGAAATGAATGAAGAGCTAAATAAGTGGAGAGACTATTTTCTTCTACTGGAAGACAATATCGTGAAGATGTCAATTCTCCCCAAATTGATATTGAAGTTTAATACAATTCCTATGAATTTCCCTGCAAGATCTTTTTGTAGATCTACTGTTCTAAAATGTACATGGAAATGCAAAGAAACCAGAAGAGCTAAAACAATTTTGAAAAAGGAGATTGAAATGGGAGGAATTTGTCTACTCTATTTTAAGACAAATTATATAGCTACAGTAACTAAGACTGTATCTTATTGGTCGAGGGATAAACATATAGATCAATGTAACAGAACAGAAAATGCAGAAATCAACCCATATAGATATATTGAATTGATTTTGGACAGAGATTGAAAATCAATTCAATTTAAAAGAGTAAAGATAATCCTTTTAATAAATGATTTTTAGAGCAATTGGACATCTACAGGCAAAGCCCCAAACCAAATAAAAAAACCCTTTTCCTAAGTCTCACAGTTTATACAAAAATCAACTCAAAATCAGTCAGGACTTAAATGTAAAACATAAAGCTATAAAACATTTAGAAAAAGACATGAGAAATCTTCAAGATCTAAGATTATGACAAATTTTCTTAGACTGAACACCAAAGTATGATCCATAAAAGGAAAAACTGATAAATTAAGACTTCATGAAAATTTAAAACTTTTGCTTTGCAAAAGACCATGCTAAGAGGATGAAAATACAAGCTACGAACTGGGAGAAAACATTTGTGAACCACACATCCAACAAAGGACTAGTATCGGAAATATATCAAGAACTCTAAAAACTCAGCAGTTAAAAAAGAAACCAAACAACCTAAGTTCAAAAAGGGCAAAAGACAAAAAGATACATTTCACCTAAGACGATATGCAGATGACAAATAATCACATACAAAAATGTCCCATTAGAGAAACTATCATTAAGAGTATTCACCATCTCCCACACCCCACATTGCTTTTCTCCATAGCATTTATCATCACAGCATACATCATGTATTTTTGTGCTTGTTTACTATCTGTCTCCCTCCAGTAAAATGTAATCTCTATGTGGGTGGGGATTGTGTTTTTTTGTTCACTGTTTTTTCATCCTGGCCAGAATTGTGCCTGGCAAGTGGTAAGCACTCAGTTAATATTTATGGAATGAATGAATACATGCTCTTGATTATGTATTTATGGACTATATAAATCAGTTAATATTTATGGAATGAATGAATATATGCTCTTGGATGTTTAGATGGAACTCAGCTTTGAGTTTATCCATGGGGTGCTGGCCTTTTGTCAAATAATAGTTTTCATCACTTTTCCATTTTTTCTATGGTATTGACTTAGTCCAATTTTCTACTCCTTGAGTCTTGGTAATTAATATTTTGTTAGAAAACCATTTCTTCTAAATTTTCAAAATAATTTCAGTAGATTTAGATACAGTAGTAGTTTATAATTCTTTTATTCTTTATGTCTCTTTTTTTTTCTTTAGCAAGGATCACCAAGAGTTTATATACCTTGCTGATTTTTTCTGTTGTTGCAAAGCGTTACTTTTGCATTTATTTTTCCCAATTTTTACCTTTAACTTATCTACTTACTGTCTTCTGATTTATTATTCTATTTTTCTTAATTTCTTAAATTGATGTATTTAGTTAGGATGAAGGCTAAATTGCTGTAGTGAGGAAATCCCAAAACCTCTCTGTTATTTCTCATGGAACAGTCCTGGGAGGGTAGGCAGTCTGTTCCATACAGTTATTCAGTAACACAAGCAAGAGGGGAAACTCTCATTTCTAGAGCAGGGTAAGCATACAGTACCATGAGGGACAATCCTGCCTGTTGCCTGATTTTATAAAGTGAATTTTATTGCAGTATAACCATACTAATTTATTTATATCTGCCTATGGCTGCTTTTGAACTACCATGGCAAAATTGAGTAGACAGGGAACAGACCATATGGCCCACAAAACCTGACATACTCTATCTCTGGACTTTTTCAGAACACATTGTTGACACTGCTCTAAGGAAGGCAATGTCCTGTGTGCACAGTCCAAACTGGGTCACCACCGTGCCTCATTCCAGCTGGTGGGGAGGGGAAAGAAAATGTGGAGAAGGCATGCCCACTGTACCCGATGTGGCACATAACATTTCCACCCATATTCTCTTAGAACTTAGTCACGTGGCCGTATCTAACCTCATGGGAACCTGGGGAAGGCATTGTAGGGGGCACAGGTAGACATGCCATGTGCCCAACTACTATTCTTTAACTGTGGTCAAAGGAAAGAATGGATTTTGGAGGACAGTTAATACTTTCCCCCTTAGATAAACACAAAGTTTCTTTATTTTCTGTCTTTCTCTTTAATAATTAAGAATTTTCAAGTAATAATTTTTTTTTCAAGTACAACTTAAATTTAGACTCAGAGGTTTTGATATGACATGCTCCTTTTTATGGCCTTTTATAGATAGTTTACAATTTCAGCTTGGATTTCTTTGTTAGTCCAAGGAATACTTATGATGTTTCTTAGTTTTCAACTAGTGACAGATATTTTAAGTTTTATTTTTATTATTTACTTCTAATTTTATTTTAAAAATGTAGCTCTAAAATTTATATTTAAATTAAAATTTTTATTTAAAAAATAAATGTTTACATTTTATTTATGACCAAATGCATAGAAGATTTTGTAATATCTGGACATATATATTTATATGTACTCCTTTTTCAAATGACAGTTTTATTTGATATATATTAAGTTCAATTAAATTATTTAATTTTGTGTCATTTGTCTTTTATATCTATTTAGAAAGAATTATTAAACTATCTCATTCTTACAGCATTTTTAGCATTACATTTTTTGATTTCTGATAGTTTCCATTTATATATTTAGCTACCATGATTTTTTTGATGCAACACATTATTAACTATTAGATCTTATTTTTTAAATTGTGCATTTAATATTTTGTGTTCTTTTTCTCCTTGGACATCTTACTCTTAAATCTATGTGTTCTGATATTAATCATGCCAATTGTCATGTCTTTTTTTGCTTGTAATTTTTTTAGTACCTCATTCAATTTTCTCCCTAAGCCTTACTTCTTTAATCTGTATAATGAAGGTAGCAAAACATGCTTTGCCTTTTGTGAGGATAAAGAAGAAAAGGGCTACAGGAGTGTTTTTAAGCTATCAAGAACTATACATCTGATTGGTATCATTCTATTCCTTCTGCTGTTGGGCCTACTAATCTAAGTTGTTGCTGTCTGACTTCAACTACATATTACTGGGAGGATCAGATCCACTCTATCATCCATCCATCTATCTATATCTATCTATCCATATCTATCTATCTATCTATCTATCTATCTATCTATCTATCTATCTATCATCTATCTGTTACCTATTTATTATTTTGCCTAAGTTTTCCCAAATTAGGCTCACAGTGCCCCTTCAAGTTGGCCCCTATGTCATTTTTCGCATATTTCCTATCATTCCTTGTACATTTCCTTACTATCTGGTATAAGATGTTCCAAGATCATCTTGTACTGTTCTTGCTCTAGTACTAGAGGCAGACATTTTTCCAAAGAGCCCCAAACCATTTAGTGAAGATTAGTACTTAAAAACCAAGATTTAGGTATTACTGTGCTCATAGCTACTCGGTATCTGCTTCTAAGCCCACTCATAAAACAGAGTTAGGAAATACATGTGTGAGCATGTGTGAGTGTGTGTGTTTACATATACATACATCTATTTCTATATCACACACACATAAATATGCTGCTTTTTATGTTTTTTGGCTTTAAGAATAAAATATCCTTTCTTATATCCCTGAGAACATTAATTAGAGGATTAAAAAATTATTTCCTGTTCCCCGTTGGTTTTGTTTCATCCATTTCCTTTTTATTTTTTTTTAAATTTCTTCTCTCTTTCTTTGCCATTTTGGTCCCTGTCTCTTTCATGTGGGAGAAATGTCTGAGGGTCACTGACTGTCACTTCATATGTAAGAATGAGGCACAAGGGATTTCTGGTTTTCTGTAATGCTGAAATAGTTTATTCAGACCAACCTTTCCATGGAAACAACTACAGTTGTTGGAGAAAAGTTTAACAGTATGTTCTTAGAAACAACATAAATAGAAATATACATTGGTACAACTGTTTTGGAGAAGAATTTTAAATATCAACAAAACTACATATTCACTTACCTTCTGACCCATCAATTTACCCTTAAAATACATCTCTGACTATATAAAAATGTATATACACAGTTATTAATTGCAGGAAATTTAATCACACTTGCAAAACATGGGAAACAATCTAAGTGCCCATAGATAGAAAAATGGCTAAACAAACTATCCTACATCCACACAAAATAATACTATGTAGATAAATAAATAATAAGGAAGATGCCCATGGACTGATAAGGAGTGATATCAGGATATATGGTTCATTGAAAAAGCAAAATGTATAACAGTATATATCTACACTACAACTTTTCTATAAAAAAAGAGAGATAAAAAACATACACATTTGCTTATTTATGGTGGAAAAAAGAAAGAAAAGAAACTTATGAGTAATTGACCAGAAACTAATGAGATTGCTTACTGAAAGTAATGGGTGGAAAGCATGAGGATATGGGAAGAAGATAGAAGGGATAAAAGAGCAGCTTTTCTTTAATTTACTTTTTCATATGTTCTGAATTTTAGAACCATCTTAATGTTTTATACACTAACAATAATATTTCTTACATTAACATTAACATATAAGAATAACAGAACACAGAAACAAATGAACCTAGCTATATTTTAAAAGGTAACATGACCACATCGAAAGGAGATGGAGGATAACTTTGAACACAGTATTTTGACTATATGCTCTTAGGCTAAAAAGTATAAACAAATATTGTACTCTAGTTAGTATGGGTTAGCAATTACAAAACTACTTTTTGCATATTCCATAACTGGGTAAGTAAATATGGTGGATAATGAGAGCAGGATTTCTCACTATTAGAGAAGGGAGTTAATATATGAAAATATAAAAAAGTAGAGTGAACTCTTAGTACTGAAAATTTTGGATGCATAATTGTAAACTAACTGACACACACATCTTTTTTCTCATATCTACAAAAAGAAAAAAAACTTCAGGCTAATGTTTTTCATGAACACTAACCCCCCCCCCCCAAAAAAAATCCCTAACAATATATTAGCAAGTCAAATCAAGTAATATGTAAAAAAGGATAATACCTCTCAATCAAGTAGTGTTCATCTCAGGAATGCAAGGTTGGTTCAGCATTCAAAACCAATCAACGTAATTAACCATATCAGCAGACTAAATAGGAAAGAAAATATCATATTAGTAAATGAGGAAAAAACATTCAATAAAATTTAGCATCTATCTATGATTTTTAAAAAATTCATTCAAACCAGAAATAGAAAGAAATTTTCTTAACTTAATAAAAGGTATTTATGAAAAACCTACAACTAACTTCATGGTGAGAGACTGAATGCTTTCTCCCTAAGATCTAGAACAGGACAAATATGTTCTAAATTACCACTTTTATTCAATATCATACTGAAGTCCTAGCTCATGTGGTAGGGCAATAAAAAGAAATAAAAAACATACAGAACTGTCTTTATTCACAGATGATATGACTGTCCATGTAGAAAATCCCCCAAAATCTACACACCAAAAAACACTCCTAGCACTAATAAGTGAGTTTAGCAAGTCACAGAATACAAAGTTAATATACAAAAGGCAACTGTATTATTATACACCATCAATAATCAACAGGAATTTGAAATTTAAAAAAATATGTAAAGAACTCTGAAATTTAACAATAAGAAAACAATCTAATAAAAAAATAAAAAGTCCAATTTAAAAAATAGACAATGGATCCGAACAGAGATTTACTAAAGATGATACATAGTTGACACATAAACATAAGATTCCCAACATTATTGTAATTGGAAAATGCAAATTAAGACAACAATGAGATATCAGCTAAAATCCAAAAATCTGACAAAATCAAAACACTGGGAGGATGTAGGGTCACAGGTATTCTTGTTCATTAATAATAGAAATAAAAAATATGATGTAGCCATTTTGGAAGACAGTGAAAATTTATTACAAAGATAATCCTAAACTTATCACAAGATTTACTAATTGCATAGAATCTTTGCTATCTAGACAGATTACACAGAAAAAAACACCTAAACATTTCATAATGCAGGGAAAGGCCATAAACAGCAAACCAAGGAAACACACCCATAAAATTGAGGAAACTTTCCTAGGATTTAACAGGTTTCATAGCAAACAGATTTGAGAGACTTTTCAGATGCAGATATTATAAACTAAGATAAATAAAATTTACTTTCCATGTTCATTATACTCCCAAGGGCACCAGAAACTCAGATAAAACTCTGCAGTCTTATCCAGATGGCAGGGTTTGGAGAGAAAACAGCAGCTGGAAAGTGAAAGGGGGAGAATCCCAGAAAGGAGACAGCCAGAGAACAGGACTCGAATTCTGTATAAACTTTTCCCAAATTTCTAGCCCCTGAAATACTCATGTGTTAGCAGACCCCAGGCAGCCCAACAGAGGCTAAGAGGACCTCTGGATCACCTGCAGAGACAAGGTTCAAAGGGACAAACAAACCCATAACTCATTAGAGAAACACAAAAACATAACACAATTACTAGAAAAACAAAGAAACAGGAATATATGAGTCACAGACAAGAGGAAAGGTGATCGATAGAGGATGAACCTATGAAGAAACAGTCACTGTAATTAGCAGAAAAGTATCTGAAAACTATGCTTAAAGATATTAAAGCAAATGTGCTCACTGAACGAACAAACAGGAAATCTCAGCAGAAAAAGAGATAAAAAGAACCAAATAAAAATCCTATAACTTAAAAAATATACTATTAAATAAAACATTTCGTTAGATGGTCATATAGAGTTATGGAATAATAAATGCTAAACTATGCTTGCAAAATACTGGATAGTCTGTCTGGGTAGTGTGGTGAGGGGTGAGCGGGTGGGGGAGGTAAAAGGACCATTTTGTGAGGAATAGGGTAGAGGAGGTGAGTAGGGAAGAATTACTGTGTTGTGGGAGTGTCTTAGTGGTGGAAAAATTTGGCATTTTTGTCTATAAATAAAAGAAGAATTATATGTGATTAATAAAGCATAGAAAATGGGGCAGTAATGATTGATGGGATGAAAACACACAAAGGAACATCAAAATTAACAAGGTTAAGAAGTGGAATTAATAACTCTCAGACTCACAAACGTAAGATAAATGAAAAAGACAAACATCTCAACTAATAATAGAGTTAGAAGGAGTAAAATCAAATATAACGGTCTAATTATGAATGAACTGAATCAACCCATTAAAAAGATAAAGACTTAAATTAGGTGAAAAATGAAAAGCCAACTGTAAACTATCTGAGAGAGAGAGAGAGAGAGAGAGAGAGAGAGAGAGACAGAGAGAGAGACAGAGAGAGACATGGAGAGAGACAGAGAGAGAGCAAGCAAAGAAAGGTTGACATCACAAAATGGACTGTATGGTCTGATGTGTCAAATTGCTGAGGCAGAATGCAAGAAGATGGAAGGAGGGCTGCAGACTTAAAGGAGCTTCAGTGGAGATAAAAAGCATCATAAGAGAACCACAACATGCAAATCCTATGGCAACAAATGTGAAAATCTACAGGAAATGAATGACTTCCTGGCAAGTCCAACTACCAAAACTGATCCAAGAATGACTGGAGCATCTGAGCAGAGCAACTGCCCGAGTGAAGAAGGGGAAGGTCAGTAAAACTGATCAGAGAGGACGCCTCAAGCAGCCCCCACTCTTTAAAGAGGAGCCCTGAATTTCTGTTGCACTGTGGCAGGATAGGGAAAAGATGAGCCCCCATTCTCCTGACCTTTCTGAAGCCAGAATGACCAGAATTCCTAACGCTAATAAATTCAGTAAAAAGGAAAATAGGTACCAAGTTCACATATTGATACGGTGTCAAAAGTTTAACAAAATATTGACAAACAGAATCCACTACTGCATGAATAACAGATTATTCCAAAATCTTTTTCGGAGGTATTTCAGTTTAAGATAAAACCGTGTCAACAAACGAAAGGGGAAAACACATGTGGACCTATCAGCAGATACAGAAAAGGCATTTCCTAGAATTCAGTAAACTTGGTAATTCTGAAATGCAATAAACAGGACCGGCTGTTCTGCTTGGAGGACATTTCTTGGACGGGGGCGGGTGGGGTGTGTGTGTGTGTGTGTGTGTGTGTGCGTTCGCCACACCGATGCTGTCCCTGAGTTGGTTGGGTTAAGTCCACTCTCCTGGGTTAAGCCCACGACCCTGCCCCCCACGCCACCCCCCAGGGGAGCCCGCAGCCAGGTGCAGCGGAGACGTGCACGGCCCGGGGAGCAGGGAGGAGGCGAGGGAGGCCCGCAGGCTCCGGGGCTGAGCTCCCGGGCCGCGCTCCTGCGAGGCGCGCAGCGCATCTCCTGGCCCTGGGATCCGCTGCGGCATCGAGCGAGTGCAGGAGGCTGGGGCGGGAGGCGAGGAGCCGCGGGGTGGGGGAGGGGGAGACACAGACCAACCGGCGCTCCCTCCCGGCCACGCCCAGGGCCCCCGCAGTCCCGGAGGTCCCTGCGCGGGGCTCCCTGGCCCGACGCCCCGAGCGAGAGGGTCTGGGCGTGGCCACTTCTGAGCTGCTGGGCCCTGTCTGCTGCCTCTGCTCGTTCGAGCTTTCCATGCTGCTGAGCCCCGTTATTTTCGTGCAGTTCTGTTCACAGAATATAAGGTTCTTCGAGCCCAGATTAGTTTACAGAAGAAATGCCTGGAGTTCCCCCAGACGATCAGCAAATATCTGAAATCTCAAAACACTCAAGCCGCTGAAGTTAACACCAGAAGTGGAAAGCAATGCCTATCACCATGCTTAATGTTTTCTTGGCGATTTTAGTAAATGTAAAAACCTGAAAAGATTGGCACGGGCGTTAGAAAATACACGAAAGTATCTTTTTTTGCTGATGATGTGAATGTGCACGTTAGTAAGCCCAAGAGAACAGAGGGGGAAAAAACCAATTAGAATAATTGCAAATTTGGTTAAGTAGATAGGAAGGAAATAAATGCTAAAATACATTTTTTATCTTTTATGTTTTCTTGTTTCCAGATGTGAAACGGGAAGACATATTTTAAATTACAATTTGTAATATTAAAAGACATGAAACAAAACCTTTTAAAAATGGAAAGGTCTCTCGTGTTCTTGGATGCAATGATTTCTGTATGTTGCTTCTCTAAAAAGTAACATCTAAATATAATGCAATTTCCAACTAGAACTGAATTAGAACAAAAAGGGTTATTCCTCATAATTGAATGAAATATTCTTAACAGTCACGTTGAACAAGAAAACCACGAAAAAGAACAACAGAGGGGAGATTTGCCATACTTGTTATCAGAACTCACCCTAAAGTCGCCTTAAGCAAACTGATACAGTATTTGTGTTGTAACGGGTAAACAGGCCAGTGGAACAGAGAATCTAGAATTAGATCTCGGCTTACAAGAGAAGTCAATATATGACAACTGTGGAAGTTCGATGAGGATAATCTATAGTGTAATACCAACTACATACTTTTCTGGAAGAAATTAAAATTTTGTCAGCATCTGAGACCTGATGTAAAAATAGACTGAAGTTTAAATATAAAAATTAAAACAGTAAAAATCTTATAAGGGTGATATAGTCTTCAACCCAGTAATTCTATTCTTGAGAATGTATGCCATATACTAAAGCCTGGAAATCTTAGAGCCATAGAAGAAAATTTATTAGTGAATGACTGTATCAAAATTTAAAACTAAAAATGGTGTCTATGAATTCTTTTGATACCAAATGCATGAAAAAAAGAATATTGCTGGAAAAGCTTATAATGCAGATGACAAATGATTAATTTCTCTATTATACAAAGAAAACATACAGATCGATTTCTACATTATACAAAGAAAACAAACATCTACTGAAAATGAGCAAAGAGTTTATAAACAGGCGAGTCTCAGAAGAGAAAATGCAGTTGGCCACCAAATAAATGAAAAGATGTTCAAGTTTACTAGTAAGTCAAAAAAAAAATGCAAATTAAAGTCACAATTGAATATGTCTTTACTTCCATCAGACAGGCAAAACTGAAAAGAAACTTAATGCCTCTTGTTTACTGATTTGGGAGGTGAGGGATAGCGTTTTTACTTACTGCTGTATGAAAGCGAAGTGTTAATAAAACTGAACACTATAACATTCTTGGAAAGCAATCTGGCAGTATCCCTTAAGATTAAAAAATTTCAAATACTCTTCAACTCAGGGATTTCTCTGTTCTGTAGATTCTTCCTAAAACATTGTTACTTGTGGTCAAGACCCAGAAACAAAAAGATTGTCCAGTCGCACTCTTATTAAATGTTTAAATAAATTAGTTTAAACATGTTTGTAATCCATGACTATTGTTAATGGATTAGATACAATTAATAAGTTTTGTTGAGTTGTATTAGTAATGCTTATTTGGAAATTTTTGCTTAATACACTTTATAAATTATATATTTCACTGAGAGTTTGCACCAAGAGTAATAAGCATTTCTCTTACACCCCACAAATCCCTTGGGTATTTCAATATCTTAACAATGAAGACAGTTACATGATAGTAACATCCACCTGGAAAATAAACATATAAATAGCAATTTAGAGAAGAATAAAAATGTAAAAATGCTCACCTTAAACAAGAATTAGAAAAAGGTAAACAAAGTCAGTTATTTCTACTATTTTGGAGAGCAATCCAGCAATACTGATCCGAATATAAGAGGATTTGGAGATTTCAAAATTCTGCCATGTCCTTTGAATCTTACTACATTTTTAGGGGGGTTATTGTTTGTTTTTTTTTGTGACTCAATACATTATCATTTTTTATGTCTCATGAAAATTTCAGAAATACACATTCAGCATTCTGGGTTTCTAATTCCCACACGTGCTGCACACCTGACTGCAGGTTCTGCTCCCATGGCACCCCACCTCCTGCACGTCCACCTCCGTCCATGCACTCATATGCTGTCTGAGTTGCTTCTGACAGTCACACCCTTGGCTGGGCTGGGCCGTGCTTGGCTCTCTTACTGGTCTCTCTCACTGCTACACTTATACTCAACAGTTCAGGTATCTATAAGCCTGACTCCTATGAAGATCTTTCGCTTGGGACTGGGTGGGCACCCAGATGGAAGGATATGGAGGACTGGGGTAGTCCCCTCCCAGCTTGTCCACCATTTTCAGTGAATTTCTTCACAACCACAGTACCTCCATTTCACCCACTCACACTGGGTCTGCATGCTCTGAGGTCGCTGTGGTGGGGAATGAGTGGAGACTCTGGTGTGGTTTGGTGGGCACAGCTGTCCACTTTTGAGACCCAACTCCAAGTACCAGATGAAAACAAGGAGGTGTGGTTTCTTAGCAGGATTCTGAGAACACTTTGGATCATTCTGACCAGGGGCAGGGAACCTACTTACTTTCACCCCTTGGGAACTCACTCTAACAGAATGTAACAGCCACAAGAATAGGAACTTGGCCTTGTTCAATACTGTATGCCTAGCACTTGGAATAGTGCCTGGTGCACAGTAGGTGCCCAATCAACATTTGTAGAATGAAGTAATGAATGAATGGATGGATCCTGTTTGTTAGGGCAGTGAGTGCTGAGCAAGACTTGCATCAAACCCATTCCCCCAAATCTTACTTGCTGTATTTGATTCCAACCTTGCAATTTATTTAATGTTGATGCCTACAGGGTGCCATGACTACCTTCCCTCTTCTTCCTAACAGAGAATTGGGAGGTCTCTCCAGGTTTCTTTAAAAAGTGGAGCTTCTCTAGTACTGTTTTTGCTCTCAGTTGCTCCACAACCAAACTAGATGTTCCAAATCTCACTTCAGGGTACCTTGTTACGTGGCTTCATGTAGAAGTCTCCAGTTATTTTACTCATCTTTTTCGTGTGTGATTATGTGTGATCAGAACTTGCTATGTAAGCCCCAGCCACTTGTATGACTACCAAATACCCACTGAGGATATCTGTATTCACTGGGGTATCTATTTTTCATCTATCTATCTGTTAGTCTGTCTATCTATCATCTATCTATCAACCATCTATCTATCATCTATCTATTTTTTTTTTTTACATAAAAAGAACACAACTTACTTTCTGAATCCTTCTGTCAGGTCAGAACTCCTATTTTGTTTGTGCATGTTTGATGACTCCGTTGGCTTTGGCTCCGCTGACTTCTCTCATCATTTCGGGTAAGTCTGGTGTCACTTTTGATCGATTCTTTCAAATTGTAGGCATCTGGGATGTATGTGTTGTTGTTGTTTTTTTTCCTTTTCATTTATCCTTGTAATTTCCCCAAATTTTCTTAACCATGATTGTGCCTTAACCAAATTTTCCTCGTATTTCGAAGTTATTGTTCCATGTATTTTGCTGTTGCATTATTTGGTGTAAAAATGTTATTTTTTCCTTATCTTGGTGGAAAGAATATTTCTTGGTAATTGTGTCCAGCAAGTGTTGAACCGTTTTTGAGCTTAGGGAAAACTGCTCAAGTTATTTTGGGAATATCGCCTTCCCAAGTCTCAACCCCTATTTTCTTCTCCCTTCCTGGGTGCCTCAATATTGGCTCTCCTGAAACTGTAGTGGCAAAATCTGGAGTCAGATAACCTGGTTCAAATCCTGTCACTTCTGAGCAGACATGGGATTTCCATTCTTTCCAGAATTTGAAATGTTAAGGTAAAGCATGAGACTTTTAAGAAATTTCTGCTTGCAGCCTTGCATATTAAGTATGCTTCTCCCTTCAGCTAGGTGGTTCCAGTGGGACAACTTTAGATGCCTGAAAGCAGAGAGCTTGAAACTTGGGCCCTGGTCTGAGCTGTGTGGCCCTGGACAACAGGCTTAGTTCCCTGGACTCAGCTGTAAAGGTGTAATGGGGGAGTGGGGTGGGGTAACTTCACAGGTCTGTTTTAGCTGTAAAGTTTGGTTTTGATGTTTTTTTTTTTTTTAAAAGAAGAAATTGATTTTCACTGCCCGTGTAGAATACCCTTCAGAGGCTTTTTATTCACTGACCCAATCGTTAAGGAGAAAAGCCTAATTAAAAATTAAGTACGGCCTAAGATTACAAAATGGTAATTTCTGTTGTGAGTACATGATGAAAATCTTAAGAACTCTACCTACTGATGCCTGTATCTAAAGAATCACACTTCCAGAAATTTTAAACAAGAGCAAAAATCTTTGTGGTTAAAACTTTTGGAGTATAAAGTTACAAGAATTACCATTCTCAAAGTTTCTCTGGTTGTGATCCATTGCAGTAAGAGTACTTTGTTCTATGGAACAAAAATAACCTGAGTGTTAAAATTATATTTATAAAATTTTCTAGAGTTAAATTTCGAAAGTGTTTCTTTTAAAAAATGTATCCTCAGTATTACGATGGTTGAGAAAGATGAGAACCATTATTGTCCTTCAGCCAACAAATGTGTGTGGATTATGTACCATGTGAAGGGAACTAAATGGACAAATGCTTAGAAGATATATGTCCCTGGAAAGATCTAATAAGCTATAATAAATGTTCATAGGCAGAATAAGTTACTTTTCAGTGGGTGAGGCTGGGGAAGGTATTGTGAAGGGAGAGCTATTATTGAGAAAGGGCTGGAGATGGGTAGGGTGTTGGTCTGTGGAATTCACCGGCAGGAACAGAGCAAGGAAGCATTCCAGGCATTGAGAACAGGACAACTGAAGGCAAAAGGATAGAAAAGCACAAGGTACAGTGAGTAACCTCATATGAAAATGATAGAGTAAGAGGAGGAAAGGGGCAGACACAGTTAAGAATGGAAGAGAATTTCTACGATTCAAGTCACTGACTAGTAGTAACTTGAAGCTCTCTTTGTAAAGGTACTGTTTAGGAATAAATATTGAAATATTATGTGAAAGAACAAATGACAGAAAATATAACAGTAAGCAACACTTTACTATAGAAAAAGGTCATTTAACTTAGAAACCAGGGGATGTGCTGAATGTATGTTTGAAATCTTTAAACAAAGTGTTCTTCAAATGCTTATAAGGGTGTATACTGATAACCATTCTGGGATGGGAAAAGCTGACATACCGTAAAATCTTGAATAGGGCATGGCTTAGGCTATTAACCTACTTACACAATGAACATTCCTAGGGCATGAAAATCTGGTTACAGGAACCGTCCTAGAAACATCATCAGGTGTGAGTGAATATGAACAGATTAATTATGTATTTCTAGAAACAGCAGTTTACTAATATCATTCCACTGGCACTACCAACGGCACTGCACTGACAGCACTTTCAAAAGGGCCCCAAGGAAAAAAAAATTAAAGTTCTCTAATTACAAATGGGACAAACCAAAAGTTAATCTTTCCCCCTGACCCCAAAATTCTAACACGTAAAACAAAACTTCCATAGCTTATGTGAGGAGCCAGTATACGTCCGACCTTCATCCCCTCAGAATCCCAGGGCCTTGACCGAGGTATAATTATCAATGGTCTATACGCTTATTTTCAAATAGGATTCAATTACAAATGTTTCCACTTGTGCATTTATAATAAAATTGGTTTACATTTCAAGTATGCCTCTTTGAGTAAAGCAAGATTAGCCTGTTTACATTTTTTAAAAGGAAAATTTGGTCATTAGAAAAACCAATGCCATCTGCAATGGCAGCCAAAATAACAGTAAAGGAGATCCTGAGAACTCCTTTATGAATACTATCTCCATTAAGCACTGTGCTTTTTCTCTTGTCTGAAGCAGGCTGAATCTGGGAATTTAGGTTCTCTGCCCTAAGTGTATCAGAGAGAAAAAGGTTTCCACTCCCTTCAAAGTGGAACCACCAGTCTAAAGAATCATAGTTGACACTAGCTGTATTAGTAAGGGTCCTCCAGAGGAACAGAACTGATAGGATGTGTATATACAGAGATTTAAGAAATTGGCTCATGTGACCATGGAGGTTGACAGGACTGAAATGTGCAGGGCAGGTCAGCAGGGTGGAGACCCAGGGAACAGTCTACAGGAAGGATTCCTTCTTGCTTGGGTGAACTCAGTCCCTTAAGGCCTTCTACTGATTGAAAGAGGCCCACCCACATATGAAGGGTAATCTGTTTTATTTAAAGTCAACTGATTGTCATTATCACATCTGAAAAATACTTTCACAGTAACATCTAGACTGGTGTTTGACTAGACTATACATCTAGTCTGGGTACTGTGGCCTAGCCAAGTTGACACATAAAATTAACCATCACACTAGCCAAGAGTCAAACGTCTTTAGAGCATAAAGATTTATTATTGATCTTTGTGTTTAATAGAACACAGGTGATGTCAAAACATTTTGAATTTTTAGTTTTAGGCTGAAATCACCAACATTTGACCATTTTTGATCTAATAAAAAAAGGGTAACAGGATATAGCTCAATACAACAGTGAGGCTTTCCTGCAGTTGCGTTGATACTGCCATCTTCACTAGGATGCTTGATCAGGAAACAACCTTCTTTCTATAAAACTGGCTTCTTTGGAACACCCTTAAGAGTTGGCACAAAATGGTGCCTTTCGCTTAAGCAATGTTTGTTGAATAAATGTTCGATTAAGGAAACATGACAACAAAACTCAAGCAGTCCATAGCCAGACTTAACCTTTCCTCTCCTTAACAGCAAACCACAAGTACAAACTTTTCATTTAACAATAATGTGACTTAAAGTCTTTTAGCCCCACTTGATCTATGATGCAATAAACAAACTGCAATTCTAATTACTTTTCCATAAGAGAGATTATACCTTAAGTGAATTAATTCCAAACATACTTATTCAGAGTATTCTAACTATATAAAGCAAAAGCATTTTCATTTTACAAAGTTTTTGAATATTTCATATGCATGAGTTTAAATAAAAATGCATTTAGCGGCGTTAATGCTAAGAATAAACAAAGAAATACTTTTAATTTGCTGAAATTAGCATGTACAAAGAGAAATGACCAGTATTAGAATTTCTGTTCATTTTCTTTGTCTGAAATTAGGAGAGCCTGAAAACAGGAAAGCCAAAGGTAAAGGAGATACTTTTCCATCATACATACTGAAAGCGGTACTATGAGATACATAAAAAATTATCTATGTAATTGGTTACTGGACAGATTATTAATTAAACATCCAGAATAGCTCTTTTTGAAGCTGCATCACTGTTTAACTGTTGAATTTTAGATAAAATGATTATGTGTTTGTTGTTTTGGTCCAGATGAATTGTCAAGAGGGGGTTTTCAACAAAATTTTAGATAAACACCCAGGGGAACTTCTAAAACGATAATTTATAGTACTGACAGTAAAGATTAAAAGAATGCTCAATGCCAATTTGATCTCATGAACAAGAAGAAGCATTACCAATTCTGATGGCCTTTTTGGAAGTTTTTTGAATTCTCACCTGCATTAAAGTTTTGATGCATCATGTTTTGCTATTTTATTTACAATTTCTATCCTTCCTTTAAAGGTACAAAAATTTTAGAAAAACAAAAACAAAAAAGAAACCCTAGAATTTTACATTTCATTTCAATAACAAACTATTGTTTTAAAGCCAGCTATTAGAATTTTGTATTTGTCAAGTGAGAAAATATTTAAAATTCAATGTGAAGAAAAAAAATGTATACCAAATAGAAATTTATCATCTATTAAAATTTCAGGAAGATCTACATTATCTAAAGCCATTCTGTAATTTTATTCATATATTTTGTGGAGTTCACATATCTTTTTCTTACAGAAAACGTAACACTGTAGGCCACAAGAAGCTGCAGTACTATTGTTTAATTAGCAGCAAATTAATATTTTGTCTGGGTAACTGGACAATAAATAGTCTGCTTCTTTGGATGTGGATGTTTAAAATGTAGCATCACTGCAGCTTCATAATGTGACTGCTATTTTATAGAGCTTATACAAAAAAAAATATGGTTTTTGTCTATATTTTATACAAGACAGTAGTATATGAATACATTTTTAAGTACATGATATACATGCTAAGCCACTTGATTTTCCAATATCACAGAATAGCGATTTTAAATGCAGTAAAGATACATAAAATTCAGGTGGAATGCAGATTTTTTTTTTCTATTTTGACTCAAAATTTTATCATTAGAGCATTTTTAGAGTACTAGACCAACACTTTTTCATCAGCTAAAATGCAGTTTCAGCAGTCCAGCTTACGTTCAGGCACAATGCAATCCATCTTCTAATGGATTCTCAGTTTTTGTTAAATTCAAAGGGCTGTTAGTTAACATACAGCATGTTCTTCACTCCACACCATATTACAAAGCCCACTTTTGAGTTACAGTCACCTTGTGGACAAAAGCTGGTTTGTTCTGGTAACGTTTGCACGTCCAAGATGTCCTTTATGCAAGTGCACACGAATACATTGTGGTGGGTGGTGTAAAAGTCTGTTAATGACGAGTAAGTCACAGTATAAAAATATATTGTACACCTTTACACCTAATGAAGTCCTCTTTTCCTATGGATAAAAAAATATGACTGACCGAGACGGAGAAGTCTGTAGCACCATGAAGAGTTGTATCCCAAGTTACATTAGCAGCATGATCCAACATAATATTGAAGGAGTGTTTCTGAGAAGATAGACATTCATTCTGGTTCATCTGTACCACTGAAGCTTATATAAAGAAGTGTTTTATACATTAGCAATAGTTCTGTCACTTCTCGAGCTAGACAACATCAAAAGACACTGCCTTCCATCCTCAGAGGGTTGATAACGTTGTATAAGGGGGTAAGGGTGACCTAAGTGTACCTTTATATTGGTAGTGTCACCTTGTTTTGTATGATCAAAAAGGAGCTCTGTAGTTCCTTTTAGCACAAAACTACACAACGTATGTGGATCTATGTAATAATAACAAGCTATCTGTGTTGTCGACATGGCTCTGACAGTGAGAAAAATGAAGTCCACTTCGGCACTCATTTGTCAGAGATAACAGTCTGCCACTGCTAATGAAGAATACTCAACACTTAAAAGATCTCCTCCAATGCCACATGGATCTCAGTAGGCTAGAAGCAACTTGGGTGAACTGGTTTTTAAATTTACATACTGGGAAGACAGTGTGTTTTGAGACACGTAAACCTTGTAAAAAAATAAACCATTGTAAAACCTTATGAAAAGACACACACTGATTCTGTGCAATATAGCAAATTGATAAGAAAAACACTGTAAAAATGTACCTGTTTAAAATACCATCTACTATTTTGAACACAAAGCATTATATATCAAAGGCCTACATATATATCATCTAATGGCACTTGAAAAAAATTATAATGTCTTAAAATAAAAGGCATAACCTATAAGAAAGTTTCTGTAAAGGTTTAGATTCGCTTTGAAAGTGCTATATCTTGTAATATGTGTAGTATAGAGGTTGACGAAGCTCTATTTAAAAAAAAAAAATATTGGCCTATATATGAGTATTGCTTACTAGATGAATGATTCTGAAAATATGTACTCTTCAACATTCATTATTAGCTTAATAAAGCAATCAGCTCTGGCTCATGTTTCAGTCAGTATATGGTTTTTAAAAACCGCTACTGTCCAAAATAACACAATATATCACTATATTCCAACAAATGACTAATAATAATAAAGCACAAGCAACAAATAGGCAAAAATACATAGTTTGGAAGAAACACTAAATGAAATTTAAAAGTTGCACAAAGAGTGGTGCATGATCAGCCAGGACAACTGAAGTTTGAAAAAATGAAACCTGTAATAGGATTTTCAAATGCAAATTTTAACAATGACCAGTGATAAAGATATTAGCATATATCGATGAACAATATTGCTTACTGTGCCAAAATCCTTCCACAGTCAGGCTTCCATGCCTGGTGATGTAATTTGTACACACATGTTGTGGAAGTTCAAACTGAATGATGTTCAATATCTTGTCTGAGGTCCAAATTCTAAACTGAAGTATTTTTATTTAATGATAATCCCTTTTTTTGGTTGTATTTTTTTTTTGACCAAGCAAAGGCACTATGAGAAATGTCAAGGATGATGATTTTGGCCATAAGAGAATGAAAACAGCATCAACAATAATTGTTTTTAATCGTATCCAGTTGATGTAAGAATAAATGTCAATTTTTTTCTAAGAAAAAAAAAAGGCCAATTCTGTCACATCCTTGTTAAACCATTGTGCAATTAAAATAAACGAGTCTGTCTTATCGTTAAGAGAAATTTTCTCAGAAAGGGTTTAGTGACCACTACAGTCAATTTTAAAAACAAATTAGCTGAATTCCCTCTTACTTGGAAGTGTTATTTCAAGTCTGTGGGGCGCGACAGGCAAAGAGGTGTATGTGTGAAAATCAAGACTCCACAGTTTTAACACTGGTGCCCTGACACATGTACCTCCATGTATTCGAATTCCATGCAGGGCGAGAATTAGTGTAAAAACGTAGATAAATACATGGCGCCATTCCCCATTTCCAAAATGCTTTAATCCTGGTACTCCCTTTTTTATTTTTTAATTAGCAGTGAAATATAGCCGACTAAGGCCAACGTCTTAGTTCACTAATTTGACTTCTTCAACAAATCTTTGATAAAATAAAGTAGTGCTTCCACACTTGTATTTGTGATTTCTATTTAAAAATAGGTTTTCTATTTATTTGTGCTCTGTCACCAAATTTCTATTTTCCATTTTTTAAAATGGTGATTAAAGCAATATTGAACGCTAATCATTCAACTAATGATTTAGGTAAGCAATCTGTTTCATAGAAACTAAAGGAAGCAGTAACAAAGCAGAGCTAAAAGCCTACTTTCAGAGCAAATAGTCTCCTAATCAAAAGCTTAGGAGCAGTTTGAAAAAATTTTAAATGTATTTCCTTATTAACATATATAATTTTAATGCCTTTGGAACACTTTTTTTATAAAATGTAATTTTTAATAATAAAATTTAAATACTTAAGTATAAAAACTACTGCTCCTAGGACTTAAAAAAAATAGGAGCATGATAAAATATCAGGAGCCAAAGTTCCTTAAGAGAGCAACTTTGATTCTATGAAGTGCGATGTCTCTCTGTATGTGTGTTATATATATAGTGAAACCCCCATTTACATTATTACAATTTACATTCCTCCACAAATTATACTACTCCCAAATATTTTAAATAATGCATTATATTCAATAATCTGCACTCATTTTTAGAAATTCTTGGTAAACATTGCAATCTGCAGTGATAACCAGCCCTCTAAATAAAGGAAAAAAAAACTTCCATATAGGGCTGAGTGCTCAAAAATATTTTTCTTTTCTTTCTTTAAAGAGATATATAATCTATAAACCTTCCCCTTACCCCACACCTGCCCCAATGGACAGGGTCCCAAAATAAGGTGTTAACAAGTGCTAAATAGACATGTTTCTTAGGCTGATGTCCCAACTGATAATTACAAAAAATATAAATTGACCTTTCAGATTATGGTGGTTGTCTAACGTGAGGAAAGCCCATAACAATTATTTTATTCAGTGAACACAATATTCTTGACTATTTTCAAATTAACTAATATAGTGCTTGTTTGACTTTTATCCCCTTTAAAAATGCAACTTATTTGCAACATTCCCTGCATTTCCCAGAGGGGTGTAAAAGTGGGGTTTTACTGTATATATTTTTACCCAATTTTAAACTTTGTGGTCATTCCTCAGATAGTTCTCTAACGCATTTCACTTTACATTCTCCATCTGAAAATAGCAAGGAAAGACGAATTAACACTGAATAAGAAAGATAACATGGGGCAGGACTGTTTTGTTTTCCACTTTTGGCTCTTAAGGGAAAGAAAACTGTATCAAATTCAGCCGCAAGTGATATAAGCCATAAGCTTCTACTTCTAAGGAGTCTAGTTTCCAACCCTGGCAACAGGGGGCACGACCCCTAGGCAAGTCCCCAAGTTGAACTGTGTGCTTCACATCCATCTTCCTGCTTAGGATGTCTATCACACCATATAAGCTGAGACAGCCCACTCTGGGATAAAGACGCCTAACATCTGTGCTCTGCAATGGCTCTAGATTCTGGACTAACTGTATACTGACAATGCAAATAAAATTGCTGGCTGTACTTGACCCACCCTTTGGCCTTGAAAGGTAGAAAAGAGTGAAGAGATATATCTATATACTGACTCTGAAGACTCCGATGCCATATATGTTAGTATTATAAAATGGAAAGAAAGCAAGTTAAACGTGGCAAAATATCCTGTGTACTACTGTAAGGCCAACTATTAAGTAACATGGAATGCCGTGTCACCTCACTAGGAGTCTTTTTGCTATAAATACTGGTGCTTTGTGTAAGTTTTGTTTTCCTTATATGTGCACAAAAGAGAGCATATATTTGAGCCAGACAATAGCAAGTCTTCAGAATATACTGACCTAAAATTACGGTATATCTAAGAAATACATTATCCCTCCAAACTGGATTCTTAATTCGTTATGAAATATTTGATTATGAATCCATTTAGAGGCTAGTAAAAATATAAAAACTCTTGGGTTATTTATACATGTTTTAGAAAATTTACATTCCATTGCAAATTTTTTTAATGAGCCAAATGTCAAAAGGTAGAGCCATTGTTATCGAACAAATATGAAAATTCTAAGATCAAAAAGTACTTTCAATGTAGGATTTGTAAGACTTTACAAATGTAATGGCTTTCCTATATGAAAAATAATCTTTAAGATATGACAATTGGCAGTGAATCAGGACAAAATACTCAGGTAAACATAACTGAACGCAAATGGTTCCAAAGCTAGTTTCTATATTATACTGGCTTAATGAAAATAGGTACTATACAAAAGAAGAAACTTTTATACTGTCTTAAAGTAGGCACTAAGATAAAAATGGCCATCTAAGGCAGGGCTACACATACGTTTCTGTAATAAACCCCCGTTTTGGGACCTTACTGGAAAGCCTGATGGAATCGTGGTAGGGTGGTGCTTGTGCTTAAACCACTGGTGAAAGCTGCTGACAGTGAGTGCAGAGACCCCAGACCTACACTGTTTGCAGGTTCTTGAAGATCCTGCGATTGTGAGGGCAGCTGAGACACAGAGGAATGTGCTTCTTCTTGGGAATAGCTCATTCCAAGGCTCCCCACTGATATAGGATTATAGGAAGGGCCATTTAATGGTATGAAATTAAACAACTGAGAAAAATCCAATGCTGGTGTGTTTAGGGGGTCACTGACAGAAACAGAGCTTTTTGACAGGGAGGTGTCCCCTGTGCTATCATCGGGGGATCCTATCGGTGGATCTAGCCCTAGTTTAGATGACGATGCTTGAGAATCCTGGGATGAAGAGGGTGCGCCACTTTGCAGCTCCATCAGATAACTGTCAATTTCCCCCTTTAATGGCTGTTCTTTTTCCGGAATAGAAATTGCGTATGAGGTAGAACTGAATGGGTATTTAAAAGAAAGGTGGTGAGAGGGATGAACTGCATCCATATCTATTGGGCACGTCATCCCCAAAGGTAAAGTTGTGATCATTTGGTGGGCAGATCCCGAGCTCTGCATGGACTGAAATGGAGTGTTATAGAGGTTTAGCTGCAAAGTGTTTGTGAATGGCTTTGATAACAGTTCACTGGAAGGTAAGGACATCACCGGGAGGAGCTCATCTTTGATAGGCACAGAAACGTTACAGGTAAATGGATCTAGAAAATCCACTGGTTCTGTTTTGACCTTCAGAAGTTCCTGATTGTGACTCTTCTTCATATGTCGAGTCAGGTGATCCTTTCGCCCAAATCTCTGTGCACAATACTGACAGAGGAAGTCCTTTCTTCCGGTGTGCACCACCATATGTCTCCGGACATCTTTCCGTGTGTAGAACCGGCGATCACAATGCTCGCACTGGTGCTTTTTCTCTTTAATCCCTCCAGACGACTTGCCTGCATGAGATTTAAGGTGCTCCAGCAGCACTCCTGTGCTTTCAAATGTCTGCAAACAGACCTTGCAAGTGAGATCACCACTTGTTGCAGCATGCAAGGCCAAGTGACGTTTGAACCCAAGTTTGGTATTATAGTTCTTGCCACATTCTTCACACTTAAATGTCTCTTTGTTAGGGTCATGTGTATGCAAGTGATTCTTCAGGTGATCTTTTCGGTGAAACATTTTCTCACAATAATTACACTTGTGGGTTTTCTCAGGAGAATGAGTAGCCATGTGCCTTTAAACACAGATATATTCTGTAAGTATCGTGACAAAAATGGTATGTAATCACTTTTCAAATGGAAGCTAATCTACTAAACTAAAACAGAATCTCCCTAATAATGGAAAATTTTAAACTCAATATATACTACAAGGATAGTTAATATACCTAACTACTACAGAACTTGAGCCATTTAATTGCCACTTTAGTTTTCACTGTCTGGTTTTTAGCTATTATTACACAAGCAAATGAGCAAGGCTGAATATACTCACGTAAACGCCATACCTTTTCTTGTAATTTCTTTGTACAAATGGAAATTCTACACTCATTAAGCATTTCATTTTAAAAAATCCAAAAACTAACACATAAAAGTATGTGATTTATAATACTAAAACTAGCCAACGTCTAATATACTTAACATTTCTTTTCTGCAAATCAGCTAAAAAATGTGTATACAAATATATACATTTACAATGGCTTCACACGGCCAACATCTTAGAAAATATAATCTGAAAAAGACAAATAGAGTTTAATACCTTTGTAATTTGTACTTAGAAACAAAGGCCTTGGTGCAGTCTTGTTGTATGCACTTGTAGGGCCTCTCTCCTGTGTGAGAGTAGGAGTGAACCTTTAATTTCTCAACACTGTTAAAGGCCTTGTCACACAGTTGGCAAGGAAAGTTTTTTCTTGGTTTGGTTTCACCACGCTTACGTTTCCCTGAAGGGACTTTCTGGGTATCTCTTACTTCTGACAAATCACCAGGAATGACAGTGGCCATCGCAGCCTAAATCAGGCCTTCTTGTTGGACACTTGGGAACTGCCCAACTCCACTAAATGATTTAGCTTTAGGTGGCTTCTCAAGTTTCATGTGGTCGTAAAAGAAAGCAAAAAGGGACTGGAAAAAAAAATAAGAAACAACTAGTTTGTAACTAAATTTAATTTTTAAAATTTTATTTCCTATGTGATGCTTTTGAATTAAAAAAGAAACCATAAAATGGATTCAGCTGGTCTAATGTAATATCTGTAGGTTTCTTTATATTTGTCAAAATACACATTAATGCATTGCTCAGAATGAACAGTTCACACATCCCTTAAAATTCCACTCGACAAATGCTGTATTAGGGAAAGCGGTAGCAATTTCAGAAGCTTGCAGGAAGCATCAAAATAAAACACTAATCTACAAAGCACTTAAGTATTTTCCCAATGAGGCATGGTTTTACCAGATCCTTCCATTAGTTATACTTATAGTTTTTCTTTGTTTTTAGTGTCTTGTTTTTGATTTTTATGCCATCATAGAATAAACAGAACTGTGAATTATGAAAACACAAAAACGAATAAACATGACACTAAAAGTGGCATTATTAAACTTTGATTTTTTACAAGGGACTAGAGAACAACTTTTTACAAGGGACTAAAAACCTAAACATGTTTCCGCAAATATTTCAATGTCTAAAAATCATTTTAAATTTGTGCAAGTTGGCTCTAGTCACCTTCTATATTATAAGAAAACTAAATATAAATAAGCTACTGAAAACTCTTTTAGGCACCTTGTGATTTAGTCCATGGAAGACATCCTTAATGCACAGACACCAGAGGCCTGAAAGAGTTGAGTGCACCAATCGAAGAGAGAATTTACTCTTTATACCAGTGTCATCACACGCAGAGGAATTTCTGAGTCAAGAGTAGAAATTACTTATCTTCATAACAAATATACATTCTTGAATGGCAAAACTTTTCGATGTTATATTAGGTGAGGATCATGGCTCCTTGTCATTTGGACGGAAGAAGGATTTAGTTGAAGTAATTTTCCTCACCGATTTTTGCATCATAGAAAGTGATTCTGTTCACTGGGCAGACTGAGGTAAGTGGATGAGCCAGAGTGATCAGGCTTCCCCAAAAGCAGAGGGGTCAACACCCCTGTAATCGTGTGCAGTAAACCAGTGGGACTTTTGGCCTAGAGCACCGTACCTGGCAAGGATGCACATTATGGAGGCATTTCAGGTTGTAAAAACATGTTAGAGTTTCAATTCATTATCAGTGCTTTGAGAAAGGATGAAATGAACATACTGTATTGCAGAGTGTATCTATTTAAACACAAAATTTGTGGTCAAGAGATTGTTGATTTTATCAGCTGTATTTCTCAGAGTAAGAAACCGACCCCCCAAAGATTCAATTGATATAAAAAAGTTAAATGATTCCTCAAGGTTCTGAAGGCTAGTCCAGCAAGGTACTTTCAAGAGACACAGAAATGATAATACCTACAATCTCTTTTAAGAAGACCCAATTTTTAAATTGAAAACTGAACGTGGCTAAATGACTGTTATCAGCTACTAATCTATTTGATTTTTTCATCCTATTACATACTCAGAAAATAAAGAAAACCAGTTTATGTTAACTTGTCTTTTGGCATGAGACTGACACTTATTTGCCTTCACAAGCTGAAAGTATGTTACTGACTTTCACAGATTCATTTTACTTTTTTTTTTTTTACTAAATTAACCTACATTTTTGTAAAATTAAGTGTGTATTACAATAGGTCCTATTATATGATAATGCAGAGGCTGTCACTAAACAGGCAAAATAAAGCAATTATCCACTCATTTGATTAAAATGTAAAGCATGTGCGTAAATCAATCCATGTCTGGTTCATGAGTCCTTTCTTCATTGGTTGGTAGACACAGCAAGGTTCCTTCATGTTGTTCATATTGTCTAAGTCTCCTCTGCAGCTTAAAAGTGACATTAACACAATTAATGAAAGGAACATTACTAATGCTAACCCAGTATGTCCTTTTTGGTGTTAGATCAGATTTTGAATCTCAAGGATTTGTTCTTTTTCTTGTTATATTCTCATTTGAGAGACCACTTTTCTGCCTCTTTCAGAAATATCTACACAGCTATTCCACTGTAACCAGTAATGACACTGTAAATTGGTATAAAGCACTTGCCAAGGCAGGAAAAAAGAGCAATTTTGACTATTTGATTTCCTAACATGATGCTTTCATGCACCTATTTAGAACACTGTTGGAAACAAGCTGATACATTTTCAACTGTAATATTAACACAGAATGCAAAGCATCTAAATCTCTGTATATAACTAATATCTGAAAATATTTCAAAGACTGGTCATATTTGTCATTATGATATTATGAGATCCAATTATAATGGGCAGAGAATTCTAGTTGAGAAAGACGGTAACTTCCAAGTTATTAAAAAAAATTTATAAAAAGTACATCATAAAACAATATACAAACATTTGATTATATAAAAATTGGTGATACTCAGTAAGAAGTAACAAATGAATTCTGTTATCTTTGGATGTACATACTGAGCAATGAAGAACTTCAGATTTCAAATATTACACTTTTCTAAGACCAGCTGAAATTTTTTCATAGCTAATAATATCTTTTAATCTTAATATATTACAAAACTTAAATTAGTTATAGGTGCATTTAAAACTATAGGATAAATATAAGGCTGTGAGCTCAACATTGAATAAAGTCCACATTCACAATATGCATTATCAATCAGATACTTTAAGGAAACATGCATAGAACTATAGTGATTTTTGTTCAATGCATACCTGATGACAGATAGAAAAAGCCTCAGACCTTGATCTTAGTCAGTCCCATTGATTCTTCGTGGAAGAGAGCAGAATCCAGTCCTTCCCATTTTGGACAATCTATGAAACAAAAAATAAGAATGGACTACACTCTAAATGGAACTGGTACATGAATGATGGAAAATAAAGGATAAAGGAATTGCAATTTCATGGCACATGCTTACATTCCATACTCTGCTGACAAGTCATGCATTAATTTTCACCAATTGCAAATTTTTATTAGTTCTAAGCACATTTACATGACCAAATAAATGCAGAAACAAAAAGTAAAATAGTATTACCTATATAAATGGCATTTTGTGATGCTGAATGACTCCCTACTTCTTTCCCAAATTTAATTTGTTAAAATCTAACTTGCCTACTGAGAGAAATGGATACAAGGATTACTATTCATAAACCAAATTAATCAAAATTTCACTAAGCTTAATATGGAAGAGACAAACTCAGTTATTTCTTGGAGAGAGTGCACAGGAAATGTCACCAAGAACAGTAGCCGCCTGATGACAGCATCTCACATGCCCACACTGCACACACTTGTGCAACTTGGGCTTGTTACCTGCACTACCTGCCCATTTATCTCTCAGAATGCTGTAAGGATTGCTGAAATGCAGCAATAACTCTGTGCTCTTTAGATTTCAAAGGCATGCAAGGGAAGTTTAATATAAGTTTGCTACAGGATGTCAGGAAGAAAGCATCATTTGGTTTTAAGAGATCAGTGTTAAAAAAAGATCTTAAAATATCTTAAAAATGCCTATTAGTAGCATGATCTTCAGTAGACTAAGAACATGCATAGAGAAAAAAACGTTAATAATTCTTGATTGTACAAGTAAATGTGAAAAGAATAATGGCCAAAAAGTAGGAAAAAAAAAACAGAATTATCTACTACAGAGAGTACAGGGCACAGAAAGCTTAGTAAACTCTGAATACTTTAAAGATGAGCATTCATAATCATGATTATAAGAACTTGAAAGGGATGATATGAATCAAATAGTTAAAATACAGTAAGAAAAGGATTCATAAATGACAGATTAAATAAAAATAACTTTCCTTAATGTTCTAAACACAAATCTAATTTCCCCTGAAATGAAATTTGTGCATATTTTAAGAATTTGCTGATGTGTAAATAAAATATTTCATAGAGGACATTCAAGCATCATTACAAAAATACTAAGGATATATTTGAAAGCAGCATAATTCTCATAGTTTAAAAGACAAGAAAAATAAAAAATGTAGACTAATAACAGATATTTAAAAAGTTAAAGCAAAAGCTCCATTCTTTGTAAAGCACAGGACATGCATAAATGGAAGAGCTGAATTCTGCACATCAAAATTGCAAAATAATAAAATTAACTTTGTAAATACTTACTTGCCCAGGGCACATACTGAGATTTTAGCAGGGTAATTAAGAATATGAAAGTCTGTTTTGTGTATTCTGTTATTTTAATAATATAAATACCTTACAAGTGCAGTGTTCCCATCTCTATTACCTCCCTGGGATTCAATGGACTTGAGAGGTGGACACATTTATCATCACTGCCATTTTAAGGTGAGAGGCCCAGAGAAGCTGAACATCTTGACAGCATATATATGGTCAAGCATCTATGGTCGAAAAGGAGCTTATACCCTAAAACTCCTTTTTCACTCTTATTAGACTGCATTCTAGGAGAAGGGCAGGTTGGCAAACCAATTTACAATACATCTTGTCATTAAACATAAAAGAGTTGAGGGCAGTGCCTAATATCTCTATCAGAGCTGCCAACATGACCAACAAAGAGAAACAAATTTAAGATTTACACAGCATCTTTTAATAAAGACAGTTTGTAAAGCAAATTTTAAATATTTTAAGCAACAAGTTACAATATTAACTAGTATGTCTGCCTCATGGATAGAGATTTGGGTAGAAAAAAATCTAAAACCAAAGCTGACTAGTAAACAATAAATTCATATATTTTTTCTTCTTTTCCTGACCAATATAAATTTTATTGCATTTCAAATACATTCATAAAAATTTTATTTATGCTGTCAACTGGCCTTTATAAAAATCATTTAGAGTTGAAGTATTTTAATATGGTTTAAAATTATGCATCTTGATTTGAAATATTACAATAGTCCACAAATTACCCGTTACATATTTTATAGTCTAAAATTAAAATCATAAATGAAGCAATCGTTTTCATGCATTTTATCACAAAAAGTAATTCCAACCTATTAGGAGTTCTTATGTGTGGCCATATAACTTCAAAAAAACTGCTAATTATTTCCCAAAACAAAGGAAACCAGGAGCTGGTTCAGGATCATTATTATTTGGCTTGATAGAACAAATATAAAAATCACAGTATGCATTTATGTAATCCTAAATGAAATGTCAACTAAAATTAATTGTGAATCCTTTTACAGGATTAAAAAAACTTAAAAGTCATTGTGACTACTATTCTGAAAAGTCTGCAACAAAATTTGTACTCCAATTTTTTTACATATCAAAGATTGGTTACTCTGCCTTTCAAATGACTAAAGTTCTTTGCCTTGATCTGAAGAATTTTGAAACAAGATAGAAAATGTACTCATACCCACTTCAAATTGCCCTAAGAGGAAACAACACTTCAGAATACCCTTCCAGTTCTTGCTGGTACCAGAACATACATTTTTCCTAGGGTAACTTTGCATACATAAAAATAATAATTAAAGGAAATATTGTGTGTGCATACACACACACAGGTTTACCTTCCTATACTTTACATTCTACAGTGACTCACACAGAAAAATAACAAGCAAAAATGAATCATATAGCAAGGGTCTACTAAAACAAACTCCTATGAGGATGCCAACAAAGGAACAGACCTGTATTAAAACTGCTTCTATTCTTAAAATGTCACAGTTCTGATAGTCATTTCTCTAACAGCTGTGAATGTTAACAATACTTACCTGCATCAATTATTCTTTCATATTTAAAAGTCAAACATATACTTTGCTAATTAAGGGCAAATGTCATCCATAATCAAAGCTTTATTCTCCTTTATGCTAATCATAAAATACTATTAGTAAACAATTCTGAAAATGCCAACATTAGCTTGAAACATGCTTTTTATATAGAGTAAATAGGTAGGTTGCAAAAGGAAACTTACCAGTAGTTAATACTTTAATTTATGTGAATAAAACACAATAGAATTTTGAATAATATGAAAGAAATTAACAAGATAACATAAGTGAAGACAATTTTGAAGTGTAACAACATACTTAGAACATTTTTTTTGATCCTGTATGATAATGTGGAAGTTTTTTACAGTATTCAATTTCTGTAGGACTGTAAAATCACTTATCGAAGAATAATAAAAGGAAAAAAATCTTGCAACTACAAAAATCTAAGACAGAATCAAAAACAGACTGTAGGCAGCACTGGGGCAGGAGCTGTGTCAGTTTTATTCACTGCTGTTTTCGATAAAAGTAAAAATTTTGTTGAATAAATATAAATAATTAAAGCAGGACTGTACTTTCCAGCAACAAAATGAACTATATAGGCTTGCTCAATCACTACAGTAGACATAAGACAAAATACGTTCCAGTAAAAAGAAAAATACAGTATGGACCAACTTGGTTCCACAAACTAAATAAGAAACTAGAAAAGTATTTTTGAAATTTAGCAGCCATTTGTAAAGTCTTAGATTAAAACAACTGTAATAAAAAAATGTCTAAAATACTTGTTTTAGAAAACATGCCTTCTCTGATTGATCTTATTGCTAAAGACTCAATTAGTACAAGTAGATGGTATCGATTTGGTCCCCATTCCTAACAAAAGTTTCTAAAGTGAAAACATGCCTGACACCTGCTTCCATGGCTGGCATGGAGCAAGAAGAATGGCTGGATGGTTAGATAGATGGTTAGATGGTTAGACGGGGCTGCTGACGCCTCAGGAGAAGAGAAAAGAGCAGAAGTGCCTACTGTGAAGCAGGAGACATGGCAAAGAGCTGAGTCTGCGCCTGACCTGCCTAACTTGTAAGTAGGTACCCAAATAACATGCCCAGAGTGGTGAATATTACAGTACCTACTTTCCTACAGCTAATGTCATATTTTCTTCTATCTGATGTGCTTATTTTCCTATAGTTGATGTCAGTTAACTAAAATTAATCAAAAACAAGGATGCTTTCTTTGAATTACTGAATTTGATATTTTCAACTTTTGAGGAATTCATTAAAATGCAGTTCTAGAACAACCATTTTGAAATTTACCATTACAATTTAGCCTTTACTAATAATTAGAAAGCCTTATATTTAATATACAAATAATAAGCAAACAGAAGCAAAGGGAAATAGCAGACCTATTTGCATCTAAGAACCAATAGTTAAATGCCAATAAATTCCAAATGGGAAGCAACAAAATCCAATGTCAGTTCTCTCATCTGTACAATTGGGATGTCTGTTTTGGGTTACCTTGAACCTCAGTATGGCGTTAATTTTGTTTTCTAGAATATTCATAGAAAATGAATAGACAATCTAATGATGATGGAATAGTCAAATTAAATTTATCTTCCAACTGAGAAATAATTTCCTTGGTTAATTATTTTAGGAAGCAATGTCATGTTCAGTTAAAAAGTTTTTCTTCTCTTTTAAAAACTCTCTTTTAATGATCTGTAACTTAAAAGTTGGCAGTTCATTTTAACTACTATGTGGGGGATCCCCACCCCCCATGGTTGTATATTTTTATCAAAATAAAACTAAAAAATACAGATGAGTGGCACACTGGGGATATTTTCATTTTCTTCACATAGGGCAATTAGTATTTGTAAACAGGAACTAGAGAGGAATTGTGCAAAAGGGAAGCAATGATGCCAGAGAGAGCGAAGAATTGCAATTATATGTGAATATAAAGATTGCTTAATCAAAACTTTAACCATTTTTAGAGATTTTCCTGGTTTTGTCTGTTTTTTTATAAAGTACTTCCAAAATATTAGTGTTCCGCCTAGGATTATAAAGTAGGTAGCTCCCAGGTCAGCTCAACCTGAAAACTGCAGTTCTCAAATTGCAATGAGTTGTTTTTATTTTCATTACCACTGACCCCTTAAATTCCTGGGGCTACAATAAAAATGCTTGACACCAACTATAAACATGTTCACACTGAAGGACCCCAAACATTTGGAGGACATGCCTCCATTCATTTATGGCTAACTGTCTAATGCTATTAAAATTACAAATACAGCATTAATCCAGGTTTCATGTTCAAACTCTCCAAGCGCTCATACTGAATGTCTATAAATTCAAATGGAAAGGCAGAAATAATACACATTAAGACAAAAATGATGAGGAAAGTAAGTTTTCCTTAATTATAAAAGCTCATGCAGAGAATTAGTTTTAAGCCATCTCAAAGTACAGTACATTTTAAATAGAGATTTGTGCCATGGTATACAACGAGGTATAAATGTTATGTGTGTGTGCAAAATCTTGAGTAGTACTAAACGGTATAATGAAAATAGACCCCACATCCAGGTAAAGCTCTCTATATGCCATGACTCTGTGCTCCCTCCCTTATGCCCACGTGGCTGTCCAGTACAAAAACATTTCTGGAAACAACCACGTCTATTTATTCCCACATCACTGAAGGTAAATAGTGTCATTCTATGTGAAATTGTCAAGTCAGGGGTGGCCACTCCTTCCTCCACCTGCAGAGGACACATGCACTCCTCCCACTCTCACAATTAAGAGATTTGATAAATATCTTCCTGGACTGATTTTATTTGAGAATGAGCTTCAGAACTTTACCTCTCTGAGCCTTTTACCCCTGAAATGTTGACTGTAAAGCTCTTCTTGGACTCCCTGTCTCTCCCCTGGGGCTGTAAATTTACCTATGGGGAGACTAATTTCCATCCTTAAATCCTCGCACCTGGTCAGGGCCCTAGTTGATAAATATCTGTTGAATATAACTATAGTTCCTTTAAAGAATTTCAGAATAAAAACAAGCAAGTAAACATGTTTTAGAGATCCTGGAATCTCAAATTGCTTTAAAGCTCAGAAGGCAAAACTCATAGAATGAAATCGTTAGTTTGTTTTGGCGGACGGCAGGCACTCAGGGGAGCATCACAACAACTTGGGAATCTGTCCTGTTTCTATCAGTGGGTGCTGAAAGCTAGGGAGATTTGGGCATGTGCTACTCAGGGGTCCGGGGCCAAAGGCGTCCTGACAGGCATGGGGAAGCATCTGGGCAGCATTCAGTTGGCCTGGATTTTTAGAATATTTCTGCTCTCAAATATTCTATTCCATAACTCCTTAAACGCACATCTCCTATACTGATTAAATTTACCATTTGGAAATAGCCAATGAAGTTTCATGGGAAGGAAAAAGGAACAAAGTAAAATTCAAAATCTTTATAAAGAAGATGTTCTTTATGTCAAATTGAAATGTAAGGAGGATGTTTAAAATATCAAAATTTTTTTGACTTATTACAGATACAAGAGAGATGAAATGGAGAAAATCTGTGTAAATGTAGCTGACTAAGGAAAAAATGAAAAAATTTTCCTAGCTGCCAAAAAATAGCTTTGTTAAAAACTGCAATTTAGTAGAAAAAAATCCATAAGCTATAACACTAAAAAACCCATGAACATCTTTTCATATATTTAAAAAATATGCAAATGACTAAAAATTTATGCTAACCTAATTTTAATGCTTAAATTCCATAGAATGCTGTGATTAGAGAATGTTTCCCATATTAATTTGTGTACCTTTTATCTGATTGTAAAGCTCTGTTCGTGGGGACTGTGAGGCCCCGCCTGGCTCTCAGCCTACGTCCTCCTCTCTCCAAGAATAAGCCCCTGCTGACCGTCAGTGGAGTCTGAGTCCATCCTCTTTCACTTGGCACAGCCACCCTTGTTTTTACCAGCCTTCCCTTTCTAGGGCTGAGGGTCCTGGCCTCTAAACCTCAATCCTGTGTTTGAGGACCTGCTGACAGACTTACCTGGAGCAAAATCCACATGTACCACATTTCCAAGTATAGCTAGCTACACCTGGATTCTGTATCACTGAGCTGCACCTACATGTTTGAATCCTGATGCCTGTGTGTCGTCCTTCCAACAAAGGCTAGCAAACTACTATTGTCCCATGGAGTTCCCTGTTCCAGCATCTGCCCCACCCAAGGATGCAAAGCCAGCCTCCCTCCCCACCTGCTCGTAGTTACTCAGACACTCCCCAACAGACAGAAAGAGATGTAGTGGTAATGTGGGACAGTCTATTACTCTGAGCAGAGCTTTAGAGTTCATCTGTAGGCTATATGGGGACATGAACAAAAAAGCGTTTATAGCAGTTATGCATTTTGTGCAGAGTATGGAAGACTGCTCCTTGTCAGTATTCCAATCCTTCCATTAGACCACAAGTATTAATGAAGTCCCGCTGAACAAATACATATTGATAGACCTTAAAATAGTAAGTGGCATGCTTATTATGTGGCATGCTTTTCAAAGCTTTTAATATTTTACCGTATATTATTTAGAAACTGGAATGACTGATCACTTTGAAAGCCATGCCATATAATGATAAAAGCCACGTACCTGAGGCCCTGCTCCAAACTCTAGCAAGGTAATCTTTTTAATAGACCATGATAGAATGAAGCATTCTGGGTGCCAAATACGGTCAATGCAGCACCAAGAGGCAACCTAAAAAGAAAAGAAGAGTTAGTTTAAAATTCCAAAAGTCAGACCCAATCTGGTTAATGGCATATGAACCAAAATGTTTTTTATTCATTATCACTTCTTCATATTCTTTATATTTTATCTTTATTGGAAAATCTATCTCAAATCTTGTTAGACACAAATGTGAAACAAAATATAGTATACTGAAAAATGAAAAGTAAACAAATCAATATCCTTAGATTTATACATTTTCCTGTGAATCACAAGTTATTTAAATTGTTCATATTTTCATTTGGTACAATATTAATCCAAGTCTATTGCCATTTCTCAAAACTGCTGCTTAGTTTCTTCATTTACATTCTAAAGACATTACCATTTTCTCTGTAACAGAGTTTTCAGAAAAACCTTTTGAGGTGTGTATCTCGTTCTGAACAGCTGAGGGAGAAACCCTGCCTGACGAGTGTGTCCCTTGGGCTACCTCTTCACAGGACGGGTGCAAACCACTAGCACCCTGAAGGAGAGCAGAATAAGGAGATGGGCAACTGCTTGGCGTCCATATTAGTTTTTATAATGAGACTACTGTTCTTTTAAGAGTGAATTTGCAGGTGGCAAGTTCATTTTCAACAACATAGCAAGAAAAACTGGAATGTATTCTGAAGGACTCAATGTCTTCTATCGGTGCAGGCAACAAAGACCTACCACTACAGATGGCACCTGAGAGAGAGGGAGGGGGAGGAGAGAGGGAGAGAGGGAGGAAGAGAGGGAGAGTGAGTGAGGGAGAGAGACAGAGGGAGAGAGAGATATCACCTCCTTCACTACCAGAGAGTCAACGCTCGATTATACATAGCTACCACTCCATTAAGATAGATAGCTGACACTGATATAATAAATTATCACCAACACCTATAACATGTGGCAGCCATCAGAATCACTGGGGATGTAGCAGACATAGCCCCTATTCCCCTGGAGCATATGAGCTAGTTTGCAGCTGCAGGATAGATACTTTATGTCAAGTTAAGCAATATGACTGTTAAATAACATACGAGCACCATAAGGCAGTATTAGAGTGACAAATCAATAGTAAAAACATTATATAGTATAGGCAAGTACCACAGAAGGTCAGAAAAGGAAAATAATACTATGGGTTTTTGGTGATTTTTGCCTTGAAGAATGTGTAATAAAGGAAGGGAAGGGAAAGGCCATGGTGTTTAGGGGGCATGCCAGGCACCAGGACTCACTGGTGAGAAGTGAGGAACTACACAGATTCCAGGATGACCTTCTCGCAGGAGTGCAGTGTAGTTTATATATACACTGTAAGGATTCAGATGAGCAAAGTGCACAGAAGCTCAGATATTCTACATGCATGCACTAACGATGAGAAGATGCACTAATGATGAGAAGTAGGGTCGAGAGCACTAAGAACAAGTACTTGGGGAGAGGGGAGAGGGACAAAGTGGGGAGGAGAAAAGGGAGTGTTTTTTTCAAAAGAAATATAGGAGACAGGTGCTAGAGTAGTGCAGAGCAGCTGAAACTGGCAAAAATGAGTATTTCCATATACATACCTACAGCATTAATTAAGGGGATGAAGGCAAACAAAGATAGTTGCATAGCTTACTCTACAGATAGATTCAAACCAAATTACTGGCCAACTCAAGCTGGAGCCTAATAATCACCACTATAAGAAAAAACTAGGTACTTTAAAGGGGAGAGGGGTAGAGACACAGCTTCAAGAAGGAAGAAAAAGGTGGCAAACACCACAAAATAATAAAGCTGCTAAGAGTACAGAACCACCCTGCAGTTCTTGCACAGAGTTCACCCCTCGGGCACGAACACACCAAACTTCAGCAAGAAAGAGCTAGGGGTGGGGTAGGTGGGTGTGGGAGGATGGGAAAGGAGAGGGAGAAATACCTAAATGAGGAGGGCCAGTTGAGTCGCAAGGAAATGACTTCCAGCAAGACAATGCTTTCTTTCAAAGAACTTGCACTGAAAGAGAAGAAAAAAGGCCAAATGGTGGCTAAAGAGGAACTCAGGATGCCAGGTGGGGGAGACAAGAGAACCTTTACGAGCTGAGGATAGAGAGGCAAGGAAGAAATGAAGCATTCTGGGAGACAAGGCTGAATGGGAGCCAGAGAAGAGGGAGAAGTTTCTTTGGGGCTTCTTTACTGACCTAAAAGGGGTGTATATTCATTCTGGTAAGATTTTTGGTAAGGAGGCAATGGATGCAAAGAGTTTGCTTAACTTCACCAGTGCCAAGTACAAGGGTCATATATCTGAAAAGAATGAGTAAGGAGCAAGGCACTTGGCCTGGGGACAGGAGGGAAGATTAGAGGCCACTGTGGAGAACAGGAGAGGGGTGTCAAGGGGCATCCTTACAAAATGGAACTCGCCATAAAAAATTAAATTTCTTAGTTGTTGCTGGTGGGGATATAAATTGTCTTCTGGAATACATTGTGGAAATATGCAATCAAAGCCTTTTAAACGTTCATGTACGTTGACCTGATAATTCATTTCTAAAAATTTAAGCTAAAAAGGTGAGAAACAAAGATTTAAGTATAAATGTGTCCAAAGGTATTAAGAAGTACAAATTACCAGTTGTATAAATAGTCAAGGGGATGTAAAATACAACATGAATATAGACAATAATACTGTAATAACTATGTATGGTGCCAGGTGGGTACTAGACTTATCAGGGTGACTGATTACTTTGTGAGTTATAAAATGTGTAATCACTATGTTGTATACCTGAAACTAATATTGTATGTCCCATGTAATTAAAAAATAAATTTAGAAAAAGATTTGAAATAACACATTTAACAAATATTAATTAAACCACACAGGAAACATTGATAAACTACTAAATATTTAAAAAGGACACAGAATACACCATTATTCTAATTTTGTAAAGTACACACTTAGAACTACTCACCTCTCCCCATGCCCCTCTTTGATGTCCTTAAATGTACTTGTATAAGTTATAAATAAAAAAAAAACTAACAAGGTATAGGCTTTAAGCTTTTATTTTACAAATGTCTTACTTTATTAGAAAAAATGTTGCCAAAAAGAATGTTTTTTTGATAAACAGCACCGGAAAATTTTGTCTATAAAAAAAAAACAACAAACTTTGATATATACTTCATACCATATACAACCATATACAAACTAAACTCTAAGTGGATCATAGATACAAAAATAAAACCTAAAACTATAAAAATTCTAGAAAAAAAAAAAAGAAGAATTCTTGACATTTAGTCAAAAATTCCTTGGCTACAACACTGAAAGTACAACCCATAAAATGACAAATTTGATAACAAAGAACTTTCAAAACTCACCAATAAGAAAACAACCCAACTAAAAAATGAGCAAAATATTTGAATAGACGTTTCAAGATATATGGATAGCAAATAAGCAATGAAAAGATGCTCACCATCATTGGTCTTTAGGGAAATGCAAATTAATACCATTGTCTACCCACTAGAATAACAAAAAATTATAAACACTGGCTGACTATATCAAATGCTGGTGAAAATGTGAAGCAAATGGAACCATATGCCACTAGCGAGGAAGTCAAAATAGTACAATCACTTTATAAAGCAGTTTGGTGGTTTCTTAAAAAGTTCATCATGTGCCTACTGTATGACACAGCCATTTTACATCTATGTATTTACCCGAGATATGAAAACCTATATACAAAGACTTGTACATGAATATTCATAGTAGCTTTATTTATAATAATTAAAATCTAGATACAGCCCAAATGTCCATCAATGTGTGAATGGATAAACAAGTTGTAGTAGACTCAGACACTGCACTGCTTATCAGTAGTAAAAAGGAATGAACTTCTGATACATGCAGCAACATGGATGAACCTCAAAATAATTATGTTGAATGAAAGTCAGACAAAAAAAAGTACATATTCTATGATTCCTTTTACGTAAAATTCTAGGAAATGCAACTAATCTGTAATGACAGAAAGAAACTCAATGGTTATCTGGGGACGGGAAGGATCATTCACAAAGGAAATGAGTGAACTTCTGGGAACGCTGGATATTCACTATGCTGGTTGTGGTGATGGCTTCAGGAATTAGACATGTGTCAAAACTTGTTAATTGCACACTTTATGTGTGCAGTTTATTAAATATCAATAATTCAATAGAGCTATAAAAAGGCAAAGTTTTCATATTGAGAAAAATAAAATAAAGATGAGAAACAAATCTTCACATTAATTTACTGACCCAAAACCACTTTTTGTGAACTGATGAATTAAAATTCTTTATAAGGGCAATGACTCAAAATGACTAAAATCTTTCCTTCCCATTCAGCAGGGGAAAATAAAAAAGAAGAATATTGGCTTAAATGTAAGAGTTACATTCAACCCTTACTAGAAAGGATACATATCTAAGCAGTTTCAAATTCTCAGCTGTCGCCCTTGGAAGAAGGCAGTGCAGTTCACCTGTTGCTTTACAGACTGGCACATCATACTACATGATTTAAAGGCTCCAGGAATATACTCTATCTGGAACTGAGACCTACATAAAATAAATAGTTCTGGGATAAGTTCCATTTATCAAACACCAAACAAAGTACCCACTGAAGCGTTTCAACTCACCTCTGTACAGACCCCTGAAATATGTTAATTAGTGGTAGTCTTAAAAAGAAAGAAGTGTCATGCAAACTGGTAGGCCTGCCTTGGATTAATTTTTTTAAAAAGCATGAAGTAACACTCCAGACAAGGTAACAAAAGAACCAGTAAGTGTTAGCAAAGTGTGGACAGGTACTCCAGGTAGAGGGAATCAGACACTGTATAGTGGGTCTGGGTAACTCCAGGTAATCTGTTAGTTTTGGAGTCAATAGTGAGAGACAGAATGGAGCTATGAGGCTGCACATGGGTGGAGGAGCCTTGTATGAGTCATGTTACCAAGGACTGACAAATTTAAAATAATTCTGATAATTTACAAATTATCCTAACTGTAGGTGCCTGTATAATTTGTTCCCCTCGCCACCATTCCCAGCCATTTTTTTAGATTATTCAGAAAACAACTAATCTTTGTTTTTGATTTCTGAAGCAGAATTAAGTGGTGATTCTCCTTTCAATTTTTATTTAGTTCAGCATTTTTAAAAAGAAATTTGACCTTCCTCAATTATAAACTCAGGCCATTACAGTGTTTGCTGACAGGTAATTAACAAAAAGGGGTTGAAATCAGTCAATGTGAGGCCCCAAAGTCCTCTGACTCAAGGCCTCAGCCAATAGGTAGGGCACAGCCCTAGCTCTGCAACCCCCGCCCTTTGGTAAGAAGAGGTCCTTCCCTAGTCTTAACCAGTGCAGTTCTGGTGACTGTCTTTACACTGCTCCTTTAGAGCTGACTTGGAGAAGGACTCCAAACTCAAATCCTTATACCCATTCAGAGCTCAGAGCAGGACAAGGAAACAGTGGTGCAGATGAAAAAAACTCTTTCTGGGAATCAGAACTCAGTTTGAATCCTGCCTGACCCTTATCATCAGTGTAACTTTGGACAACTTAATCTCTCTTCAGAGTTTTCCTCCACAGGATGGGAATAAATACACCCTTTGCGTTACTGCTAGAATAAACAAGGTGATCAGTGCAACATCTCTAACATGGTTCCAAGGGCTCAAAATGCAAAGCTGTTACATCCAGTGTGTCACTCAGACATGTGCTGCCCCAAAACGGCCTGATGTGCACTTAAAAATAAAGTTTTTTTTTTGGGGGGGGCACAGGTTTTTATATAGAATCATAACCACAGCATCTTTGAAGGACAAACAATGGGGCTATTCCATGTGAAGATTATGCAATCATACATAATGTGAGATTTATATTAATAGTGATATTTGGTGATGTAGTAGACTTCTGATCTTTTTGTCTCTGTGATATTTCAGGAGTACCTAAACTTTTATGGTGGTCATAGTCACAGATAACCCCAAATCACAGCTAAAATAAAACCAATTACCCGTGTGGAGCCAGCAGTCATTTGTGTGTTGAATTAAATGGTGGTTTGGGTAATATGAGACTAGTGACCATCCAGGAATGAACTGACCCCTGCTTGTGGCTTAATTGTGGTGAAAGATTACAACGCATCTCTGAAAATACTGACTACTAAAAATCAGAGGAAACAGCTACATATTAGGGGAGAAAACGTACTCTAGTGAAGTGCACAATGCACCAAAATTCCACATGGTGACTTTTACAACATAGGAATGCTCTTTCACATAGCCTCTTAAGTTAATCCCCTAACCTCATCCTCCTGACCCTGAAGCAAGGGTTGATGAGAGGAGAGTGGAACTGAATCCTGTCTTGTAGAGCGAGGCTTGGGAAGGGATTAGGTACAGAGGGAAGGCACAGAGAGGAGACAGGGAGCCAAACCCGGAAAAACATGGGTACTCAGCTGAGACTTATACCTCACAGGGGCTACCCTAACAGACATTCATGTCTCATAGTTTTTAAATAAGCAATGTGTGACTTTTGAGATTTCTAAATGTTCATTATTTTTTAAATGTATTATTTTTACATTCTTGTTTACCTCTTGCACAAGAAAAGTTTCTAAACATGAGATGTAATTTTAGCTAAGTAAATTTACATTAGGTCCACACCTTGTCAAATGGTTACCCTTTAGCAACACAGTGTATGTCAAATTTACCTATAGGTATCTGCCATCTGCCACATACTGAACTTTTTTTTTTTTTTTTGCTTTAAAATTTTTTACTGACATTTACCTTGATCATAACATAAGGAATGATACAGAGACCTGGATATGAATTTTTCTTTGTATTTACCTATGCTATACTAAACAAGTTGTTGGCCTTTCCGAACCTCAATATCTTTAAAGAGAATATAGTCGATTGTTGATTAAGTAGGATAACTGGGAAGTAAAGTAGAAGGCCACAGAAAATCGTGGCTCAAACAAAATTAGTCACAATAGTAGATTGATTGGTGGTCCTTTCGGTTTCCAAATTGAAACTCATTTGGATAATATAAAACTATGGATCAATTCACGCTGGGGAAGAGGAGAGTAACAGAAACAGCAAAGAAACTCTTGCGTCTGTCTCCAATACCTTTAGTTGGGTCCCACTAAAGTCCAAGAGTAAGTTCCATCAGAGAAGAGACCCTACCTTTTATTGTCCATATCTGTATCTCTAATATCTAGAACAGTAGATGCACAAAGGAGGTACTCAAATATTTGCTGAGTGAGAAGGAGGAAGAACAGAGGAAAGGAGGGAAGCTATCCATTTGGTTGGCTTAATGGATCTGTGGAAGAACCGTTGCCCAACCTACTTGACTACTTCGTGAGTGATTAGGAATTGACTAAATACTTCAAATTTGAAGAGTCTCTTGGATTTCTCTTGAGTAAGTCAGTAATGAAGAACACCTTGTTCTGATTCTTGACTTGGCCCACCCTCACAGATACCAGGACACAGCAGTCATTGTGCCATCTTGTGGTTACATCTAGAAAGTTCTTCTTCCTCAATATACCTCTATAGTCCCCCTACCAGCATGTTGGCTCTTGGAATGAATGGGCTGTAAGAACGAACTCTCTGATCAACACATCTCCATTATTTAGCTATCAAGGAAGCATGGAAAACACAAAAATTAATCAGTTACTTGTTCTATTCTCAAAGAGTGTATAATCTAGTAGGGGAGGTGTCCCAAGATAACCACTGGTAACAAAATAGAAGTTAGAAAATGCCATAAAATAAGCATAGATTAGGAACAATGGAGATTCACAGAAAATAAAGATTCATTCGACCTTTGGAGAATTTGGGAAGAGTCAGCTGATGTGAGTGAAGAGAGGTACGGTGTGGACGTGCCCATGGGGCTGGCAGGCAGCGAGTGCAGCCCAGACCAGGGCAGGGCCTGGGGGGTCGGGGGGGGGGGAGGCGGGTGTGGACTATAGGACACGAAGGTGTTTCGGGGACCGAGTATGGAGAGGGGCACAAGAAGGTGCTCTACCACTTATGAAATGGACAGAAGAAGATGGCCAGTAGAAGGAACGTAGGCCACTGAACAGAAGCCAAGAGGCTGCACTGGCATGGAAATGAAAGGTAGCAAAGGTTTCATGGAGACAGTGTTCCAGATAAAGACTAAATGCTACTCTCTTCTGAGTTAGCAACAACATAGGTGTTTAGTAATCTCGGAAAGAACTCATTAGGGCTTGGAGGGACCAGAATGCAAGGCCAAGATTGAGGAAGGAATGCCATGTGAGAAATCTGAGGCTCCAGGTACACATCACTCTTTGGAGAAATAGTACCAGCTTGGGGAGAGGGAAGGTATAGAAAAGTGAAAGTTTTCTGTCACCGTTTGTGGTTTGTTTTTAATATGGCAGAGTTCTGACATGTTTACAGGCTGACAGGAAGAACAAGGTAGAGAAAAGGCTGAGAGAGAAAGGATAATGGAAAAGCAGGGATGGGACCCTGAGCACAAGAAGAGATATAGGAGGACAGGATACGTGCCAATGCTGAACCAAAGGCCATGAAGGCACAGGTGGAGGACAGAGAAGGCAGTAATTAACATTGCTTCACAGAGGAGGTAACACTTTTTCAAGGATGAACAGGCATTGGCCAAGTAGACAAAAGTAGGTAGGAACATTCTAGCAGAGGAAATGGCACGAGCTAAGACAGAAATGAGTCACAGACTGACATGGCTGTAGGATTTAAGCAGCTTGGTGCCTTGTGGGTGTGAAGGGGAAGAGAGGGAACATTCCCGAGGTAGAGCTGGAGACTAACTGAGGACCAAATCACATATGGCCTTTCAATGAAGCTGTCGCTTCGGGCCTCCTTTATACATGCTACTTCTAAACCATCCTGTAATATGATTGTCCCCAGTCATCTCGAAGTCCAAGAAAATAAAAAGCAAGGGAGGGAATTCTTCCAGGGCTGGGAGTAGAAAAGCCAGGACAGAGAGGGCAGTCATGGAGCAGAATGCTTCAGGCCCTAGCAAAAGCAAGCTGTGGTAGCAGGGAGCAAATGAAACCCAAAGGGAACAGAGAGACCAAGAGAAGAGGAGGGGCCGAAGCATCAACCATGAAAAAACAGGTTCAGCAGGAGCAAGGGAGTAAGTGGAGTTAAGTGACACAAAATTGTGGTCAGCAAGGCCCACATTAGGGTTCAAATTCACAGAAGTGAGCAGTTCCAAGCCTCAGTGACACACGACACAACATTATGTGAATATGAGGTACTTATATTATGTATTCAATTTAACAGTCTTGATTATGACTTCTGAATATTGCTTATACTTTGGATTTCTCAACTGATGTCTCCCCAGATAGTAATAATACTTAAATGTACCAAAAGAGGTGCCAATTTAAATCCTTATCTTTTCAAAAAGGAATTGGGTAATATGAATAATTGCTCCCTTAAATTACTTGCTTTGTAAATCCCAATTAATTCAGAATGTGGTACGTTGCTTCCTCTCACCTTAATGTAAACTTAAACAGTATTAATATAAAGTGATCTTTCACATATCCTGCAATGTCAATGATCTAAAAAGAGGGGGGGAGCAAAGGTTCTGAACAGCCAAAGTAAGTATTACAAATAAACACACATCATGCACTTTTTTTAATGGGGGTGATGAACACACACAATCTGTCACTCTGCCAATCTTTCAGGCAAAATGATAACAAGTTGGGTTACTAAGATTTGGGCACAGAAAAGATTAGCAGCCTCATGTGTCAAAGGCAAATGCTATGGTGGTGGAAAGAGGTGACTGCTAGGAAGGGAAAACTTAGAAAGACAAATACATACAAGAGAAATCACAAAGCACAGACGGTAGCAAGGTTTAAGTGGCCATGGCCCACAGTGCCAGGGGTGGGGAGGGGTAAAGAGATGGGCACTCCCGTGGGCTACTAGCAACTACCAGAGGATAAAATGGCCCTGCAACTGCCAATCAAAAGAAGTCATTTATCATTTTGTCCACTCAGTTCAAACCTAAGAATTTACATGGAGAAAATAACTTGGATGAACATAAAGATTTATGTAGAAGGCTGCATCACTGTGCTGTTCGTTTAGACTGAAGACAAGCTACACAGCCAACCACTGGTGGAAGGCTAAATGAAAGGTGGGCCTCATCCCCAAGTACTCTGTAGAAGTGACATATGAACACATGAGAAATAACCTTTATACAGTGTTAGCTTTTCCAAAAGTAGGCTACAAAAGAAGAGCCCAATTCAGTTTACAAAAGTATTATATAGGTTTAAAGAAAAACAATACCAGAAGGAAATACTTGTTAGTATTTAACATATTTTTAATAATGTGGACATAAATATCACACCAGAAATAAGATACCATATATTTATATCATTTTTAAAAATCATTTATAGCAGTTAATTGAATACTTCTTTCATATTCAATCTTTCCAATTTTTCTTTTGATAGCATCATAACATGTTTGGAGGCAAAAATTAGAACCTGAGTCTCACATAAAATGAGGGGCCACCAGGAACATGTCCAACAATCTTACAGGGATGCAACTGGCAAAATTCAGACTTATGAGAAAATTATGGGACCAAACCAAACCAAAACAACAACAAAAAGGAAACATTTCTTTAACAAACAAATTTTAAGGAAGAAAAAAGGCAAGGGGTAATTTGAATGTCAAAAAACGCTTAAGAAATAGATGTATCAACTAACTGTCGATATGGACTTACTGGCTTTGGATCATGCAAACTGTGAAAAAAAAATTAAGTAACAACTGTGGAGATGTGAACACTAAACATTTGATGATATTAATGAATTTTTCTTTTGGATGTGATAATTGTATTTTGACTTTACTTTTAGAGTCTGTATATTTTGTAAATATATACCAAAAATATACAAATAATATGAAATGATTTAGTGTGAAAAGTCTGTAGGAGAAGGAACTGGCATGGATAGGAGAACAGAAGAAACAAGAGTGGCCACTGAAGGGGTAACTGTTGAAATTGGTTACGGATACATGAGAATTAATTCTATTATTCTCCCTACTTTTGGACATCTTTGAAATACTCTATAATTTTTTTTGCTAAAATCCTGAGAGGCAGCACTACTCTTAACCTACACATTAAACCTATATGTGATATATTACAAACTCTGTGGGTGCTTAATAAAAGTTGGTTGATTACAAAGTTAGAAATTATTTACATGTAGTTTATGACACTACTTCTGTGAACTAAGAAATGAACATGACCATTTCTGAAACCTGACCTGGCCACAAAAGTCACAGGCCAATCAATTGATCTGATCTATTCTACTGAATGTGCTATTCTACTGAAGCCAAGTAGTTACTTCTTCAGGTATGAGAGAATGTAAAAGTAACATAGTAACAAGCACCTTTAGTAGTCATGGCCTTTCCATTATATAAATTATGTTTTACAAATAAATATTTTGGGACAGAGTTTTTAACATTTAGGCTTTTAAGCAATCAATGACTGGGTAATTTTTACCCCTAATAAGGGTGGAGAATAAGCAAGATCAATGAACCATGTCAGGCTGCGACATGGTGGATTACTGTGGAGCTCAGGGAGGCAATGGGCACATCACAGCGGACAGGCACCAAGTCATGGCACAGACAGGCCAGGTACTAGGGAAAAGCATCTGAACTTGGCCATGGAGTGAGTGTTTGAGCGTGTGAGTGTGAGAGAGTGTGTGTGTGTGTGCGTGCGTGCGTGTGCACACGCATGTGTAAGAAAGACGGCCCAAACTGGCAAGGTTATGAAAGGAGAGGAAGACATGAAGATCTGCAGGAGAAAGAGGATGGCTGGGAGGAGGTGTGAGTCAAGTGAAGGCTTCAGACTATTTTAGCCTGGAGAATCTTGAACACTGGCTGAAGAAAAGGAGCCAATGGCGTGAACACATCTGCACATTCAATGGGTCAAGAAAAGAGATGGCATCCAAAAAAAGAAGGGGATAGGGCGCAAATAAGGCTGGTGGTCAGGGAACAGATGCGGACAAGGCACATCTGATAGACTCCATTTTCTCAGTGAACTTAAGGCAGAGTTACCCAATGTCTACTAGAGACAGATTCTAAATAGAATCTCTATTAGACTATTAGCTATTAATAGATTAGAATTACATATTAAACATAAATATTACATGTTTTCATTCTTTTAAATATTAAATATAAAAAAGGAAAATATTAATTAGTAGGTTAGTATCAGTCTATTAATAGACTATTAGACACAAGAGATTCTACTATGAGAACTATATCATGATTATTATAGCTAAAATTTCATAGACTGGATGAGGTGGTTTAAAAAAACAAAAACCATATGAGCACTTATGAGAACCAGGTTCTATGCTGAAAATTTTTCTCATGCATCATCTAGTAGTTACCTCACTTCCTGGAGCCTCATTTTCTTCCTCTGTGAATGGAAGATGAGCACCGTATCTACCTCATGGAGTTAGTTGTCAGGATTAAGGAGTCACTACATGTAAGTGTGTGGACAGCAAGCACAGAGTAAGCCCTTCATAATGCCCAGTGACACTACTATTCCAGAGAAGGTAACTTCCCAATTCACAGGGTCAGTAACAGTGCCTCATAGAAGCTAAGCAGCCTCATTGGTGAGAGTAGCACAAGGGTGAGAACATGCAGGGGACAGTTGGCCAGAGAGGCTGACAGTGATAGAGGAGCCATGATGGAAGCACCAGCTTCAGGGTCTGGGGAGGCTGAAGGTGGCCTCAAGTCTGCCCTGGCTGGGGAAAGCGTGTGTAGATACCTTTGTCTGAAGTGTTCCCAGCCCACCTCCAAGGAAGTAAGGGGTCCTGGAGCCTAACCTTCTGGGGGTATAGGAGGTGTCAGTGGGAGAGGGCCAGCCCTTATTGAGCTCTAGGTAGGTGACAAGACAGGACCCATGACTACTCAGGAGGCTCATGAAACTTTCCTAGCACTTGCTGTGTGAAGGGAAAGATGACATCAAGACAAACAAGACGTTGTCCCGTGAGTGAGGGAGAAGACAGCCACAACTACAAGTTGAAGCGGGCTATGTGCTCAGAGATAAAAGGACGGGCACTAAAACAGAAGGGAGACAGAAGGACCACTGCAGCAGACCTGAAAGGATGCTGTTTGGCAAGAAGTTGGAAGAGGGAATCCCAAGCAGGAGGACATTCAGGAGCCAAGGGCGTGTGTGGTAACAACCTGTGGTGCCAGTGAACCAAAGAATTCTTAAATCTGTTCTTAATATAGTTACTGTGGGGCTCAGTGCCATTTGCCATTCCTCTCCTTGACATTCCCCTGGGACATCCTCTTGGATGACTCTCATCACATAGCCCCTAAGTCCTGTCTCAGGCTTCCCCCAGCTTCTCTCCACCAGAGATGCCCCTCTTCCAGTCTGCCCTGAGAACAGAGCACTCCTTCCCAGATATGTACTGTGGGCCCAGTTCTAGAGGGGATAGGGTGGGTGGTGGTGGAGACCAGGAAGGTGGAAATGTGCAGGATGGGAACAGTGCTCCGAGCAGTGAATGGAGACTGCTGTGCAACCACAGATATGTCACCCCAACCCAGAGACAGACAGGCTGGGGACATGCCTGAGACACACCCTGGGACACAACCAGCCACAGAGCTCCAAAGGAGCAGGGGAGAGAAGAGGTGAGGAAGGTGTGAGCAAGAAGGTCCCAGGGCTCTGTACTCTCAAGAATGCCATGTCTGAGGGAGGGCACTACTTCATGGTAGTCCAGGTCCTCTGGTTAGTGAAAAGGGCAGTTACTGATGGGAATGAGGCCCGAGATGACAATCGGCCTATAAAGGGCAATCTGCACTGTGCCCAAGAGTGATAACCAGTCTGGGCTAGCTGTCGCTAAAGAGGGCACAAGACACTCCAGCACGGAGCTCTCTGGCTTCGTGCCCCACCGTGCTCCTTCTGCTTGCTTGGGCTCCTCCTCCATCAGGGTCTTCTGACTGGAAGTGTCCCCCAGGTTGTTCCTGGCTTGTTCCTTTATCTCTTTGATAACACAAAGGTTCCTTTATCCAAAGGTCTACCCCAAATACTGTCTCTAAGGGTCTCTTCTCCCCAAGGCCCCCAAGACTCTTCATCCTTGTATTTCTATTTCCTTCATAAGATCTGCCGTGAGCTGAGAAAACTCTGTTTACTGTCTCCTTTGCTCAGTGAGGGTGAGACCTGGCTTACTGTCCGGCACAGCACCTGACCCTGGCCGGCATTCTGAGTAAGAGAGGGGAGGAAAGGTATCCTGTACACAAATGTGGAGTTGTTTGTGTACATGGAAAAACAGGTGCTGGGGCCCTGGAGACAGGTAAGGACAGAGGCTTTCTGAGCACAAAGATACAAGGCAAAGAGACTTCAGGAGAGACAGTGGTGCTCAGGAAAAGCACACACTGAGAAAGGTAAGGTGGTGGGGCCCTGGGAAATGCCAGAATGCTGGTCTTCAGGGACAAATGGAAACACAGGTCCCGTCAAATGGAAGTGCAAAGGAGGTGTTGGAAGGGACAGCAGGGCCAGAAGACAGGATAGGAGGGAGTCTTCAGAAATGTGCCAAATCCTGCAGAAAGGTCAAGTGGAAATAAAATGGAAAAGATGCCACCACGTTTGGTACCTGAAGCTACTGATAAATGTTCTCTTCAAACAGAAAATGAGGGGGCAGGATGGGTAAAGAGGAAGTGGAGATGAAGGCAATAGAGACTGGCACTGAACACTCTTTCAGGGAATCTGGCACCAATGGGAAGAAAGATACTTGAAGAAGGTTGGGATGAAAGTAAAGGTCTTCTATGATATTCTGTTTTTGATACGAGAAGATGTAAGCATACTTTGCAGGTGGAGAAGTGGAGATGGGCGATACCAGGATGAGAGAAGCAAGTGGACCAGATTAACCCGGTTGGCTCCAGTAACCCTGATAATGCATGCCTCTTGAGGCCATGGGGCCCAGTCTCCCTAACCAGACCAAGTCTCCCTAAGGCTCAATCAAGTGCTGAGGATTAGTGATGAGAGAACCCCAAAAAAGAACTGAGCAGGGAGACACAAGAGTGGCTTAATAACACTGAAGACACAGCTCGCTCTGACTTTCAGTGGGTCTCTCTCTCAACAGCATGAAAATCCTTTAATGTGTAATCAATACTGAATATGTCCAAGCCCTAGTCTCTCTTTCTAGCCTCATCTACCATTGTCATGCTCACTCTTACTGAAGCTCCAGCTATAGAAGAGGACCCAGCATGTGCCAGATGACAAGAACCATTATCCTTCTCTAGTTCTGAGCTTTCTCCTCCCATTCCCTGCTTTAGGGCCACCTTCCACTGTGAATCAGATTCACTTAGTGGTATAAACTACACCTTCCTCCATGTTCACTTCCTTTAGGTCTCAACAATGGAAGTACTAAACTCACAACAGAAGTTCCAACTGAATGTAGAAAAGGCAGTTGTGACCATGGGCCTGAAAGAATGACAGGACCATTAATAAAATTACTGAAGTCTGAATTGCTAATTTTAGGGATGTTGAGAGTTTAAGACGCCAATGGTCCATCTAGGTGGCTATGTCAAAGAGGCCCTTGAAAATGTACAGTAAGTCCTCACTTAATGTTGGTGACAGTTCCTGCGACTTTTAAGTGAAACTAAAGGAAACCAATTTACCATACACTGATTGATATAAACAAGTTCCTATGGCAACTCATCAACCTGATAACAAAATTACAATGAAAGAAAAGGTGTTATTAGAGGACCTGCTGTATATCTAGAACTTGCTAATGAGAATGAGACTGTTAAAATCTGGGTCATCTGCAGAGCAGAGGATTGCTGCTTCAAATTTGGATTATATTAATATTTCTGTAACTCTATTCTCCAAAGGGCTCAATTTATTCTACGTTTTGAACTGAGTTAATTCACCTAATTCATCCTCCTCTGCTCCAAAAGCTACAGCATACAGTGCAAACTCCTCGGGCTACCAATCAAGGTTGTTCACAGTCAGGCCTCAGCATACCTTTATAGTCTTACCTTGCACTGCTCCTTAACAAACCATCCTCTCCAGTCAGACTGGTCTTCTTGGTGGCCATAAACATAAGCATGTTTCTGCCTCTGCTATTCATTTCATCTGAAAAGTCCTTTTTCTACCTGGTCCTAATACTTTGTTCAAAGTCTACCTCAAGTTCTACTTCTCTTTCCTTTGAATGCCTATAGTTTTTTTTTTGGTAAAATATTCATTTGGCATTTTAAAATATACTGCTTTGTGATTTCTTTCCTAGATCAACACATCATACAAAAGGCATAAAAGAAAAAAATATAAGGCAAATATAAATGCCTAAGTGGGGCAGAAAGTTCTCTCTCCACTTCTGGCTCCCATTTGAAATAAGAATAGAAAAACTTCAAAAAGATGGTATGAGATAGGACTTAAAGACAGGTAAGAAGTGGATAGGTATATGAGAAGAGAACTGCAGGGAGATTGAACAGAGTCACAGTCAAATGTAGGGTGTGTCTCTAAATCCTCTGGGCACATGAAGAGCAAAACAGATTTGGAACTTAACTTGCAATTCTGGAGTGATTGAGATGATACAACACACACTATTAAATTATTTCACTTCTCCTAACTGGTAAGATCATCAGTGACATCGCTATCTCGGAAGCCTAACATCTAAAATTAAACAAACTAAACTATTTTCAATTGTCACAATATAAAATTACACTGTTTATTCAACTAAAACATGCAAAAATTAAAAGAGATGCTCATTATTTTGATATCAGATGGCTGTTATGAATTTGTTTTACAGCAAAAATTGATAAAACTGTACTTATTTAAAATAATTAAATCCTGTAAAACAAAGTTTAAGTTTGTACCTTTAAAAAATCTCCTTTAACATGGTAAGTTTATAAAATTTCCCCCATTCCTTATGTATAGCTAAAAAACCAGTAGACATACAGCATAATCCAACGAGTGTCAACTCAGTGCCAACTTTATGGTTGAAAATTTTATGTTTACAACAAATTGATTTTTAAAACAAATATACTAACTTCAGTATGGATAAAATTTAGGTTTACACTAGTGAATTAATGTTTAATAATTAGCTTCTATGATCTATTAATTCTAAGGACTTACTTATAAAAAAAGTAAGAGAATTCCAAGGATCTGAAATCATTACTCCTGGCATACATATTATGCCTCCACTTCCTATCTCAGAAGACTGCTGTGCAAATTTAATGAGATAATATAGGCAAAAAGCAAAGAATGCTATCCAGCCAAAGTATTTTATGGCTTACGCACAGTATTAATACTCAAAATATTTTGGGTGATATAATTTGAAAGTCATGTTGGCTAATGATTCAGGGAGTAATTTAACCAATCAAGTTAAGTTTCTTTTTCTTTTAAAAAGAAACAGTCTCTTTTTTTGTGTGCTTATTTTTGGTTTTGCTTTTATAGAGAGAGTTTTTAACTAAAACTTGGCTAAAATAAAAAATCTTGTAATATCGCTCATCTTTCAAGGACCAGAACCTCCATCTTCTCACATGATCGATTTCAAGCTATATCTTAAATGCTAGTCATTTTCCATCTTACTTTAGTGAAGTGTCAGATGAAACAGATAAAGGTATTTTGCCTTTAAAAATCCCCAAATTTCATTTTGAGCCGTGGAATACCATCCTTCTGACCCGTGTAACTTTTAAAACCCTAGACTTAGTACAGCATTCGACACAGAAGCAGAGTACTACAAAATATCTTTTATATTTATTGTACATGTATTCTTATTATCCAGAAGTGGTTTTGGACGTAATCGTTTGATAAAAAGCACAGAAATTAGTGCATTTGGTACTCAGGCACTGCCATACACAGGGTGGCAGCACTGAGAACAAAATACGTGCAAACATCAGAACACTTGGAATGGTCAATGCAGGCACTCAAGTGTGCCTGAATCCTAAGACACACTTAGACAAACGGGTATTTTGGTTTTAATTAAGAAATTCCTTTTAATTCTGGTAGAAGTAGCACACATTTTGGAAAAGCTCTTATAAGTCAGCCTCTGAATGTGATCTATTATTGCACCTCTCCCAAAACCAATGTTCTCTTCCTCCTCTTGAATTGACTAGCAAAAGGTGAACTGAGTATGATTAAATTTAAGTACCACATCAGACCCAATGTTTAAGTTGAGCAATGAGGTCGCTAGCATATATTTAAAAATATAACCTGAGCTATGATTAAAAATGCTTCAAGACAACTTTTTTTAAAGAACATGATCTTGGGAATACAAATGCTCTTATTAAATAAAAGCAGTTAAAGTTTATAATAACAGTCTTAAATAGGTTATAGTGTCTTAAAAGAAAGGCTTTTAAGGAAGACAGCTGAAACACTACTTAAAAAAACTGAAATATTCCTAAGAGTAATAAATATTAATAATTAAAATTTTCAAATACAGTGGATATTCTATTGATATAGACAGAACAGTACTAACCTATTCATCAACATTTTTCTTTAAAAATAAAATAATTGAGGGTATTATGATATTTGAAGTAATTCTTCCCATATATTTGAAAAACTTTTTTTCATTAATTGTCAAAGGATGGACATTCAAGAACATTTACAAACTGCCAGACTTTTATATGTATTCACTTTGTTTACAAAATTCTAGGCATACAAAAATAGATTTAGGTACAAAAACAGCTTTCAATTAAAATTCCGTTTCACAGCACATGAAATTATTTGGTTAAATATTTAAAACTTTCATTCTATATCTAATTAAATCTATTACTTGACAGTTTACTTTCATTCTGACTTGGGTAAATAATTATGATATTTTACATGTAATATCTTTTAAAATGTGATGTATGTCAAATTATTGCTAATGAATATTTAATACCTTTTCCTTAAAAGTAAACTAAAGCAAATTACATTAAAAGCTAAACCTGATACATGTACTTTAAACTAGGCATGGTTAAATCAGTTATCTGTTTGCATGACAGTAGCTCTGAGGATGCTCAAGTTTTATGAGGTAGAAAAAGAAAAGCAGAAAATATAACTAACTGCTTTCAGAGGTGTGCCCTATACTAACAGGCATTTTCCTCCTTTGAAACGTTTTAAGCTCTTCCAAATAGGAAGTACCAGAGCTGCTTTCATCTCTCTTGGTCTAATTAAACTGCCTATTTTATTTTACAACTAATTCTATTTTAGTGCTGAAACTGTGTATATGAATAGTCATTTTCCAATAAAATACTATTAATATTAGAAAAGAAACACAATCGAGATTGAAATTTTACTCAATTAAATTACCTCAGACAATAACAAAGTAGAAAAACCTGTGAAAAATATTTTCCCCAATTTATTTAGAAAATAATTTTAGAAATACAAGGAAAGCAAATTCATATTTGAGATGTAGCTTATAATCAAATATGCTGGTCATATTAGCATTTATTTTTAAGGTTATAATAGATATTATCCAAATATTTAAAGTGACAACTCTCCTATAAACTGTAAATTTAGAACAAATTTAGTTTGAAAGTAAAAGATCTAATTTCCCTTCTTTGGCATGGGACAGTTAAAAAAATATTTAGAAAGTGCAAAAAGTAGCTTAAGAAAGAGAGTGTATTCATATACATGTAACAGTATTTTCATTTTATTGCCTAAAATTGATATAAATAAAACCTATCATTATAAACCTTTCAGGGTATGATGAAAGTGATGTGGTGGGCTCTATAAAATTCCAGCATATTAAAACAATACAAGTTGTTGAGAAAGCCTAGCAGACTAAAATTCAACTGGTGCTATTTTCTCCTGTATGTATGAACTACCTTAGGCTTTCAGGTTCAATTTCTTAAAATTCTCCTGAGTAAGAATAATTCAATCAACTTTTTACTATATCTTCAAGTGAACGAAGTTGACTTAAACATTTTCTAATGTAGTCTTTTAGTGAAAGGGGCTAAATTCCTCATTCTCCAATAGATTCCTAGTTTAATAGACTCTAAAAAATAGTATCTCAAAAGTAGAGTCTAATGTCTAACTATTGATTAAAAAGATATAATTAAAGATTAGAATATTCCCATACTCTGAAACTAAAAGATGGATTGCATAAATAATCAATATGCATCTGTGCAATTCCAATATTGGTTTGAAACAACAATTCAAATATTTAATAACAAAGTCTAAAATGAGTCTCTCACTCTCAAAAGAGAGTGCAAGACTCTGCGATGGCAGATCATTCACAATCTGTAGAGGATTTGTTCTCACTTTAAGCAAAGATGCCTCCTCCACCCTCAAAATATTTTCCAAAACTAAAGGAAACTTCTATTCTCTAATATAACAGTATAATCGGTCTAGATTCTCCTTTAGAAAATCAATTGCTAAGTAAAAGGTGGGAAAGAAAATTCCTTTTATCATCAGCATACACCTAAAAACATTCCACAAATTAAGAACCTTGTTGGTAAATGTTATCTGTATCTTGTGAAAAAAATTTTAAATGTTAAATCTGTAAGAAATGACTTTAATATGCCCTTGAAAAATCCAAAAGGTACACTGTTTTTAGACTGATGTTTTAAAATGTATTTCATTAACTTAACAAAAAGTGTTTTAAACTTTCTGATAAAGAATGAAGAAAATAATTTCTAATAGCTTCTAAGATTTTTCGGAACACTTAGGTACATATTTAAAGTAATCTTTAAAACCCTTTTTTAAAATAGCAGAAATGATTTTTCCTTATTTAAAAATAAAGAATTCCAAGTAAGTACTACGAATTATTCTTAGAATTTAATTTAGTTTAATTTAAATCTAAGAAGATACAGAAAAAAGCTTTGTGGGAATCCATTTTCAAAAGATTATTATAAAATGAGCAATTTGTATTAAAACACTCTCTGAGAGATCCCCAATTATCACTCTCATTTTGGGGGGTTAACTTATTAATTTTGCTTTGCTGTTAGTTATTCTTTATTCACATAAATCAAAATTTAACTCTAACATTATTTTATTCTGAAATTCTCATTTACCTAGTTCTGTCCCATCAATTTCATGCATTTTAGTTTATACTTATATTCTTACATACTTTCATTACCTAAAACTCTTACTTTTAAAAGGCATCAAAAAAGAACATTTTTGCTTTCTAACATCTTCACATTTCTAGATTTTGTTTTTAGAAATAGTTTTCTCTTAGAAAAGTGCAAGGAAATACTTCAAGCAAATTGCTTATCCTATTAACTTAGGACATAGTTGCCCAAGTTCACTCATTCTACACATACACATACATTTCTTAGGTAGTCATCTCAAATTCCCAACACACACTGTGGTTTAGTTTTAATACCGTGATCCTGCAGTAACTCTGTTTACAAGACATCCAGGGACTTTTAAATACTAACAATTTTCATGCAGTATCACACCACTTTACTTTTTAAACATGAGATATTATTTCTGTTTTATAAAAATGAGTTTTTGTTTTCTGATAAATATTAAGAACAAAGAGCAAAAACCTTTACACCTTAACAACAAACACAAAATCACAAACAAAATCAGAAAACAAAAATACCAAAGCACCCTTGGTAGTTCCATATCAACATATCCTTTTCAATACCACCCTGGAAAGAGGAGGCAAGGACAGGTGTATACACTGGGTAGAATGCAAAGAGGCTAAGTGATTCAAAAGTAAGAATCAAATTATGCCTCTGTAATAATTTCTACTACATTTTCATTCATGTATATTCCTAATAACTTCAAATGTTAATAACTATACACCAATATTTTTATAAAATATGATATAAAAGTTTTCATTTATTTTCTCAAATTATATTTAAAAATTAAATTTGTTAATGAGCTATAAAAGTTGTTATAAATGAAAAGCAGTAACACACAGATGTCAGGTATTTCAAAAAAAATGAGGCAATAAAATAAATACAAAAAGTAAAAATTAGTCACCTCCAAAGTGCTCTCATCATAAAATGGAAAAGATTTCCCATGCATAAATTCTAAATCATAGTTAACCTTACAGTTCATCAATCTGATGTACCCTGTCCTCACATTTAACTTATTTGTAAATACTTTTCCAAGGCTATCTAAACATTAATTGATTAAATATGCTGCCTGCATTAATTCCTCTTAAAATTAAAGAAATTAAAGGACCACTTTTGTTTTGTTTTGTTTTTGTTTTTTTTTCAGTGTCTGATACATTTTCAAAGTACTCGATGTTTCAGAAAAGGTGTTTATCAGGTACTTAAACCATTTAAAAATAGCTCAAGGGACAATTTAAAGCCCTTTTACCTTTAACATATTCACTATCTTGGAGATTGTTGAACAGATTCAGTTGTTCTTTCCTTCTTTTGAAACTCTTCCCTTACTCAAATAACTTAAGAATCTAAGATGTTATCAACATAAAGAGAAGAAATTTATTTTTATTTCTTACCCATTTGGAAATACATCAAAAAGAACAAGTATTCCAGGCAATGTAAGTAAACTTAGTAAAGTTTTTTTCTTGAGTGTGAATGAGTTTTTCATATACCTTGATTTTCCAAATAACAGTATTATAAATAAAAAATATTAATATATTCCTGGAAGGAACCAAAATTTTGATTACACAGCTCAAGAGGCAAATGATCATTGAAACAAAACTTCAGAGATAGTTATAGATATGTTTCAGTTATCTGGCTTTTCAAATCTCAAAGACAGACACATTACATTTAATTTAACAAATGACAATTTAATCCTGAGAAATAAAACTTCCAAAACACTAAACCAAAATGTACACAGTAAAAACCAGGATTCTGTTAAAAATGAAGAAAAAATCCCCAACCTTTGTGTAACATTAAAACACACAGGATCATTAAAAAATTTTAGCTATATTGATAAAAGCAAGTTCAGTAACTTATTTAGCTTTGTCTGCTTATTAAAATATTTTGGTTATAACAAATATAGATATAAAATTTTATCAGCATTATCCTACATTTATAAATCATCTTCAATAGCACCTAAATTCCTTATAGAATTTCAAATAGCAAAAACAGGCATATAAATTTCAAGTAAGAATCTCAATCCATGAGGTTTCTTTAATTCTGAAAAATTCTGAACATACCATATCCTTGGATTATTTCTGTAAATTGGTATAATTTAATTATAGGTTAAAAAAAAAGGATGTTTCTAAGGCATTGAAAAAACTTGATACAACCAATTCAAATTAGATATTGTGTTGTGCCTTATGTAAAGAAGACTCTAAGGAATCACAGATTTTATACTTGTGCACTGAGAATGCATGTTCTAATTCAGACAAGTAGCTGGTTACATCAAACCCAAACCCAAAGAAAGTTTTGTATATCACCCTTTGTGAGAGAATAAACTCACAATACCAGCACTTTTGTTTAAGTTGACAAGAATCATAACTTGAAGGTTTCAGACACCCTGATGAACTCAATGGTCTAAAATAACTGGAGGTAATACTCTTCATTCACTTTTACAGAAACTGGATTTATTGATATTAGTATCTGGTTTGTCAAAGTGGCAACTATTCAAGGTCTAAAAGACTCATTTATTTTAAACACACAGCCTAATTCTGATTACTTGTAGTCAATATAACTGTCTTGAACCAAAATGCAATGAAAAATGTAAGATAAACTGTAAAGGTTTTATAGGTATTAATGGCATTCTGAAATCTCTGGACAGAAGACTATTTTGGGGAGAAAGTTCCTCTTCACTGATAGTTTAAGTGTTTCCAATCAATTTTGATTTAATAATGGTTAATGGGGATTAATTTTTGTGTTCTTATAAAGTTGTAATTGCTTCCAAAATCAGAAACCACAAGATGATGTCCTCAAACACTACACTTATATAAGGCTGTTATGGAGGTATTTACAGAGAGGTGCAGATAGGAGCTCAGTTGAGAATACAAGTTAACACACAATGAATTCCAAAATAATAATTTTTTCGTACAGTATGGCAAGAAAAAATAACTCTGGATAAAGAGTCTAAAATTCCAGCTCTAATTTTAATCCATTTCTACAAATCATAAAAACAAAGAAAACAGACATTTATTTCAGAAACTCCAAATACCTGTGGAAAATGGAAAACAAGTAAATTTTATTCAAGATTAACCTTAATCTCAAGTAGAATACACTTAACAAATTACATATTTTAAATTTTGTAAATACTGTAAAAATCTAAACCATTAGAGGCAACAGTAGTTTCTGATCAGTAAATATTTTGTTAAATAACAAATAAACTTAAAAGATGCAATTGCTAGGTCTCAGGATTTCAAATCTTTTAATTTCAAAGGCGCAGAGTTCCAGCACACGTATAGGATGGGCTTTAAAAATGGGTATACGTAAACTTTTCCACGGTGTTGGTGTATGTGCTTTTTTTTTTTCCTTAAAGAAATACCTATTGCTTCCAGTGCTAAAGAATCGCCACCAAGCTGTCTATAGTTTTCAACCAGAAGTCCTCATTGTACCTAAAGCCAAACTGAGTATTAGGCGTTTTACAGCTTTTTACAAAATGGCTGTAAAATCACATTATAGGCAAACACATCTCTTTGATCTCACTGCACAGAATTCATAACTGTTCAATAATGCTATACCATTACACCACACACCTTAAACTATTTCCATTTTTCCACAATTCCTTCCAAAATCAGCTTGCAAAGCAAAGCAATGTAACATGAAAAGTTCCTGGGAGGGCTTGTTACACAAAAGAACTATTTGGAAACAAACTAATCTACACAATATCCATCTTCTGTTGAGCTTGTTTATCCCTCCTTTGCCTCCATCACTCCTAAAGGTGGATGCGCTTGAGTAATGGAAAGAAAAGGCTCTTCCATCACCACACACCCTTCCAGCACTTCTGCTTTTGGTCCTCAGACAGTGATTCTGTGGTAGGTGATGAAAATCATGAGAGAAGCTGTCCCTTTAAAATGCCCTGCTCTGTCCCATATCCCACGTGGAACCAACATCAGCAGCACTTTCCCATTAACTTCAATGTAATTCAAGAGGCAGTACGCTTTTAAATACATAAAACCAGAAAACCTCAGCTTAACATTCTTTATTGAGGATGAACAGGTGAAGCAAACGTGTCAGGAAGGGAGAAGCGAAGTAATCCCCACCCCTCCCCAAGGTACTCCAGTCTCGCACTCCAGTCTCTCGGTGCAATATCACCTCTCTACCCCTCCTCTGTAGAGCCTTGTTTAAAGAAAGGAGGGAGCCACTAACAAAACCTGAAGCATAAATGCGACGAAAATGCAATCTAAAGCCGGAAAGGTTTATTCTTCCAATCACACATATTAACTCCATTAAGAAAATGGCATCACTTTTTTTCCCCACCAACCCCCCCTAAAAAACCGCAAAGATCATTAAAAGTGAGTTATAAAATAGCAAATATAGTGTTTATCTTATCTCAGATCAGTCCACATTACCAATAAGTTTAGCAGTTTCTGCACTGCCATCTCCCCCCTCCCTCCTCCTCCTCCTCTTGCATCGGATTTTCACGTTTTCTCATTGTCGGTTGAGTTATAAAGGGCTTTTGCCCGTCGAAAGTTTCAAAAAATAAATAAATATTAACTCCTTGGTCCCTGCAAAGTCAAAATGGACTTCAGGGGAAAGGCGGTTCATACTTTTACCTTTAGAGAAAAAAGGGGGAGCATCCCGGATTTTTAGGGATTTTTTGTGATTTTTTAAAAATTTTTATTTGGTTATATGCCTGAGTTCTCCCTCCATTTTGGTTGTTTATGATACTGACAACAAGCTGTCCCTGCTCTGTGCAGATCTCCTGCTTTCATTTAGCACCCCCTCCCCCTACTCCCCCCCCCCGCAGCCACACATTCAGGGTTCACACCTCCCCCAAGACCCCGCACCCGGACCCGGACTCGCCCACCTGAGGAAAGGGCAAAAACAAATTCATGCCCCCCCCCCCAAAGAAAACACCCCTCTTTTGAAAAAGGGGCAAAGTTACCCCAAGTCACTCAAAGTGCCCCCCAAATATTGCCGACTGCGGGTTTCCGCCAGGCCCTTTAGGAAGCGACCTTCCCCTGGGATGTTTTGGTGGAAAATGCGGAGAGTTTACTCTCAACACCGAATTTATATTAATTTTTCCCTTATTTTTCGGGTCTCTAATGTCTTCCGCTCTCGCTGCTGCCGCTGCCGCTGTCACAATATTCACAGCACCAGAGAGGAGGAGGAGGAGGAGGAGGAGGAGGAAAACTTTTCAAACTTTCCAGACCCTGAATAAAGGGGTTTTTTTTTTTCCCACCGACCTCACCTTTGGGTCTCCAGCCGCATCGCCCCCTGCCCAGTCAGCAGCGACTTCGCGAGTCCTCGCACCCTCGCTTGGCAATTTTATTTCATTTTTTATTATGATTTTTCCCTCTGGGGTCCTGAGCAGGGGCTGAGAGTAGCACAAACTTTTCCTCCTCCTGCCGCCGCCGCTGCTCCTCTGCCCCCTCGGCGAGTCCCATAATTTAAATAACCCTGATATTCCTCCCGCTAAACGCCTCTCCGCCGCCCCGGACCCCGAGAGAACTCACCGCAGGGCTTTAACATCCTCCCTCCGGCCCGTCCGCCGCCTTTACACCGCCCGCGGAATTTCTAATAATTTTTTTCTCATATTTCGGGCTGGACGCGGCGGGCCTGGAAATTGTTTCCTTACGCCTCTTTCCAGCAGCCATTGTAGTGTATGCGCTGCCCCTGCAGCCCAACTTGCAGCTGCCGCCGCCGCCGCCGCCGCCGCCGACGTCGCGCCCACCGCCGCCTCCCCCGGCCCGCTCGGCCACCGCCCCCGCCCCCCGCCGCCCGCCCCCCGCCGCCCCGCCCCCGGCCCCCGCCCGCCGCGCGGCCCGCCCCCCCGCGCGCGCTCCGCCCGGGCTCCGGCCACTAGGCGCCGCCGCCGCCGGGGCTGGGCGCGCCGATTGGCCCTTGGGGCCGCCCGTCAAGCCGAGGTGTTAAGAGACCGACCGCGGCGCCGGGGGCGCGGCGGGGCGGGGGAGGGCGGGGCCGCGCGCACCGCCCCGCCCACTCCCCCCGCCCCAGCCCTCCCCCCGCCCGCCGGGGGCGGGGCGCGGCCCACCCGCCCCCGCCTCCTTGCGCCCCCCTCGCCTGTCCGTCAGGCAGCGGCGCGCGCCGATTGGGCCGGCGGCCGCGGGGGAGCGGGGGCAGCATGTTCGGGTGCGCGCTACTTAAGGTCCGGCTGCGTGAGCCCTTGACGTGTTTGGTCCCGGAGGCTGCCGGCGGCTGGTCGCGCGGCCGCCCGAGGTGAGTGGTCCTGCTCCTCGCCCTCCCTGGCGGCTGCAGGGAAGGGGCAGGAGAGGGCCGCACCTGTGTCTCCCCAGGGCTGGAACCCAGTGTCGCGCGCAGTCCGTCCCACCGGGACTCGCCGCAGCGCGGGGCCCTTGTCGCCGCTGCTTTTCCCCGCGACACGGGTCCGTTCCGGTCCGGGGCACGGAAGGGGACCCCTGCCCGGGCACCCCCGCGCGCCCTTCATTCTCCCTCACAGCTGTCGAAGCATAATTGCTTGCACCAACCCCCCAGTTTGCTCCGTTTTCCTCGCCGCCTGCCCCTCGCGGCACTGCCGAAGGTCGAAGCAAGGTGCGTTCACCTGTGCCCGCCGTCCACCGTGGGACGGACCGGCAGCGTCACGGAAGGCGGCGAGGTCTCGGACTCGCATCCCTTTGGTTTCTCCTTTCGATTTCCCCGCCTCCCTCCGATATGCCACCCGACTTCCTGACCCAGTCTCTCTGCACCCAGCAGTGGGTGAAAGGCAGGCAGTAGGTGCTTACAGGACGTGTTTCAGCCTCCCAATAGTTACGTTTTGCTTTTTATCGCAGCCACAGACCCTGCCTGGCTCTCACCAGCAGGTGGGCTCGTACGTGTTCAGTAAGGTCCCTTCCCCTTCCCTTTCAAAGCTACTTGGAGCGTGGGGACTTGAACCACTGAATGAGAAATCAAGAAATACTTTTTGAAGCAGTTTGCCCTTTGGAGAGGATTTTAGAGTTCCTCAAATGTTCTGTGCTAGTGCGACCTCTCCTTCAATTCTTTGGTTTTCTCTCCTGGCAGGTAGAGCTTTGTAGCATTTATTTGGTACCTTCAGAAATTGAGTAGATGAGGCCTTTCTAACTGAGCACCAGAGCTTGCCCTGTAGCCCCGCCTCACACTGTAGATTGACATTCCAGTTAATACATGAGAAATTGATGCAAAGAAGGTGACATTCGGAAATCCAAACTTAGTTTGACTTGCATTTAGAACCTGGAAAGGAAAGGGAATGTGAATAAACTCATGCTGCAAACCTAATTTGATTGTGTGATTTTACCTAGGTGTTATTTTTAAAGAATTTCTGAGTAATGATAATAAAATGCAGAGTAGGATACTTTCATTGAAAGGCATGCAACCTGTCTATGTCTGATTGTTGATGAGATTACATCCAAGGAAAAGAACAGCTAGGCAGAGTTCTGTGTTCTCACATCATAGGATAGATGTAAAAAGTGAAGCTGTGAGTGCCATCATTCTAGGAAGTCAAGCCTGCAAAAGAATTGTGTTCCGCAGAGAAAGACACTTCTAGATATAATTGAAAAGCATCCTGCATTTCCTTTTTGTGAAGGTGTTTCTGTTAAATAGGTATGTTCATGTATTGTCCAATGAAAATAATAAATAAAAGGATTACTTAGTACAAAAAGTTAAAGGACCCCAGAATGACCAAACTTTTCCATCCTTCTTTGCAAAAGTTGGTCTCTTTTAGTCTGGACAACCTGATCTTTCTCAGAATAGAAGAAACCTTAAGCGACTTGTGATTGAGAATACCTCCACTTTTAAGGAACTCATGGGATTTGATTAGTTTTCCTGAATGTGCTTTATTTCTTTTAACATATCTTAATTTTTGATGGTACCATCTTGGGCAAGGAAAAGATTCTGACTTCTTTCTGGTTATACTGAAGTAGTTTTATATCGAGCGGCATTTTGTAGGTCATACTAAATTATTTGCTGCCTTCTCCTTCAATCTTTAGGTAGAAGATGATTGAGTTAGTAAAAGATTCAGAAATATAAGCTATTTCAGTTATTTGAACTTAGTGCAGAGCATTTAAAAATATTTATGGGTGGCTTATCCATAGTAGGTCAATATGTTGAAACAAATAAACACTGAAATATTTAAGTTAGTAGCATTCCCGGATTCCTTCAACCCAGGGAAGTATCAATTAAGTAGGAGATGCCACAGGAAATAAAGTTTCAACTTTTTTTTTTAACTTCAAAATGTCAGCTAAGCAGTAAATTTGTTTTTGGTACATTGGCCACCCCAGTGCTGGCCACAGAGTAGACATTCAGGCTCTTTAGCTGACAAATGTTTTTGCTAAAGTTGGCTTGTACTAAATTATTTCACACTTATTTCGTAGGTTAATCAATGTTTAATAAGGAAGCAATCGTTATAGTGCATGCTGTATTCTTAGGTTTTGTTAGTATAATTAATTTCTTAACCTTTAGAAATAAGAATAAACTGAAACTGAATTATAGCTGAACTATTTTTCTTTCTGTACATTATTATCAAATTTCAGTAAATATGTTAAGATATGGCCTTTGTGCAAAGGAAAAACACATCAAAGTCCCCATTCTCAAGATACAGAGGATATATAAAGTTTCTCGCTACCTAATCATTATGTCAAAATTAATTTTCAAGTACTTATGGGGCTACTGAGATTTATTGATCCCTTTTTTCATCATCCATTGTGTAACTCTTTTTCCCCAATATCTGTCTGCAGTGAGAAGACTCTTAGGATGCCCATGGTAGCGCGGAGGCTAAGAGATCCTGACGTTAATCCTTGCTTGTTGGTAAGGTGATTTGCTTTTAATTTTTATAAGCGTTAAATTAGAAATACAGGCTTCTTCTGATTTTGTGGGCATATATTTTTTATGTCTTTCTCAGTTTATTTGCTTCTTAATTTTAATGGGACTTTTTAAAATGTAGAAGTTTTACATTTCCTCCTACCCAGAAATCCAGTGCATATTCATGTAGATTTTTTTTTACTATTATTTACTTATTTAGTTAATCTTTTTAAAATTAAAGTGTAGTTGACATATAATGTATTAGTTTCAGGTATACAACATAGAGAGTTGATATTTATATACCTTATGATGTGGTCATCACAATAAGTCTGATAACCATCTGTCACCATACAATGTTATTATGATATTATTGACTATATTTCCCTGTGCTGTACATTACATTCCCATGACTTATTTTATAACTGGAAGTTTGTATCTCTTATTCTTTTTCATTTTTTTCACCCATAACCTCACCTCCCCACTTCTAGCAACTATCAGTTTGTTCTCTGTATCTACCAGTCTGTTTTTGTTTTCTGTGGTCCTTTTTAGAGTTATTTCTGTGCAAAAAATATTTCTAGCCAGCATATCCTTATTTCACTAGAGCATTATTAGATATTTATAATTTAGCTAACAAAGATTTTATCTCTTAAGTAAATTAACTTATTTGTATAATATACAAGCATTTAGTTGTCACTGTAATATTAGACAGGCATATGTAAAACTGAGGAAAAGTTTTAGTCCAGACATGAAAAATTGTAAGGTATGATATTTTTAAATTGTCACTAATATTTATGTTTTAATAGCAATAATTTCATGTCCTTGTGTCAAACAGGCAGAGAGTAAGGGACTAATGATAGAATCAGTCTATTTAAAGCCTAAGGGTTTTCACAAAGGTATCAGATAAGCAAAATCTTTTGTTGTAATAAGCTTTTATTGGCATTTATTTGACATGACAATAGTTGTGGCTTTGTCATCAGACCGGTGCTATGAAAACGATATTCCCTGATCCTATATGCATTTTCCAAATATACACATTCATTAACTCTTTGGCGTAGAAATTAAGATTCGTTCTGTTTATTAGATAGGTTTTTAAATGCTTTATTTAATAGAATGTTTCTTAGATCTATGCAGCAAATAACCTACTTTAGTTAAAGCTTTTCTTTAGATAACCTCTCAGAATCATACCTTTCACTTTGAAGTTTGTTAACCCATCTACTTCCATTTCACACAGCTTAAATTTAATTCCCAAATGGCAGCTACCCTCCTTTGAACTCATAGCTCTGTGTTGCTCACTTGGTTTTGAAGTGATATTAATGATGTCTATTAAAATTGCTTATACAGTAGTATATTTACTTGCATAATGAAGTGAATGATAGCCAAAAATACATGGAGATGAATGGTGTTGTATTTAGAAACCAGCATTAACATCAAAAACAGGCAAGTCAGAGTGGGAACTTGGAAAAGCAGGAGAGCTGCACTCCGAGTCGGTAGACAGTTTTGAGTCTAGCTGTGTAGCAGTGATTTTGAGCACATTGCACCTTGCCTCACCTTCTTTGTTAAATGGTTACTGGGCTTCAGCTCAAATTCAGAAAACTGACTCAGACTATGAAAAGGAAGATGTCTGCCCTGAGCAGAATGAATGCTGGAATAGTTAAAAAGATAAATTCAGTTTTGTTCATTAAAATGAACAAAAAGGAAGCATTTCATCTTAGCTTCTTTGGGGGAAAGCAGCTTCAGAAGTTTGGGTTTTTGTTTTTTTGTTTGTTTGTTTGTTTAGATCCTATTCCAACTCTTAAATGATGCCTATCTTACATATTTAAGGAATCTGATGCTTCTACCAGATGTATGGATGAAAATAACTATGACAGGGAAAGGTGTTCCACTTACTTCTTGAAGTACAAAAACTGCCGGAAATTCTGGGTAAGTCTGGCTTGGTGAGACGAATTAGTCTAACTCATCTGCTAGGCCTGAAACTGAAACCTGCAGTTAGTACCCACTAAATGAGATGGCTGTAAGGAAATGTAACTTTTCCACTTTACCCGCAGTGTTATTTTAGTTCTAAAGAATCCTCGAGAGCTCTTAGCTGCCTCATTGTACTCCAAGGTATAAGGATGCAGTTCCAATATAGATGGGTCATCCTAGGTGTATAAATATTTGTAGCCCTAAAAAATAACCTTGTTGTAATTTTAGTTCTTTTTGGGAATGAACAGAATAGATAACTTGTCATAACACTTAATAGGCTTCCATTTCTTCCTCTTCCACCAACACCCAGGGCGGTTTAAATGGTCCTATTTTTCTTGAGACATTAGTATGTAATTTCTGTTTCTCTGAGCACTGGATCCACCTGTTTTCTTTGTCTCTGCTGAATTAACTATTGGTTTTATTGATGAACTGTATACTTGTGCTCTTATAGTTACATAGCATATCACCATCTCAATTACTATTAATGTATTCTTATTGGAATCATATATTCAATTGTTAATTGTTTGAAAAAACTTATATGGAGTTCTAGAATTAGTTTTTTGGGTTTTTTTAAACTTGGTTTTTAGAATTTTTTAAGGAAGCAATAAATTACTGGCAAATGATTAGGATTTAATACATAACTGATTTTGATTTCTGTTTTTAAATACCTACACACAGAATTCTGTCATGGTCAAGAGAAGACAAAATGGAGTGGAGCCACCTATGCCTACAGCAGCAGAACGAGATGAAATCTTGAGAGCAATGGGAAAGATGCCATATTGAACGTTTGCATTAAAATTGTTTATTTGACTTAAACGCAGATGAATATTTTAAATAAATGATTACTGTAATCTTTTAAGGCCTTACCCAGATAGATCTTGAATTCTACAAAAGGAGATAAAGTTAAGTTACCCCTGTGTCCTGTGTGTTTGTTCTTGATACCATGTTGATGGTATGCCACTGCTGATTGTGTTAGGAAAGGCTATATAAGGAGTTGACTTTTTCTCTAGGTCTTGAAAGAAAGGTAGGGGTGAACAAGTAAAAGCTGAATGGAGGCGAAAGAAAGGTGGTGTTTGATATGAGCAACAGCAAAATGGAAGGGAAACTTGAGCCAAATTCAGGACGTTGTCTGCAGACTGCCCTGCCTGATTTAAGGTGGTGGAGGCATGCCGGAAGAGAAGATGGGAAGGTAAGCCGAAGGCAGATGTCTTCTTTGTGGTGAATCTGAGGCTCATTACTGAGCTCTCCATCCTTAATTCACTCATTTTGTTTAGGTTATTACATTCACTAGGTGGGAAGCAGGGGTGCAGGAAGCTGGGCTTAAATAGCGTGCAAAAGAACTGGTGTTCCTTGTTTTTGTTCTTCATGGAAAGGCATGGTTAAAGGGTTTGTGACAAATCCATAAATATTGGATAACTGTGAAGGCATAGTATTTTTGAACCATGGTAGTGGGGAAAAATTGATTTCTTGAAGGATTTCTCTTTGTAGGAAAGGGCATGGATTTTATCAGGTGAACGCTGGGATGAAACTACAGCTCAACTTCATTATGATGTGAAAACAAGAATATTTAGTACCATGACCAGGAAGGATTGTGTAGCAGTTCTCATGCCCACTGCCTTTTAAAGTCGTTTGCTTCAATTACAGAAGTATTATAAAAGACATGTAATGAAAGTTAGTATGTACTAGAAAATCAACAAAAACAAAGTGTCTGTGTTCTTTTCCTTCATCTGGTCCAGGATCTAGAGTATAATTTTAATGGCTGCTCACAACAAACTGTCCATCTCATTGGTCTTAGTCCAAAACTCAGCTCATGTTTTTAAGCTATAGGATCATAATTGTTAATTATGATTCTATTCGAGTTAAATGTGATTTTATTTTGAATAAAATTCTATTTGAATTTCTGGATTGTTTCAGAAATTCATTTTACTGATTGCTCTAAAAATGATGAATTAAAATAGGACCTGAGAAAAAATCAATACACACTCATGTGAGAAGTATTTCAGTATTTTTAAGCATGCTTATTTAAGGGTTCAGAATTTTAATGTCACCTCTTTAAATGTCTATCAACATATTCAACCTGTAGCTATTTGTCCTGGCATAGCTCTTTTTTTCTTTTTAAATAGCAACTTTGTTGTGATACAATTCATTTATAAGTCACCTATTTAAAGTGTGCAATCCAGTGGTCTTTAGTATTTTGACAAGTGTGCAGTCATCACCACAATTGCGTTTCAAACCATTCATCATTTAGAACACATCACCCTAAAAAGAAACCGTGTACCCATGAGCACACATTCTCTATTTCCTCCTACCACCACCCTCCCCACCTTCCCAATACTTAGGTAGCTGCTCATCCACTTTGTCTCTAGAATTGCCCATTCTGGACATTTATATAAATGGAAACATGCAATATGTGGTCTTCGGTGAATGACTTTTGCTTAGCCGCCTGTCTTCCAGGGTCAGGTTGTATGCATCAGTACTAATTCCTTTTTATTACACTTCAGAGTATGATACACCACACTTTGTTGATTCATCAGTTGATAAGTATTTGGCTTGTTTCCACTGTTTGGCTAATGTGAGTCATGCTGTTTCTTGGACATTTGTGGATAGGTTTTTGTGTGGGCATTATTTCTTTTTGGTTATATGCCTAGGAGTTGAATTTCTAGGTCATATGGTAACGATATTTAACTTTTGAGCAACTGACAGTGTTTTTCAACGTGGCAGCACCAGTTTACACTGTATAAGAGTTCCAGTTTCTCCACATCCTCGTTAACACTTATCTGTCTTTAATGACAGCCATCCTAGTGGGTGTGAACTGGTGGTTTTGATTTGCATTTCCCTGATGGCTAATAATGGTTAACATCTTTTTATGTGTATATTAGCCATTTGTACATATTCTTTGGTGGAATGTTCATTTGGATCCTTTGCCTATTTTTAAATTGGGTCATGTATCTTCATTATTGAGTTGTAAGAAGAGTTTATAAATACTAAATACAAGTCTCTTCAGGTATATGGTTTGTAGTTTTTTTTCTCCCCTGCTGTAGGTTGTATCTTCATGGTGTCTTTTGAAACACAAAGTTTTTAATTTTGATGACATCTATTTTTTTGTTGTTGCTTTTGGTGTCATATCTAGGAAAGTATGATATGATATCTAATTGTCTTGCCTAATGAAAGGTTACAAAGATTTACACCTATGTTTTCCTAAAGAGTTTTGTGGTTTTAGCTCTTTACATTTAGGTCTTTGATACATTTTGAATTAATTTTTGTAGATGGTATGAAGTTAGGAGTCCAACTTCATTCTTTTGCATGTGACTATCCACTTGTCCCAGCACCTTTTGTTGAACAGACTCTGCTTTCCCCCATTGTCTTGTCACTCATGTTGAAAATCAAATGTATTTGTGGAGTTTATTTTTGGATTTTCAGTTCTAATCCACTGATCTATCTGTCTTTTTATGCCAGCAGCACACAGCCTTGATTACTGTAGCTTTGTAGTAATGCAGAGCTCTTTGATGACTGATTTCGATGAAAGTATTTTCTATGAAGTGCTTTTAATGACAAGCTAATGGATATTTTTGATCAGCAAACCTTTAACATATATGAGTATAATATGGCTTCACCCAGACAAAGCTGTTAAATTCTAAATTAGTCTTCAGTAATTACCTACTTAATTCATTGTTTGCATCTTCACACATACCTTGATGACCTCAGGTTGTTCAAGATATAATTTCATCACTTTGGAAGGTTAGGGTTCCAGGGGTTTTTCTTTTCACTATTTAAACTTGCCATTATTGTATTTCTCACCTCAAGATTGTACTTTGGGAGAGGTGAAGCTAATTAACCTGATAAACTAATCGTGTCAGGATGTTAGTGAGTGCCATAGAAATTTAGTAGGAGTTAGGCAAGCCTTCGATACCAACTATCAGCTAACATAACAGGTAGAAGGCATTTTACTGTGTATCTCACTTGTGTAAGAAGCATCTCTATACATTCTCCATAGGATGGGGCAGGGTGGCGCACTGTGCACCATGTAAAACAATCCTTTTCAGATTCACTGTATCCGTTTGGAAACTGGAGGACATAAGCAATATCATTTATGTTTCTATTTATAATGCCTGTTATGCTTCTGTGTAATAAATAATCAACAAATGTGTATTTGGGGAGGGTTGGCTTTTAAAATTGAACAGATTAAGAAATATGCAGGTTCAAACAATGCAAAAGTGTATACAATGTAAATAAATCTGCCCAGAAGCCGATGATGTCGCATTTTCAGGGTTTTCCAGGCATATACAAACATCTGTATATTTATTTGTTGGTTTAGCACAAGGGACAATCATAGTACATGATCTGGAGTTACCTTGCTTTTTCCACATAGTGATACAGCGGCGATTATAGATAGGTTAATTCCGTTTTTTTCAATGGCTGCAGTTTTCCTTTGTTTTGACATAACATAACTGAACCAGTCTACTCTGATGGATTTGCCATTAGAAACAAAACTGCAACAAGCATCTTTGTATGGCTGTTTGCTCTTGTTTGTATCTATAGGAGAAATTTCTGAGAAGGGAGTTCCCAGGTTATAGGCCTCTGCATTTTAAATTTTGTAGGTATGGAAAAATCACACTCCCATGAGGAGCATACCAGTTTATTATACTCTCTTCAACAAAGCCTGTGTGTATCTTCCCTCACACCCTCCATCCCACTGGGTACTTTAAAAACTCAACCTTACAATTGAGTGTGAAAGGAATGGCTGATTTCCTTTGCTCATTCTTTTTTTCAGATTTGGGAAATCTTAGTATATTAAGGAAATTACCTCTTTGTCAGATGTATTCTGTATACTTTTCCCAATTTGTCTTTTATCTTTTTCTTTCTAATTTTTGTGCAACATTTTGCATTTTAGTGTAATTAAATGGACTGATCTTTTTGTTTATGGTTTCTGGTGCTCAATAAATAGTAAATGAATCCAAGTACACGTACTGCTATTACAGTTCAAATCTGCTCGACAAACATTTGCCAAGTACCTATAATGCAAGTGCTAGGCTAGCTTGTGTGGCAAAGCATGGATGAATGAGTCACCACCTGACCCTATGCTGCATGGGAGAATGAAATGAGTGCCTCAGTAAGACTAAGAGTTAATTTCTCAGAGGGTAAGTAGCCTTTATGAACACAAAGGGGCACATGCGCGTAGTGTATTTGAGGACTAGTCCTTGCTGACAAACCAGAGCATGTGAAAGGAGGTCCCAGGAGAAAGAAAATCCAGATGGGTAGTATAGGTTCACATTATAAAAGACTGTAAACTTTATTCTAAACATAAAAGCTTGGAAGGGTTTTTGAGATGGTGAGTAAAATCCAATTTGTGTTTACAATAATAATTCTGGAGGTATTGAGACAGGTTATTACAATGATCCTAGATGAGTGTACCTGATTATGGTGTTTCCTCCCATAAATTCTTGCCCTACTCCAATTCCGTCTCTATATCGCAGCCAGGTAAATCCTAAAATGCAAATATAGTGATGTCCTTGCTTAAATTTCTAAGACTTTCTCACTACCTCAGGATAACATACATATTCCTTCTCTTGGTTTACAAGGTCCTCTAAGTGAATCTGGGGACATTTACAAAGGGTGCAGGCTTGCGGAAGCTGGGGAGGGATTGTTTTTAGATACACAAGACCCAGGCGCTGTCCTCAAGGATCTTAGATTTCAGTGAGGGAGACAGATGTGAAAATATCTGACTATATGCCTTCTATGCACAGTATCTTCTTGCTGCACTCACATTTCCTGAACACACCCAATTTTCTCAACTTAATGGCTCTCACCTAAGTGCTGCAGTTAAAATCTCACATATCTTTTAAGGCTCAGCTCACATATGACCTGAGGCCTTTCCTTCTGGCTCTACTGTGCCATATAGCTGGGTATGTAATCAAATGTGGTAAAATTAGGCAAATAAAATCACTTAAACATTCTTTTATTGTCACTTGCTATTTTTCAGAAGAATAAAAATGTCACTTAAGTGTCACATGCTTTATTCTGGAAAGGAGACTAAAAAAGGTGCTTTGTTTCGCTCTTCAGTTCTAACACAGGAACAATTTTTATAAACAGGTTTCAATACTGTGAGTGGTTTCTCTTGTCATTAGTTGTGTCGGACAGCGCCTGCCAGCCTTGGGACAGTGAAAAGGCCAGTGCGAGCTCTGAAGCCAGGCTGCCTGCAGCCTTACCAGCTCTGGATGCCCTTTGGCTTTCTCCCAGGCCACTGGGCTCTCAGACAACTGGATGGAGCCATTGCACAATGGAATGCAAAGTGTATTTCGGGACACCTGCTTTCTTCTAGGAAAACTCCTAAATTACATTTAAAAATCTGTTTGCCTACAAAAGCTTTCACCAGTCTACAAAAGTGACCTATGTTTATGGGCACAGTTTTTCTTTTTCTTTTTTCTTTTCTTTCTATTTTCTTTTTCTTTTCTTTATTATTCTTCTTATTATTAATTATTATTAATTATTTTTATCACTGCCTACCACAACTAAATAGGCTTGGGACCAACTCAGGCCCCTCCACTGTCCTAGTAGTTCTCCCAAAGAAACTCCAAGAGAGTAAGGGTCATTTCAGAGCATCGTACTTCAGTCTGGGCAGGATGAGGGACAGGAGGCAAGGTGCAAGGAAGTTCAGGTAGAGAGAAGAGAGAGGAACTGATAGCGAATGATGATGAGACATGGAGAGAAGAGAAAAGAGCGATTCAAAGTGCCAAGTGTTGGCTGTGGATTGCAGTGAGCACTGAAGAACAAAAGATCATTCACAATAAGAATAAAGGATCTAATTCCAGAACCTACACCAAAAAATCCTGCCTAATACACAGAAGTAAAATATGACAGGTTGTGGAAATAGCATTCCATTTGGAGTAGAAATATCTGGGGTTGAGTGCTGCTTATTGCCTGTATGATCTTGAGTAAATTGCTTAATATTTTAGAGCCTTTCCTACTGTGAACTATGTAATTTTAAAAACATCCTATCTATTCTATAGGTGGTTATGAAACCCAAAGAAGGTTTCACTTGGGTAAGTAGATATTTTAAATGCATCTATAAAGAGAGATAATGGACTTATTCGTAGTAAGTGAAAGCCTCAACTGATTTTTGGTTTACTCTGGTAAAGTGATACTATCGACTACTATAACTGTCTTACTTGACCCCCTTCCTCAAACTCTTCCCTAAAAAAACACCCCAAAACTACGCCTCTGCTAGAAGAGGTAGCAAAAAGCCAAATTGATTGTTGTTTTATTTCACTCCTTCACTTTTAGTTTTAATATATAATTTAGTTCAGAATGTTCTCTCTTCATATTTTTCTTCCCACTCATACCCCATCACCATTCTAGTTCCTTCATATATACCTGAAGTCTCCACTTAGTAAGAATAGGTTCCAAAAAAATATATCATTTTTGAAGGGTATATAATAAAAAGACCAGGAAATATTTCCAAGTCACTCGGAAGAAACTTCATATCACCCATGACCATTGGCCAGATCATCCCTCCGCTCATTAACAGGTCCCTCTCCTTTCTCTTCTCTTTCCAGGCTGTCCTTCATCCCCTTCAGGAGCCACCTCTAGCCTTTTCTCACCTCCCGCTGAGATCTGTGTGTGTCTATCAGACACTAGTCCTAGCCCTGAAGTAATTTCTTGACCTCTCACATGGCTTCCTCTCTTCTCACCCTCTCTGTGCCTTACCGCTGAGCACAGCTCTAGTTGACTCTGTCCATGATTACTTGTGGGTGCCTATCATTTAGTCCCTGCATCGTATACATAGGTTGTATCTGTCACGTCCCATACTAGCTGGCAAAAGCAGAGACCATTATGATACTTCTACATTTGCACAGCACCTTGCCATTTACAAGGTATTGTAAACATGATCGTATTTAAAACTCACTCCAACCTTGTGAAGTTGGTACCCTTCTGGACCAGCAGATGTAAGACTGAGGCTCATGGAGCTTAAGGAACCAGTAACTGAATGTGGCCGTCATATTGACCCACGCTGATTTCCCCTTCTGTAGGGAATGTAAAAGTGAATGTGAGAATTTATATTTTAGGAGGAAATTTACAAATGACCAGCACCACTGACTGTATAACTGATTCTCTACTAAACCTTTTCACTGACTAACTCCAAGACGGCTTTCAAAACATTTGATTCTGTGTGACCCGTTAACCCTGTGTTTCTGTGTTCTGCTCTTGAAGTAGTAGTGAGACATGACATTAGTGAGAGATGACAATGTTCTCTGTCATTAAAAACAACAAGTAGGAATAAAGCAAAAGACCTGGATTATTTGCAGAGTGTATTTTTTTTTTTCATGGATAAAAAGGTCGGTTTTATCATTTTGTTGTACTGAAGAGTTTCCTGGCACATACATAAGCTTCTTAAAGACTTGGGGTGTTGTGGATGGCATTGGGATGTTTTCAATTCATATTTTATATACTTGGCAACTAGTGTCATGTCATCTTGTCTCCCTGTTTTTTCACTCGAAATGTATATGTCATCTTGTAGAACAACATTCCAAACCCTTGAGAGATTCTGTATATAATTCCCACTTTTAAAGAATGTCTTTCACAACACCAATAAACTACATTTTTCTACCTCTTGGGAAAACCGTACCAAATAACAACAACCACCTCCCAGCCCAGACTGGTTAGCTGTTCTGCAGTCCTTAACCTCAGGGTGCACACCTCCAGTCTGTCACTTCCTTAGGACACCACACACACACACACACACACACACACACACACCTAGTGCAAGAGGGCTCTACTGTTGTGTCGGTTACTCATATCTCTTTAAAAAAGTTTCTTTACTTATTTATAACTTCGGTGTGGGGGTATGGCTGAGAAGGTATGGAAAGCTGAGGAAATAGGGTGCAGTATGGGAGGTGTGCTGCTTGGTAGTTGGAGGTTTAGGCTCTGCTTTGTATAGTGAGATTTATATCACCACTTGTTTTTAACTGTGGGCTTTGGATGAACTACTTAGATGTGAATGTCTCAAGTTCTGCAACTGTAAATGCCAGCCTCAGATGGTGGTTGTGGCCTTTGATTCAGACGATGTCTGTAAAAAGCTTAGCACAGCAAATGGACCATAAGAAGCAACGAAAGATATCAGCTATTTTTGTTACCATTTCCTAAATTTAAGGATAAGGAAAAGTAGAAAGATACTCATGAAATATTTATTCAAGTGGATTTTATAACTTTGTTTTTTATTTGTTGAAATAGTAGAGCAGTACCACCTACTTCCATGTTTTAACTCCTCATACTTTGAAAATAGCATCCTAGTCTTGAGTAAGAATTCTTTAGTGCTGAGTAATTATAATACTAGTTATAGTAATTTTACTATCTGGGTATCTCTAAGGGAGAGGGTCAGTTGCATAGGATGTATAGTTTGGCAACTTAATAATCTTCAAGAATACTACGGCATATCTACAAAGATAGCCAGAGCGTTATGTTAATTTGAATAGAGACCTTTTTCCTGAAATGTCTATGGCTCTGAGGTTCCACCTACTTCTCTAAACAATAAAACAAATGAGGAGATGGATTTACTTAGAACGGATAAATAAACAAGAGAGACAGTGCATTAAATATTGAAACATGAGTCACTTTGAAGAATATGAGTCAGAGTGGACAAAAGAAATGGATGTGTTTAAATTAAATAAAAGCTCTGGGCAGTAGGGAATGTTGGAGGAAGTTAAAGAGAGTAGAAAAAAGACACGAAGAAGTTTAAAATGTTGCCAGCGTTGCACCTAGAGATGACAGAGTAAGTAAGGAAAAGATTTAATAGTCAGTCAGTAGGATATGCTTTATGACCTGAGAATTAGAGAAGTACCTATCTTTCAGCATTCATTCATTTGTATAGCAAGCATTTATTGAATACCTAATACTATTTGCTACACTGTCTGTGGACCATGAGGTTTATTACTAAACAAAATAAGAAAAGATCCCTGACCTCATGAGACTTACATGATTGTAGAGAGAGGTAAACAATTTGTAATTATCACAATAAATGAACTAGATGGCATATTAGCAAGTTAAAGCTCTGTGAACAAAAATATCCTTAAGGCAAGAGACGAGGGTCTGGGCATCAGGAGTAATGAAATGCCAGGTAGGAGAAGTGAGGGATTGTGGATATATTGTATATGACAAGGGTTGAGGGGACAAGACTTGTTTCTTCCTGGCGATAGTTGTGACCACCGCCCAAATGGGTGATTTTAGTTCTTGCTGTATTGTCTGACTTTGCTTTTCTAATGAAGGTCTCCTGGGTTTTAGAATGTGAATGAAAAGAGGTCACATGAGTGTGTGTATGAGAGTAGTAGTAAGGATTTAAAGAACTTGGAAATCATATTTATTGAGTTAATGAAAATAAACCAGTAAAATTAGTGTCAAAGCTTTCCAGGGTTCAGGCAGCAAAGGACAGTAGGTAAGGCAAGACAGAAAATTCAATGAACTGCAAAGCCATGTGCAACAAGGAGGGAGTAGATGCTCTTGTCACAAATAAAGTAAACAAAGGTTGTGCATGAAGTTTGCAATTCAAAAACTCTTTCAATTTTGGACCTATAGAATGCTGAACACCTGTAAGGAAATATCACTTCCCACAGGGAATTCTGAGATCCTCAGAGAAAAAAATCAGTCTGCTTGCTGACATGGTGCCAAGCATCCGGAGGACTGCCTCAGTTTCTCACTCTCCTCTGGGATATTACACAATGTACTTACAGTCCAGATCAGTGCTTTGATAAGAGGGCTGGCATAAAATGATTGAGATATTAATTTGAGATCGAAGCAACATAATCTCAGATGAAAGAAAGAAACAAATTTCCCCCTTTTAGGAAAGATGCTGTTTATTGTCCTGGCTGCCTGAAGCTATGCTGTGCCAAATACATTGCCTATTAGAACTTCACCTCTGACGGTGGCAAGCAAACCTAAGGTACTGGTCTCAATGTGTGGAGGGTCTCTCTAAGCCACAAGGGAGAATTCGGCAACCAATATGTTTGTGCCATAGAGGGTTACTACTCTCCAGTTCCCACTTCTGGACTAGACAGCCAGTTCAGGACAAGTGGAGGAGCAAGGGCCATGTGGCAAATTCTGAGATCTTCCTAGTACTCCGCCCCCTGCCCCACCACCCGTGTGACTGCACTGAACGTCTTTGTGTTGGAGGACATGGTATTAGCAAGAGTTCTCTGAACCACCCATCTAGTTAAACAGGGTTTCACCTCTCTGATATTGCAAGTTAGTGCTTGAAATCTCACAAAATAATAATATATCACTTCTCAGCATATGCTGAAGGCAGCGATGTCTCCCTAAACGAACTGAAAGAATGAGACAAAATCACCTCCGCACTCTAGTTATCCCACCCACATGAGAGGTTGCTCAAGTCAAAATATTTCACAATATCCCACCGAAATTAAAACAATGGAGCCAACTGGAAAGTGTAATAGGAACTGTACATAAGCAAAGGAAGAGAGAAAAGAGTCTATGCTTCTACTCTTAACACAGACAAACACAGAACACGTTAAGTGAAAAATAGACACCTGACTTTTGTTGAAATTTTTATTTTCAAGTTTGGGGATACTTTTGCAACAGATTTTTTGAATGTCAGAAAAAAAGATTACAGGAAGTGTAAGGGACAAGTGTAAGACAGAAACAGACAGAGTCAGGGGCATAGGAAGCATATTTATTTTTAATTGGAACCTAAACATTTTTATAGAGACTGTCAGAGTTTGTTGGCCTAGCTCTATAACTCTTGTTCCATACTGTAGAAATGAGGAAATGTTTCATAGAATTGTGTTTTTCTCCTTTGGTTTTCTTTGCTTCAGCGTAAAATGTTAAGAAAAAGTTTGCTCTGTGGTTTACTGTAAACAAATTCAGTTCAGCATCCAGGTATTAGCTCAATCAGCCAATTTAAGTACTTATTTTTAAAAGTGTATTTTTGACTTTAAACACTTAAATCCATTGTGGTTTATCATGTCAATATAGATTTTGGCGCATGCACAGCTCTGAGAAGACCTGGTAAAGCTCCTTAAAGGAGGCTGGGAAAGGTTCCTGCAGCAGAAGCATAGCCTCCCTGTCTCCAGCGAAGCTAGATCTGCATCTGAAGACCTTAAAGCCTATTCCGAAGCTGCCCATCCCTCCTTTCTGAGAGCCAAATTCAGGCCAATGGGGTAAATGTACCAACCAAATAAGTTGTTTTTCAGTCAGTACAAACAAAATCCAAGAACTAGTGTTTGTGTGGGTGAGTGAGCTCAGATTTTGAAATAAGAACTTAATTTTGTACAACGACTTCAATTATAATTCGATCCAAGTTTTTCCTCATCTGATCTCCAATAACAACCTTGGAAGACAGGCGGGGCAGCTGTTAAGGTTCCTATTTTCATAGATGAGGAGACAGATGAAAAAATATTCAGTGGCGGTCCAGGGCCACAGTACTCTCAAGCCAGAAGATGGAGGAACATTTAACTATATATTCGGTTTTGTTTCAACTTCAAATCCAGAGCACACCTATTATAGAATATTACCTCTTGAGAATAAATTGATTTCAGGTAAATGCTTAAAATACATATTAGACCAGTGAAAATTTTTGTATTAGAAATATTGGCAGCAATTATTATTGTTATTATTATTGTTGAATAGTATTCCAACTATTCAAGTAGCACAAGAAAGAGTTTTAATAAATCAAACAGAACAGCTCAGAATGGGGCGGGGGTGCCCCATCCAGAATATTATTAAAGGTGTGTACTCCCAGCTCATCCAGAATATTCCTTCAAAGGTCCTTGTCCTAATCAGAGAGGACGGCTATCTGTAATGAGCTCTAAAGATGAAAATGTTAAATGTGCCAAGGACACTTTCGGAAACATTCCGCTATTATTAATTACAAGTTGTTACCCAAACGAAGCAATGTTATTACCTCTGCAGTTGCTACTTTTCCGTTAATAATAATAACTAATATTTTGTAAATGCTCACTACACGCCAAACACTGTGCCATGCCCCTCCTGTGGATACGATGCTTTTCTTTCTCATTTATTCCTCATGACAGCCTCATCCTCACATTAAAAAAGAAAGACCTGTGACTTGGGTTTGACTAATTTGCTGATAGTCACATAATTAGTAAGGGATGGAGCCAGGATTTTAACTCAGACACTATAATTTCAGAACCCACAAGCCCAATTGTAATGTGACATTGCCTTCCCAGCAGCTGCTAATAATTAGTAGTAATAGCTGAAATGTATTGATTGTTTATTATCAAACTTGTTATCAAAGTTGTTTTTATAAATGATCTATGAGATTTGAGGAAGTGAAGTGATTCACCCAAGTCTCCACAGCTAGTAAGTTGGAGAATTGAAATTCAGGTTTAGATAGATTTCCAAAAGAGGGACATAGGATCCCATGACCCACCCCGTCCCCCTTCCTGTAAACCATCTCACAAATTCAATTATAGATCTAGGTTCTCCAGAATGAGGGTCTCAGACATATGTCCTTCTAAATCTAAATTTCTTGGTTAGGAATCTCAAACATTTGAATTAAAGAGGAATCACTTTCATTGCTGTGGGAAATTACGGATGACAAAAAGAGCCTGAAGGACCTAGCAAGATGGAGAGTCAGATTTAGGAAAAAACAAACAAACAAACACACACTTCCAGATGATTAGGGAGATCTTAATTGATAGTGTGGAGCCCTGAGACTTTGAGATTCACGGAATTACATTCTTGTTTGACCTGAAGATGATTTCTACTTGATTAAAAAAAAATGTTGTATCTGCTTTCTTGAGAAAATATTACAAGGGGATGTGTGATGGCAGCTTCTGCTGTTCTCTCTCTGGATCCCAAGGCTTTGGGGAGAGTGGTCCCTGCACAAAGTGGGTGAGCTGCAAAAACATAGCTGCCATCTAGTTTTGGCAGGGTCTAGGGAGTTGCCCCAAGAGATGCTGTAGGAGGCTTGCTGCAAGGCTGGCACAATATAAGATGCTTGTTTGTTTTGTACTATCACGTGGTGAATGGAAACCACCATCTGTATCAGATGACAAAGGCCATCCTTATTATTGCCAAGAGCTATAATGAAGGGAGTTAATTTCTATTAATGGAGCTCTCCTTAACTCTGTCTTCTCAGGGCAAATCTGAGAAGAGCCATGTTGTTTAGTGTTCCTAGTTGTGGCTTCTTTCCTTGATGTGTTAGTTTGAATTTAGAACATGTACAAAGTTCCATAATATAATGGCTTTCTCTAACTTTTTAAATTTCTAGAGGACACCTGATGGAAATATAAGCCCTTGGAGCACTAAGTAGTCCATTTCTTCAGCTGCCATCACAAATAGAAACACCAGAATGTTGTGTCTGAAGAATGTTGTGTCACAGCTGCCTGTGACCGTATTCTCTGGGCCCACCTCAGAGAGAAGCCCACATCGGGGAGGTGAAATGACTCCAACACTTTAAGAGGTCTCCTTGTCCATGACCTACCCAGGCTGACAGGCAGTCCCAGAGGCATGAACAGGGAGGAAAGGTGTGAATTAACGCCACAAGTGAAGGGTGGCTGTGGCTTCAGTACCCAGAGACCAGCCCAATAGTGTTTCACAGATGAGGATGCATGGCAGTGAGATAAGCAGTTAGACGTTTTTGGAGAGAGCTACCCTTCTGTGTGACCTTTGACAAGTCACCCAACCATCCTTGTCTTTACTCTCCTCATGTACTATATAAAAAGTTGGACTTGTTGTTCATCAACCCTTCCCTTCTCACTCTGAAATGCTCTGATCTCTAGTCTATACTTGTCAAGTACTCTTGGAGAATCATTGATCTAGTAACCTGGAAAACTAATTATATTTTACTTCCCAAGCTATTGAAAATATAAAGGAGAAAAGGCTTACTCACTGTTAGAATAGAGTTTCAGAGATATTTAATTACAGCATTTGGAGATGCGTCATTCATCCATAACTGGTAAGAGTCATGGTCAACTGTTTTATTAAGTCATTTATTGTCTCATTCTACAATTACCGGTCTCTAATTACCTAATTTTATTCCACCTGTTGTGCGAGGAGAGCCTTGTTCTTCTGTCCTCTGATATCCGAGTCCTGAAAACCTATGATGTTCGTGATCATCTTTCATTCTGCTGCCTTTCAAAATTTTTCTGCTCCTGATTTTTCATCTAATTATTTTTACTTTTTCTGGCTATGATATCATAGTCTTTTTAAAATTAAAAGTGATTTAAGAAAATTTTAATCCTGCCTCTAATTGAAAATTGAGAACAGGAAAGCCTATACTATTTGCCAAAGTCCTACAGCTAGTCAGGGAGAGTTATGCTGAGTGTCAGGTGCCTCACCCTTGACCTGTAGGTTTCAGTGAGATCTAGCGGGTTCTGGCTCCACCAGAGGGCAGAGCCCAATCTGATCTGATTTGAGAGATATGGATACAGCTTCCTGGCCTCAGAAATTCCTAGGTAGAGAGTTATTGTGCTAAGAGCAGCCTCAGGCAGCGTGCTAAAGACAGGGGTGGAGAAGGGAGAATAATAGATGAGTTAGGAGCTTTTGGTCTTCTTTTCATTTTGGCAGAAAGTTAACTCTAGGCATGAGTAAGAGTAAAAGGGATTTTATTGGGATTATACAAAGGACAAAATCTCTAAATGCTAAACTATTCAGCCAGACACTTCCATTATGTTTTTTGCCAAAATCTCTACTTCTGTGAGTTTATTTTATTTTATTTTATTTATTTTATTATTTTATTTATTTTTTTATGAATGTGTACAACTTCTTTGAAAGGGCCAAACACAAAAGGCTCACGTTAGCCACTCTGGTGGGAATAAACAAGGAGGGGGCAGGTAGACATGTGGAGCCCAATTTCCAGCCAGGAGATGATGGAGGCTTGAAGCATAGAACAGTAACCACACAGAGGGTACAAAAGATGCATGACAACAAAGATGGGGAGGACACCTGTAGAAATGGGCTCACCTGAGGGATAGACATGGACACACCTGTGAGTCATTGTATTTTCGTTATAAACTTTCCCTTTGTACATGTTGCTTTGTTAAGAAAATCATAAAATAAAAATTGCATTACTGGATCTTAGCCTGTTTGGTGAGGGACTGAAACTAGACTTTTGCTGGTGAGCACACTACAGTGCACACAGATATTGAATTATAATGTTGGACGCCAGAAACTCATATAATGTTATTTATTAACCAGTGCTAAAAAAGAGATGTTGATGGAAGAATACTTGACATCTATGCAAGAAAGCCATTGAATTTCTGTGGCATTTTTGTTTTTGAACTGCTTTGTCGGAATGTAATATGCCTATTAGTGGTGCTGCTGTTGAGCATGGCAGAAGTGTTTTGTTTTAATAAAGGTTTTAGCCAGAGCTAAACTCCTATGGGTTTGGAAGGAACAGCTACAATGCTTGTTGCAAAGTGGACTTTGCAATTCTTTACACTGGGTACAGAATGATTCTCTTTTGAAGTAAATTGGATTTACTAGTTATTCTATGTTCCTATGAACAGCGAAAAGAAAAGATGGAATGAGGAAAAGTGGATGGAAATAGGATTTTAGGAACACTAGCACTCAGGGCTAAGACAATGCAGTAAAGTGAGTCTGGCTGATATAATTTTTATTTCCATTTCTGTGAACTCTTTTCTTAGGAACATTGTATGTATATATATTAGTTCAGCATCAAGTGGCAATGCTGCCCAAGGGTGAAATGACAGTGGCACTCTGCTGCCACCTGGTGGCCAAATGGTTCATTGCCTCCTCCAGTGAGTCAGACTGCTGTCCATGTGTCAAATTCAATAAAATGTTACCTATCCTGTGGACCTTTTGTTTGGTCTTATTTCTAATTGTGGAATGAAACTTTCATCTCATTAGAGAGCAGGTCGCACAAATATTTGGTGAATCTCTTAACTAGTGCCCCTTAAATTTGCCTGTAACTAAGGCAGCATGTTTCTGAGGAGGCTGAGCCAAACTGGAGAACGTGGAGTGGGTAAATAACTGTGAAAATCAAATGAGATAATGCACAGAAACTGAATTTAGATGTTCTACACAAAATTTAACTATTCTTATGTCAGAATATTGTATAGAAGCAAAGTGAATATTTATACATGACCAAAGCAATGTATTCAGTAAAAGAGTAACTATTAATTTTGTGCTGCATTTGAGGTGAATACAACTTTAATTGGGAGAATAAAAACTCTGACTGCTTGTAAAGCAAGATAATCTTTTAGAACACTTAATAAATATTACATATTTTATATAATTTTTTAGCATAGACTGTAAGAAAAATAAGTCAACCAACCAACCACTTAAGTATGGATCACTATTAAACTTATGAACATGACACTGTACTAGTTACCATGTTTCCAGTAATGTTTTTCTGTTTTGGTTTTTAAATAGCCAAAATGTTTATAATTAAAATATACATTACAACATTTTATGTTATGCTAAATAAATTTAATATTTTTAAGTAAAATAGAGACTTTAAGGTTGGAGCAAGAGGTAGGTATTCCATAGATACTCCCTTCTGTAGCCCCAGGTAAGCCCTGAGCTACACATTCCTGATACTATATTTCCATTTACTTTCTCTCACTCCACCTTTCTGATTTGCAAGGATTCCACCGTGGGACGAACTGTATACAAGCTACAGATTCAGCCTTGTCTGGCGATATCTGGAAGACCTCCCAGAAAAGAACTAACTTGAGATGCTAAGGAGGGCATCAGAAAGAATTTTCCCGATAGGCCTCGTGCACTTAGAGATTCCTTTCAAACTTTAGAATAAGTAAAGAGGGGAGATCAGGGTAAAGTTGGTAAGGGAAGGTGGCATTGCTCGGAGGGCTCCATAGTTCGCCCTCCCCCACGCCCAGTGTCACGGGAGAGAAGCCTGTGACAAGCACACGAGGCCACAGCCTCCGCGTCTCTGGGATCTGCTGAACACGGCCCACGTCCATGTGGGCACCAAGAGTGGGGCCCCGTCCTCACTTGGACAAACAATGGTGACAGCATGTTAGAGAATGGAACAAAGCAAAGGCACTGAGTCAGACACGGTTGTCTGGCCACGCCAAAAGCCATTCCCGAGGTGCTCTCCCCTTTCCCCTACCACACAGGCCTGAAAGCTCCCTCGCTCACCCTGCGCGAAGCGGTTGCGGCCGAGCTCATTCTGAACAGTGAGATGTCAGTGCTAAAGCCCTGAGGCCGGGCAACCAGGAAAGTTTTGGAAAAAGACATTTTGGCTGGAATGCTTCCTCAGACTGTTGCCTTCCCCCCTCCAGTGAAAGTGTGTTCTGCATAATATATATATAAAGGGGTTAGGGATAAATAAATTTGAAAAGCTCTGAATTTAAAAAGCTAACCCTATTTCTCTCTCTCATATGGTATAACACTTACCCAGTCACTCAAGCTAGAAATCTATGTGTTGTTTATCATTTATTTCTCTCCTACATCTAATCCATCTCCAAGTCCTATTAATTTTACTTCCTCAATATTTTCCTGGTTTTGTCCTTCTCACTCCATCCCTATTACCCTAGACATCCTAGTTCAGGTTCTGGCTGCCCTTCATATTGAGTGCCTCCCAGTCTCAAATCCCACCTGCCAGAATCCTGTGTCGAAAATATGAATCTAACTATGTCACTTTCCTGCTTGAAACCCATCACCAGCTCCTCACTGGCCAGGGTGCATTTTCTAACTGGTGTTCACTGGGATATTAGATATGCTATGAGAGAAACTCTGCATGAAACCTTGGAGAAACCAGTTTAAAAAGAGTTCTTTGCTTCTCAGAGCTCTTGAAATATGAATGAACATTTTGATTCCTTAAGAGTGGGTACAAGATGCAGCACTTCCCAAATCCAACTGAATATGCAGCACCCCCTTTTTTAAGTTTCCTTAAATATTAATGTGCTTAAAATAGCCTAGGAAAATGCTTGATAAAATATGTAGTTGACAGAGAGAGAAATTAGGTAGGACAATTTGTAGGAACAATTTGAATGTGAGGAATCTTTCACTTGACTGTTATGCTCCGTTTTCTCAGTAGATGGCACCCTTCTCCTACTTTCAAAACTTTCATTTACTAAGGTGAAAAGGACCGACAATCCATTACAATGGTTACTAAACCTCTTTGGATTTTAGCAAATTACATACACACAGTCCTAAGGCACCTACAGTACCTTACACATAGAATAGATTGTGTGGCTAAGCCAGTATTTTAACTACAGTAAAGAAATGTACTCCTGTTTTACTTTAATGTATTTGCCAAATTCAATTCTTTCATTCATCTCTTGCTAATTCACAAACATGGACCTGAATTTACCTCCTTTCCAATACTGGAACTTCACCCTAGGCCTCTTACTCTAGGCAAGTGGCCTATTTACTATTTTATCAAGAAGACCAGTGCATTCATTTCTTCTTTTGTTAATTCAATCAATAATCAAAACTCAAAACTCATTGGGAGGAAACGGAGAAAAACAATTACATTATGTACACAATTGTATTTCTTATGATATTAGAGATAAGCACTTTGTGTTATGGGAGCCCAGAGAAAGTGGACCAAACACAGTCTGTGGGAGGGAGTGTGGGAGAGCTCCCTGGGACTATTAATATTACAGAGGAATTAGGTGGGCAGGTATCAAGGCAGAGCTCAATTCCAGGTAGGGAGTATTATGGGCAAAGGGATGGACACATCATAAGTATGTAGGTATTTTTCTGAGAAACTCAACCCTCAAAGCTACCAGTAGTTCTCAATCCTAGCTGCATATTAGATTCACTTGGAACCTTCTAAAAGTACCAGTTCCTGGGCTACATTCTCAGATAGTCTTCTTTAATTCATCTAGAGATGCTTCAGCACCAGTGTTAAACAAACAAACAAACAAACAAACAAACAAATAAACAAAACTCCTAGGTGATTTTAACAAGCATCCAAGGATGGGAAACCCTGTTTTTGCTGGTGAGTGAGTGATGGTACATGAGCTTGGGGAGGTAGATGGCAGTCTCCACATTTTACATTTGGGAGGCTTGTTAAATATGTAACCCTGGGCCACCTCCCAGGAAACTGAGGAATTTCCAAATGAATCTGGTCAAAGTGATCAGAAAATCACATTTGAGAAGCACCAGAAAACCTCAGGGAAATCTTGTCATTTTAAGGTGCTTGGACTTTGTCCGGTTGTCAGTGTGGAACCACTACAGTTTATTTTGTCTTGTTTGTTTTTGTTTTTATTTTTGTTTTGTTTTTGTTTTTGTTTTGCAAGGGATGAGAATTATTTTAGAACTGCTTTTGGGAGAAGCCACTCCAGTGGTCCTGTGGGAAGGATGGTATGAAGCAGACAGGGAGATAACAAAGAAAACTCTCATAAATTCCAGGTGGGAGGATAAGAGGCTGGTGGCAGCTAAGGATGAGGGCTGGGGAGTGTGGGACAGTGGGGATTCCAGAGATATTTAGAATGCCAGATTGTTCGGACCTGGTGATTAATAGGGGTTAAAAGAGAAGGACAGGTCTAGATTAAGATCTTCAGGGACCCTAAATATTAAAAATGACTGTTGCCTCATTGTACATATTTTATTAAAGCTATAATGGATCATATAATGAGTACAAGAAAACTCAGCAAAGTTCTCGTTAAAATTTTTTTTTTGCTGTCTACGGCCATGCCACCCTGAACAAGCCCAATCCCATCTGATCTCAGAAACTAAGCAGGGTCGGCCTGGTTAGTACTTGGGTGGGAGACCACCTAGGAAAACCAGGTGCTCTAGGTGTAAAAAATAAAAAATAAGGGATTGTAAGCTGACAAGGTCCTTGCAATCTGTGAGGTCAACCAAGGGGCCTTGCCTAATTTTCTTTTTCCTATAGTAACTTGTGTGTGTGTGTGTGTGTGTGTGCAATTTCAGATGTTGAAATTTTTCCAAATATTTTTTTAGGTGCCTCTTAGTTGCTGGGGCTTTGAGCAATGCTAGATATGACTACTGAGAAATTGAATACCACTGAGGACTAATAAAAGACTAATGGGTGGCTGGTGGTTCTACCAACTGACACAGAGCATACAAGGGGAGAGGGTTTCTGTTTTATTTGCAGGGAGGGATTGGCGCAGATGCCCATCAGGCTTTCCAATATCCAAGCTTAGGGGTGAGGGGAGGACCTCCGATGCTGATTTAGGAGCCTCGGGCCTATTTGTGGTTGCTAAAAAAATAAGAGGGGATGACTGTTTTTGTTTTATGAAATAGACTTGATTGTCCTTCTACCCAAGGAAGGTGGCAAAATTGGAAACTGCAGTGACACGAGGAAGAAACCTGAGGAAGAAACCCTGGGACTCACTCACACTTCAGAGGTGGTGAAGAAAGACGTAAAGAAGAACAGAGAGAAATATCAGTGAGATGGAAATTTTAACAGGGAACCAGGTGTCAATGCAGGTGATAAAAAAAAAAGACTATTTTAGTAACAGACTTAAAAAGGCTCATTGATGATAGTATTAAAAAGGAATGTAGGATGATGATGACAGATGGGAAGGAACCTGCTGAAGTATGGGAGAAAGGTGCACCTGTGAGCGAGAGGGACAGGAGACTGGCTGCACACTCTTGTGCATGCTACCTGCTGGCTCTTGGGTTTTCCTGTTCTAAGATCTGTCAGACATCCTCTTACTTCCCTCACACTGTCCCTTACAGGAGTTTGGTCCCCTGCAGGTCTTGATTGCTTGTTTTCAGTTATTTGTCACCTAATTGTGTTGAAAATGTTATCTATGGGTTTTGCTTTTGCTATTGCCCGTGTTCTCTCTCTCTCTCTCTCTCTCTCTCTCTCTCTCTCTCTCCCCCCCCCGCCCCTCTAAAACTTTGGGTAAATTAAAAAACTATGTCACAACCTCTGCCTTCCTCTCATACAGTCCTCTGGTTCTGTATTTTCTATGATTCTTTTACCTTTCCTATGGCTTCTCTCTTTTAGAATTATAGGATATGTTTTATTTTTTCATAGTTTTTTCTTTAATTGGTTTGGAAGTTAAATACTATATTTCTACTTTTTAAATAACCCAAGCAATGTTAGCATGTACATTTATTTCTGTAAAATCTAAAACGAATATCTCTTCTGAAACAGTATAAGGACCTTGGAACAATTTGGGTCTGATCATCTCTCTCCTGACTTATCCATTACGGTTTTGGATATGTTAATCCTATCTTTTTTGAACACTTTTAAAGCAATATATTTGTTAACTTATATAGCTAATATTTACTTAGATTTATTCACAATTTACTGCTTTCTTTGTCCATTATTCTCTGTGCAATAATTTTTCCCATATCTGTGGCACAGTCCTTTAGAGTTTATCTTAGTGAGAGTTTGCTGATGGTAACTCTGCTTTCAATTGTCTAAAATTGTTTTCTTTTCTTTTCATTTCAAAAGGATATGTTATTAAGAAGGTATTTTTAATAAAGTAAAAATATATTTTAGCTCACTTATTTCTAAAAATATCTTCCAAAGGGTATTTCTGAGAGAACTTTTGTTTTGTACGAAGATATTTCATACAGTTCTAGGTTGACAGTTAATCTTTCTCGTATTAAATATATTATTTCACCCTCTCCTGACTTTAATTATTGGTTTTGAAGGTGCCTCAGTAACTCTAACTGTAATTTCTATTTAGATGAAATATTTAAGTGTGAATTTGTTTTTATTATTTCTGTTTGAGGTTATTAGAACCTCCTGAATCTGAAGGTGTTCTTTCACTTGTTCATCAATTCTAGAACATTTTTAGTCATTATCTGTTCAAATATTGCATTTCTTTCATTTTATCTAATTCCTCTGAACTTTTCTTTGTGCTACAGCCCAGAAAATTTCTTCAATTCTGTTCTATAATTCACTAAATCTATTCAGCTAAATTCATTCATTGATATCTTAATTTTTATTATTCTTTAAAAAATGTCCTTGTTTTAGTTTTCAAATAAGCTTGTTTTTAAAAAATTATTGTTTTAATATCTCTTGCTCCTTGCAAGAGTATTTTCAACCTATTTTTATTTTATATATTGTATCTGAAAATTCTCAAAATTGTATACATTTACAGATTATTTCTTCTGTTTATCTCTCATTCGTAGTGCCTTGTTTCCTTGCTTGTTTATAATTTCTAACTTGAAGTCCAGCTCCTTGGAACTTTATCAGTGGGACTTAGATGACGCTTGATTCAAAGGTAGATTTCTTAAAAAAGATTTTTCATTTGAACTTAAAACTTGCAGTATTTTCAGCTAAATTCTTGGCTTATTATTTTTTAAAGTTCTCTCTTTAAAGTTGGATACATTTGGATAACAGCATCGTATGAGGGTTAGTTTGTAGTTACTAGTTCTCAGGGGTAAATTTTTCTTCTCCATAAACCGAGTTTAAAATAAGATGATATCCTTCCTATATTTGGGGAAAATATACAGACAAAGCCAAGTGCGTGGAGGAGGAGCAAGAGTGATGTGAGGCACTCTGCCCTAACTAAGAGCACAGATTTAAGTGTGTCCCATTTGACTCCCCAACCTTACAAACACCAGAGGGACTTTACTAAGGAAAAAAGAAATCAAGCTTTCTTGCCACTGGGTTCAGCAAAAGGTATCAGGGAAAATGCCAACTTATGTGTTTGTATTCCCATTTTCATTTCGTTTTTGGTCTAATAGTGATCTCCTGTTTCAGTCAGTTATCCATATATTTCAAAAGATATTTTGAAAATATTTTTGAACATTTCTAGTGGTTTTCATTGGTCAGGAAAACTAGTCTGTTGAACAGTGCAAATTTTTCATTCTTTAAAAATTTTCTCATATCATATTGAAAATATCAATGCAAAAGTAATTTCTTTCTCCAGTACACAAAGTCCCTCTGTTACCAGTTTTTTTTTGTTCATGTATGTGTGTGTGTTAAAATTTCCAGACATGTGAGGACCTTGGACTTAAAGAGGTTTTATGAATTTGACCTCAAAAGCAAGGGAAGTAGAAGCTAAAATAATGAATGAGATTACATCAAACTAAAAAGCTTCTGCTTAGCAAAAGAAATCTTCAACAAACTAAAGAGATAACCATCTGAATGGGAAAATATATTTGCAAGCAACACTTTCGATAAGGGCCTAATATTCAAAATATACAAAGAACTCATGCAACTCAATAACAACAACAACAAAATAAACAAATGATTCAGTCAAAAAATGGACAGAGAACCTGGATAAACACTTCTCCTTAGAGGGCATACAAATGGCCAATAGACATATGAAAAGATGCTCAACATTGCTAGTTATTAGGAAAATGCAAATCAAAACCACAATCATACTTGTCAGAATAGCTATAATCAACAGGACAAATAATGACAAATGCTGGAGAGGATGCAGAGAAAAATAAACCCTCACACACTGCTGTTGAGATTGCAAATTGATTCAGCCACTATGGAAAACAGTATGGAGCTTCCTCAAAAATATAAGAATTGATCTTCCATATGATCCAGCAATCCCTCTACTGGGTATTCACCCCAAAGACTTGAAAACACATATCTAAGAAGATATTTGCACCCTAATTTCATGGCAGCATTATTCACAGTGGCCAGGACATGGAAGCAATTGAAGTGCCCTACGATAGAGACTGTATAAAGAAGCTGTGGTACATGTATACAATAGAATATTACTCAGCCATAAGAACAGATGAAATACTGCCATTTATGACAACATGAATGGACCTCGAGATAATCATGTTAAGGGAAATAACCCTGACAGAAAAAGTTGAAAACCATATGATATCACTGATATCACTTATATGTGGGATATAAACCTAAAAGCAACAAATGAACAGGACAAACAGAGACTAAGGGACATGGACAATGGACTAGTGGTTACCAGAGGATAAGGGGTGAGGGGAGTAAAAGGGAGGTAGATAGGGTAAAGGGGGTTAAATATAGGGGGACAGGGGGAGGATGAAGTGGGTAGTAGGGATCAAATATATGGTAGCTGAAGGAAACTGAAAATTATATGATTATATTAACCAATGTTACCCCAATAAACTCAATTCAAAAATTTTTCCAGAGGTATTCTCTGTATATAAGAGCATACTTACCCATAACTACTCACTCTTCTACACATATTTTTAGAAGTGCTAGTGTGTCATGCATACCCCAATTATTTCATTTGTAATACATCTTAGAATTTGTCCATAGCAGTGCACACAGACAGAAGTCATTCTTTTTAAACAATTGTACATTATTTGTTCATGTGTATGTACTATAATTTAATTAAGTTATTAAAGGTTATTTATTTGTTTCTTGCCTTTAGCTATAACAGTAATTCTATAAATTGTTCTCCCCACACTGCCTTCTGCTAACTAAATGGATAGGAATGTTTCTTTGCCTACAGCCTGATTTTCATAGAATAAGGTCAAAGTTTATCTTTGCTAACCAGATAGGTGGAAATAGAATCTCATTCAGATTTTGTTTGTCATTCTTACATCTATTTCCTTTTTTGATTTCAATATATTTTACTACTTTAGACCCTCCTATAGGTCTGTTTCTTACACAACTCTATTACTCAATTCTTTTCTTCTTTTCAGTATAGAAATTTAGGTATTTCTCAAAGTTCTGTTCTCTATTTCTCTCTCTCTCTCTCTCTCTCTCTCTCTCTCTCTCTCTCTCTCTCTCTCTGTGTGTGTGTGTGTGTGTGTTTCTCCTACCATCTCAACCTATACATTCACCCACATACACTCAAGTTTATATATACAGTTTCTCAATGCTGTTAGGCGTTCCTGCATTTTGTCATCTCAGCTTCTATGGTGTCATTACCTCTCTTTGAGCTGCTAAATACCCTTCTTCCTATTTACAGTTAGAAAATTTAAATCAAGACTTCCAATATTGGATCTGAGGGGGTTGAAGGAAAGGGAAGCTTGGTCCACTTTTTGTGGGTGTGTGTTTATAGTGTGGATAAGGAGTAGGAGTCAATATAGGAGGAAAAAGATAACAAGTTAAATTTTGGACATATTGAGATTGAGGTGTCTAGGAAGTGGGTGACTCTGTTTAAGAAGGCAGTTGAATATGTAGGTTTGAAGTTAAATAAAATAATTTTACTTTGGACTCATTACCAATTAAATTGTGATTATAGCAGTGAGACCACCCAGGATCAGCATGTTATAGTGAGATGGGAAAGGAACTGAAGATGGGATATCGGAAACAGCAACATGCAAGATAATGTTCTGGGTTGATGCTTGTGTCACCCCCTCCCCATTTATGTATTGAACTCCTAACCTGAATGTGACCGTGTTTGAAGGTGGGCCTTTGGGAGGCAATTAGGTCATGATGGTGGAGCCCTCATGAATGGGACTTGTGCCCTTATAAAAAGAGGCACTAGAGTGTTCTCCCTTTCTTTCCCAACTCCCCTCTCTAATGGGGATGCAGTAAGAAGGTGGCTGTCTGCAAGCCAGAAAGAGAGTTTTCAACAGACAGGTGATCTGCTGATCTAAGAGCAGCTTAAACTTTAACTTCCCAGCCTCCAGAACTGTGAGAATAAATGTTAGTTTCTTAAGCTACCCAGCTTTTGGTATGTTTGTTACAGCTGCCAGGATCTGTGCATAGAGATTTGTACATTCCCTGGTGATAAGTACATAATGATAGCAAAGGGACCATATTCACAGACAATATTATACCAAGATTCAAAATTTGAATGTCTACATGGGAAAGCAGATAAGCATCAGGCCAAGTGAAGGTATGCCTGCTAAAGCACATTGCCAAGCAACACTTTTTGATTAGCCAGAATTATGAGTGTGTGTGTGTGTGTGTGTGTGTGTGTGTGTGTGTGTGTACATGCATGCGCACGTACGCACATGTAAAATGTCCTGAGTTTTATAGATTGGCCCACTTTCTACTGAGAGAGTTTAGGTCAAAGTCAGCAGTGAGTGTTGGCTTTGGTTTGTGAAACTTGCCCCAGTTTTCTTCTGTTCTGGAGCAGTCAGAGAAGTAATGCTGTCCGCATGCTCAGAGGCCTCATGTGATAGTTGCCACATTAAGAAAGAAAATTGTACATTAACAGCCTGTAGCTCCCTAATGTCTTAATCTCACTCCTTTCTGAATTTTGAATCTTTTCTTGCTGCAGCTTCTACCCTAATCCCAAACAACTCTCTTGGCCTGGCCAAGCTACTTGCCTTGGAAGGCTGAATGGTGAACATCTCTCTTAAAAAGGCAGCTTTGTTGGCAAATCCCAAGCTCTATTTATTTAAAAAAGAATTATGTAGATGTTAAATACAAAAACCTCAACTTCTAATAAAGGTAATATAGGTATAGAAGAATGAGCTGGATTTGGTAGTGTTTCTTGTGGAGTCTTTAGGGTTTTCTATATAGGGAATCATGTCATCCACAAATAGTGACAGTTTGACTTCTTCATTTCCTATTTGGATGCCTTTTTATATCCTTCTGTTGCCTGGTTGCACTTGCTAGAACCTCCAATGTTATGTTGAATAAGAGTGGCGATAGTGGACAGTCTTGTCTTGTTCCTGATCTTAGAGGAAAAGTTTTCATTTTTTCCTCATTTAGAATAATGTTTGCTGAGGGTTTGTCATAGATCGCCTTCATAATGTTAAAGTACTTTCCCTCTATAGCAATTTTGTTGTGTTTTGATCATAAATGGATACTGTATCTTGTTGAAGGCTTTTTCTGCATCTATTGATATAATCATATGATTGTTATTTTTAATTTGTTTATGTGGCGTATCACATTAATCGATTTGCATTTGTTGAATCATCCCTGTGCCCCTGAGATGAAGCCCACTTGATCGTGGTGTATAATTTTTGTAATATGTTGCTGTATTTGGTTCACTAGTATCTTATTTAGGATTTCTGCATAGAGATATTGGTCTGTAGTTTTTTTGTGTGTTATTTTTACTAAGTTTTGGTATTAGAGTAATATTGACCTCATAAAAGGAACTGAGAAGTATCACCTTCTCACTGATTTTTGGAAGAGTTGGAGGAGAATGGGTATTAAATCTTCTTTGAATATTTGGTAGAAGTCACTGGTGAAGCCATCTGGTCCTGGACTTTTACTTTTTAGTGAGTTTTGATGATTGTTTCAATTTCCATACTATTGATGGGTCTATTTAGATTTTTCTAGTTCTTCTTGATTTAGTCTAGGGAGATTGTATTTTCTACCACTGGTCCATTTCTGCTAGGTTATTAAATCTGGTGTTACATACTTTTTCATAGTATTCTGTATGATCCCTTGTATTTCTGTGGTATCTGTCATAGTTTCTCCTCTTTCATCCTTGATCTTGTTTATTTGTGTCCTTTCTCTTTTTTTTTTTTTTTAGTGAGTCTAGGGGTTTGTCAATTTTATTAACCTCTTGCAGCTCTTGGTTGCATTTTTTGTTCTCTATTGTTATTTTTTGTTTTCCATCTTATTTATTTCTGCTTGAATGTTGATTATTTCTTTCCTTCTGCTGACTTCGGGCTTCATTTGTTCTTCCTTTTCTAGTTTTTTAAGATAAAATGTTAGGTTGTTTATTTGGGCTCATTCTTGGTTTTGGAGTTAGGCCTGTAATGATATGAACCTCCTTCTTATGACCACTTTTGCTGTGTCCCAAAAGTTTTGGGTTATGTTGTACTATCATTATCATTCTTTCCTATGTATCTCTTGATCTCTCTTTTTATTTCTTCTCTGACCCAGTTATTCTGTTGTTTAATTTCCATGCATTTGTGATTCTTCCTGATTTCTTTTTGCAGTTGATCTCTAGTTTCAAAGCATTATGATCAGAGAATATGGTCAGTATGATTTCAACCCTCTTATATTTGTTGATACTATTTCTGTGTCCCAGTATGTGGTCGCTTTTTGAGAATGTTATATGTGCACTAGAGAAGAAGGTATAAGCGACTGTTCTGAGATGGAAGGCTCTGTAAATGTCAATTATGCCCAGTGGGTTGAATGTGTCATTTAAGGATGTTATTTCCTTATTGATTTTCTGTTTGGATGATCTGTCTATATCCGACAGTGTGGTAATTAGGTCCCCTACTATGACTCTGTTTTGGTGTGTTTCCCCTTTTAGTTCTGTTAGTAATTGCTTTATATATTTCGGGGCTCCCTGATTGGGAGCACCGATATTAATAAGTGTTATGTCTTCCTGGTGCATAATTCCCTTTATCATTATGAAGTGTCCCTCGGCATCTTTCTTTACCTTTTTTATTTTGAAGTCATTTTCATCCATATTAGTACCACTACTCCCACTTTTCTCTGAATGCCATTTGCTTGAAATATCACTTTCCACCCTTCACTTTGAGTCTATATTTGTCTTTGGAGCCGAGATATGTCTCCTAGAGCTATCATATGGTTGGGTTTTGTTTTTGGATCTATTCTGTGACTCTGTGCCTTTTTATTGGTGAGTTCAGTTCATTTAAATTTAGGGTGATTATTGAGATATGAGGTCTTATAGCCATTTTATCTTTTGCTTTCTCATAGCTCAGTGTCTATTGCTTTCTTGTCTTTGTGTTTCTGTTTTCTTTATTTTGGTTGGCTCTTGTGGGTTTTGCCTCTGATTCTTCTTGTTTTATGTTATATACTTCAGTTCTGAATCTGTGGCGTGTGGTTACCATTATGAATATGTAAAGAATAATTATATATATGCAGTCATCCACTTTCTTCTGCGTCTGCCTTATCTCCATTTCCCTTTATAAATTTAGATCTTTGAATCAGCTCCTTTTTAGTCCTTGTTCTCTCAATTTGTCCCTATGTATACTGAACGTTCATTACTATCTTGCTATAGCAATTCTCTTATTATTTAAGCTAACAAGGGTTGCACCACTCTGCTTCCATTTGCCTGATAGTCACTTTACTCCTCATTATGTATTTTTGTTGTTGTTGTTATTTTGTTTTAGGTGAGCTGACTCCTTTCAGAATTTCCTGTGGTACAGGCCTGATAGTGGAGAATTCCTTCAATATCTGTATATCTGGAAAGGTCTTAATTTCTTCTTCATATCTAGAGGAGAGCTTAGCTGGATACATTATTCTAGGCTGGTAGTTCCTTTCACTTAATAGTTTAAATATTTGATTTCATTCCTTCCTGGCTTATAAGGTCTGCACTGAGAAGTCCGAGGACAATCTAACGGGTTTTTCTTTATAGGTTACCATCTTCTTTCCATTGGCTCCCCTGAGAATTTTGTCTTTGTCATTGATTTTTGATAATTTTAATACAATGTGTCTTGGTGAAGGCCTTTTTGGGTAGAGATAATTGTGTGTCCTGTTGACTTCTTGAATTCCAAGCTTCAGCTCATTCCTTAAATTTAGGACATTCTCATCCACTATTTGTCTGAAAATGCTTTCTAGTCCCTGCTCCTTTTCCTTGCCTTTGGTAATGCCCATTATTCTTATGTTTCTTCTCCTGATGGTTTCAGCTAGTTCTTGTATTTCTCTTTCATTATTTTTCATTCTTAGGTTTCTCTCTTCTTCTTTCTGATTTATTTCTAGATTTCTGTCCTCTGTATCACTGATCTTTTCCTTCATTTGGTCGACTATTTTCCAAGCTCGCAATTTCATTTTTCAATTCTTGCAGTGTGTGCTTCTATCTATCTATCTATCTATCTATCTATCTATCTATCTATCTATCCATCTATTATTTATTTATTTATTTATTATCTCCTGAATGTCTATTTAGTTCTTTACTGTGCTCATCTAGCTATTTTTGCAATTTCTGAAATTGTCCATATGACTCGTTTTGGAACTCACTGAGTTTTTTCTGAAGTACCATCCTGAATTCTTCATCACTTAAGTTGCATATTTCTATGTCTGTAAGCTTATTTTCTGGAGATTTTTCTTTTTCTTTTTGAGATACCTTGTCACCTTATTTGTACATGGTGTTTAATGAACTATTTCTGTGCTTGGGCTTTAATGGAAGTATATTCTGTATTTTTTCCAGAAAGATTTATTACATAATGTTCTCTTTAGCCTGCTGCAAAAAAAAAAAAAAAAAAAAAGTCCTTTTCTTTTGATTTCCAGTAGATGGTGCCAAAGCCTCTTGGATCCCTGCTTTACATAAAACGTAAGGTCTTTTATTTTCTTGTAGATTTTAATCACATTCACTACTCTCAGTTTCCGTTTCTGTCATTGCTAGCAACAGTGAAGTTAGAATTTGTTCAGAATCCCCTGAGACTTAAGGTGATCGGTTTTAGAGGGAATGGGTGAGGGGCCCTCTGGGTTTTGGGTTGGCGGCTGTGGCTCAGCCATGATTTTGCGACCAGAGTTGATAGAAATCAACTGTCCTCTGCAGTCCTGTCCCACTTCTCTGCCTTCTACACTGATGACTGAGCCCTGCTGCTGGCTATATAGAGGAGTCCTGGTACTTCCAGTCAGGGCTGTTCAGTGAAGTCACTGCACCTTTTCTTTCTTTTCCTCACTCTGCCATGTTTTCCCAGAATCTGCTGTGGCCCATGAATTTACAAATACGATGGACTTCCTGCTGCATGTGTGGAGTTTGCACAAGTGGGAGCAAATGCCGCTTTACTCCAAATTTTTCAATAATATTTATATACCTTACAAAGTGATCTCCAAGATAAGTCGAGTAAACATCTAGCACTACACACTTATTACAATATTAGCTACTATATTCCCTATGCTGCACTTTCAATTTTTCCAGATATTTGTAAAGATGGGAACAATAACTTCTACACTTGAGATGAAACCTAAGTTTGGAAGATGAAACCTGAAACACAAAGTTGCTATTCTGCATGGATATGTCAAGCATCCTTTTTTTTTTCTTTTTTAGAACATAAAAAATGCTTACCACTCATGCTCTCAGCTTTGTGACTTCAGCCAAAATTTCAAGATGTCAAAACATCAAGAAAATGTTCAGTTTAACAGCCTATGACATATATTTTCATACACAGCACACAGTTCTTTATAAAGTTACTGAAAAATAATGGACATTCAATACATAACTTTGGAAGGAAGCAATAGAGAACAAGAGAAGTTAGAAAGGTGAAAGAGAGGAGGAAAGAGAAAACAAATAGGGGGTATACGGAGAAAGTTCCAAAGCTTAAGCAAAATTATATTAATGTAAATGGCCTACAAAGAGTATAGTATACTGAATAGTAACATAAGTAGGAACCTAAGTATATGTTCTCTTTTTGTTTATACTCTGAAAGGCAAGTAGGCAAAAGCTTTTAGATTACAAAGTATTTAAAGAATATTTATTTTATGAAAATCTATAGCTCTGAATAATTCTACTTCCCAAAGTGAAATATTAAAATACAGATTAAAAAATGTCAATATAAATGTGATCTAAAGAAATTTCATGTTGCTTCAGACAAACTGCCGAAGTAGAAGTTTGAAGTGAGACTGTAGATAGGGTACATAATAGAGTCTGGAGTTTATTGAGCATTTCTATGTACCAAGCCCCTTGCTTGGCATTTTGTAACTCTCAACTCAGCTAATCCTTATAATAGCTACGTGAGGAATTACAGTCATTTGCAGAATTGAAAAAGGATTTCAGAAACTTCAAGTCACTTGACCTAAGCTGCACAGCTAAATTGATTTGAATTTCTGTCTGTGACTTGGGACATCCTGAGACCAAGAATACTAATGTCCGTTTTCCCACTCTTAGAAATCTCTGCAGTTAGTAGATGGAGTCACAGCGGCTGTAATAAAAACTACAATTCCTAGTTTCACTTGTATCTGACTTATAGTGCTGTGTGGCTGTTTCCAGAAATACCCTTAAAAGGAAAATTGGTGCCTTTTTGTCTTTCTTGCTTCCTATATCTGAGGCCTGGAAGGTGGTTATAATGGCTTCCATCCTAGTGATAATAATGGTGGCCAGACTCTCAGGAGGGCCCACTGAGATGCTGTGAGTTCACAGAGCAGAACCAACATAGAAGACGTGGTTCCCCTATCTCTGGACTTTTACATGCCAGAGAGCACACATTACAGTTTTCATATCATTATTATTTAGGATTGTTGTTCCAGTGAAAGCTAATTTATAAACAAAGAAAGAACTCAACAGTATATTATAGAGAAGGATTGCACAAAGCAGAAGTGGAAATATTGGTATAACTAAGTTCAACTATTCAGGTAGCAGTGAATCTCAGAGACTCGAAATCTGGTAACATTTGCTTGGCAGTGGAAACTGTATCACTTGCTGAGTAAGATTATACAATGAGGTGAAAAGATAAGAGAAATTCAGAATTTTGCTACGGTTTGAGTGTGTCTGCTACTTTAAGCAAAGTTGTACAGATTTGCAACTTTGCTTAAACAGGCTGAGAGCACTCATGGACAAACAGAGGTGTGAGGGAATGCAGCTTTGTCCCAGGAGGCCTGTCGACCCACCAGCTTGAGTGTGGCTACCTGGAGCCTTGGATGGTTGAAGAAGTCAACATTGTCTGTGCCTGATGGGAAGCCCTTGGAAGTGTGGACTCCAGAGGATGGCCTTAGCAGAAGTAAAACTGTGGTCCCAAGCCTTTTTCCAGTACCTTCCTTTAAGGGTTGTCTGTCACACATGGAATCCAGCATCAAAAGGTGGGTGTGGCCTTTCTCCTAAGCATTTGCTTCAGATGATCTCAAGAGAGTGTCTATTAAATGGAAGAGAGAGAGAGAGAGAGAGAGAGAGAGAGAGAGAGAGAGAGAGAGAGAGAAAGGCAGGTAAAGGTACAGTGCAGACCATCATTGTGCCCATTCCTGCTCAGAAGGATTCCACCGCTGTGCATAACCACCATGCCTCCCGCTTTTCAATGAAAGATTTTTTCCTCTCTCTTTTCTTTTTGTTTAGTTCTTGTTCTTTTCTCTCTTTCTTATCACAGTCTTCCTCCTTTCATGCTCCATTGTATATTGAGTGTAATGGGGGTAAATCAGTTACCTTTCACATTCTTGGTCATCGGCCTATGAAGAGGCATACCTGGATCTGGTGGAGAGTGATGCATGGCACCAGAAGTTCTGGACTTTGTGAGGCATGCAATAACTGAGCATGGCTTTGGGGTGGAGTGGGTCTGTGGGTTCTAGCTGATCAGAAGAGGACACATAGATATTTGGTGAAGTAGACTGTGGCAGAAACTGTAAGTTGATACTCAATATCTGTTCTTATCTTCTCCCACAGTAGTAGAATTTTCTGTTCTTTGGCTGGCTTGTGACAGTGCAAAATGGGGACAGTGTAAAGGTCACCATCCTTGGCATGTCAGTTTAGTCATGTGACTAATTCTGGCTAATAAGATGTGGTGTTTATGGGATGTGAAGTGTCCTTGGATTGTTATTTTTAAAAAATTATTATTATTTTTATTTAGTTTCAAGTATATAGTACATTGGTTAGATATCTATATGGTAATAAAATGATCCCCCCAATTGCTTCCTCCCTTACCTGACCCTCCACCTAGCCAACATATTAATGCTAACTGTGTGCTATATGCCATGCTCCCCATCCCCGTGACCATCTATCAACTAATTTGTACTTCTTTAGCCCTCTGCTCTTCCAGCCCCCCACTCCTCCTCTCCTCTGTCCACCACCACCAAATTGTCTACCATATTTGTCTGTTTTTGGTTAGTTTGTTCTTTTTATTCCTTAGATTCCACATATATGTGATAGCAGATAGTGTTTATCTTTCTCTGTATGATTTAAACACCTTCTAGGTCCATCAAAGCAATATATTTTTTCATCCCCTTTTTTTCATATGGAGGGGTCTTGTTTTCTTATCCTTTCAGCCACTCTTTCTTTTGGTTGGAGCACTTAATTCTTTTCCATTTAAGGTATTTATTGATAGGAATGTAGTTGTTGCGATTCTTTATTTCTGTTTTTAATGCATGTTTTTTCTTCTTATAGAAGTCCCTTTAACATTTCCTATGATACTGGGTTGGTGGTGATAAATTCCTTTAGCTTATTTTTGTCTGGGAAGCATTTTATCTGTCCTTCAACTCTAAATGATAGCTTTGCTGGATAAAGTATTTTTGGTTGTGGATCCTGGGTCTTCATCCTTTCAAATATTTTTTTGCCAAGCCCTTCTGTCTTGCATAGTTTCTTTTAAGAATCAGTTGTCTCATAGGTGTTCCCTTATAAGTAATTATTTTTCTCTTGCTGCTTTTAATATTTTTTTTTTGTATTTAACCTTTGGCATTTTAATTATGATGTGTCATTGCTGTGAGCCTCTTTGAATCCCTGATTTTTGGAATTCTCTGAGCTTCCTGGGGTTTTATGTTCATTTCATTCACCAGGTTAGGGAAGTTTTCCATCATCATTTCTTCAAACAGCTGTTCAACATCTTGATTTTCTTCAGTTACGCCAATCAGATGAATATTTGGAGCCTTAATAATATCCCATATCCTCCTTAAATTATTTTTATAGTCTTGACATTCTTTTTCTTGCCATTCTGATTGAGTGTCCTGATTAGCTTTCCTGTCCTCTAGAAAGAGTATTTGATCCTCTTCTTTATTCATTTTGTTTATTCCTTTGTTTAGTCCATTTAATATACTTCTCATCTCAGATAATGTGTTCTTTATTTCAGACTGGTTCCCTTTTATAATTTCCATTTCCATTTTTATGTTTTTTAGCTCTTTGTTGAAGTTCTCACTGAATTTATCTACACTTCTTAAAAGTTCATTGAGCATCTTTATAACTATTGTTTTGAACTCTGCATCTGTTAGATTACTTGACTCCATTCTATCTGGATCTTCTGTTCTCTGTTGTGGTTTCTGCTTCTTTGTCTTCCCATTTTGGCTGCCTTTCCATGTCTGTTGCTATGTACTAAGCAAAGCTCCTAAGTCTCCCAGTCTTATTAGTGTGGATTTGTGAAGTAGGTGTCCAGTGGCACAGTCCTGAGAGGGGTTCAGCTGCAGGCCAAACTCAGCCCAAGCCTCTACCCCTCCGGGTCCACATGTTAAGATTCAGCAAGCAATCCAGAAATGCTGTGCTTATAGTTGCCTCAAAAGGCCACACCAGAAACCAAAGCCAGCTGCCTCCAGTGTGAGTCTAGGCACTGCTCAGCAAGGAGCATCTGACTCACTGAGGCTATACCAGAATGTGACTTGGGTGGGGCTGCAAGTTGAGGGAGGCAGGGTTTCAGGGAATCCTCTGGGCAGAGCGACCTCTGTTATCCAGTTTGATGACCTGATGGCTATGGTAGCGCTGTGTTCACGCATTGGGAGGGAGAAAGGCTCAACAGGAAACAATGGATACCTCCCGCACTTCTATACTAAGAGAGTCTCACCTGGGCCCTCATTCTGACAATGTCTCCCTGCAAGTCCTTGGTGTGCCCTGTGCACAGCTGAATGGGCACTGGTGCTCAGAGAGAGCAGGTCCATCACTGTGAAAATTCGCTAGCCACATGGTCCCTTTAAGAGGCATCTGCCGCTACTGCAGCCTACGTATCACTTGGCCACTTGAGAACAGGCAGCCCCACATCCTCACCCCATCCTACCTTCTGCTGTTGCAGGGTGCTTTCTTGGACTTCTCCCTAGTTGTATGGCTTGTTACTCAATCCCAGGTGATTTTTCCTTTTTGCTGCTTCCTTGTTTCCCTCACAACATTGATTTGGTTGCCAGAGGGATGAACAGAGCCTCCGTCATCTACACCATTTTTTTTTCTCTTGTCCTTGGATTGTTCTTAAAGGATGTAGAGTTGCCTTCTGCCTTCTAGATTCTTGCATGCTGGACTGTGGGCATAATGGCTGAGATTCCAGCATTTGCTGTAGACAGTGGTCCCCAATGTTTTGGCACCAGAGACTGGTGCTCCTATGAGAATCTAATGCCAATGATTTGAGGTGGAGTTAAGGTAGTGATGCTGGAGCTTGCTCGCCTGCCACTCAATTCCTGCTGTGTGGCCCAGTTCATAACAAGCCAAGAATCAGTACTTGTCTGCAGCCCAAGGGTTGGAGGTTCCTGCTGTAGACCATAGTCCATAGTCATCAGTGATGTTTGGGCTGTGAGCCATACATAGCAAATGTACAGAGGAGCTCAAGCCTCTAACACTGTGGAGCATCCAGTAGCTAAACAGCTACCTCTAGGTTTTTTACCTCAGAGAGAAATACACTTCTACTTCCTTTGAGCCCTTGTTACATGGGGGTTTTCAGCATCCCTGTTAAATGTAATCCTCACCAATAAAGTGAGCAAGCCTTGATGCAGAGAAGCCAGCTACAAAACTATTGCAGTAGCAGGGGACAGACAGGAGGCTGAACTAAGGTGGTTGCATTGGGGATGGTGAGGAAAAGCACTAGTGATGGTTGAAAGCCTGTGGATTTGATTACTAAGTGGGTGAGGAGGAGAGAGATGAAGTGAAAGCAGGAGTAGAGCATTGTACCTGGATTTCTGGCTTGGCCACCTTGGAGGGAATATGAGAGAAGCATGACATGGATAGCAGCCCCTGGGGAGAGTACAAGATGAGAAATCCAAGCACAGAAACTTTAACAGAAATAATTTAATGAGCAAGCAGTGACACCAGTAGGCAGATGACACTAGGACCAAAGGCAGAGAGGTTAATAATCAGTCATGAGAAGTAATATATGATGAGTGAAGGACTAGAGTAACTCCATTTTGCTATGTAGACTCCAGATTAAATGAAGAAAAATTCCCCAAAAAACAACAATAGGGACAACACCCTGCCATCTGGTCAAGCCGACCAAAGCCATTAATCAGTCAGCCCTCTCTGCACCTGGCCCTTATTACACACAGCCCTCTCGCGGGCGGCCCTAATAACCTATCACCCAATCTCCTTAAGGGTCAGCCCTAACCCTCCAATCAAGCAACACCGAGGCAGGCTTGTGGTTTTACCCTTTAAATTCAGTCCCAACCCCTCAGTCGGGGCTCCTCTCACCCACTGCTGCATAAGTGGATGAGTGGGGTCCAAACTCGAGTTTGTCAATAAACTCCCTCTTGTGCTTACATCGGTGTCAGTTTCCTTCTTGGCTCGTGGAGTTCCAAACCAGGGCATTACAATGAGGAATGAAATCTCCAGGGATCTTTTCATAAAAATTGCCACGATGTGATGGATGTAGAAGCAGGATGGCTTATGAGCTAATGTGAAGACAGAAGATGAACAAATTACTCTAGGCTGTATTTGAAATGTTTCTAATGGAGGGGAGAGAGTTACTGCCAGAGTTGTTTGGGAGAACTGAGGGAGTTTATACTCTTCACCTTCAATTTTCTTGTTGAGGTAGGAGAAAGTATTACCCTTGTGAAAGAGTAGGTCGTGGGATTGTGGTGGCTTTGAGAAGATAAAGGTCTGAAAGGCCACCACGGGGTAAGAGGAGGAGCCAAGAGATGACAGGTCTACCTGGCTTTGTTTGGAGGCCCAGTGTGATATCAGTGGTAGCCTTTGTAAAAGGCACTGACGAAGACCAACGTGAGGCAAACCAGTGAAGTCTTAGGCCATGAAGCAACAACTGATGACTTTGGGCTGAGCTGGATTACTTCTGCCAGTCAGTGCTGATCCACAGAAAGGATGTACAGGTGGCCATGTACTGCACAGGACCGGTGACAGAGCCTTTGGTGTTACCTCCTTGGGGCCTTCCCAAGGGGATGAACACCAATGACTGGTGTACTTGTTATTGGTTTGGTTTCCAATTTGATAGCAAGCTTATAAAAACACAAAAGGAATCAAGGCCACAGGTTCTTCTCAGTGGCCCAGTTGTAGCCTGTTCATGGACAGCAAAGGGAAACTGTTTGAAAGTTTGGAAGGAAAGGAGCTGGGGATACTTGGATAAACCCAAAATAGGTCACTAGCCTGGACATGGTGAAGGTGCCTAGACTGCCATATTTTCTCTTTACACAGCATGGGACATCTTGCCTTACATCAGCTTTCATTTGGAAGCCCAAATTCTATCATGTTTCTCCCAAGTGCTGACTCTCAGTGGTTCTAATTAGTTCTATTTTTCTTTTTCAATCATCTCAAATTCAATTTACCTCCAAGATTCTAAATGATTTTGACAAACTGTGAGCACCTCAGAGTTAGGATACTGAGGAGTGTATAGATCATCCATGGCCCGCATTTCCTTTTCTATCTTGGCATCTGTATAGACAGAATGTTTGTATCCCTATAATCCATATGTTGAAATCTTGACCCCAAGTATGATATTTGGAGATGGAACCTTGAAGAAGTAGTTAGAGTTAGATTAGGTCATAAGGGTGGGTGCCTCATGATGAGATTAGTGGCCTTTTAGAAAGAGGAAGAGCCAGACCTCTCCATACACATACTGTGAAAGACCATGTAAAGACACAGTAAGAAGAGGGCCAGCCATCTATAAGTGAAGAAGTGAGCTCTTACCAGAAACTGAATCAGTTGGCACCTCGATTTTAGACTTCCAGTCTCCAGAACTGTGAGAAAATAAATTTCTGTCGCTTAAGCCACCCAGTCTGTGGTATTTTGTAATGTCAGCCCAAGCTGACTAAAAAACCAACCAACAAACCAACCAACCAGCCAGCCAATGAAACAAAAAAGAAAGAGCACAGTCACACATTTTCACCCAGCCAAACTACTTTTAATACCAAGGATTCTTCTTGAGTGGCATGGGGACCAAGGGATGCCAGTGATGCCATCCTGAAAGGTAGAGTGCCTAATGCTGACACACAGCCCTTGTCCTTTAGCTTTCTATTTCTTATGGCTTGTTTAGGTGTTGGGGTTTTGACCATAGCGTAATTAGGGTTAAATTTGGGATGGAAACTTGCATGAGACACATGGTGAGAACACTTGCTCCAAGTGGTATTAAATCACCTTGTTATTTATTACCCTCCAGAATCCTCTGATTTACATGTGGTCTCTTTTCATATGAGTACCTTGAGTAAACTGAGTTTGTTTGGACAATTTTACGGGTACTGTAAAACCACAATTGAATTTCAGGACTTTGTAGTAGTCCGGCCAAGATGCTCTCCAATTAGAAATAATTGTTATTAATGCCGTTATGATGTGGTGGATGCCCATTATGCCCCAGACTTTTGTTCTACTAAATCTCCTGAGAGTCTCCTCTTTATTCTTCAAACTAAATAGACAGGCCCCTAGAATACATGCTTTTGAAACTGTAATATAGGAGCAATATTGTGCCTATCTCTTAATTAACCTTGTTAACCAAGGATTTGGAATATCAGTTGGTTTAGCCCAAGAGCACCTTCTGATCCTCTCAGTACACATCCATCTCAGTACACAGAAGCAGTTGAGTAGAATGTCACTCTTGTGAAATAAAATGCCTTTTATTCTTTGACATATACCAAATAGCTTTTTTATTCTTTAAGTAATGGTGTAATATTCTTGTTTAATGAAATAATGTGTGTAAAATGCTTAGCTTTGTGCCAGGCACAATAAACACTAGCTGTCATTTTTATTATCATAAAACAAGTTTTTTAAAAAAGGCTTTCCAAATGGAAAGGAAATACAGGAGCAGAATCATGCAGACAGCTCAAGGTAAATCAGTCCACAGTAGATCCATATCTGCCCAGTGAGAGCAACTTACCCTCAAGATATTCAAAATCCTTCTTTTTGACTCTCACAGGGTCTTCCAAGGTACCTCTCATCCCTTCTTGTTCCCCATGCAAAAGAAGAGAGAAAGACTGTTTTCCTCATGAGGCAGGTGCCCCTTCTGGCCTGGGAAAGAGTTCCAGGGGATGGTAATTAACACATTTTTCTTAATCTTGCTTTTATGTTTAATCTCCAAAGCATGAAAGAAGTTGGCTAGTTGATTAAACTATAAGAATACAACTGATCTGAAATGAAGGTAACAGTGATGAATATAAATGAACAAAATTGCCCATCCTGTGAAGAAATACATCAATGTGAATCCCAACTTGAAATACTAAACACATGAAATTAACTACACCAGTGTCATTTTCAGAGTAAGAAGCAATCATTCTTTGATCTCTTCTAGGAAAAAAAAATGTGAACCCATTTAGAGTTTGATTTAGGGTCACTATCTACCAGGATCATTTAGGTAATAGATAGTAAGACTCCCTAATGCAGTGACACCTGATGTAACTTCAGCAGGATTAACACTTAGTCTGTGAGTATACAGGGCATTTGTATAGCTGCTTGGGAAAGGACTTGGAAGGTTGGCCTTTTCTATTCCAAGTGGCACAGGTTTAAAAGGTCAAAGCTGAAAGCAAGGTGACAGAAAATTCAGTGCTCTGTACTCTAAAAGAGGGCATTCCAACTAAACACTCATTGTACTCTTCACCCTTCACCCGTTCCCCAGTGCAGGCTCAAGAACAGCCCTCTGCTTCATTTGAGCCACCTCCTCAATGACCAGTGGAAAGGGCAATCCATGAGACAGAGGGTTCTCTCTCTCTTTCACATCTGTTGGAAGCAGAGATGACAAAACAGGCTGTTTTTATGAATTAAAAAAAATCAACAAAAAAGCAGATAGCAACATTATTTTCAAAGGTTCTAAATGAAAATACTAACCAGATAGCAGAATAAGAATGATACTCATAGTCTCCAGATATATTCTATCAGACAAAAATCCTTTTATTCATTGAAATAAACACTGTGTAATGGTGGGTATCAGATGACATTAGCCATACAGTGCTCTTCAGTCCTTTTTTTGGCCAAGGAAGCCATTCATTATATTGAAGGCACCTGTATATTCAGCCTAGAGCAGTATCATCTTGAGGGGCATGAAACTAAAGAGAACACAAGAGTAAACATTCTTGGTTATTATTACCATGAAAACATCTTTACTAGCCCAGCTGAAAAGCAGTGTCACTGACTTGTAGATGAAGTTACACGTGCACACCTTAATGTGCATACCTCAGGGTCACCTAGGCTTGTCTACCTCATGGGAGGACACCAACCCAGGGTCTCTATATCTCTCCTTGCTTCATTCGTTATTCAACTCACTTCTCACCTCTGTTTCCAAAGCTTCATTACACTGTGTAATGATTGATAGGAAGCAGTGAAATCTTGTGAGTTGGATGAGCTTGGCTTGAAACCTAGCTCTGTTATTTACAATGTCGTCTCGGGTAAGTTATTTAGCTCAGGAGCCCCAGTTTCATCCAGCGTAAAATGAGGTAATCAATTTATTTCTGGGACTACTGTGAATGTTAGATGTGATAGTTCCTCAGACCTTTGGCAAGACTGAACTAAGGTTGTTCATCTTCTCTATGCCCACTTGCTCCTCCTGACAGATCACTGACCCCTTTGATTTTGATGTTCACACTGCAGAGCCAGGAGAGGCACAGTAAGCAGAGCAGGCACAACAAACCTGAGACTTGTCCTAAGGGTGGGGTAAAGCGAAGGACCCTGTGCTCACTGTTCCTCTAGAAACACTCCAAATTCTTCAGGTGGTTCCTCCCCACCCCAGCTTCAGGTCTCTGGTAAATCTTACATTCTACATGAGACCTCCCCTGAAAATTAAATCTCAACTTGCACCTCTCTGCCTCTCACTCTGCCATTTCTTTTTCCCATTCTATTATTTCTTTGTCACACTTATGATCACCCAGAACACCTTTTTATTTTTTATGTTTCTTCTAACCCCCTCCACCCCCCTGCCAAGGAAGATAATTTCCACAAGGGCAGAGACTCTTGTCTCTCTTGCTCTTGGCTGTAAGCCCTGATCCTAGGATGGTCAGCAATGCATGGCACATGCTAGGCACTTTCTAATGTTTATTGAATGAATATTTGAAGGAATGTGTTTTGTGATTTCCTTCATTGAACTTCTTCACGTTTCCAAAGCCTTCTCAAGAACCAAGTGGAACTCTCTCAATCTGGGGCTCAGAACTAATATCTTATAACAGTAAGTATAAATGCTATAATTATTTTAAAAATTAGAAAATTTAAATCCCATGTTCTTTATAATTGGCATTACTCTCCTATAAACCTTCTTTTAGGCAACAGTAGCCACTGTACTGTAAACACACACACTGCCCAATAAACAGTGTATTACATTCACTTATTTACAAACTGTAACAAGCATAAATGAGGAAATTGGGCTCAGAGAATAAGGGTCATGCTCAGACTCACAGATTTAGTAAACAGCAGGGTCAAATGTTTATAAACAGCAGCCAGAGTCTCTCTGCATGGAAGCCCAACGGAGAGCAGGGAAGGGTGGGCAAAGATGCTCTCTTGTACTTTTAAGAGGTAGTTATATTTTCAGTGTTTTCCTCCAAGTTCTTTGACCACCTTCTAGTGTAAATTTATCTTCTATTGCCAGTTTTACCTTTTACATGAGACCTCCACAGAGCATCATACTGAAAATATTTGGTTTCTTAAATATTTTTGGTTTCCTGTCAGGCCTTGACTTTGTGCCCTGTACTCCAAGAAACATAGACACAATAGTTATTCCACCATGATTATTCTATGCTGAGCACATGAAAAAGTATCTCTTCTGAAAATATAATTTCTTTTTGTCCACAGATTATTCAGCAGATCTGCTTCTTTTTGACAATAATGCAAAAAATTCTAGGATGGCTGGAAGAATACAACTTCTAGACCCCTGGAAGGCACCACAACTATGCAAATTTGAAATTGTGTCAGCAAATGGGCACAAGGAAGGGATCAAAATTCACTCATTTAACAGATATTTTTTGTGGCTTTTCCTGGTAGGCTTTGGAATAAATTGTTGATTGGCACATTGGAGAACAGAAGCTGATATTATTACCTTTTTAATAACATCATGATGTATATGGACCTTGGCATATACAAGTACAGTTTTTCTTGCAGGATAGCATCTACTATTTTTCTGACTGCATATTCTGTTTCCAGAATTGGTAAGAGAGAAGGACGGCTAGAAGATAAAAAGAAAATTTAAGAAATAAAAACAATTTTTACAAATTAGGGATAAAAAGGTTGTAAGACATTGTCATTTATCTGCTTCTTTCCCTTCCACTTGATCTATTTCCATATTCTCTTATTATCAACACAGTAATAACTAGAATTTAAAATAGAAAATGATTCTAATTAATATACTGATGTTATAATATGCATATATGTGAAACCATATTAAACAAATGGTTTAAATATTGTAAAGAAAATCTTTAAAAACTGCCTATTATTTCCATAAAATGTGGAATTGGGTGCTTTGCCCCTACTATAAATTCCAGTCCTTTTGTGGAATTGGGGAAGAGGGTAGAACAGAGTTGGTTGGCAGAAAAGTGGTGTGACCAGGAGAGCTGAGGAGATGGATGAGCAGACCAGGCTACAGAGTGGCTACGAGCAGACACAGTTTTAATAAACCTTTAGTATTAAACCCAGTATCTTAACACAGACACATCTGAGTAGAGAAGAAATTCTAAAACCATTTATAAATTAGTCTAAATTCTAGTAAAATATATTTTCAAATAAGTTTAAAAAACAGATAGAACATAAGCGGGGGTGGGGGCAAGAAGGAGTAAGTAGGCATAAAAGGGGTCAGATATTTGGTGACAGAAGAAAATCTAACTATGGGCGGTAAACATACAATGCAATACAACATACTGTTGATTTGTACACTTGAAACTTATTGAATTTTATTGATCAATGTCACTCCAATAATTTTTAATAAAAAAACATAAAATAAAACAGATGGATGATCATTTTTAAAAATGTAGTTATTTTTAGTAGGAGAAGATATTTGCCTATGCTATATCTGACAAGGGGTTATTATTAAAAATAAAGAACTTGTACAAATTATGTGGGGTAGGGGGAAGGTAAAGTGGGTAAAGAGGATCAAATATATGGTAGCTAAAGAAAACTGAACTTTGAGGGGTAATCACACAATAGAATATACAGATGTCAAATTATAATGTACACCTGAAAATTATATAATTGTATTAACCAATGTTACCCCAATAAAAATTTTTAAAAAGTTAAAAAAAAAAAACTCATGCAACTCATCAACAAAAAACCAAACAATTCAATTAAAAAATGGGCAGAAGATCTGAATAGGTATTTCTCCAAAGAAGACATACAGAAGGCCAATAGACATATGGAAATATGCTCAAGGTTATCAATCATCAGATAAATGAAAATTAAAACCACAATGAGATATCAACCCACACCTGTTAGATTGGCTATCATCAAGTCAAAAAACAACAAATGATGGTGAGGATGTGGAGGAAAGGGAACCCTCGTACGCTGTTGGTAGAATTGCAAATTGGTTCAGTGGAAAACAGTTTGGAGGTTCCTGAAATAAATTAAAAATAGAATTACCTTTGACCCTTCTGAATATTTATCCAAAGAAAACCAAAGCACTAGTTCATCAAGATCTATGCACCCCTATGTTCTCAGCAATGCTAATTTCAATAGCCAAGATATGGAAACAAGCTAAGTGCCCATCAATAGATGATTAGATAAAGAAGTTATGGCATATGTATCAGTGGAATATTATTCAGCTATTAAAAAAATGAAATCTTACCATTTGCAATGACATGGATGTACTTAGAGGATATTATGCTGAGTAAAATAAGTCAGAGAGAGAAAGATAAAAACCATATGATTTCACTTACATGAGGAATCTAAGGAGTAAAAGAAATGGATAAATGAAATGAAAAGAGACTCAAGGATATAGAGAACAAACTGTGACTGCCAGAGGGGAGGAGAATCAGGGGGCTGGGTGAAAAAGGGTAAGTGATGAAGAAGTACAAATTAGTAGATACAAAATGTCACAGGGATTTAGAGTATTAGAGCATAGCATAGGGGATAAAAAAATGTAGTGCCTCTGAAACCAAAGGACATTCTTACCTGGTAGTGCAACCTTCAAACATTCCAGTTTTTGTTAAAAATGGTCACACAATAGTGGTTTTGATACTCTTTTTTTTTTTTCTGGGAAAATGTTTCTGCAAATATAGATTCAGCAAATCCAAAGGCTGCAAATTTACTTGCACAATAATCTGAAAAAAGACAAACAACGCTAATGTATGTTCTGAAGTTTTAAAAATGGCATTACATTAAGGTTTCTTTGTAACAGAGTGGGATAACAACTTCAGGTATTTCTTTGTGATCCTGGTCTACTGTCACTGGAAGAAGGGAGGAGTGAGTGGACAGGGACACGGTCACATAAAGGTCATTTGGTAATGACCTAGAGGAAACTAAGGGAAGCAGGGCTGGACTCCACCGTGTTAATGAATGCCAGATACTGTGCTAGCTGTTACATGTGTGTCTAGGCCCAGAGAACTTCAACCTAATCAGGGCAGGAAGACACACAAAAGAAACAAAATAATAAGTGACGCAGAAGTCTAGGCAAGAGAGGTCAGTGGGGGTCATGATACTCAGACTGAGTTTTCTTCCAATGACCACTCTTTCATACACTTCCGAGATCAAAATGAAGGATTCAGTAGTTTCATCCTCAACCTCTTAAATATCTTGAAAACGCGGGGGGAGTAGAAAGTGGCATTTCTGCCAGTTTTGAGCTTTCTGTCTTAATCACACTTACTTCCAGTAAACATCTGAATATCTGATTTGCTGAATGAAAAGTTTTGAAGTAGAACATGCATTTAGGTGGATTTCTACTTCCCTTTTATCTCTCATGGTCAAAGAGATATACTTGTTCTATTGAGAAGCAGCTACTACAACTAGCAAGAACCAGGCTACTGGTGCCTGGCTCAGGGCTATCAGGCCCCACTGCTTCTTGAGACGTGGGTAGGGAGGGCAGAGGAGTCGTTAGCAGCTTTTAGGATCATGTGCCATTTGATACAGATGCAGTACTGAGCCCCTCAACCTCCGAGATTAGGTTGAACAGATACGGCCCAGGACCAGGCAGATGTGTACAGTCTAGTAATATTCTGGGTGACTGGTGGTTCTGAAAACCCTGTCCACACAACTGAGACAAACTGTGCTTAGACTAATGCTGTGAATCTTAATGATGCTGTTCAGCTCAAAAGCACGAGGAAGTGCCCAACAGGCAAACTGGCCTGTGTTGTCCTGGAGTCACCGGTGGGGTTCCCGACACATGTGTCTCAGGGATCTGTGTAAGCCAGTACACACAAGATTTCTGCTCCTCTTAGAGCCAGCTCCTGAGTCAGGCCACCTTCACCGAGAATCCCTTTGCTCCCTCCCCTCTGTTAAAGCCAAGTCAGTTGCCCAGGAGAGGAAAATGACAACTACTTCCTGTAAGTCTTCCAACCAGTAGAAAAAGCAACGAGGTGACACTTAGGTTTCTTGGGGTGGAGAAACTTTCTCCAAACTTATAGCTGGGAAAAACCAGATAATGGAAAACATTAGTAGGCAGAGTGGTCCCCCTTACCATCTTGATAACCATGTCAGGTGAATCTGGGGGGATGGTGACTCTGCTACTTACATGTGTAAAAACATTTATCAGTAAGGTCTCTCTCTTTTTTTTAAACCCAGGGGATTTTAAAGGCCCAATGATTCCAAAGTACATAGTTCAGTATATCTGACAGGCAGTTTTGGTGTACATGATGTGCTCAGCTACTTCCCTTATTGAATATACGTCTTAATTTGTTATCTTTATTATTAGTGCATCAAGTCAATGTTGATTACTCAGAGCTACTATGTAAGTTAAAGTTAGGAAAAATTGTGCAGTTATGAAATAACTTTTATCTTACCTGCCAATCTATTTACTCCAATCAATCCAGCTATACTTGAAATGCAAACCAAATGTCCATGGTCACTTGTGAGCATAGCAGGTAGAAAGGCTTTATAGGTCTAAGAAGAGCAAAGTCAAACTATAAAAGTTTTATATCATATTTTATACTTTTTTCAGATGTTTATATGATCATTGTAAAAACTATTTTTTTCTTAAGCTCATAAAAAATACCTGAAGGCACTGAGATATAAAAACTTAAAACATCTGGAAAGTAACCTTCTTAATTTGTTTAACTTATTAAACCAATATTTTCCTGATGGCAATTCCAATATTATTAAAAATAATATATTCAGACTTATATTTTGCTCATATTTGCCTTTTAAAAATTACAATTTTAAGACAATAATTGGAACAGTGCAGGCCAATCTTAGCTGTAGCAGCCACAATCCAGAAAGGAAAGAATATAATCATTTAGATTTAAATTGCTTTTTTGCTCTCCTTGGATCATACTTGAATTTCAAAATTTTCTGAATATAGTTCACAGGATATGCTGCAGTTGGCTTCACTTTAAAAGCATCATTTTGTTTTTAAATTTATCTCTGCTTCTTTGCCTAATGGTTTCTTATTTTTATTCCATGTCATAAAAGAGTGTCTCTGTTAGAAAAAGGATATGCCCAAGGACCACAGAACACCTTCGCCTTTGACATCGGATCTGGAGAAATAAAGTAAAGGAGAGAGCGATGAGCCTTGTATTCTGCAGAAAAGAATAATTAACCAAATATGAATAATTGCATTTTTATATGTCACTTAAATATTTTATATTTACTTTTTAATAAGAATAAATATTAGAAAGGGCATCTTTTATAAAAGTCAAACAACCTTTGGCTGCATCACAGTGAGTTTCAGAGAAAAACTAACATGGAGAGAGAGATGGAAAATCAAAACAAGGCAGCATCATAAAAAGTACCCTGAGTTCTCATGGTCTGCAATGAATCGCTTCACTTCTCCATGGGGCACTCTCCTTGAGAGCATCCTCACCAGGGGCTCTCTGACCCTCTGGCAATTAGGTGCCTGCTCTCTGCAGACTGAGAAAGAATGGACTCAGATTTGCCCAGAAAGAATGTGAGGACATGAGGTGGGGACAGGGGAAGACCAGCATTTTGGGAATAACTGGAAGAGAGAGAGAGAGAAAGAAGAGAAAGAGGAGCCCATGAAAGAGACTGGGGAAGGCAGAAGGTGGCAAACGAATATGAAAGCCACGGGAGTGGAGACTTTTAAGGAAATTATATCTTCATTTCATTCTGACTGTACGTTCTAACTTCATTCTCACAAAGGAGAAGAGCATTTAGCACAAGACAACGTAAATCACTTGCAGCAGTTCTTGAAGGAACATGGTGGCAACTTAGTTCTGAATCTCTCTATCTCGTGAAAACTAAAGAGAACACCAAGAATGCCACTGGCACCATTATATTTTTGGTGAAACTAGGGGACAAAAAACCTACAAACTCCGAGTAACATTTGAAGGCTGCCACCAGAGAGCTGGGCAGGGAATCCATGTGGAGAGGTGTGAGCAGAAGGGAGGGGACCCCAGGAATCCTCAGCAAACACTCACACCCAGAGCAGGAGAGCTGGCCCAGGGAAGGACGAGCTGTGAGCAGGGTGAGAATGAAAGGGGTTCAAGAATTTGGGAGAGGAGGAGCGAGGGAAAGTGCAAGGTGTGAGGAGGCCTGGCATGACTGCTCAAAGCGACCCATCTTCTGAAAGTGGGCATGTCACCTTGGAAATCAAGGGCTGTGTCCTTTAATATCCATGGCATTAGTAACTGGGGCTACTGGTAGAAACCCTCTCCTGGTTATGTACTGAGTCAGGTGATCACACATCTTGGTTTGCCCACAGCAAACTTGATGAATTCTTGCTTATTAATAATGTCCCCTTTTCACTTTCAAGAGCTTCAGTGTAGGCAAATGATAAGGTCACCCTGATGGTGTTTAGGAGCTACCACTTGCTGTGTAGCCTTAAGCAAATCTTTTAATTTTTGTGATGCCTTATCTCATCTAAGCCTTTTAGGATTATTTTATACCTTAATCCTTAGGTATAGGTGGTTAGGATAGTGCCTGGCAATCAAGAAAGTGTAGTACCACCATGAGAATGGTGTGGCATTGTAGGATTCCCTGAGCAGAGGCTATGGGAGGAGTGGGTTAAGTTGGTTCAGGAGGGGATGACTGGGTATATCAGGATAAGTCACAAATTAGAAGTTCATGCTTTATTTAGAGACTAATAATATTCTAAGAGAACAGGAGGAAGGTACTTTGAATTGTCAGAGTAGCTTTGTATTTATTATGAGAAGAAAAAGTAATTACCCATAAATGTGCTTTAAAACTCACATTGAAAGACTTCTCCATAAGCTCATCTGGGCAGTCAAGGAAGTTTTTACCTGTTACAATGCCAGCTTTGTTGATTAGGATGGAAACAGCACCAACTTCTTTTTTAACCTGAATTGATTAAGAAGAGCAACACTAACAATATCATTCCTTATACGATCTAGGCTTATTTTCCTCCCAGTTTTATACCTCTCTTATTCTTGTTGACTCAGATTGAGTTTATGCAGTCAGAACAAAATAGGATTTATTTCTCTTGCTGACTTTACAGTGCATCAGAGATCCAAATCTGATGCTCCTCTTCTCATTTCTTCCCCCTTATTATGATGGTTCCAACAGCCAATGCTGCATTGCTTCTACAGTTAGACCGATTCTTATATTCAGTGATTAGTAACTCTTTCCTATGCTATGTACAAGTAGCATATCATTTTAATCAGTGCAATGGGATACGATTACAGCCATGTCACATAAATCAAGACATAGCACGCAAAGATGGGGTGGAGTAGGGAGTGAATGAAGTATAATATTCATATCCATGCTTTAAACACAGTATAGCTCATAACCTGTGTTTCCTGTGTTCATCATCTAGCTGGTTTTCTCCTCCCACAAACTTTTAGGCAGGCAAAAAAATCTGCAACAGGAGGATCAGAGTAGGCCTCGTTTGTTGCTGTGACACTAGCCAGAGTACTTGGTACCTTTTATTTAAGAACTAAAAATTCTTGGTGTGACATTGGAGCCTTCCCCTTATAGCAGATGTCACAGTGTTTAAAAATAATGCAAGACCCTCCTCCAGGAAAAAGATTATGACTTGCTTTACAGCCATACTCACTTTATTGTGGTGGCCTGGAACTGAACCTATAATATTTCTGGGTATGCCTGTAATAAACTTTTTCTTTTTCTTTTTTTTTTCTGCCATACCAATGTAATCAATTAGAAGTATGCCAAGCAAAATCGATTCTAATTTGGCTTGTCTAAGGGATCACAGTCATTAAATATGTAGTTAGGATACTTTGACATGTCACATCAAAAAGATAAATGATAATTACATAGCTCTAGTCTGGTCTGTGTTTATGACCTCTCATCCAGGATGCCAGATATCAAGGCTGGACTTTCAGTGAGTGATAAGCTATGATCTAGGAACATACGCTTTCTAGGTTATTGGGGTCTCACTGAAGATAAAACACAGTCATACCACTCTGACAATTTTTACCTTGATCGTGAAATACTTTTAAAAAAATACTCTGAAACTTTCCCTTTATCTAGAATAGAAGTGAAAATGTTTGGTTTGTAAGGTGGGGAATAGTTTGCTTCTTTAGAATTCAGAAGAGCATATAATTAATTCTCTCCAAGACCCAGAAGTAAGAAAAGCTTAACTACAGGCACTAGTAATATGCCATGTTTACCATTTTTGAAGCTGAGCATCTTGGGTAAACTAAATCATGTATATGGAGAACTAAATCATGTATAGGGAGATAGTTATTTATGGAGAACCTCATATTAGCTTTTTCAATATCTCAACGTGTTAAGTGTTTGAATATTAAACAGTTAGTGCTTAAGCGTGTCCAGAGAAGATGCTTGTAGTCAGCTTAAGTCAACATGAGAGGTGGTAGGTGTTTCAAGTGCAAAGAGCTATAGCAGAGACACATCTGCACTTTGCAGGATGGTCCTAGCATGAGCCCACTGAGTCCATGCCAGCTTGTCAGGTTTGGATGGCCAGACTGTTCTGGGCAGCCTGTGATTGGAGATAGTAGAACCTCTGTGTAAAATATAAAGACAAACTTAAACAAAAGTTACGAACTCACCAGCTAATGACCTGCAAACCTTTCTACTAGAAGTGAGGAGGGAGGTAGCAGGGGGTTCCAATTAGAGCCCAGAGGCTGTGTAAGAACTTTCCACTGTGGTTGGGCTGCTTGTCACAGGCTGGTCTGGTTCCACCCTTTTACTCAATGGGGAACTCTAGGAGCCACAGTTATGTGGCCCAGGAGAATGACGTGTGGAATACTTGTGCCAATGTGAGGACAGAAATCCTCATGAAGAAAAGGAGGCAGCCATCAGACAAATTACATGCCTCTACACACTAGGAAGACCCTTACCGTTGGCTACTGAACTTTGGTTTCCTGAAAGAATTCTTTATGTGTTCATCTCTATCATTGTGAAAGGAACAACTTCTGAATAAAATATTCAGATTTTCTTATGACAACTTCAGAGAAATACACTCAAGTGAAAGGCATTGTTGTATGGTTGGGACTAACTAGATTTAAAATCAAACTTAATATAGGTTTAAATCCTGGCAAAGTCATACTCTAGCTCTGGGACCCTGAGCAGGTTATGTAATATCTCTGTGTTTCAGTTTCTTTATCCTCACCTACCTCTTAAACTGTGACAGGGGCCAGCACAGTTAGTATTGCGTGGTGGTTAGAGTCTATACTCTGGAGTCAACAGATTCAAGTCCCAGATATAACTTTGCTACTTGTTAGCTCTTTCTTAGATAAGCTACTTAAGTGCCCTAAGTCTCAGTTTCCTTATTTGTAAAATAGAGATAATAATGAGCCTTCCTTAAGAGGATTATGATACAGTATGTGTGGGGTGCTTAGCATGGTGTATTGCATACAGTGAGAACTCAAAAATCCTAATTCCGTTCCCCAATATTTTTTAAATTAAAGAGATGTTGGAGACAGGCAAATCAGCACTGAGAAAGGCAAACAGATGAAGAAGCTGTATGTATGTCTATGTACTTACATAGAGTTCTAACTACCCACAACAAATAGTAAGCACCCAAAATTTACCTGATCAGCCACTCTATATTTTCTTCCTTTCGACTGCAATCACAGGTATAGTCATAAGCCCTTGTAGCTCCAGCGTCTAGAGCCATCTTGCAAGTCTCCTCATTCCCCTCCTTGTCGACATCCCAGAGGACAGGCACAGCTCCAAGGCGGGCAAATTTGAGGGCTAAGAGCCTTCCAAGTCCACTCCCAGTGCCTGTTATGAGTTTAATTTCACCAGCAACATTCTTCCGTGTCTTTGGAATTAAGGCAAAAACCAAAATCTCCAGAATGGCAAACACTGGTTTTCCTAAGAAAATGAATAATTCCTTGGCTGGGTCCAGATTGGGAGCCATATTCTAGCTGATGCCTATAAAGAAAGACAGACTCATGTAAAGACAGCTGTCCATTCCCTCCGAGTTTGCTTACTGCAAGGAGCTCATACTTCCTGTAACAGTGAAAGAAACTGAGAAGCATGGTTTACATGCCTTTCCTGGTAGAGGACTCTGATCTTAGAATAAGGGTGGGGCGGCGGGGGTGTGGGTAGGGATGAGGTACTGTATCTTGGCTAAATCTCATTCATAGCCCCACCCTCAAGCTCCACACAAATCTGCATGCCTGTTTTAGGCAACAGAAAGGTTCATTAACTGAAACTGTAACCACGCCCAAATTCAACCAAAAGAAGTTCATTATTTCTCATAGTTCTTCCTAGTAATTACTAGACCTGTTGGCTGATTATTATGTTCAAATACTTGACAATATTGTAATGTTTATGCTGCAAAACTGCTACTTCTCTGGTTTTATTTCCGTCTCTTTTTAGGTTTGTGTTTTCTCATCTGCACTGTTGTTCTTGAATTTGGCATCACTATTTAAAATCTGAGATCCAAGAGAAAAGTGTAAAATCCTATTTGCATAACGTATTTGAAGAAGAGTCATTAAACTTTGTAAACCTTTTCTGATGGAATCAACAACAGCTCTGGATACCCCTTCCCCAGTTCTGGGGCCCTCCATGCCATATCGCTTACCACTTGGCCCTGTGACTATCTTGCCCTTGCCTAGCTGTGACACCTGGGGGAGGCTCTGTAGCCTTTCCGGACCTTGGTTTCCTCCTCTGTACTGGTTCTGTGGCATAGGGAGGTTTTGCAGATGAAATAAGATTGTATGTTATGTGCTTGACCACAACGCTGGCTCACAGTAAGTCTTTTATGAATGTTATCATGTTTCTCAGATTCACCCTACTGCACATCAACAAGGCATCCAACAGGTTTGCTAAATGAATAACAGGCCTCCCCTTGGAAAGCTCATAAAGGGCTCCATGCTTACTGTGACAGCCTGCTGGAATGTGATAAGGGTAGAAGTTAATTAAAAGCCCTGAAACTAGACAAGGGAAGTCTTTACCTTAGCAATTTTTAACTAGGACAAGAATGCCTTATTCCTGGGACCCTTAACCACATCCTGTCTGTCGTGAAACTTGTGACAGTGAGCTCATATACTAAGAGCACAACATTCCAGGAGACAGATAACAAGACCATCTGCAAGGAAACCAGTAAATTTCCCGGCCACATTTATCTTTGTAATGACTAATTCCTGTTAACTTTGTGAAGGACTAACTTCTCTTTCTTTAACTTACTTTGTTCCAGAATTACCCATTATGACTTGTGTAAACTCTGCTTGCTTGACTACGGTGAGGAATAATCAAATGTGTAAAAAGCGGACTTAATTTTTGTTCAGGGCTGCTCCTGGGAAGGACAGCCGCTGGCTAATAAACAGCCTTTGAGAGCATACTTGGTTTGGTCTATTCTATGTTGGGCACAACACTTACATTATCAGTTATATTTTAGTGAGGATGAATTTATAAGATATTTCACTAACAACCATCTGAGAAAGAAGGGAAGGTCATATTTCCTTCAGAATGAGAAGACATGTCTAGCAGGGGCTACACTGTGGTAGGGGAGAGGCATAGAAGAAGGTGGGTGTGTGTGTTCTCCATTAAGGAACAGCAGGTCTTTACTTATCTTGAAGTTTGGCTGAGAACAGACTAGTCACTATTAGTAACTACAGGTGGGTTAAGTCACCTACAGGAAGGCTTAGAGCTTGGTCAGACCCTTAGGAATTTGTTGTGACCTAAACTGTAGTTTCTTGGTTCATTCTGGAGATGAAGCTGAGGATCAGAAATATGTATGTGGTTTATACAAGGTCCCTGTGCTAGTTAATGCAGGGCTAGGTGTTTATTTGTCATGGTTATTGAACACAAATGCTGTGCAGGTATATTCTCTGGTCCACTGAGCTAAGGGTCTATTTGAAGAGACAGATATTAAATGAATAAATACATCACTACAAGCCATAGTATTATAAAGAAAAATGCAGGGAGCTAGAGAGTAGACCGGAGATCTGATTTAGATTGGGGCCAAGGCAGAAAGCAGCTGAACAGATTTGCTGGGAAGTGGCATTTGAGTGGATATCCAAATGGTGAATGGTGAGAAGGAGGGAAATATGGGAGTAGCCTTCCCAGCAGAGGGACAGAAGAGTTTGAGCTTTGAGGCAGGTTTGACCTACACGTCCAGGGCTGTCCAAGGAATAGGAATGCTGGTGGCAGGTGGCATGGACATTCTGGTAAAACAGTGTTTTCTGCTGAGAAGCACTGGGAGTCACCATGCTTTGGGTGAAATGGCCCTTAAACTCCCTGGCATCTCTGTTCAAATTTAATTTTACAAAGTAGCTTCTGGATGACTGGTTAGGCCTCCCAGGTCCTGCAGGACTTGGAAAGGAGGTGCCCTGCAGGGTGAACAGTGGTATTCAGACTCTCATTGTAAGCACAAGCAGGAGGTGTGTACCTGCAGACCTACAGGGACTTCTCACGATAATGTGACACCCTCCCCAGGCAGCAGCCCAGGTGCTTCCAACACTCCTTCCATGAAAAAGCCCACGCCAGGCCATCCATGTCCGTCTTCAGGCACACCACTATGTAAGCCCATGCCAGAAGGATAAGGTTTACTCTCCTATGATGCAGGTGGCTAGGAGTCTCACCTCTGACTTAGGTGACATCAAAGTTCTGAATGGCAGGGGTTCTAGGCTTTGGTACTTCACCGTCTCAATGTGGGCATGATGCAAGACGTAGAACAGGTCCATTGTTTATCTCTGTCCTGGCAGATGCTTACTCGGTTCTTAAGATCATGGCATCCTGAGGGTGTCTGTTGGGGACCTACACACGTACTGAGGTCTAGAGTTTAAGGTTTGGGTTGGAATTCTGAATCTGCCACTCATTTCTCTGAAACCTTGGAAAAATTATATCATCTCTTGCGCCTCAGGGAGATGCTATTGGTATGTACCAATACCTACGAAATAGGGTAGCTGTGGGAGTTAAATGAGTTAATGCATGTAAAGTATTAAGGAGTGTCATATAGTCACTACTATCCCATGTCAAACTTCTAAGCATATTGGATTAAAAAGGTCCTCACTGCCAGGCTCTCCCAGCCCTCTCCAGGATGCATAGGGGCAAGAGGAGTTGGGCTGTGTTTCAGGGCCTGCCAGGTTACATGCCTTGCTGGAACAGTGCCAGGCACACACGACTGCAAAATAAATATCAGGTAGAGCTGATTGGCAGCATGAATTAATGATTCCTGTTTATACCAATGAAAGATGGTTATAGTAAGTATACTTACATACAAAAAGGTGAGGTTCCATTTCAGTGTAAAGACGCTTCCGTAGGAAGTGGCAAAGCACATTAAATTGAATGAGGCTGAAGACTTCTTTGGTGTCTCCACCCCATGGCCTAGCCTCAGTTCAAAAGCAGAACTAATTTAATGCACTGTAAACAGGTGACATCTGCTTTCCAAGCCAGAGGGCAGCAGCAAGTTGGCCCTGGTAAGGGGAGCAGCAGGTAAGGGGCATGGGGGAAACTGGGGGCCATTGGGATGCTGGGAAGGGAAAGGTAGATGTATTCGGCGGCGGAGCACCTGGCAGAGTGGACCAAGGAGGGAGAGGGGACCAGGTAGGCACCTCACTCTTCGCTCCTGGATGGGGAAGGAGTCCAGCCGCTCACTCCTGCGGGGTTCAGGACTTAGTGGCCGCCTGGGCAGTCTGCCGCCGGGCTTGCCCCCCAACTCCTCCCCCCGCCCCCGCGTCTCCCACCGCATCCCCCGCGCCCCGACCTCGCACGGGGCGCGGCCGCCACGCCTCTCGGAGGTCAGGCCAGGGAGGGGGCCTCGCCCCCTGATTTTTTTCCCCAGGCAGCCAGATTTAGAAGCTGGAAATTAGGTCGCGAAGCTCCTATGAGCCCTCCAAGAATTTGAACAGAAGCACCCCGAGACGTATTAAAAAAAAAAAAAAAAAGAAAGAAAAGGCTGCTTCTTGGTTTATTAAATCAGAATTTCTGGTTTGGAAGGGCGCGGGGCTTCCAAAGTTCCCCAGGTGTTTCCACGCACAGCCCCGAGGCCGGGGACCCTCGTGCTAGGGAACAAAGAGGGAGCAGGTGCCGGAGCCCGCGCGGGGAGCGAGCCGCGTCCTGTCTCTGTCCCCGCAGTGCGGCGCACAGAAGCCGAGTCTCCAGCAGCATCTGACTCTTCCACTTGGGATCAAGGTCGACAGCTCCCTTGGCCCCAGGGTGGTAAGTGGCGTGGGTGGGAGAAGGGCGGGGCGGCGGGTGCGGTGCTGGCGGGAGTGCGTGAGGCGCTGGGCAGAGGATGGCGATGAGACTGGGAGGAAGTTTGTTCTAACAAGCTGAGGGTGAGAATAAAGCAAACGTCCACGGAGCACTCTGATCTCACCACTGAATATTGGACATCTCTGTGCACGATGATCCAGAAAATAGAGAAGCGCCACATCCGTCAAAAAGATAAAAATCACCTAACATTCGCTTATCATCTAATATAAGCATGTCACCACCGAATGCTTGTAACAGAGAGTAAAGTTTGCTTGATAATATAAGGGGCTAAATTATGGGGTGTTGAAGGAAAAATGGGGAGTCAGGACAAGATTGCATTTTGAATTCATCCAGGATAGGGTAGGATGTGCCAATCCTAGGACAAACCTTGGTGTGTGAGGCCTGCACATTTGTTCTTTGTTTGGCTGTGAGAAGGAACAGGTAGGTTGTATAAGCCTGGAAAAGTAGGTGCAGGGGAGGGCCTTGAATGCCATTTCAATGTTTAGGAGGTTCCTTGTATTTTGTAGGCAGTGGCGAGCTGTGGTGAGTTGTGGAAACTGTTTGAGTGGCTGTGCTGTTGCGAGGTGGATGGTGCAGGTGTATGTGCACTGGTTTCAGGTCGGCCATCATTACCCAGGGGCATGTGTTGTGCAGGACTCTGAGCATGGCTCTGGGGCACTGCAGAATTTTTTTTAGGGGGGAAGGGGAAGACACATTTTGAACTGCACACGTTCGGATGATACACATGCACCCTAGGTGCCCACAGGCATAGGAGGGGCACCTAGCCCGCTGGATGAGATAGGTAGCTGGGCTGGAAGGGCCTTCCAGACTTTGGAGACAGAATGGGCCAAGGCGTAAAGATGAGCAACACCTGGGCATGACAGAAAAGTTGGGTGATGGACTTGAAGTTGTATAATCTGTTTGTAAGAGGAGATGGACATTGGGAAACACTGGCCTTATATCATCTTTATGGTTTCTCTGAGCAAAATCCTGGGCAGTCTCTGGTTTTTCTGGTGAGAAGTTCAGAGTAGACATCAAGGAGGAATTTCAAGTATTAGTAAAAATCTCATTAAAACAAATTTGAATGCAAAGCAGTAGGGGTCTCACTGATGACATAATTAAGAGAACTAGAGGCCCTGCTCTTTGGACAAGACCCAACTTTGACTTGACAAAGAGGAAACTCAGTGAATTGACCATAATCTTGAAAGCTAAGAAGATATTTTTAACGGGTCCTTTGTGGCAAAGGCTAAAAACAGACAATTTATGATGGAAGGTGCAGAATGGGCTAATGAATGTGTGAAAAAGCTCCCATTTCGTTCTTAGAGAAATGCATAGTAGAACATTTCTTGTCTTCCAAATTGACAAATGTTAAGAGAGACTGTCCTTCTGTGGGGGTGGTCTAAGTTACACATTTCTGGAGAGCATGTCTGTATTAGAAAGGAGTATGCCCTCTCACCCAATTCCTCCAATGGGACTTCACCTTTACAAAACAATTAGGTATCATTTTTTGACTTCAGGAAGAGGAACTGTTCACTAGGAGACTTTTGCCTATGTTGAATCTTGAGACTGTATTAAACTTTTGGGAAATATGTATATTAATAAAAAAGAAATTGATCTAAGAAATTTGTGCCAATGGAGTGCTCTAAGCCATTTTTTTTATAAAATTATGTTTTTCAAGGGTATAGGAAAATACTCTTCACATAATGTGAATTTAAAAAGCATAGAAAAGATTATATTATATAATCCTACATTTCTTTGAAAATTGTATTTATGTGCATCACAAATGCATATAATTGAAGTCACTAACGTCTTAGCATTTTTTTTTTTATTATTGAATAGTGGACTTTTGGTTGATTTTATTTTTTCTTTATGTCTTTTTGTATTTTTCAAAATTTTCATTATGTGAATTTTTTATAATAAAAATGTTTTTTAGAACATACAAACACATTTCCATTCAAGATGGCAGACTGAAGATGAGCATTTATATCCTGTTTTCTTTCAAAACTCTATTGAAATGAAAGGAAATATATAAAAATGTGAATGAAAACATAATAGGCCTAGAAAGAAAGGCACTACCAGTGAGAACAGACTAGAAGTTGGTAAGCAGATGGGTCCCATTTCCAGAAACCAGAGTGAAAGATACCTTAACCCAAAACACACCCAGGGAGGCACTACAGCAATGAGCCATTCTCCCCAACAGAAATCAGGAGTAATTCCAGTTCAGCAAAGAAACATGAAGAATGGAAATAGGACATAGCATTTAAACAATCAAAAAATGAAACAATGAAAGGATTGAAATGAAATATAGGAAAAGGATTTCATAATTTGGAGCTAGGCAAAGAACCCCACCCTGCCCTTGGAAACCATCAATTATTCATTAAACAAAGTGATAAGCAACAAACTTGAATAAAATATTTTCACATAAGGAATTGAAATTGATAATTAGCTATAATTTGTGGCATTTCTATAAACCAGTTTCAGTAAGGCAGGAGGAAAAACAGGTAAAGAAACGCACAGGCAATTCATAGGCAAATAAATAAAAATGACTGAAAACTTCAGAAAAGATACTAAATTTCAGTGGTATTCAGGAAGAGGCAAATTTAAAAAAAATAATATCCCCATTTTTCCCATTCTATGATATCATGATATTAAAAAGTTAGATACAAATCAGGAGTAGTGAGAGTTTGGGACACAGGCATTCTTGAGCATCGTGAGTGGGAGTGTAATTTGGTGTATCCTTATGGGAGGCAGTGGGGCTGTAGGATTTGATCAGGAATATTGACACTTGAGCAGAAAGAATTCTCATAGGAGCTTTTCTGCAATAGCAAAAAAAAAAAAACAAAAACAAAAAAACCCCTACTTAAATGCACATCAATTTCATCAGTCGTGGTGTAGTCATATAATAGAATTTTATCAAACTGACAAGAGAAATAAATTTAGAATATTTACTGGCAGAGACAGATTTCCAGGGTGTAAGTGAAAAAAAGTACAGAATTACTTCATTGAAGTTAAATTTATGGTTATATTGTTTATGAGTGTATATGTGTGTGTAAAACAGATGGAAATGCATAGGGGGATAGAAGGATACACAACAAACTGTTCACAGTGGTTATCCCTGAAGGGAACAAAATAATATTTGTTTCTGCATTATTAGAGTTTTTACAAATGTCACACATTATTTTATAATATTAAAAACCAAAATAATGATTAAAATGTACATACTTCCTGTTTGAAAGACTCATTTAAAGAACATATTGTTTTTGGGGATTACTTTGTGAAACAGTGGATGAAGTCTCATCTCCAGATGACACATTCAAAATATATTAGGTTCACCAAAATGTATTATTTTGGCATTCTGTCTTGATTTTGGTAGATTATCAAACTCTCAGAGAACAGAATTAACCTAAAGCCGGGTTTGTTCATTCTACACGAGAGGAAATAGTACTTCCTAGAACAGAAATGGGAAACAAATGTATCTGACTCACGTGAAAGTGTAGGAAGAGCAATACATATGAATAAGTTAAGCAGGATTGAAGGAGGCAAGCTGCCATCTTGTTGGGGAAAGTTAATCATATACCCAATAAACTCAAAAAAGTCAGATATCTAAGACTGCGGAGTTGGTGATACGACCTGGCACAGGACGGGAATTCCTGTGTACCACGTGTCTCAGGAGGGCTGGTCACAGAGCCAAACATTCCTCATTCCACCTCTCATGGAGAAGACAAAAAGATGTGTTGTTATAAATCTGTTTTTCTCCTTTTTTGATTTCAAGATTATTATCACCTCTAACAAACTTTTTTTTTCTTTCTGAGTAATCATAGTGTAGGTGGCATGGTAATGAGATTATGCAGATTTGACCTGGTTTGTTATACCCCGGCTGCTTGGGTAATGTTGAAAGACAATTCAAACACAGCCAGTGTTTATAGCACAGATTAAGTTTTCTTCTCTTTTCATTTTGCCTTTCTCTTTTTTAGATTTATTTTCCCCTTTGATTCTGTATTTGTTTAGTAGAAATACTGCTAATGAAGGGCATTAACTATCTGTATTAGAGAAAAAGTTGTTGGTGGATATGTGATCAGCGAGACAGGCAATCTGGCCCCTCCCTACCCTAGCCCTGAAAGCTTTATGGAGGTATAATTTACATGCCATAAAATTCACCCATTTTAAGCGTTCAGTTTAAATTTTAGTGAATTTACATAGTAAATTTTCATATGTAAATTTATTAAATATATCACCTAGGTGAGTTCTAATGGGAGATTTAAAACTATTTGGCTGGTATTTCTTGGGGAGTGAAGGTAACACAGATGTTATGCACTCTAGTCCCCAACACACTGTCTCTCTCTCTAGGGTACAACCCTTTCTCCTCAGTTCCACCTTCAGGCAGAGTAACCTTTCTGGGATTCTGCATTCACATCACTGTTCCCCAGTCCACCTTCCTGGCTTTTGCAGGCCTCATGTTTTTGTCTGTTCTTCCCTGTATACGAGCACCTACAATACCAGATCCATCTCCCTCCCCTGCCTCCTGATCATCACCATCAGCGTAATGTAGATTTAATTGTCAAGATTTTTACTTTCTTATTATTTATCTCCCTTAACAAACAGTTCTGCCAATTATTTTAAAAGGATAGAAAAAGACTTTTATCCAGAATTTTTAGATCTATACTAGAAAACTTTCACTGGACATCAAGTCCCCTGTATAACCAGAAATAGAAGCTGTCATGTTCATCCTTAAAAGCATTTTTTTTGAATTTCGATATAATAAAGTAGACCTTTCTTCCCACCCCCTCATCCATGTTTTTCTTTTCTGAGGTTTCCAGTATCTTCAGTCAACTATGGTTTAAAAATATTAAATGGAAAATTCCAGAAATAAACAATTCATAAGTTTTAAATTGTGGCTGCTCTGAATAGTGGTGATGAAATCTCCAGTTTTTTGCTCCATCCCACCCTGAATGTGACTCATCCATGTGTTCAGTGTCTTCATCCTGACGACGCTCTCCACTCAGTACTCACTTAGTGGTTATCTGGTTTATCAGAACCACTGTCTTAGTATCACAGTGCTTGTGTTCAAGTTACCCTCATTTTTCTTAAAAATGGCCTCAAAACTCAACAGTAGTGATGCTGGCAATTCAGATATGCCAAAGAGAAGCCATAGTACTTCCTTTAATTAGAAAAGTGGAAATTCTGGATGTAGAAAAGCATTTTATCATCTCACATCATCACAAGAAGGAAGAGTATGGTACAGTAAGATTTTGAGAGTGAGAGAGAGACCACATTTACGTAACTTTTATTACAGTTTGTTATAATTCTATTTTATTATTAGTTGCTGTTAATCTCTTACCATCCAAAAATTTATAAATTAAACTTTATCATAGGAATGTTTGTATAGGAAAAAACATAATATATCTAGGGTGTGGTACTATCTGTGGCTTCAAGCATCCATTGGGGGTCTTGGACCATATTCCTTGTGTAGAAATGGGGACTACTGTATTTAGAATATTTCAGGAGTCTTTGAGTTGGTTGTTTATGAACCTTCAAAGATATATCCCAAAGAGTGAGATAATTTTAAGGGAATTAATTTCCATGTCTTTAAACTCTATGTATCCTGTTTCCTAAAATTGTCTGCCTGACTCTAGCCTGTGGCCTGCTCATTTTAACGATGTATACAAAGTGCTGGTTTCCCCCCCCCCCCTTTCCTCAACCTTGTCTTATAGTAAAAAAAAAAAAAAAAATGGGTGTTCTCATCCTTTCTTGATCTTACTCATTTATAACTCTGGGATATAAACACTCTGGGTAACATTTGGATATCTCAATAATGGATGGCTTTTGAGGAAGTGATCCACAAGAGTGAGGCAGAACTAGCCACAGTGCATAATGCCAAAGGGGGCAGTGCCCTTTTTTCATCCACGTGATGGACTCAGAATGAGGCTTCATATCATCTCTATCTATCCTGGAACTGGAAGTTAGAAATGAGATTTTTGCAGAGGAATATGTACTAGCACTCTAAATTTCAAATCGAACTCTGATTGTTTTTCTAATAGTAAATAAGTGTAACTTTGTGCTGACTCATGAGTTTGATATCAAGGACAGGTTCTATCCTTTGCACAGCAGACATTCTCTACCAGTTGAGTGAATTCAATATGTAGCTTCAAGGTTATGGTGAGAATGTACTAAAAGTACATGAAATATACAGTATACACAAATTTCTATCTTTTCAGCTACTTACATTTATGATCTTTAAAAATATTGAAAAGAGTTATAGATGCCAAAAATTAAAAACCTGTGAGGAAATATGTAATTTTGAAAGTTGTTTTAGGGGTTATTCAAATAAGTTTGAAGACCATTGACATATACTAATTTTCTTTTATATTTTTATATTGCCTTTTTAAATTCCTTTTTAAATTATCATTTTTTAATTTTAGTAATAGATTTTATAATCAATAGTTATTAGTTTGTGAAACTTTTAAAACCTATTTGATCTAGGCAGAAATAATGGAAAAATAGAGGGACTAGCCAGTCATCAAATATAGTAGAGCCATGGTTGGAAATTAGTTTTGAGTTGAAAGAGCTCTTAGTAGTTTAGAGCAACCTCATTTTAATGACATATACAAAGTGCTCATTTTAGTGTTATCTGTAATGGACCCAAACTGGACCAAATATCTAGATAACTTCTGGCATATTCGGACCATGAATACTACACAGTAATTAAAAGGAATGAACGCTCCACACAATTTGTGGATGAATCTCATAAGCATAATTTTGAACAAAAGAATGACACACATGAGTAGGTACTATGTGATACTACTCACATAAAGTTCAAAAACAACAATATTTATCTCTGGTGCTAAAAGTCAGGACAATAGTTACCTAGATGAAGCAGTGGCTGATGCAGTCCTCGTATAATTGTGAACTGGATGAAACACCAACAAGCTTTATTTGAGCTTGGTTTCTTGCAGCATCTCTCATTTCTGGCAGGCCTGAGGCAGAGTTTGAAGTGGCAAGTCCACAGGAGGATTTTCTTGGCTAATTGAAAAAGCCTGTTCTTGGCAGTACCCTGTGAACCTTCCCTTTGGGACCTATCACTGGCATCCAGAGGTGCTTGTAGGTACCAAATAGAGGCAGAAGGCTCTAGGCCCAAGCACATAGCCCCCTTTATTGCACCCACACCAGGGTACACACCCAGTTTACCCACGTCCACCCCACTCCCAGTCTATCACCCTCCCACCCCACGTCCTTCCACCCACAGTGCCCACCCTTGTGGCCAACCCCCATGTGAAGCCTTCTTCTCCAAGAAAGGCCATTTCTTTGCTTTTAGACTTAATTGATTCCTCAGGTTTAGCAGTAGAGTCATGGTCTTTAAAGAGAGATTAATTCGCAGAGAACTTCCATATCTTCAAATTCATAATGATGGGTTTTGCACTTACTATGCCACAATCTTATCTTTACAGTTTAGAAAATGACAGTAGTAAAACCTTCTGGAGAAGTACCTCTTTAGTTTTGCCATGTGGGAAGCACTGTTTTTCCCACAGTGGACAAGTAACTATCCCCTCTGAGGACAAGAAGCTGGTGTACCTGACCTTTCTCCCACCCTTGTAGGGCCTTCCTTTGTTCTCTCTCTAACCCCAGCTATGGGCCATTCCTGGGTGACATGCAGCCCAGCCTGGCCTTTGCTGAAATATGGTTGCTCCTTAGGAGCAGGATTCCAGGGATGGATCGGGAAGAGGAGGAAGAGAACGATGTGGAAAAAATTACACTGGATCCTGGCATAGTAGAAACTGAGGAGGAAGCTGAACAGTGGATTTGTGGTCAGAGGCTGACAGGCAACACGAGCATGTGATATCAGCACATGGTTGTAATTTATCTGTTGATCTGTTCCATCTGTCAAGGGCTGTTCAGGTATGTTAGTATGGAAACTGCAAGTAAGTGAAATTCAAATGTAGAAAAGTCAAAAGGTGATGGAATAGAATTATGACTTGGTTTATGGGATGTTAGAGATGAGAAGGATTTTGGAAATCAGTTAAATCCAGAAGTTTTCTAACTGTGGTTTTGCAGAAGTAACTTAGGCAATGTGGGACCTTCACCCCACCACCATCCATACCCCAGTCAGTTCTGCTTTGAATGTCTTCTGTATCAAGGACTAGCGAGTAGTTATGACTTTAGGCCTTGGAATCAGCTCAGGCTGGATAGAGGAGCTTGTCTCTGTGATCTAGTTTTTCTCTTTACTGACTAGGTAAGTAAGCTCCTCTTGGAGCTTCAATTTTCTTATCCATAAAGTGAACATCACAACACGTACCTATTCTGGTTGTTGTGAGGAATAAATTATGATAAAGAAAAACATTAATAGCTAATGCTTACTGAGTACTTGCAATGAGCCAGGCACTTTTCTGAGTTTTTTACATGTATTAATCAACAAATTGTAGGAAATGCCAGAGGAAACATTAAAATGACATTATACATTTGCATTTAAATTTTAATATAGACTTAAATGCATCTGATTTGTATGAGAAGTTAAATTTAGAAAATGTGTTTCATGAAATTTATCAGCTCTAGATATACTCAAATTTATGTTCCAAAATAGTTTATCATAAATTTATCCTAATGTTGTCATAGTCTGTAACGTACTCTTAACAGCTCTAGTAACAATTGTATTAGTAGAAAGTTCCTTCTCAAAGTTAAAAAAATTAATAAAAATAATTTGTAGTCGTTTACTTGCCTAGACTGACAGATATCACTTTCAATTATACTTGTTGAAAATGAAGTTGCTAAAAGTGTAGATTTTGATGAGGTAATAAATGAATTTGCAAAAAAGTAAGTCAGGAGAGTTGTGATCCATCAGTTTATCATAACAATAAAGTATTGTTGATTGTACTATACAAATTATAAAAAGCAACTTTTTTTTTTGTAATTTGTGTTTGTTATCCATGTATCAGAATTATCACTAATGTTTTTTAAGTAATAAAATAATTTTAAAGAAATCATTTTATGTTTTGGTGCCATGACAATTTTTCCTGCTTTCTGAACGGAGGGTCCTTCCTGCATTTGTGCACCGGGCCGTGCATCTTCTGTCATGGCCTTGCACAGACCTCCCCAAACTCGGATACTTCCTCACTGGCCTCAGAGCCAACCAGGACCATGGCACCCAGGAACCTATCTCTTGCTCCTGAGCCCAGGGTGCTTGCAGGAGACATATTTTCTTCATTTAAAAAAGCATTTTAATGAATCGCTATTATAAGTTATAATCAATAAGACAATAATTAATATTAATAATTGTTATTAATTAGTAAACTAATTAATATGTATTTGCCTTACCGTTTTGATTAGCCATCAGTATTTTTTTCCATGGTCATCCATCTGACCCAGATATGGGGAATTTCCAGGGCCAACTCTGCTTCCATTCTGAGAGTACTTGAAGGCTCTACTTAATATTTTATATTAACAGCATTACCTGGGGCAGAGCCATCTCCACAGGGGACTAAGTGAGACATGTTAATAGATAGAACCAGGTGATCCTTATTGCAGAGCACAGTAGAGAAACACAATAATATTCCATTTCAGTGGTTTTTCCTCATCCTGAACTTATATTTTCTCTCTAGCTAGCTTATCACAATTTTCTTTTTCCTCATGGTCTCTTAAGAACCTTTCTAATGCCCTAAATAGTTCAAATCTTGGACTAAATTGCACACTCATGTGAACCAAAGTCCAGGGGTGAGCCTGGCTGTGAGAGAGCCTGCCACTCTCAAACTTGCCTCTTGGTTCAGGGAGGGCTCATTCCTCATGTCAAGAAGTTTCTAAGATTTCTTCCAGCAAAAGCATGTTTCATCCTAAGGTATAATTTTGCTTAGAAAAGATATTCTTCGTTTCCTTTTTGGCTTCTCCACTTACATTTCACGGTTTTTCTTTCAAATTCTGCAAAGTTACCCTCAGACTCTCCTACTTTTTCTCTCACTGAGTTGTTTGCGAGTCAAAAGTACATTCAGTAATTTCACAAATATTTATGCTTTGTGCTTAGGTTATCAATGAAGAGTCATTGCAAGAATGAACCTTAAACATAAATTTTTGGTATTGGAAAGGATCTAGATAATTTAGTTATTAACCTCTAATTTTCAGAAATGGAAAACTGCATTTTTCAAGAGTTGTTTTTATCTCGGGCAGCTGTTATTATTAGTTCTTTCTGTCTTCTTTTTGTTAAACCAAAACCTGCTTCCTTTCTGGTATGAAGGAAAGACTTACTTAAAAAAGTGGACTTATGTAAAAAAAAAAAAAAAAAAGTGCTCTCATTTTCCAAAGCCCTTGGTAGATTCTTTAAGTCAGCACAAGCTTCTATCTCCTCAGCCTTTTCTTCCCCAACCATTTGATTTAAAATGTCTAATTATCATTAGATACTGTTTACATGATTTTAGATATTTTGACTCTTTTTTATTGCATTAGATTAGGGAAATTTTTATAGGATGATAGTAAGTACCAATTACAATATTACTCAGTTGAAAAAATAAATCTTCGCTTTTCCAATCTGATATGCCCATGAAGCATTTTCAGTACAGTGAGCAGGTAAGGTGAGACTTCACATGTAAAGTGCTATGATAAATGGGGTGCATTTTGAAATTGTGGCAGGAAAAGTTAATAGACATGATCACATTTTGGACACAATCGATTGTTTTGTTGCTTTTTTTGAACAGATTTCATGACTGTATGTGAAGATGTGTAACAGAGTTATATGGACAACTATTATATATTCTAAAAATTCAAAGATACCAAATAGGAAGAAAAAGGGCACCCTATTTAGGTACAACCCAGCATTCAGACTCAGAAGACAGCCATGGGCAGGAGTCCACTCAGGGTGTGAGAAGGAGCCACAGATGTCAGTGGGGAGTGACAGGCATTCCCGTCACCTGCATGGGGGTGTGCCTTGAACAGTGCAGGCAGCACTCAACAAATGGTCAGGAACCTTCTCAGATGCCAGCTCCACTGCAAGGAGATGCACACAGGGCAAGTGAGGGACCTGCTTAAAAGTCTCATACCCTTCAGAACCCACAACTTCATGGGCATAGCCTCTAAGATCCCAGTTACCAGAATCCCCTAGATCAGGGAAGCCTAAAGTATGGTGTCTCTCCCCATCAAGTGTTTATTCATTTATAACTCCTCTCAGTCTGATGCAAGTTACCAGCCAGTGATTCTTTAATAAGCACTGTTTCTTAGAAATATCTTTGAATTTGCCTCTGATCAGTTGCCTGGGGGAACAGAGTTAAGAAGGTAACAAAAGAGAAAATTCTCTCTCAGAAAAGCAAAAAGTTTTGTAAGCCCTTTACCCACCATACTTAAATCCAAAGGAAAAGATAATAGAGGAGCACACTATGCAGTCTCAAAATGTTTAAATCTAGTAGATGAGATGAGAAGCCAGACTTCCATTGATATTAACTACAAAATAGGAAAACCAAACCAAAGCAGAGCTCCTGTGTGGCTCATAGATGGTCACAAAGATCTTGACCCTTATTTAGTGATTATCCTATTTACCACTGTATTTCCAGTGTCATATAGTAGTAGTAGGTGCTCAGGAAATATGAATGAATAAGTGAATGAATAAAGACTCTCCTTAAATTAGACAATTGAAAAACAAGACAGGTTTGACTTGAAAGAAACAGGGTATATTCTTAGCTGAGTGAAATGAAAGCTGACAGGTTTTGATACCCAAGTGAGGGGGTGTGGTCCAATTTACTTAGTGATACATGATCCCCCCAAAGCTACTGCTAGATATCCACCCAATTAGACAAAAATACGTTAATGCATTTGAGACATTAAGGAAAATTTAAATAGTTCTTTGAATATTTGGTTTAAGAAGGAAAAGAGGTGTGGAAATTTTATAAAGTTTGAACTAATAAGACTGTTAAAAGATAACTCATTTCCTTAAAAAATATTGTATTTTGAAATTTTTTGTTCCTCTATTCAAAATTGTTTTCCCTGTTTTGTTCATCTCAAGTAAAATGCTTTCTTTTCATGAATGTCTCAAATAATCGGATAGATCTTATAATATATTGAGGGCGTGCTCTTTGGTTAACAGAATATATATTTACTTGAAAATTTATTTTCTTGGGTTTAACATTAACTAACTCTTAAACCTGATAGAGCTACAGCCAGATTGATGTTTAGTGGTTATAACTAAGGAACCATTTCAAACCCAGAAATTCAAGAACATTCCAGACCCAGTGAATTCCAAATTCACTGCTAGTGATGTTTGCCAAATGGCTGGCACGTGTGGTGCACATTCAAATGAACATACACTTTTTTAAAAGGGGGAGTTTATATTATGTATTCAAGTTCATCAATGTTAGGAATCTTTTATAGATTTAATTATGATAATAAGTTTCCTTTTCAAACCAGTAGTATATAGAAGTCTAACCTGTGCTTTTTCTTATGGAGTAAAGAAGTTATCAATTGTTTGGCACATTCAGATGCAAATTAACATGATTATGGATTTATTTTGAATAAGCAGATTAAATTCTGCTAAGGAATTTGATATGATCATATAACTCCAGTAGGAATTGATAGGTGAGACAAATACGCCTTCACTTTGTAAGGTAAACATTATTTTTCTTAATTACAAAACTAATATGTTTCTTTAAATCTGATGTTGAAAAATTGTCAGCCTAAAACACTGATTTACCCAGGTCATTATTTATAACCCCTTTCTAAAAGTATCATGTATTGTCTTTAAAAATTAAGATCTATTTGCATTAATGTTTTTATAAATATGTTATATTCACTGAATTCATTGGAATGGCTGTTATGTCCTTATTTACCAAACTGATAAATGATAGGAAAAACTACATACAGAATTGGAACAGCTAGAACAATCATCAGTGTATAAACCATGTCATAGGCCTAAGGCTGGCACTTCTGAATGCCTTAGTAATTCATGGTTCATGGGAACGATTTAAGCATTAGGAGGAGTTCCAAATAGTCTCTCCTTATAACTATTTTGGTGTTTCTTCAGTTTTGGTGTTTCTTCTTGGTTTCAGTCACAGCTTCATTTGCTTTTTCTCTCTCTATGAAAAAATCCATGCAGGTATTCACTCCGAAGTATTCAGCAAGGACAGTTGCCATACTTAGAGGTAAGAATCTAGAGAAAAGCAAAGGAAAAAATCATAATACTTGAAGAGGAGTCAGAGAGACTTCTTGGCAAAGATGGCTTTCCAGTTACACAGTGTGACATCCTGATTCATGCTGTGCACTGTCACTAGATAAAAGCAACAAGCAAAGTAATGCTATGTCACCTCTGGTGAGTGCCATCTTAATCCAGGAAGCTTGGAAACACCCCATATATGCCACAGTTTATTCATATATTATACTGACTGAGTTCTGTGGAAATACTGTGTATACCCTTATTTACTAGACTAACACATGGTAGCAAAAATGAGAAAAGAAACCAAACTGATTAAAGCAGAATTTTTCTGAATAGGTCCCAAGCATCAGTTTTACGGTTGCTAGGTAATTCCAGTATATTCCTGTGGTTGAGAACCATTGCTTTAGTTTCTTGAAAACAGAGGAACTGTACTTTCAGCTTAGTTCTGCTTAGATACTCTTAGTTCTGCTCAACTCAATATGGCAAATGTTTATTACATGCGGTATTCTGTGTTAGATACTGTACTAAGTCTGGAGCATAGAGCCGGCAACAGTCAAGAAAATGGGTCCTGTTCTCATGGAGCATGCCATCTAGCAAGGGGAGGAGCAGCCATAGGTGTGACGAGTGCTATGAAAGACAAGGACAGGTGAGATGGGATGGAATAAGGAAGCTTAGGGCAGATTGTAAGGATGGTAGGAGATGTCACCTACCCATTTGCATACGCATTCAGTGAGTGCATGAGTGAATCCAATATGTCACAAAATATGTTGAACAAGGTATAATTAGTAAAGAAAGTACTAGATTTATTAATAATATAATTTTGTAATAGGGAATCACTGGTTGTGTTTTTGATTCTGCTAGTAACTTACAGCAGATGGTCAGAGTTAAGATCTAACAGACTTGAAACTGGTTTGAAACTTTGTTCCAGTACTTATTAACAGCTTAACCCTGCACAAATTACTTATTCTCATTAAGCCTCAAATTGCCTAAGTGTGATAAAATTCATGCAAAGCTGTCATACAGAGTCTGACACATGTAGGCACCTGATGAATATTAGATGTTATTATGTTTCCTTTCCAGAGAAGACAGTGGACCTGGGCTAAATTCATTCACAAATACTCTGGAACTCAGCATTGCCTTGTGTGCAGTTTAGGTGTCCTTTCATTAAGTGAAGTAATGAGATTGCCAAATATCCTTACTATTTTTCTGGTAAAAGAAAATAGAACTCTACATTAATAAAACTAAAAGAGTTCACCAATAATAATAATAATAATAATAATAATAATAATAATAATAATAATAATAATGTGGGTGCTATTTGTTTCTCTTAAAGCAAATAATTTGTACTCTATGAGGCCTACTGGTTACACAGTTTTCTCAGTGTCTGAAAAAACCAAGACATAGCCAGCAATAGTTCAATAAATTGTACTTATGCTATTAAAGTTCTTCCTTTTACCATGAAGAAACTATGAAGTTGCCATCCATCAAAAGAGATGGCATAGTTGTTTACGAATAACCAAAATAATAGATTACTATTAACTTACGGTTTAAGCGTCAATACAAACTGTATAATTTTGGGCATTATTAAGAAATTTTGTTCATTTAAGATAGCATCTAAAGTTTTTTGGGCCACATATTCCAGCTCCAGGATAGGCAACAGAAATGGATACCTGCAATAAAAATAGAGTTATACTGTCAGAGTTGTACTTTTTGTTTTCATCATGGGCATTAATTATCGCAGATATGAAGTTATAGGAACAGTTGAAAACACCCAAACAAAATGAAAATATTAGGAACTGCCTTGTGTTTTCTCTTGTGACCAGTATTGGGACCAGTGCTAATACATTTAATTTTCTGAAGTGCACTCCCCACCATTATTGGTTTTTTTCTGTGTGATGGTGTGAACATTTGGAAGAAATTGCTTTTAGATATTTTTGTGTATTTTTCTTCCCTCTTCTTCACCCAAATATCGACTAATTGTGTACTATTAAGAAATAACCTTGAAAAAATTACTTTTCTAAAAAAAATCAAGCATGTGTAATATGTCTTTATTTTTAGCAGACCATTGTACAGTAAGTAGAAGTAGATGCTTTTGAAATTAATGAGATGAGCATATAAATAAAGGTCCCATAAGGCATTACTTTGCCATTTTATACCTTTATATTATGCCTTTCTATTACTTGAAGCACACCTCCTCAAGCAATTTTGTCTATCTCACCTGATTTCTGATCAATTTCCCATGATTAAATGGTGGTAATTAGTCTTTATATTTTATACTCCTAAAAATTGCCTAGAACTGTGTCCTAAAGGGTTCCACTATTTATTAAAATAATTTTCCAAGGAAAATATACAAATGGCAGACATGAAAAGATGCTCAATATTACTACTCATGGGAAAAATGCAGAGCAAATCCACAATAAAATATCACCTCACACCTGTTAGAATGGGTGTCATCAAAAAGGCAAGCGATAATAAGCATTGGCAAGGGCATGGAGAAAGGGGAGCCCTTGTACACTGTTGATGGAAGTGCAAATTGATACGACTGCCATGGAAAACCATGAGAAGATTCCTCAAAAAATTAAAAGCAGAACTGCCATCTGATCCAGCATTCTCATTTCTGGGTATATGTACACAGGCAGTGAAATCAGGATCTTGTAGAGATAACTGCACTACCATTCACTGCAACATTATTTACAATATCCAAGATACATAAAGAGCTTAAGTGTCTATCAACTGATGAATGTATGAAGAATATGTGGAATATTATTCAGCTAGGAGAAAAAGGGAGATCCTGCCGTCTGTGTCAACTTGGATAAAACTTGAGAACATTATGCAGAGTGAAATAATCAGGTAGAGAAAAACAAATACTGTATGATATTACTTATGTGTGGAATCTGGAAAAGCCAAATTCAGAAAAACAGAGTAGAATGGTGGTTACCAGGGTCTGGGGGGATGGGGAAATGGGGAGATGTTAATCAAAGGGTACAAACTTACAGTTATAAGGTTAACAAATTCTGGGGATCTAATGTACATCATGGTGATTTTAGTCAATAATACTATACTTATATACTTCAATTGTTGCTAAGAGAGTAGATATTAAACATTCTCATCACAAAAAAAAGAAATAGCAATTATGTAATGGGATGAAGGTCTTAGCTAATGCTATGGTAGTAATCATTTTGCAATATCCAAATATCAAATCAACACATTTGTGTGTTAAATTTATACAATGTTATGTCAATTATATCTCAATAAGACTGGAAATAATAAAAGCTATATCTTTATTTCTTTCATCCCCTACTATTTTAGGATTATTGGTTTTATTTTTCTAGAGACTTTGTTTTTAGCTTTTATGTACTTAGGGATTCTAAGTTTACAAAAGCCATTATCTAATATTACTGCCTTCCTTGGCTACCATGCCACTACCACTTGGCTGGTCACATTCATTCAGTAGTCTTGACAATCTAGCTTTCAAATTACCATTCTGTAGAGGCTAATGTTAAGTAATCAGAAAAAGTTTCTTAGCAAATGCAAAGGTGTCATTTTGGTTTTATCATTTGAAATTCTTCCTGTTCCTCATAGCTGTCTTCTCTGATCAGATACAGTTTCTTATCTGCTTAATTCCAGAGTTTTCTAACTCTCCTCTTCAGATGTTTGTTTGTTTGTTTGTTTTTGTAGATGCATTTCTTTCAAATTTTCTAGAAGTTTATTTTCAGTAATACCACATTTTTTCTTAATGGCCATTCCCTCAGCTAAGAGATTTATTTATTTATTATTTTATTTAAAATATTTATTATGAAGAATTTCAATGAAACAAAAGTAGAAAAGTATAATAAACAGTGGTATGCTGGCACCTGATTAAAAATATAAAAAATGATAAATCGAGCTATTTTAAAATGGAGCCAGAGCTGCCATCCAAGAGGAAATGCCTTACTCTTTACCTGCTTGATTCCTACTTGTTCTGTGGGTCTCAGTTTCGATGTTACTTCCTCTGAGAGCCTATCACTGACCACCCCACTCCATTTTGAGTTATATGTTCCTTATCTCCCTCATAACAACTTATTTTACAGAACCTAATGACATTATTAATTCTTACTCGTATTGTGACTTTAATAATAATGTGAGAAACAAAGAAGGAAATTAAATTTTGAAGAGAGAACTTACCTCAATATGATAAAGGTCAGATATGACAAACCCACACCTAATATACTCAATGGTGAAAAGCTGACAGCTTTTCCTTTGAGACCAGGAACAAGACAAGAATGTCCACTCTTGCCACATTTATTCAACAAAGCAATGGAAGTCCTAGCCAGAACAATTAGTCAAGAAAAAGAAATAAAAGGCATCCAAAATAGAAAGGGAGAAGTAAAACTGTCTCTAATATCAGATGACATGATATATATATAGAAAATCCCAAAGACTCGGTGAAAAAACTGTTTCTAATAAACAAAATCAGTAAAGTTGAAGGATACAAAATCAATATACAAAATCCAGTTGTACGTCTATACTCTAACTAAAAACTATCAAAAAGAGAAATTAAGAAAACAATCCTGTTTATAATTGTGTCTAAAGAATAAAATTCCTAGGAATAAATTTATCCACGGAGGTGAAAGACCAGTACACTGAAAACTATTAAGACAGTGATGAAAGACATTGAAGTAGACACAAATACATGGAAAGGAATTCTGTGCTCATGTGTTAGAAGAATTATATTGTTAAAACATCCATATTACCCAAAGCCAATTACAGACTCAGTGCAATCCCTATCAAAATTGCAAATGTCAGTTTTCACAGAAATAAAGCAAACAATCTTAAAATTTGTATGGAACCACAAAGACCCTGAATAGTCAAAACAATCTTGAGAAAGAACAAAGCTGGAAGCACCATACTTTAATTTTAAACTATATTACAAAGCTATAGTATAATGCTTGCATAAAACACTGTAGCGCTTGCATAAAAACAGATACACCGATTAGTGGAACAGGATAGAGAACTCATAAATAAACCTATACATATATAGTCGATTTACAACAAAGGTGCAAAAAATATACAATAGGGAAGAGACAGTCTCTTCGATAAATTGTGCTGGAAAAACTAGACCCCTAACCTACATCATACACAAAATCAATTCAAAATAAAGATTTGAATACAAGACCTGAAACCATGCAACTCTCAGAAGAACACATACAAAGCAAGCTGGTTGACATTGGTCTTGGCAAGGATTTTTTGGACTTGACACCAAAAGCAAATACAACAAAAGCAAAAACCAACAGGAATTCTCCAAACTAAAAAGCTCTGCAAATCGAAAGAAAACCATAAACAATGAAAAAGTAACTGATGGAATAGGAGAAAATACTTGCAAATAATGTCTGATAAGGGGTTAATATCCAAAATATATAAAGAACTGACACAACTCAATAGAAAACAAACAAACAAACAATCTGATTAAAAAATGGGTAGAGGGACTGAATAGGCATTTTTCCAAAGATGACACACAAATGGCCAACAGGTACATAGAAGGGTGCTTAAGATCACTCATCAGGGAAATGCAAACAAAGCAAAACCACACTGAGATATCATCTCACATCCATTATTAAAAAGAAGAGAGATAACAAGTGTTGGCAAGGATATAGAAAAAAGAGAACTTTTGTGCATTGTTTGTGGGAATGTAAATTGGTGCAGCCACATACAGTGGAATATTATTCAACTATAAAAAGGGGAAATCCTGCCATTTGCATGGATGGTTTTTTAGGGCATCATGTTAAGTGAAACAAGTCAGGGACAAAAACTGTATGACCTCAAGTATATCTGAACTATTAAAGAAACGAACCAATAGAAACAGAACAGACTGGGGATTGCCAGAGGTGAGTGGAAGGTGGGGAAATAGGTAAAGATGGTCAAAAAGTACCAACTTCCAGTCATAATATTAATAAGTTCTGGAGATGTTATGTATAACTATGTATACCATAGTTAACAATATGTTATTGTATATTTGAAACTTGCTTAAAGAGTAAGTATATCTTAAAAGTTCTCATCATGAGAAAACAAAATTATAACTATGTGAGGTGACAGATATTAACTAACTTTATTGTAGTAATCATTTCACAATATAAACATACACCAAATTGTTACATTATATACCTTAAACTAATACAATGTTATATGTCAATTATATCTCAATAAAAATGGGATAAAAAGCAGTTTTCTAATGATCATCCATGTAGCTAAATCTCAGTATACAGCCACAATTATTTCTTTGGCCTTAGTAAATAAATCTTGATTGTAAAGTTGCTAGGGCCACATATAGCAACTTATAAGCCATTTCAAAGACCACAAATCTTTCAAAAATGAGAAATACTTAGCATTCTCATGGTTTATGAATGTGGAAATTTTCTTTATATCTGGCCAACACTAAATATTACTGTTTTAATATATTTTTGCCAATATGAATGGTAAAACTTTATGTATATATTAAAATATCATCACTCGGGTAGAGATTTTACATATGCTTATTAGCATTATCATTGTCATAAATTGCCTCTTTCTAACTTTTCTATCTCTTTATATACTAAGGCTGATAATTTATTTTATATGTGTTAAAAACACTGTCTCCCTATATCTTTGCTTTTTATTTTTATATGTCATATGTTTAGCATAGTATTTAAGAGTATAGACTCTATCTATATTCAAATCACCTGGATGAAAATCTGGAATCCAGCTCTTTTGACTGTATAGCCTTGAGTGAGTTACTTAATAATTCCATGCCTCAGTTCTCTCACCTATTAAACTGATATAAATAATAGTATGTACTTCATGTGGTTGTGAAAATTACACTCTTCAATCCTCACCTGGCAGAACCTTTGTGCAATGAAGCAGGAGAAGGATGTGATGAGAAACTCACTCTTCACTAGTGGCTCCCACTTGAATTGTTTAATAGAGCAAAATAGTGTCACCACCCAGCTGCTGCCACCACCCTGTATGGATCTTCTACAGTGCAGAGCCTCGGAGATTGAGACCTTCCAATAGTTACTGTCTGGTGAATCTACCCAAAATAAGTCATCTACCGTAAGAAGATGGGATATACGGGACTTGCCACTTGACTGCTAAAATTACTGATGTGTCTCTCCAACAATAAAGAGCTGTTCTTGAAAGAGGAATTACTCTCTTCACCAACAGCTTCTTCCAGAGCTTTCCTACCTAGTGGGAGGTGGGAGTGGAGGAACAAATATTGTCTGGCTGAGTCTCTCCACTCAATATTGACCTTCAACAGAAAATGGGATCTTCCGATGTTCACTTCCTGCCAAATTATCCAGAATAGTTTTTCTACCCCAGAGAGCTGGGGGAGATGGAAATTGCCATGCCACTTTGTTGCCAAGCCCACTGGAACAGTTATTCTAGAAGGTGGAGATGTGGGTGGAAAAGTATAGTCCCTGGCTCCAATGCCATGACCTCCCAGTATTATTACTGAATTTCCATAGATGTTCTTGAAGAAATACCTCTGAATTTGTTGCATGCCCTTTGATCAATATCCAAAGATTTTGAATGATTTTCATTGCTAACTCGGCCCAGCTTAATATATGGCTCTTTGTGAGAGATTTCCTTCCTTTATATTCTGTCAACTCCTTACCACCTTTTTTTGCACTTTCAGTTTAATTTCATAGTTTTATGAAACTCTAAAAAGCCCTATTCCTTTCTAACCAGCCTTTTTGTTGGTTGTCTTTCTTTCCTACAGATATAGCTGATTCATGTCATTTAGATTATGACTTTAAATTAGCACTTGTAATGGTTATACTTGCCCTCAATAATGTTTATACTTTCCAATATATTCTACTGATTGGCTGCTTTGTGTAAAAGCCCTTATTTTATTTGCATCCTAGTTTGGACTGTTCTGCCAAATGTAACCTTTATATCAAAATCCACCTCCCCCCACCAATTCTTTCCCACATATATTAATCAATCTTACAAACTATTTTATTTTTTGAATTATTTTTATTTTAGTATATTTGTTAGGAAAGAAATTATCTTCTGAATACTATGGTGCTAAATATTTTAAAAATGTTTTACTACTAATTTTTCTGTTATAATATTCTGATTAGCAATTTAGGTTTATGTTTTAACTATATTATAAACTTTATAACTATATTGTTATCTTTAAGTTGAATAAATTCATTAACTTAGTACATATGGGATTTTTTTACTGATTAACATTCTAATTATTTTATTTTGCTGTTCATATTTCAAAACTTTAAAATGAAAAGATAATTGACATATGTTGGAAGATTATTATAAGAGCAAAGTTTACTGTACGAGTTCACTTACTTGGTTGTAGCACCATCAAACATTCCAGTGTTCATAAAAAATGGGCAAACAATGGTGACATTAATTTTACTTTTATTTATCATTTTTAATTCATAGAGGAGAGCTTCTGCCAAGCCCAAAGCTGCAAATTTGCTTGAAGAATATTCTGAAACAAAGTGAAATGCTGTTAGTAATAGAATTTGACAAGTTAATTTTTAGAATTATTTAAAAAATTGAAACTCCCTGTTCTCTGGTTTATCCTTGGAAACAAAGCATCATTGTTAAAGTTATTTTTGTGGACACTTTACTCCTATATCTCCATACTATATACCCAACAATGAGATGAAGATTATTTTAGCTTCTCTTAACCTAAGAAGACTAATGAGCCAAAAGGTACATTCTTCTCTTTGTTTTTAAAAAGAAGAGAATATCTTCCCTTACTGCCATTTTAAACAGAAAAATGTAAAGGAATGCTGGTGTTATACATAGGGCAAAATGTACCAGAAATTTCCCCTTAGTGTAGGAAGTGTTTCTTTACCTTGAAAGAGTCCTAATTACTGGGTGCCACGAATGGGGCCAAAAAAGGGACGTGGTTAAGTAAAGTACTCACCTGTTAGTCCATTAATACCAAAAAGTCCCGCTGCACTTGAAATACAGACCAAGTGACCATGGTTAGCATTTATCATGGCAGGAAGGAAGGCCTTATAAGTCTGGAAGATGTAAATATACTGTGTCACTATTTAATTAATTTATTATTTTATTTGCTCAAATTGTATTTGATGGATTTATAGATTCATTTAATAAATATTTAACAATTATGATGTGTTAAATTCTGTGGCAGTACAAAACAGTCATGGGTCACATGTAGTCACTGTTCTCAAGGATCTTAAAATTTATTATGAGTTAATCTATAAGAAATACTATTTGACTTGTTTTTTCTTTTAAGTTAACTATACCAATTGAATTAAATTAACATTTCACATTTATAGTTTGCTTAAAAAAAAAACCTTAAAACCTAGTTTTCTAGTATGCTGATCTCTTCTATGTAATTTTTAGTAATTCGTATTAAAATTTAATTACATCCACCTTCTTGGCTTTACTATGAACAAGATTCCTCCTCATGCTGCTGATAGATTGGCAGAATGGGAAAAACTGCTCAAGGAAAGGGATGAATTTCAATGCAAGAAAAACGTGCTGTAGTAAATAATGTGCTTTGGAATTATCTAAATAGATATATTTTTATCTATTTTGGTAAAATTCTCTTATTCATCCTCAAGTAAGATATTAATTTAGTGTTCTGAGTTCCTAGGCCATGAAAAACTCCCAGTTCTCTTACTCCTGTGATTCTTAGGTTTTCTCAGGGAAATTTTCCATCCTCTTTCCCCTTGATACTGAATTCTCTTATCTAACCTCTGTTCAGAAATAATCCAAAACTTGGAAATAAGGCAAGAAAGAGATGATTGTGTGACTTTCAACATACTAGAGCATTTTATAATCTTGCTTGAGGTTTATCTAACTCTCTTGGGCAATGTAACTTCGTTTAAGTGAATATTAGGACGTAGATGTTTCACAATCTTATAAAATTAGAGGTTAACATGTAGAAAACTGATGGAAAAAATAATCCCAGAGGCAAGATTTAGTGATCTCATTTCAGCATTCTTTTTCATTGACTGTATAAATCCAAACTCCTCATATCACCACTTTATCAGCTGTGGTATTTGGCTGGTTCCTCCATAAATTAGTTAAATAAAACCTTGACAGACAATGCTCACTGTCTATATGAGTTTTACAGTTTTAACGATGTCAGAATTTTGTGTTAAGAGTTTTGGAGAATCTGCCGAGATGTGCTTACCTACAAGGACCCAATAGAGCAGAGAGCAGCTACTGGATCAAAGAATGTCACCCTTTCTTTTGAGATCTTCTGGGTGTCACTAACCTTGTTCCAGAACTATGGAATTGACTGGTGGGTCTCCACTTAGATAAAAGACAACTGGCCTTTTTTGACTTTTCATGTTCAGGTGCGATAGCATTTTATATCTTTTGTGATGACATCTTTGGTTTTCAAAAATTAAAAATTAAAAAAATACTGTTGCATCAGTCATGAGTGCAGACTAGTTGGAAAAGCAAAAGCTGGTTGTTTTTCAGCACAAGGGTATGAAAAATCCAGCCTGGGATCTGAAGGACATTTCCAGGATGATCATCTGTTAGACCTCATGAAATTTAGGGACTGGAAGCCTCGGTATGGAGGTCCAGCTGTGGGTATCTGAAAGTTTGTAAACTTTCAAGAAGGTGAAGCTGAGTAATTAAGTTGAAGGTATGTATCAGTACTTTTGAATTCATGAGTTGAGGCAGTGAAATTCCCTAGATGAAAGGGAAAGTAGTGGCCTATAGCAGTCTTGTCATGTGGGTCAACACTAGTGAAATTTAAAATGATCAGAGTAAGAACTTATCTACTCACAGGGGTCTAATCATTTGCAGGAGTTTAGTTTTGTTCATTTTTCTTCACAAGGGGTTCCTCCACTCTCTCAAACATATCTATATGTGTTTTTGCTTTTGAGTTAAGGAGGAAGCTGCTACCAGTTTTCTGTGTCCAACTGAAAAAAATGACCGAGAAAAAGTCGCTAGGTGTTACAAGGGTCTTTTTGTGTTTATAGCCCTACGGATCAGTGGAGGGCTTTTATGACATTCTTGAAGATGAATTTATCATATAAACCTATAATTGGTTCTCATGTTGATATTTTACATTAAAGGGAAGAAAAATGCAAATAAGGGTTTAATGAGCAATTACTCATCAAAAAAGTATTGATGAAAACTTTTAAAATACATTTTTAATCAGAGAACTTAATAGAGAATTATATATTGATCTAGGTTTACACATTACTCATAATCAAGGTAAATCTGTGAACTAATGAGACTTGCTTGATAAACAACTTTATCTCTTTTCCTTGATTTTATCACACATGGGATGTAATGTAAACAAGCATCAGATTTGAATTTATTGTAATTTAATGTAAGATGATTTTTCTCACAGAAAAGCCTAATTAATGAACTTCCTAAGTTTTTTCATATTGGACATGGGTCAAATAAGTTATCATTGTCTCCATAAAATATTTCAGGTTATGGAGAATGCAAATATGTGTTTAGTTAAATTATAACAAATGACTTAATTATAAAAAAAGAATTGGTGTTTTTGAACTTCAGACAGTTCTGTCAACTGTTTGTCTCTAGTTACTCTACTTGCACTGTCTTTTATAATTTTTTGATGTCGTCTTTTTGACAACTTTTCAATATCTCCAGTGATTGTGCTACTTTCTAGTGTCCACTTAAATGACTTGAAGACTTTAGGATAATATCAAATTGAATAAATTTATGAGAACTCTTTGGCCATCCATAAAGTTTTTTTAAAAATGAAAATTTATAAAGCAAAGGGATGAAGTCAACTAGCACAGTTTTGACCTGTTTTGTAAAGCTTGAACTGAGGAGGTAAGTTTCACATGATGTATACCATACCTTCTAATATGATGACAAGGCTAATTATATTTTAGCATTATGGTTGAAAGCTAATTATGATACTGTTATATAGCTATATATATATTTTTTGTGTTTAAGATCATACATATATTAATGAATATTAAAATTAAAAAGCAAAATAAGTGTATGCGTGATAAAGATGAGGGACCCAGAAACTTAAAACTGGAATATTCAGTCTGCTGTAAACAATTGGTATTAAAAGGCTATTCTTTACTTTTGTGTAATCTGCTCAGAGAGCAGAGATTCTTGTCATAATATTCTGAGCCCTTGAACTACCTTTTGTCATGCTATGGAATTGTTAAAACAAAGGACAAAAATTTGTCACATCTGAAAGCTATTAGGTTTCTTATTAACTATATTGTTACCTTCTGATAGATTTATTAAAAAATGTATTGTCACTCTAGCTATTAAAGTATCAATACAACCATTCAACTATGTTTTTGTTTAGAAAATAAACTATTGCATTCAAAGTCATCTTTGGCACTTCTTAGGCAGCCAAAGCACCCAAAGCCTATCCCCTTTTCTGAATTCGATGACATGGCATCAGCAGTAGGGATGCTAGGAATAACAAGGTATATTTGGAATGTACCCCATTTCTTCATTAGCCAAACCCTGTTTTATGATCTTCCCTGAGGAAACGTGGGAGAGAGCTGTTGGATCAAAAAGAAAATTCTACCTTTCCTGAGTAAATTTATTAATACAAATATGTTTCATCAGAGATTGTATGCTTGCCAGGATGGAGAGAAGGGCTCTGGGGATTTGTCAGAGCTCTCACTGTAATAATTAACCAAATCCCTATGAAATAGGTGTAATGCCCCTAAAGAGATTTCTACTTTCTCTAATTGATATTTCTGATTACTGAGATTAATGAGATCCATTCAGTTTTATCGTTAACAGGGATTCTCTGGGCTTCCCTATCATGTCTGCAGGCTCTGGCACTATAAGCCAGAAATTGTGTCTGTGGTAGGCACAGTACAGCAGAACATTCCAAAGGTCACAGTGGAAAGGACTGTGACAAGAAGCTGGATCATTGGTACAGGCTTGACCGGTGTGAGCTGACACTGCCACTGTGAGGGCATCCTCTAAGGCCACGCCAGGGGCCCAGGCATGTCACTAGGGAGATTCTGACCAGGAACAGAACAGAAATTATTATATAGGGCTGGATGATAGAAACAAAAAGGGAAACTTAAATGTGCTCAGTGTTCTATTTTCTGATGGGTTAAACGAAGAAGTCCTTTTCCTTTGAGATCTATTTCTAATCCTCAAATAAGGAAGCTATACTTAGGCAAGCTGCAATGAAACTCTCTAAAAGTTATCTCATTCCAACTGTTATCCTCAGAATTCTGGAAAAATATCTTATGGGGAATTTTAATGTGGATTATAAACTAATAAATCATCAGAGAAATGTGACAACGATGATGTTCTCATTCTGAACTTGAGTTTCAGATGACTATCTTCATAATGGATTAAGCTTAGAGAAATATATGGAAAGAATCAGTTATCCTAACCACCATAAATCCATAAACATGCCATTTTTATAGATAACATGACAAATATTAATTGTCCTTGTCCACAATCTACTTAGGGCAGTAGGCAGATTCTAGTACAGTGATTGCTACTGAGATCCTTCCTCTTTCCTGGTCATGTACTTTTTTTAATAAGTTCTATAAGAATCAGGTTTTGTTCTTACCAGGATATAATTGAAGAGATTGTGAGCACAACCAGAGCACAGGTGTGTCATAAATAAGAATAAGTTTCATTTAATCATGTGTGACAAGCCCACATTTCAGGGACAGTGGTTAGAGTTCATATGTGCAACAAATGCCTACTAAGATGCCCTCCCAGGAACTGGACTGATACTTATTCTGTGGCTTATAGGATCCCTCCTAGCCTTACAAGTAGTAAGGAAGGTCATTTCCTGGCAGGCCAGGAACGTTGGCAGTATTGGGAAACCTTGAGAAAAAGGAAACCTGTCACAGTTAGAAATACTGCAGGCAGGACTTGGTGGATACATTTTTTGCTTTTGGTTCCCTTGCCTTGGAGTTCTAAATTTACTAATTCTCCTATATAGTGTCTTTCCCTTCTCTCTTGTTTCTCCCTTGTGTCTGTAAGCTTGGGCCATCATGTAGCAGTTGCAGGACCTTGGGTAAGTCATTTAGACCCTGTGAGCCTCAGTTTCCTTATTTGTAAAATGAGAATGAAAATGGCACCATAGCCACCATGTACAGGAAAATAACTTAGAGTAGTTCGTGGCAACTAGTAAGAGCTTACTTCCTTTGTTATGCCCAGTTATACATGCACATAAACCACCACTCTAAAAATAGCCACTTTCTTTCTGCACAAGATCCTCTTTCATTCATGAACAAATTAAATCTCTTTTGTATAATGGCTGTCACATTCTGCTTGTATTCTGTTTGAATAGCCTAATAAGTCTTGAGACCAAACTAGAGAGGGGAGAGGGAAGGACCCTACCTGAGAGTTTGGAAGAGGACAAGAACAGGAAAAACTAAGCTGAGTGTGTGTCAAGGTAAAACCTGGACAAGATGAGAGGTCATTAGTCTATCAATGGGAAACTCATGAATGGTATAGATAAATGGCTGAATAGTGGTTTATAGAAATACATGGAGTTTTTATATTTATCAACAAAAGAAAATGAAAAAAGAATGAAGATTTACCCAGAAATGAGACAGGACGTTTACAAGAAACGATCTTTCCACCGTCTCATCCGGAATGTCGAGAAACAGCTTTCCCGTCATTATTCCAGCATTGTTAATGAGAAGGGTCACATCGCCAACTTCTTTTTTAACCTGGACAGAAGTGGGGCAAACATTAATTCACTCTAGGTAATACATTTTCATATTTCTTCTTCCAGGCCATCATTTTCCTCTCATTCAGGTAGTTTTTTTAAAAACCAGATATTTAATCTTATGTGTAGAAAACCAACCAAAGTAACTTTATGATCAATTACATTAAAAAACACTGTTATTTACCAATTTTGCTTAAAGGATCTTAATTTTTTTGTGTTTAGAGATGACCTAATATTGCAACATCTTTCTCCGCCTATTTGTTATGCTACTAAGCCTTTCCTGCCAGATGCTAATGCCAGGGATGTTGCATAAGTGACATCTGATTCTGTCACCCTTTGGGCCTCCAAGTGTCTTTCTTCAGATGGCGGTTAGGTCTTTCCTCAGCACGATGTGTCTGACAATTATTTCTGTATATAGCTCCTCCTGACTCTTCTGTGAGTTAGATGGCAAGAGCACATCCCATCCCCCTAGAGCCCAAACAGTGCTTGGCACGAAGACGTCCCAAACACAGATGTGTCTGGCTTACTGCCCAGAGAACTCTGTGAGCCTGTGGACTTTTCTCCAAATTCCTGTCTGATGCTGATGTTTCCCTGAGGTCCACAGCTGTGCTACAGCATTTTCCTTTACTCTTCCCCTCTGCTCTGCCCACCTCTCCTGCTTGCATAACCCACAATATACCACCAGCCCTACTTAGAAATCAGTGAGCTCCAAGAAACACCGCAGAGATCGTTTTTCTCTCTTTCACCATTTTGTCTCAAATTATGGCTTTGTAGGTGACATCGACTAAGCTGAGCCAGGGGCAAAGCAAGAGGCATGTTTAAACAATGGCTGAAGACTTTTGTTTTCCCTGGTTTGGATCTTTTGTGCTGATACAGCAATCTCTTTCTTTGTTTCTGAACAGGAAACACTTCCTGCCCTGGCTAGATTTAATAATTCTTAGTCTATGCAGTTCTTTGTGTTGAGCCTCCCAGATAATATGATTGGGACATATTAGGCAAATATTGCTCCTGACATAGTCAAGTGGAGCAAGCTATGAAAGGAAGGATTAATATTGCTGAGCTGAATTTGCACTGAGGGATTAAACTTCTCTACTGTGGGGAGAAGTAAGACAGAGGAAGACATCCAGGAGAGGCTAACTTATAAAGAAGAACATTCCACCAGCATGAGGAAGAAATCAGCATGAGCAAGCAGTCCACTGTAGACCAATTGTGGGGGAGCAACAGGGCCAAGAAGGAGGTAGAATCTCTGGTGTAAGACATTCTTGAATGTTTAAGGAAAACCCAATGGTCACTAGAGAGAGGAGGTAACTTGGTGAAAATTATATAACCAAAAATCAACAGAGCCAGGACTAGTCCTGGTTTCTCCTGATCCCTTGATGATAAATGAGTCACTAAGAAAAGCTGTCAGGCATCGACTTGGAAGGCTTATGGAATTCTCACTTGCATTGTTTTATTCCACAGCCCTCCTTGGAGGCTACAGAGTTAGATGCCTGACATGCAAGATAAAGCAAGAGACCCTGTGAGATCTTAGGGGAAGCCAAACAACCTTTTCTTTTCCTGTCTTTGTAAAAGCACATACCAGATGCAGTCCTTTTCGTGGGCATAGAGTCTAAGAAGGACACTAAGCAGCTTACCTGATCAGCAACTCTGTACACCTCTTGCCTGTTGCTACAATCACACTTATAGGCAAATACTTTCACACCACCTTTTTCTTTGGCCAGTCTACATGTTTCCATATTGCCTTCTTCGTTAATGTCCCACAGAACTAAAATGGCTCCAAGGCTGGCAAATTTTATGGCCATTAGCCTCCCAAGTCCACTTCCAGCTCCTGTTATAAGTACAATCTCTCCAGCAACATTCTTTTTTCTCTTAGGAATTATCTTGTAAACTATAGTGTCCAGAAAATAATATAGAAGTTTCCCCAATGTTAAGCTGGTATCCCAAATCGCTTCCATGTTGATTTCCTAAAGAAAGAATGGCCTAAAAAGAAAAAAAGGTCACTGATAAATTCATTATATTATTGTAGCAATTTCAATACATGACATATTTAGTACAAGGGGATTTATTTACCCTTGAGACATTAATTCCCCAAGATACATATCTTAGCAACAGCTTCTGAAATCATTGAATTTTTAAATTACATAAATAGAAAATATGAAAATGTTTCATATTAATAAGAATATTTACAATTTACAGGGCATTTTCTTCCATATAATCTAATGTGAGCTATAGGTGGGTCACAGATTGCTAGGACAGCTTTATAGTTAAAGATGTAAGGTCTTTGAGTCTTAACTTACCCAGTATTATGTAATTAGTAAACCAAGACTTTAGATTCTCAGTCTAGTCATTTTTCTATTCTATGAACTCCCTTGACCATCTCGTAATAGAAATTTGCTTTGCATTAGGTAGTTTTTCAATAATATAAAATAACATCACAACACAATTAAAGACCTTATACATTTTCGTCTGATTCTTACACTGTCCCTTTGAGTCAAGCAGATACAGTTATTATTATTTCATAGTGCTTTATTCAAGGTTGCATAGGTAGCTAATAAAATAGGCAACATTAGGATCGAGTACAGGAGTTCCTGCACTGTAGTCCAGGCCTTTACCATGAAAATAGGCTTTTCTTGGAGCAAATGTACATTGTTCACAGACCCAACTTTTCAAAAATGGATGGATCATTTTTTAAAATTTCTGATGACACATCTTTAATTTTTGATAATCACATTCTTGAACATTCTTAATCATTTCACACAGAAATTAAACGGGACATCTATAAAACCTACATTAAAACAGACAACAGCTGCTTGAAGAAATAATGACTAGCACCGCAATAATTATAATACAGTGATATATATGGAATCTTCCTACAAACCAAGCAAGTTCTAAGTGCTCTGTATGCATTTAACTCTTGCAAGGGTTGCCCTCTTTTACAGTGAAGAGAACAGAGATACTAAGAGGTTAAGCAAACCAGCCCATGATTACACAATTAATAATAGTGAATATAGAATTTGAATGCATGCAATGACTTCTCTGTTCAAGCTATCAAATGCTAAGAAGGACAGCAAAAAAATAAAGAGTGAAAGCTGAATCTGATAAAAAGAGTTATCTTCATATTTCATCCATTTCATATAAAGTCAGTCAGGAATTAATTTTGAGATGTTCCAAAGACCTAAGTGAGGGCACTGAAGGACCCAGGGTGCTTTCAACTTTCTGTTAGTGCTTACCTGCCAGAAATTCCCACTGAGATAAGATTTAAAAAAGCATTATTGCCAGAACACCATTATAAATATTAATGTGGATTTTAGGAAGGAAGAAAAATCCTGGGGAAGCCTGCACTCAGGAAAGAGCAGGGAGTAAGAGCATTATAAATCTCTTTTATTAAGTCTTTTGGATTTATTAAGAATATTAACCACATCTCTAAATATATATTTTGCTTAAAAAATTTTAGGGACTTCTCCTTACATTGATGTTGACTATGAGTTAATGCACATTAGAAATTCACAACCAGGAAAGATATCAAACCAGAGAAAAGTCACTCTCTTCTCCAAGCTTATATGAACTTTTCTGGCTCAAGCATAATCCCAGCAACATGTATTATGTTGTAGTTATGAAAAGAAATGACATCATTTATTAAAACTAAATGGAAATGTGATGGAGATGTCCTGGGTCACACGATTTTTATGTAGAGATAAGAAAAGATTGCGACTTTCCTCATACTTTTTCGTTAGGAGAAAGTTTTTTCTCAAAGTAGGTGATTTATCTTGAAAGAAACTCAAGTAGCTTTCACAAAGTTATTAAATTTCAGCAACATACTGTTATACTTTGGGACCTTTCTGAGGACCAGAATTTAGACACGTCTCCAACAAATCATCGTTTAAATGTTCCCTGAACTAAGATAGCTCACTTGCAGGCTGCTCAAAGTATTCAATTTTGGAACAAAGGAGAAAAGCACATGTAAGCCATGGATGTAGGAAGTACAGGCCAGAAAAGACTATTGCTCCTAGGTGGGTCCTTGGCCAATCGTGGCAACTGGGCAGTTAGAAAAACATCATTGGGAATTGCGATTAGCAAACTTTTATCAAGTACTCAATTGCACTCAACTGTGCTTTCCATACCTTGTTTTATTTAATCCTCAAAATAGCCCTGTGAGGTAAGTATGAGACTCAGGTAGACACATAATTCTCCAAGGGTGCACAGTTCCTATGCTATGATTCCAGAAGTCCTGCTCCTGTCACCACTACACATGCAAGTTCTCTGTATAAATTTCAATAAACTGGGCTTTGAATCACAGGGACTTCCTTTCATTTTCCAGGCACAGGCTGAGCCCTTCAGGTTAAAGGATAGCTGTGAGAATGGAGTGAAAGGTTGTACAGATATCTGAGCCTCAGGAATGTTAAAAACATCGAAACAACAAATAGAACAAAGCATTGTGTAAATTGTGAAATGCAAATATTGATTTCTATCATTTGGCACAGGAGACTTTGATAATGACACTGAGTTTGCAGCCTGCCATCCATAAAGATACCCATGGGGGAGGTTTTAAAGGGTTTTCTCTACTTTTTAGAGTGTGCCTCAACTTTGAAATTGCTGAGGAGGGCTTGGGAGAGGGGTTTGCTCAGGAGCCTACCTGAGCCCCAGCCTTTTCCTGGGCTGCTGATAAACGCAGGACCCTGTCACAAGGCTGAATCTGTGCTTTCATGGGGCCCAGCTGGGCCCAGGGGCCTGTTTCCCTCCACTCCTCCTTGATTTTCTCCCTTGTCTTTCACCACCTCTTCCCCTCACCCTGCTGAAAGTCAAAAAAGTGAGCACAAACAATTAGAAAAAAAGAATAAAGAGACATGAGAACTGATAATAAAATTACATTAAACCTCTATTTGGAAACTGCACTAAATTGTGCCCAGAGAAACTGGCTGTTAGGAGCAGAGGCATAAAATGCCCCCCGAGGACCCAAAGGACCCAAATCTTACCTGCAGAAATGACCTACTCGTCCTGTGCGTGAGTTCTCATTGGGATCGAAGCAAACAGAGCTCCTGTCTGCTACTAGAAGCCGGTTCTTAAATGAAATTGCTTTTATATGTCCACCCACACTTTTTACTGTCTCCTTGGGTGCCAGGTAAAGGAGCACCAGCTGTGAGGAGTTGCCTGAGAGGTTACCTGTGTTTTTCCTCTGTTGACTGCAATGTCTGACATGCCTCTTGTGCTTTCAGTTCCCACAGTAGTCTGAAAGCACACGTTTAAAGTAATTTGTAGGCGTAATACTGCCATTATCATTAGCCCTCCCGTGGGTATATTGAAATCTTTACATCAGCAGAACAGAAATACATTTTTTAGCTTAGTTAGGAAAATGTGAAACTCAGTTGCTGACTCATCTAAATAATGTGATGATGATACATTATTTTCCTCATATTTTTATCATGAAAAATTTCAAACATAAAGAAACTTGAAGAAATAAGCCATAAGTGTTCCAAGAACCTATGCTTAGACCAAATGTTTGTTAATATTTTACCGTATTTACTTTCTATTGCCTCCTTTTGGAGAAACATTTAAAAGTAAGTTGCAGAAATGACACACCTACAAGTACCCAGCACTCATCTCTGAAGAAAGTTATCATATATAACCAAAATCAAAGTATTATACCTAATAAAATCAACAATTCTATAATACCATTTAATAATCCATATCTAAATTTCCTCACCGTCCCAAAGATCCAATCAAGTTTCATGTACTGCAGTTGGCTATGAGGGCCCTTTAATAACCTTCTGCCTAGAAAAGCTCTTCATCTCAAAAAATTTTTCAATGTACATATCATTGATTTTTTGAAAAGTCCAGGCCAGTTGTCTTATAAGATGTCCCGTATTCTCTCATTGTCTGACTTTTCTCATGATTTCATTTAACTGGATCTCTCTACCTTGTACCTTCTGCAAGCTTCAGGTAAGATTTAGAGTCTTGATTATATTCAGATTAAACACTTTTTTTGGCAAGAAAATAACATACATGCTGTTGAATACTTCATATTGTCACAATGTCTGGTGTCTGGCTGTCCCAATATTAAGATGCTAAATTTAGCCTTTAGGGGAAGGCAGCAACTACAGACTCTTCATTATAAAGGCACGTTTTCCAGTTACAGTTACTAGTAGTTTGTGGGATGGCACTTGGGTATCATGTATCCCATGTAACTGTATTGCTTTCTACAGCCTTTCAACTAATGATTTAAAAATATATAGACTTTATTATTTGGAGCAGTTTTAGGTTCACAGCAAAATGAAATGAAAGCACATAAAGTTCCTACATACTTCCTCCCCTACCAGGATGGCAGATGTGTTTGTCTTTCCCATCCAACCCTGCTGATGGTGGTTTAAACTGCATGTCCTAGGATCCATTCCCTTTTCTTGCTAGTCCATGGCCTCAAAAAATCTTTTAGAAAAGGTATTTACCCCAAAGACTTGAAAACACATATTCGAAAAGATATTGGCTCACTGACGTTCATAGCAGCGTTATTCACGGTGGCCAGGACATGGAAGTAACCGAAGTTTCCTATGACAGATGATTAGATAAAGAAGCTGCGGTACATACATACAATGGAATATTACTCAGCCATGAGAAGAGATGAAATACTGCCATTTGCAATGACATAGATGGACCTTGAGATAATCATGCTAAGAGAAATAAGCAAGACAGAAAAAGTTGAAAACCACATGATATCAAATCACTTACATATGGTATATAAACCTAAAAGCTACAAACAGAGACTCATGGACATGGACAATCGACTAATGGTTACTGGGGGCTGCGGGGAGAAGGTAAGTATATGGGGTAAAAGTGGTAAAATACATGGTGACAGAAAGAAATCTAAGTATGGGTGGCAAACACTTAATGCAATATATATATGCCTTTTATGGAATTGTACACCTGAAACTTACTGGATTTTATCAACCAATGTCACCATAATAAAAAATAAAATAAAATGAAATAAAAATAAAAAAAGCTTTCAGTCATTAAAGTTTTTGATGAACAGGATAGTCAGTTTTTAATAGAATGAAATGCTCAGTCTCTCTGACTCCACCTTGTTCAAGTCTGCTTCATTTCCATGCCCTTCAGGATAATAGCTCCTGCTTTAGACATGCTAATTATTACAGGAATTCATCTAGGGGCTTGAGTTTTTACAAAAATGGTCCTTCCCATTTTCTCTTCTCTTTACATAAAAAAACCCTGAACTCTGTACTTTCTTAAGATGGATTTGAGAATTAGGTCTCCCATTTTCTCTGTTGGTGCCTTCTACATCAGTTAACTGTTCCTTACTCCATGCTCTGATGTTTTGAGTTTGAGCCTTTTGAAGCATCAGGCACACAGGCTGTGGATGGGTAACAAGTTCAAATATTGCACCCTGCCTCACGTCTTTGGGTGGCGTCAGGACACTGTAGGGTCTGTGGGTCCTCTCATTGGGTGAGTTTCTCTACAGCTTTTGCTGCGGATATAATTTGCCATTTTACTGTTGTGGGCTTCTGCTTGTTAGATAGTTAGACATGAGTGTCGGGGGAACAATGGAACAAAGGCCCAGCCCAGAGATTGCCCAGAGACCACCTAGAGAACACCTCCTTGGTAGTTAAGGAATCACTCCTGCAGCCTGAGAGGACAGGAGGGCCACAAACCTATAGCTGGTTTAGTCCAGCCACAGACATGCAGAAAGTACTACCCTAACCTGCCCATAGCCTCAGCTACGTTATACCATCATTACACAAGCATGCCTATGCCTGGAAGTTCATGAATCTGATTAAAACTGACTGAAATCTGGTTGAGCACATGTGCAGTAGGCAGGGTGTTATATAACAGCCTAATGTCTAGCAAAGTGACCTCACTTGACAATCACCTAGGAATGCCTTTGTTATGGCCCCTCCGGGCCCTAATACAGACCTCCCTCTTCCATAGGGTTAGAACTCTCCTGTTTATAAAAATAAATTTATTTATTTAAATTAGTTTTTAGTATACAGTACATTGGTTAGACATCTATACTGTTCAGAAAACAATTCCCTCAATGGCTTCCTCCCTCCCTTGGCCCTCCACTTAACCATCATATATATGCTAACTGCATTCCCTGTGAGAGCCCTCTTTGCTATAACTTATTCCTCATACAGGGCATATTTTTGTTTCCTTGTTGTTATAGCCAGTTGTGGGCGTGACCTGTTTCTACCTCAGAATGTGTCTTTGATAAATCTTACATAGCTCTCACTGTGCTGGAACGATCTCTGTTTGCATCAGTGAAAAGAACTGAGCATCTCCAGTGTTATTGGGGCAGTGCCAGAGTTCAGATCTCCCATGTGGTAACATACAGTGTCTCCTGCTAGGGTCTCCACTAGGTTCTGCCCCTTAGAGGCCAGGTCACCTTGAAGCTGTTGCCCACCAGCAGTTTCCTCGATTTCCTCCCCCACCCCCTCAGTATCTCGATTTCCTCACTTTCCTCTCTCAGTAGGCCTTTCCCTCAAAACACAGTTGTTCTCTTCTGTATTGGGCCCATTGTCTTTGCTTCAGGCCAGGATCTTTCCTTTCCTATGCAAGGTCTTTCAGGATCAATTTTGGGAAGCTCATAAAATGTTTGTCACCCATGTGTAAGTCTTAATCATAGCCTTCAAAGGCCTATTTTGCAATTCAAAGCCCTAAACTGGACTCTGTTCTGATGAAGTAATTTTCCCTAATTTACTTGGGCAATAAACCTGGAGGCATGGAACCTCTCCCCTAGAAAAGCTGCCTTTGCAATGTTTTAGTTTCAGCTGCTGGGATCCAGGAGAGTCAGGGGACCAAGGCTGGTGACTGAGGGTGTACTACGGTGATACCATTTATGTTTAACTGTTACCTTCCATTTGTTACTGAAAAGTGATATCATAGATGCCATGCCTTAGGAGAAGAGATTCCATGTGAGGAAAAACCCAGAAGTAACATTATCAAAGCCTCATCGTGAGGACACTTGCCCTAGCCCTGGTGTAAGGATGCAGGACACTAAACATCAGAGGGCAGAAAAGTTCACCTAGGGGAGGGGGCCAAATCCAACTGCCTTCGGAGGAGAGCCAGCAACCCTGAGAACTCCTCTTGTTTTACCACCTAACACCCTGAGCTTCCATCCAGCAGCTGGGTTAGGGTCCAGCGTCTTCCATCAGGGGTTGGAATCTGCATCAATGGCTATTTACATTTAAATTGTAATTAAAATCAAATAAAAAAATTTTGGTTCTCAGTCACAGCAGCCATATTTAAAATGCTCCATCACTGCACACGGCTCGTGGCTGCCATGTCGGGTGACAGATTTAAACAGATTTCCCCTTGCAGAGAGTCCCCTTGGACAGCACTGGTTTAGAGCCCTTTAAAACCAAAGAAGACCTGTGTAACCCAAACGGGGCAGGCTGTGGGAGAAGACTGTAACTGTCTCGAGAAAAGGCTGCTTCTAAAATTAAGAAGTTTTAGCAACAGCAAAGCTTCTTGGATTTTTTCCCCCTGGATTTAACTCTGTTCTTTTTCTAAATTTGTTCCTTGACCAAATCTTGGTTTACCTTGGTCCAATCCCTGTTTGTGAACGAGTGTAATGACTTGGTCTTGCCAGTAATCTTTTTTAATTAAAAAACAACCTTTTTATGTAAACTTTTTCTGTAAAAGCAGTTATTTGTTCATTATCAATTAGCAAAAATAAGAAAATAAAACAACTATATCCCTAACACCCAAAGTTTACGACACTCTCATATATAAGTGTATATCCACCTTGCTCAAGCACACATACACACACTACACACATAAATATTATAACACAAAGTTGTTTTGTAGCTTGTTTTAGAAGTGAACAACCTCCAATTTTGCATCTCAAAATTTTACACCCAGTCCATATTTGAATTTCTGCAACTGACTCCCAAATATCTTTTTCAGCAGTTTATTCAGATTGAAATCCAATCAAGAAGCATGTAGTGTATCCATTGCTTTGTGCTTCAGTTCCTTTTAATTAAACACAGGTTCTGTATTGCTGAAGAATAATTAATGCTAGATATTGCAGCTGACAAAGGCTGACATGTCACTTGCTTAAGTCAACAAAGGTTGGGTGGTCCTCTCCCATGTTGCATTTGGCCATTTGGATCTGAACAGTGGCCTCCAAGAGAAGAATGAAGGAGGGCCACTGGCTCTCAACTGCCTTGGTCTAGAATTGACACACACTTTAGCCGGAACTGGCTGCACAATTCCAGCCTAGCAGCAAGGAAATTTGGAAAAAATAAGGGAGCACCTGAAATTGTACTGATCATGTCATTGTCATAAACTTCTCTCTTTTTAAGCTCCTGACACCGGCATGATGAAGAGGTTCAGGTGCTATCCCATGGGTTGTCACATCTTTGAATTTTTCTGGTTGCTTCTTCATGGTACAATTTAGGCTGTTCTTCTATATCCTGGATTTCTTATAAACTAGAAGTTGAATATAAAAGCTTAAGGTCAACATTTATATTTAGGCAAATGATAGGTCATATGTGATATTATTGTATCACATCAGAAAATTTAAATATCTGATTAATTTAGGTTATAACGCTGAGATTGCTGGATTAGTGTAATGAGCATCTGGTTACTTCATTAGACAGTTATATTCTCCCATTAATGAGTAGTAAACGTAAACCTAATAAATTTAAGGCTGACAATACTTGTATGAGCCAATAATCTTATTAGGTGTTACAAAATGATGATTCTCTAATTTGATCATTCCTTCTATTTTGGTGGCTAGATTTCTTCTGTAAAGATCTGTCTTCCTTTTGGTTTTCTTTATATACAGTGTGTGGTGGTTTAAAAAATAATTTTCCTTCTACTTTGTAAATTCTTCTAGCTGGACTAGTTAATCAAATTAACAGATTAACAGGAGAAAATGTCCAAAGTTTATTATACAAATGTACATTTGGGGTAAAAAAATGAGACCAAAGGACAGATTGGACAGTTAAGGTTTATGTGTCAATCTGGTGTTAAGGAGAAGAGGGTGGTGGTGGTGTGTTTTGGGACTTAGAGCAGGAAAGCAATTCATATGTGGCTGAAAAAAACAAATGTTTGGTAAATATATGTTTGCTGGGCCATCTTTAACAATGGTATAATTCTGATATGCATAGATTTTATTAGCACACTTTAGTTAAGTCACACTAGTCACCAAAAGCATGGTTCAAATTTCAGTTACTATGGTATATTAACTATGAGTAATTGCATTAAGTGCAAACTTTGCTGTTAGCATGTATGTCAGTCTGCAAATCATTACATCAATAGCAGACATATATCATAATCTGTGACCTATCACACCACTTCTTTCATAGTCTCTTGGTTATGGGTCACTATGTATCTATTAATAAGTTCACACACAGACAGCAATGTATGTAGTTACATTAACTATTCTCTCAGCAATAAACCCCTGTGACATAATTGAAAGAGGAAATTGGAAGCAAAGAAAATGAAAACTGATAACATTGAAAATTAAATTAGATGAGATTAGAAGGTTTGAAAATGGTGACATTAAAGTGAAGACAGGATGAGACCTCGGCCTGTGTATTTTGGTACAAACCATATTGAAATGTTCTATGAATATCAAAGACAAAGTAAAGATGCTTCAACATCTTTTAGTTTAAATTATGCTATGAATAGAAAGCTGCTTATAGTTGAAATAGAGTGTTTACTTCTAACTTGGAATGGAGACTATAAAAAAAAGCAACTCAAATAGTTTAGCTAGCATGCAAGCCAAAGTGTTAAAGTTGGTTGTCACACTGAAAGAAAATAGTTACAAGGAGAGTGAAGAAGAGCCCTTTAGGCCAATATGTACTGGCTTCAACATCTCAGCAGTTGGCCTAAACTAATGAACGTGAAGCTATCTGCTGACCCTGCTAGTGTAGATAAAGATGCTGCTATGAAGTTTGTACCCAGATTCTAAGGGATGGTTAAGGCAGGTGGTAATGATCATCGCATATTTATTTGTGATCAGACAAGTCTTTTTTTGGAAGGTGCAATAGGTTGAAAGATGGCCCCAAAGATATGTTTATATCTTAATTCCTGGAGCCTTTGAATATTACTGTGGCAAAGGATGTGATTAAGGAGAGAATGTTGAGAGGAGGAGATTATGTTATATTAACTTGACTGAGTCCTAAATGCAATCACAATGTATAAGCATACCTCAGAGATATTGTGGTTTCCGTTCTAGACTACCACAATAAAGTGAATATTGCAATAAAGTGAGTCACATGTATTATTTGGTGCACATAAAAGTTATGTTTATACTGTACTGTAGCCCATTAAGTATACAACAGCATTATACCATAGCATTATGTCTGAAAACAACATATATACCTTAACTAGAAAATACTTTATTGCTAAAAACTGCTAACCATAATCTGAAAAATGATACCAATAGATTTGCTTGATGCAGGGTTACCACAAACCTTTAATTGTAAAAACACAGTGTCGGCAAATTGCAATAAAATGAAGAGCAATGAAATGAGGTACACCTGTATACTCATAAGAGACAGGTACAGAGAGAGTTTTGAGAAACACACTGAGAGGAGGACAGACATGCTTACAAAGAATAGGCTGAGAAGAGGAGGCGATGTGACCTCAGAGACAGATTGGTGTGATGTAGCTGCAAGTCAAGGAACATGGTGTGGATCCAGAAGAAGCTCTGAAAGACAAGAGACAAACTGTCCTCCACAGCCTCATGAAGGGCGTGTGGGCCTGTCAACGTGATTTCAGACTTCTTGCCTACAGACTGTGAAAGTATTTCTTTCTGTTATGTTTGTAATAAATACTACCTGGTTTGCAATAATTTGTCATGATATCCCTAGAACAGTAGGGACTTGAATAACTGAGGATTCTGATATCTGTGGGATGTCCTGGAACCGATCACCGTGTAGACAGAAGGAAGCGACTATATACCTACTAGACATAGCAGTTTTTAGTATTTTCTTATTTCTCACTTTTGTACTTATTTTTATAAATACAAATATGTGTGTTTGCATGTGTGTATTAGCATACTTATATTCTTAGTTCGCATTTATTCCACATACAGAGATAGCCTGTATACATCCTTTGTGCTTTGATATTTTTGATATTTGGAAAGATATTCCTGTGACATTTACATATTAGTACATAGAGACCTTGCTCTTTTTATTTTCTTTATTGCTAGTTTCTTTTTGTCATTGTTTTAATAATTTTTTATTAAAATTATTATGTATGTCAATTATAGTTGACATGCAATATTATATTAGTTTCAGGTGTACAATATAGTGGTAGACATTTATACAACTTATGAAGTGATCACTGATAAATCTAGGACCCATTTGACACCATATGTAGTTATTACAGTATTATCAACTACATTCCTTATGGTGTACTTCACATCCCCATGACCGTTTTGTAACTATCAATTTCTACTTCTTAATCCCTTCCTCCCCTCACCCACCCCCCTAATTCTCTACCATCTGGCAACCATTATAATGTTCTCTGTATCTATGAATTTATTTATTTTGTATTTTAGATTCCACAAATAAGTGAAATCATATGACATTTGTTTTTCTCTGACTTATTTCACTCAGCATAACAGCCTCTAGGTACATCCATGTTGTTGCAGATGGCAAGATTTCATATTTTTCATGGCTGAGTAATGTTCCCTTGCATATATGTAACACCTCTTCTTTATCCATTTATCTATTGATGGACACTTAGATTGCTTCCATATCTCGGCTATTGTAAATAATGCTGCAGTGAACATATAGATATGTAAATCTTTTTGAATTAGTGTTTTAGGTTTCTTTGGATAAATACCCAGAAGTAGAATTACTAAAATCTGTATCTTGACAAGTGCACATGTACCCCAAGGTCTGCAGAATGAGACTCATCATTTTCGTAACCTGTATTTTGTCCAGAACGACAGTGCTGTGTTTCCCCCTGGCCACATAGCTGGTGTTGCCCCAGATACCGTACTGTGGCTTCTGAGCTCCAATTACACAAGCTATTACAGGTCCATGGATCACACCCACTCACAACTTGAAGTCATTGAAGGAGTGTTTGCTGATGGCATTCAGTTTCACCACCAGCGCAAAAGCAAACTTCACCATGCTGCCTACGTGCACATGTTGCCTCTTGGGCTCTTGGTTGTGCTCTACCACAGTCCAACTTTAAAAGTAAAGGAATTCGCATATTTTTTTTTCTGATAATTGCATAGTTTTATTTTTTACTTTTAGATCTTTGATAATTAGGTTAAGTGATATAAACTATAGCAGAGAGCTCAGCAATATCTAATAATGTCTAGATGTATCTATCCTTTGGCTCAACAATCCATAATTCACATATTTGTGGTATGAAGTGTGGGTTTGGTTTTACTCTCTTAAATGATCTCCTACTTTTCAATCCTCACACTTGTGATTTCTCTTTTCAGGTGAATTGATTGATGCTCCCAGGACAGCATTAAGTAGCAGTGGTAATAGTGGGCATTCTTGCCTTGCTTTTGCTTTTTGTGCTTTCTCATTAGATTGGATGATTTGCTAACAGTTCAAATATGCCTCTGATCTAAATCAGGGCTCACTTGCAGCCATTCTCCATCCCACACCCATGATGGATGTAGTTATCCAGTATCTATTAAACCCTGACATAGCCCGTCAACCCTTACTATCTAGATATTAATCACACTCAACAACCGGTGAAGTCTATGTACCATCTCATAACTGAACCAAGTGTGGCTGTAAAAATTGCATTTTGAGTCACATTTTTAAACCAGAAGACACAATGAAGAATAATTTTTAATGTGACATACCTGCTAGGTTTATTTAAAGCATAATAATTCATGTTGCTTTTCAGGTAACATGTTAAGATTCAGTTAGGTGAGACCAAGGCCAGCTTCCTTCTTCACCCTGCCCTCCACCCTGCCCCCAAAATACATACTTGTGTCCTCTGTCCAATCATAGCTCAGATTCTGTCTCCTCCATACAACACACATAACACCTCTTTTTCTGAATTATCGTCTGACCTCATCACTTTTATTTAGAGTTGGTACTTAACTCTAAATAAAAATGTTCATTGTCTTCCCAACTAATTTATAAGCCATTTATTTATTCAACAAATGTTTTTCAAATGCCTACTTGTTGAAACCTGTGTGATAGGCTCCTGGGATACAGCTATGATGAAGTGCCGAGGATCATTTTTTTCTTAGAAGTTTCGTGGAAGACAAATAGACAACAACTAATTGAGAAAAAATATTTAATTTAAATTATGGGATGGAGGAAACTGCATTGAAATTAGAGAATCTAAAATAGATATTACTTAGCAAGATGTATGTACTTTGTTACCCTGTAGCACTTTTTTTGTATGATAGATATACAATAGATATATTTATTAACTGAATAATGAGCAAATCAGGATTTATGTAATCTCTACAGCATTAACATGAATCCAAATTCTTGTTGTCAAATGAAGGAAAAATGACAATAGGTTTTAAAATAAACATTAAGTACAAGAATTTCTTATACTTAAAGTTTAGTATATGTAGCTAGGAGGCTTCTTTTCACCTTCTGGAATTTTCTAAAATGTGTCTCATGATTCTGAAGTGGAATTATAAGACAGTTATGGATCTTTTGAAGTTATTTATCTTTTGCCACATGGTGCCAAATCAGATTAAAATTCAACAGTCAGCCAAACACTAAAAAAAAGCATTTGCTATGATGATACGGGATACTTGATTAAATGATTCATATTTTGAGCCATTGTGAAATCTTGTAATTGCACCAATCATTTTTGAAATTCTTACAACAGAATAGGTACAAGGTTAATTGTAGCAAATACGTTTTGCTTGACCTGGTTAGACTAAACTAAAAATGATAGTAGAGAATTAAATAAAACTCATTTTCAAGAAATCTTTTTTTTTGACAATACAAATGTACATCTGACCCACTCTAATAAAATTTACAGTGGCACTCTACCTTATCGGAATACCAGGCTTTGTATTTATGTAGTATTCTATTTTCCGTAGAGCACAAAGAGCTTTTGAAATATCAATTGTAAGAATGCTCAAAATGAAGTTGATCACTACCAGCCCTCCATAATTGACCAGGAAATAATCCTGAGCTTGGGAAGGTCCTGCATAGGTGACACAAGTGAACCAAAGCTGGACCCAAAGCTGGACCCTTTTTCTCTCACAGCCTAGCACTCTTTCCATCATAACACATCTGACAAATTTACACAATTAAATATCTATAAACTTAAAAACATGCCTGTAGGTAAAAACAAAACCCTTTAAAGAGAAACAGGGGTTATGGAATGTAACATTCTATAGCAATTCAGAATTGGTAAATTCCAAAGGCTTAAGGACACAAGAGAGTTATGTTTTGTTAAAATAACATACTGAAATTGCTGCACTTGTGTTTTTATTTAGAAAACATGATCTCTTTCCTAGAGTGGAGTATTCCTCCATGTGAGCAGATACAAATATTGTGATAGTATATTTCGATGCCCTCTAAGAACCTAAGGGGAGAGCCAGCATAATGAGAGAGAGGCCTTGTTTCCACTAATCACAGTGTATTTTGAAATGGTCAATTTCAAATTACACATTACAAATAGCAACTGTGCAGTGTATAGGCACTTGAAGTCTCAGTAAAGTTGAAGTGCAGATATAGTGGGAGAGGAAGAGGATATGAAGTTCTGAAGGTTGAACTCAAATTTTGGGTGTCTCGGGGATTTCAAATCCCCTCTGATCCCACAGGGATCTCATCAGTCATTTTTCTATGTTCCTGACAAGTGTGACTATGCACATAGCTAACCATCCAGAACGATCTGGTCAGACCACAGGTGCCAGCCCAAGCATGGGCGCTGCTTCTCTACTACCTTTCCTTCTCCTCCAATCTTGGGTTCTTTTCTTTCTTGCTTTTACCCCTAATGTATTTCCTCACTTTTATTTTATTTTATTTATTTTTATGTATTAGGGATTTCTGTCTTCTCTGTCATTGCATGCTCAGTACCAGCAACTGTATGGTTAGGACCCCAGCAAGAAATACTCAAATTAAGATAATTCAAGTGGAGTTGAATAAAGAAACTATTTATAGAGATGTGGACAGGGTTTGGGAAAGCCATGCAGAAGAGTGCAGTAGCCAGTGGCTGGAAAGAGCAGGCCACTTTGCCACTTCAATTCTAAAAGCGTAAAGGAAGGAGAGTTACCAGAAGTGAGGGCAGAAAGGCAGTATGCAGAGGGCTCCCTCTGGAATCTAAGGCCTTTAGTCCAGGGGTCCGGTTAGCCTGTGGAACCTTGCAGGAAGGAAGCTGTAGGTGTAAATAGCCCACCATTTACTCTCCTACTATTTAGTGTTTCCATTTAGTGAAACCCAACAGGAAGTCAGAGACCAATACATCCCATTGCTGTAATCCACTCAGAAAGCCTCCTGGAAGCACAGAGAAATGTGCAGAAGATGGAAGGGAAAACGAAAAATACTTCACACAGAGGCTGTTTATCAGACAGTCACTCACAAGCGTATAATGAAGCCCGGTGACTTTAAGAGGCAAGTTGTGGCCTTACATTCAGGCAAAGTTGGACTGTTTCCTCATAATGGCTTCTGAATTTTGGTATGCTTTGCTTTGCCTCAGTTCTAAACTCCTGTCCCTCCTCTTCCCCTCCCTTCTCCAATATCTTCTAAGAAAGCTTGATTTTGATTTTGTGACCTATTACCACTTTGAATACTTTTCAAATAGGCACAACCTAGAAGAATATTCAATAAATATTTGTTAAAGAAATGTATGGGCAAAGCTAATTTGGTCCTGTCTCAACTGATCTTTTGTTCATCCTGTCACTCTGGTTCGGTCAGCAGTCTTGCTTCCTATAATACAGGTTCTTCACTGGGTCTCACTGCTTTCCTTAGGTTATATATTTTTATTTTGACACTATCTTGATTTGGGTGGGAAGAGATAACTTCTGGGTAGATCGACCTGAGAAGATTCAAGTGCTGGAAACAATGAATTTTCTACTTTTTTCCCTATTGTTTTAAGAATTTGGAAGTTTATTTTCAGTGTAGCTATTATGTTAAGTCTTTATATGGCAGAAGGTGTGGCTCTTATTTAACTCTTATATGTTTGGAGACCATTTTAGTACTTATTGCTTTTTTGCTCTAGACAGAAAATCCTTTATAAACTTTTAGAGTTGGATAAATGTCAAAATATCTCTTAAGAAAGGAGAGGGTGGGTACAGATTGTAATATATAAGCCTCACATACTGAAGTTCTAGTTTTAATGAACTTGATGAAAGGTCTAAGGTTGACCTGGGGGATTGGTTCATGAACTGAGTTAAGCTCCAGCTGTTCTTTCAGCTCTTCATGGGACTTGGGATGACACCTGAGAATGGGTACTGGGGAAGACCTGGAGCTCATGGTTGTTGCCATCCAGGATTAGGCACTTGGACAGTTTTAGAAAGAGCAGTACAAGGACTTGGAAAGTCTGCTCATGAGTTATGGCCACATATCAATTTTGAGATATTTTAAATGACATATCCCTGGGAAAATAAAAGAAAGAGAGGGGCAGTTGATTTCCACAGCTATCCCTAGATGTTATCTGTTCTCTTTTGCTATGGATTAATTACATGCCCTGGAAGTGGACTGCCTAGGTTAGAACGCTGGTATTCCAGTTACTAACTATGTAACCTTGGACAAGTTACATAGCTTCTTGTGCTCTAAAAAGGAAGATATTATTACCTAACTTATATGTTTTCTGTGAGAAGAAATTAGATAATACAAGTAAAATGCTTAACCATGTTTGGCACAGACATAAAGTTCTGAAAAAAAAAATGTTAACAGAGCATTAATGAGCTATGGGACAACTTCAAGGAGATAAATATATGTAAATTTGTAATCTCCTAAGGAAGAGGGGAGGGACAAAATAAAATATTTGAAGATATATAGGCCAAAAGTTATCCAAATACAATGAAAGCTATAAACCCACAGGTTCAATGAATGCAACAAATCACGATAAGAAGAAAAATGAAGAAAAAAACACCAAAGCACATAATAATCAAATTGCTGAAGGCAAGTGATATAGAAAAACTCTTAAAAGCAGCCAGAGGAAAAAAAGACATCTTTAGAAACAAAATACTTTTTCAGACATACAAAATGTAAAAGAATTTATCACCACCAGACCTGAACTACAAAAAATGTAAATTATTAGAGAAAGTCCTGCATGCAAAAAGAAAATGATACCAAGTGAAGATCTGACTCTACACAAAAGAAGGAGAATAATGGAAGTAATATATTTCTTTCTTATTTTTAACCATCTTTAAAAAATAATTCTCATGTAAAGCAAAAATAACAATGTATTATAGGGTTTATATCATAGGTAGAAGTAAAATGTATGACAACAATAATGTTATGGTTAGGAGAGGCATAGTGAAAGTATACTATTGTAAGGTGTGTGAAATGGTAGATTGCATGAAAGTAGACTGACAAGTTAAAGAAATATCTATAGTGCTTTAGCAACCATTAGAAATAAAACAGATTACCTAATAAGCCAACAAAGGCAATAATACTAGTAGTTAAAAATACTCAGTCAATCTAAAAGTAAGCAGTGAGAGAGGAAAAAGAATAAAGAACAAATGAGACAACTATACAACAACTAGCAACATGGCTAATATAAATTTATTCATATAAATAATCACATTGAATATAATGGTCTAACTACCAATTAAAAAGCAGAATTCTCACATTGGATAAAGAACTATAAGACCAAACTATCTGTTGGGTCTATCAGGAAAACACTTTAAATATAAAGATACAAATAGTTTAAAGGTAAAAGGATGGGAAAAGATATACTGTCCTAATACTAGTTTTTAAAAAGCTATAATGGCTATATTAATATCAGACAAAGTAGATATCAGAGCAAGGAATAAAGAGGGTTATTTCTTAATGATAAAGGAATCAATCAATTAAAAGTATATAACAACCATAAATATTTATATGCCTAATAACAGATCTTCAAAACTACATGATGTGAAACCAAATAGAACTGCAAGGAGAAATAGATAAAGTGACAATAATAGTCAGAAATTTGATACCCCACTCTCACCAATTGATAGAACAAAGAAACAGAAAATAAATATGGATACAGAAGACCTGCAACACTATCAACAGATTTGATCTAAATGACATTTAGAGATGATTTATTCAACAGATGCATAATACATAGAATATTTACCAAGAGAGACCATGTTTTGGGCCATAAAATAAGTCTCATAAACTCATATGAAGTGTGTTCTCTGATCACAGTGGAATTAAATTAGCTATCTGGAAAACATTCACATATCTGGATACTAAATTACACACCTCTAAAAAAACATGGGTCTAAGAGAAAACCAGAGAGAAATTAGAACTTTGAACTGAATAAAAATGACAATTTGACATCGAAATTTGAGATGCAGATAAACCAGTGCTTCAAAGGGAATGTACATGATTTTGGTAAAACATCCATTCCTCTTAAAAACTTTCAGCAAATTAGGATTATAAAGAAAACTTTTCAACAATTATGAAAAACCTATAACTAAGACCATACTCAATATTGAAAGACTAAATATTTTCTCTCTAAGGTATGGATTAAGGTAAGGATGTCCACTATTACCATTTTGTGGAGGTTCTAGCCAGTGCAATAAAGTAAGGAAATGAAATAATGTGCAAACAAATTTGAAAAAAAGAGCTCGAAATATCTCTATTCACAGATGACATGGTTGTCCATGTAAAAAATCCAAGGAAATCTACAAAAAATGCTACTACAACTAAAAGATGTAAAATGATACAACCACTTTGGAAAAGAATTTGCAACAAGAGTTCATTAAAATGTTAAATATACATCTCTCATACCAGTCAGTCATTCTTTTAGGTATTTATCAAAGAGAAATGAAATCAAAGTCCATAGAAAGACTTGTGCATGAATATCCAAGATAGCTTTATTTACAATAGCCTCAAATTGGAACCAATAAAAGATCATCAGCAGGTAAATGGAGAAGCAAATTGTTGTCCATCATTAAAGAGAATAAAAAGGAATGAATTACTGATACATGTGACACCATGGATGAATCTCAAAACAAGTTTTCTGTTTGAAAGGAGCTAGACAAAAAAAAGTGTATTAAATACATTGTATATTATTGCATTTACATAAAATTTTAGAAAATGAAAACTGTTGTTAGATGAAAGAAATATGGTAGATGGGGATAGGCAGGGTTGGAAAGGAAAGAAAGAATTACAAAGTGGCACTGGAAAACATTTAGGCACTGGAAATCATTTTGATTTTGATGATAGTTTGACAGTTGGATACATATGTCAAAACTCACGAAAATTTCCACCTTTAATATGTAGTTTATTATATATTAATTATACACTAATAAAACCATTACAGTTTTACTAGCTCTATAAAGAGAACTGAGTAGCTCATTTTCCTCTTTTGCAATTTTTAGAAAGTTTTGACTTTAGCACTATTTACCCACTGAATTTTCTGCCTCTTCCTAGAATTTGTATTTCACTTTAAAAAATATAAAATTTACTTTCTGAAATAGTTCATACTGATTATTATTAATGTTTTAGGGGCACAAAAGAGGTAAATTCTAAAAAAGTCTCAATGTTAATTATACTGAAGAACTTTCTTGTTTGCCTATTTCTGGATTTATTTTCTTTCCTTTTACCCTTTCCTTTTCCTCTCACTATTCTTGCTGAAGTACATCCTTTATCATTATCTCCCAGAAAGAGCTATAAATGTTCCTGATATTTGTACTACCCAAAGTGTCTCAATTTTACATTCCTAAATACTAGTTTAACTAAATATAGGATTTTGGCTTGAGTCTCTCCACCCCTCTCACCCCTTCTCTTAGTTTTCACGGGATATTTCCAATGTCTTTTAGCATATATTATGTCTGTTATAAAATCTTCAGTCTGTCCCTTATTCCTTTGGAGGTAATTTCTCTTTTGTCTCTGGTAGATATATTTTGGTGTACATTATGGATTTACTTTTATGTAACCTGCTTGGCACCCTCTTCATGTTTTCTATCTTTGGATTAAAATCTTTCTTTAGTCTCACTAATTTTCAGTCATTGAATTTCTAAATAACAATTTATTAAGATGTAATTGACATGCCTTAAAATTCACTTTTTAAAGTGTACAATTCAGTCATTTTCTTTTACTATATTTTTTGCCAATTTACGCAACCATTACCACTATCTAATTTCAGAACATCCTTTTTCAACTCAAAAAGGGACCTTCGAACTATTAGCAGTCACTCTCCATTCGCTGTCTCTCCCCAAATCCTGACAAACACTCATCTGCTTTCTGTCTCGCTGGTTTTATCTATTCTGGAGATGTAATATAAATGGAATTATACAATTTGTGACATTTTGTGTGTGGCTTCTTTCACTTAGCCTGATGTTTTTAAGGTTCATCCACATTGTAGCATGTATCTCTATTTCATTCCTTTTTATGGTGAAATAATATTCCATCATATGGATATACCACATTTTATTTATCAGTTCATCAGCTGATAGATATTTGGGTTGTTTCCACTTTTGAGATATTATAAATAATGCTGCTATGAACATCTGTGCACAAGTTTTTGTGCAGACATATATTTTCAATTCTCTTGTGTAAATACCTAGAAGTAAAAATTCTGGGTCATATGGTAACTACATTTAAATTTTTGAGGAATTAATTGCTAAACTGTTTTTCAGCAATGAGGGTCACAACCTTTCTGCATCCTTGAGAAGACTTATTGCTTTCATTTTTATTATAGCCATTCTAGTGGGTGTGAAAAGCTATTTTTCTCCTTGTCATTCTGTGTAGTCTCATGTTTTGAAATTTCTAAAAGATAATCCTTAAAGCCATCTAATCTATTCTTATCACTTCTTTTTCAACTAAAAAAATGTTTGTGGGTGAATCCCTCATTACTAACTTTCTATTAGCTAATGCAATCCTAGTCTACAACTTTTCGTATTTAATTTGTTTTTTCCCAATAACTATATTCCTTATTTGTTGCTAACACATTTTAATTTTACAATTTCTTGCTCCCTTTTTAATGGATGGCCTTTCTGCCATCCATTGAAATACTTTGTTGAAACTTTCAGTCTCTCTTTGTCTCTGTCTATCTGTCTGTCTCTTTCTTATCATTCTTACCTGTTGAGCAATTTTGGTTCAGAAACATAATTTACATTGGAGATTTGGGGCCACTTCCCCATGATGAAGTTAATCATATTGCAAATCTAGTGGCTAAGCTGGTAGGAAGCTTTGCACAGATTCTGGTTCTTTAACTGTATCTACTATCTCCTAAGACTCCAAGAAACCAGTAGTTCTAGTCAGTATTCTTGACTTTTTTTTCAGCATTTAAAAATTGATGGATGAGACAATGGAATTGGAATTGGCTCTTGTACCTTGCCACTTGGTCCCAGTTATCATGAAGAAGCAAAGTAGGTCGCCGCCTCCAGCAGACTCTAGACTCAGATCCCAGGAGACCACCATTTCAGCTCCTGCTTAGTGCAGTGTGTTTCTATTCTGATTCTAGGTTGCATATAGGCTCATCTATTTCTGAGTATAATTATGTCTTTTAAATTAAAAAAAAATTTACATACCTTTGCTATGAGTTTAGATGGGAGCATGGACTAGTAATGATACATATTTTTTTCTGAATGCTTATAGCAAACAAAAGAGCCAGTTTCTACTTCCCTACTAATTGAGGCAGAAATTGATCACACAAATTAACAAAATAATCATAAAATGAAACAAGTGCTGTGCAGAGAAAAACTTAAATGATTGAACAAAAAGAGTTTTTTGAAAGCTATAATGAAAGAAACTCATTAGCCAGGGGAATCTAAGCAGGAAGGAGTATAATATGAGCCCGGAGGAATGTGGAAGTGGAAACTCTGAATTTGTCGTAATAGGATAAATTAGCAACTAGCTTTCTATTGTAGCTGAACTATAATGCTTGGCTGATCTGAAGTGAAATGTTTTGTTTTAGTGGCCTATAAATTCTGATAAACTCTATAAAGTTGTTGTTTTTTTATTTACTAGAATATCTTTGAAGACCTTGTATAGCAAGGAGCTAGTCATATAAAATTTAATTTTTGTTTCACATGAAGACTTTCATGTATAGAAGATTCTCAACTAGACAAATCTACCCATACTGCTTCAAGGAGGATTATAGGCTTCAACTTAGAGATTCTAGATCATATTTCATTTCTCCTGGCTTTCCTTTTTATAACTCAGTATTCTTCTATCCAAAGGCTCTGTTAGCCATGGCAGCCATCACTAGACCACGTACAGTTTCTGGAAAACTGGTTGGCTTGATAATTGAATGCATGAATTAGTAGTTGGCAGCTTGCTTTGTGAGATTATTGTACACAAAGAAATATCTTTGTGATGTATTCCAACTCTCAAATGCTCCCACACTTTTTGTATTTTATTGTTCAAAGGATGATTTAACATTAAACATACCACCATGAGATATTAGACTTGTTTCCTACTTGGAGTAACTTCCTACATAGACCATAATTATGTGATTCCCAGAGTTTTAAGAAAATTTAATTCCAAAGCTTTTTCAAGAGACTTGTAATCTGAGGCATTACATTTACAGTTTAAGATACATATGATGAAAAGTTTTGACTTTTTAATTACATAATTCAATATATAAAAGGATTATTTAATACAATATGTTTAAAGGTTACCTATGAATCAATAAGAAAATAACAAACAACCAAACAGATTACATATATCTTGTAGACAGAAATACAGGTATCATGTTTTTGAAAGCTGTGTGACAATAACCATAAAATATTAAATATGCGTAGTCTTTGACCCAGTAATTCCACTCTTATGAGTTAATCCTATGGAATAGTTGCTATGTACACTACTGTTAGGAAAGGCAGTGTCCTCACCTGTTTTTTGACGCCCCCACTGCAAGAAAATGGGCTTTGAGCCTTGGAGCAGTTCCTTGCGAAGAGACAAAAAGCCCACACAGCCTGTGCAGATGTTATCCCTGTGGGAATGCCTTCCTTTCAGCTCTATGAGTGCTCTTTTGTCTCTGCTCAAGGTGTGGTGTGTGCAATATGACACTTGGCCCTATATCTGTCCTCCAAGGGGGAGGGAAATGCCACGTGAGAGGAGGTGTAGGTAAGTGAATTGCCCAGTGCTGGCTTCAGAGAGAGACCTGCTGGCCATGGGGGGCCGGTGCCCACTATTGAAGCTGATCTTGCCCTGTCTCTTCCTTATGCAAGTAAACTATTTTTCCATTCAGTCCTTGACTGTGTTGTGTTTTCCTTGGTGACTCCCATATGGGTATGCGATGGGCACAAGTATTTAAAGTCCTCTCCTAGGACTGTGCAGTGCTCTGCTTGACAACAACTGCTACTACTGCTGCTGCTGCTGCTACTACCACTACCACTACTATGATTACTACTACTACTACTACTCCACACACTTTTTATATTGTATAGGTTATATAATGCTATATCTTTATAAGGATGTTTACTGCAACATCGTAATGTGAAAAAATTAGCTGCTAGTGGAGTTGTTAAAAAAAAAGCAAAACACATATGTTATACAATACAATGCAGCAGTTAACGAACATCAGGCAGATTTTTGTGTGGATTTTGAAATAGTGCCAAGATATATCAGGTGAAAAAAAAGGTAGCAGAATAATATGTATAGAATTATTTTATTTATGTTAACACTAAAAATAAAACTGTGTGTCCATGCATGCATGTGTGTGTATTCATTAATAAAAAGAATATTTTTAGCGTAAACATCAAACTTTTAATAGTGGTTACTTCTGTGGAAATATGGGAAATGAAAGAGGAATTTCACTTTAACACTGTATAGTTCTGCATTTGTTTGAATTTTATTATAAAGAACAAATATTATAGCACTTAGAACTATCCAAAATTTCTTTCTTTCTTTCTTTTTTCCTTCCTTCCTTCCTTCCTTCCTTCCTTCCTTCCTTCCTTCCTTCCTTCCTTCCCTCCCTCCCTCCCTCCCTCCCTCCCTCCCTCCCTCCCTCCCTCCCTCCCTCCTTTCTTTCTTTCTTTCTTTCTTTCTTTCTTTCTTTCTTTCTTTCTTTCTTTCTTTCTTTCTTTCTTTCTTTCTTTCTTTTCTTTCTTTCTTTCACTCTCTCTATCTCTCTCTCTCTCTCTCTCTCTTTCTTTTCTTCCTTCCTTCCTTCCTTCCTTCCTTCCTTCCTTCCTTCCTTCCTTTCCTTCCTTCCTTCCTTCCTTCCTTCCTTCCTTCCTTCCTTCCTTCCTTCCTTCCTTCCTTCCTTTCTTTCTTTCTTTCTTTCTTTCTTTCTTTCTTTCTTTCTTTCTTTCTTTCTTTCTTTCTTTCTTTTGTTTATTGTCTCACTCTACACATTAGAATATGTTTTGAGAAAGCAGAGAATTGGGTGGCTTTTCATTTCTGTAGCTCCTGGGCTTAGAATAGTGCACGGACTACAGTATATGGCCAACCATATATAGAATATTTATTCAATAAATAACTTGAGCAGAAAAGAAAAAAAATCACTTGCTGGTAAATTCTCTCTTGCCCACTTCAAATTCACTTAAGCTCCTGCCCCTACCCTCAATTCTTTACTAAGACCTTAGTCTCCTGTAACCTCAATGCTGATTTCAAATTGTATGACTTCTTCACGGCCTCTCCTCTTCTCAGCCCTTTTTCTATCTATAGAAGATCTACCTTCTACAGTAAGTCCTCACTTAGCATCCTTGATAGGTCCTGTGACTTTAAGCAAAACAATGTATTATAAAACCAATTTTACCTTAGGCTAATATATATAAACAAGAGTTAAATTCCTAAGACATTTTATTAATATTATGATGAAATCACATTGAACAGAATATTATTCAAGGTCCTGATATACTTGGTTGTCCCGACCCGCGGGACCTAGTTATTCGCGGGCTCGAAGAGGGTCCAGCCTGAAAGAGAAACGGGCGAGAAAAAGGAGCGGAGGCAAGACAGTATTCTGATCAAGCCTTAAATTTTTTATTTTAGAGCGGGTATATTTATACAGAAGAACAAAGGGGGGCAGGACTGACTAGGCAGGGGGATACTTGTTACAATTTCATTGGTCCTTGGTTGAAGGGGTGAGGGGGTACAAAGGTTTAGAGGAAGTGGAGTGTGAAGTGGGGGGGGGGTGTAAGGGAAAGGGGAACTAGGGAGGAGGTAGAGAGGCTCCTTGGGCAGGTCAACAGCCATTCAGTAGGTCCTTCCTTTTTTTATGGGGGGGGGTATGTTAATACATTCTGTGGTTAACTATTTCCTGGAGCATTACCTGCTCCTGCATTCTTTAGATAGCATACAGGTTTGTTAACGGCCAGGTTCTATGCCGGGGGGCTGGGTGGTCAGGATGAAGGCCTTTTGGCTCCCAACGCTTGGTTAATAAATTGGAGGAGGTAGGCTGTTTTAGTTCACGTCTGAAACCTCGACTCCTTTCCCATTTCTTTTCTAGGTCCAAATCAAATGAGGCAGGCAAAGTGGCAGCAGGCAGGGGCTATGCCAGAGGCCCTCCAGCCTTCCAGGGTTCTCCAAGGAAGAGAGCAATGAGAGATCTTCTTCCTCTAGTGGGGAGGTGAGAAGCGAGTGCTTGCTGGCCCGGGAAGATGCTGCTTGTCTGCAAGGCCTGGGATGAAGCAGTGCCCTAAAACAACTTGATCATCAAAACCTGTGAATCCCGTTAGAAATGATCTATACTTCTTACCTTGCTGAGGATATCCTGGAAGAATTGCCAGGTCTACTAATCCCAGGGAGCCTGCAGGGAGACCCAGCAGACTGAAAGGCACCCAGTTGGGTAGGGCTGCTCTACCAAATGCTCTCCCTGGATACCCTAAACATAAAAGAACATGGCAGGAACAACATAAAGCGTACCTAGTATTTGGCTAGTCACTCTATGGGCAGGGTCATGGACAGGTTTGTATGGATTATAAAAGGGAGCTAAGAAATGACTCCATGAGAGTATTAAAAAAGCTCATGCATTTATTTCATGGGTTAAGGTCATTGACCAAAGGGCGGAAGATAGTTCCGATCTGTAGATTGACAAATACATTTGCAAAGCAAAAGAGTAACTAAGGATACTGAAATGGCAAATGGCGCTTGACCTCATTAATAATTAGGGAAATACAAATTAAAACAATGGCTACAATTAAAAAAGATTGTTAATCCAAAATATTGGTGGGGCATACACTGTGGTTAGGAGTCCAAATGAGTACAAACTCTTTAAAAGCTGTTTGGTATTACAAACTGCAGTTGAACATATGCACACCTTATGATCTGCCATATCGACTTCTAGTTATATATGCGAGAGAAATACATCACCTGTGGTAAGACATATGGTCAAGAATGCATATAGTAGTAATATTTGCAATAGAACCAAACAGGAATCAGGGAGTCCCCAGCAGTAATTGAATGAAATTTACAGTATATTCAGACAATGGAGTACTATATGGCAAAATAATAATAATAAATAATAAATATAAAGAATATAATAATAATAATAATAATAATAATATTATTAAACCACAGCTATACACAGCAGCATGGATAAATCTCATAAATATAATGTTGAACTACGTAATTGGAAAAAAATGTTTTATTTTTATAGAAAATTTAAAAATAGGCAAATTTATTTATGTTGAAAGAAGTCAGAAGAGTAGTGTTCTGGGAAGGGGAAGGACTAGTTATTTGAGTGGGTGCTAGTGATGCTCTATTTCTTGTCCTGGATGATAGTTCATGGGTGTGTTTGCTTTGTAGCAGTTCAGTGAGATGTGTACTTACGAGGTGTGGACTTCTCTGTAGATTTGTGTTACCTTGATTTTAAAAAAGCTAAGGGAAAGCGTATAAACAAATGCCATGGAGGGACACGTTTAAGCTATTGCCTAGCTCCCTCTGCTGATATGATTTTTGCATTCCTCTCCCAGAGACACATATTCCTGGTCAGTAATATAATTGCATGGTTTTTTGTTGTTGTTGTTGTTGTTGTTGTCATTGGGTAAACCAAGATGTTTTGAAGGATGCAAAATGATGACAGATACTTAGCACATACTTCTCTCAGGAGACTGAGTGAGGAAACTTGTTCTATAAGGCAGATGCTGGGGTTTACACACGTCGGCCTGTCTCATCACTGACCTGCTCTCAACGTCGAATACTCATCTATCACATTAAGACTAAAACTGAAAGCCCTTTCCACACCTGCAAAAGGCCTTCTACGTCTTGTTCCTCCAATTATCCACACGTTCCCATGTTGGGGCATGGCACTAGATGTTCCTTCAGTCGGCAATGTTTTTCCACCAGATAGTCACGCAGGTGGCTCCATTATTTGTTGACTGAATGGTTTCAGGTGGAGTGTTTATGTGCATTTCAAAAAAAAAACACCCCATAATATTCATATTATTTAAAGTATGCAAAGTTGTATGCCCTGCCTTCATCTTCAAAGGAGAAATCTTTGTAGCTCAAGGCTCAGACTCTTTCACGTCTTTTTGGGGGGATGACTTTTTCATTATATGGGTTTTACTTGTTTGTAGTAGAAAACTGAAAAGGTGAAGAGGAATATTACAGGGAAACCGCAAGTGCTTTCTGCCTCGTGGGACACAACTGGTAGAAGCAGAAACCCTCTCCTTGGATATTCTCTGGCTCTGACCAGGACTGCAGCTCACAGATAGTATCTCATCCTTGAGAGACCCAGGGTGAGGTAGCACCTGGTTCCTGAGACACTCAAGGTGAGCTAGCACCCTGGTCCTTGAGAGGCCCAGGGTAGACAGGACTTACATGTAAGAACTGGGACGCTGAGCAATAGCTGTGGCTAACCCTGTAAGTGCCGACTGTATGCTAGCCCAGGCACTCTGTATATGTTAACAGGGTTACTTATTACAAGCACCTACTGAGGCACAGATGAGAAAAAGAGGCATGGAGAGATTCCCAGCACACAGAGAGCTGGGCTTTTCACCCAGGCAGCCTGGCCCCAGAGTCCACACACAGATTTCACAAAGTTATTAACTCTCAATGGAACCCAGACCAGGACTCAGGTTTGGAGGTGGAATGGGGTGGCCCAGATGAGTGAAATTGAGGTAAAACAGGGAGCCCACCTACTAGGAATGGAGCAGCAGCGCCATCTGCAGTTAGATGGGTCTGTGTTCCAAGGGCACACACGCTGTTTTCCGGAGATGCTCTCAGGTCAGAGGCGGTTTGAGTTGTCTTCACCTTAGACTCTGGTCCCACACCAAGTCTTATCCCAGGCGATTTCTACTCTTGTGCTCCCGGGTGTACGGACACCCGGCACTCGTGCGGACCGCACACCGAGTACCACGCTCAGAGCCCAGTTAGCTGCGTTTGAAATAGCATCCCAGGGGGCTCTTAGGCGACCCCCCACCCCGTAAAATTTAAATGGGGAATTCTTGAAAATCAAAGCCTTTAGGGTTAAAGAAGCAAAAATTCTAATAATGGAATTTCAGATTGAAGGGTGGACGATGTGAGAGATATTTGGGGACATAGGAAAACCTGCACAGCACCCCTCAAATCACATTTAGTGGGCAGCGGCTGATACTTACTGTTAAGGTTGGCCTGGCCCCCAGGACTGTGCTTCATTTGGTGTTTCAAGCAGGAGCAGGCAGCCTGAGGAATCGCCTAAAGGAGCCAACTTGTATGATTGCCTTTTCCCCTTTTTCTTCACCCTTTTTTCTGTTCCTTCCCTCCTGAAATATTTGTGGCACATCCTGATTCTCAGTTCTCCACCAGGGATTTGGGGTGGGGTGGGGGAAGCGGGGGTGAGGAAATATAAGAGGGAGGAACACTGTCACACTCAGGCATTGCTGGGCTCTTAGCAGAGGTGAAAGGTAGTGAACTAGAGGGACAGATAATTGTCTATTAACCACTCCAAGTGTTTTAGTTGGGTCTAAACAGCTAACCCGAAATAGAAAAGAAGGGACCCCTACTTAAAGGACTGTGCTTGATTGGAAAAATAACATTTATTTGATTGTGAATTGTGTTATTTTCTCAAACATATTGTATGAGATGTATGCACATGTATTGTGTTACTGTAAGATAATAACTTCATTATTATCTTATCAGAGACAGACAAAGGCATTTTACTCTTAACTGTCTCTAGGATGAAGGCAGGATTCCTGTTTCCAAGGTTTGGGAATCCTTTGTTGTAGTAGAAAGAATTAAGTGACATTTTTTTCTCAAAAGGTTATTTCATGTCTCTCAGATCTGACCTGCAGATGGGTTTTGTTTGGTTCACACTTTTTTTTAGCATTTTATTTTTTTATATATTTTTATTTATAATTAACATACAATATTATATTAGTTGCAGGTGTAAAATGTAGTGATTAGACAATTGTATACCTGATGAAGTGAACACCCTAAATCTAGTAACCACATGACAGACAGTTGTTACAATATTATTGATTATATTTTCTATCCCATATTTTACATCCCCATGACTATTGTACATGGCAATTTGTACGTCTTAATCTCTTTCACCTTTTTCACCCATAACACTGTTTTAAATAGAATCAGTAGCCAACATTAAAAATGTGAGGTATTATAATGAAAATCTAAGTCTTGGTTTCTTTGGAAAAGTCTGGCAATATGAGGCTGGAATTTCCAAGGGAGACAATTGGGTAAAGCTGTGTGAGACTGGATGTGTTCCAGTCCCATCATTCCTCATGCTCCTGACACTGATGTCCAAGGGCCAGTAGCTGGTTATCACCTTCTTAGTTGGCTTCAAACACCTACATTACCTGCATCTCTAGTTCAGAAGGAGGGCCCTGGCCTGGAAGGAAAAGTTTGCTAAGAATCAGGAAGATAGATGGTAGAGAGGCTTTGCGAGTGTTGGGGACCTGTGATCCCTTGCACCCATTAGAAGGAGATGAGTCTTCTAATAGCTCCTGGCCATGTGGAGTCCTGAGAACTCTGGCAGGGGTGGAGTTGGAGGGTTGGAGCTGCCTCATCAAAATGGAGCACACGGTCTTGCAGTGCTAGACTGAAGCTCAGAGGCTCTTTATTTTCTTGAACTGCTAAACCCTGATTTTTCGAGAATGAACACAAAAGAGAGGATGAATGAGGGTCCCAAATAAAAGACTTACTGAACAGGAGTTTAGCTGCAGGTATTTTCAATTGGAAAAAGAAAAAAATGTTATATTTTGTTTGTACCTTAATGTTGTCCCAAATGTTTTAATTTGCATGAAATAGTCATAAGCAACTTGTGTGATGAGAATTTACTTTATAAAACATCCATAATACTTTCTCAGTGACCTGGTCACCAGATTTCTCCATTCATTCATATATTCACTTATCAGGTATCGAAGAACACAGTATGGTTGCGGTTTAGAAGGTACAATAGTGGACAACATGTAGTCCCAGATTTCCCCAGCTTTTGGTAGTGACATAGATGAGAGATATGGAATGTGAGTGGAAAGGACATTACACGAAAACAAGAAATTTGGGTCTTAATTTCTTTTTCTATCCTTTAGCTGCTGGGCAACCTTGGGCCAACCATTTAACCTCTCTGGGCTTCACTTTCATTTGAGAAATGGAGCTAAAATAAATTATCTTTAATTTCTTATTAGCTTCTAAAATATTTTTCTGAATACAGAGACAAACATATGGATATAAATGCAGATATATATATATATATGAAGGTATAGGTAGTTTTTTTTATTAGATTTTAGATTTCTTTATATATCTGATGAGTGGAAATACAAATTTTTTTTCTCTAATATGTTTACTCCTGTAAGATTTCAAGTATAAGGAATTAAATGAAAACTTTTTTTTTTTTTTTTTTTTTTTGACAATCATGGCTGTTGGAGAAGGAGGCCAGAGATAACTCTGTCAAAAGCAGATTGTTTCACTGTCTCTGAGCTTAGGATTTACCATAGAAACCCAAAGGCGAATGAGGAATTTGAAGAAGAGACCTGCAAGAATGCTATGCAGTTGGGGTAACGGGTTTATTATATCCATATACAAGTAAGCATTTATTGGCATTTTGTCAAAAATAAAGGACAAAGTGAAAGGAACTATTTTAGCATAAGAACAAGACAGCTGCAATAGACCAACACGGAGCTTAAATACTCTCAGAAGAACGCAGGACCTGAAATGAGAACTTGCAGGTTGTGTAGTTAGTTATCCAGCCAATACAGTCAGCTACAGAGTGCAAGCAACACATGACAATAAAACACGATCACGAGGCTGGCTGTCACTGGGGGCAGAGGAAGGCTTACTGATGCCAGGGATCACCGATGGGAAAGGGTGTTAAAACCTCATAAATCCACCATATCTCTTTTCCATTTGGGGGCCTTCTTTCGAGTAACTTTCACCTTCCTCGTCGGAGGGCAGAGAATCCGCGAAGCGCTTCAGGAAGCCCCCGTACCTCTTCTGGTAGTCCATCCACCACTCTGGGCGACCCACTCTTCTCATGAAGCCCCCATATCGCTTCTGCAGCTCTTTGGCTTCGTCTTCCAGTTGTGGGCTTCTCTTTAAGCCTCTCATGAAGCCTCCGTATCTCTTGCTCACTTCTTGGTCATCGCTGCCCTCTGGGTGGTGGCTACTCTCTCGGTTGTCCCCTGTTCCCAGCAGCTCTTTCAGCAGGTCCGAGGAATTGCCCAGGCCATCATCCTCCTCTACGTCCTTCTTCATGAAGCCCCCATATCTCTTGGCAAAGATTTCACCTTCATTTGCCTCTTCTTCGGGCTCCAGAGGATAAAGCTCATCCATTTTCTTCATGAAGCCTCCATACCTCTTCATGAAACCCCCATACTTCTTGGCTAGCAAATGGCTCTCCTCCTGTTTGCTGCTTTCCCGGAGGGTGCTGCCACCACCTTGAGAAAGCTCGAGTTTGGACAGCTGCAGAAGCTCCCTGCAGGTCTCCCAGGTTTTGAGAGAAGGCAGTTTCCCTTCACATTCCAGTGTGCAAGCCTGGAGAAAAGAATTCCATTTAAGGATAAAAAGAGGCTTTTCTGATTTTATTAAGTAAACAGATTTACGTGGCCCACAATATACTTGCTTTGATATGGAAACTCCCAAAGAATATAGTAATCTCCACTTTCTTATTAAAACTTTGTTATACTGAACAGGCAAATTAAAAAAAAAATCGAAGTAGAAATTGTGAAGAATTAATCAAAATGAATTAGAAATTTTCTTTGACTTTTAACAAAGTGCATATATTGTGCCATTTCAATAGTTTGAAAACTTTTTTCCACCTGATTTTAACCTAAATTGGCTGCCTGAACAACCTATTTTCACTGGATAATTTTCCACTGTTGATTTCATTTTGTTTGATTTTTTAGTAACCAAAAGGGAGAAACTTATCTTAATTAGGGACATTGTCCCCCTGATTTTTTTTTTATCTTCTTGTCTTGTATTAATATTTTACCTGAAATGGTATCCAATATTCCTGTAAACATTTCCAATCTTTAAAGAAAAACAATTTCAAAATAAGTTTGGAAAAAAAGACATTCTAACTCAATTTAAATTTTACGAATTATTTGAATTATGATATATTGATTTGGTGAAAGTAGAGATGTTTTGCTCCTCCTCGATTGATTAAAGCAGATTAATCATCTTGAACCAAATGTTTGTAATTATGTGGTCCAATATAAAATTATATATATGCAAATGATTAGATTATTCATGTTTCTTCTCTTAACATTTAGTTATCTGTGTATAGAAAATGTCTTTTCCAATGGAAATCATGTTATTTGACACAATAATAATGATCCATATACAATTCTTTCCTTTTTATTATATAGTAATTAAATCCTAATCATTGTAATATTTAGGCTATGTCATCCAATAATTCTGTTGAGTCTCTTTTATTCAACGAATCACTTGCGTATGATAAAAAGAATACAAAGTGACATGAACATTTACAAAATCCATCTACTATTTCTGAGTATTTCAGGGATTTTTATAATCCACTGAAGTCTACTTATAGAACTCAGGTTCCCTACACTTGATTTAGAAAACCAGGCCCTTTCTTGGTATTTAAAAATATATTGGCATATTATTTCATATAAAATACAGACATATTATTTTTACCATGAAAGAAAGCATTTTATGAGTGCAACATAATTCTTTAAGGTATATATTTAACTCTTAATGATTATTTAAGCTTTGTGTCTAAGAAAATTAAATATATATATATAGACATCTAAAGGTGATCCAGTTAAAGTGATTCTGTTTTATTCTTGATATCTGATTAAGAGATCAGAATGTCATTAAAAACTTAAGATGTTCAGGTGTCAATCATATTTCCATTCTGAAATATAATTTAAATGATCTCTTTACCAAAACTTAATGTTGAATATTTTGTATACTATTACCAAAATGCTTTTTAATGTTGAGATTCCTTCAAAAACAAATAATCTCAAATAATCAGAACACACATACTAAAAAGTGATGTTAAATTAATTTCTATGCTTTTATATGTTATGCATTTTTTGTGGCATTTATCACACTCTTCATTCTATTGTTAAAGTCATATCAGAAGATAAATTCAATTTGGAATCCGAGTCATGGCATACCCACTTATTTTTGCATCTGTCACAGAACCAAGCACAAATATCTTTCATATGGTAGAAGCTCAATAAATTTTTGTTACTTTGATTTTACTACATAGTTTTGGCTAGGCAACTTCATTTCTCATGTCCTTTTTGCACCTAAGCTAAAATTCCAGAACTGCCTGTCATTCTAACAACATAGTCATTAACAAAGCTTTTATCACAGAGAAAATAACAACCCTAAATGTAAGCCCCCTCATAAAAAACAATCAGTTAAACATAAAACAAATAAGCAAGAAGAAAAGATGTATGGAGAAGATTGTTACCTCTATTTAGAATGCAACGTTTTCCTCATAGTTTAAATATAAAGCCCTACTATGTGTTTTCTCTTTAAGGCTGTGTTAGCTCATGCACATGTTGAATGAAATGAATCAGGTAATTAAAATGAAAGAAACATTTAACCTGAAATATGTGCCTTGGATTTTGTGGAATCCTTTACTTAATTTTTGTTCCTAGTTTTTGCATCTACATAACAAAATTTCTTCAAAGGCTCAAGTGAGGACCTTAACTCCTTAGGTGAATACATTATTCTCTGCAGAACTGTTGAAGTCATCACAGAATTTCAACAAATTGAGAAAAGTGCAAAGGTATCATTGGGGCACTAGTTAAAAATGAAGCTTCCTAGGTTCCACATTCAGAGATCCTTGTTCAGTAGGGCACCAGGTGCCATTCAAATGTTACACATAGACTGTAATTAGAATAGAATTTTTTTTTGTCTTCAGCTTAAAAAAATTTTTTTTCCTAAGCTCCTGTGATTTAGTTTATCTTTGCATTGTTGCCACATCTTTGGACACTGGCCACCTCTCCTGTGCCCTTTTCATAGCCTACTCACTGTTAGGTGTTACAAAAGCACATTCAACACGACGGAAGTTGAATTTCAGCATCACTTGCCTGTGAGACAGTTGCTGACCTTTCTCTCCTGTCTACTGAGCTCTCCCCATCCACTCCCTTTATCCCTCCCTCATCCTTTAGCTCTTCCCTATCCACAGGTGAGGGTAAGAAAGAGGTTGAGGGGCCTGATTGTTAAAAGGATTAGAGAAATGAAATCAGAAGAAAGGAGAAGAAATGTCACAATGGCAACATTATTTTCGGGAAAGGTGTGAGGATGGTTGTGTGTGGAAAGGGCCCTTGGGATATATTAAGAGTTGGGACTGTTGAGCATCTTCCTTGGGACAGGTGAGGCGACAACCCAGTGCTCTCCGAGGTGCTGAAGATAGCACATCGCAGGACTCCCTTATCTCCCGGGCTAGAACAAAGTAGGTTGTGTGGAGACATCGCCGCCCTTACAGGGCCCTAGCTAGTCGTGTTTCCCGGAAGCCGAGAGCTAGAGCGGGACGTGGGTCAGCGTTGGGGGAACCTTTGAGACACCTGGGTCACTAGAGACCAGGAGAGGCTCCGCGCGTGGCCGCTCCTGATTCACTCACATCGCTAACACTCACCAACGGGTTGATGTCTGTCGGGCGCGCCAGGCGGTAGCTGCACGTCGCGCAGTCCTGGCTGCATTCCGCCTGCACTGTCGCCAGGAGCCCCGGGCCGAGCGCCAGCAGCCAGGTGCAGAGTCTCAGGAACCGCGCCATGGGCTGCAGGGAGAGAGGGATCAGAACTCCGAGCCTGCCCCGGCGCAAAGCGTGTCCCTCGGAGGGACCCTCGGCAGGACAGTCTCAATGGGGGTTTGTGGAACAAGAGCAAGAGCGAGTAGGGACACACTTCTTCGTGGACCCCTGACCACCCGACCGACGCCGTTTGGAGAGGCTCAAGGACAGCCCAGATGGTCCCGAGCGGGGGTCACTACGCTATCTTCTGGGAGCTGCGGGATTTTGGAGAGAACAGCCAAGACCAAATGTGCAGAAAGCTGGAGCTTGGGGAGGTGTTCCATTGACCCGGGTCACAAACAGGGACCAGAAGTAAGTTGGGGGAAGCCCGTGCAATGAACAGAGCAGGCGATGGGCCCCAAACTCACGCGAGCGAAGGCGAGGTCTAGACAAGTTCACTTACGTTGACGCTGTTCGGATGGCGCAGGCGGGTCGGAGAAACCGAGTCCCAGGCTCGAGGCACTAGAAAGGAGAGGAGAAGAAAGCAGGTGTCAGGGGCGAGGGGCGTCCGGGGAGAAGCGGCTGGGAGAAAGGGAGGGGGCGGGGGCACACGCGGTCCTCACCTTTGCGGTCGTCGGCGTCGCTGCGGAGCCTCCAGCTGGGCTGCGGGGCTCAGGGCGCCTGCCTCACCTCTCCTCGCTGTCCCCGGGCTGGTGGCGGCTGGAGACACTTTATAATTAGCCCCAAACCGAAGGAGGCGAGCGCGCCCCAATCGCCGGCGGGCTGCAGCTGACGCAGGCCCTACGCCAGCCCCGCCGACGCCGTCACGGGAGGGGTCCGTCCGGCTGGTGCGCCCGCCGCTCCCTGCCCGGGGCGGGGGGGGGGGTGAGGTGAGAGTGGGGATGGGGAGAGCTTGATGGCTCTCCTCACGGCGGGCTGACCAACCAAGGAAGTTAGAAAATTTAGGGAGAGAATTAAATGACATCAAGACACCCCCCTCCCCCCGCACCCCCGCTTTGGAGAAAGTCATTGAAATTGCACTCCCTGGGGCGCGGGCTCCAGGGGAGAGAGCCAAGGTGCGGGGCAGATGGGCTGATTTAGATTTCTGGAACGCAGGGGTGACCCTCTGAGCTGGTGAACCTGCCCCTTCGCCGCCTCCTCCTGGGGCGCCCTGGCGGTGGTGGAGGGCACCAAGCGCAGCCGTCCCGAATGTCGTCATTTATCATTTATCTCGTGTTGTCCCCGCACTAGACCCCGAATTCCTCGCTGCAGTGTCTAACAGCGTCAGGTGCATCATAGGCGCTCAGTTAATGGTTGTTAAAGAAACAAATAAGTGAAACTTTTCGGGACTGAGCTTTCCCCGCTTTCCCGTGAGCAAGACCGCCCGCCAAACCGGGATGCAGTGAAGCCTCATCCGGATCGGTGTCCCCCCAGGGACGGCGCGCGGTTCAGCCGCCGTGGGAGCGGTGGGGACCCGCCCCTACCCAGCTCACAGGCGGCTGCCAAGGCTGGGTCCCCACATCTCAAGCGCGCTGTCCAGCGTGTCCCTGGGGGTGTTTGACGAGTAAGAGGGGGTGCCGGGAGGGTGAGATGTCAGCGCTCTGGGACTGTAGGGGCGGGGGGTGTGGGCGCTGAGGGACGCGGCACCCAGGGCGTCCACGGCTCGCGGCGCGCACATCCTCTCGGCAGGGAGGGGCCGAGAGCCCACGGTGTAGGTGGCAACTGTGGACTGAGACCCGCTCCGCCATTTCCTAGCTCCGTAGATTGCCAAGAAGCAAGTTCTTTGCCTTGTCTAAGTACTCAGTTTCCCCATTCTGGAAATAGGGCCATTCATAGGGTTCCGGAGAGATGTAAGTGAAATAATGGATAAACACATTTAGCCTTGTGCCTGGCACGAGGCAAGCCCTAAAAATGTGTTTATAATCATAGTTCACCCACCTACCTTTCGGTTTGTCTATCATCTACTTAGTTCTGTCTCTGTCTCTGTCTGTCTCTGTCTCTGTCTCTCTCTCTCCTGGCCCTACAGGGTAACTCCAAATAACCACAGAGCCCATACACAGAGAAAGTCTCTCAGGGCTTTTCCAGCCATAAGCTCCCTCTGTAAACCACAGGCCACCACCACTTCTTCAATCTTCGCGGGGACCAGCAGCCGCCGGGCTCACCTGCGGCTCGGGCCGCGCTGCATCTCCTATTTTGGGCACCAGAGGGCAGCGCGTTCCTGCGTAGGTTTGGGTGCGTCTGGGAAGGAGTCTCAGCTCGGGACAGGCACCTAGGGTGCCCGAGGAGCAGCCCTGGCAGGGGCTGCCTTGCAGCAGGGGCGAGGACAGCGGAGTGCCCGCGTGCGGCGGTAGAACGCCAGGCATAGCCCTAAGATACCTTGCCAGAGCAGCATAATGTCCCCTTCAATATTTTAAGCTCTTCGCACCAGGGGGCTGGCTGGTGGTGTCTGTCCTTTTCCAGCTACTTAGCCCTGTCTCCAACGGAAAGGACAGTTGACATCCGTGAATAAGATTTCTCTCTGTTACCCAGGCTTTAGAAGGCAGCCAACTACATGAACGAAGAAAGTAATGCATGAACATACCGTGCCTAAAATGAAAAAATATTTGCTCTGAGCACTGGCATACCTGGGTCAGCTGAGACGTGTGTGTGTGAAGATTGATTAAGGCTGAAAGGCGCCTTCGGGGTTATTTATCCCAGTTCTCATTCTATACATGGGAGAAGCAGAAGCTCAGGGCGTCCAAGTGATGTCCAAGTGGCCGGCTGAGGTGGTGGCAGAATCAGGTTTCCACATACCTCCCCTCTGGCACCCACCTCAAGCCTGGTTTGTTTCTGTTGGAACAATTAATGCATACTTTGAGTTCGTTTTTCATGGTGAATCTGCCTCTTTCTCTGTGGCTTTTTAATATTCAGGGCAGAGAGAAAGAGGGTAAAAGAGGGCTGTACCCTAGAAGTGATGCCAGGGTACTTAGTGCCCCAGTACCCATCAGATACTTGGGACACAGTGGGTGCTGAATGAATGTATATTGGCTGACTGACTCAAGGAAAGAATGAAGTGATGAGAAGTGGATCTCATTTGTGTACTCCAATAGATGATGTCTTCCCATCACCCACCTCAGTCTGCCCTGGAGGCCAAAGGGCAAATATTTTTGTATTCATTTTTTTGTATTTGACTAGTGGTATTGAGTTGCCAGAAATTTCCCTTTTAACCATTCTTTAAATATTTATCAAGAATGAATAGATTTTGCAGTTATCTTCTGGGAAAAAGCTGCTCTAGAAATGAGACTCAAAAAAGGGAAAGGAACCTTCTCTTAAAGCATTTAATCCATAGAATTATGATTCCCATGTCAGGATCAAGACCTCATCTTCTTCTGATTCTGGATCCCAAACATTGGAGAAAACGGATTCATTCCAGAGACCCAGAAATGTAACTTTTAAAGCCCTGATGATGAGTAGTGTTTCACTCAGTTCCTAGGTACTCTTTGAACAGGTAGGAGGGATTTTTTAGAAAGTCCTTTCGGTATCTTCCTTCATCATTTCTAGATTGGAAGATGCCAAAATTGAATGATATCTTTCAGGTTGTCCATTCCTCTCATCTCTGCCCCTTCCTATCACCCAAATATACACACTTTATTGCGGAACTTGATTTCCCTCTGCCCCTCTCTCCCTAAAATAGCAGTAGTGGGAACATAGCAGCTCTGCACTCTGGGGATTGTGTAACGTTTCAGCATGAAAACACCGTGTTCTAACATTTCCGATGTTTGAAGTGATGCCAGAGGCAGGGCATACTCTCTTGTTTCCATTTACAATCTAGAATAAATGCTTTGTGAGATAAGATTCTGTGAGCTGTGCATGTTACTGCGAAGTGTCACCATTAAGGGGTCTTCCCACTGGCTCCGAGCACCACAGCAGAGAGGCCAGAAGTGCAGTTGACTGGAAGCACAGGCTTTTATGGTGTGATAAATCCTCATTTTAAGGAGAGAGCTGGTATATTCTCACTCTCAAAAATCTGGGAAAAGCAATAAATCCCTTGAAAGACAAAGCAAACTAGTATAAAGCTGCCTAAAAGTGAGTTTAAAAATAATAAAATATATGTCAATGTGTCAGAGAGTGAGAAAGAGGAAGAGGAAGAGAAGGTGGGAGGAAAGACAGCAAAATCAGCAGGTAAGGGAGGCTAGACTAAGCGTGTCAAACATACTGTTTATATCCTGGAAATTTAGAATTGAAATAGGCTTCCTAAATTTGGTCTTTAGCTATTAGGGGACAATAAATGTTAGTATTAAGCATAGGTAATTAGACCATAAGTAAATCAAGTTACATTGTGACTCATTCAATTAAAGGAAGATAAAAGCCAATATATGGATTCTTGAGCAGCTTGACTTTTAAAAATGACCTTTGAAATTTTCTTGAGAACCAGTCATGTTAAAATATTATGTTGCCTCTTTGGACCTGAACCTTATTAAGTTGACTTTGATTTGTTTTTGATTGTTTTCAAAATCAAATTCCAGATTCCTACCTGTAAGACTTGCAGAGAAAGCAAAAATATTCATTGATAGAATAAAAACACTCACCAAGGAAACAATTTCCACAGTTGGAGCGATGCTGAATAAGTCCTAAACGGGTTTTGAGCAATAATGAATCGCTGAAGTAAATGCAAATACTCCAGAGGCCCAGCTTATGTATATGATCCACAGCAGAACTTTACAGTAATGAATACTCAGTAAAGTTGTTTCTAAAAACTACATTCCTACTTTTAACTACATCTTCCACAGCTCATACGCATATGGAATGGACTCGAAAGTCAAAATATTGTCATAAAATTATATAGGGGATGAGCTAAACTTCTGCAGATAATATTCACTTCTAACTATAATTACTCTCTTGATATCTACTTTGTTGTATATAGACATTAGAGCTTGGCAAAAATATTATTTTTATGAGCATGAATTTTGTGAAAATCCATCTAGACAAGTGGTCTTGTATGGCACAAAATGGAGTAAGAGGAGAATAGTATTTATCGGTAAATATGTGCCTTCTTTCAACTCTGAAGCTCTTATCTGATAAATTTGGTGGAAAAGCAGACCAGGGAATATCTTAGCAGATATCCTAGATACTAACAAAATGAAAGATTTTCTGAGGGAAAACAATTGTTTTGGTATTAAGGGTTTAGGATCAAAAAATACTAATTTTAATTTCTGTTTTGCTTTCAATGTGTAAAATAAAACCACAGTATTTTGTTGAATGTAGTAAATGAAAAACTGACATACATAATGTATAGGTATTCAATTTATATTAATGACAGTTTTTACTGTGCCGTGTTAAATCCAAATTTCCGAGGCAAAATGATATTTCTAAATTGTTCTGAATTGTCATGATTTTGGCCTTTTATTTTCGGAGCTATAGGGCTTGATTGCCTTAAGTGGAGTGTTCACATAACGAAAACAAATGAGTACTTTGATGATGGCTAAAGGTTATTTATCTACCTGGATCCAGTGCTTCAAATTAAATATCACAATGATAGAGAAACTTATAATAACTGTAGGTAGGAAGTTTCATAATAAATGTGATAAGATTTTGCTAGAAAAAGGACTTGTAGACAGCAGACACAATCTTATCAACTGCTATTTTATTTAGGATATATTCTGTGGCATTAATTCCCAGCGTTTCTGTGTGTAACAAAGCAAATTAGGGAAGGTAAGAGGTAGTATAGGTGTTTTGACCAGGACACTCAGAGGTTCTTTAGAAGGGAAGGGTTTGAACAAGTAGCGAAGACAGGAGGGAGAGTCCTGGGACAAGGCAGAGACAGGAAGGAGACTGTCAGTGAAGACAGCTGTCAGAGCGCAAGGCAATATGAATGGGGAGTTGATCTGACTTGGGAAGCCCCTGATGGGGTGTGGGTGGGGCACCAGGAATAAAGCAGAAAGGAAGGAGATTGCTCAATCCCTCTTGTGGCAGTTAGGACACTGGGGGAAAGCAGCCTGTCACTCAGGGCAGCAAGACAAAAAGAGAACTGACTTCCACGCGCCCCCTTCCCCCTTTTCTCTCCTAGATGCCCCAAGAAGATTTGTTCAGAGATGGGAAGAGAAGAAAGTTATTTCCCCTCATGTATAATGTGTTGGGGTTTTAACTTTATAGCCCCTAGAGAAGATGTGGGAATAAGGCAGAATGGGTGTGGGTACCATCTCTTTTCATCTGCCCAGTTCATCATCCTGCCCTAGAGGGGATACACACACTTTCATTTGTTAATTAATGGACATTCACTGAGGCAAGTTTCCCTTTAGCTTCTAGCCATAGACCCCCAAATGAATTTTATACTTCCAGTTCCATTATCTTTGATTTTGTATTTACATCCTCCCAAGCCCTTTGGAAGCTTATGTCATTGACTACACCTTTCTCACTTATATTGATAGCTTTTGCCACTGTTGGTTCTTAGTCCTCATATACCCTTGTAAGTATTAAAAACTTGCCTTTTTTCTCTCATTTTCAAAAAGAGCACTTACTTTTTTAAAAAATATATTTATTTTAATTAGTTTCAAGTATGCAGTACATTGGTTAGACATCTATATAGTTCATAAAACGATTCCTCCAATTACTCCCTCCCTCTCCTGACCCTCCACCTAGCCATCATACTAATGCTAACTGCTTTTCTTATGTAGTGCTCCCCATCCCCATGACCATCTATCAGCTACTAATTTGTACTTTTCTAACCCTTCATCCCATTCTCCCAGCCTCCCTAACTCCCGTCCCCTCTGTCCATCTCCAAATTGTCCACTATATTTGTGAGTCTGCTTTTGATTAGTTTGTTCTTTATATTCCTTAGATTCCCCATATAAGTGAAAGCATATTGTGTTTATCTTTTTCTGTCTGACTTAAATACCTTCTAGGTCCATCAAAGCAATGTATTTTTCCACCTCCTTTTAGCCTGTGTGTGTCTTTTAATCTGAAGGGAACCTCTTGTAGGCAACATATGTAGGGGTCTTATTTTCTTATCCATCCATTCACTCTTTTAGTTGGAGCACTGAATTCTTCTCCATTTGAGATAGTTATTGATAGGAATGTAGTTGTTATCATTTTTTTGATGCTATTGTAAATGTCATTTTATTTATTTAAAATTTTAATTAGTTTCAAGTATACAGTACATTGGTTAGACATCTATGGAATTAGTAAAATGATTTCCTCAATTGCTCCCTCCCTCCTCTGATCTTCTATCTAGCTAATGTATTAATGTTTATTGCATTCCTTATACTGTGATTTCCATCCCCGTGACCATCTGTCAGCTACTAATTTGTACTTCTTTAATACTTCACCCTATTCTCCCAGGCCCTCAAAATCCCCCTCCCCTCTGTCCTTCACCAAATTGTCCACTGTATTTACGAGTTTTTTTTGGATTAGTTTGTTCTTTTTGTTCCTTAGATTCCGTGTATAAATGAAAGCATATTGTGTTTATCTTTGTCTTAAATACATTCTACATTCATCACAGCAATATCTTTTCCATTCTCTTCCTTTTCTTATGTAGGGATCTTGTTTTCTTATCCTTTCAGCCATTCTATTTTTTGGTTGGAGCACTTAATTCTTTTCCATTTATGGTACTTATTGACAGGGATGTAGTTGTTACTATTCTTTATTTCTGTTTTTGATACATGTTTTTTCTTCTTAAAGAAGTCCCTCCAACATTTTCTGTAATACTGGCTTGGTGGTGATAAATTCCTTTAGCTTATTTTTGTCTGAGAAGCTCTTTATCTGTCCTTCAACTCTAAGTGATAGCTTTGCTTGGCTGTAGATCCTGGATCTTTATCCTTTCAAATATTTTTTTGACAAGCCCTTCTGTCCTGCATAGTTTCTGTTGAGAAATCAGTTGCCAGTCTTATGGGTGTTCCCTTGTGGGTAACTGTCTATTTTTCTCTTGCTGCTTTTAAGGTTCTCTCTTTGTATTTAACCTTTGGCATTTTAATTGTGAAGTTCTTGGTGTAGGACTCTTTGGGTCCCTGATTTTGGGGTTCTTTGTGATTCCTGAGATTGTATGTCCATTTCCTTCACCAGGTTAGGGAAGTTTTCTATCATTATTTCTTCAAACAGCTGTTCAACATCTTGTTTTTCTTCAGGTAAACCGATCAGATGAATATTTAAAACTTTAATATGCTCCTTAAATTATTTTTATAGTATTGGCATCATTTTTCTTGTCATTCTGATTGAGTGTCCTTGGCTTTCCCATCCACTAGATAGGTCATTTGATCCTCTTCTTTATTCACTTTGTTTATTCCTTTGTTTATTACATTTAATATACTTCTCATCTCAGATAATGTGTTCATTTCAGACTGGTTCCCTTTTACAATTTTTATTTCCATTTTTATATTTTCAAGCTCTTCACTGAAATCCACACTGAACTTATCTGCTCTTCCTAAAAGTTCATTGAGCATCTTTACAATCAGTGTTTTGAACTCTGCATCTGTTAGATGGCTTGACTCCATTATTTCTGGATCTTGGTTCTGTTCTCTCATATGGTTTCTGCTTCTTTGTCTTCCCATGTTGGCTGCCTTTCCATGTCTGTTTCTATGAACTAAGCAAAACTTCTAAGTCCCCCAGTCTTATTAGTGTGGATTTGTGAAGTAGGTGGCCAGTGGCACAGTCCTGAGAGGGGTTCAGCTGCAGTCCAAACTTAGCCCAAGCCTCCACTTTTCTGGGGCCACCTGTTAAGATTCAGCAAGCAATCCACAGATGCTGTGCCTATAGTTGCCTCAAAAGGCCACACCAGAAACCGAAGCCTGCTGTCTCCAATGTGCATCTAGGCGCAGTTCAGCAAGGAGGACATGACTCACTGAGGATATACCAGGATGTGACTCGGGTGGAGCTATGAGTTGGGGAGGTGAGGTTTCAGGGAATCCTCTGGGCTGAGTGACCCCTGTTATCCAGTTTGATGATGTCAGGGCTATGGCAGCGTGTCCATGCACCGGGATACGGGGAAGGCTCAGCAGGGAACAATGGATACTTCCCACACTTCTGTACTGAGGGAGTCTCACCTAGGCCCTTATTCTGATAGTGTCTCTCACTAAGTCCCTGGTGCCCCCTGTGAGCAGCCGAATTGGCACTGGTGCTCAGAGGGAGCAGGTCTGTCACAGTGAAAATCCTCTGGCAGACGTGGCCCCTTTAAGAGGTGTCTGCCGCTGCTGCAGCCTCCGTCTCACTCAGCTTCTCGGGACCAGGTTGTCCAACATTCTCACCCTGTCCTACCTCCTGCCATTGCAGGGTACTTTCTTGGATTACTCCCTAGTTACACGGCTTGTTCATCAAGATCCCAGGTGATTTTATCTTGTTGTTTCTGTCACAACTTTGATTTGGGTGCCAGAGGGATAAACAGAGCCTTGATCATCTATGCCACATTTTTTCCACCAAAAAGAGCACTTTCTTAAATCCAGAATCATTGTCCTTTCTGCCCAACTTCTGTCCCAATGCTGTCCTCACAATTAAGATTGTGGAAATATGGTCTAACTTTGCCTCCTATGAGTCCCTTACTCCACTGCCATTTGCTTTTGCTCTTATCACCCCAATGAAATCATACTTGTTAAAGTCAGCAACAATCTTTTAGATGAAAACCCAATAAACTCTTTTCAGTCCTTATATTTCTTGTCATTCTGCAGTATTGAACACCATTATTCATTTCCTCTTTTTAAGAATTCTCCCCAAAACATTTTCTCTTGTCCTTTTTGTTGTTCTTTCTTACTCTATTTCTTGGACTTTTCTTTCTTTATCTGTTCCCTAAATGATGTATTCCTCATGGTTTTGTCCTGTGCCTCATTTCATCTTGTCACCCATTACCACTCACCTACATATCAAATATTCCTATATCTCTATCTTCAGCACAAGTTCCTCATCTGTCTACAATGTGTATGTACCCCTGGCACCTCAAATGGATCATGTGTTCAATGACTTTAACCATCTGTTCTTCAAATCTGCCCTTGCTCCTTTATTCACTCTCAGTGAATGGCAGGCATCAGAAATCATTCATTTTTAATTTTAAATTTAGCCACGTTAATTCATAGTGACATCTTGTAATTTTATTTTGTGTTTTCCTGATAGCTAATGATGTTGAGCTTCTTTCTATGTGCTTTTTGATCATTCATATCTTTTGTGATATATTAATTCAAATATTTTGCCCATTTTAATTGGGTTGTTTATCTTTTTACGGTTGAGTTGTCAGAGCTCTTTATATATTCTGGCTATAAGTCCTTTGTTGTAAATACATATTGTGAATGTTTTCTCCTAATGTCAAGCTTGCCCTTCTAGTTTCTTAACCATGTCTTTTGAAGAACAGAAGATTTGTGTCTCATCTAGGAAATCTTTGCCAACCCATAAGAGGCACTCCTATTTTCTTCTAGAAGTTTTATAATTTTGGTTGTTATGTTTAGGTCTTTGATATTTATCAAGTTAATATTTGTATCTGTGATAAGGGTCAAATTTTATTTATTTTTTCAAAATGAATATCTAATGTTCCAGCACTACTTATTGAAAAGTCTGTTCTTTTCTCATTGGATTATCCTGGTGACTTGGTGAAAAATCAATTGAACATATATGTATAGATCTATTTCCGAATTCTTGTTAGATTTTCTGTTTTGTTGATTAATATGTCTATATGTTAACATTTCACACTGCCTTGATTACTGTAGCTTTATATTAAATATTAAAACCCTTTAACTTTATTTTTTTTGGTAATTGTATCGGCTATTATAAGTTCTTTACATTTCTATATAAATTTTAGAATTAGTTCATCAATTTATTCAGAAAAGCCTGCTCTGCTTTAGCTTGGGTGGAATTAAATTTGCAGATCAGCTTTGGAAAAATTGACACCTTAACAACTGTGTCTCCCAACCCATGAGCATGGCATATATCTACCTTTATTCAGTCTTCTTTAATTTCTCTCAGCAATATTTCGTACTTTTAAGTATATGGCACATATTTTATAAATTATAGTTGTAAGCATTTCATATATTTTAATTTCATTAAAATGGTATTATTTTAAAGTTTTTTTCTAATTGTTAGTGTTTTATTTTTAATAAAGAGGAACAAATTCTTAAAGGTACTTTTATTCTACTCTAGATTACAGTTGGTAGTGAACTTTTCATCTCTCAGCCTATGGGTAATTTCCCATAGTCCCCTTTTCATTCCCCATGTATAGGTATAAATACTTGTACATAATAGGCACTCAATAAAAGTTTTTTGAATGAAGGTATCACTTTCAAGACCAAGTTCATTTTGGACTAGTTCTCAAGAGACCATGTAAAAACACTCAGAATTAAAAACTGAGGCCTCTTGAGCTATATCTGAAAAGCAAAGTGAAGTGATTTGACAATTACTTGACTGATTTGAAAAATGTGGACATTTTTTTCTATATTTGATTGGCGTTCAAATTATCCATTGTTCATCTTAAGAAGATCAGTGTCAAATCACATCCTTAATTGTGTTATCTCAGGAGAGAAGCCTTAAAAAAGAGAAAATGAAGAGGAAATGACTGATTCTAAAGTAACAGTATTGCACATAGATATGGGGTGTAGGGAGCTGTTGCAGCTCTGTATCATTGTGGCAATCTCAGGGTTAGAAGAAACCCTAGATGCTGAAGGGATCCAAGAATTAGATATATATGTGTATCTATACATATATCTATATATGTATAGTTGAATCAGATGGAAGCAGGTTTCTTCCAAATCCTGAGTTTCCATGGTCACTGGACTAGATTATAGATTTATCTTAATTAAAAAAATTCATAATCTAGAGAGAGAAAAAAATTGTTATTTTGTTGAGTAGAATCACAGCCTGTTTGGGAGACTTGAAAACAGAAGTTTCACGTTATGTCCAGGTCTATTACCTCCCCAGCCCAGACCCAAGTTCTGTGTGTTTGATACAGTGTTTCTAAATTTTAAAAATCTATATTTTAAAATAAAATATAACAACTAATTAAAATTAACAATAAATTATCCTGATTTTAAATTCAGATTCTTGGTAGGAAAACTAAGATTTGTGGGTTGTCTTGAAAACAGGAAGTTGTAGAAGTCCTTGTCCTTGGTATTGCAATGGCAGTGACTGACTAGAATGAAGAGAGGCCGTTCTCTTCAGTTTCTCTTTAGTTTTCATGCCCTGTTTAGTTTTCCATAGTTTCCACTGCCCTCACTCCCAATCCTCTTTACTCATATTTTTTACTGGTTGGTTCTGAGAGGCATATGACTGCAAGCTCTGATGTCTAAGAAGTCAAATCAGAAACTTGTTTGTTATCTGTGACCACTCCATCTTCCTGAATCTCTGTCTCCTATCCATCACTATACCTTAGTGATTCTACCTGTTTAATGCCTTTTGAATCTGTCACCTGCTCTCTTTTCCCATACTCAGTGTCTTTACCCAGGCCCTCACTGCCTCTCAGCTGGATTACTGTCGTGAGCTCATTGTCTTCCATGTTGTGGTAACATTCTGCAGAAGAGAGAAACAATAGAAAGTAGAAGAGGTGGAGAGGAAGAACAAAAGGCAATGGCAATATTTTCCGAGCAATACGGGGACAGGTTGCACTTTCCTGAGTACTATTCTTCCATTCCTGGGACTTGGACCTAGCTCTGGGAAGTGGATTGTGCTGGAAGGAAAAGCCTTAGTGAGACTTCTACCCTATTTTTATCTTCCTTCTGGGTGTCTATTTTGATTCTCTTTCACCAGTCTATTCCCATTAGCCTGCATGCTGTTTACCATAGGAAAGTTTACAGTTTAGACACTTAACTTCTCAGATGGTTCAGAAAAATGAATTTGAGAGACATGGATCAGACCTTTCAGTCTGAGACCCCCAACTGCCACCTGGGATGGTACTATTAGGTCAAAATCACCCACATTTGCAAAGTCTTCATTGGAAACAGCAATGATAATTATCTGTAGAATTTCTGAACCAAAATGGCCTATAAATCAACCAAAGTGATCTCAAATGCATTAACTGTTCCAAACATTTTAAGAGAGAGACAGTTTGTCTTTGATTTGTGAGAAGAAATCCTTAGCTATCAGTAGGGCACAGCAGCTTATGTGGAGTGGCACTGTCCAGAGTGATGCGGGGGTTACATACCACCACTAAGGAAGCAAGGCCTCTCTCATAAGGCTTCACAAGCTTTCAAATTAGAAGCAAATTTGGGAGCTGAGAACACAAAGTTCCTTGCCTGCATGTGTGCGTGTGAGCGTGTGTGTGCGTGGTGGACATGCAGGGTAAGATTTTCATTTCCTACTTATTTAGTTAATGCAAGGAAAGTAAGAGAAACTTTGGCTAAGCCTGAATTCCAGCCTCTTTTTTATCCTGAGTGTAGATGATTGAAATACTTGAACACACCCATTGAAAACCACAGCATATAGCAGTGGCTCTCAAACAGGAGTGTGTTAACCTTGCTGAGAACCCTATTAAATAAACGTGACAGTTTCTACACCTATGTCCAGAGAGTCTGACACCTTGAGGTCTGCTGGGGGCCCAGGCATGTGCACCTCGTTGATTCTCCTTAAGTTGGGCAATCAAATCATACTTAGAAAAACAGTATCTATGAAAAAAAAATCCCAAAATGCATGTGGCCTTGGCTAAGGGTCTAACCTCTGAATCTTAGAGCATGTGGCTGTATTGAAAGTCACACATACACAGACATGCATCCACACATGCATACACACACACTATACTCACAAGTATACATAACACACAGATATACATGTCACACACATAAACACACACATACACAACCCACGTACATGCACTACACCTACACATGTACCCCCCACACCATACACATACACACACCACACATACACTCACTACACACATGTACATATATCACATACATACATACATCCATCACACACGCAGAAGCACACACATTTATGTGTGCATTTTGCTTTTTCATTAAAAATACAAGGAAAACTAAAGATCTTCCTAACAAGTCTCTCAAAGCCCTTATAAAGAAAGTGCAGGCCGTGGAAACAAGCTTGTCTCCCCAGACCCAGTACTCTCTGCTGCAGGACAGACTCTACTGTTATTATAATGAAAGGAGAGGGCAGACTGGAACTATCTCTTTAAAATATTTCTTTTAAAATAATCTCACACGGATGCACAATCTTGTTTCATACATATTGTGTTTCGGGTTGAGGAAACAGTGATATTATGCAATGGGTGAAAAAAGAAAATAGGATGGAATTATGTGACCAGAGACTGAGAGCAGAACTTTGGGGCTTGGGCTGGAATCATCTGGATTCCAGTTAATTCTAGGTTCTAGTCTAATTCTAGTTAACTGGATTCTAGTTAGCCCAGGCTCTGCTACTTGTGGCCTTGACTAAGCTCATAAACTCTGTAAGCCCCACCTGCGTGGGGCCGTAACTGTGATACCTCACTCATAGGGTGATTGTAGGTGCTAAAATGTAAGGTGCTGACAGTAGGGTGCAAGACATAGTTAAGAGTAGACAAATGTTGTGTTTATGAATAAGCAGAATGACAGATGATGTTCTTTGCACTCTCCACTGCTGTAAGTCTTGTATTCTAACTACTTCTTAGTGATCAGGAGAAGACAAGAGAGAGCTGATGGAATAAAGCTATGGAGAGAGTAGAGAGGAGGACAGAGAGGTGGCATGGTGGTGGGTGCACTGGGATCACTTGGTCCAGCTCATCCTTCCGCCTTCCCACCACGTCACCTGCTAATAGACCCTGACAATCACATTCTTAATGGCTGGGCCAGGCAGCCACTTTTACTCTCTATAACCTCCAAAGGCACAAACTGAGCAGATATACAACTTCTGCTTTTCATCCAAATAGAACTCGGCAGTGAACATTTAACTTCAGATGGCTCAGATGTTAGGAACATAACTTCTCTTCTTTTCCTGAATTCAGGAGCCATAAAAACTGGCCAGAAGGAGGCCCTCAGATCTAGTTCTTTATAGTAGATGTTGCAAAATAGTGACCGGCAGTTGAAACTCAACCCATGGATGTGTTTTGTTTCATTCATATGGTATGTTTTAAACTATTGAATCATGGTCCGGCACTTCAGAATTAGAGAGCTTACGTTAAAATACAAATTTCCAGCCTATTTTGAAAATCAGACTTGGTTCTTATCCAGGCTCCCATTCACATGTGGGTGTGCAGGTGAGGGCTGAGTTGTGGTCATCCCCCGGGAAGGAGGGACAAGGAGCTTTCAGGTTGTTGCGCTTTGCTGGGCCGACAGTACACATTCATATCTCCCCGGAGTTCTGATTTTTATTGCAGGCTCTACATGCTTTAAGTACCTGATCCCAGAGTCTACAAAGGACCTAATCTCTTTGATCTCACTTTACTCATTTGGAAAATGAGCTAGGATACTTCCAGTTCTAAAAATCATCGATCTAGCTATGAACTTTGCGTTTGACATGAGTGAAGATCTCAGTGTCATGCTGCGTTTTTGAGCCCCCATATTCGTTCTTTCTTTTGGCCTGCATCTGTGGGGACTGGGCTACTGACAGAGTCTCTCTTTGTACAAACTCCAGCCAGGCTCCTCTGAGCCCTCTTCTTGACTAGGCCTTAAACTTGGTTGAATAAACGCTTACATACTTCCTGACAGCTCAAGCCTGCATCCTGAGGATGACCTTAGCATCTACCCGAAGTGCCCACCTAAGAAAACTCAAGGCTGCCAAAAGAATTGACTGTTTGTTTGAGCCTACACCTGAAGATAGGACTCTGTCTCTGAGTCTCTGTGGGAGGGGAGGAGCTGAACTTTGATAGGTGCCAGTTAGCAAACTCAGTTGTGTTTCACATGGGCTGACTGCACCTTCCTTCCCAGTTTTTGTAATTTTTCACTTCTCTGATTCTACGGAGCTCCTGCTCAGCCCCCTCCCCTCCCTCATTCTTCCTTTAAAGTTCTAGTCGCCTCTGTACAAATCCAGGTTGAGGTCACTTCATGCTGGACTTTGCCCCTATTGGAGTAGCATATTAACAGTTGTCCTTACCACTTTAACTAGTGTCTGGCTTTGTTTATCTTTAACAATGCTCATACCATAGAGGGGCTGAACCCCAGCTATAGCCTCCTTTTCAACCTTACTCCATTGCGTTTGGGTCTTAGGATTTGGTACTAAATTCCATTTTTCTCCGGGGAGAGAATGGGCTCTCAGTAGGCATGTGTTGAGCGAATAGATGAATTGGTAGCAAGCTTGGCATTCGGACTTGCTGTGGCATTTCAGGGATTGACAAGCTGCTGTCCTAAAGGTTAGGTTTTCTTCCACACATCAAAGAAGCAATCATCTTATGCCAGATACTTAAGGAAGTGTAATTAACAAGCCCAGATGAGATCACTTCCCATTAAACCGAATTGTCAAAATGAGTGAGAAAATGCAGTTTACTGTCGGGGTTCTCTCAAGTGATGCTTAGAGTAAACTCTATTTTAGTAGTTTGTGTTTGATGCAGATAAAAAAACTTAAATATGTAAATGACATCAGAAAGACAGCTATGGTAGAAAAATTATTTGACTTTTTAAATATTATAACTTATTTTCCCACGAAATGAATAGACGATTCAGATGGTGTGGGAATGAGATAGAAACCAACCCTCAGATACTGGCTCATGGAAAATGGTGAATTTTAATGTCTTTTTCATTCGCTCATATTCAGTACCTTATGGAACAAGGAATAAAAGATAAGACATATATACTTGCTTCTTAGACACAATGTCCATAATAAATACTGCCACATTTTCCATTTTTTAAGATGATAAATTGTTAAGGGGTGAAGCATTTTTTTCTGCTCTTTTTCCACATTGTTGTCTTATCTCCGCATCCATAGTAAGCCACTTTTGAAGTATGTGGATATTCTCACCCATGTTTTTCATGCTTTTATTTCATCCTTTTGGGTTCATAAAATATACAGAATTGTGTCATGTTTTTAAAATCACATTTAAGAGTGTCATGTATACTTCTGACAGTAATCATTATGTTTTTGAGATTTATCCATGTTAATACATGTTTTTCTAGTTTAATCATCTTAATTGATTTAGGTAATGATTAAGCCACAAGTCATTACCTTACTATGAGCTTTAATTTTTGTTCATTACAAACAATGCTGCAATAAATAACCCTGGATGTATCTTGTTGCCTGTATTTTCCAGAGTCTGTCAAGAAATACACCTGCACTGCATTACCAGGGGGTTAGAGCATGTGTCCCTTCAACTATGTTAGTTTCTGGCAAATTGCTTCGTGAACCAGTTGTACTGATTTACTCTTCCAATAGCAGTACTGTAAATTCCTTTATCTTCACGTCTTCTCCAAAACTAGTCAGATATTAAAATCATTATAAATGTGGTGGGTGTGAGATGGCACCTCATTGTTGTTTTACTTTGCACTAGTCTGACACTAGGTGAAAGGAACATTTTTTCCTTGTATTTATTGATCATTTGGGCTTCTATTTCTCTCAACTACCTATACACATCCTCTGGCAATTTTGGATTAACTTTTTATTTTTAGAAGTCCCTTACACATTATAGGTCTTAATTCTTTGTTGGTTAAATATGTGGCAAATACCTTCTTTCTGTTTAGGAAGATTTTTGTTAAATTTATTTTTAAATTGTGAGATTGTCAAATGTATTAACCTGTTCATTTTGGTTTTTGCTTTTGATGCCTTGAGAAATCCTGCCTATACCTCATACCCATTAGAATGGCCACCATAAAAACAAAATAAAACAGACAGACAAACAAAAAGAAAATCACAAGTGTTGGTGAGGATGTGAAGAAATTTCAACTCTTGTGTACTGTTAGTGGGAATGTAAAATGATGCTACCACTATGGAAAACAGTATGGAGGTTCTTCAAAAAATTAAAAAAGGAACTATCATGGATCCAGCAATTCTACTCTGGGTATATATCCAAAAGCATTGAAAGCAGGATCTCAAAGAGGTGTTTCATGCGCTTGTTCTCTCAGCACATTATTCACAATAGCCAAGAGGTGGATGCAACACAAATGTCTATCCATGGGTTAATGAATAAACAAAGTGTGGTATATACACACATTGGAATATTATTTAGCCTTAAAAAGGAAATCCACAAGCTACAATATAGATGAACCTTGAAGATATTATGCTAAATGAAATAAGTCAGATGCAAAACAACAGATACTGTGTGAATTCATTTATGAATCATCTTAAGTGGTCAGATTCATAGCGGCAGACAGTAGAATGGTGTTTGCCAGGGGCTGGAAAAAAGGAAGAATGGGGAGTAGTTATTTTATAGGTATAGAGTTTTTGTTTTGCAAGATGAAAAAGTTCTGGAGAGCTGTTGCACAACAGGTGAATATAGTTAACACAACTGAATGTACTTTAAAATGGCCAAGGTGCTAAGTTCTATGTTATGTGTTTTTTAAAAGTCACCATTAAAATGTTAAAAAACAAACAGACAAAAAAAAAAAAAGATATCCTCACATTGGCCACAACAAAGATGTTTTTCTATATTTTCTTGCAATAGTTTTAATTTTTGATTTTCATGCCTAGAGCTTTTATCCAGCTGGAGTTAACTTTTGAATGTGGTATGCTTATTCCAGTTCGTTTTATTGAACAGGACATAACAGGACATACTTTTTCAGTTATTTGCAGGTCTGTTTCTGGTCTGTTTACTTCTTCATTACTCTATTCATGTAGTTCTGTGCCAGGGTCACACTGCCTTAATTGCTATAATGATAAAACAAAGCCCTGATTTTTTATGAGGCAACTACTTTTTCATTGTTCATTTCTTTAAGAAAAAACTCTTGACTATATCTTCAATGAGAATTTTAGGAAGAACTTACCAAGTTTAACACAAAGATCTTATTTGGATTTAGATTTGTATTCCCTATAACTGGGGTATATTTCAATATTTATGGTATTAAGTTTTTTATCCATGGACATGATTTAGCTCTTCTTTTATTTAAGATTTTTAAAAATAAAATTGCATAAAGTTTTGTAAGTTTCTTCATATACATCTTGGACCTCTTTTGTCATATTTATTTCCAATGTTAATTGTTTTGTTGCTGTTGTGAATAAGAGACTTTTTAATAATAAGATTTCTAGTTAGTTGATTCAAGTTTATAGGAAAACTATTGATTTTGGTATATTGATTTTATACAGAACAACTTACTGAATTCTTTTATTAGAAGTCATATTTTTTGAGCAAATTCTATTAGAATTTCCATATGTTGTATGAGAATAATGAAAACTTATTTTTCCTTGCTGTTATATATGAAAGAATTTTTTAAAAATTTAGATAAATGAAGAGACATACTATATTTATGTACTGGAAGACAACATAGTTAAGGTGTCAGTTCTCCATGTATGAATTTATTGACATTTCTACCAAAATCTCAGAAAGACTCTTTGTAGATATAGACAAGATTACTTCAAAATTTATACAGAAAGATAGAGGAATTAGAATAGTTAAAATCATCTTGAAAAAGTAGAATAAAGTAAGGTGAGTTAATCTACCTGATTTTAAGACTTATCATAGTAATCAAGACTGTGTGGTATTGGTAGAGTTATGAACACATAGATAAATGGAACAGAGCAGAGAGCCCAGAAATTAGACCCAAGGAAATACTCTCTACTAATTTCCAATGTTGGTGTAAAACAATTCAATGAAAGAAAGACAGTCTTATAAACAAATGATGCTGGAGCAATTAGACATCCAGAAACAAAAAATATGAGCCTTCAAAGTGTTTCATGGACTTAAATGTAAAGAATTAAACTATAAGATGTCTAGAAAAGGTCACTCATAGGAAAAAATATTGAGATCTTGGCAAACATTTCTTAGACTTGACACTAAAAATACTTCTTAGTCCCTTTGCCTTTCTTCCATAAAAGGAAAAATTGATAACTTAGCTTTCATTAAAATTAAAAACTTTTGTTCTGTTAAAGACCCTGTTAAGAGGTTGAATGACAAGCTACGAACAGGGAGAAAATATTTGCAAACCACATAGCTGACAAAAGGCTAGTATCTAGAACATATTTAAAAACTCCTAAAACTGAACATTAAAGAAACAAACAATATAATTAGCAAATGGGAAAAAGACAAAAAGAGCTATTACACTGAAGAAAATGTACAGATGGCAAATAAGAACATGCAAAGATGTTGATGATCATTAGCCATTAGTAAAATACAAATTAAAACCACAATGAGATAAAACTACACATCTATCAGAATGACTAAAATAAAAAAATGGTGACAACATTAAATGCTGGGAAGGATGTGGAGAAATGGAATCATTCATGTGTTGCTAATGAGAATGGAAAACGGTGCAACCACTCTGGAAAGGAATAGGGCAGTTTTTTAAAACAACCTTAACATGCAAGTACCAGATGACCTACAAATTGCACTTTTGGACATTTAACCCAGAGAAACACAGACTTATGTTCATATAAATCCAATACATGAATATTTATAGCAGCTTTATTTATAACTGGAAACAACCCAGACATCTTTAACATAAACATAGTTAAACAAACTATAATACATCTATCCCACAGAATACTTTTTCATAGTAAAAAGGAACAAACTATTGATCTATAAAACTTAGATAAATATCAAGAATATTATGCTGAGAGACAAAAAGCCAATTTAAAAGTGACATAATACATGATTCTTTTTATATTACATTCTTTCCCCCCTCAGCTTTATTGAAGTATAATAGACAATTAGTTGTTTGTATTTACATTATACAATTCAATGAGTTTTTCAACTATAGTTGGCATACAATAATATATTAGTTTCAGTAGTCCAGCACAGTGATTAGAGATCTATATAACTCACAAAGGGTTCACCCCACTCAACTGGGTATTCCTCTTCCCCTTATTTATTTTTTACAACATTGACTACTTTCCTTATGCTACGCTTTATATCTCCATGACTATTTTGTATCTATCAATTTGTACTTTTTAATCCCTTTGCCCTTTTTCACCATCGCCCCAATTTCCCTTCCATCTAGTAGCCCTCAAAATATTCTCTGCATCTATGAGTTTGTTTCTGTTTTTGTTGTTATTTTGTTCTTTAGCTTCCACATGTACGTGAAATCATGTGGTAGTACTTCTCTATCTGATTTACTTACTTCAGCACAATACACTCTAGGTCCATTAAGGCAATATCTTTTTTCATCTCCGTCCTTTTAATCTGTGTGTCTTTTAATCTGAGGTGAGTCTCTTGTAGGCAGCATATGTAGAGGGTCTTGTTTTCTCATCTATTCAGCTTCCCTATCTTTTGGTTAGAGCACTTAATTCTCTTCCTAGTAAGTTATTTGTTGATTAATATGTAGTTATTACCATTCTTTATTCACATTCTCGAAATGATAATTTATAGAGCTGGGGAACAGAGTAGTGGGTAAGGACAGGGTGAAAGTAATTGTGTCTGTAAAGAAGCAACATGAGGGTCCTTGAGCTTATGGGACTATTCTGTATCTTGACTAGATCAGTGCCAATTTCCTGGTTGTAATCGTGTATTCTCCAGTTTTGTTTTGTAAGATGTTACCATTGGGGAAAACTGGTTAAAGAGCATGGGATCTGTCTGTGTTATTTCTGACAGATGCATGTGGATCTACAATAATCTGAAAATAGAAATTTTAATTAAAAAATGTATCCTTAAAGTTGGTTTTAATCTAAATTTTTTGATGTTGTATTCTTTTGAATAAATAGTTACTAATTTCTTTTAAAACTTTCACTGAAGAGGTACATAAGTTAGAAAACACTTTTGCTTCCATTGCATGCTGAAACCATGAATGACTCTACATGAAATATCTATTAGCGGTTTATTAAATCTGAAACATCTAGGAAGGTGATTCACTCATGTGTGAGTTATCTGAGTAAAATTATAACAAAATATTTTATATGAAAATATTTATAAATTACAATATAAGTGCAAAGAATACCTTCATTATTCTCATGATATGAGGTATCTTTAAATAATAACATAAGGTTTTATCAGAGTTGGATATCAGTTGAAGCGAAAAGAGAGGTGCATAGAATATGAATAAGTCTCAGATTGCAGTGAAGAGATTTTCTTTAATTAGGAAGAGAGAAAATGAGAACTGGACTTGTGTGAACACAATCTTTAACAGGCATACAGGAAACAGATAAAATAGTAAACCTGAACAGACAGTATCTATTGAGAAAATTGTCATTACTTTTAATCTTTTTTTCTCTAGTAGCTGTTTGATTTTTCTTTAATTTCATATTCTGCAGTTTGCTTTATTTATCCTGCTTAGGACTTAATGTGCTTCCGTAATCTGAAGAAATATATTTCTTTAATTTTGTAAAAATTTTTTCTATTACATCTTTGAATTTTATCCCTTCACATCCACTCTGTTCTTTACTTCTAGAACTTTAATTACTGTGTGTTGGAACTTCTAATTCTATGGTGTGTTGACACAGTCAGAAAATAGCATGCACTGTTTAAAAAAATATTATGTTCATCAAAGAAAAATTTATATACAGTAAGTTCACCCTCTTTAGGTGTTCTGTATGATAAGATTTGACAAATGTATGCAATTGTATTAAGTGCCACCAAAATAAAGTTTTAGAAAATTCTTACCTCTCTAATAACTTTCCTCACATCTCTTTGTGTTTGACTCTCTTCCCTGACTTCCAACCCCTGGAAACGACTGACCTGATCTCTATCTTTGCAGCTTTTCCTTTCCCAGAATGTCCATCTAAATTCAATCAATTAAACAAATTGGTATATCACAATTTGTTTATTCATTCACCTGTGATGGACATTTTAGTAGTTTCTGGTTTTTGGCAAGTGTGAATAAAGCTGCTGCAAACGTTTCTGTATAGGTGTTTTTATTTCTCCTGGGTAAATGCCTAGGAGTACAGTTGCTGCGATGCTATGGTAATGCCTGAGGTGTGGGATTGCTTATGGATGTTGTGAGACTGATACACTGTTTATACCATTCTGTGTTCCTATCAGCAACACCGAGAGCTCTATTCACTACCCATCCTTGCCAGCACTTTGTATTTTCAGTTAAAAAATTTTAAAAACTTTTTTGGTAAAAAGGCTGCTCAAATCTTTTGCCCATTAAAAAAATTTGTATCCTTATTATTGAATTAAAAGAGTTCTTTATATAATTTATATACATGTCCTTTACTAAATATATATTTTGCAAATATTTTTTCTCCATGATGTCTTAATTTACAGTATCTTTTGAAGAGCATAACTTTTTATTTTAATGAAGTGTAATTATATAATCAATATGTTTTGCTTCAACCTCTAGACAGGTTAAAAAAAATCACTAAATTTAAAGCAGTGAGTCTGATTGTTGATCAGAAAAAAGTGCAACATATACACTACTTTATGTTTCTCTATGTTTCTCTATGTTTTCTTTATGTTTTTAGAGTACTCGGTAATATATTTTTTCCAGATTAACAACTGGACCTACTGCTTTATATTTAGAGGTAATTCACACAAATATATTCTCCAAGTCTTGTAAATACAATAAATTCTCAATTAACGTCACTGATAGGTTCTGAGACTAAGTGAAATGATATATAACAAGACCAATTTTACCATAGCCACATTAATACAAACACAAGCGTAGTTCCTATGGCATCTCATCAGTATATTGTAATGAAAAAGCATTGAATGAAACAATGTTATTCGAGAACATGCTGTACTGTTTTATATTTTATCTCATTTTATCTCTTTGTGTTGTGACTTGAATCATTATTACCTTAGCATCATCTTCTAATATGCCAATTGTCTCTTTATTTCTGATTTGTTATATTTTATTCACTGGATTTTTCTGTTAAAGGTTATTGATTTTTTAATTTGAAAACTTTTTTGAAGTACCTCTATTCATTTTTTTCAAACTATCTTGCTTTTTTTTTTTATAAAAAGGATTCTGGTCACTCAGTTTTATGTTTAATCATTTTAAACATGGTTGTTTTGAAATCTATTTTTAGGTTTTTCAAGGAATTTGAGTTTTTTGGGGGCAATTGTGCTTTATCAAATAACCCTCCTTTTTGTGACTCATGTGGTCTGTAGCTTTTTATTGGGAGCTGATCTTTCACAGATGTTTTAAATTATTACTTTTTGGTGCATTTGTGAGTGTGTATGTATGTATGTATATTCTGGGGAGTACTCTAGGCTTGGAAAGTGACATTGCACAGCAATTTTGTGCTAGTTCGCTGATGGACCCTGGGAGTATCAGTGATCCTGAAACAGTGTTTATATTAATTAATTAATTAATTAAATTATATATTATTATTATTATTTTTTTTTTTGGTCTGTGAAGATAAGGGTCTCACTGAGAGCTTCTTCTTCCACACTGAATAATAGTACACAGAGAAAAGAGATAACCTGGTGGAGGATAAGAGTTTGAGGAAAGATTTCAGGGAGTTGAAGACACTAAAGGATATGGAATGACCAAAACAGGGATTGGCTGTTCTAACAGGGTGATGGCCTTATCAAAATGCAGCATTTATGTGAAGTATGAGGGCTCAATAATGGGATAAACATTCCCCCTTTAGCCACAGAGAGTAAACAATACCCTAGGAAACCAGGTTTACAAACAAAACACCTCAGTAGTTCTCTTGAGGAGAACATATGAAATACTTTTACAGGTGGGCATATTGGCAGCTATTTTTTGTTTGGTAAAATTGAAAGATTTAGAAACATCCATACAAACATTTTATTTATTGATATTAACTCAGAAACCACAACATTTTTATTTTTCCTGAAACATTTAAAGACACAATGAAGTTGATTTTTCCCTTACGAAGGACTTTAGAATGCACACTAATGAATCCCTTCCTTTCTAGGGGTAACATCTAGTTCTTTTTTGGGAAACAAAATGTTCTGAGCCAAGTCCTGAGCCAGTGGAAGGGGTTTCACAACAGCCCTCATCAGAGCTCTCTGGCTCCCTAGCAGTCCCCGATCTCTGAGCTTTACTTCTAGGTACTGATTCCTTTTACCAGTAGTTGGAACTTAATTTTTCTTTCAAAAAACAGTCAAATTTGCATTGTTTAAGCAGTCTAAGTCTTGGTGAGAGGACATGCATTTACTGTTTTCAGTCATATCGTTCAAGAAAGAGACCAACAAGCTTCCTCACACAGGGTTATCCTCAGGATTTTCTGGTACCTTCCTGTTACCACCATTCATATCTCTGTATTTCACACTGAAGCCAATGGGAGTTCCACATTCTGTGTGGGTCTCATCCTTCAAGAGCAAGAACAAATTGCTGGCGAGCTGTTATACACATGTTTATAATCATTGACATTTGCATTGCTATAACTAAAAGATGCGTTCTTCCTAAACATGTATAATCAAGAGGGTTAGAAAAATCTGTTTTGAGTTAAACCTTTTTCCTTTGATATGTGCTTCCAATTGCTAACTGAGTGCTGCTTTAATTTTGTTTGTAGGAAGCTGAACTGACACCAAGCAAAAGCAGCCATTGTGTGGACTGCATTCCTCACTGGGCTATCCCAGAGGTTGGTATCACCAACTTCAGGGATCTAGAAAGAAGCCATGTGTCAAATTTAAGAAAACCCAGCAAGATGCTGCTATTTTTTTTTTTTCTGTGTGCTTTCAGGTAGAGCTAATTAGTGGCTAGAATGTACTTTTGCATGGGAATTGAAGAATCTTTATCACAAATATGGGGAACCAGTGGGACCTTTCAGTCATATAGCAATTATGTGGCAAAACTAATGGCCTTTCCTGCGTACAAATGGTTAGCTTTAAGCAAACTTTCACAGGTGAGCTCAGTTTTCCTATCTCTCTCAGAGTATCCTTCTTGCTCACATGTACTTCACTCTTTTATTAACTTTTCCATTTATGTCTGTGGCCTCTGATCTTCCTTTTCGTCTTCTCTTCCTTCCTGCACACTCCTCCATTTATGTTTTCCCGTCTGGACCACACATGTACCACCAAATTTTGGAAACTACTCTCCTTACAGCTGCTCCTTTCACAAGCCAGGGCTGACTTGACTCTTGTTCAAGAAACCTCTTACTAACTCCTTCCTCATCATACCTGAGACACTCATCCATCAGCATCTTCTGGACTTGGTTGCCAAATTTATTCTTCCACTTCCCTTCATTCTCCTTCAGATTCTACTCTTATGGTTTGTCTGGTGGAACATTCTTCATTGCTCTCTGTGAAGAGTGGAGAGATTAGCACAGAAATTATTTTATTGGGCATTTTTCTCTTTACCTTTCCTTAGTGAATTCTTCAGCATGGAACATCTTAGTTTTTCCAGTGCTACCACCTAGGCCTTCCTGCCATCTGAAAACAAAGGAGAAAAAAAATAAAAAGAAAATGATCAGTCTGACTTCTGACTGTCATAGAGATTGAGAAAATTAAGGCCTCATATGAAATAGTTGGTTTTGATCTGTTAGTTGGGATACTAAGTTTCTCTGAAGTCATTTGGGCTTTAATGAGGTCAAAAATAATTAGGACACATAAAGAATAGAAGTGTGTTTGGTTTTCATCATTAGCAAGTGGACAGATTGACCATTCTTTGTCACAATGCTAAAAATCTTCTTACTTCTTATCCTAAAATCTTTTCTTTAATTATATTTTGCCTGAATTGTTTTGTAGCCATTTTTCCTATATTCTATATTAGAAACTAAATAAATCTATTTCAATATCTTACTTGAGCTTTATAGTAAAATGAATTTATATCTTATTATTCTGTTCTTTGATTCACAGTGTAGTATTGGAAAGATGGCCCACAAGGTTAGTCATTTTGTATGTTTCCTTGGAAAGCAGTGTGAAAGAACACTGAACCATTATCAGAGATGAGCCACAATTTCTCTTCTGTCAACCTGATAACTGAATTCTCAACTCTGAGGCAAGAGGAAAAAGTAAGGGATTCCACCTCCCCACTCCCCACCCCACCTTGTATTCTGCTCCTGCCATCTCAACTCCTACCCTCCATTTCATAAGTTGACATAGGAGAAGATAGAAATAAGATGCCAATTTATAATTTTATTGTTTATCCATCCATCCATCCATCCATCCTTCCATCCATCCACCCATCCATTTATTTACTTATCATGTGTTGACTGAGTATTATGTGCAGGGTACTGTGCCTTTTCTGTAAAACCCAGTTCTGATTCAAGTGTTTAGTCATCAGTATGTCTGGATGGCGAGTTCCCTGGAAGGATGCTTTGATGCATTTCACATGCTTGGAAGTGACTCATAAATAATTGATGCTCACTAACATTTTGTGTCACTGAGGTCACTGAAGTTCCTAACATTTTAGTTACCATAGCTTTCTTGCTGGTTATAGCACTTATACTGTTCCATCAACAAAATCCAGGGTTCAGACCTACTGAATGAACTCTGATCAACTTGTTGAGCCTGGGGCTGCCACATCTCTCCAGGTGGCCTGAAGCAGCTGTCAGAGGGTCAGCATGAACAGCTGAAAACAATGAATGACAGCTGGAATAATTCGGGTCCTGGACTCACACAAGCTGCCTATGCCAACTGTGAGCCATGCTTCCTGCCTGCTCTTTTTGACTAACTTTCTGGGGCAGGGCTCCTTGGGTCCTTTCTTAGGTATCCTTCAGGATCCTATTGGCATTATGATTCAGTCCCTGGAGCATATTAGCCCTTTCTACTTTCTGTCTGTATGCAGAAATTAACTATCATGGCACTGGTCTTTATGCAACTTGGTTATTTTGGAAGAAAAAGCTAAGAAATCCAACTTATAGTCTTGATCAGTGTTATGCAGGTGACATTAAGCAAATAATGTTACATAGACCTTTCTAGTTCTGGAAATCACAGCCAGTATTGCTAGTTGTCAACTTTTAGTTCAACCTCTTTATTATACAGGAGCTCTTTTAAGTTAGCCCTCAGGATACTGAGATGCAGAGAAGGACAATAACTTGCTTAAAGGCTGATGTTTAGTGGGATATCAGGTATGGGAATCCAGTGTCCAGGCTGTAGCCCAATATTCTTTCCACTTTGCATCTTGCCTGTGATTTGGAATCATTTTGGAGTGCTGCAGCCCTATCGGTGGAAACACTTGTGTAATGCATCCCCTTACACAGGTGCTACATGATCTATGTTTATTTTAAACATCTTTATGTGAAAATTTTTCAATCATACAAAAGTAAATAGAATAGAAAAATGAACACTCACATGCAGAACATCAGCTTGAACCATTACCAAAATTTTTCCTTTTTTTTTCAGTTTCATCTATTCTCCTTTTTAAATTGCTAAGTATTTTAAAACAAATTCCAGACCATGTATTTTCTCCTGCAAATACGTTTGTATATATTTCTAACAGTTATGAAATATCATTATCATACTTTAAAATTTAATAATAATTTCTCAATATTACACAAAATTCAGTTTTACTCATTTCTCCTCAATTTTCTAAAGTTACTTTTAACTTTTTTTTCCTTTTCAAATTAGAATCAAAATAAGGAAATTGCATTTCATTTGCTGGGCCATGTATTGTAGAGATTTTTTTTAACTTTTAATAATTCCCATAATTTTTTTATGCTATTTATGAGTTTAAAAAATCAAGTAATTTTTCTGTAAAATTTCTTGTATTGTAGACCCAGCCATTTGCATCCTTGAGGGGTTGGTTGCTTAACATATCTATTTCATATATTTTTTGTAAACTGACAGATGTATTTACAGGTTCTATTTGATGCAACATTGTATTTTGAGCAAGAATATGTCATAGATATGTTGTATACTTTCAAAGGCATTAGAGTAGATGATACTAATGCCTAGTTATTCCACTTCTTGTGGAATAACGTGTTCAAATCAGTGTGTTTAGATATTGTAAGTTTTATCTACCCATTGTCAAATTCCCTATCAACTTCTCACCTAAGGGTTTGAATAACCATTGCCCAAATCGATTATTTCATTAAGGACTGTACAGTTGTGATTTCCAGTTCTTTCATTTTTTTTCTGCATAAATTAATTGGAACTGGTATGCAGAGAGCTTTTCCTCATCAACTATTTGTCTACTCTAAAATGCAATGCACACACAAAAAGGCAAGATAAATGCTTTTATTTTCAATTACCTGAGTAATAAATTAGTACCACAGCAATAGTGTCCAAGGAAGTATTATTATTTTGGAATCATACTCATAGATTTTAGATATTTGATGTGTTTTTAACTATGCATTGATGGTTTTGTTGTTTAAATGTCAACGGCTAGCAGAAGCTCCTTCAAGTTAGCCCTGTGTTTGGTGCAGCCAGCTCCCTTGCCTTCTGGCACAGTAAGATGACTCAGACTCATGCTATATATATCCTACCCTAAACCCAAATTTGGCCATTCTCCAAGGAGTCCTAAGTCATTAGTGATAAATATTACTAAAGAACTCTTATTTGGTCACTAGGGTCATTACTGTCTTTAGATTTTTTGAGAAACATGAATTATTGCATTATTAGTAATGCACATAATCAATTTCATGTTTTTGTTTTTTACTTTACTTTTATGAATTTGTTTGTATTTCTCTCTTTCTTTATATATTAGCCATCTTGGTATGTGATGCTTGCATAGCTCATTCACAGTCCCATTCAGCCCTACTTATCACGTTAAAGATGGAACTCCTTGAAACTGCTGGGAAACTGTGACTCGTGCATCTTCAATTCTGGGTTCCTAATTCTATATTGCACACACAATAGGCACTCAATTCTTTGTTGAATTGAACTGAAGTCCAAGTATTTTTTGAAAGCCAATGATCTGAGGCCCAGGAAAGTTGAAGGCATAAAGTTCAGAAAACCCAGCAAAACATCACTGAAAAGACTGAGGCCTAGTTGTTTAAGAATTGTGAATAGGACTAATGGAAAGGAAAATAAAGAATCAGAACATAAACTACATCCACATGGTGAATAACTCTTTAGAGCCATACAGATATGAATGTTGAGAGATAGCTGGATTCAAAAATTGTACCAGTCTGTTAAGAGCAGCTTCTTCTATGTCTAATAAGGAAGAGGAAAGGAGAAAGAAGTGGAGAGAGAATTTGCTTGTCTATCATATGCCAGCTTTTCTCTACCCAGAGCTGAGGGTAAGAGGGTAAGAGGGGTTGGTAAAGGGAGAAAAGTGGGTGCTTACTTTTGACAGATAAATTGCCAGATGGCTTTGGCCTTGAGATAGCTTTGCTCTTCAGTTCTCCAAGTATAGGCAACAGACTGCTCTAGTCTAAGCAGAGAAAGGGGAGGGTTGGTGTGGATGGGGGCAGGAAGCGTTTGTTCTCTATGACCCTGGATCTTCAATGATAATCTGGCAAGCTGCCATGCAGGTAAACATTTGATTAAATGGCACATATTCCTCATATCCTCACATTTCTGAAAGTCCAGGTCTATTTATTTCTAGTAATTGGTCCTTTGAAAAATATAATATTTAAGGAAAAACTTTGTAGAAGACAAGCCATGTATTTCTTTGCTTTTGTTCTTTAGAAAGCAATATGGTATTTGGTGAAGCATTACTGGCCTCATCTGAATAGTTTTCTTTGGAATTACAATTAATTTGGCTTAATATAACTCAATAATATTTATTATCTACTTATCTGTAAGGTAATCATAGTATCATAAGCATCCTATGGTAAGCAGTGAATAAAAATTTTAACCTGCAAATAAAAAAATGTATTCAACAGCATATTTTCTGTGCCACTAAAATCATTTTACTACCTGTGTTTAGAAAATAACCCAATAAAAATGTACCTTGTTCTAATTCTAAATTTTGGACAAGCACAAACATTACTACTTTAGTCTTAAATAATTTTCCGGGGAGCTGCAAGATGTCCTGGCAAGTAGCACTCTGTAAACATCTGTTTAGATGCTTTGTCTTTGAAATAATAGCCTGGCCATGTTTCCAATGAATACCTTGTGTCTTTTAATAAAAAAATAAAGCACTAATTTTTAAAAATAAGAAAACACTTCTATAAGGAAACTTACTAAAACACCTATATAGAGAGGAATGGGTGTGGCATCTCCAGATAAATCTCTGTGGAGCTCACCAAAAATCAAGTTGGGGATAAAGCTAGAATTGTGCCCAAAGCCAGTTTGAATTTTCTTTCATCTATAGCTGCTTCTCCCATGCCTGAATGTGACGGAACATCCACACAGGTGGTGCCTTCTTCATCCAGTATCAATAACGAAGCTCAAATCCAGGCACCTCTTTATAAAATTGTTAAACTGCCCACTTGAGCCTTCTCTGTTCAGATCCAAATGGTACTGTATCAGCTTTTGCAGAGCAGCACCCTAAAGTGCAACCCAGTTAAGCCTAAAATAATAAGTAGATAAGAACAGAGAATAAGAACCACAGCTACTGCTGAAAATGTTACGTTAGCTGGAAAAAAAAAAGCTGCATTTCACTTTTATGAGAACTAACCTAGCTCCTCATAGGCAACAAGTTCCTGAAATCATCTGATTATGGCTAAGGAAGGAAGTGTGTCTCATCCATATGCTGTTCTGGGTGGCAAAGGAGGGATGAAGGGTAATTTTACCTTTCATCAGTGAGAGTAACAGGGAATGGGGAAATAAACCGATGGTGCCGGGCGGCTTTGCGAACTACTTTGCTGCATTTTCCCCCGAGTGTGACAACAGTTTTAATGTTTTGCCTCTTGCTGCACAAAAGCCCTGGAAATGAATTTTTGATGGTTCACAACAAGCTCTATGAGGAAATCAGAAAAAAAATAGTCAAAATATGATATGAATAATTCTTACAATACATTAAAAAAAAATAACATGTTTTGGAAGAAAGATTTGTTTGGGCCTTTCTCGCCACAGGTCTGTCTGGGCTTTGACTCCCTGATGGAAAAGCGAGGCCGCTTCTTTCAGCCCCTCCTTTGCAGCCTTTGGGCTGCAGCCATCCGTCAAAGCCCTCAGTGGTCCCCATGTTTCCAGTCACCGGCTTCTTTGTTACGGCTGCTGTGGGGTTAAGGCGTAGGACGGTGCCTGGCAGAGAATAAACAACTCCTGTAATAGGCCAAGATGACAAACTCCAGCAAGTGGGATCTATCGAAAGCAAACTTGGGTAATGATCAGTGAAGAACATAAAGCCTTTATTCGTGGCAAGCTGTTCTTTCATTTTATTGTTTGGGTGAGTCTGAGAACACCCGACACCTGAGGGATTACACAGTAGAAAGACTCCATCCTTGAAAACAGAAGAAATTCTGAAGCTACCAACGCATCTAGATAGGAAACGACAGAGTGTTCCATGTTTTAGGGAATTTTACTTACAAGTTCTCCTTTGGTTCACAAGAAAGCCCTACTTCCTCCTTCTCCTTATTGGCCCAAGGACTGGGCCCTGGACAGGAGTCGTGGAGACGCCACAGGGACCCTGGGAGCTTCCCAGTCCAGTGGCGGCAGCTGGCCGGCGCCGGTGGCGCTATGCCTGTCGCTTTCATCTACCCGCTCTGACTAATGGGCACCACATTGTTCAGTATAGCTTTTCCTGGAACTGTCCTAATGGCTGTGAATAATATTTTGAAAGGCCTAACACCTGATCTTCCATTAACAGACCTGGCTGTTTTGCTTTTAAATGTCCAAAAGAGCCAATTATCCCGAAAATCTCCCATTAAGTGGACCAGATTGAATTATAGATGTAGATATTTTGGGAAACTCCCCTTGTGTTCCAAATCTGTCCAGTCCAGGTGGAGTGTTCATGGTGAAAACATTCCCTTTTGTCTTTTTGTACTTTGCAAAATGACAGCTTGTTGATTGTGCAGTTCCACTGGAACGTAGATAAGACCTAATATCAAAATTATTTCTCCTTCGTGGTCATTTTGGGGAGGTGGGGGTGCCTCATCTTTGATAGAGACCTAAGCACTGTGGTTATTGGCAGAGTTGACCACCATCGTAAAGAGTCTGGAAACAGCAGGTTTGGGTACAAAATAAAGAAGAAGTGTACAGTAATAGTTTTAGTTGTGAAGAGGCTGAAGAAAATAAACACGAATGAAAAATTTTCACGAGGGATTTTTCTAGCTTTCAAACCATGTTCAAGAACATCCGCCGAGCAGCCAATGGAAAGGACAAAGGAAGCCTGTTCAGCCTCACAATCGGCCGGTTTCTGAATTCGTCTGAATTAGGAAGTCATCTGGGATGTAAAGAATTTAAAAATATTTCCATAGATCTTTGTGCCTCTTTACTTCTCCTTGAACCTATTGTTGCGACTGGTGGAATATTGGAGGGGCAAGGTGGTGGTCAATCTGTTGTCAAATATTTGCATTTTTGCCCATCTGCCAGAAAAGCAAGTCTTAATTTATATTTATTTTCTGTGAGCAAGGCTGAACATCTTTTTCTATGCTTAAGGACCATTAGCATTTCTTCTTCTAAGAATTTTTTTGTTACTTCTTGTCCATTTTTTTTCTATCAGGTTGTTGGTCTTTTTCTCTCCATTTAGAAGCTCTATTATATTAGCAATATTAGGTTTTTGTCTGTGTTTGTGATGCTATAAATTTATTTTCCCAGTTTGTTGTTTGTTTTGTACTTTGCTGATGCAAATGTGTTTTAATTTTATGTATTTAAATTTATCAATATCTTCCCTTCCTTATTTTGAATATCAATTAGGAAAGCTTTGTGCATTTTCAGGTAATGAAGATATTCACTCCTTTTCTTCTCATACTTGTGTGCTTTTAAACTTTAACCTATTCAGAATTTTTCTTGGTATCTATTGTATGGAATAGATTCTGTTTTATTATTTTCCATATTGCCATTTAATTATTCCAATAATGCTTTATTAAGAAATCCATCCTTTCTCCACTGGTTTGAGATTCTGTTTTTTTCTTTATATTAAGTTTCCACATGCTACTATGACTATTTCTGAATGTTCTATTTTGATCCATTAGTCTCCCTGTGGTTTCATGAACCAATATCATGCTGCTTTTACTTATACAGACTTTATCATTTATACCATAACAATAATTTCAAATGTCATTTCAGATATGGTAGAAACAGTTTTCCCACTCCATCTGAATCATTATGCTCCTTTTCCAGGGGTTTTATAGTTATCCTTGCTTGTTTTTCTTCCAAATGAGTTTTATACACACCTTGTCTAGCTCTAGGAAAAATGTCTTGATATTTTACTGAGATGGCAATAAACCTGTAAATCAGTCAAAGGAGGATTAACGTCTTTACAGCCTGTCTTTCTATTTTTCAGTAAACTTTGTAGTTTTTATGAGGGTTTTATGCTGTTTCTTATATAAATTTTACATATTTCTTAATATTAAGTTATGCCCCATTTTTCTCTAAATGTAAATAGTTTTCTTTTTCAATATATATTTTAATTGTTTTTGTTCTGTATGTGAGAGCTATTTAAAAAAATATCTACTTAAAACTATTATGTTAAATTATCTTATTGTGAGCAGTGGTTTTCCACTGATTTATTTTTAGGGGCATGTTAAAGATGTGTAATTCTATCACATGCATATAATTTATCACTTGCGCATGCATCTAACTTTTTAATTCATATGCCACAACTTGCCTTCTTTTATTTCATTACTTTGGCCCAAATCATCAACACATTGTTTAGCAGTAGCTCAATTGCTATTTAGAAAGCTATTCAGAAAAGATAAAGTCAATTGCTTGGGTGATCCTTTCCTTTTTGTTTCACTCTTGCTCTTTTTCTAGTAGAGATGCCAGCAACTAGTAGATCCCCGCATGTTGAGCATGAGAGACACACAGGGAGGCCAAGAAGCTGTGTAATTTACAATTAGAAATTCTAATTTACAACTAGAAATTAGACCTTGGACTATCTACACTTCACATGAGTTCTCATTTAACTGCTAACATTTAAATGTTTCATTTATTTGAGAACTGCTGAAATAATAGCTCCCTCAATTATCAAGAGCCTGACTGTTTATAGAGATTTCTTTTTTTCCCCCACATTGTCATTTATTAAATTACACAGAATCAATTTTTAGTTATATTTCCCCCTCTGATAACAAATGTGCTCAGGGAATAGTTTACATGAGATCTAGGTTATACTTCAGAGAAATAAACCCAAGGCCAAGTTGGTGAAGTAATTCAATATTAAAACAGCAGTTATGGTTGCTATAAGCTTCATTCATTATTTAAGCACAAAAGAAAAAATTTGTTTTGATAGTGGTTTTTAAATTTGCTTTTTTATATCTTAAGTATCTTTTATTTAGTGGTCCCCCCTGACACATCTCTTTATATTGATTTTTTAAAATTGAGGTAAAATTGTTATTTTCTTCATGGGAATGCAAGTTGATGTGGCCACAGTGAAAAACAATATGGTGACTCCTCAGAAAACTAGGAATAGAACTATCATATGACTCATCTGTTCCACTTCTTAATATTTCTTTAATGAATAAAAAACACTAATTTGAAAACATATCTGTACTCCTATGTACATTGCAGCATTATTTACAATAGTCAAGATATAGAAAAACCTAAGTGTTCATTAGTGGATGAATGGATAAAGACACACACACACACACACACACACACACACACACACACACACAAGCACACACACAGTGGAATACTACTCAGCCATGAAAAATAATAAAATCTTGCTATTTGCAACAACATTGATGGAACTTGAGGTATTATGCTAAGTGAAATAAGTCAAATGGAGAAAGACAAATTCCATATGATTTTAATCATATGTGCAATCTAAAAAAAAAACAAAGAAAATTAAAAACAAAGCAAAATGAAATAAACTCATAGATACAAAAAACAGATTGGTTGTTACCAGAGGTGAAAGAGTTAGAGAGTGGGCAAAATGGGTGAAGGGGGTCAATTGTGTGGTGATAAATGGTAACCAGACGTTTGGAGGAGGTTACTTTTTAGTGTATACAGATATTAAATTATAATGTACACCTGACTCTTACATAATATTACACACCAGTTTTACAGAGATATTTAACTTGAATAATTTTTTTGCCAGCATAAGACAAAGGACAGTAAAGAACTCAACTCGGATACTTCTCATACTTTTTCTTAAGTCATTTCTCTAAAATTTTCCTAGAATTTATTTACAGCCTATAAAGTGCCACGTCCAACACTAAGTGTTTTATCCCTTTGGATATAATATAACACACCAAACTGATTTTGTAAATTTCTCAACATTAGAAAACTCATAAGAGGTGAAGGTGAGATTGAAGTCTAGGACTGTTGGACTCCAGACTGACTCCTGGGTGGTCTAAGCACTCCAAACTGTGGCAACTGGTTTGGCTATAAACATGCACTGACAATGCATATCTGTGAGAAAGGTCTTCTACAATGTGTAGATGTCATGGCTGCTCCTAAAATAATTGCCAATTATCTTCAAGTGATAATTGGCATTAGCATTATTAAATGTTCAATTAAGTTTAAGAAGCCATGTGGCCATGTGGGTTCTTTGTCACATTTGCTGACTATAGAAAATGACTCAGTCCATTATCCCAACAAATTTCATTCAGTCCCTTGAGGAAGATGTTCAAATCAGAAAATTGCCCTCTTTTTTGCTCTGTGCCACATTCCCCTCTGGCTTTACTGAAATCTGTTTCTTAAAACTTTCAACAGAACAGCAACAGTTGGAATGTTTTAAAGCTTCTTTCTCTGTTTTCACCTAAATTATTTAGAGTAAAGGTTTAGAAAACATATTTAAGAAATGACTCAAGATGAGCTGCTTCCATTTTTAGAGAATGAACTTCACATGCCTGTCATACTCTCTTCCACAATAAAAGCAAGGTTATTTTTTAATACTCTTATTAAAATGTTATGTGATTTAAAAAGCATTATGCATAAAGACAATAGGAAAGTTTAAATGAAATCATTTTTTTTCATTAGCAGGCATTCACTATGTGTCAAATCTTAATATAACCTAATTTGTCTTCTTTCAACTTTTGGCTTCCTGATTCTTATTTTTCAAAAGTTGACAGATATCATGTTATTGTCACTAATTTCTCCCACTCAGCTCTCAGAGTTCCATTGTTCTGAGGAAGAACTTGCCATCCCCCCTCTCTTCTCTACTGGTTCAGTTTAAGAAAGTGAGACTGATTGTGGCTCTTTCATGTGTGCCTCAGCATAGGCTGGCATTTGAGTCTGGAGTATCCTGAGTCCTGTTCTAGAAAGCTCTGACTAACTTACTCTTCAGCCCTTGTAGTCACTTTGTGATTAAAACAAAGGGGTCAAAAGGGTGAGTTTGCTGTATCCCAAAAGAAGGAAGCCCATAAGTTGACACTTAGCTTCTAGGAACACCTGTTCTAACACATGCAAGTAAGCGAGATCTTTCAAAACTGACTTTAACTTCAATCCAGCTTTATCAATGCAGTCGACAAGCGAACTGACTTTGACATTGGGACATTATACACACACATCTAAATCTCCTGTAACCTTCACTTTGAGGCTTAAGATATAACTTTTTCCATAGACTACTTCGTCAGTGATGTTTAAATGGCCAGTTTAATGGACCCAGTTGACGGACTCTCATTTACTGTCTAAATTGTGTCCCACCACAGTGGTGGGCAGGCTGCTGACTGCTCAGCCTATTCTTCTGATAATTGAGGCCTGAGAAAAATAAGGGCTTTGGAGGAGTAACGTTGGCATTTTGGAAAAGTATTTGTTTCTCCAAGATCTAAGCCTGGCACTGACACCTCAGAGCCTGGTGTCAGACCCCTAGAAGAATCAGCTTTGTAAGTAGTGTCCAGGTGTTGTGAGACCTGATGCTCATACAACTTGGTGGAACTTCTTTAAGTAAAATGGTACAAACACTTCTTACTTTTTCTTATTTTGTAAAATGTAGGATCATGTGAACCTATTGCTAGGATCTTAGAAAAGGTCCTGAAGCTTGAGCCTCATTGGTTCCACCTCTGTCTGTAGGCAGCTAAATTAACTCTTTTTCCATGTGGATTTTTACAGCAACTATCTCATGCTAGTAACTTTCCTGTCATGTGACCTCCTTTCTCTTCCACCATTTTTTCTAGTTAAACACACTTATTTTAGATGCAGCTTTCTCCACTTTCCAGCCTCTTGATTGTTAGGTGATTGTGTGAATGATGTGCTGGGGCAGCTCAGTTTAGCTTGTTCTGACATAGTCATTAATCGTGACTTTTTTTCAGTAGCAAAAACTGATCCATTTTGGACAATAATGTTTGTCACCTCCTTATGTGTTTTTAGTGACTGTGTTATTATATCCATTATTATATTACATATTGCTCACATACACAATGCCATCATGTATGGCCATATTTGTTTTTCCTCCTAACCTAATTTTGGCTCTCCACTATCCTTCCCAAAAGAAGTCAGTGTTTGAGTTAGAATGAACCTGGGCCTGGGATCAAATGCTTTATTATCAGTTGGCCCTTCTGGCAACTTTAGCAAAGGATCCAGACTTATTTGTGAAACCAGCAATGCAGAACTTGGATGCTCATCCACATAACCATTATTCTGCCTCAGTATAGCATTCACTTCCCTGAACCCTCCAAACTAACCTTCCTCATATTCCTTCTTATGTATTATTACTTACAGTTGTCCAAGCAGGTACTTCCATATACTGTGACAGAATATGCAGCCTGGAAAGAAAAACTGTAACGGTTTGTTTCTTTTGGAGGTGAATGTTCATGGTCTACATACCTTGGAAAAATGGGTTGCATAATATGGTCTCAGTGTAAACTACTAGATGTGTGATGAGTAAGCAATAAAGAGATCAAAAGGATTCATTGAAAACTACTAGTGTCCGCTAAGCTTATTTGGTGTTTGACCAGTGATGCAGACCAAACAGAAGGTGGCTGAGAGCCTCAGGCAGCATAAGATGGGTTGGTGGTTAGAGGCAAACTTTTGGCATCAGACCTGGATTTGAATTTTTCCCTGCCTCAAAATTATTAACTGAGTGGTCTTGAGTTAGTTAACATCTCTGAGTCTCAATGTCTTCATCTATAAAACTGGCATAATGGTACCACCTACCTCACAAAGTTGTGTAAAAATTTAATAGGACACTATATGTAAAGCACTAAGCTTGTTGCCAGGTTGTCATCATTTGTAGAACTCTCTTGTATTCTATTGGCATTTTGGGGCATCGTTTTGGAATAATAGAATTGCGGTTATGGGAGAGAGAGCACAGAATCAGCATACAGAAGCCAGAAGTGGAATCTAAATTCCTCACTGGCTGGCTTTGTGACCAGTCACTTCTCTGTGTCTTAGTTTTCTCAGTTACCAAGACGGTAGAGATACCTGTTCCAACTCTCTTCCAGGGCGGTCATGTGAACCAAAGGGAGTCATACATGTTAAATTATTTTTTAAAATAAAAAGTATTACCTGCAAATGTGATGGACTTTTGCTCTTGTTCTGGAGATTAAGTACCAAGGAGTTTGATTAGGGTAACAGCCCGATGGGGGCTCTGTCAGCAGAGGCTACTTGAACACCATGGCTCACATTTGTAGTGCTCCACTCGTGTCTTATATTGGCTATTAGCTTGGCTGTATCATCATTAGAGGAACATTTATTTTAAATACACTGTGTGAAAGACATAGTGACCTACTTTCCCCCTCCTTCAGTGCTGAGGTCAGGGGACATAGCTCCAGCACTAGCACTGCCTCATCTAGATATAGGACTTTGATGAGGTCAGTCGATCTGCTAGACATCTGTCTTCATTTCTACAGTGAGAGGTTGGCAGTAGGTCTCCCAAAGCAATTCACTGACCACTCTGCAACCCATATTCACCCTGGTCTAAGTGATCACTCTCTCTTGCTTGGAGTGCTGAAAGTCCTAATTGATTTGTCTAATTTTATAGCCCCACCAAGACCTTCTTCCACATCTATTCTCACATCACAGGTCAATCTTTTCCAATGGCCACCTTCAGTGTCTTCCTGTTGCCCCTAGGCTGAAGACTAGCCCCTTTCTTAGTCCTCTAAGCTTGTCCTGGTCTGAGAAACCTACCTCTTCACCTTACTGTACTTTGTCTTTTTTCTCTAGTCACACTAGCTTCTTTTGGTCATGCTACTATTATTGCCTTTTTGCCTGGTCAACTTCTACTCACCCTCCTGCCTTTAGCTCAAATGCTACTTCCTCCCGAAAGCTTCCCCTTGAACCCCTATATTCCTGACTCTCCCAGCTCTCCTTCACAGCTCATGTCAGCATTGCAATTTTATATAGAAACGTTTGATTGCTCCCTATCTCCTCCTCTGAACATAGCTCCTTGAGAAGAGAAACCATGTTTATCTTTGTTCACTGCACATCCTCACATACCTGGCATGTGGAGGTACCAAATGCTTTTTGAATAAATACCAAAGTGAATGAAATATATATGAAGTATAAAGTAATTTTAAAAATTCCACAAATTGTGATTTTATGCTTTTTTTTAATCTACCAATTCAGGGATGTTCAGCATGATTCTTAAATGGGATGTTCTGATAAGCTTTTTTTATTTCCAGGCATCTAATTTCTAGAAATTTAGTAAATTAAGTGGACAAAAGTATTTTGGAATTCTTTCAGGGATTTGAAATATGAACCATTCAAGTAAGAGACTCAGAATTCCAGAAGAATTATAGGACTGATGATGAGCAAGGCTTCTCTGTGGACCTTCCTCTGGTCAAAGTTGCCAAGGTCCCCTAGTGGGATGATACCAACGTGATGGCTGCACAGAGAGCTTGGCTGTTAGTGAGCCCGCAGGGTGTAGGTACCTGCAATATCCCAGTTGTCTTTACTCTGTCTTGGCCCTTCTGGCCCCTTCTCTCTCCTTCCACTCTTCTGGGCTGAAAGCTCACCCAAGCCTCTGGTGGGCACGAGCCCCACTGGGCATAGAATGTCTATTAGTTCCTCTTGTATGGCCCTCCCCTGATCTTCATTGGACTTTAGTGTTCACCTCTTTCCTTTATCCTATCCTCTGCTCCCAGCAGATCTGCCTTTTGTTTCCCTGGAGTGACCCAGGCTGACTTCATGATGAGTTTCATTTAGATATTTTCAGTTTAAGGAGATTTTGAAAAGGCTCTACTTTCATTGATAGTGAGAGGAAACCACTCTGATCCAAGGAAATACAACATCTAAGGCTTAGGTTACATTAAGAAATAGGGCTCTTAAATGAAAAACAAAAACAAAAACAAAGTTCTTAAAATGAAAAAAACTTTCTTTCTATAAGAGAGAACAGGTGGAATAAAAAGAGAGTCAATAACTTGAGGAAAAATTCCTCAGAAAGCAACATTTGGCAATATTTGAGGCAGTAAGGCAGTTTCTCAAATTGGATGTGCTTGCAGATCATGGAAGAAGCATGTGAAATGTAGACTCAGGCTTGAGACCTAGGACTGCTGACCTAGTAGCCCTGGGTGGGGCCCAGAAACTTAACATTAAAGAATCACTGGTGAGTTAGATAAAAATGCTGATGGACAAAGCTCTAAACTCTTCTGGAAGCAATGGTATCCACAGTCAAAGCATTCTGCCAGTGAGCCATTTTCAACGATAAGTGGTCATGCTCGAGGGAAGTGACTGATGAAAACTGGGCAAAATCGATCTTGATTAGGCATAGTGGTGGCCCTCCCTCCTCTGGTGGATGAACTGTTCATGCAACAGAAATTTAAATATGGCAGGTCTGGTCACAATTTAAAGACTGTTTTGACTATACACATGGCTTATTCCTCAAAAACCCATGACATTATTAGGGACATAATAATATTCTTTTTTGGATGAAAGAAGAATTATGTGGAAACACCCAATATTGTACCTATTTTAATTTGGGGGGGGAAACTTCTGGTTCTGTGGCCAATATTTCTCTGTAAGCATTTTCCATCTTTGCTTTGTTTTGGAGATGAAAAGGGTTCCTGTTTCCCAGCCAAGGGTGCACACTTTTTGTTCTATCTAGAGACAATTCAGCCTCACCACACTTGTCACACCACTGTCTCTATCACCCTCCTGAGTGTGAGCAGCATGTGAGCATGTGAGGATGCCCTGACTCTGTGCACTGGGATTGATGCACATTGACCTGCACTGACAGCCAGCTGGCTTCCATGTCACTAAAGTGAGGCTAGAGGGACAGTAAGTTTGTTAGGGAAGCCATGAGTGAAGAGTTATGAGATTCATGTCTAAATACAGTGTGATTCTGGTTACCAAATTAACTGGAGGCTTCTTAACTGTTTTTCTTAACTATAAACTTATACATGCTTAGTTCAGAGAATTATAAAATATTAAAAATATAAAGAATATAAGAAAAATCTTTTATAAACCAACTACTCAGCAACATTTTGCATTTAGTGTATATTCTTCCAAAACAAAAAAAGTACTCTGTTATTACAAATATTTATTATAGTATTTATATGTAATATTTTATACACACATTACATATAATATTAATACATATTAATATTGTAAAATATTGCTGAAGTTATTTCTATATAATATATAATAATATTTACACAAAAACACATAAATTATTTTTAAAATTTGAAATATAGTGTTTGCATTTTGCTTTTTTCATCTAACATTACATTGTGACATTTTCCCATAGAATTAAATATTCTTCAAATATATGATTTTTAACAGCTATGTGATCAATAAAGTAAATTATTACTTTACTTTTGGTCATTGAGATAGTTTCTAAATATTTATCACCATTAAAAATGCTTCATGAGCAATCTGGAACTTATGTTTTTGTCTGTACCTTTGATCATTTTAACTGTGGCTCCTTTAATAAGTTAAAACACAGGGAAGACTGTGTTCTAATGTAGTGTCTCACTGGAATTGAGTCAAGAAAAGTTTCCAAAATGAATGCATTGAATCACTTTTCAAAACTCCAGCTCTCAGAGGAAGAATAGGAGTCAGAAAGCCTCTTCCTGCTCCTATCCCCCACCCTCCACCCAGAAAACTGCTCTCTTCTCTCTGTGTCCATTGTGTACCCACAGATTCAGTGGGAGCCCTTATTAACTTGGGCATTTGGGTTAGGGACAGCACTATAGCTAGCTTAACAGCTATTTTAACAGAGTTTTCCTGTGTGGCATTTGTAGATCTCAGACGCTGTAACTTGGCTCACAGAGTATTTGATTCCACATAGTAAAACTTTGCTCTGCTGGAGCTCAGGAAGAGAAACACAGCATAATGTTAAGAAAACAATTTGCAAATTCTCAGTAGACAGGCCATCATGCTTCGAAAAAATTAGGGATTGATAATAATTGATCAGTAAAATGCCAGAGTCAGTGAAGAGATGAAATCATTGATTAATATTTAATTTGTTTTTAGATATGATAGAGTTATACAATTTCCAGAAACATCAGCCTTAGTTAAACAATGACATGAATGCAAACTATAATCTTCACCACCAGAGTTTTAGTAACCAACCCAATAAAATATGCTTCGGCACACTGAGAAAATGTGTTTAGTTCAATGTTAATCATGGAAAATGAGAATTTGGAATAATGGCTTGGAGTTTCTAAGAAAAAGGCAATTCAATAGTGATAGGATTCAATGAATACTCCTTCATTCAATGCAGATGAGCTACTTGGTCAAGCACTGTCTCTTGGCAGCTTATCATGGGAGCTTGGCAGCTTATCATGGGAGGTATGTGCAACATGTGCCTCCGAAGGCTTGTTTTGAGACCTTCGTGGTATCTCTGGAGTGGAGGACGCCTTTGCTCTAGTTAGGCCTGAATCACAGGTCTGGGATATCCACCACACTCACACTAGCTCTGGACTTTTCTTCTACTCTCCTCCCCTGTGGTGGCTCTGCCTCTCCACCACTTGTATCTCCTACCTTCTTAGTCCCTGGCATGTCACCCCTCAGTGTTGTCCCACACATGGTCCCTGCATGGCAGTCTCTGCCTCTCTGTGTCCTGCTCTTGTTTTGTGGGTATCATCATCAGGGGGTCTGTCTGCTTGGCACTGATCCCTGGATTCACCCACTTTCCGTGTAGCTTGAGTGATATGTGCAGCCTCTAAAAGCCTGTTTCTTCATCTATGAAATGAGGCTAATACGACCAAAGTTGTTAGGTTCTGAGGAGTATGTGAGGTGATAACTATTGGGCACACTGTAAGAACTATTTACTGTTATTGATAATATTATAATTTAAAAATCAGTTGGGAGCTCTTCCAGTCACTGCATTGGGTTTAAGTTCCCTATATTATCCCTGTAGGATGTAGTACAGGGTGGGACATCTGTGGATGCTCAATACTTACTTGTAATTTCACTCTTTTTCCTAGAGTTTGTTGTTTGCTATTAGCACGACCTCTCTGGGAGATCCCGGCTTTCCTGGTCCATGACCCATGTGTGGTCTAGCCATATAACTTCATGCCCATTTTGTACAGTTCATAAATGCTCACAAACAGCTCTGAAAGAAAAACACCCAGTTTGAATCATTTGTGAACTTTTGTGGTGTAAATAGTTTCACAATGGTCAATTTCAAGCTACCACCATGAAGTGAACTTGCTCTCAAAAGCCTTGAACTTTCTGCAATTGTCTCTGAAGTTGCTTGACACACTGCAATTCAATGCCTCTAGAACCAGGAACCAGAGGTCATAGGTGGTAACTCTAATGTCAGAATTCACAGGGGCTGGCCTGGTTCCGGGGGCCATTTCACTTTTTTGAGACCCTGAGTATAATTCATATCCAAATTCATCTTAAAAATTCATGTTCCAAAGCACATGGCAGCACACTGGGTCACGTTTTTGGGTCTCCACCATGATCCTGGGTGTCACGATGAGAAATGTCAAAATTCACCTGCTTCACAGGCTAACCATTTCCTCAAAAGTCAATCACTTTTTGTATGGTATGAAGAAAGAACTTCATCATCAATAGAAACAGATTCCTTGAAGTTATGGTCTGTTTCTGCAGAAGAATTGGCTGCAATGTGAATGATGCCCCCTGCAGTCGTCCTAAGCTGCTGCCCTTTCTATTTTCACTTACACACACTCTCTACTGTACTCAGGGGAGAAGTTGAGGACCAAATAGCTAGAAAATCAGAAAAGCCAGAAATGTCTAATAGAGCAATTTCTTCCACTCAGATCTATTAAAAAGGGATCAGCCCATTTAACTCTATGGTAGATAAATGGCCTGTATCCAATTTGGCAAAGATTTATCAAGTGGCTACCACATATAAGGATGCTGCTAAGTGCAATTATGACATTATGATGCCCTAATGTGCCCAGAAAAAATTTGCCCTGCCTTAGAAATCTCTTTGATAAAGTAGCGCTCTGTTCCTCCTCTGTTGGCTAAGTCATTCATCTCCGTGTCTCTGTTATGTACATTGCTCGGTGCAGCAGGGATAAAGAAGAGGTGCCAAACATAGGCCACTGTCGAAGCTCTTGCTGTCTTCTGGGGAGAACACATGTGCACATACGACATTTTGGGGGAATAAAACAATAAACGTACCCCTCAACAATGACATAATGGCTTTGTTTAAAACCCAAACACATGAGAGGTCATCTATCTAGGCGAATGATGTTCCTTCTAAACTAATTGTTTTTGGAAACTGTATAATTGTTTCAGTACTGCTGCTATTGTCCCAATTGTGTTCGCATTTCCTCTTTAGGAATTAGGGATCTATGACACATTCTTTTGAATATCTGCAGTTAACACATTTTTTTGAGGGTGGATTTAGGGCTAATTCTTTGGCAAACTTACAGGCTTATAAACAGACTTTGGAGATGTGGCAGATTTCACAAGTTGACTTATTCCACATCCATCTAGCCCAGGCCCCCTTGCCTTCCTTTATTACAGGGCCTGGGAAGCTGAACTATTCCATCTCATGGCTTGTGTATGCAGCTTGGGTGGCCAGGCAATGCTGTCTTTGTCAAAAATGCATAGATGGAAGTTCTTGAGAAGGGTTCTCTTCTCTACTGAGCTTCGGGTGCAGAAAGGTTTTGACCCTTTTGCCTTCTTCCATGCCTGTGTAGCCATCTCCCTGGGGTGTCAGGGGGAGTATCAACAAGTTGCAAACACAAGAACACCTTGAGGATAAAAGCTACATCCTAAGGATGGTTGGGCAGAAAAATAGGAGGAGGTAGGATCCCAGCAACATCACAGAATGGCCATCCCAGGCCTGAACTTAGCATCTCTGGCTGTCTTGTTATATGCAATATATGCCTTTAACTTATTAAGCATCTGCTCATTTGATAATCAGTGAATTATAGAGAAATGGATTTCTATCAGAGTATTGGAAATGATTCCATAAATTTAATTTTAAACACATCTTGAACCATAGCAGAATTGCTGAAAAAGTGTTGCTTTTCATCTGTCTGAGGTTAGGACGGTTAGGGTTTTGATAAATGGAGACAAAGAATAAAGCTGACCTCTACTGAGGTTTTTCTTTGTTTCAGGCACACTTCAAATGTTATTTCCTTTAATGAGGTCAGTGAAATCAGAATTGATATCATTCTCACAGTAACTAAAAGGGACAGTTGGAATTCAAATGGAGGTCTCCATGACTTCTAAGATTGGGGTGTGTATGTTAGGGTGAGGGAAGGGAAACCACAGGGCATTTGAGGTGAGGGCAATATCAACAAGAACAAGCATAAGTAAGAAAAACAATAAGAAGCTTGGCCTACCTGGAGTTTAGAATTCATTCTGGGAAGTAGAGGAAGATAAATGTGGGTAGTGAAAAGCAGAGTCGGATTGTGAAGAGCCATGAATCTTAATCCAGCGACTCTAGCCACCCGTCAGTAGGAGACAAGTACATGTTCCTTAGCAGGCGAATGATGTGGTGTGCTCTTGAAAGAGTTATCTGGCACCCGATTTCACTATAAATAAAAAGCAAACAGACTTAAATAAAAACCAGATTAGATTATTTTTTAGGGGACTACTTTTGCCAACATGCTATTCCTTAGATTGTAAACCTCAAATACTGGGGCAATTACTGTGCCTGTTTGATACACCTAGAAACTTTAGGCAGGTAAGAACCTCAGGACAGATGTTCATAGAACCATTCAAAGAGAAATTTGTGTCTTGCCTCAATACACTTTTAACAACTTCTCATTCTTAGTGGCTACATCTCAGGATTTGATAAAGGATTGAAAAGCATATTATATGTAGGATGGGATTAGAAAAGCATTAGAAAAATCTTTGATAATTTGAAATCATGCATGACAAAATAGCAGAAAGTTATTCAACTGTCTGGGAGGCTGGTTTGATAATGCTGACTGCTTTACGCCTAACATTTAGACACAGCCTCTTTCTGGTATAGTGAAAACCGTTTTAACGAAGCAGTTAAAAAATAGCTGCTCAATATGTCCTTAATGAAGTAAATAGCTTGATTGAATCTTTTTGTTTAAGAGACTTGTTTAACTTAGGAATGTACCCACATGCCTTTCTGAGGTTTTATCAGCATCACCACAATACTTATGATAATTTAACTGAAGAATAAGGCTACTGAGACTGGAAGACCAAACTTGGAATTAAAATTGATGCTATGTGAGTATAATAAAATTTGTGTCTGGAGATATCAATGACTATCTGCTCAATCATTCTACATGTCCTGACCATATAAACCAATATCCATTTCCTTTTTCTGCAAATGTGTTTTTCATTAAGTCTAGACTGTAAACCCTGATATTATATATAAGACATCATCAATAGATGTCATATATAATAATGCATAAATATAGTGTATTAATTATTAAGGTAATCTAGGCAGAAATTTGTATCAGTTTATTTCCCTTTAAGCTAAATTAATAAAATATTTTACTTAAGTTTTTAATACTTTACTTAAGACAGAACTATTAGGGGTGTCTATTAGTTGCTAGAATCTAAACTACATTAAAGCTTTATTTAGTTGTTGACATTTTGACCATTTATTATCTAGAACCACCCAATCTACTCTTAAATATGCTGAGAAGTGGAGATAATTGCATTTTAGGGCCTGATGCTCAGCCCGAGCATCTGTAACCTTTGGGTGAGGTGACACTTCTTTCCAAAGTAGCATGGGCTTCTCTTTACTTAACCTGAAAAGACATTAAGTGTCCAGGAGGCAAGACATGGGGCAATTGTAGTGTGATGATTTTGCTTCAGTGGTGACAATGCTGAAGCTGTTCATTGTTTTTCAGTGGGCATTTTAAATTCCTTCAAATATTATTGCTGCTCTCCCAGCTGGCACCTTGTCTTAGTCACCCCTGGCTTCTACAACAAAATACTAGAGATTGAGAGACTCAAAGAACAGACATTTATTTCTCACAGTCCTGGAGGCTGGGAATTCATAGATCAAGGTGACAGAAGATTCGGGGGACACAGACAGTCACCATACCACCATTCCTGTTCCTCAGCCTGAAACCCTTTCCTGTTTTTCTTTAGGATCCCTGTTCACTTAATAAAGCAATGGGAAATCTCCTGAAATGGCTCGTATTTTTTTATAATCTTACTTTTTGTTTACTTATCCATGGAAAAGAACTATTTTAAAGGAGTTGTACTCCCAACCAACAAAATGTAGAGAACTTTAAAGCCAATTTTTCTGAGCCATGCTGTATGGGGATTACTCATGATTCAGGTAACCACATTTTGTTTATACAATTTTTTACTAAGGTATTATGAAATCTTGCCCACATGAATGGATCAGTAGGTAGATACTGAATACAATTACCAACAAATAATCCAATTGTTCATAATATAAAATGGGTAACTACAACCATATTTTGGCAGTAGCTAGTGACATTCTGGTGACTTAGAAAGGTACCTTGAGGTTAAAAACAAAACAAAACAAAACAAAACAAAACACAGAAGCAACCACAATTCCTGAAAATAATGTATTCATAGTGGAAATATCAAGTTACTTAAAAAAATTTCCAAAGGATGCAGTCATCCAAAAAGCAATAGAATTGAAATAGGTACATTGTTAATGGTTAAAAATACTTTGTATTTTTTAATGATAATTTTAGCTTTTAACTTTAGCTCAAAAGTTCTGCAAATACCTCAAGAAATTCAGCATTGCTCACCACCTCTCCTACACATCCTTGTCAAACTACAGGCACTGCTATTGTTATCAGTTTTAGTACTTATGTTATTTTTTATTTGAAGACAGAGTTTGGGGGTACTGTTCTTTTACTACCTTGTTTGGATAATTCTTCCTCTTTCTAGAGGGGAAGGATAATAATATTCATATTGAATTTATGGTCCAATTTTGTTTTGTTTTCTTTAGAAAATTTTCACCAAAAGTGAAAAACACTTGAAATAGAATGAAACCTCACTGAGAAAATGGTCTGTTAGTGGGTGCGAATGATATGATCCATCTCAAAAGAAAAAGTTTCAGTCTCAAAGGTCCGACCTCTGTGAGGCTCAGATGAAGTGCCTTGCTTTTTATCAGGGACTGATGTGTAAGCGTGCTTTAGGAGGGAACGATAATTCACTTGCAGGTTGTTAGAAGTAGTATTTACTTTGCATAAACCTGATATGGGTTATGAAGTTCGTGACACTTCGAAACATGAAAAGCCAGGAATGTCATGGCTGGGAGGGATTAATGCAATTGCTACCGGATGGGATAAGTGGAAGCTCCAAGTGGAAGCTCGTTCTCCGGGGAGCTCCCTTTGGTTCCCAATGGAATGGCAAGAGTACACCGCAGTCAAGGATTATGGTTTCACTTCTTGAGTATACCTTTTGGTCATGAACACTGACCCTTTTATGAAAGGACTTTACAGGAGAAACACAGTTTGAAGCCCTAACTCCCAATGTTAGGGGACTTTGGAAAGTAATTAGGTTTAGATGAAGTCATGAGGATTTTGAGAATAATGAGATTAGTATCCTTATAAAAAGAAGATGGTAGCTCAGGCTAGAGAAACACTTTCTGTTGAGTGTTCTGAGTTGGCTTTGCTTTCAGAAAGTGGACGTGGCTTGGGCATATGGGCATGTAGGATCTGAAATCGAGCACAGAAGTCCTACCTTCTTGGACAAAAGCCCAGAGATGTTCTTCTCTGGGGTGGCTACAACCTTTAATAGGGCCCAAAACTTTATTGGGTGCTTTTTATGTGCCAGGCCCTGTGGATACTTGACAACGAGGGTCCTGGACAAGCCCAGGATTAACTGAGGGAGATGACGATATGCAAGGAAACAATGGGATAGCAAAATAATTACAGAAGGTTATTAGAATAATAAAGACGATAAATAGGATTCTGGGAGAGAGAAGAATCTCGTTTCAGGCTCATTTTTGGTAAAGTGATTTGAGAAGGCTCTCTGAGGAGATAGGTCTCATTGCAAAGCATGGCAAAGACCCAGAGAAGAGCAGAACCAGAGGACAAACATTCAAGGCAGAGGAAACAGAAGCTACAAAGGTGTCAAGGTCCTTTTCACTCTGGAAATGAACTGATTTGGGTCACTGTTGGAGAGCGTACATATCTTTTAGCTAATTTCTTGCTTTAAGAAGATGGCTCTTATGAAAAATAATTGGTCTCATTTGCTTTAGATTTTGACAGTAAGTGTGGATAAGTGGAAGGGTTGATTTTCACATATATTCTGGACTGGATAAAAAGCATGCTACCTTTTCTGTTTTGTTGTTGTTGGTTGTTTTCTTCTCACTGAGCTCCTTTTCAACCAGAAACATGACTTTAATGTTAAAATCTTATTAATAATAGAACCATACATGTGTATATTTTTTCTTTCTTTTTTTTTTTTTTTTATTCTCTCCAAGATCATGAGCATAGGCTTATTCTAAAAGTAGGCGTGAAATACAAATACACATGTCACTGAAAATCACACATTTTTGAAGGGGTATAATCCTTCCTCGAAAAAAAAATCCTATCAAATAAATCCATTTTATAACAGAGAAGCCATTTTCTTCTACTTTGTTGTTTTTCAATAAGTTCTGAATAATTTTCAAAATAAAGTAGCATTTTATTCTTTTTCAGAAAGACAGCAAATGCACTGCTTTGAGTTTTAAAGTATGACAGTATTATTACTCAGACAGACTTCATTCTTTTCTGAAATAACAGTCCTTTTTCTTTTTCTTAAACAGTTATAATTGAAATGTGGATTTACTTAGACAATAACACAGTTAAAATATTAAAATTTAAAAAATATTACTTAATCTATTAAAGAAAAATTTGTATTTAAATTAGAATAATGAGTCTTATTACAGACTCAGTATGATTTATAAGAAATTATTACAGACTCAGTATGATTTATAATAAATGGCTATTTGTAATTTTGGAAACATGGTAGAATGTACTTTCAAAACACCACCATCATTGGTTGTCATATGGCAAAGGGATGGAGTGCACAGATGCATGCTTGTGAGAGGTGGGTAGTGCACCAGGTAAGCCACCATCAGAATGCTCCTCTGTCAGAAGTGGCTTATCTTCTTTTGGGCCTGAAGGATGTATTCTCTCAGTGCACCAGCAAAAGGGAATGTGCGAAAGGCAATGTTTTTCAGAACGAGTTTAAGTTGTTTAAGTTCGGGGTGACAGGGATTGGAGCATCTAAGTAAAAATGTCTGGGTAGGATATGAATGAGCAAAGAGCTGACATATTTCCCCCTTACTCGGCTCAAGGGGAGAAGTGATTTTCCTTTGCACCTCAGCCCTCTGGAACTGCAGTACTTTCTTTGTGATTCTGCTTCAAACCTGGGCTTGTAGGAGATGGGAGCAGCAGGCAGGAAGGCTAGGGGCAGGAAAGAAGACCACATGGCACTCAGGATGGTAGGCTGTCAGCACCAACATCCTGCAGCAGCATATCATGAATGCCAACATGGAGTTATTGGAAATTTCTTTGTGACCATCTCCAGCAACTAAAATCTCATTCACTTAATAACCGGCTAATATAATCCACAACTATTCTGAAACACCCTCTGCTCAGGCTATCCATGCCCTAAGGCCCTTCAGAGTTCACCCAGCTGTGCACACTGGATTATCCTCTCCTCCCCTTTCCACAATTGGAAGCTGCCCTGCTTTGCCTAACCCTTTATGTGGATCACTCTGGGTCACATCCTCAGTCCTCTTTTTACGTTCTGTTAGGACAGCTACCAAATCTGCATCACTGCTATTTTTTCTCAGGTCTTAGTGCTACCTTTGGGGGGTAATTTGAACTTTGGTGTCACCCGGCAGCATGGGGTAGATAAAGACATTTCCTCAGTTCTTCCCCACTGATGCAACGAAGAGTCACAGGTCAGTGAGATTTAGAAAAGCTTTACTAACAGAATATTTTAGAAAGACAGAACATGCTCCAAGGGAGGACAGGTTTCCAGTGAAGAGGGCTGTAACCCTCCAGAAATGGGAAGGGCTGTCTTATATTTGGGCAGTGATGGGTGGTTACAAAGGCATTCCTAGGTGATTGGCACATGAGGTCATTTCGATTGACACTTGGCTGCTATATAACTTGGCCTAGTGCGCATGCGCTCACCCAGAATTTGGTCTGTTATAATTAGACTCATGAACTTCTGGGTATAAACATGATATTTACTGATGGTATAATGAGGCTTAGGTGGTGGGCAGGTTAGGGCAGTACCTTCTGCACAAGCCTCTGTGGCTGGATTAAATCAGCTAAAATTATGACTCTCCTCTCCCTTTTCTCTGGGAATGTAGGAGGGATTCTCTACCAATCTGGTGTTCTTCGCGAGGTCTCTACTCTGAGCCTCTATTCCTTTGTTCCCCTGTCACTCATGTATGACTAGTTACCTAACACCAGGCCAAGGTTTTCAGTTGCCTACAAATTGGTTCCTCTAGGAGCTTTCCAGGCATCAAAGTTAACTTGCCCAAAATTTAGGGTTTTTTTTTTCCCCTCTCTAATTTAAAATATATCTACCTCCTCTATTCCTGATCATGGTGGATGCCTGCCAGCCACCCATTTTTCTGTAGAGTTAGCTTTGATCTCTGGGCTGCCAAACCCTACTGGTGCTTTGGCATACATATCCTAAATCTGTGAAATCATTGAATCTCACTGCTTTCCCTCCTGCCTCGAATCTCTCACTACTGTAGCTGTTCCTGGCCTCCCCTAAACACACAGAGCCACCAATGTTTCCTCCTTAAAGGACAGATGGGATTTCTTTACCCCATTGTTGAAAGTCTTCAACAGAACCTGCCTCCCACCCTAATTATTAGGGTGAAGTTTCGGATGAAGTCCAAACTCAGTGTGTCATAAGGTCCTCTAAATTTGACCCCAATTATCTCTCAAAAGAGTTTGATTTAATAAATATTTATTGTGTATCTAATGTGTGCCAGGCATGGAAAAAAATAAAGATAGATATGGCACTCTCAGGAAACTTGCAGTCTGGAAAGGTCAATAGATGTCAGTAATTCAAAAATAACAGTTCCTGTGATGAAGACATTGAACTTGTATTTCCAAAGCAAAGAACCTTTATAGCTTTATTCATTTTCCTCCTGGGATTTCCTTTCATCCTTCTCTGTGAGGCAAATTTCCATTCAGCCTTTAGGAGCCCAGTAGACTATGGATTCCTGGGAGAAGTTTTTCCTTCCTTCTCCAGTTTTTGCTTTCTTGTTTCAAGGCTCTGAGTGTATGGGTACCATGCTGCCATCATCTTGCTGGCCTAGAGGACTGGATAGTCTTTTTCTCTCTAGTTATTCTTTGCCCTCCTTGTGTGCCAGGTACTCTCAGGTACCCAGTTTCTGTTCAGTGAACAAATGAGTCCCTTCTTTGGCTCAGTGTCTCTCTTAGAACCATGTCCTGCCTGTACGGGTAAGCCTCCCAGCTCCCTGGGGGCCTTAGCCCTCCACTCACGGAGGTATCAGGGTATCAGGTTACCTAGAAGAGACCTTAGAAAGCAAGGCTGAAGAAAAGACAAATTTCTACCTTCTGCCTCTTTGATTCCTTATTTCATTCTTCTAGTAGAGAAAAGAGAAGCTTGAAAAAGCTAGTAGTATCTGGGGCTAGGGATGGTGGCCAGAGGACTGCCTTAGGAAAGATGCTGGAAGGAGGGAGGGATGAGATTATGGGCTCAGAGAAGGCAGCCCTTCCCCCAGGAGAAATGGAGGCTCATCTGTCAGGGTGCACTGCCTCATCACCAGGTTTTCCACTTCATTGGTGCCGAATAGCATTCCTCATGATTACACTCTTACCACTGGCTGCTTGGTCTTCTGTACATGGATATCCTGTAATTTACTTACCTGAGCCCCTAGTATTGGGAATTCAGATTGTTTTCTTGCATTTTCCCCAAAGCACTTCCAAGAGTTGTGAAAGTCTGGGGAGGCGGGACCAGCGAGTGACCCTCTGGACAGCATTTTCTGAGGGCGGGCTCCCTCCTCAGGACATAGATCGCCAGGGGTTCCTCTTGGTTTTTGCAAGGAAGGCTACATCTTGCTAGGCCATTCTGCGCCACTCAGCAATCCTCTGGCATCATACAAGCTGGCCTGGGCATTCTATTTGTTAGCAGTAGTTTCTTGGCCTTGTAACTCAGTATTTCAAAAGCCACTCTCGTCACCTTCTATTGCACTATAAAATATTTGTTTTCCACATTTGTTCGAATGGGCATCTTCTGGCCCTCTTGGATGCCTCTCAGCTATCTTTGTCGGATATACCCAATTTACATTTTAGCCTGTAATCTGAATTCAAGCAGAAATTTTCAATGACAATGTGGGGAGAAAGAATTTGTCTGAATTTAAGAGATTTCACCAGGGCCTATAAATAAACTTAGATATGAAAATTATAACTCCTTTTCCATCCCAACTCGGTGGACTGCTATTCAGTTCTGACACTAACTGCCCGAACTTGGCCTCAGACCTCACAGATCCTCCACAGACAGCCCTTCCTCCTGATGCCAAAGTTCCATAGTCCCCAGGGTCTCAGTTTTCAAAATTTTCTAGAATACCTCTCAAAACTCGGGAAAGTGCTACACAGATGGTCATAGCTTCCATGCCTTCAGCTCACAGAAGCAGGATGCGTCACCTTCCGGGCACACCCATGTGTTCACCTGACCCTGGGCGTATAGAGTTTTCTTGGAGTTTTACAACATAGGCAGGCTTGATGAAATTATCATCCACGTCATTGAACTCAATATTCAGTTTTCACCTCTGGAGGTCCGGTGTCTCAAAGTTCCAACCCTCTAAACACATGCTTCCTCTCTGGTGACCAGCCTTTATCGTGTAGCTATTCAGACACCCACCAGGAGTCGCTTCATTAGCCTAACAAAGGCATTCTCATCAGGAAATTCCAAGGTTTTTTGAAACTGCCAAGAACCAGGGGAAAGAGACCAGATATATTCTTTATTATACTACAATCCTGAATTAAGCTACCTAGTGATTTCCCTGAATAGACTGAAATAAACTGGAGACGGGGAAATACAGCTTTCATTTCACAAGTGGCCCTGTATAGTTGTTAGTGTTACGTATTGGTATAGAGGAATTAAGAGAAAGTCGTTGTTAGCCATCAGCATTAGGCAGCATTTGAAAATGACACAGGGGCTACAGTTTTAGGAAGAGTTAAGAAGAGGACCTCAAGTTTCAGTAACTGGACTTCTTGTTTTGGTTTCTGTTATTTGGCACAGGATAAAGTTCTAAGTGTTACAAGAGGATTAACTTGGGTGGGGACCCTTTGGAAGAGGACAGGTATTCAGCTATTTAGGGAAGGAGCTGCATAAGGTTTACAGGCCTTTGGCTCTCATTTTGAGGTTCTATCAGGTGGAAAATACTGCCTTGATCACAGATGGAAGCCTAAGCTCTTTAGAGGTGTGTCATGGGTTGAGGGTAGCTAGGAGGGCTCCAGGAACAGGATGATAACACTGGGCTGGGGCAGTATGGGTTTGGGCAGGGCTGGGCAGGTCAGCAGCAAGTCAGACTCCTGCTTCAGTCTCCTGCTTCAGAGCTGCAAGATCTTGGGTAATTTTCACTATTTAGAAGCTGTGTGATCAGTTAACTTTTCTGTGCTTCAATTTTTATTTGGAAAATGGGAATAATAATACGCACTTTGTAGTGCATATTATTATTAAATAAAGATTCATATTATTATTAATAAAGATTCAAAGGGGCTAATTTATGTTAAATGCTTAGAATAATGGCCAGTGCCATAAAGGTCAGTGAATATTTCCTTTTATGATGCTGATCTGGTGAGGAGCCTCTTATAATGCAAGAAATCTAATATTTTTTATTAGAAAATACATATCTATAATCAACATAAAAATATGGCAACTTCAGAAAACTATGAGTAGGAAAAGTTACTTGAAGTCCTACCTTCCAAAATAAACAAATTTAACGGCTGAGCATATTTTTCTGGTCTTCTGTGCATTATTTTACATGGCTGAAATCTTTTATAATTTTTTATTTATCAATGAAACATTGTTTTTCATTTTCAAAATATCCTTTATGAAGCTTATTGTCATGGTCACATGATGTTCCATTGAGTAAATTTAAGCATATTTTATCTGTAATAATATTCATAATAATAACTATTATTACTTGAGTGCCATTTAAATGCCAGGCTCTAGGTATTTTATAGACTTTCACAAATATTTTAACAGCCTTTAAATTTTTCCTATGAACCCAATGTTGCACAGCTTGTGCCTGCCAGAGCTGAGGCTGACCAGGTGTCTGATTTTCAAATGTGTCATCTTTCCACTATACCAGGTTCTTCAAGTTTTCACTACTTTAAATAGTAAGGTGAAGTGTATTTTTGCATTAAGAATTTTATAACTTATTTATTTTTCTTTTCTAAGGACAGTTTTGGTAGGTAATGAAACGCCATAATTATAGTAAGCAGAAAAAAGGGTGAGCAACTTAAAATCTGAGAAGGGAGGCATGGAAAAAACTGGGAATCATCCTTAGGTTTGCTTTGGAAATAGGGCCCCAGACTTAACAGGCTGTCCAAATAAAGTTCTTTTATTTTCTTTTGTATCAGTTATTAACTGTTGTTATTGTTGTTATTATTGTTATTATTATTATTTTTATTTTTACAACCCTTTTCCTCAAGCTATCTTTAGATTTCTACCAAAAAGTAATGTTGTGGCCAACATTAAATAGACCAAACCAGGTATGCTCTCAAAGGCTGTTTATTAGCCGGAGGCTGTCCTTGCCAGGAGCAGCCCCGAAAGGTAGAGGTACAAGGTTTGTAAGCCTTAAATACCATTCTTTATTCTGTCTGCACACAAAGATCTACTTTTCTTTTATTCACTATCTGTCAACTGGCCAGGTGTGCAAGGCGGGTACAGAAGCAGAATGCTTATTGTTAATAGCCTATGTTTCCATGACGGTAGCCAAGCAATAATTTCCAGCTTATATACAATTGATAGTTTCTCATGCCACGCAGGTAAGCAGGGTCACTCAGGCAGTTAGCGTTTGAGCTCATTGTTACAAGTTTCATGATTAACAGAATGTAGCTAAGGGTTCCAGGAGCTAGGCCTTTGTCTAGTTTTTGGTTTTAATTAACCCTTACCCTTACCACATCTCAGCAGGCTGTCACATTCCCCACTGGTTTTCAGGCATTTATCAAATCTTTGATGTCCTATAAAATGGGGGCAACTGAGGTACCCCTGTTACTTGAGTAGATAATACCATTAATTTAACAGCCTGGACTCTTTGTTTAATATACTTGATAAAGCAATTCACTATACATGATCTAAACAGCAGTCCTAGAAAAGCCAATATTAAAGGTCCAGCAATAAATGACAATAATGTTGTTAACTAAGGGGCCACATTAAATAAACTTTCATACCATGCCTGACCTTGTAGTAGGTTTTCTTCTCTTTCCTTAACTCTGTCTTATTAAGGCTAGACTATCTCAAATTATGCCAGGATGGTTCACACAGAAACAAGTTTCTCCTAAGGCGACTCATAAGCCACCTTGTTTTAGAAATAAGTCTAAGCCCCTTCTATTCGGTAGTACAACTTCAGCCAATGAATCTAAGGACCTCTCTAAGTGATTAATAGACTTTTTTAAAGGTAAACAGATCTTTAAGTGATGGATTAAGGTCTTTGTTAGGTCAGCAGGGGAAGGGCCAGATGCCTGCCTGGAGACTCCCCAGTTTGATACCGGGAATCCAGACCTGAATAGGGCCCACCCTAAAGCCCTAGGCATCACCACCCTAAACCTAAGGCTCAATTAGCATTTGATTAACGTTCCCCACCCTATACTCCTACCCCCCACATTACCCATAAAAGCCAGGCCCTCCCACCCCAGGGCGGGACTTCTCTGGCCCCTCTCCTCTTGGGGCCAGAGAACCTCGCCCGGGAGCCCTCTCCCAGTAAATTCTGCTTTTAAAACTTCTCTCGGGGTGTCATGCGTTTACCTTACAGTCTTAAAGTTGGAGTTTCCAGCTACTAGGGCAGCTGTTCCTACTGTAGCTGACCCTGCAACCCCTAGCCCTACTAGGAGCAGCACTAGGATAGGGGCTCTCTTTCTTCTTGTCCCTTCCCATCTTACTTGTAAATGTTCCTGTCCCCCTTCTCCAGAATAGAAATACACTTGTGGTACACAAAACCCAGTCCTATTATAATTCCAATATTGCAGACTTATGCAAGGAGTTAACCCAGTGTCGCATGCAAACCAAGTCCCAAGTGGAGCTGCAAGGTAGTTGCTGGAGTGCCCCTTGACAGTATTATTACAATTTCTATAATATTGTGAGTTATTGACAGCATAGTTAGGGATATGCAAGCAAGTACTCTGCCCTTGTAAATCACGGAGGGTTAGCTTTGGGGAAGTTCCCCTTGGGCAAACAGCAGTATTGGGACTAGTAACATTTTGAATACTATTACTGTTGTTTCCAAAAATGGCTACAGAGCCAGAGTCCTACATAATGAGGAGCTGGGTTAAGACAAAGCCAACAATCACCTGTTACATTAGGATTACTGGAATTAGCAAAAGAATAGACTGCATTTAACATACTTAAAAGGGAATCCTGTGGGGTAGAAAACCTTTGTCCAGTTTTACTGGTTTCTTCTGTATGCTTACTAAAAACCCTGGGTCTGTACTCTAGACATATAATCTAAGACCCCATGTTCTCCCTGTTAGCCAGACAGGATCAGTCCACTGTTTTACAGTTGTGGTAATTGGGTTATATTGTCCTGGTGTTTGACATTTAGTCTGGCTTGGGCGGTTAACGGTTAAAAAAGTGTCTGTATTTTTCCATGGTGCAACTGTTTCACAGGCCCAACTGGAACAGTAGTATTGTCCTGTCCTAGTGCAAGAGGAACTCTCCATTCAGGAGCACATATATAGTTGTACCTGTTGTAAACTCTTTTTATTCCAATCTAGTCCACACCCATACCAGGGGCCTTGTGAGGCCCCAAGTCCTTAGGACTGGGATGATGGACCTGCTGTGGCCGCCAGCCCCCGAAAGACACACGGACCACCAGAACTCTCAGTGAGGTATAGGAATCACACTCTTTATTCAGCCAGCGGGTCTGCCAGAGGTACGCAGACCCCAAATTAAGCAGCCCCGAAATGTAGAGGTACAGGGTTTTTAAGCCCCAAATCCCATTCTTCATTCTGTCTGAACACAAAGGTCTATTTTTCTTCTATTCGTTACCTGTCAACCCACTGGTCAGGTGTGCAAGCCGGGGTACAGAAGCAGAAAGCTTGTTAGACTGTTATGTTTCCATAGTTAGTAGCCTATGTTCCTATGGCGATAGCCAAACAGTAATTTCCAGCAAGTAATTAATTTTTAAACAGTAATTCTCCAGCTAACACAGAACAGTATTAAAAGTTTTCCCCAGTATATCACATAAATCTACCCGAAAAGAGGGCTCATACGGGGTAGAATTACTAGCAATATTGATTCCGGTGTCAGAATGGGTTAAGTCCTATCTAGCCAAAGTGGGTTGGTGAGGAGGATTAGCAGCTTCACAAACTGCAAGTAAAAATACTAAACCCGTGAAAGTCTTAACTTGAGGGGATCTCCATTGGGTGTCACCTTCTATCTCTGGTCAGGATCTGGAGGCTGGGCCGCTTTGAGTCGGGTGTGATGGATCCAATGGCATTGTCCGGGGACCTTAACCACTGTTGGTGTGGTCAAGATGACAGGAACCTGGCCTTCCCACCGAGGATCAAGAGTAGCAGGTTGTACTTTCTTTATTCAGAGTCAGTCACCTAGTTGATAAGAGTGGGGCTGGAAGGAGAAGTTTTTATCTTCTCTGGTGGCCAACACCAGATGATTTACATCTCTGCGGGCTAATTTAAAGCCTGCAAGGACTTAAGCAAAGACATGATGTACCTCTATTTCTTTTTCACTTCCTATTTTGGGCAGTAAAGGGGGTTATTCCTTTTACATAGGGGGTATATCTAGCATGGAGAAGTGCAAAGGGGAGGAGGCTTATCCAATTTTCGCCAGTTTCTAATTTATACTTAGTCAATGTTTCCTTTAAAGTCCTGTTTATCCTTTCTACCTGGCCTGAACTCTGTGTTCTATAAGCACGATGCAATTTCCATTCTATTCCTAATAATTTTGCCACAATTTGACTAGTTACAGTGATGAACGCTGGGCCATTGTCAGACCCCAATATTATGGCAGGCCAAATCTTGGAACTATTTCTGATTCTAATTTCTTAGCTACTACTTGTGCAGGTTCACACTTAGTGGGACAAGCCTCAGTCCATCCAGAGTATGTATCAATAAAAACTAACAGATACTTAAATCCAAAAGTTCCAGGCCTAACTTCTGTAAAATCAAGCTCCCAGTGTTCTCCAGGACTCTTTCCCCTGAGTCTTACTCCTTGTTCTGTGGGGGTCCTTCCTTGGTTTACTTGTGCACACACTGCACACGTATTAGCCACGTCCTTGGCTAAACTTTTCAGTCCTGGAACATAATAATCCCTTTTCAATAGTTCAATCAATTTAATTCCTCCTAGATGGGTGGACTGATGTGTTAAATCCACGAAGGTCTTTCCTAACACCTGGGGAAGGAGTGGCCTTCCATCAGGGAGCATTCTTCATCCTTGCTCTCCTTTTTTTTTCTCCCAGTCTCTCGCTTAATTCTAAGTCGAATGGGGTATACTCAGGCCTTTCTTCAAGGGTCAGGGGAAGCTTCAGAGGCAAAACGTCTACAGGCCCCACTGGTTTTCTGACAGCAATCCTTTGCTATCTGATCCGCAAAGGAATTTCCTTTTGCTATCTCAGTCTCTGCATTTTGGTACCCAGGACATTGAATTATGGCTACCTTTTTTGGTAGCCAAATGGCTTCTATCAGGGCTGAGATCTCTTCTCATTTTTTAACTTCTTTGCCTTTCTATGTTAAAAGTCCACTTTCCTTATATAAAGCTCCATGTACATGGGCAGTAGCAAAGGCATAACTACTGTCAGTATAGATATTTACAGTCTTGTTCTTTCCCCACCGTAAAGCTTATGTTAAGGCTATAAGTTCAGCCCTCTGTGCTGATGTCCCATGGCTTAGGTCTTGTGCCCATATCACATCCCTGACTGTCACCACAGCTGCCACGGCATACCTTACTTCTTTGGATACAAAACTGCTTCCATCGGTAAATAATACCACATCCGGATTAGGCCACAGCTCATCCTTCAAGTCCGGCCGTAGTCCAGTTACCTGCTCAAGCTGCTGAACACAGTCATGCAATGGAGCCTGTGGGTCATCATCCAGGAGCAGTGTGGTGGTGATAAGGGCTGCAGTTTTCAAAAACTGGATCTGTGGGGGGTTAAGCAACAGTTCCTGGTACTAAGTGATCCGGGTGTTAGAAATCCATATTTCAGGAGGGTTGTGCAGCATGGCTCCAACCTCATGTGGGGCCACAATCTGGATGTTTTGGCCCAAAGTCAATTTTAAGGCTTCTTTGGTTAATATAGCAGTAGCAGCTAGTGCTCTTAGGCTATTAATCCATTCTCCAGCCACTGGATCTAGCCTCTTTGAGAGATATGCTACTGGTTGCTTCCAGGGTTTCCAGTGGTCTTTCTTCTTGCGAATAGAGCATTGGTCTTTTCCTAGTCTGGGTTTTCGATTTTGACCTTCCTTGTTGTTAGGTCCCCCTCTATTGTCAGGGGGTTTTCTCCAAGGAGGTTGGTTTCTTTGTTGTCCTACAAACATGACCTTCTGCACATCATCCCTATTGATAAATACCTTTTGTGCTATCTCCAATAGCTTGGATAAATTCTCATCTTCAAATCCTTCTAATTTCTGTAATTTCTTTCTAATATCTGGGGCCGACTGACTAACAAAAGCCAAATTAATTGCCTGTCTATTGGTTGGGTCTTCAGGATCTATAGGAGTATATAAGCAATAAGATTCCAGTAACCTTTCTAAGAAGGCAGTCAGCGATTCATTCTTTCTCTGCACCACCTCACTGACCTTAGACAAATGTATTGGGTGACGGGCAGCCGCTCTTAGGCCCTGCAACAGCAACTGGCTATACCGTTGGAGAACCTCCTTACCTTGAGTGGAGTTGGGGTCCCAGTTGGGACGAGTACTGGGGAACACATGTTGCATCCGAACAGGATTTGTGCTGGGCTGCCCTGTAGGTTCTAACACATGCTTCCTTCCTTCTTCCAAAATTCTACCTTTCTCCTCTGTAGTAAACAAACCCTGTAACAACTGTTGATAATCATCCCAGGTGGGCTGATGAGTAAAGAAAATGGTCTCAAGTAGAGAAGTTAACCCTTGTAGTTTTTCAGAAAACGAAGAGGTCTGCAATTTCCAATTATACAAATCACCAGTAGTAAAAGGAACATAAACATCATAGGGGTGGTGTCCCCAGGTGACATGACCTCTCTCTAAGGTGCCAACGCAGGCACTGAGGGTGTAGTAGAATCAGGAGGAGGCTGGTATTGCAGCCCCGTGCGGGTATGTGGGGGGCTACTTAATTCTCCATGCGCTCCGAGCCCCGGAATGTTGGGGCGTGAGTACGGAGGGGGCATGGCCAGTTCAGGCAGATCTTCTGGCAGGGCCTGCAATACTGGCGGCTTCTGGGGTGGGCTGGTTGGAACCGCTGCCATTATAGATGATACAGTACTTTGGCACATTATTAAATACTGGGGCGTTTGACACGATACCAATCCACACATCAATGTAAGGGGCTTGATCTAGGTGGCCTGGATCCTCATAAATTATACATCTTACCCTGAAAGCCGTTTGCAAGTCAAATGAAACTTCACTCAGCCACCGACTCCAAAAGTGGGCCATTCCAACTGATAAAATCTCTGTAAATCAAAAGGAGTTACCAAAGCCCCATATTCCTGTGCCCTTCTCTTCAAATCTTTAAAATGATTCAGTAAACACTGGAGCAGCGTCGGTTTCCTAGATGTTTGCCCATATTACACAAAACAGCAGAAGTGAACACAGACAACCAACCAAACAAACAGACAAATGAATAAGCACACTCAACACCAAACCTGGGTGGGGGTCTGTCGTCACAGCCCCCAATGGACCAGTGATCCTGTGTCGTGTCCAACTCACTAGGTTCCCTGGGCCCCCTTCCAACAGCCCTAAAACATATAGGTGGTTTCCTCTTTGCCACTGCCTAGAGGAGGGAGGATCCCAGCCTGGGCTGGGTAAAGTCCCCAGAGGCCTCCCTGAGCTGCTACAGGGTTCCCCCTTCGCAGCAGCGACAACCCAACCACCCACAAACCAACAGAACTCCGTACCTGAAGGTGCAGATTTCACTGGGGCCTCCAAAATGTTGTGACCAACATTAAATAGACCAAACCAGGTATGCTCTCAAAGGCTGTTTATTAGCCGGAGGCTGTCCTTGCCAGGAGCAGCCCCTTAATGTAGAGGTACAAGGTTTTTAAGCCTTAAATACCATTCTTCATTCTGTCTGCACACAAAGATCTGCTTTTCTTCTATTCACTATCTGTCAACTGGCCAGGTGTGCAAGCGGGGGTACAGAAGCAGAATGCTTATTGTTAATAGCCTATGTTCCCATGACGGTAGCCAAACAATAATTTCCAGTTTATATACAGTTGATAGTTTCTCAAGCCACGCAGGTAAGCAGGGTCACTCAGGCAGTTAGCGTTTGAGCTCATTGTTGCAAGTTTCATGATTAGCAGAATGTGGCTAAGGGTTCCAGGAGCTAGGCCTTTGTCTAGTTTTTGGTTTTAATTAACCCTTACCCTTACCACATCTCAGCAGGCTGTCACAGTATCATTTCTTGTTGTAAGTTGTTTTTTTAAATTCAGATCTTTCTGCGTTGAGGTGGGTTCTGTAAATGAACTGTTCCTAAGGCCCTGACACATTTCCAGATGAATCAAGCTGGGGAACCCAAACACTGGGGTCCAGAGAGTGGATGGCCGCCAACTCCGTTACTATTAGCATGGCTGAGGGCTTCCTACTGTTTTAAAGTTGAAGGAAGGTAATGAAGTAGGGATCTACTTTTAGTGAAAGTATGAAGTTTGTGACTAACACCCTGTACACAGCCAGCTGTGTCAAGTGAAGGAAGAATGAAAGAGAGAAAGGGACAACCATAGACCATTCTCAAAACATTTGCCTGATCAGAGAAAACATTATTACTTTTATCTCTAGAGTTATGCTGTATTTTCTAAGCCATATGCTTTTCATCTACCATTGCACAAGAAAAAATGAGTAAGCTATAGATCTATTGTTGAGTTAAGAATTCAAATTATCCATGTCAAAGGAAAGGGAAACCTGAATAAAGGAGCTGCAGGTAGAAAAAAAAACTGCATTTCAAAAATTCCAGGAATGAACATTGAACTCTCTGTGTATAATTAAAAATTATACCACTTAGAACACAATTATAAGAAACAAATTGCATCTAAATCTCTTGTGTCTAATTATGTGATTTAATGCAGCATATTTAAAAAATTACTGTTCATTTTTATCCCTCAATGGTATTTTAAAGGGTCCATTTTTATTGTTGCAGAGAAATAATTAAGGCTATTATAATTAACTTTCCTGTGATTCAAAAACTGTGAGTAATATGAGGACCTGCTGGTATATGAGACACAGAATAATATACTGTCTTTAAAAATCCTAGCAATTTAACATAATTTGATAATTAGTGGTAAAAAAAAAGTGCTTAGGAAGAAAATTTTTGGAATCATTGTGAGCAAAACTAAGTACAATTCAGAAATTGTTAAACTTTTGTTTATAGCTTTTCTTGAAGAATGTTCACGATGCAAAGAGGCATTCATAGTGATGCTGGTAGACACATAAATTACAGTATCCATGTAAGATAAAATACCTATGTAAAAGCAAAAATACCTAGTTTCCTAAGCTGGAATCTTAGAGAAGCAAGTACAGCCTATATGTCTATGATAGCCATTAAGATAAAAATGTATTAATGAAATCAGAAACTCTAAGAATTGGGAAGACCTTGGAGGCCCTCTTTCCTGACTCCCCTCCAAAGCAGGCATTATTTCTATGGCATTCCTGTAATTCTCTTTGGTGAAAAAAAAAAATCTGATGAAATATTAAGTTTTGAACCAGGCTGAGTATATTGCCTTATTTTGTCAAAAAGACTGTTAAATTTTTAAGTTGGATTTTTCCCAGAGACAATGTGCTGAAATTTAGGCTTTGTTTATAGTAAAAATTTCCAGTCAAATCAATAGGAGAAAGAATACACTGGTTGTAAAACAGTCTCACCATTTGATGTTATATTGTTGGAAGTAGTTGCAGGCCTTTCGGTTGACATAAGATGAAAATTTGGATTCTGGCTTCAGCTTTGTTGCTTATCTGTTGAGGGACTTTGGGCAACAGTTGGAATTATTTAAGTCTCATTTCTTCATCCTTGAAGAAAAATAAAAATGATGCCTGCTTTGATGAATGATGCTCACATTTGGATGACATTTTGTTGTTGTTTTTTTTTTTTAAATGCTTCAGGTCGAGACCAAATTTATGTTGTTGTTTTTTTATATATCAGCTGGTAATATCAGTCTTATAATTTTTATAGGTATGTAGTTTATAGAGCTTTGTTGCAAGGTAAATTATCTATCTATAAGAGGTCTCTGAGGTACAACATTGTAAGCATAGAATAAGCTACTTAGTAGGAAATACACTCCCCATGTGGGAGGCTAAGGGACTGAACATCCAGATATGCAAAGGAGGCTCCAAGATCAGGCTGGTAGTTGACTGTTTTGACTTGTGAGATTACTAGCAGGCTTGAGGGTCGGAGTCAGTATCTTTGAACAGTGTAAAATGTTGTACAGACTAAAATATAATTGTTAAGAAAGACAAAGATTAAAACGCAGTCTTCTATTAAAAGAGTTTGCCTACGGAAACTCTGAAAAGAGAATTTACCCTTTTTGTAATTCTTGAGAAAAATGTATTAACTGTTGGGTTTGGAAAGCATAACTGCATCTTTTGTTATGTGTTACTTAACAGAGTTCATTGGAATATAAACACAATCATTTCAATGTTTCCTTTTTTATGTTTCTTATGCCATCTTGTATGTTCTTTATTCTTATCTGTTTGGCAACTTTTGGATATTTTGGTCATTTAGAGACAATTGGGAGGTTTTTATCAGTCTTCTAAAAAGCCAAAGTCAGACTGCCCTATGATCATTTTTAAAGATATGACCGTGGTCAAGATGTTCTCACTGGACTATTTCACGAAGAGTAAATAACAGAAACATTAACTTGCTGCTATAATTCAAACAAACACATTATTATTTTTTTTTAATTTAGAGAATAAAATGAAAAATTTTGGAGAGATTATATTTTTTCACAAAAGGGTAATGACAGAGGGTACACATTTTACAAGTCATAGATGGAACTCAGTCTCTTTACTTTACAACCATACTTTATACAAAGTTTATGCTTGAGGTGAATGAGTCTATGCTAGAATTTGTGGAAGAATTAGTTATGGATCCAGGCCATGAGGGAAGCTCTTCTTGGTTTGGATAACAGAGAAAAAGAGAAAATCAAAGGTAGAAACTCTAACTCTTTCGAAATATTTGTGGCAGAGCCAGCATGTGTCAAATGATCACTCTGTGCCAGGCACTTGACATGTTTTATCTTATTTGGTTCTTACTATAAAAATGGTTATTCTCCATTCTCCACAGAAAACTTTGGGAAAGAGAGAAATGACATTTTGTACTACTTTAGGAAGGAATAGTAAGGAAGGAATAGTAAGACTGTTGAGTGAAAATTACTGGGGATTATCATTTGGTTTTCTGTAATGGAAGATGCGGGTGGTCTGGATGTACCATCTCTTCCCCCAGTTTGCCAGGGCTGGGCTGGTGGTGTGGTTGCCTAGATCGCTGCTTCCTCTTTGTGCTTTCTCACTGGAAGCTCTGTCCTCCATCAGTGATAATGTGACCCCAGAAAAGAGGAGGATTGGTCAACCAAGAACCTCTAGTGGCATTTGTCCCCTACTTGATGTCCAGTTTAACCTATCATCAGTAGAAAGTTTGAAAAGTATGCTTTTCCCAGTAGGGAACTTCCTTTTGACATAAATAATCTCTGTTACAAGAAGTATCACCATAGATTGAATTTCAACATAGGATAGAAAGTGAGATTAGACAATGTTTCCCTTATCTCTCTTATCTCCAGCTCAATGTTGCTTGATTATATATTAGTTGAAAAGTTAAGAGGCTTAGTTACTTTTTTATTTTATTTTATTTTATTTTATTGTATTTTATTTATTTTATTTTATTTATTTTTTAAGCACCTGGTATTCCTAGGTAGTCTCCCATACAAGTACTAACTAGGCCTGACCTTGCTTAGCTTCTGAGATGAGACAGGATTGGGCACATTCAGGGTGTCATGGCCATAGACAAGGCCTCTTGGAAAAAGACCTGTTACTTTTTGAGATGACTTTATCTTTGTTCAAGCCTAATCATTTGCTAAACTGAAATAGCTCAGAAAAAAATTAAAATCACAACTGGGAAATATTTTCATGCAACTTAACTAAAACAAATGAGAAAGAAACAGATCTTGTGCTATATGAATCACACTTGAAAAAGCAAAGTAAATAGATTATATATCTACTTTCAAGGCTTTTTTTTTGTTTTCTATAACAGCCTTGAATTTTTATAGCAATTTAGAGGAAATAATCACTTTATTCAGCATGTATTAAGTGAGCCTGATAATCTAAAATGTGCGAAATAAATGAATTTTGCTTCTGATGGCAGCAGTGAAGGGATGGGGGAATGCTGGCCTCTTTGGAAGCCATTCAAACATTTACTCAGGAATTAGGCTGAGTGGGGCCAATTCCAAGAGCAGGCAATTTTCATGAAAAACAAGGGGGGATGGTGGAATTCAACTATCAGTGTCAGGATAACAAGTTAAATCCATAGGGCCTGAGGTATAGAGCCACAAATTTGGAAACAGGAGCAAAAAGTTGATGAGAAGAATAGGGTCCTTCGAATTTTGCTCCAATGTAATAAATCCCTTGCATGTATTTGGTCCCTAGGAAATAGTTGTTAGATGAATGAGTGGATGTGAGGAAAATGTCAGCCTGAGAGATTTGCCTTTCGAGGTCTATGGGACATGACAATAGGGTTTATTGTCCAGGACACAAGGGTGAGAGATAGCAGGGTGAGCAGTCAAGCAGGATTTGATTCTTGCACATAGATATGTAAACAGGGCACAAGCATAAATAACCACAATAGAGGATTATCAGAAAATTGGATGCCAGGAAAGTGTTTATGAAGAGATATGGAGGCTGAGGGAGATTTCAAAGCATAATTTGGGAAAGAACATCTTTAGGTGGAGGGAAAGTAAGGGGTAAAAATATAGCAGTCAGCAAACAAAGCACCAGAGAAGAGCATAATGTAACCAGCACAAACAGTGTGTGCAGAAGCTGGAAAAACAATCTGGAACCAGAGTGGGAGCCTTGAACTCAGTCTGAGGACTGAGCAGAATCACTCCATCTCCTTATCGGAGTGGATATGAAACCTGGGAAGAATATATGATTAAGTTCTAGGAAGTGTTTGGCATCCCTTGCAGCCTAACAGAACACTTCTAAGTGACAATTCTCTCTGAAGGATGAAACTGTTGAAGCATTACCAAATGAATGAAGGAGCAGAAGGGAGAAGATTAAATTATTACATAAAATTTCTGTAAGATAGGTTTATTTTATTCCTTAAGGATCATAAACTGTAAAGCAGGACAGCATTTCAAATAAATGCACAGTGAACTGGAGACTTAGGGCTAAACTCTTGAGAAATACTTGGGGGTCATGGAATCCAAGTGAACTGGCCATGTATAAACAATAATGGCATTTTCTTTCATCTTAAGTCCTTTTTGGACAAAAGCAGATGCAAATTTTAAAAATGCCTAGTTTAAAAATCTTCTAGATGTGGTATTTATAGTGCGATGCATTGTTATAAAGTACTTACTGAATAATAATTATGTATCTTACATTTTTTATCAATAGAAATACTTTTAGAAATGGTTTACGTGACACATTTTTCTCTTCCATTCTATAAAGCAAAATCTTGTTTAGTGGGGAATGTCGTGTCACCATTTAGAGGATAACTTGTAATTAGGAAGCACTCTTTGCTGGAATCATTCTAGTTGAAAATTGTTTTAATTATTTTTATTTTTCCAGCTTCCTTTGCAGGGGTAAGGAGCATAGGGAGCCGAAAAAGCAGAGAAAAGAAAGAGAATTTTATCCAAATAATGATAACAAAACGATGAACGTTTAATAAACCAGGTAGCTTTGACTTAATGACCACGCATGATTACATTTAGGGGAAAAAGCAGCAACATTGAGAGTGAGTGTTGCAGGAGCCAAGGTCTGGGAGGTAGAAGGCATAGAGGGGACTGGATGATTCCAGGTGCTGTGCGTGGTGCATTTCTACAGATGACTTCTTGAGAGAGACTCCTGCCTTAGCAGGAACAGAAATGTCTCGACTGGGGCAGGTGGTTGATTCAGAATTCAGAATTCAGTCTTTTAAACGGGATGGGTTTTGCTTGGAATCAAGACTCTCCCACCTGTTTCTGCCTTCTTTTATCCAACTTCTTGCTCAGTTTGCGACTTCCTCCTTTCTCTTGTTCTTGGAATCCTTACTTTCGAATTCTGAAGTGCTATTTTACTCTTCCCTACTAGTTTGTCCTGACTTTTAGTGTCCAGTACATAACGCAGATTTATTAATAATTTGTTGAATGAACAGATCAATATGGCATTGATCCATCTTTGATGTGCCTAATTTTCTGGAGACCACAGGCTGCCCCAAACTTTCCTGGTTTGTGTCTGTTCTTGCCCAGTGTGCTATGCTGTGTTTGTACCTGCCTTAGCCTAATACTCTTTGTCTGTTTTTATGTTTGTTTCTTTCTTTTATCTGTAGTTTGGAAACAGTGGGACTGATCATGTTTGACTTTACTGATGGTCAAGCTTTTTGTTCCTTACTCCCTCACAGGACTGAGGACCAAGGATAAGTCATTTAAACTTGCAGAATTTCAGCTTTTTCATCTACGAAACAGAAACATCCCCAGTGACCTTCAGGACTCTGGAACGTCTAGTTCTAACGTTTTGCTACTATAAAAATTTCACCTAATTCATTCCTGTCTCATCATAGCATTTGATTACTTGAGTTCAATTACACTGAGTTGAATGGCCATATTTCCTTTTTGCTTTAACAATGACTAATGACTTTACGACATTTAAAGTTTTTTTTTTTTTTTTTTTTTGTAGAAAGCTTGAAGGAGGTAGCATGGGGATAATGTTTTGGGTTTTCACTTATCTATAAGCCTGTTTTCTCACTCTACTTCATCAATTATTATGAGAGTCCAAGGAAGAGGACAGGACAGACTTCCCTTTGAGGTGGAAGACATTGTGACATAGGGTAAGTGTCTTCTTGACAGGCTATTTCAGGCCAGTGGATTGTGGGAAAAGGGATGAAGGCTGCCACCAAGCCCAGTGTACTGTGCTAATCCCACCCTGAGCTCACACTTTAAAAACGGGGAACAATATTGGATGGCAGAAAGCAAAGGTGAAAGCAAGCAGGCTTTTGACCCATTCACCCATTAGGGCCTGGGAGAGTACCAGGAGCATCCTTCTGCCATGCCAGAGTAAATAAAATGCCATTGGGCATATTTGGGAAAAGAGGGTCTGATTTTAGTGACCAAGGGCCTATTTTGACCTTGATAATCTAGAAGGGTCTCATAGTTCTCATGTGCCTGGAGGAGAGACAGGGTGGCTGATGTCAAAACCAACAGGTGAGCACCCAAGGGATTGTGGTAGAGGGTGTTGTGACACCATCATTGATGGCTGTGGGGCAACCAGAATGGAATGCCCAGTGCCTGTGGGAGCCAACTCAGGGCCATGTCAGCAGCTGAGATGAATGTCAGACTTTACAGAGACAAGCCCAGCCTTGAGATGCCCTGGATCAGACATGAACAGTGCAAGCAGAAGTCAGAACCCTGCATTTTCTCTTCACTCCTCTGGAGGACAGCAGGGCCAAGACAGTGGTTCCAGTACCTGCTGGCCCACAGACTTCAGGCTTGTGTTCCCCTCACCACCCAGGGACGTGGTAAGCTCCTGCATCTCCCACCAACCAGGTGCCATCATGGCAGGGCAAGCAGTGAAGGGGCATGCTCCTGAAACGACAACTATTAGGAGGAAGGAGACATTTGAAAATCTTAAGACTCTGTTATCACGTAAATTGGCATGTTTATAAAGCTTTTCCCCTCATCACTATCCAGCGGGGTTAATGGGGCGGGATACTAAGAAAAGAAAGATCAATAATAGAATAATAGCATATCGAGGAGACAGAAGTTCTTTGCTTACCACATGCAGTGAGTACAATTTCAGTACAGCCCTAGAGGGTACTAAGAGGAAGCTGGCCTGCTTTACATTCCCCTCACTTGGTGAGATCGCCACACTCTTTCTCGGCATCTCTCTCTGCAGATGGCCAGAGACCATGCCTCTCAAGGAGGGGAGAGAATTGCCATGCTTCTCCTGGGGCCACAGTGCACAGAGGCATTGGGGTTGGGGGTGGGGGGCGGCTGCTGAAGTCTCAGGCAGTGGTACTGTGGTCCCTCTCACAAGTCTAGTTAAGGCCCCAGTCCACAACAGCTGTTTTCTGTTAAAGAGTTACAGAAAAAAAAATAAGAGGAAGAGGCATCTTTTATGCACACCACCTTTTCTTTTGGACCTACAGATGATTATGGAAATTCACATTTAGATTTTCTTGGGTAGAAATGGGAAAGGGTGACACAGATAACTGAGCTACTAAGTAACTGATCTGGTCACAGTAGAAATCTTGTATGATTTAATTCTAAAATCTCTTAGAATCGAGACAAATTTGTTTTTTAAAAAGTTCCCTAACATAATAAAACAGAAAGTGTCTTTTCATTCTTTGTTACAAGTAATATGCCAGGAAATGGCATTAACAATCTTATGCTGAGAAACGACCTGCTACAATGCGGGGTGGGGGTGGCGGGGGCAGGATTGGGGTGATTACTGAGCGGGACCAGAGAGAAGTGAAGAAGGAAAGCAATGTAGCTTTAAAATTTTTTCTGCATTGGAATATTTACTTGGCATGGTCTAGTGTTCCCATAATAAAAAGAATAACTATCATTCTTCTTTCCCCATGAGGCAAAACAGATGCTGTTTCTATGACGAGACGCTCACTTTTCAGCTGAGCAGCCATTTCTACAGCCTGACATCTCAACAGAAGACTGGTTCCTTGGTCTGATTTCCCCCTGTGCTGAGGGCAGTGCACCTGGGGCAGGTGAAGGTTGTGCTTGCTCCAGGAGCAGCAGCTAGGACAGGAGTGTACTTAGAGGAGGAGGGTGTAGAGAAGGAGATGGTGAGAGAGAGAGAGAGAGAGAGAGAGAGAGAGAGAGAGAGAGAGAGAGAGATTCATTCTTGTCCCCTCTTAGGCTGTAGTACAGGAGACAGGGAAATGGAGACATGGCATTTAGAGTGGAGAATCCTTCTAGTGTCCTTAGCTGAGAACAGAAGAGAGGGTCTGGCCTTCAACTGTATAATGACACGTTGGATAAAAGGAAGAATGTGTCATTCCCCTTGGCTACCCTGCAGAGGTACCAGAGGTACCAGAGGCTGCGTATTACCTGGGGACATGTAAGCCCATCAGTCATGCACTGGAACTTGTAAAGAAAAGAGAAAGGTGTTCCAACCTCAGGAACTTATGTGCTGGTAGGTAGAGGATGACATCTGAATTGTGCCTTTGAGCTCACAAAGCCTGTTCTTGTGTTCTAGTGCATTTGTTTCTCACACTCACCCTGCAATGTGGCCCAGACAGGCATTATTATCCTCCTGGTATTGTTGAGAAAATGGAGCATCTTGGAGTCAACTAATGTGTTTACCTACCGCACCCATAAGTGGTAGAGGTGGGATTCAACCCAAGCCTGCTAACTCCAAACCTAAGACGCTTTCTACTTCATCATGCTACCGCTTACAACATAAACCTAGGGCATATGACACAGAGCCCTGGTAGAGTTCATAAACCAGGATTCCTGAAAAACCTAGGGGACTCAATATAGACGGATGGTATAGATTGGGTTGAGGTGAATGTGTGTTTTTGCCTCTCCAGGCAGCACCATTCTTGGGATACCCCAAATACTTTCCTTTAGCCAAGCATGAGGCTCGATGGAGCATAAGATTTCTGGGAAAAATGGGTAATGTGGAAAACAGTCAATTTTCTTGTAAAGTCCAGGAGAATGCTTGTTCAGTTCAAGCATTGTTTTTGCCTGTTTATGTACATCTGGAGAGTTATGTGAAGAAGTTACAATCGCAATGTCTTTCTAGAACAGAAAAGAAGCACATGGGGTCTCCTCCTTCCTCCCTTTGGTTTTTGAGGTCCAGTCATGCTTTATTCGTCAGGAAGGTAGATTCAAAGCACTCAGACGTAAGCAGGGCAAAAACAAGTTGCCAAGAGGGCTGACGTCCTCTTGGTAATGAACTGTTCCCCCCCACCCCCATGTATTATTCTATGCCTTATGAGCATTTTGATCTTAAAGGATTTCCATCTAACTTTCCTAATGCATTTCTTCTTCCTCGGAGAGCAAATATCATAAAAAGTAAGGACAATCAAAAGGGCACAGATATTCAACAGCTGCCTGACTAAAGGTTGGCCCGGGGACTCTGTCCTTCCCTGTGACAGGACCAAGGCGAGCAGGGTCGGCTCCAGGTATGAAGTAGGCAAAGGCCTTCGAACTGTTGTCACCTCTCCTTCATGCAATCACTTTCTCACTTTAGCCTTCTACCTTAGCACCCTGGTATTAAAGAGTTCTCTTTGGACCGAGAATTATAGATCTATACTAAGAAGTTGAAGATTTTGTTTGACAGAACCCCTCAAGGATATTTTAAATCAACAAGAACATCCTAATGAGAGCAGCGATGGACCTCGATTGCAGGGACAGGGAGCAGGTCTGTCATCTCTGTGGTCTGGAGTCGGGAAGAGGTTGGACTGGAGGATACCCCACCTCCGAGGACTAGTTCTCATCACAGTTCTGGATGGTCTGAGATGTAAAAGATGCTTCATGGGTGGGGTCACGCTGCCTCCCAGGACATCTAAATGCTTCTGAGAAGGCCCTAGGTGGTTCTGGACCAAATTATAAAGAATGAAAATTATGTTCTTACTCTCCTTTTTTTTATGTGACCCAGAAGGCACTGCTGCTGTCTTCCTGCTTGGGGGTGGACCACATGACCACTAGAATATTTCTCCTCCTCAGCACTAGTGACACTTGGGGTCAGGTAATTCTTTTTTTTTTTTTTTTTTTGGTGAGGCAACCCTTGCTTGACCTCACAGATTGCAAGGACCTCGTCAGCTTGTAATCCCTTTTTTTTTTTCTAATTTATACTTTATACCAACAGCATCTGGTCTTCCTAGGTGGTCTCCCACCCTAGTACTAACCAGGCCTGACTGACCTTGCTTAGCTTCGAGATGGAAGTTGGGTAATTCTTCGAACTCTTCGTCGTGGAGTTGTCCTGTGCAATACAAGGTGTTTAGAAGTATCCCAGGCCTCTACCCACTAGAAGCTACTAACACCTTCCCCAATTCCCTCCACTGGACGTTGTCACCAAACACTGCCAAATGTCCCCTGGGGGACAATATCTCCCCTGGTGGAGAACCACTCTTAATGAATCAGAGACTGGCTCAAACACCTCAGACAGTTACTTAACCTTTCAGTTACTTGGTTTCCCCATCTATGCAGTGGGGATAAACAGGATTGTCATGAGGATTAAATAAGACAATGTGTGTCAAGGACTTAGTGCAGTGCCAAGCACTCAGGGCGTACCCAGCGAAGGTTTGCTTGGGTACACACCAGCAGAGTGTAGCTTTTAGGCCCCGTTAATATCTGTCTGCTAGTACAGTCTTATTTCTGCCACCGGAGAGAGAAATGCAAAAGCCATTAGCATGAGGCATGTGAGCTCCACAAAAATTAGAAATTTTTTCTGAGACTCAGGGTGGGGGTGGGGCATGCTTCCCATATCTGTCCATCCCAGCAGTAGCACATGCTTCAAATAGCATCACCTGCCAGGGTATGTTCAGATTATCAGAGAAAATGTCCATTAAAAAGAGAAAATGAAAAGAAAACCCCTAGGAAAAGTAGAGACCATATCATGCGGCAGAGAATGTGTTAGTTCTGGTGGAAACTTGTTTTTCAGAAGCTAAACTGTTCATGCACTCTACCCACAGAACCCATAGTTCCAGCGTTGCAATGACTCATCTCCGAGCTTTGTTCCTCTCCTAAGAAAGGCTGTAACACTGCAGTGCTTCAAGGATGTCCCAAATGGAGGCACCGAGCCTTTTATACCCTGGGCTTGGCATCCAATGGCAAAGAGATTGCACTATGCAACTGTCACAGGAAAATCTTGCCACTGAGCCGTCTTTTTGGGGTGGTTTATTATAGACTGCAGTAACCTTAGGCTGCTCAACCCTCAGCACAAAGTCGCAGCTGAGAGATGAGGCTGCAAAATGAGAACCCAGAGAGAGAATGTGCGGAAGGAAAGACAGAGGGGCATCTCTGCAGAGAAAGAACCCAGGTTCAGCTTAGACTTGGTGTGGGCGACTAGGTGGCGATAAAGAACAGAGGACAGGTGACCAATTAAGTTCTCTGTCTCCTGGGGGAGGTGGCAATGCAGGTGTCTTTCAGGGTTTCAAGATCACTAATGAGCTCAGCGCCGTTTCCATTCTTGTCCTTAAAGAGAGGCAGCGGTGGGCACAGGAGTCCCTATTTGCTGTGGGGCTAGCTGACAGTGGCTCGCTAGGGTGGCAAATGCAGTGGGTTGACAGACCCAACCTCAAAGTGTTCGCCAGGCTTGACCGGACCACTTAAGGATTATTATGCTTGCTTCTCCCTTTGGTCCCAGACATAAGTGTTCATCTGGTGCTGGCCGTCGTCTGTGTGTAGAGACAAGAGGTAATCAGGCTTGCAGCTGGATGGCCAGACGTCACTTACTACCTTGCCTGGCAGGTGAACTGGTCTTCACAACCCGAGCGGCAGACAAACCCCAGCGTTCCCTGTGCTTCGATGAAATAGCTACCCTCCCGTATTGGGGATTTTCATGTTGTCTCCTTTGTCTGCGATATTTCTTCCTTCTCTGTCTAGACACATTCTTCAACGTCTAGACTGAGACCTAGCTTCTCCAGGGGGCCTTCGTTGGTGATTACTTTCCTCCTTCAGATTATCGGTGTGTTTCTGTGCTCATTTACCACAAAACTGTCTCCATCACGGGTACTTAGAAAAAATGTTTATCTTGTTTTACATTTTTCTGTCTCAAGTGCAAGCATTGTGCCTTATATTTTCTTGGATGCCCTTAGACAAGCGTGTGGAAGGGTTCAATATTGGTTGCTTTGTAAAATGGGCTTTCTGAGATTTTGGGAGAACCTGGCTTATAGCATACTACGTGTGTGTGAGTGTATCTGTGTATCTGCGTGTGTGTGTGTCTGTGTCTTTGTGTGTGTGCTGTCTACGTAATGTTTCTGTGTGTGGATGAGTGGTGATAATCAGCAACTTTGTGTTCCAGGTCTCAGGAAGCAGGTTTAGATGACTGTGGGTTTAGGCAAATCTTCTAGAGTATCTACGGCTTTGTTGTCTTTAAAACAAACCACAGTGACTCAAGGTGGTTTATGTACCTCTTTCTTTCTCCTGCTAGCCTGTGGGTAGGACAGGAACTTTACCCAATTAACTCTGAATCCCCAGGACCCAGCACAAAGTCAGTAATTACTGGCTACACACTGATCAGAATGGAATAGATACATTTGTAGGAAACATCATTCTTTCTCCTTCCCATTACCCTTTCTTGGCCCATAATAATTAATAGGAAGTCCTCCCTCTCCAGAGTTTTAGAGAAAGGAAGCTTCTTCCTTTCCTTACCCTACACCCGCCATCCCCAAGTGATCGCATTGTGAGACTGGGAGAAGGACTAGGAATTGGGTGGCTCCCACTTCGGGATGCGCTCTTTTCCTGAACAGCTTGTATGTGACACGAGCCCCTCTCCCCTGTGAAGAAGGCTGCTCTGTCTGTGCTGGGGTGGGGATGGGGATGGGCTTCAAAACGTAATTCCATGAAGCATGTAGAAGCTCTATTTTGTCCAGGTGCCAACTGCATTTTTTCCAGTTCAGCTTCTTTCACTACAAACCTGGTATATTTATTGCCCTTTGTCCCCAAGTCTTTCTCAGTTGGTTCTGAACTCTGAGGGAAAAAAAGCCGTTATGAAAAATAACTCTCAATATCTCGCTAGGGGTAAAGAGGTAATCACTTGAGAAGTGAATTGCTCACTGTGCTTTCCTTTTCCGTGCTTCCTTGCATGTGTGCCCCTCCTTAGTCTGAGACTCTCCTATCACCTCCAGGAGACTTAGGGCTGCAGTGGCTGGGCTGAGCCACAGCGGGCCGATGCCTCTGTCTTCAGCAAGAAGAAAGCAGCAAACTTTCCTGAGCCTCCCTCTTGGCCTGGGCTGGCCTCCAGTTTCTCAGAGGCTGTATATTTGGAAGGGATCTTAAGTAATCACTTTAAAAATTCGGGTGAAGGTGGATTAGGAAGAGCTTAATGTGAATTTAGACATAGTTATCCAAAGGTTTGGAAGGAGAGCTCATGTATTAACCATACCTTTTATTTTCTGTGCTACCATGCTTTGGACATTGCTGGGGTTGGGAGTGAGTGAGTGAGTGAGTGAGTGTGTGTGTGTGTGTGTGTGTGTGTGTGTGTGTGTGTGTGTTTTGTGGGGGGAGGCTTGTTGACTGGGGAGGGTGCCCCTCCAAGGATTAGCTAATTCAGGCTTAATAAACAACTTCCTTGCAAATTCTCCTTTTTTATGCAAACCACCCACCCAGAGCCCACACTCTCACCACCTCCTCTATTAATCTTTTACACTGGGGCCACTACCCACCTGCCCTAATCACCCAGGGCCAGGTACCAGGAAACTAAGGACACCCTTCTGCCTCAGAGCCCACTGAAATTATTTAAAATAGCCAATTAAGACTGCTTGCTCTGCCTCACCTGTCTCCATGCCCCCTCCCTTGAAACCAAACAAAAGGCTCTTATCCCCACCCCCCACGCCCTCTGCCTCCTGATGACACTGGTGCTTCCCTGTGCGCCCCTCCTCTTGGGGTCTGTGAGCATGGAAAACTGCCTTCTCAGTGGCAATTGTATCCTGATCTGTTGGCCATACCTAAAAAACAAAACATATTTAAAGCCATTTAGAGTTTCTGAACCAGAAAGAAAGCTGAGAGTGGAAGAATGAGTAGCCATCTCTCTAGGAACCTCACTCCATGCCACACACTGCTGTAAGCACTTCACAACATTAGTTCATTCAATCTTCACGCAGCTCCTACTGTTAATAGGTGCATTTTTCAAATAAGGAAAATGGGATTGGAGAAGTTAAATGAGCTTCCAAAGGTGGCGCATCCAGGGAGGGACAGAGAAGGCAGGGAAGATGATACACATTTTCTAAAAGGAAGGAAAGTGGTGGAAATGGCTTTGGGCTGGCTTCAAAGCAAAGATTTTTTCTATTTATGAGAAAAATTGGAAATCACAGCAGTGTCTTCATGCAGTTGCTACAGATAAGCCATCTGGGTCTCGAACATTAAAGACTCTGCCCCTGGATTTTAATAAATGGTAATGAAAACTGATGGATTGGCCACACTCTCCTCAAAAGTCTTCTGCTTATCAACCGAAGACAGGGCCAAGCTTTCACAAATCCCTGACGGTTTCATACTCTCGTTTTCACATCCCAGACATCTCAGGAGATAACTGGAACGATTGAATCACATCATGTCCTTTTCTGAGCAACAGTTTCTCATTGTCTCGCTGCGCTTCTATTGCTTATGAGCTCCAGGGAGTGAATTGTGAAAATCACAAATCCATTTAACAGTTGAAAGTCAACGGTAATGCCTTCCTGCTCTAGGGAAGCCAAGAACTAAATTTCACAAAAAGTAAACTCCAAAAACTTCAGTTTTGTTTAAATCATGTCAAAACAAGAAGTTGAAAATTCAAGTTCAGTCACTGACCTCCTCCCTCTCCCCCACCTCCCTCCTTTTTCATTTTGCTCTATGAGAACAATAGTTAGTGAATTTGTTTTTTGGCCAGATTCCTTGTAACTTAAAACCCGTTGACTTCAGTCTGATTAATATGCGTGCTGTAGACAGCCAAGGGTTTCTGGGTCCATATGAGCAAATTTCCGTACTTCAAAAGATACCCCAGAACAGGAAGCGTTAGCGTCTCCAAATTTAGTGTGAGTTGATGGTTAAAATCACATGGCACCTTCTACAAAAGGGACCTTGGCTAATGGCCATTTGACCTAACATGCTGGAACCAGTTGGGTTTGCCTCGCTCACTGATTAAACCTTCTTTCTTCAGGAAGTCCTACTTCAGCTTTTGTTTACCTGGGAAGTTAAGAGAAAATCTTTCCTTCCCCAAAACATGTTTGAGGCCTGCAGAGTCTGACAAGAGGGTACTTTGCAATAACACTTATAATTTTCCCCACCACAGACCACCCAGTCAAGGATGTACATTATCAGCATCTGCCAGAGAATTCAGGTGATGCCACCCACTGTGCACAGTGATGCCTCTGAGGAGAGGCCCACAACCGGGCAAGTCAGGCACTGGTCAGCCATTTCTGCAGCTGACAGTTACTAGGAGAAGCTATGCAAATTTGCAATTTTGATAGTTTAAAACTGTCAACTAACAGTTTTTATGGGTTGACCTTATTCTACAGTATCTCCCCAGCTTATTATTACTATTCTCTGCATAAGAGTTGCGGCCAAACAACCTGGTTTCCTGAGATTGTCCCAATTTTAGAACTGAAAGGCCACCTCCTGGGAAATTACTCTGTCTAGGGAAAACGAGGGGTGGTTGGTCATCCCGCTGGGAGACCAGCTTCCAACTCCTGGGGTTGGTGTCTTGTCTGCCTCCTCTGCAGCATAGGGCTTCATTAATAAGGTTAAGCATAATTATAGCCACTAGGTGTCAAACATGGTACACCTTCATCTAGTCTTCAAAATGGCCTTAGGAGGTGGCTTCTCCAGTTTCTCCTGCGTGGTGGGGGTGGACGCTTTCCACGACTCCCAGCCTCGGCACCTGCTCTGTGCCAGCCAGTCCTCCAGGCCCTGAGATTAGAGTGGTGACAAGAAGGTTGCCAGACAGTGAAGTTCTATCACCATCTGGACTGTTCGTCGGGCAGGCACTGGCGGAGCCGAGGGGTCACAGCCAGGTGAGACCTCCAAAAGTGAAACCCGGGCAGGGAAGTGGGGTGCTGCTGAGCCCCACGCCCTGATGTTCTGGATGGACATGTGCATTGCTCTTTCCTTAGGCTTCTCTCCTTGTGGATTGCTGCCTTTATAAACAGCTTTTCATGGGTGTTACTGGTCCACAATATTTTACTGAAAAGGAGAACTTGTCAGAGTAATAAAACAATTCTTTCAAAGATAGCCAGCAACCTCCTGACATGATGAGCTGTATTCCTGCAACTGGGGTGTGCCATGGGCTCCCAGCCCACAAAAGAAGCTACAGCACACACAGGGAGCCTTTTTTGCAGAGAGGCCATTCTACTTGAAGATTTAAGAAAATTTCTCAGATTTATAAAGAGGTGGAGTGAAAAATTCTTATGCATGTTTAATATAAATTAAACATGGTTTGAAGTTACTTCAAGGTCTATCACTGAGCAATTGGCAGAGAGTTAAAGTCTGGGGAGTACAAAACCAGAATGAAGTAATAAGTTATAGGGATCTGCTGTCACACATCCTTCAATCATGCCCTGAACTTGGTCCCATCTCTAATATTCTCTGCGAATTTTTTTCTTTTGTCATGTGAGTCACCCAAAAATGTGGCATCTATTTTCTGAAGACAAGCTACTTTTAATTAAAAATTGTTGGACACTGTGAGTGATCAAACATATGCTTACAATTTTCGGAATGGATTTTGGATACTAAGTTTTAAAAGCATTTTTTTTTTAAATGTCTACATCATAGTAGAGGCTTGATTTAAACTACTTTATACTTCATTATAGTTGGTCTCTGACATTGGTAAATTGACATTTGTAAATTGACATTGAATAAAATTCTCCTTAAACAATTAGAATATGTAGTTGATTTCAAATGACTAATATTGTTATAATTATTATTCAAGAGCATAAGGTATGATCTGCCTTAACAATAAAGCATCGTTTCCTGTGGTTTGCAATTCATATTGGATGGCTCAGAGACGTAAAAAGGCAGGTGAGCAGAAGATATAAATCTCTTTTTTTTGAAAAAGGAGCTACTTTTGTTTCTAACTTTGCTTCACTTGGTAGGAAGAATTCTTTAGGGCCGAGTGTTAGCAGTAAGTATTGAGAAGGAGTTGGGCTCAATTTTGGTTATCAGTTCAGTTGACAGAGCCGTTAGCCAGCATTTCGAAGGTCTAGAGACTGGAACTACAGACCGCCCATAAGGAAAATGTGATTTCCGTGTCTGAAACTAAGAAGTTTCTGTGGTACTGAAGAGGCTCCATGGAGGAGGGCAGCTCACAGTTGTCTGCGTGTCAGGGAAGGTATTCTTTGAATGGATTTATGCTCCTAAATGTCTTAGACTATTTTGATGAGGTGGCCTTGGCAAACAGGTTTTTGTTTCTTTTCTCCCTTCTGTATAAAGATTTTTATATTCTTTCAACTACCTTAGGTTTAGTGACTGTTCTTTGCTAGCAGAGAGGAGGTTCATCAAGTTTCTCCGTTCTAAACTGACATTTTGTTGTGTTTTTGTTGTGTTTTGTATTGAGCCTTAAGTGACAGTCCCTTACTCAAGTTATCAAGCATTTAACAATTATCAAGAACTAAGCAAGACGCAAACTGACCAAGACAGACTTGTTATTTGAAATTCAAATTATGAATGCCTTTCTTTAAATTTTATAGATTTTGCAATTTGTAAACAAACATTTCAATACTCATCTTCTCAGAGACAGAGCATATGAAACATTTTAACAACTTAGGAGACTATATCCTCAGTTTTTAAATGGGGGTGTTTTATTTATAAGTAATCAAAGGAGATGCTTGTTTCCATGCAAGGATATGGGTCGAATATAAATCTATTTGTAAGTATCAACTAGGAAAGAAGGACTAGAGCTGTGCATATGAAAAGAAAAAATTATGAATCATTATTTCTAATGATAAAAGTTACCAGTTGCCTCCCAGAAGAGATTAGAGTCATCCCAGATAGTTGTACACTCAGTTTTTTATTATTTTGGATACATATCCAGGGAATTAGAGTAAATTATCAAGTGAGAAAAGAGAGCAGTGGCAGCGATACCGAAATTGTGACATAGTTGGTAGAGTGTTGAAGCAGCAACGAGCTACCATGCCCGCAGACTTTCAAGAGAAGCTGCCGTGAGCCTGCAAATCATGTCAGAGAGGCAAAAGCTGCACCAGAGTCTGAGAGAATCTGGCCTGGAACCCAGGTTCTATCACTTATGGATTATATCAGTTTGAGCAAGTGACTTACCTTCTTTGAGGCTCAGGTACCTCGTCTACAAAATATGGACCTGGAAGATTTCTTTAAGAGACTTCAAATAAGGTAAAATCTGTAACATCTATACCCTAGTTAACTTTTTAAACTGATTTTATTTGATCTAATAGTTATTTATAACTGATATTTGACATATGGAAGTAAAATAGTCAAAAATCTTAAATTTATCTTGGTGTTAAAAATAACAATAGTGACAGCCATAAAAAAAAACAAACAGGTAAGCATTGTCCTTTGGCTGACTTTGGTTAGTTTTAAGGGGTGTTAGTGTGATATAATTTTAGTATTAATCATTATTAATTACCCTATGTACAGGTCTTGTTCCAATCAGGAGAGAGAAACCACACAGAACTTTGAACATGGAAAATTTAAGGTAAAAAATATCAACTGTAACAGAGATGGGGGAATGAGGACTGTAAGAAGTAAAAAGAATTCCGGAGAATATAAGAATAGCAGCAGAAAGCAGCAGCCACCACTGCTGGGCTGAGATGGACTTCTAGGAAGCACTGAGATCCACACCTCATTGAGGAGGGTATGGCCCTGGTTCACTGGCTGGCAGACAAGCCACCGTGGTGCCACACTGGTGGAACTTGCTGGAAATCTTTTTCTAAGGTGCTGCAGACAGCTGTGGAGACATCCCTTTGGAGGTGCTGAACCATGGCCACAAAACCGTCTTGAGGATGTTGCTCAGGGTTGCCACCGGTCAGTGAGTGTCGCCTGCACTGCAGGAGTCCCCAGAAGCAGGAAGTAGAAAAACTCCTGTAATTTTTCTCCAGCAACAAAGCTGTTAACATCGTACCAGATGGCAAAGCAAAAATGTCTAGGTGGCACAGAACCATTCACACAGAATAGGCCAAAAGAGTGACTTTGGAGCTGAGAGCCAGTACAGGGTAGCTCTACCTTCAGAGATGCAGCTTTCCAGAAACACAGATGAAACACAAGCAGAAGGGCTTATGGAGTGAGAGGACATAATGGCACACAGTGCGTGACAGCTTGCCCCTGTCCTTACAGAGAACCTGGACTGCCCGGTGTTCGCCTTCTATATATTTGTTTTCCTTACAATGGACTTAGGAGGTGAAGCTTGCATGGAGGGACATTTTAGAAAACAACTTTATGAACCTCATGTTATGGCTATACGTCTTTATTTATCATGCGATATAGGCCATTCGAGTGGGAAGTCTGTGGGGAATTTTCTCTGTGGTTGCACTTCCTGTGACTGGTAGGTGGTGCTTCTCTTAGGTGGTGATACCTGCCCTATCCTTTGTGCTCAGCACAGTCATGGCTGGATACTGACTTGTGCATCTGATAAGATTTGGAGGAGGTTTAATGTAATAAATTAATCAAGGGTGGAGATTTAAAAATGAAAAATCGATGAGACTAATACAAACATTGTTGATATAAATATACTTCCCCTGGTGGATTAAATTTTGCCCTAAGCTTTCTTTCCAGAGCCTTGTGAATTAATTGATATTTGATTGATTGCAGACAACCGCAGTTATTAACTAAGTTGGAACCAATGCCTGGGTTCCTCGTTCAGGACTATGTCTGCACAGGGGTAGACCATGAGCATAAATTTAGTGAAAGAAAAAAAGTCCAAAAGAGAGTAAAATTTTAAAAATCACTTAGGATTTATTCTTTCTTGATTTTTCTTTCCTACAGGTTTTCTTTTTGTCTAATAATAGGTTACTTATTTAAAAGATTCTTATTAAATATCTAGGGATTTAAATCTTACTGAATGAATTTCACCTATGATAAAATGCAAGAATCATCACTGAATGAGAAGGGAAATGAAAAGAAAATAAACCATGAAAGACTACCTTTGTGCTTACATCTAGGTGATTTGTTGAAGTCTGATGAGGGAGATATAAACATAGATGTTGTAGCGACATTGAGCTGGCAGATCTATTGCTTAAATTTCTCTAGATATTTCATATTTGCATTTCTTATTTTTAGTATCTCATGGGCAGAAGCTGTATTTGATGTTTAAAACAAAAACACCTTGCAAAATGGGCGTGAGTAGGCTATAATTACTATATAGATAGCAGGGAGAGCTAATAAGAAAGTTTAGTAAGGCAGAGTCTTTTTTATATCAAAGGCTCTCATAGAGTAGTTAGTAAAATGTATGTTCCAGTAGCTAGCTACTTCCTGCTTTACCATCATCAGTAGTTTAGGGTTGTAGGGTTTGTCACACTTGCCAGGAACATCTCTGTTTCCTATTTAATCTTTCTGATTATTTTTGTCAAATCGCATGTTTAATGAAATGTGTTTAAAATGCACAGTGATTCTTGTCCTTTCCCGTCTGACATATTTCATTTAGTATGATACTCTCAGGATCCATCCATATTGTAGCAAATGGCAATGTTTTATAACTTTTTATAATTGAGTAGTATTCCATTATGTATATGTATCACATCTTCTTTATCCACTCCTCAGTTGAAGGACACTTCATATGTGGGATATAAAACAAAACAAACACAGATACAGACAACAGTATGGGGGTTACCAGAGAGAAATAGGGGTAGAGGGAGGATCAAAAGGGTAAAGAGGGTCAAATACATGATGAAGAAGACTAGATTTTGGGTGATGAGCACACAATGGAATATACAGATGATATATTATAACATTGTACACCTGTAATTTATGTTATCATCCAACATTACCCCAGTAAATTTAACTTTTAAAAACTCGTGGCCAAGTGTTAACATCAGCTATCATTTAGCAGCACTTGTACATAGGATATATAAAAAGTAGAGTTTGATTTTACACTGGTTGTAACTGAAAAAAAAAATGATTATGTAAACCATTTGAAAAGATGCATCAGTCGCACAGCAACTTTCCGGCAGTTATCCACCTCCACCTTCTTTAATTTCCTATATTCTGGTTTGATTTCTGGCTGCTCTGGGTCAGCTTTTCTTTATGTTGCTGCCTCAAGTCCACATAAGATCTCTTCCCTGAATCTTGTTTTTACTCTGCTCAACCATGATCATTTTTGCTTTTCCTCAGGGCCTCACATTATTGTAAGGAGTCCACGTTCTTTCCATACACAACAGAAAGTAATCTTTTAACAACCCCAAAACTGGCTTTGTTAAGATAATTTTGGTTCTGGAATAATTTAAAGCTATCCCCCCTTTTTTTTCTTCTAGAAATATATTTGATGAACACTAAGTAATACTTTCTATGTGCCAGACACTTTTCTAAGCACTTTATAAGTTTTGTACATTACAACATCTCTAGGTAGGTTCTATATTTTATATAAATTTGGATAAAAAAGAAACCAAGGTAGAAAGACTGAATGACTTACCCAGAGCTGTGAAGCCAGGAATTGGGAGTGACAGGATTCCAAGGCAAGGATTCTGACACCAGCCTCTGTGCTTTCAAAGACTCAGCTTTTAACAGCTCTGACCACTCTCATTAAATCATCTTCAAGTCTGCTACTGCCAAGGAAAGGAATTCTAGGCTTAATTAAATGAAGACTGAAGATTTAAGAATGGAAGTTTTAAAATGTTCAACAAACATTTGTGATGTCATTGTCTACAGCAGTAACTGGAAAGGTGACCCAGGAAGATGATATTTTGAAGGGTGGTTTTTCTTTATTTTGTTAGTAACACAGAGGAAATGAGAAAGTTCTGAGCACAGAAAATGAGGGGGGCCCATGGATTGGAGTAAGAAATAGGAGCTATCAGAAGTGAAGACTCATAGAACAAGAGACAAAGTGGGCTGGGCTTACGGGATCAGTGCATGGTTTACCATCATTGTCCAGAGCAAAGCACCTTGAAAAGCATTTGAGATGAGAACAAGGAGGAAGATAGAAGAATGAGCATCAGATAAGATGGCACTGGGGACAAAGAAACGTTTGATGTCATCTTTTGTTGTCAAGGATTTGCTACCTTATTTCTCCTGAGATTTTTGCCTTTCTAAAGTTGGTGATGGTTGTATCTCAGAGTTATACTTTTGGAAAGAATTAAAACACTCTAAAAATAAATGGTCACCGTCATGTTATAAATGATCCTGATGAGGGTGATAACTGGGAAATGTTTAAAGCCTGAAGCCACTCTATAAACATAGAGTTTATCGCTGAGCTCAGGAATAAAATGGCCACATGCCAACCATATTAGAGACTCACCTAAACAAGGCCAAGTATTGAAAAGTGGCACAATTTTTATTAGTCATGTTAGGAACATAATACCCAAACAAGTTGGGCAGTAATGGGTTTCTGACATCTCCACTTAATACCTTTGGGACTTTGAACAAGTTAATTAAGCTCTCTGAGCATCTATATTTTGTCAGAAAAACACAGAAAATACCCAAATTATGTTGATTAGAAATGACATCTGTTAAATGTTTAGTCTCCAATACCTGGAACATAGTAGGTGCTTACATATTTGCTGAATGAATAGTGGAAATATATATATATATATATATATATATATATATATATATATATATATATATATATATATATATATATATAATTTCTCCACTAGAAAAAAGTTAAAGACTCGAAAGTCCCTTCTTATGTTGAGAATTTGTAAAAACATAGAGAATGTTTATATTTCCACTATTCAGAATTGATGACCACTACAATTGTTAGAGATGCTTTGTTTTCTGAATGAAATAAAATGAACAAATTATTGTGCCTTTTAGCATTATGTTTGGATCAAAGACACATACAAGAAGTGTATACTCTGGGCAGGTAGCATAGGCTAAGAGATCAGAGGAGAGAACAGAGCTAGGCACTCAACCTTCTTTTAGCTTCCATTGTTTTTTGGCAAGTAGAAAGGTATTTCAGAGTGGAACAAACATTGACAAAAGAATATGAAGGTCTTTGTCCAGCAGCATTTCATCTGAGGTTGGAAGCAAACGGGGATGCCTTTGGAGTATCACTCACTGTCATGTGATATTTGAAGAAGTATCGAATTGATGACCATTCCAGAGAAGTGAAGGAAACAGAAGTGCAGCCGTTCCGAAGAGAAACTAAACCATCACGAACTAATGGTTGGAGAGCTTAACCAGGCAGTACTACAGGGCAGTGCTCGAATGGTTAAGAGGAACCTGGAAGAGGAAGAGCTATTCGAGGAACTTAGCACACATTTACTCAGGAAAAAATTCCTTTCAGAGTAAACTACTTGGATTTAATTGTGGCCTGGGAAATGGCAGAGCTGTGTTTAAGCGAGAACTTGAAAAGTCCCTTTTGATATCTTCATGGATAAAATGCTAAATATAGATAGGGTGATGATATAGTTAGTTAGATTGATAAACAGGTGGATGAAAATATCTGTATGAAATGCTGAATAATGGTTGATGATAGCACAGTAAGAATGTACTCCTGGTATGCCTGTCCTCAGTGGTAGGAATTGGCCCTATTTAATAATGAAGGAGCTTTGCAGAGATGACCTAAAGATTATTCAAGGGCTTTTGACGTTAACATTTAGACACTTCTCTATGATTCCATGTTTTTATTTTTGATAACTTGTTCAACAAATGTCATTTAGCAAATATGGAAGTTCATTATATGAAAGGAAATGGTAAATCTCTAATATTCAGCAATAAAGCCTTTGTTATAGCTGTAACACACTTAGAATGATCTCAACAGTAAGAATGAAACTCTTTCAGCCTGTTATTAAGGCTTCAACTATTCTGGGCTAATATTTTATCAATATTTTACACTTTGATCTCATCTTACCTCATTGCATGCCCCTGTTTAATGAATTAAATTGCTGAAATTGAAATTATGGATATCCTTGAGGGATTAAATACACCTTTTTTGGTTGGTTGCAGTCCTTTTATCATTTAGCAAACAATAAAGTCTCTTTTGGTTTGGTTAGTGCCAGTCCTCAGGGATTGAATTGTAATTGATTCAGGATAATCATAGTAACACCATTTCTTTCACCAGCGAATGGACCAGGAGTTGCATGAGAACTCGTTCTGGCCAATGAGCTCAAATGGGAATTCTGGGAAAGATTTCTCACCTTGATGTAGGAGATTGTGAGTCAAAGGGCAGCTCCTTTTGGCTTCTCCTCTTTCTCCCTTTGGATACTGTTGCGTGAGCACATGATGTCTATAATGCAATAAGCCTAAGGACAAAAGCCCACATACTAAGAAACATGCAGTGAAAAGGCGAGGAGTGGTGTGTGCTCGGTGGCATTGCTGGTGTGCCAGGCCAACCCTGGGACTGCCTGCCTGCCTCCAAACTGGAATGTGATAAATGATGCTTTAAAGCACTGTTACGTGCACTTGCCATTACTTGCTGCTGAACAGACCCCAACTGATGCAGAAGGATGACCAATTTTTGGTTGGGTCCCAGAATAGTTTCTTCTAGCTATTCTAATACAAGGTAAGAAATCTGTTAAATTCTGATATAGTTTATCAGGTCCTTCCAGAAGTGAATGCAGCATGAAGTGATAACTGAGAAAGAAAAACTTGTTTAGCCTTTGAGAGATTGTTTTGTTTGTTTATTGTGTTTGCTTGCACATGATATGAACATTAAGTTAATTTAAAAGCCCCTTTTAATAGTTGATTTGGAGATAATATTTAAATATAAAAAGATATATGTATACTGAAAGAGTGAAATTAAAATTAAAAGAGATATGACATTTTTTAGTTTGTTTTTCACTTTTATTCTCTATGTCAGTTGATTTATTAAGGCTTTTTGGATGTGAGCTTATCATATTGCAATCTTCTCCAGGAAAAGGCAATTTGAAGGTTCTTGTGGCTGAAGGCACATTATGATGGCAGGAAATCAAATAGAACACGGACTTTTATTTAAGACTGTCAATTTGATGAATAGAATGAAGTTGACTTAAAACAGACAGGACCTGATAAAAATGATCTATTTCCAGCAGGTGGAAAGCATGTGGAATGATGGTTAAATAAAGCATATTTGGTTACTATGTTTCAGAAATTATATATTTTGATTTTTTTGAACATATAGAATTAAATTTAATGAACTACAACTTAGAATCTTACAAACCAAATTCTCTTTAAATAATGACCAATTTGATAAATTTAGAAATCATGTACATAGTTCTTTCTCGTTTCTTTGGTAGAAATTTTAATTCTTCGAACAATGATTTTTGCTTAATTTGTTATTCATAAAGAAAAGACTTTTTAAAAACCAATTCTATCTTTTTATTTGTTATAAAATGCTAAACTTATATGATTAATTTGTACTTTGTGATTTTTCTTTAATATAGTGCTTGTGCAGGCTCTGAGAATCTTTTAGTCAATATTTTTTATTTATCACATGTTTATGGACTGCCTACTCTTTGCCTTGTAGTGAAGAAGAAAGACATCAAATAATTACACAAACAGATAAGCTATTAGAATGATGACACTCTATTATAAAGTGTTTTGAAGAGACAGCCTGTGGGTCCTGATATGGTCTGAGGGTCAATGAAGTTTGGACTGAAACCTGAAAGACAAACAAATATATTATATGTACCTATATTACTCTTACGCAGTGGTTTTCCCCCTTGGTAATTTGATCTTGAGTGTATGAGTTGTGTTCAGGTGACTCGCCCCTGTTAGAGAGCTGGTTTGAGCCCCAGACAGAGGAGAGAAAGTAGCAAAATCACACCCAGGGAGGCTTGAAGATAGTTATCTAAAGTACACCAAGAAAGCAGCATCCCTGAGCATGGCCCAGAAGAATCCAAGGAGAGAAGGAAAAGCTCAAATGGCAGGTCCCGGGCAGAAACATAAATAGCTTGTTTCTGTAGTTTTATATCCAGGAAAACAAAAATCGAGTTATTAATTTTATATGGGAGTATTTTCATTTTCATTTTATGTATTTCAATCATTTAGCAACTCATGGAGTCTCCAGTAACAGTTTGAGTGCCTTAATTTGAGAAAGAGTGGATCCAGCACTGTACCTGAAATAGGCTTGATATCCAGTCCCTGGAAGACATGCTCCCTGGGGGCCAGGGCTGCTGTCTTTCCCATCCATGGCTCTCTTACCTGTGCCTGGAACCGGGCCAGATGCATAGTAAGTGTGCAATAAATACCCGATGAATGAATGAATTAATGAATGAATGAGCGAATGAACAAATGACTGTCAACAGAAAAATGAGAGTGCATTCATATGGCTGTACCTGTATTAATTAAGAAGGACATTTCAAATCTCACTTTTCCATTTTCTCTCCCACTCACAGTCCCAACTTGTACAGAAAACCAGAGCTTTCCATCACACTGTGAGAGTCTTCAGGATAAGTATTTTTGTTTTACTCTTGTTTTTACTTTCAGAGCCTCAGAACTCAACGAGGGAAATAGTAATGGCTCAATAAATTTGCGTAGAAAGATTGAGTTTCAGTACTGCTCGGGATCAATATTATTCCTTTCAGTTGCTCTGGGATTCCAAGGTTCTAGGCTGTGAAGCCATCTGAATAGGTAAGATAGCCTACTCATGATGTTCCTTTGATCACCCACAAAACTCTTCGTAGAGGGGCCAAGGTGTATGTACCCACTGTACATCACACCTAGACCTATAGAAGGTAGCATTACAAAAAGTATGAGGGCACTTACATTTTCATCATATCTGTAGAGTTTTCACAGCTCTTGTCTTCTTATGAGATTGGAGAATTTGTGAAAACATATTGTAAATAGTAAAACATTATTCGAGTTCATGGTATTAATTCCACAGACTTCCAAGGAACCAGAGTCAAAGGTTGCATTTACTTGATATGTAGCTTCACACCCTTTTCACTTGTAGGTTTACACTTTCAGACATCTTTGGCTCCCTGAAATTTACTTTTGAAAGAAGCTACATTATTTATTCGGTAGCATTTCCCACATTCTGGTCTTTGATGTTATTGTACCCATGGTGTTAATTAGCATGGTCTTCTAAATTCTGATTAGATCTAGATATCTAATTGGAGCCAAGTTCATGATCATTTTCCTTTAATAATTCCTAGGTGGTGGAGTGTATCTCTGAGGAGGCACATCTCTTTTGATAATATTAAGATGGATCAATGAGTTCGTGGGGTATCATCCTAATCAATTCCATTGTAATCTTCCCATCAGCTTTTTGCTGCATGATCATCACTGCCTAAATCCTTTTTCATTATGGGCTGCAAAAAAGGCAATATTCTAACTCAAAGTAGATGGTAAATCCTACCAAAATCTGAACTTGGATGGCCAGATTCAAAGTTCAGTGAGTAAAAAGAAGCAACTCTGAATGATCTGAAAAACTCTCACTCTTCTTTTTCAAATGTTATGCCACATCCACTTTTTTCATTTCAGCTAAAATCAACTTGTCTTCCTTACCTGTAGTACTTGGTTGCATTGTCAAGTTGCAGTCCAATATTATTTTAAAGGATTCTTGAATTATAATGAAGATGGGGGGAAGAAATGTTGTAAAGCAATATTCCTAGAATTTTCTCTTTGCTGTGAACATGGATAACTTTAAAGTGAAGTAGTTGTAAACAGAAGAAAAGCATGAGTGCTCACAGAGTGTGTGTATATCAAAGAGTGACATAAAAACAGGTTAATTTTATGCAGTGTTCTCACTGTTCTGATAACAGTACATAAGTAGGTGCTATGAAATGTGAATTGTGTAATTTGATGATTCTGCATATGAGTTAATGTTCTTATATTTGGATTTAAAATTAATATTGTACAATATAAAGATGGATAGTAAAATTTCCACTAATTAAAAATTTTAATTTTTATTTACCTCAAATATCACTAAGTAGCAAATAAAAAAACAAAAAACCATGACAAGTCATGAAAGAAAGAAAAAATTTTATATTTTAATAGATTTTAATGGAACTTTTGTGCTGCTTTTTGAACAAGAGCTTGACATTTTCATCTTGCACTGGGCCCAGCAGATTGCATAGCCAGTCCTGTCTGCAAGAAACCATGGAATTAATTTTATGTCCCTTTTCCTCTTGATGTCACACTTGACTATTATTTTTCTCTTTTTCTTCTGATTATTTTGAAAATTTGTATAGTCTTACAAAATCTGGCTCAATGGATAACTTTCTCATTTAATCTTTTGTTGCTTTAAAAATCTAAAACCTGAGATGCTTCAAGCTCTCTGCCTACAAGTGCTCAATATGGGGTGGGGGATAGTATTCTGATAAATTAATTAAACTCTTGTCTGTTTTTTTTTCTTCAAAGATTATATTTAAATAAGAAGACAGAATTCAGGTTTTCACTTTTAAAAAAGGAAGAAAGTAGAGACAATTATTTCTTAGGCTTGTTAATATCAAACCAAATCAAACAAAACTATGACAAAAACCCTCTTGCACTAAAAACGTTCCACTCTGGGAGTGGAATTTTTTGTTAAAAATCAGACTTCCCAGTGATCAGGTAATGCTTGAACATTTCTTAGAGAGTGAAATAGCAAAATAGATATCCCTATTGGGCTATAAACAAAAATATAGCAACTTACTTTTATTTTTCTATGCAATTTCATGAAAAGGTTATTATCTTAATGTTAAATTTTTGCTCCTCTTACGAGTTGCCATTTATATCTGCATCTTTTCCCCCCATTTTCCACAGTTGTCTTAGCTTTATTGAAGAAAGGAGTTCCAGTCTCTGCTGAAATGCTTCAAAATTAACTGCTGTTTTTACTATAAAAATGAGAATTGATTAGTCAAAGAGAAGCTACCACTTGGCAGTCCTATTCTGTCCACTCCCCTAGCCCCATCCAGAACTAACTGTTTTTGAAGATAACGTGGTACATTTATATCCAGAGAATTCATCACACACTTTTTTTTTATCTAAAATTGTGTCAAATTTGACTCCCTTTGTTTTTATTTCTATTTTTCAATTCTTTTTAAGGTAACATTGCTAGTAACTAGTTACTCTTACTACTCTAATTCCAGTTAATTTTATACAATTTATTTCTCTTCTATGTACATATTATAAGGCTGCTTCTATTTTACTACTTATAATTTCCCTTTGTTTCTTTTCATTTTTGTGGTTCCTGTTTCACTTGTCAGCACATTCTTTAGGTCTATAAATAATAGCTAGTGTCATACATTTATTCAAATATGCATAGACAGAAGAGATCAGGTCAACCTGGTCAAGAAATCTAAAGAAAAACTCTCTGAGCTAATACTTGTGAATCAGATGGTGACTAATAGTTTTCCTCTCAGAACTTCTTTCTAGGTGAGGGTCCAGCTCAGGAGGTTTGCGTCAAGCAACGCCGATCTCCCTCAAATGTGAATTGGGTTATGTCATGTCCTGCTTAAAGCCTTTGAATAGTTTTTTTTAAAAAAATCCTCCCAGAGAATATATTGAGCAAACACAGAGCATCAACATCCAAGGGAGTGGAAATGGAAAACCTTGTAAGGAGAAGATGAAGAGGAGATTGGGGACAGGTGACAAGGAGAGAACGAAGCCACATGCACAGGGAGGTGTTTCAAGGAGGAAGTTAAAAGTCTGCCATCAGGGCGTTGGCTAATACATAATACTTCATGTTACATAACCGTTAAGAACTAATCCTCTAAAAAAATGGTAATTAATTAGAGTAAGTCCTCAGTCTGCAGAAATTTCATCTGTATTATAGATGAAGGCATGGGAGCAGGTTGGTCAAATTCTCAGGCAACCTAATAATTTGAAGAAATTATGCAATCATTATTAAAATTTTTTTATTGTGGATTAAATTTGGCAAAAAAATAACAAATATAAATGTAAAAATTTAAAGAATAAATATAAGTGAATATAAAGTTCCATGCTTAGGTCTAAGAGGGAAAGATACAGTTATATAAAATCATATGTTCATGGTATTTAGCTGATTAAAAACAAAAATAATGTGTGCAAGAAGGCCAAAACCCGTTTGCTCCTTTCTGCATCGAACAGGCATGGCCCTCTGAAGTCTTTTTAGCTATAGTCACGTTCTTCTGTCAGCCTTGGTCTCCCCTTGGGACTTTGTAGGTACTGGTCTCTCTGGAACAGTTGTCTCCAGAATATTTTTCCCTAGATACACACATATTTTACTCCCTTACTTATGCTGTTCTCTGCCCAAATAGCCTCTCAGAGGTGTCTTTTTTGACCACCTTATTCAGAATACCACCTCTGACACTTTCACTTTCCTTCCACTGATCTTCTCTAGCTTCCTTCGTGGCACTATCTTTGCCTGGCAATGTATTGTATGTTCATTTGCTGATTTGTAGTCCATTCTGCTTCTAGAAGGTAACCTTCACGAGGGGCCATTTGGTCTTTCCTATTCACCTCCATGTCCCTGCCTCCAAGATGCTTAATTCTAGACTTTTTATTGGAATTATGTAGTGGGGCTTAACATGAAATAATGGGTTGCATTAGACCTAGACATTCTCTTGCATCTTAAAATTTTGTTCTTTGCAATCACGCTTCTCTCTCTTTTTCACACTTCCATCATTATCAAATGTAGTGAGGCATAACACATGTTATCTTAACAGCTGACATCACAATTTCTTTGTTTGATATACCACTTGAAGTTGAGAGTGAGATTTTCAAGAGCAGGCTCAAGCAGCACAAAAATCTAGCAAAGGAGGATTTGTTATATTTTGGAGTGGGGCAGGAAGATGGAGGAGGAGAAAGAGGATGCAAGAGAAAGGCAGAGGTTAAAACAGGTCAATAAAGTACCAAAATGAGAGAGTGACCAAATGACATTTTCACAAACAGTTCCTTCAAATGTTCACAAATATGAGAGTCGATTTTATTTTGTGCCATCACAGAAACAGGAAATCAAAAGACAAAATACTCTATGATGATATAAGCACCTAGAAATTTATATAAATCTTGACTAGTGCTTCAAATATCACATGTTGAGAAATCTGGGGATCCAAGCCAAGACCTTAGGATCTTGAGAGGACTAGATGACACCCGGGTTATAAAATATTACTTAATAATTGATTTTGAGGGAGAGACAGAGGCATCTGTGACTGTTGTCTTAATTTTTACCACTTTCTCTTTCATCTCCCAGCAAATTCTTATGCCTTTCAGGTTAGAACATGAAGCTTTCATCTCTCAGTAGTGGCTAAGATCATAGACTCTGGCCCTGGATGTTGGGCTAGCATCTCAGCTTACTACCTATTAGCTGTATGATCTTGGGTATGTTAGTCAATGTTTCTATGCCTCACTTACCCATCTGTAAAATGAGGATAGTATTTCTTAGAATTGCTATGAAGATTTGAGCTTATGCGTAGTGTCACAGAAGTGTTGTTTTTATTACTATTATTCCTATTATTATTGATGTTATTATTACATGGCTAGATCAGAGAGCAGGTTAGACTTGAAAACATAAAGTGGCTAGCCCATGAAAACTGTAGGCAGAGACTAAATTAAAAATATAATTTTAGTCTCTTGGAATTTCATCCCTCTCCATTGAAAGAAAGGTACAATGCATTTGGAGAAAGAGAAAAGAAATATTTATAAGATCAGAATTTCCGGGCCCACCCTCCAACCCCATTTCAGTAAGCTAATTATTTCAAAAATGCCTGAAATGTATGTTTGCGATACTTTTATAAAGGTGGAGGTGTGACCTGGTGTGGAAGGTTCCCACAAGCGGATGTTGAGTGAGCTCTGGGAAGAGAAGGCCAGGTTTGGTCATAACTGGAGACTGAGGAGGCTTCATGAACTCCAAAACTTTGCTTCTGAGTTGCAAGAAAAGCTGTGAATTTTCCAAAGGTTATTTGGAGAGAAGAGGCTGTGAGCGCATAGAGGAAGAGACTGCCACTGCTGGTCCTTTCAGTTCTAGCCATACACCATGCAGCACACAGAGGTGTTGACATCTGCAAGACAGAGAGAAGGGCTAGATGCACCCCATGCTCTGGGTCCCCAGGAAGCTCTGAACAGGCAGAAAGGAAGTCTGTCTAACTTATAGCTGAAGCAAAGACACATGGGTGTAAGTGCCCTAAGGAGGAAGCATGTGTCTAGACCTACAAAAGTGGAAGGAGGCTGGCAGGGTGACAGGGCATGTGGCCAACCTCTGGCTGGATGAAACACAACAAAATGCAGACTCTTTTCCTAACACTTGAAGAGAAGTAAACTCTCCCATGACCCTGTCCGTGTACACCAGATAAGAGAAGAAAAACTACTCTGTGACCAGGGCTAAGTGGTGGCAGTTTCCTTAAAAAGAAGTAAAAGAAGAGAAAATAAGTGTACGTTCAATGAAGAATTTATACTAAGACATAGACAAGACTAATAGAATGAGACTTGTGCTGTACTACTGGGGCTATGCTGTTGACAAGTTGTGTGTGTGTGTGTGTGTGTGTGTGTGTGTGTGTGTGTGTGTGTGTGTGTGTGTGTTTCCTACATAAGAAATAAAAAGGGGGCTCAGTGGAAGGCACTTTTTTGGGAAATGAGTTATATGAAGGCAGATGGTATTCTCAGGGTTCTGGTTACCTCATACCCTTTCAGACGTAACCTTTGTGTTCAATTTGAGGCCCCTTTCTTTCTAGTAACTCTTCTTTTCTCCTGAACATTATATCCTATGACTTATTCTTTCTCGTTACTCCAAGATCAACTTGGTTCTAGGTGAAAGCGTGCCTAGAAATTGCTGCACCCTCTGGCACACACACTTCCTCTTTATCAGGTCCAGGAAGACTCAGAGGGGACATGAGAAAACTCTTCAGCAGAGTTCTCCATGTGGGCAGTCCAGGGAACTGTCTTTTCCCTACAAGTCCCCAAAGAAGACTTGAAGGTTCTTCTATGATTGTTCATGTGACATTGGGAAACAGGGATGGGTTATTGACACATTCATGCCTTCACCTTTGCCATGCGAACTGTAATTAATCACCCTGCATTTGACCTCATCAGAATGCCTTTGGTCCTCCAGCTACCAGGCAAAGTCATCTGCCTGAAGTTGCTAAGGTCTCTTGGGACTCCTTGTTTATTGGGATCCTTTGCCTTTTCTGTCATGGAGGGATGCAGCTGCAATAGATCTTACAGTCCCTGTGCCCAAAAAACTTGAGATGGAAGTGGGATAAATATAGACAAGATAAGACATATGAGCCCATCAAGAAGAAAATATAAGCAATTCCTTGGTGATTTAAAATGTTCATTGTCTCTCCCAACTACTTGATTGTGGTTGGCTATCTGTCTTTTCAATGAATGTGACTATATCCAATTCTGAAGGAGTTTATCACTTTATAGACAGATTTTAATTAGTTTGTAGGATATATGAAGTAAGTTTATCACTAATAGTCATTTCTGCTTCACAAAATGCCAAAGAAGTCTGCGGCCATGCCACCCTGAACAAGCCTGATCCTGTCTGATCTTGGAAGCTAAGCAGGGTCAGGTTAATACTTGGATGGGAGACCACCTAGGAAGACGAGGTGATGTAGGCACAAAAAATAAGGGATTGTAAGCTTGCAATCTGTTAGGTCAACCAAGGGGTGCCTCACCTAAAAAAAAATGGCAAAGAAAATAGACTTTAGAAAATATATTTGGTTGTTGTAAGAATCACCTTTTAAATTTTGAGACTGGAAGTTTTTAAGACATTGGGAGTATTCTGGAGAATTTCTAAATGTATTGGCTTCCTGCCTGAATAATTTGTGTTTCAAAATAATAAGGTGTTGCATCTTGACGAAAGTCCCGTACAGAATTATTTCCATTTTTCTCTACTTGGTAGTCACAGGCTCAGAATTCCCTCCAAGGATTTCTACAATTTTTTAAAACATCTATCATTGAAAAACATGTAGTTAGCATGTAATGAATCTTCGAATTGATTAATCAGTACAGAGGTTTTATACACATCCCTTGCTTATACAGAGGGAGATTTCATGCTTAGAAGTACATATGTGAGGAAAGGTATAATTTGTGGGATGCTCTAAATACCCCTTTAAATTTCTTTATATTATTTTAGATAATATTAATTAGTTGAGGGCAAGATACCAAAGCTTTTAGGCTTTGACAGTGGGGAGCATGATAAGCTCTTATTAACCTCTACTATGTTAGCATGAATTAAGATCATATGTGAACTGAAAGCAACTTGGAGACCATTGACTACATATTCTTCACTTAACAGATGAGAAACCTGAAACTCAGAGGGCATAAATAATGAGGCTGATGATGGAGGAGAAGAGCAGTTGAAAGGGAGACTCTGAGAAGACAGTGAATGTAGATGAGTGTTTTGTTTAGACTTACTTTATGCATATTTATCAGGTGGATTATGAAATACCTGCTTCCTTCACAGTTTCAGAGACAAATTCTTATTTACATCAGACTTTCTAGGGGTCTTGAGAGACCAAATGCATGCTTCTCTCTGTCCTAAACTCACCGGTGAATAGGAAACAAATACTTCATTGTGAAGAAATTAATACCTCCCTGAGGATGAGCAATTTATCCCCTCTACCTGGTGAAAACAGTCCTCTGGGAGCTGGTGTAGCACCCAAGACTCCAGGGACCCAGTTTGTTTATTTCTTTTATTGGTTGTATTTGCTAAATTCCTGTCTCTAATGAGCAAATAGATCTTAGATGCACATAAAGTTCATTTATTTTCTTTGATAGGTTTACATATTTATATAAAAACAAACCACTCTAAGCACTGAAAGAACAAAGTCATGCAGCTGCGTAAAATCTTTTAATTATGACAGAAACAACTGAGTTTTAAATTAGTAAAACAAAGTTAAGTGGAAAACTGAAAGCTTATCTTTGACAAACATATTTTCCCAAACAGATTGAAAACTTTTGGGTCTCATACACTATTTTACTAGTGTTTTTAATTTAATTCATAGACTTTGAAAAAATCTTGACCCAAGCAATTTTTTTTCAGAAGCATCTAAGTTGCATCATTTGAGTTTTAAATACAAATAAGAGGCTTTTAAAGTTAAAAATTATTACTTAGGAATTACAAATGAAAGCTTGAGTTCCTCATGGAGGACACAAAGAAACATGTTTAATCAGATAAGTAAATTTATTTCAACACTATAAATAATAGTTTCTTTCCCAAGTTAGTTTACGTAAGTAGTCTGGTAGAAAATACCAAAATTTGGTAAGATTACATTGATAGAAAGGTTATTGCATTCAAACTTTGTTTTGGTTGTTAATGGATTTGAAATTAGGCAAAAGAAATTAAGTCTTTATTTCAGCACTCCAGAAAAATTTGTTTGAAGTTTTATATAGTTCTTAGTTGCATTTAATTTATTTATGCTTCAAATTTTATAATTAAAATGTGTTAATTAGACTCCCTGAAGTTGCTCCATCTTAACTGGGAGAAAAAATCATAAGTTCAAATGTGTCTCAGACTTGAGGGTAGCTAATATTTTAAATGAGAAAAACCTTCCAGAATGTTTACAGAACACAGTTTTGGAGTACGATAGTGGGATGCTGTGATTCTCAAACCTTTGTTGTTCCTTCTGTTTTCTTTGGCCTATTTTATTCCCTGCGAGCTAAAACAAATGCTTCAGGAGAGAAAAATCAGACCATCCCCTCTCTATAAAGTACTTGAAAGTTTTTTTTTTTTCAAATAAGAATAAGTGCTCTTTTAACAACCTAGCTTCTGAAATACTAAAAAAAAAAAAAAAGAAAGAAAGAAAACAATCTCAAAATTCTACTTCTATATATATCACTGTTTTCTACTTAAAGAGTAGCTTGACACTGAAAATTATTTTCTATATTGTGAAACTTTTGCTTGTTTTAGAAAGCAGCTAATAACTTGGTGGTACCTAGTTAAATTTGTTTTCTTAATTTTGCAGAAACATAAGACTCAATGTTGAGGAGCATTAAAAGAATTAAACTTTTTTTTTCCCTTTAAATTCATGGCATCTTAATATGTACCATAAAGTGTATTTTACACTAGTTAAAACAACATATTATTCCATGTATTTAAATTTTTCTTATTTCTGCAAATGCCCACCATGAAACAGTGCATGCCTATAGGCCCAGGTGCAATCAGGATGACACAGGAGAGTTTGTTCTATCCACTCCATACCTACCCAGTGGGCATATTGTACATTGAGCTCACTGCTGACTCACTGAGTGCACGGACTTATTAATCATTCATTCAATAGATTCCATAAAGATTTCTTGAACACCTTTTATGTGCCAAACATTGTGTAGACAACTGGCACGGTTCCTTTCCCTTTCAACTTGTTGGCTGACACAGAAGTCTTGTGTACATCAAGGCTCATGAAACAAGTGTGCTTTGATATGACTATGTCAGTCTCTCCTCCTTAGCATTCTCTCTCTTATTCTCTCAAAACTCCCACGTCAAATAAACATGGAGAAAAGAGCTCTAGATAGAGTTTCAAGAGTCCTATTACCTCTAGCAATACAGGAGAATAAATCTTGGGCTTGTTTTTAGCACATAGCACAAACCCTATAGAATAGACCCTTCATGACCTCTTTCTCAAGTTGGAAGTTGATTTCCATATTCTTTTCATCAGTAAAACTCTGAAATATACCTGTGGCTAATTGTAATTCTAATCACTGCACATCTGTGTGATCTAGATAAAGAGAGAAAAAGTTTTTTATTTTGAAAATTTTCCATCATACACAAAAATAAAGACAGGAGTACGAGTTTGGAGTGCCAAACTGAGGCTCATCTTTTTTTTATCTATACCTCCACCCACTCCCCTATGACAGGATTATTTTGAAGTAAAACCCATATATCACAATATTTCGTCTTCACATATTTTAGCATATGTCCCAAAGAGATGACTCAAGATTAATCTAAAAATTTTCTAAAAATTAATAATAATTCATTAATATTATCAAATGTCTACTTAATATTTACATTTCTTAAATGAACTTCAAATTAGATTTTATAGATATGTTTGAATAGGATATAAATGAGAGTTCTATATTGAAACTGGTAATATATATTTTAATGTCTTTCACTAATCTGTAAATTTTCCCTTAACCTCTGTTTACTTATAACATGTTTGTGGATTACATGTCTGTGATGTGTTAAACCTTGGTCCCTTGTATTTTCTGTAAATTGGTAGTATGTCTGGAAGTTTGATTGACTCAAATTTTATTTATTTATTATTTTAAAGCTAAACTTCCTTTTTGGTGGTGGTGTTTTTCCTCACCGGGAGTTATTTAACATTCAGGTCATCTCTTTTCTTGTCGGGCTACCAGCCATTTATGAGTATTGCACAGATCTATTACTTGCTTAGAAATTACAAAGTGGTAAAATTATAATTTCTCTTCTACTTTTCATTGGTTAGCTAGAAAACTTCTATATGAACAATTCTGTTCATTTTTGACTTACCCAGAAGTACGGATTGTTAAAGGCTAGGATAAATGTGTTTTTTTTCATCGATTTACCACTTTTTGAAATATTAATGGTTCCTTCCAGCTTTCCAAAGATAACCAGTACATTTTCAAGTATAATTATGAACTCATGAATTTAATTTAATTATATTTAAATGTTTTAATCCGTTGCAGTTATTATCCTCATTAACACTCAAAACAACTTTTTTTTATGCCCAGTGGATGCTTTTGCTACAACCCTAGGAACCTATGATAGCTTCTTTGTTTTCTATTTTGACTAGATGGTAAATATTTTAGTTGTAATTACCATAGACGGTATATAAATAGATAAGAGTGGCTGTGTTCTTTTTTATAAAAGTCAGGCCCACAGGACACTGTTTGTGGACCCCTGTTCTAAAGTATAAAAACCTATGTTCCAAGAGAAAAATACAGAGCAAAAACAACATCCTTAAACACCTTTAATTCTTGCTCTATCTCTTCACCTGACTGAAATATTTTTCTTTCTAATAGTCTGAAAAGAAAAAGAGGCAAGAGGGGTAAAACACAGTTAGAGTGAATGATGGGGAGCAAGTGGAACTGATTTCATGAGATAATGATGCTAAATTCTTGTTGAAATTTAAAAAAATTATATATTTTTATATGCTACATATATGTATATCTTCTTGTGTAGATACATGTACATACATAGAGATTGTGTATGTAATACATAGTATTTTGTATGTAAATGTCTTGGGCTGCTTGGTAGAATGCCAATCAGTTTCATAACTGCAGGACAATATTCAATTTCATCATGTTAAAAACTCACTAGCAAGTCTTTCTTTAGGATTTCCTGGTGCCTCTGCTGGTGTACTCCAAGACTCTCAGTGGTGGATGATTTTTCAGCTTATCTAGTATAGCCCTTTCTTTTGTGTGACTTTCTCTTAAATCATCCAGCAACCGGCCATACAGACTCTTGTTGATCACTTCTAGTGATGAGAGGCTCACTTCCTTCTTAGGTAGCCCATTTCTCAAATGCTTTTCAAAATGATTTTCTCTGTATTAATTCCCCATCTGTATCTTCTCCATCACTTTTGTAAGAAAGTCATTCTCAGCTGTGTAGCTTGGTCAAATTCCTGTCACATGCTTTCTTATGACTTGTACCTTTTCTGTGTGGAATTTGGCACCCCCATTGGTGTGGGTTTTTGGCCAGTTACAATTCTTATATTAGACCGTAAGCTTCAAGAGGGGAGGGTTTACGGGTGTTTTTATTTATACTGCATACAAAATATCTAGCATAAAGCAGACTTTCAAAAAATATTTTTCAAATAAATAAATTGGTTCTTATTTTTCCCTCTATAACTACATAGAATAAGTACCACCCTTTAAAATACCCTATTCCCCTTAATCATATTTTTCTAGGGTAAACATCTAAGCTTTCTCCAGACTTACTTTCCTTGTCTTGCTTCTAATTTGTTTGTTATTGTAGCTATTTTCCTTTGAGCAGATTCCAGCCAGGCACTGAGAATTAACTAATCGTCTAGATGTACCTTGACTAGATTAGGGTTGGAATGGGACCATCGTGTCCTTGTAGAGACTGAAACCACAATTGATATTTGGTAAGAGCATTATATGATGTTGATTCATGTGCTGCATTAAAAATATTTCGTCTCTTTACTTTTTTATTTCCAAGTGTTTACTGAATCTGTTGGCAGTTAACACTATCAGAGTGTTTGATTTATTTAAATTCACTGTGTTTTCTCACACATAATGTTAGTTTAAATAAATGTCCTACTTACCATATTTTTTTATATTGAGCCTATTTATGTGATCCCTGATTAGTACAATTTAACATAAATATATTACTATTCTTCACCAAATAACCTTAAAACAAAGAGAGTTTCTTTATATTTATTCTTGGATAGTAAATGATTTAAGTCTTCCCCCAACTCACCCTAATAACAGCATAGCACTTCAGCTGGTCAGGAGTTGATCCTTGTATAGTGTATTCTTTTAGGAGCTCATTTTCAATATATTTTGGTGTCTAATATTTACTGGTCTGTTATTTCTGATCCATTCCTTGTTTTGGACAGTGTTCCAGAGGGCAGCAATAGTTCATCGATTTCTGTGCCCCTGGTAAAAGTCGCTCTTCATTTCAGCAAAGCTCCCCTTTCCATGGGATTTGCAGTGAAAATTGAATATCTGAGTGAGGCATCTGCTTTCATGAATTCCTTCCTTGGAATACATTCAGCAACTGTCTAACCTCATCTGTCTCACAAACAACAAAGGCCTGGAACATCATGATCTCTTATTAATTAAGGGGACAAGGAGCTTGGGACCTGCTGCTCTGAGAGATTCCAGACCAGCAAGGGCTCTGGTGAATAGCTGATCCAGGCATAAATGCTGGCCAGTCCTTTTCTTTTTAGGGTGTGGATTCATCTGATTTACATTCATGTAAAAAGACGGAATGCACTGAATTATAAATTTTCTCTCTGTCCTTATCATAATAAATATTTCATGGGCACCATAGTTGTGGGTGTAAACATACATGATAGAAAAACCCAAGTGATGTAGGATTTTTGTTCAACTTCAAAATACAGAGACAAGTTTAGTGCCCCTAGCCTCTTTTCTTCTACCTTCTTTTTTTGTTATCTCAAATGCTTCTGCAACTTCTACTGCATTTTTGTTCCATGAACTCTCAGATGTTTCTTTCCCAAGTGTTAGGTTCAGGAATCAGATTGCTAGTTATGCATCTCCACTTGCGTTTTTGAATGTTTCCTCAAACTAAACATATCCAAAATCAAATTCATTAAATTTCTCCTCATATTATTTCAAAATTATGTCTTTCTATTAATACTAATATGAGTTATTTAGTCCCTCAGACTCTACATCTTCATCAAAACTACCAGCTCTTTGTTCATTCTCATATACCCATACAACCTGTAGCCTGCAATGCTGAAATGCCTCTTACTTGTTTCTTCAACTCTTAGCTCTCACAAGAAAAATGCATATACAAAATACACATAAAAGTTTGCTTACAAACACAATGAGCTCGTAGGTGAACTTAATTCACTTGCATTTACAAGGCTTGCGGATATGTGAATTAAGTTTATCCTGGGCTACCAGCTGAGCACTTGGAATTGTGGCATCATGTCCAGTCAGTGCTCCCTTTCATTCTCAAAATCATTCCTATTAGGATAATAAGGTATAACCTTTATCAGGGGTTCACATGATTCGCTTTAGGACTTCTGTCTCAATGCTAGCCTCTGCCTCAGTGCCTGTGTTCTGGATGTCCTTTTACCAGTAATGCTATCCTCATTTATTCCCACCTTTCCAAACCCCAGTTCCTCCATAAAGGACTTACATCAAGGCAAATCTCTTCTGAAAGTACTTATCTAAATCGCTTTTATTGTGTTCACATCTCCACATTCTTGTTCTGAAATCTCCCATATATTTATTGTTTATTTAAGCATGGTATTGCTTTATATGGTTTAGTCATTGTTTCGTAGGCCAGTTTTATTTCTTTAATGAGATAATGGCAGGGTGATGGAGGGCAAAGTGCATGGACCACTCAGCAGTGATAGCTATAGTCATCAAGTAGTACATTACATCTCCAGAACTTATTTATCTTAGAACCGGAAGTTGTACCTTTTGACTACCTTCCTCCAATTCCCTCTCTTACCCTCTACCTCTGCTAACCACAAGTTTGATCTCTTTTTCTGAATTTTTGTTTTTAAAGATTTCACATATAAGTGAGATCATACAATATTTGTCTAGGGCTTCATTTGACTCTGACTTATTTCATTTAGCATAATGCCTTCAAGGTTCATTTATGTTGTCTCAAATGGTAGGATTTTCTCATTTTTTGTGACTGAATTTTATTCTGTTGTATATATATATACCATAACTTCTTCATTCATTTATTGAATGACACTTAAGATTGTTTTCATGTCTTGGCTACTGTAAATAATGCTGCTATGAACTGGATGGGCAGATATCTTTTCACATTAGTATTTTTGTTTTCTTGGATATATTCTCAGAAGTGGAATTACTGGATTATGTAATCGTTCTATTTTTAATTTTTTGAGGATCTTCATATGGTTTCTCATAGTGACTTTAATTTCTTCTTTGATCCATTGGTTGTTCAAAAGAGTGTTGTTTAATTTTTATGTGTTAATGAATTTTCAAGTTTTCTTCTTGTAATTGATTTCTAGTTTCATGCCACTGTGGTCAGAGAAGATATTTCATATGATTTTAATGTATTTAGGTTTGCTAAGATTTGTTTTGTGGTCAAACATATGGTCTATCCTAAAAAATGTTCCATGTGACTTAAGAAGAATACATAGTCTGGTATTATTAAAAAAAAATGGTCTGTATATGTCTGCTAGGTCTACTTAGACTATAGTCTTGTTCAAATTCACTATTTTCTTATTGATTCTTTCTCTGAATCATCTATTATTGAGTGTGGGGTATTAACGTGCCCAACAATTATTGTTGTGGTATTTATTTCTCCATTTAGTTCTGTCACTTTTTGTTTTGTGTAATTTAGGTGCTTTACTATCAGACACGTATTTACAATTGTTGCATCTTCTTGATTTAGTGACCCCTTTATCATTACATAATGACCTTTTTTTTTCTTTCTCTCTCTCTCTCTCTCTTTTTTTTTTTTTTTTTTTTTTACAATTTTAAAAGTCTATTTTGTCTGATATAAGTACAGCTATTCCTGAATTTTTTGGGTTACTATTTGCTTAAAATGTCTTTTTCTATCCCATCATTTTTCAGTCTAGGTTTATCTTTAAGGCTAAAGTTTGTCTCTTGTAGGCAGTGTATTATTGGATTTTTTTGGTCTATTCAGCCATTCTATGTCTGTTAATTGTAAAATTTTAGATTTTAGTTTGTGTTCTCTAATAACACAAGGAACATTTTTGAGTACTTAGCACTGTCAGCAATGTTACCAAAGTTACTTATATTAAGTTACCTGTGTTTTAATCCTTATAGCAATCCTATGAGGCAGACACTATCTTGTCCTTTTTTAATACCCAAGGAAACTGAGTCACAGGGTGGTAATAACAAACAAACAAACAAAACAAAAAACAACAAAACAAACAAGAAAAACCTTGCCCAAATGAGTGGCAGGGCTGAAATTTTAATCCAGGTAATGTGGTTTCAGACCCTGTTGTTAACCATGTCACAATACCTCCTCCAACCTCATCTCTTCATCATTCTCTCTCATCCACTACTTGTAACCCTTTTTTGTGTCCATCTCATGCATATCCTTGCCTTTGGCCTGCCCTCTCCAGCAGTATTCCACATCCAATGGAGTGAATTTCCCCAGTTCCTTCAGGTTCTTGGGCACCTGGAACTGATCTGATTTGCTATCCCATGATAACGAAGTTAAAGACACATGGGAGAAAATTAGGGTAAAATAGTTGAGAGAAGGACCTTGGAGGAGGAGGCACTGGTATATTTATTTATTTGTCATGATAATTTTATTGAGTTTCACTGGGTGAAAAAGATTGTTCTAGCCAGATGTTAGAGAGAGATACAAAATGATTTACCAGGGCCCAAGAGCATAGAATTCAACAGGAAAAATAGGCATGAAAAGTTGTGTTTTGTAATGGTAAGAGCTGATGGTATTCAGGGGAGACAGATCATTTGTAACTAGCAGAAGATATTGGAAAATGTTTGGATGAATTAGAACCTGAATCAAACATATTGCCACACATCTCAGTGATGGCTAGGGGAGCAGGGAGAGCAGGTCTCAGCTCCTTTGCTCATTGTCCCCAGAACACTGTCATAATCCAGTGAATTGTCCAGTCTTGCACAGAGCATCCTTCTCCAAGTTTGGTCAGTGACAACTCAATTTAAAAAGACATTTACAGGGATTGGGAACATAAGCTTCTAAACTGAGACATTTAGAAATAGGATCCCATTTGAAGTGCTATTTAAATCAATTTCTAAAACTCTTATAAAAGTTCAGAAAAAATTCCACAAATTTTAAAATATTTTCTGATAATTACTAACATTGTGACATTTATCATTACAGCCTAAAGGATTGTGATTATGACTATTTTACAATTTTGAATGCATTTAAAAAATAATACTTAACACTAGAGGCAAAAGAGGCAACTATAAAAAACAAAATTAAAGTTAAAGAGGGACTTTATTTGGCCTGATTTTAGGAGCACTATTGAAAACTTTGAATACTTCTTAAAATTGTTTTTCTAATTATGAGAAATATTGTCTTTTCATTCTCTTTCATCACTAAAAGAAAAACATTCTGGTTACTCTGAGAAAGAGTTATTAAAGAAGATTTACTCTTCTAAATGCCTTTTTAAATAATCTTGTCAAGATTCTGAAGGTCTTTGACAGTACTCAGAAATTGTGATGCTCGTGACTTATTGGATTTCCCTCTTTTTATGCTTGCATGTGACTTTATTTGGTTGACAAGTTATTTTGACCTGGTCTCAAGGTCATGTATGGAAGGAGGAACCCTTTATAGGCTTTACTTTTAGTGGGAGTGTGTTGCACAAATGTGCAGCCACCTTAGCTTGTCTCTATTTCCATCTCATTGTATCATTTTTGATTTTTGATTTCATGCGCAATCACATTTTGGCAACTCTGCCTTCTGTTCAGACTTCTAGAAAGCAGAGAAAATGGCTTATTCTTTCTTGTTATCTGTCCCAGCTCTGAACGTATTTTTTTAGATAAGGGGGATATTCAACCTAGGTTATTAATTTGGTTCCTTCTGCACTGCCCAGTGGGGCAGTATCTAAGCATTTATGAGTGTGTTGGTATCAGAGGTATGGAAATAAAACCCTGTTTTTACAAAAGCATAAGTTGCCATACCATAAACAAAGTTCACAATATTTTATTTAAATATTAGTAAGATGTTTTCATTTGGAGTAAAGAATTACTATATAAAAAATTAAAGACAGTAATAAATGACCAGAAGCTCTCCATGTGCTTAGTGATGTGTGCTGACATTTGCAACAGTGGGTAGATCCTTTTGTCTTTCACTTGCCTTTAGAGAGTATGGTAGGAATGTTATGGTCACTGTGGTTCAGGTGGCTATTGATTCATAGCCTTAAGAAGTACCTTTGCTTGATTTTTAAACTTAATGTTTATTAAACTCTATTGTATTTTCTTCCTTTTCTTCTTTCTTCCTTCTCTCCCTTCTTTCCAACCTCTCTACTTCCCTCCCTTTCCTCGTTCTTTCTCCCCATCCAGCTCTTCATACTTTCATTCCTTCTAGAAACAATAAAATGATTACTGAAATAACAACCATTAATCTATAAAACATATTGAGCCTTCAGTCCTTTTGTCTTTGGGGAACACGTAATACCATTGAGTAGTTTATTACTGGAAGATAGCTGACATAGCAGTTTGGATTAGATGATAATAAAAATGCTTAGTTTTCTTACAAAGATATTTAACAAGAAAATAAAATCGAGGTAGAGAGATTTTGTATTAAGAATATCTGAATATGTTTTGAGTAGTAAACATTCTCTGCCTATTATTATTATTAGACTGAACAAATGATAAAAGGAAAATATTATTTGCTTTCAAAAGTACCTGAGTATTGTGAAGAAAAATCAATAAAGCAGTGTGTTACAGAAGCCATTTCTTTAAGTCCTATGTCACATGCACTGACAAAGATGGATGTGGTTTCCTGAGGGACAAATTTGTTTGCCACAAGGTGGGGGGAAATGGCCATAACAAAGGAAGAGAAAGATGGCTTTTTGTTTGTTTATTCTGTTTTGTTTTGTTTTATTTTTTTCTTCTAAACAAGTGGGTGTGGCAAACTCTGATTTTAAAATAGAGAAGGTCTGTCTAAAAGGAAAATTCTTATTTTTTTCACCATGGGTTTTTCTTGAAGAGAGACCTGAAGAGGTGTTTTTTTTTCCCCTCTATTTTTGCTAAGTCTTTTCAAGATAGATGACTGCAGTTATCTTAAACGTCCTCAGTGTGTTTTCCCATGATGACAGAGAGATCTCCTACTTTCCTTCCGTGTCCTGCTCCATTGATTTGGAGGGTGGGTAGAGCTTTGGTTCATGCTGCAATTCCTCCAAAGTAGCCCCAAGCCCTAGGGCTTCTCTTTGTTCCCTTCTTTCTTTCCATTCTTTTTCTTTCAACGAATATTAAGGGCATCTTGTATCTGCTGTGCATCCTTAAATGTTAGGTAAGCAAGTTATAGCTGATGGTCTCTAAAATCCTTCTATTCTAGAAGGGGTTAAGATGGGGAAGTAAAATAGTAATTATAGCACATCCATCAGGCAGCTCCCAGGTGGAATCCCCAGGCTGACACTGGTTTCCTTGTCAGTACAGAATGGATTTGTGGGAGGTGTAAAGTGAAGAGAATAATATGGAAATAACATCCCAAGATCTCACAGATAAATTGTCCTACAGATGGAAGGCTCTAGACTAGCTGAAGACTCCACCTCTGGTTATGGATTCCTCTCTCCAAGAGTCCAAGAGTGGATTAACCCTCTCTTGGAGGATTACCACCTTGGAGTGCTCTGGAGGGAATCACCAGGGCATGGCATGTTCCATATTGCTCTCCAAGGGCGATGCTTAACTTTTCAAGCTACTCCATGGCTCCTGGATGCAGAAAGCAGAATCATTTCTTGTGCAGATGAGAGATGATAATAATATTCAATTTCTCATGGGAAAAGCACTTCTTATGGGTTAAGTATTTTTAACCCATTTTTCTTTCTCCTTGTATTAAACATTTGAGATAGGAAATATTATTATCCAAATTGATAAATGGGAAAACAGAGGCTTAAAAATATTAAGTAGCTTATCCATTGTTTTGGAGCTATCAAATGGTGAAGCCGTTATCAGAAGCTGAGCAATATGGCTGCAAAGCCCATTCTTTAAAAAGTTACATTCTACATTCTTAAGATTGTAAACAAAGAAGGTATAAGAGAGGGAAATAATTGGTATGTGTTCCAGTGCTGGTGTTGATAACACTCAATTAAATAGGGGTAATAATTTTTAGGCAACTAGTCTTGAGATTCTATAGCTTTCACTGCCCAGGTAAATGGTAGTTACTACCATGCGACAGAATTCTCCCCCTAAACACAAGGGGGTTGATAGGTGATCCATACTCTTCCGAAGTAACTATAATACCCAAGTCTTTCTGAGTTTAGCCAAGGCATTTTACACATGTCAACACATTTTTGATTCTTCAAATCTAGTAATCTAAGAGAACAAAATTCTTAAGAATTTTCTTGAAATGAGGCACACATGTGGGATGTGGAAGCTCTTCTTTCCCTTAGTGATTAGACCTGTGACCTCGTGATCCGGTAAGGAGGCTTAACCTGTTCACATCATTATTGGTAGAGACCAGGGAGGCTGTTGGGGACCAGAGAAAAACTAGCATTTGAAAGTCAATGACAGGAAAAATTACTATTACTAAAAACAAGTTCACGTCTGTGAGCAAGATGCTTTCCGGTTGATTTATTCTCTAGGTAGGTCTATAAATAAGAGAGGAGAGAGAACACACGGGATGGGCTTTACTGATTAGGACCTGATGGATGATCTGCTTACAGAACAATGGTGACATATGTGTTTGTTTGAGTGAGTGTTATTCAAATGTGCATGTCTCTTAATTTTCTGTCATAGTTCTCATTGAATTCTGTTCTTATTGATGATGGTGATAATTAAATGAATAAATAGGTAAAACATAATTTATTTATATACCTTTTCACATTTTTGGGAAAACACCCTTTATCAGACCTGTGTTTCAATGTTTGGTGCATAAATATGGTGAATTTAGTGTTGTGTGACTCTCTAACCAGGGAGCAGAGTAGCCCTGAGCTTTTCTTGGAGTATCTCTAAGTGCAGGTACCCTGAATATGTTAGATTAAATCCATCCCCTCAGGTCAAGAATAAAGTTGAATCAAACATATACAAACCTTGTGCATATGCAATGGTCAGCATTCTTCTTGGACATATTATATTTCCTGTGTCCTTAATGAAAAAGCTCCTCAGTTTTTACTAGGGCTATTGGCAAAGCAGAAGTTAAAAGTGGCTCCAGCAGCCTCAGGCCCTTGGGCTGCTGGCAATTAGTCTCCCCAGACCTTCCCTCAGGAATATCCTACTGACTTAATAAGCTAAAGGCCGGGAGCAGTTGTCTCTCTGGTAGGTGAGATGCTAACCCAGGGATGGGTGGGGCAGGTGGATGCTCTGGAGAAAGATGCGTGAGCCCCAACAACTTCCAAGTTGTGTCAGAGTTGTGGACAGCTCAGCCCACTGACACGTGCTTTGTTCAGAACTGAAACCAAATTCTGTGTTTCCAGTCATATCCCAGCTGAATGGAAAGATGGGAACAAATGAAAATAAACACTTTTGTTAACAGAAGAAAGATGCCTTGCTGCCCTGTGCACCTTCTTCTCATTTTAATAAAAGATAAACAAATACTGCTGACCTTCTACTGTAATAGAGCTAGCACTACTGTGTAGTTACTGAGTTTACCAAAACCTCCAGAATGCATCTTTTTACCAGGATCCTGGGGTACCTATTATTCCCAAAGAAGACTTCAAATCTCTCTAACTGAATATAAATGTATTAAATAAAGTTTTTAAATTTTACCCACAAAATTTGTCAATTTGTTTTCTACTTGAAAGTTGTCTAAAGGTTAGGTCTTGGGGTTAAGGTTTATTGTACCAGAGAAGGTGAGGGTGGATAATCAGTTTTGCATTTAAATCTCATCTCTTGAATTTTAAATTAGACTTTAAAAAATTTCATCACGAGGTAATAGTATGCACTTAAGTAAATGATAAGGTTTGTTTTATTTAGAACTTTCAAAGGTGGCTTTACAATGAAGAAGTATTCCAGCTGAGAAATTAAGAAGTTATGGAATTAGAATAACACAATTTGCAGTGTTTGATATATTAATAGATCTAGATAATAACCATGAATGGCTGCTAAATTCCCAAAAAAGTGACAATTAAACATTATGTTCCTCCTTAAAACATAAGAAAAAGAAACAACAGGTTCAAAATGGTAACTAGTTGTGCTAAGTCCCACTTCAGCAAACCAAGAATGAATTAATACCTAACCGAATTGCAGTTTCAGCCTTCCCCAGCAAAGTGACCTTTAACCAGTCAATGTGGAATTACCTAGTTAGCATCAGTGAGATAATCTGCTTGATAGACGCCCTCATCTTTCTCTATTCTTTGCTAAAACAATCTAATCTTTGCTAAAATAACTTTCTTGCCCCACTCCCTTCTGTCTATAAAAGTCTTCCATTTTGAATAGCTCCTTGAAACTCCTTTTTAATTACTAGATAGGATACCTCCTGATTCATGGATCGTTGAATAAAGCCATTTAGATTTTCAAATGTACTCAGTTGAATTTTGTTTTTAACATTCCTGATGGAAGAAAGCTTCAATATAGGAAGTTTTATTTGGGGGGGATGGGGTGGGCAGGAGGCTAAGAGTTGATATTTATGCAGGTGGATGATAGGTTCATAGTTATTAATACTATTCTATTTACTTTTGTATATCTTTGAGATTCTCCATAGCATAAGATCTTAGAAATGAAGTCAGTAGTTAAATAAAGTGGATCCTGAGTATAAAGATAACACAAGTTTTACTCCTAATGTTGCCTTTGGGATGATGTGAAGTCTGGCTTCACCCCAGCTACATGGAAGGGGTTTTTGGTTTTTTCCCACTGATACAATAAAGAATTGCTGGCCAGCAAGATTTAGAAAAAGTAAGATGTATTGAAAGTACATTTTTAGAAGGTAAATGGACCACACTTAGGAAGCCTGCAGCCCTGTGGAACTTGGGAGGTAAAAAGATAAATGATAAAAGACCAAGTATACTCCAAGGGAGGAGCTGGTTTTTGGTGAAGAGGGCTGTAACATCATAGAAGTGGGAAGGTCTGTTTATATTTGAGCTGTGATGGGAAGGTATAAAGATGGTACTAGGTGATCCATATGTGAGATTGCCTTGACTAACAGTTGGCTGATATATAACACTTTGCCTACTGTGCATGTGCTTACCAGGAATTTGGTCTGTTGTAATTAGATTCATGAACTTCCAGGCATAGGCATGATATTATAATGATACTATAATGAAGCTGAATTTATGGCAGGTTAGGATTACTTTTTGTGCACATGTTTGTGGCTGCTTTAAGCCAGTAGCCTTTATGGCTATTGTGCCTTAGGGTTTGGGGTAATTCATAACCATGAAAGGGGAAGTATTTCTGGGAAGTCTTTAAGGAAGGTCTTCAAGGAAGGTTTCTATGGTTACAAGCAGGACCTTTGTTCTTGTCGTTCATGTTTGCCTAATTACCTAACACTAATGTTCAAGAAGAACCCCTATTTCAGTCTCCTTTATGGGCTATCACAACTAGATACTTGGTGTTCTTTCAGTTTGGAGAATACTATTCATCCCAAAATGTTAGAAGGCTCCGTTCATGTAACACTTACGTCAGGGTCATCTTTAGACTGCTAGTTAGTACCTCCTTAAAGTCAAAAGTGTTTTTATGCTTCAGTGAAAGAAATCAATACACTGGACTGATTCTTGTAGACAAAAAGAGGATTCCAAAATGCAATACCAGCACTAACAGTCCTAGTACACATGTGTATAAAACCCTAGGGTGAGTCACAAAATCCTGATTTGACCTAAATTGCTTGCATCTCTTTCCATTGACAGGAATAATCAATCTGTAGATTTAAAATGGGCATATCAAACAATATAAAGAAAAATTTGCAAACTTAAAAGCAAGGAACAAAGTTAAGTAGCCGATGATGACTACTGGACAATATGTCAGTTGTTAATGTACATCACTATTAATATTCAGTGAATTTAAGATATACTACTCATAGCTTTCCTTATTTAGCACACCCAAGAATGTTTATTAGTGATAATTAAAGGACTTGCTATTAAGTTTATTTAGAATTTAATTATTAGAAATTGTTAAAACATCGCTGCTAATTTGTGTATACAATGTTTACAGAATTTTTAAGTAATTGAATTTAAAGTATTTCCTTGAGGTAAATTCTATGCACAGTAGACAGAGTAAGTTTTTAAAAATTCCCCATAGAACTTGTTTCACCATATAGGTCTTTTAAAGATTTTTGAATCATAGGATAAAGGGTGTTTTATGGCTACCTATGTGCTTGTTATTTGTAATAAGTCAGTGGCTTGCCTTGCTGTGCTCCTAAGGCAAGATATTGAATATTCTGCAAGTAGCTTTCATGATATATTCTATAGTCATTTTTTTCCCCAGAAAATTAGCACAGCTTTGAGTCTATAATGATACAGCTATTTTTTCAGAACAACTATATTGACTTTTTGAGGCTATTGTATATCCATCCAAATTGGATAGTATTTTTTAAGTACTTCCTCTGTGCTCAGTCACATTTGAGTGTAGTGAATAAAGTGTATGGCATGGTCTTTGTCCTCCCTCTGCTCATGTGAGTCTATACATATGAGAATGAACAACAGTTTAGTATAGAATTGGATGCTAAAATGCCTGGCGAGAGGGCAACTGCTATTGGATATCAGAAATAGGAGACATCTATGCTGTTTCAGGTCACCAGGAAAGACTTCATGGAGGAGATTGGATATGAACTGGGTCTGAGAGAATGTGCAATACTGGTATAGGTGGAGAAGACAACAAAGGGAACTCCCAGCCCTGGGAGGAAAGAGCAGGGTATGTGTTTTTCAACAGCTCACGTGTGAATCAGCATTTCTCCAGGTCCCACCAGCCTTTGGGTACTAATGTGGTTACAACGGAACAAATAACCTTAACTTTGTTAGTTTTTCCTTGTGGTACTAGGCCCTCAGTTAATCTTTTCTGGGGATACTCTTAAGGGGAAATAAGTCCCTTTAAGATCTCCCTTCAGCACTCTCACCTGTTGTCAGCTGCCCCTCTTATGGTCTCCATTAAGGGAGTAGCCAGCCTTCCCCAGGTATCAGTCCCAGGTATGAGGGACTGAATTGACTTCAAAGAAGGTGACAAGATACATTTAGGGTGACTTACAACCCTACACATTCTACTGCTAAAGAATATTTAAATATATCCCCCTCAGCTTGAGTACAGAATTAGAAAACTAATGATAGAGAGCCCTGGACAATTTTCTAGGCCTAATAAATTCATAAATGTAAGAAAAGAGTAAGCTAATCCATAGGGCACTGGGAAAATACCTGTTTGAATATTTTAGTCCTTTAGAGAATGTTAAATTAGGTCCATTTATGCCTGTTTTTTTGCAGTTAATAACTCTTTTTGCAAGTACAGTAAGAATAATGAGTGTATCAGTGATGCTTTTCAGCCAGTATAGGTGTTCTGGCTGGTAAAAGATTCAAATACTATTCTATCTACTGGAAATTGACTTCTATCTTAATTCTCCAAGTGACCCTTTATAGTCTATCCTCAGGCCCCTTGCATAGGACCTACCTCTACCTTCTCAGATCCTCTGAGGAACAAGAATGGCATGTGGGGAAGAGTCTAGGACCATTAGGCTAAGGAAGGCATTGGGTCTTGTGTAAGTGCCCATGCCAGATTGGTGCTAAATACTTTTTTTCTAGTGTTCTTAATTCAACTTAAAAAATTTGTGGTAAAATATACATACATACATAAAATTTACCATTTTATTGATTTTCAGTATACAGTTCAGTGGCATTGAGTACATTCACACTGTTGTGACAATGTGCTTTTAATACACATTCTCATTTAATTCTCACAACTTTTAAAATCCTCATTACAAAAAGAAAGATATATTTAAGGAGTATATTAATGGTTTCATGAAAAATAATGGCTATTAGTTGTTTTTGTTTCTTTTTGGCTTGTTTATAGCTCACATTTTTGTCTAAAAATCCAGCCATTAATTATGTTAATTAAGTGCTAAATTAGTATTATTCAGTAGAATTTCTTCTCAAATTTAGGATTTTTAAAGTCAAAGTTGGAATTTTTTTTAGGATTTTTACTTTCTTTATAATTAACAAAGAAGTTTCCATTTTACCACCTGATGACAAATCTATTTAGCTGGTTGTAACCAGGGCATCTCTCTAGCAGCAGGAGGTTAAGAATAGAACAGGTTATCAGTGGAGGCTGTGAAATTGCTTTCCTGGAAAACCTTTGTGAACAAGAGAAGATACCATATGTCTTGCATGACTGATTTAGTCCTTCAGCACTGAGATTTTCAACAAAGGCATAATCTACTTTCTTACCAGAGGGAAGCTCTGACTGATGTGGGTTCCTGTATGATCTGCCCCTGGGAAGTGTTATAGAAAGTCAATACTATATGTACACCTTCAAAGGGAAGCAGAGCACAAGTAGAAAACAATCCTACTGATCCAGAAGGCCACCATTTTCTGCACTGCATCAGACTGTCCACTATGCACCAGTTACTGTTAACACCAGGCCACCCTGTTTCAGACTGGGCCACCACCATCTGTCCCCCTGGTATATAAACAGATCATTAACTATTGTGTTTATAAATTGGTTTTGTTGAGTGAAAGAACTTAGTCCTTAGTAATTGTAGGAGCAAAAAGATGACTTATCAAAGTATTTCAATTGGTACTATGTACCAAGAAATTCCATGCCTGGGTCCTTTTGGAAGGACACTGAATATCTCATTTAATTGTCTTTTGTTCATTGCATCAGCAATTATGGACACCATTTACATGAGAGCTACTGGTAATGTCCTCTGGGGATATAATTGTGAGTGTGGTGGACAAGGGGCACCGTGTTTCAGCAGTCTGATATGCCTTTTCTTTCTGTCTTCCTGTGCTGTGCCTGCATCTTTCAGCCTCTCTTGCAGCTGGAGCTTCAGGTATTCAATAGACTACAGAGTGTTGGGAGGCTGGAGTAAAGTCACATTATGTCTGTGCTGTGTCCTCTCTGTGACTGGCAAGTATGGTCCTAGAGGTATTTGTACTTTTTATGTTAGCAGACATCCCAGCAGCCAGGTACTAGTTTCACGGATGATGTGAAGTTGGTAAAGTTGCTTGTTCTTCTTTAGCAGCTCAGTTCTGGGGGCAGCTTTCTGGGCCATGAACCACAGCATTTGATTTCTATCTGACTATGGCAGAGGCAGCAGCTGCCCTGGAAGGCTAGTTCGCAATATTGCATTTTCTACTCCAAAATATGAAATAAAAACCCATACTTAGGAAGTAAACAACTTTTAAAAATTACAAATATTATTTTATATATAATTCTGATGCTGGTAGACAGACTTTTTTTTGTTCTAAAATTATACATGTTTAATTTTATTTATTTTCTGATTTATTTTCATATGTATTTTTGAGATTTTTGATGTAGAATATTTTCTCTTGAAGGGAAAGCCATTTTGATTTTGGTTTTCTTGATCTTTAGTTGACTAGGGGGTTGGTCCTGGATTGGTTGTTATAACTGAGCATCTTTCACCAACTTAAGCCCCTCATTAATGTTTAACCTATGGGACATTAGATGCCACCACAAGATCTGCTGTAGACAAACAAGCCAAGCACTTTGAAGACAGAAAACATACTTGAAACAGATAGTTATAGCAGAGACTGATAATGAACTGCTGTTAGTTTTTCTAATTAAAATTGAGAGCAAGAAAATTGTCACATAACATGTAGATATAATTCTTGTACTCATGCAAACAAAGCAATTTATACTTTTAAAATGAACAGTTTAAAATAATAAAATTCTATATCAGAAAGACTAAAGAACCTAATATGCACCATAAGTGTCCTAAGTGTCCTGAATGGACAGGTACAAAAATCAGCAATGTTTTTAGGTAAATGGCTTGGTGAGATCATAACTTTCCAGGAAGGAGGTGAGAGAGAGAAGAAAGGAATAAAGGGTGACAGAATACAGAAAAACAAACCAAATTAAAAAAGAACATATATTGCCATATCATAAAAAAGTTCCTTTGAAAGTAAATTTATATTTTCAACTCATAGTCAGAACTAGATCACCTTAACTAAGACTCGAGATGCTTTCTTCCCTTGTATCTAGGGTTAAGAAAATAGAGGATAAAATATCCCTACAGGATGAAGAAATTATTTAAATGTTGGCCAGGATCTTTCCCCCCCTCCCTTAAATCATAAAGACTCTGGGTACAACGTGTTTTTCACTGCTTATTTCTGTGTTTGACAAGTATCATCTTACTTATTTCTTTTTATACTCTTTGAAATAGGTACTATTATTATTAACATAACAGATGAGAAGACCAAGTCTCAGAGAGTTAAGTCACTTGCTCAAGGTCATTGAACAAGTACATGGCAGAACAGATACATTAAAACTGAAGTCTATGTGATTCTAGGCTCGAAATTATGAATTATTACATGACATGTCATGTGCTTGAAGTTTTGTTCAGTGCAACTCAGTGTTTCTCATCAGGAGAATTCTGTCATCAAGTTCAGTGTGATTGCCTCAACATCACCAAGTCCAGACAGATATTTAAGCATAGTTTGACGAGGTGTGATGCTCTCTTATGTGGAGATACACTTGACTTGGCTTAAGGATGGACGTAATGGGTTTGACAGACTATGTTGCTTCCAACCTAGAATGCTTTAGGATTATGTCAGTACATGGATCCACAGTACCATTTTTGTAGGGGAAATACTCTTGCCCAAATGGCCACCATACTTTTCATCAGTCCTCATGTGTCTCAGAAACTACCATTTTGTCTATCAAGAATCTCTTTTTACACCTTTCCTAGTCACCTGACTTCTGATTGGAGTCTCCATTTTATATTCTAAATAACTTTTCATAATCCTCTGTATTCACATCCATTTGTCTACTATTTCCAGCTAGGGTGGTCATATATAGTTCCTAGAAAAGTTTCTGTAAGCTTTACCCATCCATATTTGACCACTTCCAGCTGTGCCAGGGTAACCAAAACCACACTCTTCACAGCTGCCAGCCCTTGCCTTGGTCACATAGAATGAGAGACCTGAGAAAGCATCACACATACTGAAATCCTGTCATCTATACTGGCTCTAGGACTTTGTTCCAGTGGAAGGTTAGGGGTGAAAAAAAAGGACTAGAACCTACCTCCCAAAGAAAAAAGAACCTGATATCTCTAACAGGTTTCTACCAGGTGAGCCAAGAATCTCCTGAGTCTGTAAAACCCAGAAAATGGTGCATGAGAAAGTTAATGATCCTAATTCTAGCCTTTTATGCTCAGGAAGTCTTTCTACAGCAATTACTTGGCTTGAGCCACCCCCCAATTCTACCAAATTCACTAATTATTTCCCAATATTCTTAACACCATACCCTAGAATTTAATACCTGCTGTTGGCCTTTCAGGAATTCTCTTTGACTTATCAGTCATCATTTTTCTTGGCTCATTTTAATACCTATAGTTCAAATATCTATCTCTATTGTCTCCAGTGACTCTTCTCCAACACTGACACCATGGAATGTTACTGTATTAGTCTGCTAGAGCTGCCATAACAAAACACCATACATGGGGTGGCTTAAACAATAGACATTTATTTCTCATAGTTATGAAGGCTGTGAAGTCCAAGATTAAGTTGCCAGCAAGGTATATTTCATTCTGATGCTTCTTCTCTTGGCTTGTAGGTAGCTACCATCTATACATTTTCACATGACTTCTTCTGTGTGAGTGCTTGGAGAGAGGAAGAGAGAGAGAGAGAGAGAGAGAGAGAGAGAAAGAGAGAATGAATCTCTTTTTCTTTTAGTATAAGGCCACCAATCTTAAAGGATTAAGGCCCTACTCTAATGACTTCATTTAACATTTATTACCTCCTAAAGGCTCTGTCTCCAAATACAATCACATTGGAGATTAGAGTTTTAACACATAACTTTTTTGGGGGACACACTTCAGACTATAGCACTCCCTGAGTGCAATATCTCTCTGTTATTACCCATTCCCCAAACTGAAGAAGTCTGCTTAGTATTTAGACAATACTTTTCCTAATCTTGGATTTTGGTGAAAATGGAAACGTGATTGGAGGTGAATTGGTTAAAACAGAGGAGGGGCTTGCTTTCTAGTTTAGTGGGTCATACAAGGTTCTCTTAAGGAGGTCACTGATATGTCACAGATCTGCTCCCATCCTTGGGAGGAGACTCACAGCTGACCCTAGACTCTCCAGCTGTTGTTCATTATCCTCTGGTTGTTACTGGTTATAATTGTGGGATAATTGGAGCCCAGAATTCTTCTCTGGACCTTGTAGTAGTTTCTCCTCACAGAATAAAAGGGGAAGCTGTGAAGTAATTTATCTTCCAAAAGATTTCAATTTTATATCTGGTTTTTGGAGGAAATATTAAAAAAAATTAGAAGTGATATGTTCACATAAAGGATTCCCCCCCCCCCCCCCGCCCACCGCCATGCTCAGTTGATGGCTGAATACACTGAGGAATTCCTACAACATTGTACTTTCTCCAGTTACCACGACTGGGCAGTTGGGGTTGGGGTTCGGTTCTTCCATCAGTATGTTTTGATTTACCTATATGGCAAATCCCGTCTTCTCTGCCTAGGGCCTGTTTGTGCCTACATAGAAAAGTAAACAGGTAAAATATAAAAGAAAAAGTTTTCTTGAGAGCAAGGACTTTATTTTATCCATCTTTAAACATCAATTCACAATTTTTTGCTTCAAAAGTTCTTGATGAATGAATAAATTCCGAATCTTTAAAGATTTAGCTCTTCTCTTTCCTTTTTTGTTTCGCACTGTGGAAAAAAGTTACTGTTATTACTTACAATTTTCTTTAAGGCACAAAATACTGGTTTGTTCTCAAAAATCCTCCACTGAGTATAATTTATAATTAATATTCCAAGAGGCAAAATATCAATATATTTTTTAGAAATGAAGTTATGTAAGGAAATGGGGAAAGAAAATTATTTCATAGTGTGTGTCTGGGATGGCTCCCTGTTCACTTGAATGTGTAATAACAACGTGGTTGTTGTGTTCAGTCATTCAGCATTGATGATTACAGGTTCAAGACATAAAAAATGATTTAACTTTTTAGGACAATAGCTAATGTTTGGTGTTTCTTCAAGGGTTAGGGTTTTCAGATCAGCATTAATTATGTAACAACATTAGGTACTTGGCACATTTTCACTAATGCCTATGTGTACCTTTATTTGATTTAAAACTAAAACTGTCCTCTTTGCCCTTACCTCCCCAACCTCCTCCAAATCTTTCTAATATTTTTATTCCAAGTGCTTTTCACTAGGTAATAATGCTAAAGACACTCAGTTTCAGCTACATTATTCAAAGTTTAAATACATAAAATTCACTCTGCAGCTCTCACAATCTATGGAAGCCTGCAGTGTCATTTTAAAAAAATCAATTTATGGGAAGATACAAAGGAAGATACTATAAGGTCCTGTGCACACATTACCCCAGCTTCTCCCGTGGTAGCATCTTGCATGGCTGTAGTAAACTATCAAAACAAGGAAATTGACATTGGTACAGTCCATAGTGTTTTTTCAGACTCACCAGTTACACATGTACACGTGTGTGTGTGTGTGTGTGTGTGTGTGTGTGTGTATACTGCTCTGTGCAATCTGTCACATGTATAGCTATGGGTAACCACCTCCACAAACAAGATGCATAACTGAACTACCACCACCACAAAACTTTATTATTCTACTCCTTTACAGTCATACTTGACCCCTTTAGTCCCATTTTTAAATTCTGGCAACCACTCATGTGTTTTTTATCTTTACAATTATTTTATTTTATTTTATTATTTAATTTAATTTAATTTAGTTTAATTTAATTTAATTTAATTTAATTTTATTTTGTTTTATTTATTTTATTTTATTTTATTTTTTATTTATTTAATTTTTTTTTATTTTATTTTATTTATTTTATTTTTTTATTTTTGTGATTTGTATATAGGTGGAATCATGCAGTATGTATCTGTTTGAGACTTTTTTATTCAGCATAACTTCTCAGAGTTTCATCTAAATTATTGTGTTCATTTCTTTTAATGGCTGAGTAATATTTCATACTATGACTACACCATGGTGGGTTTAATCTCCATTCATTGAAAGGCATCTGCTATGGATATTCCTGCATTGATTTCCATATGAATAAGTTTTCATTTCTGAGATAAAAGCCCAAGAGTGCGATTATTTGGTTCAATAGGTTCATTTTTAAAGAAACTGTTGAATTTTTCTAGAGTGTCTATGTGTTATCTAATTTTTCTATATTCTTGCCAGAATTTGGTGTTAATAGTGGTTTTGTTAGACATTTAGTGATATATAAATGTAGTTTTGATTTGTGTCTTACTAATGGCTAACATTATTGAACATTTTTCATGTGTTTATGTGCCATATGTATATTCTCTTCAGTGAAATTTCTTCATGTCTTTTGTCCATTTCCTTATTGAATTGTTTTTCTAATTTTGAGCTTTATGCATTCTTTATGTATTCTAGATATGTCTTTTGTTGAAAATGTGATTTGAGAATATTTTCTTCCAGTCTGTAATGTATTTTTTCATTCTCTTAATAGGGTCTTTTAAAGAATAAAAGTTTTTAATTTTGGTGAGATCCAAATTACCAAATTTTCCTTTTACAAATTGTGTATTTGATGTCAAGTTGAAGAATTCTTTCCCTAGTTCTATGTCCTGAAGATTTTCTCTTACGTTATTTTCTAGAAGTTTTGTAGTCAAGTGTTTTAATTTGAGTCTGTGATCCATTTTGAGTTATTTTGTATATAAGATGTGGGATTTAGGTAAAGTTCTTTATTTTTTTGCTTATGAATATCCTATTGTTTACTACCATTTACTTTAAAGGCTATACTTCTTCCAATAAATTGCATTTGCTCCATTGTCAAAAATTAATGGACTTATTTGCATGGATCTATTTCCAGGTTTTCTATCCTGTTCTATTGACATGTGTCTAGTCCTCCACCAACACCACACTATCTTGATTACTGTAGCTATACAGTTAGCTTCAACAGCAGGAAGAGTGATTTCTTCCATTTTATTCTTTTTAAAAATTGTTTTGGCTGTTGTAAAGTCTTTCCCTTTCTTATAAATTTTATCATAAGTTTGTCTATGTCTATAAAACACCTCACTGATATTTTGATAGGAATTGCATGAAAACTATAGATCAATTTGGGGAGATAATTTTACAATGTTGAACTTTCCAATCCAAGAACATGGCATATCTTTCCAAATATTTAAGGATTCCTTCATTACTTTTTTAGTTAGCATTTTATGATTTTTAGGACATAGGTCCTGTACACATTTTGTTAGACTTATGCTTAAGTATTTCATTTCCTTTGAAGCAATTATATATGGTGTTATATTTTAGATTTCTGTTTCTTCTTGTGTATTATAATTATATAAAAATGAAATTGATTTTTTTATACTGATTTTGTATCCTATCACATTATTGAATTTTTTTTATTAATTCTAAGAGTTATTTTATAGATTGGTTGGGATTTTCCATGTAGGTAATTTTGCCATATAAAAAACAGTTTTATTTCTTCTTTTCCAGTCTGTTTCTCTTCTATTTCTCTTTCTTGCCTCAGTGCAGTGGCTAGAACTTTCAGTAATATGTTGTGTAAAAGTGGTAAGAGGGGACATTTTTGCCTCAATCCACATCATGAAGAAAGAACATTCAGTTTTTCACTTTATGATTTTAGCCTTAGGTTTTTTTTTAGATGTTCTTTATGAGGCTGAGTAATTTCTTCTCTATTCTTATTTTTCTCAGTGAGTTTTCAATCATGAATAAATATTAAACTTTGTTAAATTTTTTTTTTCTGTGTCAACTGATATGATTTTATGATTTTCTTCCTTAGCATGTTATTATGATGAATTATTACATTGATTGATTTTTGAATATTAAACCAGTTTTGATATCTGAAATAAAACCTTCCTGATCATGATATATAATGCTTTCCAAGCATTATAGCATTTAACTTGCTTAAATTTTGTTAAAGATTATTGCATCTATGTTTATAAGAGATATTAGTCCATAGTTGCCTTCTTTCCTCTTTTCTCATTTCTCTTTCCTTTATTTTTTTTTCTTTTCTTTTTCTTCTTTTCCTGTTTGTTTGTTTGTTTGTTTGTTTTTCTGTCACTATTGATGGTTCCGGGCTGCAGGACCATCTGGCACCAAATCTGAAGGGTATGTGAAGAAACATAAGAAAACTCAAGAAACTCACTGAGTCGTTGATCAGGAGGCCCAGGTAAGCAATGGAGGCTGCTGTGAGAGGGGTGATGCCAGTCTGGGGTACAGTCTAGCTGCATGCTGGGAAATACAAGGAAGCCAAATATGTGGTCCTTGTCCTGGGAATGAGAATCATAGTTGGAAAGACAACACAAATGTGAGGTTATAAGTAACTACAGGGCGTTGTGATGAAAGCTGTACTCTGCTTTTATTTATCCTGCCCCTGGCTGTCTCCCTGTCACTCTTACTTTTCATACATGGATCATAAGATTTTTTCGATTTTGTTGTTTTCATGAGGTTTTTGTTTGTTTGTTTCTTTTGAGGAAAAGTGGTGGCTTAAATTAAATTTCCATCAGCTCCATGCCAGTCTCACTGCTTCTTTTAGGCCCAGTGATCCTTTCTCTATCTCCCCACCTCCCCTGTCTCATTGTATGAAATCTTACCCCTTGTTTTGTCAGGGCCCTAGAAACCTCCCTTTGCTTTCAGCAAACAGAGCAACTGTTGTCACCAACTTGTTTTTTGTCAATTGATTAATATATAAAATTTCTCTCTAACCTGCTCTGTGGAGTGCTGCCTGCCAGTCCTTTTAGTTTATCAGATGGTAGTGAGACGTTATCCTGCTGTGGCTTACTCTGTCCAGTCCTGCAGGTGCTCACTGTATTGCTGGGGTATCATGCTCCCACCTCTACGCCTTATCACTTTAAATGGGCTCTGCAGAAAAGACATTTTTATATTTATGTAATATAATTTACATATCTATGTACTATTTCTATGTCCATATAATATAATTAATTTATTTTCAACAGAAAGATCACTTTGTCTTTGGAGGTCAGAGAGTCCTGACATTTCCTGTAAAAGCATCACATATTCCCCAAGAAGTAGGTATCAAGGGCATTACGATTTTTAATCTAGTGCATGGGACACATTACTATTAAGTCCTTAATTCAACGGTGTATATGGAGCGCCCCCTGTGTGTCAGTCACTACTGTGGGTCCTAGGAGGCAGCAGTGGACATGACACAGAACAGGCAAAAATGACCCTATAATGCATGTCAGGGAGATAGATAGTTGTATGAAGATCAGAGAAATTATACCTCAATTAAAAAAAATTGGAATATATGGAAATAAAATATTTCTAGAAACAAAGACTACAAAATCATCAATTCTTCCCAGTTAATCCACAAACTTAATATAATTCCAATGAAAAAGGAGATTTGTGTGTAAAGAAGATGACAGCAGGGTGAGGAGCTGGAGAGAAATGGTGAGCTAACATCAGGGCAGGGTTCTGTGAGGAGGGCACAATGATGCAGGGGTCTGAGTGATGGGGAAAGGTGGCCCTCTGCTGAAGCAGACACCTTAGGTTTGAGTTCTAATCCCTCTGTCCCCTACCGACTTGAACATAGCTATGTGGGAAAACCCTTTGGAACCCAACAGTGTTATCTCAAGCTCAGGAAGCATCTCCATGTTTTCTGCCTCAGGTTTTCTCCCTACAGCTGTGGGAACTCAACTCAGCAGGGTGTGTCATGTGGCTGCTGATACTCTTGAATCAGAGTGGGTGTGAGTTGGTGGAAAAATTCCTCAACTCCCTTTGAAGAGATAGTTGTCTAGTGCATTTCTGAGGTTCCCCAGCAAGAGTGAGCCTTCTTTACTGGTGGTACTACTTGCTCCTGCCTCTCTTGGCTTTTCCTCCTTGCTTTCCTCTGCTCCCAGTTCCCCGATCAGCTTCTAAATAAGCCACTTGTACCAAATCCTTATCTCAGGGTCTGTATTAAGAAAGAGGAAGCCAAACCAAGCTACATGCCAACTGTTTGTTGCATTGCTGATTTTCTCTTCTAAAGGAAATCCATTTTTAATATGCATGACTCCTGAATGCCTTGTCTTGTTAAATGTGCTCTTTAAAGTATTTCCTCAGTTATTCCCTTACCTTTCCATTGCCTAATAGTAATCTCCCCTCCTTCTCCTTCCCCTTTTCCTCCTCCTCCTCTTCTTCATCTTTTCTAACAATGAAATATCAAAGGATATGCACTCATATTAATAGAACCTGATAATACTTTCTCAGATTTAAAAAAATAAGGTAATGGCTTATGTTAATATTTAATCACATTATACGTGACCTTCTATAATGTCTAAATATAACAGTGAAGCATTGTCATTTATATAAAAAAGCATAGATAGAGGTCCTAGTACTATCAATTAATTTATTGAGTATTGAGTGCATAGAGTAGCTGTTATGTTATAGACCAGCAAAGAGAGAATGTGGTTTTAAGGAAAGAAGGACAGCATTAAAAGCCAAGCTGTGGTCCAGATGGCCCAGGACTGGACAAGCACAAGAGTGTGCAGTCAGTCTCAATTTGCAACCTCCTATAGAAATGGGAGGATGCTCAGTGGGCTGGGAAAAGAGCAAATCTTCCTGAGCTAATGAAATACTTCAGTGTGTCATGGAAGAACTCACTTCCTGAGACACAAACGTTTTCCACATTTCTAACATCAGTGCTAAAGATCAAGGGAAACATTTCAAAATCAATATGAATAACAGCATAGGTGAAGATTTTATAACAACAGAGGGGGCCTCCTGGTTAAATAATAGCTCTTGGAATATAAAAATGTAGACTTTATAATAAGTGTTTTTTGTTAAATTGTGATTTCAACCAGAAGAAAGTGTACGGCATTCTTTAATATGTGGTCATTAAGTCTTTAAGTAACTCAAAAATTTTTTTTAGAAAATTTTCTTCTGTCATAAAAACATTCATTTGTTCATGTGACTTCATGAAGAACACCATATACTACAGAGGAAATTAGGATGATGAAAGTTAAGGGGAGGGGAGGTGGGGGTGAAAAAAATGGCATAGATGACAGAGGCTCTGTTCATTCCTCTGGTGACCAAACCAAAGTTGTGATGGAAACAAGGAACAAACATCAAGAAAAAACTCATCTGGGATATAGATGAACAAGTCATACAACTAAGGAGAAATCCAAGAAATCATCCTGCAACAGCAGAAGGTAGGAGGGGGTGAGGACCCGAGGCTGCTTGGTATCAAGTAGCTGAGTGAGACTGAGGCTACGGCATACTCCATTTAAAGGGGACGTGTCCACGAGTAGATTTTCACAGTGAATGACCTGCTTGCTGTGAGCACCAGTGCTGATTTGGCTGTTCCCAGGAGACACCATGAACTTATAAGGAGACACTGTACAAGTGAGAGCTGAGGTGAAACTTGCTCTGTAGGTGGTATCCATTGTTCCCTGTTGAGCCCTCTCCCCTCCTAGTGCAGGGACTCAGCATCAACATAGCTGTGACATCATCAAGTTGGATGAGAGGTTGCTCTGCCCAGAGGATTTCCCAAAACCCTTCCTCTCCCATCTTGTGGCCCCATCCAAGCCACATCAAGGTGTGTCCTCAGCTAGTCAGGTGCTCCTTGCTGAGCAGTGCCTAGACTCACACTGAAGGCAGCTGGCTTTGGTTTCTGGTGTGGCCTTTTGAGGCAACTATAAGCACAGCATCTGTGGATTGCTTGATGAATCTTAACAGGTGGCCCTGGAGGGTAGAGGCTTGGCCTAATTTTGGCCAAGCTGAACCCCTCTCAGAACTGAGCCACTGGATACCTACTTCACAATTCCATACTAACAACATTGGGAGACTTAGGAAAGGCAGCCAAAATGAAGCAGAAACCATATGAGAGAACAGAACAGAGATCCAGATAGAATGGAGTCAAGTCATCTAACAGATGCAGAGTTCAAAACACTGGATATAAAGATATTCAGATATTCCCACAGATAAACTGTGGGAAATGTAGATAAATTCAGAAAGAATTTCAACCAAGAGCTATAAAACATAAAAATGAAAATGGAAATTATAAAATGGAACTATTCTGAAATGAAGAACACATTATCTGAGATGAGAAGTATACTAAATGGAATAAACAAAGGAATAAAAAAAGTGAACAAAGGAAATGATCAAATGTCCTATCTAGAGGATGGGAAAGCCAAAGACACTCAATTAGAATGGCAAGAGATAAGATACTAAAACTATAAAAATAATTTAAGGGTCTAATGGAACACTATTAAAGTTCAAAATATCCATCTCATCGGCATACCTGAAGGAAAACAAGATGTTGAGTAGCTGTTTGAAGAAATAATGATGAAAAACTTCCCTAACCTGGTAAAAGAAATGGACATAAAACCCCAGCAAGCTCAAAGAATCATCAAAAGCAGGTATCCAAAGAGGCCCATACCAAAAACATCATAATTAAAATGCCAAAGATTAAATACAAAGAGAGAATCTTAAAAGCAGCAAGAGAAAAGCAGATAGTTAACTACAAGGAAATACTGGCAAGTATTTTTTGAAAGAAAGTATATAGGACAGAAGAGCTTGACAGAAAATATTTGACATGATGAAGACCCAGGATCTACAACCAAAGCTATCATTTAGAATTGAAGGACAGATAAAGAGCTTCCCAGATAAAAATAAGCTAAAGGAATTTATCACCACCAAGAAAATGTTGGAGGAACTTTTTAAGAAGAAAAAACATGTATCAAAAACAGGAATAAAGAATTCCAACGACTACATTCCTATTAATAAGTACTTCAAATGGAAAAGAATTAAGTGCTTCAACTAAAAGACAGAATGGATGAATGGATAAGAAAACAAGACCCCTACATGCTGCCTGCAAGAGACCCACTTCAGATTAAAAGACAGGTTAAAAATAAGGGGACAGAAAAAAAATTTGCTTTGATGGACCTAGAGGATATTTAAGCCAGACAGAGAAAGATAAACATTATATGATTTCACTTATTGTGGAATCTAAGGAATAAAAATTACAAACTAATCAAAAACAGACTCACAAATATAGTGGACAATTTGGTGACAGACAGAGGGAAGGGGCGTTTGGGAGAATGAGAATGGGGTGAAGGATTAAAGGAGTACAAATCAGTAGCTGGTGGATGGTCACGGGGATGGGGAGCATGGCATAGAAAATGCTGTTAGCTAATATGTTGGCTAGGTATGGGTCAGGGGAGGGAGAGAGCAATGGGGGGATCCTTTATGAACTATATAGCTAATAATAAAATAGGACAATTGTAAATGTGGCATTACATAAAATAAGGGTTACTTGAGCCCTGTGACAACATGATAGTCAATCTGATAACAGGCCACTAAGTGACTAACAGGTCAGTAATGTATACAGCATGGATACTCCAGACAAAAGAATGATTCATGACCTGGTTGGGATAGAACTGAATGGTGAAAGACTTCATTATACTATTTATAACTGTGCACAACTTAAAACTTAAGAATTGTTCATTTTTACTTAATTGGAATCTTCTATTTAATATTTTTAGACTGTGGAAAGTGAAACCATGGTTAAGGGAGGACATTTGTATTCAGCACATGTCACTGTGCCCCTACATAGGAGGGATGTTTGGCAAAGGACAAGTAGAGAGAGTTTGTGTTGAGCCCAGTGGAGAGGTGAGTGGAACACAAGGTAGCTCTGGCCCCATTAGCACCCTGCACGGCTGGATTTTGTGGCCATGTGTGCAGTGGGGTGAAGAGGGAGAGGATGGAATGAGGCACCTGCCTAGGGGTAGAGTCCTAGGGCATCAGGTGTGGGTGTTCACCTGTGGAAGGCTGGGTTTTTTATCTTGCCCTTGGCTATTCCCTCGTTAGGCTGGAATACCAGTGACACAAGACAATTTAGCTTGATGAGCGATAGCATGCTTATTTTCAATAATTTGTGCTTTTATTTTTCTTTTCCCTTTCATCTTAGTGGGAATTATGTATATAGTTAAAAATCTAGTAACTTTTTAACATAAATATAGGGCTGGAATGAATTTTAGAACAATTAAGTGTTATTGAAAAAGAAACCAGATTATAAGTGGGTATTATCTTTTCAAAATCATGTTCAATAGTATGCTTTATGTATATCACATTTAATTATTTTAATGAATGCAAAACTTATCTGAGTCTCAGAAAACTCACAGAAATTTAGACTAAAATACTAATCTCCCTCTGCTAGCGGGATACTGGAAACCTTGGTGAAGTGTTCAAGAGGGAATAACCCCATGAGTGCTGTGAAGTGTTACGTTAATCCATAAAATGAGAATAAAACCACAGGGAGAAAGACAGTGAGTGTAACAGTCTCAATTAAATAATCAAGCGAAAATTTGTTTTTGTGTAGAAGTTCCCAGAAGTTGCATGGAGCTGAGAGAAAACCTGTCAAACGCATTCAGAGATTTAAAATTTCAATGAGAGCTGAGCTATCCTGGGTGATTTCTGCACTACTTACATTTTTAAAGTAACTTTAGAGCTTTATTATTTATCAAAGATACTTTTTACTAGCTACGTGGCTAAGATCAGGGTTTAGTTTCTTGAGAGCAAAGATTACTTAACAAACAAGTGAATGAACCCTGGTGACTTAAATTTCATTGGGAAAAATGAAATTTTAAGTACAGAAGAGATGTGTTTGTATAATCAAAATTCACTCAAGAAAGCCTAGTTTTAAATACAAGAGAAACCATACCAAAATAGCCAAATCCTGTGGCCAGTGACAAATAATTAAGGTAGAAATTGTAGAGTCACAAGGTAGAAGCCAAGCGCTATGGTACTGGCTTCCACATACTGGGCTTCATGCTCAGTACTCTCACATATGAACTAATATGGTCCTAGATGGTGCCAGTGTTACGGATAAGAAAAATGAAGCTCTGAGAGTGATTTACTTTGAAATGCATGCCTAATACACACTGTAGCTGGGATTTAAACCAGGATCTATTTGGCACCACAGCCCATCACATTTCTACTACACTAGATAGAAACGAGGGGAGGCCGAGGCAAGTAAGGAGAGTTGTAGGAAAACTGCCATGATTGCCAGTATATGTGTGTGTGTGCGTGCGTGTGTGTCCTGCTTTCTAACTCTTTAAATTGAATCTGCACTCCATAGAGATTTAAAAAAATCTTTTCTTACATGATGGCATGTCTGTGTAAGGAGGCCCCCTACCTCTCCAGATACTTAGATAGAGCTTCAGGATTGTTGAGAGATGGTGGCTTCCATCCATTCTCTCAGTGACAGATGAGTTCAGAAGGCATCCAGGCAGCATTGTGCTCCACACAAGTCATTTGCGTGGGATCACCTTTGCTTAGCACTGGTAGGCAACTCTCCTTCCTGTGGTTAGTAGTCACGAGGACTGATACCAACTGGTGATTAGAAACCTTTTTAAAATTTATTTTTTATTTTTTATTTGAGTGGTGTAAAAATTGAAAAACTAAGTACAGTTCTCTTCTCTGTGGTATTTGGTACAGACTGCCAACCTTTACCTTGGGCTTCAGTGAGTTTCTTTGGTATTAGTTTTGCTTGACGGCTAGGCTTCTGTCTTGGTTCTATATCATATAACAATTCCATGTGCTCTGCTTCAGCAGTCACACAGAGCCTCACTGATGACTAACCCGTTCATATTATCTTCATTCTTCCACAAAGGATTTGGGCTGGAAGACCAAGCACTGACTATCCTGAACTCTTTTAAAACTATATATGAGGAAAAGAGAACATTAAAAATAACAAGTTAGTATGTAGCCATTGTGAATCTAGTCACTTTCATAAAGAGAAAGTACTTAGAGGCTAGAGTTTTTTTCAGTATAAACCATATTTGGATTTACATAGTTTTTAAATGATTATAAACCAATATTGAAAGGGCTGGTAATTTTCTGGTACCTTCCCCACACTCCCTGTACAACTTATCTTGTCTTATTTGTTTCACAGATTTCTAAGTAAGTTGAAAATGAAGGCCATTTTTCATTTCCTATCTGAAACAAGTTTCCTGGACAAATGAGCTCCCATACTATCACAAAAGGAACATAAGCTATTTTGGGCAACAACTTCTCCATACAAATTATTAGAGAATAGTTTTACTCTTCCTAATCTAGTTTCAGTCTCACATTCCATCTGCACTGCCTTGTCCTCCTTGTCACCTTCCTTCTTAAGCACTGAATTTACAGAGTTAGTTACTTAGTCCCATAATAGAGAAGTACATTAACTATTGCATTACTTAGTGTTACTGCAGAGTGATGGTGGTCTCATGGCTCTTAAAGAGAAGAATAATTTATCAGTTTCTTATGAAAACAGCACTTTAAAACAATTAGTATTAATTTTACATCTATGTTAAATGAAAATATTAATGTTATACAATTGTACTTCTAAGTTACAAATCAACAGATTTATGTTTAGAATTTCTCCACCTGTGTTTACTTACTGTTCTTATTTGAAGAAATTTTAAAAATTGCTAAAACCACATGACACAGAGGCAATGCTATGCAGAAAGCAGCTGCCTAATTATCACAGAACAATAGCTCCTTTCACATAGACTATTTTTCTGGATTTGAGAAAAGAATGGGACTTCAATGAATGGCGTATCAAAAAAGTACCATAAATAGCAAATGCTATGTATATATCCTTAATCATTTGCATAGGTTTAATCAGAATTAAAGAAAATTTCATGAATATAATTGCCTCTTTTCATTAAGATAAAAAACTGTTGGAAAATTACACCTGATTTATTTAAAACACAAGTGAAATTTTGCATAAATTCTATATGCAGCATTGCTAACTTACTTTAGTTCCTCATTGTAAGGAAGGTCATAAGAATATTTGAAAGTGGTAACTAAATATGAGCAAAATGACAATTTTTCCTTTAATGTGAATTGAGTTAATTCTCTAACTCTGATTTTATTATATAAGACAACATGTTCCTAACCAAGATAAGGTCACAGACTCACAAAGTCTCTAGAGCTAATAGGGAAAATAGAGATTAGTTTTATTCTCTCATTTTGAGGAACACTAAGCTGAAGTTAAGTGGCTCATTCATGGTATCCCAGGTAGACCAGTAGACTCAAGTCCTAGTAAGTAGGAGCAATTCCAAACTTCTTCCAACCTGTGTGTACTCCATGAATGTGAAGAGAGTTATGTATGTACATTTCCTTCTCAATTTTATTGCCTCTGCCCTCATTTAAATCCTTATATCTATTGTTGGATATAGTTTATATTTAGTCCTTTATATTATGTGACACCATGTCAAGAGCACAGTATAAGTTGTGTTGATTTGTTACCAAAAATAACAAAATTATCTTTATTCTTTATAAAAAGACAACCAAACTATCATTAAATATCAGGACAGTTTAAGAAAAAACAACTTTCTGATGTATTTGAACAGGCTTTCAACAGCAAATGTTTGCTGAGTTAATGAGTAAATCTATCAGCCTTTAAAATTTTTTTGAAGGAGTAAGCCATGGTTTGCCTATGTTTTTCTATTTAAACCCATTCTTCACAGTATTTCCAGTTATTTTTTCAAAATATATACCTGGTTATGTCATTGCCCTCTGTAAAAACCTTCCACTGTGTCGGTGTCGGTAAGTAGGATCTGGACACCTCAGGATGGCATAAGCATGACCCATGTATTTAAGCCCCAATATTCTATATAGGAGCATAAGTTAGTGGAGAGTACTGACCCTGGTTAAATATTTAGAAAATCAAGGATAGATTAACATGAAGTTGGGGCAATTATTGAAATGTAGTTGGATTTCATTTATTTCTTTTGTAACATTTTAACAAAAGGCTACACAGTAGTGATTCTAGTATTCTTCTTCAGTGTACTCACAATGGCCTCAGGTTGCTGTCCAAATTATATTGAATTTGTTTTAAAAGACAGAGTACTGTTGTGTGCAAACTTATGGACTATCGTTTTATTTCTTGAGAGTGTCTGAATCTAACTTAAAGAATGTTATAATTTATCAGTTCCCCTTAAAGTTAATGTGGAAAAAATAACACAAAGCAAGCAAGTAAACAAAAAGCCAAACAATTAGTTAAAACAGAGACATTAACTTTAAGGTATATCTAGAGCTGAAAGATATTTAACATATATTTTAAAGAATATTCTCACAAAAAAGTATTTTAAAAAATTTGAAATCGGTCATATAGCATTTCTTCCATTGATAATTAGTTTTCTTGGAAGTATAAAATCTGATATGATTCTAAATAGCTGAGATATACACTGTTTAATCCTTAATCATTATTTTCTTTAGTTTAATAGTCAGGTAACATTAAATGAGTACTCATTTCTTCTGTTGACTGTGTGAGTAGACTTTCTCAGATGTTTTTCTGAATCTAATAGAAAATACATTCTTTTCTCTACCATCCTGAAGTTGCTGGTCTTTGGCTTCATTTTTTTTCCCATAGATCAGGAGTCTGGGCTCAATGAATTCCATTTCTAAAGTTTTTACAGTGAAAGTACTAAAAAAACACACAGATATATAGATAATTGAGGAGATGGCCAAATCCCTTCCCTAAACCTGTCAGTTATTTGATTTCTTAGTGAACCTTTCCAATGAGTACCATGACATGTGTTGAAGTGGTCCATTAAAAACAATGGTTCTAACATCATATCAATATTCCTATTATCATCAAATGATATACATTAGGAGAAATGTCCTATCTTTTACCTAAAGACATGTATTGTACCAGAAACATAAAAAATATGCTTGACAAAACATATAATCTAATGAAATAGAAAAACAGAGGTTTCTTCAATTTCTAGAAAAATAAGAATTGAGCCTGTCTGTAGGAAAGCAAACTAAAGTACTGTTAACCCATTATATATATTCTGTGAAATGAGGTCAGCTAAATAAGCTTTTAAAGTAATAGAAATCTAAACTACTCATGTGGATCACCTGGAGATCATTCTGATTTCCCTCTTTATCCATCTCTCTACTTCCAACTCTGTGACCTCTGGTTCTGGGGAAACCCAATATTTATGGGTCTATATATTGGTAGTCCCAAGGGAGTATGATGGTAGCTGGCCTCTATGAGTATGTTTTCAGATCCAGTTTGTCTCAATTTGAACAGAGCTGAATTTTAATACACCATTTCACACATCCTATGTCTTCATCACAGTTCATCATAGAAGAACCAAAAATCGTTCCCTGAGGTTCTGCACACTAAACTACATTTTTGATTGGTTGTGAATTGAAGTTGGTAAGCTGCAGCCTTAGGAGTCTTGGCTATTATTCTGACCATGTGCCTTGGCTACAGATACATGAATCTTTCTAGATATGTAAGCTCTAACTTTGACTTGGCTTAGTGACATCAATTTGTATGCATTTTTAACTCTAGTTACACTCTGAGCTGATCTTCTGGCAGAATTATCATTTGGTTGGATTTTGTGTTATTTGTGCATTAGGAATTGTTATTCAATATTGACCAAATGTATTTTGTTTAACATGCAATCAAGAAATAACTCAGAGAGTAAATAATTTTACAGGATGAAAGAGAGCAGAAAGACTATAAATATTAATAAAATACATTATCTCAGCTACATTAGCTGTTCCCATTCTTAGAATAATTCTTCTGTTTCTAATCCAATATTAATTAAAGGATTGGGGGGGATCATAAATAATTCAAATAATTTCAGAAAGGCTTTCTCTCAGTTTTCTTTATTAAGAAGCAATGTGCTAAGAAAACACAGTGAGAAAACATGTCTTGCTTCATTTGTGGAACAAATAGAAAATCATTTTCATTCATTGTTCAAAAGCATCTGAATTCAAATGACCAAAAATTTTGCTTATTCTATTAAAAACAAGTATATTTTTTACTAATTATAAATTAACAAATTTATAAGTTAGTAAAATGCTTAATTTATATTTACTAATATGGAAAGTTTGAAAAGATAGCATATACACATTGTTCATGCATTTATTTTCAAAGTTAATTTATTCTAGAACAAGTTATTATTAGTTATGACCATTCTGTGAATGACATTCAGAGTAATGCTATTTTTTGAGCTATGTCTTCCCAAGAAACTAATAAAATTTAAATATCAAAAATAATCTGAGATAAATGAATGAAAATTCTATTTTTAAGTACTATAGTAAATAGCTTTAATCAATTGAAATTGCCATGTTTTTCTCAAGTTGAAAGTTACTATAGCAGTGATCACTGACTTCATAGCTGAATTGTGTGTGTCTGAATAAATTGCAAATGACAAGTTTTTAATCTGTATTATCTAATTCATAGCTTCCAACTTTTGTAAAGAAACAAAGTGAAAATTATATTTTCCACATAGGGAAATGAGTGACACTCTTATTTTAGTTTGTCATGGAAATCTTCCCTTTATTACAAGAATCATTTCTTTAATTTAAAATAAAATTGTAGAATATATATGGGATACCTATAAGTGATTGAACACAATCTTTTAAAAATTTTATATGCTAACAAATATTTTTACATAAGTGATAAATAAATGTAAACAACAATTTTGTTTATATTTTCAAAGTTTCCAATAGTGTGAAAGAGAAGGTAGAATTTAGAGGTGTTCAGGAAAAGATTAACTGAAAATTTATATTTGAATTTCTCTATCCCCTGTTCTTCATTAATATCTTTTTCCAAACTCATAGAATGTACAACAACAAGAGAGAATACAGGTATAAAGCACGGACTGTGGGTTCATGAACATCTGATGTTCACTGGTTCTGAGGAATGTAATATTCTAGTACGGGATGTTTATAGTAGGGGAGGTTGTGCATGTATAAGGGCAGAGGGTATATTGGAAATCTCTGTATATTTCATTTAATTCTGCTATGATCATAAAATAGCTCCAAAAGAATAAAAATCTATTAACATAAATGAAACTAGGTCCTGGCCCTGATGCTGAATGTTGTAGAATGCCAACTGACATGACACTGGGGTTTTCTTTTCTGTTGATGACCTCTAACATCATTCATGGGACTAGTTAATCATATATTGGGAAGAAGCAGAATATCCTTTAAAATCTTAATGCTGGAAAAATGTTTAAAAAATTTTTTTCAAGATGTTATTCTTATTTTTTCATTTGGCTGAATGTTCCTTAAAGGAACAGACTATACCTTATACTTACAATACGCATTGGACTTTTGCATTCAAGCAGAATTTGTTTGGCAGGAATTTGCACTAGATCAAGATAGCTATTATCTTGTCAGAGTTATAAACTTCCAGAAAATCTGTTTCCTGTGAACTAAAATAAATAAATGATACAGACAAAATAGTCACAGCAGAGGAGGTTCTAATAAATTTCCAGTGGAAAACATGAAAGAAGGTTAACCACACTATTCACTGAGCTCAGACACCTATAGATCAATGTACAAGGTATAGGTAATAAACAAATAGAATTCAAAATAATAGCTTAGGTATCATTGAGACTTAAACATATTTGAGTAGAATCTTGAACTACTTAAGGAAAAAAAAAACAGTGGTGGATTATTTTTATATTTAAACATTTTCCATACACTATCATCACATTTCACCTTTATTATTTTTTTATTTTTTTATTTTTTTTGGAAATCAAGAAGCATTATAATTTGCCTTTTAAAGGCAAGCAAAGTGAAGATTAGAGGGATAGGTTTTCAAAGGACATGCAGCTGTTAAGTGTCAGAGTCTGTGATGACCCTGATCTGTTCCCATATAAGAATCCAGAAGGCACATTCCTGATGGAAACCCATGTTTTAAAAAATAGAACCACAGGAGAGCAGAGACAAGTATTATTGAGAAGGGGGATAACAAATATCACTGCAAGATAGAAATTCAACTTACAGATTCTCTCATCTCATGAGTAGGATGCATGTGCTTTATTAATACTAGATACATAGTTGGCAGAGAAAAAAATAAACCAGTATTAGGAAATTGCACTCAGATATCATCTTGAAGGGGCAGAATGTCTAGTAAATTCTTGGTTGCCTTGTTCACATTTATATCCTTAATTTTTGTTGAGGAAATTATGATCAGAACTGCTTTGGATATCATCAATGTGACTATCAGGTGACCTTGAAGCAAGTGCCATGTCATGGAGATCACATTAACTGGACAAAAGTAAACTGTGATTGAGGAGGTTTATGTTTTAGATTCAAAGATGTTCAAAGAAGAGGCCTAAGACCAGACTCTAAGAGCTCTTTGAAACTCTGGGATTAGATTCTTATAGCGTAAGCTCAATTAATATGTTGACTTGAATGACCAGATGAATAGCATACAGTTACTGCCTGGCAATTTTTTTTCATAAACAAACTGCTAGTCAAGATATCTCTTAATTAGAAGATATATCTTAATTGCCTTATTTTTTATCTAGTCTTTAAAAATATAAAGTATCCTTGAGTGATGAATGTTAAGTAAACTTATTTTGGTAATCATTATTTAATATATACATTTATCAAATTATTACATTGTATACCTTAAACTAATACAGTGTCATATGTCAATTATATTTTTATAGAGCTGGAAAAAATAATAAACTATCTGTGAATATATTTTTGTACCTGTCCTTGGTTGACACAAATTCAAATTAGGAGGTATATTTTCTATAATTTGTATTGACCTGTACTTTGATTATTTTTGAAGTATCTGTTTGTTTGTTTACATGTAAAGTGAAAATACCTTGTCTCAACTTTTAGAAATAAAAAAAGAGAAAGCTTTTGTATTATTAGTGTAGTGTGTGTGTGTGTGTGTGTGTGTGTGTGTGTGTGTGTGTGTGAGAGAGAGAGAGAGAGAGAGAGAGAGAAAGGGTTTTAAGAAATTGGCTTGTAATTGTGGGGTGGTAAGTACAAAATATGCAGCCTGGCTGCAGATTAAAGTTAGATTTGACATTACAGTCTTGAACCTGAATGCAGAAAAACTCAGGTAAGGTTTCTATGTTACAGTTTTGAGGAGAATTCCTTCTTCCCCAAGAGACCTCAGTCTTCACTCTTAAGGTCTTCATCTGATTGGATGAGGCCCGCATTACAAAAGGTAATCTGCATTACTCAAAGTCTACCAATTTAAGTGTTAATCATATTTGAAAATACATTCATAACAACATCTAGACTATACTGTTTGACCAAAAAACTGGTCACCATATTCTTGTTAAATTGACAAAATTAATCATCACAGCTATAGAAAGAGTATACATTATATATTTTAGTTTTTATTCCTTTTAGTCTTCATACTTATCCCACCTATCATACGTCATACAATGTGATGTCACATAATGTCAATGTCACATAAACATAACAGAAGGAGTTTGCCATTGATAACCATTATTTGTTAATTTGAGTATGCAGGACAATATGTGAAAGAAAGAACAAATTTAGGACAAAAATGGATGGTTTTTTAGAACACTTACAATTAATTTAAACTACTTAAATTGCCTAATATTTTCTCAGAGACTATCACTAAATTAATCTCAGTGTTTATCACACAACACTTACAAATACCAAAGGCTAGTGACTACTTTTTAAAAATAATGTGATAAATATTATTTTCAGACTAAGTGATATTAATCGACATTAGTATAAAGCCTTTTTCAGAGAAACATGATTCTCATTCTGATTTGTTTTCTTAAGCACTATACACACACACACACACACACACACACACACACACACACACACATATATATTTACTTTTATGTTAATGATATGCTACCCAAGAGCAAAGGAAAATCCATTCTACTTATGATGGTTTTTAGTTGTAACTTTGTTTTACATTTCACAATAATGATGTGAAATTGCATTTAATACTACTTCTGTAATTGCAGACATGGAGGACACTTAAATGCATATTACTAAGTGAAAGAAGCCAATCTGAAAAGATTTCATAGTGTATGATTCCACTGTATGACATTCTGGAAAAGGCAAAACTGGAGACAGTAAAAAATCATTGGTTGCCATTAGTTAGTGGCGGTGGGAGGAGGAATAGATGGAGCACAGAGGATTTTTAGAGCAATGCTACTCTGTATGATACTATAATGGTGGATACATGTCAATATACATCTGTTGAAATCCAAGAATATAATGAAGAACACTAATATAAACTGTACATGAAATAACAAAGAACTATAGAGCATAGGAAACTGCTAAATTTCACAGATGAAAAGATAAATTTTAAGTAGCTTCTAATGCACTTGGGGAGATACAATCTACTTATGAGTACCCACATGACAAGAGAAGTGACAAGCGTAGAAGAAAAGTTAAAAACTGTGGGAATTTAGTGGAAGGTGAAATTACATGTAATTGAAGACCAGCTGTAGACTGGTTGTTTTCCAGTGGGGGTCTCTTGAAGATTTTTGAGAGGAATATGAAAAGGTCTATTCTTTAGGAGGATTAGTCTGGAAGCAGATTATGGCAGGACCAAAAGAGGGAGAGAGGAGGGGCAGCTGGTGGTACTTAAGAAATTAATAAAGAGGGCCTGGCTCCACCTGGGTGGGGCCACCTGGGAAGAAAGCAAGGGGATGGATGTTGAACATCTCTGAAGTAAAGTCTGTAGAGCAGGTGAACACTTTGAAGAAGAGGACAAGATTAAGCAAGAAAGAGAAAATGCTGACAGTGTGTTTTCTGGGTTCTTGGGAAAATGCTGAGACCATGACGATGACCTCTCAGAGTAAGGGTCTGGTTTAGGAGGGGCAGTGCTCAGGAACACCACCTCTCCACTGTAAGGTTAAATTAAGTCCATAAATTAGACAGGTGCTTAACATTTCCTTGGAAAAAAGTATACGTGTCGAGCTCAAGTAGGCGCATGACCATGAGATCAGCCATGACCATGAGGTTATGACCATGAGTTCGTCTTTCCCAAACATTGACTTCCTGGTCTGAAGCACTGGCTATGGAACCAAGTGGCCTGCATGTGAGTTCTGGACCTACTCTTCGTTTGCTGTGAGACATCACATAGGTACTCAACCTCTCTGGGCCTGTATTCTCCTTTGTAAAATGGGGAAAATAACAACACCTGTGTTTTAGGAATGATGTGAATGTGAGGAAAGTACTTAGAACAGTGACTAGGACCTGGTGAGTTAACAATTGTCATGATTATTTTATACTCAAGGTTTAATTTCTTACCCTTGAAGAATGGACACTGATAATTTCTGTGTTATTTTTAAGGGATCACTTATAAATGTTGAATGCTCCCATTTCTTGGCTCAAATTAGAATTTTCAAACCTCATTCACATTATTAACAAGGAAGTGAGGTCAGTACCCAGGGGGACCCTAAATAATTTCTCTCTATCTGTATGGCATTGTGGAACCCCCTTTTCTATATTCCACCCCACTTCATACTGATTTAGTACCCATATATCTGGAACATTCTACTGTGGAATTTGGCCTTGAATCAAAAAATAAAAAATCAAATATCCATTTACCCACAGCAGGAAATATTAAGTGTGTAATATGAAATGTTTTTGGATTGCAGTGTCAATGTCATGGATTAGTCAGTTTCTATTCTGTCTTTCAGAACAAAACCAGGTTCATTTGAATTGGGGTGGGGCAGGCTAATCAATTAATTCTTCTGTCAACGTCATCACTTACTCATGGTATCCCATATTTTCCCTATTCTTCGGCTGAAACATAAAAGCCTTGGGAAATCCATTTACTAGTCCTTCTGACTCTGTCTCATGATTTTACTTCTTGTTCAAAGATTGAACTTTATGACCTCCAAGAAGATATTTGGACCTGACTTGGTTTCCATGTTTTTTCTTTAGGAGTTTTAGATGTCCTTAATACTTTCTCATGGATGATTTTCAAACAACTTAGCAAAAGTCCAGGTTCACTTCCTGAGTTCCTGAATCAGATTCTTCACTCTCTACACTTCAAAGTTCCACTATCATGTTTAGTATGTCTAAATTTATACCCATCCTCTTTCCCACCTCCAGATTTGCTTTGGGACTTATTTCAGTCTATCTCTCCCTTTCTTAGTGGTCTTGCTTCTCACAGTGGCCAGTCATTCCTCAACAAAAACCTGCCTAGCACTTTGCTCAATTTGTCTAATGCTTTTGATTCTTTTTCAATGTCTCATCACTTCATGCCTACAGTATACCAGAAATGGGCTGGGTGTCAGGCTTCCATTCTAACCATTCTTCACTTTGCACTGTATGATCCTTCCAAGTGAATCTGTCCAGGTTCTCCAACTGGTCTATTCTAGTGTGTGGCTGCTCTGTACTGGTATGCCTACCATCCACTGAGAGGTAGAGCTGAGTGTCCTTGGTCCCAGAGAACTGCAGAAGTCTCCAGTTAGGGGACCTGATATTACTAAGGTCTCTGGGACATAGATTGAATAGGATTCTGGTATGTGTCCAGTGCCACAGACTGGGTGACCTGGAGTGATATAGACATACACATATGTATTATACATATATACATGATATATAATATATATCTGATTTATTCGGTTAGTCTATTTTGTGTAACTGTTTTTGTGCAGCTTCTTATCTTTATGAAATATATGCTTTCCTTTTACTAAAGATGTAAGTTTTATTACTTATCAGCAAAGGCAATTACTCTTGCAGCATTATTTAAGAGAAAATTAATCAACTTTTTTTTCTATGGTGTTTAACACTGTGCTTATTTGAATGAGCTTGAAGATTTTATGGTTAGTACTCCCCACTCCTTCAAGCATAGCAGAGCAATTTTTTAACATTATATTTTCTGATAATTTGACATTAGTATCAAGTTAAACTTGAATCAGAGATGCTGACAATTTTAAAGTCATCACTGAAAAAAATGATTTAACAAAGAGAGATTCAGTCCATGTCTTTGGTTCCTGACTTGCCAACTTATTTAATTATTCAAATTTAAAGTCCAATCATAAGAAATTTTAATGTCAATTGACATAATTCATTCTACCTAAAATAAGAGTGAATATTAGTTTTTGAAGTCAAAAGATCTTTCAGAAAAATTAATAGCTGTCAAAAATGAATGTTTCTAGCAAACAGCTGTTATTTATAATAGTGCCAAAGAGAATTGTCTCATTTCTTCCTTGAGTTATTTCAAGGTACCAGGAATGATAGATAACAGACAAAATGACAAAGAATATAATTAAAATTCTAACTTGTTCAGCTGTTTAATTCCAATGAAAGGTACCATTTAAAAAAAAAATCTGCATCTAAAAAAGCTCCTATTACCTTAAAATACTTTAGTGATCACTTCATATAATTAAGATTAAATGAAGAATTTTGCTTTACAAAATTATTTTGGACTTTATGATGTTGTACTCTTTATGTAAAATATATGCAACAATTTATCAGGGAACTCAAATCTTTTTAAAAGAAAGCTAAACTATTACAACCACAATATAAGTAATTAAACTATATACTATGTATACAATCAGTCAGCACTAAAACAGGTTTCCTAAACTGCATTAATCCTCTTTCCCAATATACTTATCTTAGACGCTCAGAGCCATTGACTATGTGATATTTACACTTTAATGCTTTACAAACGTATTAGATGATGTAACTTTAAGTTCTTTATCACCCTATCCATTTCTCTCAAGTTGGCTGCCTTTTTATCAGCAAATGGCAACACTATCTTTTCCAGCCAGAAATTTCAGAGTTGTCTTTGACTCCCCTTTATCTCCTCCTTGCTATACCTCTACCACAACCAGCAAATAACAAGAATCTCACACTGTTCACTTCTGGTGGCCGCACCGCCACCTCCTAATCCAGGCTTTTGTGGCTACTTACCCAGATGCTTACTGACCCTTGCCACCCCATTTCTTGCTTCCCTTATGCCATCTTAAATAACAGCAATTAAAAAAAAAAGTCAATTCAGTCATGTTGCTCCTCCATTTAAAACTTTTTAGTGGATTTTCATTGCTCTTGGAAACTATCCAAACATTTTACTGGTCTATAATGCCTTGAACAATTTGGCTCTTACTTACCTGCCCATTTTCTTTCATACCCTTTCACCCCTTGCTCACGTTGCCCTCCAACCATTCACAAATAAAAGCTCTTTTTCACTTTTGATGCCTTTGTCTCTGTTATTTCCTTTGCCTAGAATACCCCTTCTTGACTTTTTGTGTTATTGGATATTTTTCTTACTTGATTGTCAGATTTAATAGGATTCAACAGTGAACAGCAACAGGGAATCAGGGGTGGTGGATGGGGAAGACTGTGTTCCTCCACTACTCTAGGCACTGCGCAGGTGTCGAGGTCTCTGTCTACCTCTACGTCTATGGCTGTGGCCACCGGTATGTCTATGTGTACAGCTCCAGCTCCAGCTCCAGCTCCAGCTACAGCTTCAGCTTCAGCTACAGCTATGTCTACATCTATGTCTACATTTACATCTATAGCTATATCTACAGCTATTGCTATGTCTAGCTATCTCAGCTATATCAATATATCACTGTAATCTATTATTCCATATTTTATTAACTAATACAGAAGAAAAGATCAATATACTCATTGTTAAAATATATTTTAGACTACATTTGAAATATGAATATTTTTACATTAAGTTTGAATAGCATAGACTATTTATTTACCTAGAAAAATGTGAACCTATCAGTTAATTGAAATTTTGTTGATAAAGCACAGGCCATTCATTACCTCTTGATAATTTGAAAGTCCAAAGTAGACACTTTGTTCATTTATTCTTTCAACAGATGTAGAGTGCATACCTATAATACTATATAATACTATCTATGAAATTAACATACTTCTTTATGAAAAATCCTCAATTGAGGCATGTTAAATTGTTTTTTATAATTAGCTTTTGAGGACTTTAAAATAAAAACATCTGTGTGTAAATGTTGAATTTTATTCAATGCAAAATAAATTATAGACATCTTAAAATAAAACACTGGATATTATGAAATTATTAAAAGGAGTGAAAGTAGTAGATGATTATGAAAATTGTTTATGGTTTAAAATAATATATATAACTTATATATTTACATGTATTAAATTTTAAACATTTAATCATCACTTTTAGATAAATTTCATATAAATTATTCCAGCATATTATTAAATTAACTTAATACATTAGTCAGGTGTGTAGAAATTGCTTCAGGAAACCTTGACTTGACATATTATTGTAAATGGTTTCTAGATAAGATTGTTAAACACCGTTTATCAAATTATATTCATTAATCTTAGAGGGAAAAGATTATTTCTTGATGTGAATTTTTAAATAATAATTAGAAGAGACTTTTAATGAATTTAAAAATGTTGAATTATGCATTATTATAGAGGAAAGTTTTTGGATAATTTCAGAAATCTTTTTATCCCAGGAACATAGGCAGCCATCCTATTGGCAATGGTGGAATAGAGATCTCTATGCCTCTTACTCATGAAAGCAAACCCGAGTTACGAAGAATCATAGTAAAGTGTAGAGGAAGTTAAAGCAGGACGAAATGACAGAGAGGCAGAGCTGGTAGAAAGCAGAGCCCTGTGCAGTAGGTGGTACACTGTACAGTGAAACAAATCACACTTGCTTGTAATGTGAGGATCAGAGAGTATTTTGTTACTGTTGGAACATTCCTAGTCTGGTAAAAGATCTGGGTCTAAAAAGGTAAATGAATAGACATGTTTATTTTCAAAAAGTAGACGTTTTCTGTGAGAGATGAATGCAAAAATGTATTAACAAATAATAAAGTAGCTTAAGATCTTGTCAACTAACAAGAGACTGTTTCCATTTATACACTTGCATGTGTGCATGTTGGCACATTCTAAAGCTCAGAAAATTAATTTCACATAAAAATGATCAACAGGTATGTATCAAGTGCAAATCCTGTACAAAATCATTAAAAGAATGAAGAGCAGAATAATTCTTTACAGTCAGAAACATGAAGGAAGTCATGCCTATACAGCTATTCAAAACTGAAAACTACTGTTCCAAAATGAGCTGAAAGATGTTAAGAAATGCCAAAAGATAGTGCTGTCTTTTCATTCAAGGATTAGAGGATTGTTGCTAACACACATCCTATTTTGACAGAACCAATGCCATGTGTTAGAATCTGTCTCTTGAAATACCCTACCCCTGTACCAACTCTGTTATTTTTTAAGACATTCAATTGCAACTAACAGAAATATCATTTAAATAAAATTTCTTTAAGAAAAACAGAACTTCTTGACTCAGGTAACGGAAAAGAAAGGGGTGGATCTTATGGATTCAGGCATGGCTTAAATCCAAAGTTCAAATGAGTTTTGTCAAGACAACAGTTTTTCCATCTTTTGTTCTTATATCCACCAAGTTATATGCTTTCCACATAGTGGGAGAGGGCCATCCATAGCTACAGTGTTAGTATCTGCCACCTGTCAAGCCCCAGATAAACGTGTATAGCTCTTTCCTGATGGCTCCAGTCAAGGTTCTGGTGACTCTGATAAGCTTAGCTTAGGTCATGTAACTACCTATGAGTCTTTACTAGGGACCCAATTACTATATATTGTCTGATTCATCCTGGACAAGTTTAGATCCCCAACTGGATGTGGATGTGGGGGGTGGTGCTGTCAGTTTCAACAGGACTACATGGATCAAGAAAAAATACGACTTGGCTTTTAAAAGAGAATGAGAATTTTATTCTCAGAAAGGAGAAAGGATGCTGGAGAAAAGGGCAAACATAATATTTACAGGATACCACAAAGAAAGGAAAATAAGCAAGTTTTCACAATTCTTTATAATTTTACAATTTTTTTTGGTTGGGCATATGAACTTTATTTAAAAACGTTTAATTAAGTTTGTTGGGGTAACAATGGTTAATACAATTATATAATTTTCAGGTGTACATTATAATTTGACATCTGTATATTCTATTGTGTTTTTACCACCTAAAGTTCAGTTTCCTTCAGCTACCATATATTTGATGCCTTTTATCCACTTTATGAACCTCCCCTTACCCTCCTATATTTAACCCCCTTTAACCATTTACCTCCCCCCTATTCCCCCACCCCTACCCTCTGGTAACCACTACTCTATAGTCCATGTTCATGAGTTTGTTTTCCCTGTTCCTTTGTTGTTTTTAGGTTTATATCCCACATGTAAGTGATATCATGTGATTTTCTACTTTTTCTGTCTGGCTTATTTCCCTTAGCATGATTATCTGGAGGGCCATCCATGTTGTCACAAACAACAGTATTTAATCTCTTATGGCTGAGTAATATTCCATTGTATATATGTACCACAGCTTCTTTAGCCAATCTATCGTGGGACACTTCACTTGCTTCCATGTCCTGGCCACTGTGAATAATGCTGCTATGAACATCGGTGTGCAAATATCTTTACAGATATGGGTTTTCAAGTCTTTGAGGTAAATACCCAGTAGAGGGATTGTTGGATCTTAAAAAGCTAGATCAATTCTTAGTTTTTTGAGGAACTTCCATACTGTTTTCCATAGTGGCTGTACCAGTTTGCATCTCCACCAGTAGTGTATGAGCATTACTTTTTCTCCACATCCTTTCCATCATTTGTCATTACTTCTCCTGTTGATTATACCTATTTTAACAGGTGTGAGATGGTATTAGATTGTAGTTTTGATGTGCTTTCCCTCATAGCTGGTGATGTTGAGCATCTTTTGAAATATTTGTTGGCCATTTATTTGTATGTTCTCTATGGAGAAGTGCCTGTTTAAGTTCTCTGCCCATTTTTTGATTGGATCATTTGCTTTTTTGTTGTTATTGAGTTGTATGAGTTTTTTGTATATTTTAGATATTAGGCCCTTCTCAGAGGTGTTGCTTAGAAAGATTTTTTTCCCATTCGGATGGTTATCTTTTCCCCTTGTTGATGATTTCTTTTGCTGAGCAGAAGCTTTTTACTTTATGTAATCCCATTCATTTATTTTAGCTTTTACTTCCCTTGCTTTTGAGGTCAAATTCATAAAATATTATTTAAGTCTAAGGTCCTTGAGTGTAGTTCTTATGTTTTTTTACTATGCATTTTATTGTTTCAGGTTTTATATTCAGGTCCTTAATCCATTTTGAGTTAATTTTGGTGTAGGGTGATAGACAACTGTCTAGTTTCATTCTTTTGTAGGTGGCTTCCTAGTTTTCCCAGCACCATTTATTGAAGAGGATTTCCTTTCTCTACTGTTTGTTTTTGTTTTTTGTTAAAAAATATTTGCCCATATAAATACAGGTTTACGTCTGGACTCTCAGTTCTGTTCCAGTGCTCTATTTGTCTGTTTTGCTGCCAATACCATGTCGTTTTGATTACTGTCACTTTGTAGAATAACTTGAGTCAGACAGAGTGATGCCTCCAGCTTTGTTGTTTTTTTTCTCAGGATGGCTTTGGCAATTCGGGGTTTTTGTGCTTCCATAAAAATCTGATGATTTTTTGTTCTATTTCTTTAAAAAATGCAGTGGAATTTTGATGGAGATTGAATTAAATCTATCTAATGCTTTAGGTAATAAAGTCATTTTAACTATGTTGATTCTTCCAATCTAAGAACATGGAATATCTTTCCATTTCTTTGTATCTTCTTCAATTTCTTTTAATAAGGTCTTGAAGTTTTCACTATATATGTCCTTCATATGTTCCGTTAGACTTATGCCTAGGTATTTTGTTCTTTTTGTTGCAGTTGCAAAAGTAATTATTTTTTCCACATCTTTTTCTGATGCTTCGTCGTTAAAGTATAGGAATGCTCTGGATTTTTGAACGTTGATTTTGCATTCAGAAACTTTACTGTATTTGCTGATTGTTTCTAGTAGTGTTATTGTGGAGTCTTTAGGGGTTTCTACATAGAGAATCATGTCATCTGCAAATAGTGATAGTTTGACTTCTTTGTTTCCTATTTAGATGCTTTTTATATTCTTCTGTTGCCTGATTGTACTTGCTAGAACCTCCAATGTTATGTTGAATAAGAGTGGTGATAGTGGACAGCCTTTTCTTTTCCTGATCTTAGAGGGAGTTTTCAATTTTTTCTCATTTAGAATAATGTTGGCTGATCATTTGTCATAGATGGCCTTTATAATGTTAAAGTACTTTTCTTCTGTAGTGATTTTGTTGTGTTTTGATCATAAATGGATGCTGTATCTTGTAGAAGGCTTTTTCTGCATCTATTAACATGATCGTATAATTCTTATTTTTTAATTTTTTTATGTGGTGTATCATGTTAATCGATTTGTATATGTTGAACTGTCCCTGTGCCTATGGGATGAAGCCCACTTGATTGTCAGGTATAATCTTTTAAATATGTTGCTGTATTCAGTTTGCTAGTAACTTATTTAGGATTTTTACATCTGTGTTCATGAGAGATATTGGTGTGTAGTTTTTTTTGTGTGTGTGTGTTATCTTTATAAGGTTTTGGTATCAGAGTAATATTGGCCTCATAAAGTGAGTTGGGATGTATTGCCTCTTCTTCAATTTTTTGAAGAGTTTGAGGAGAATAGATATTAAATCTTCTTTGAACGTTTGGTAGAATTCACTGGTAAAGTTATTTGGTCCTGGACTTTTACTTTTTGGTAGGTTTTTGATGATTGTTTCAATTTCCATATTGCTGATCGGTCTATTTAGATTTTCCAGTTCTTCTTGATTCAGTCTAGGAAGGCTCTATCTTTCTAAGTAGTGGTCCATTTCTTCTAGGTTATTAAATTTGGTGTTGTATATTTTTTCATGGAATTCTTGTATGATTCTTTGTATTCTGAGATGTCAGTTGTAATTTACCCTCTTTTGTGCCTGATTTTGTTTATTTGTGTCCTTTCTCTTTTTTCTTTAGTGAGTCTAGTCAGAGGTTTGTCAATTTTATTAAGCCTATCAAAGTACCAGCTCTTTGTTGTATTTATTTTTCTATTGTTTTGTTTTAATTTTAATTTTATTTATTTCTCTTCTAATTTTGATTATTTTTTTCTTTCTGCTGACTTCATTTGTTCTTCTTTTTCTAATTTTTTAAGATAAAGCATTAGTTTGTTTATTTGGGCTCATCCTTGTTTTTGGAGATAGACCTGTTATGATAAGAACATTCCTCTTATGACCACTTTTGCTGTGTCCCAAAAGTTTTGATATATTGTATTATCATTATTATTCATTTCAATGTATCTCTCGATCTCTCTTTTTATTTCTTCTCTGTTCCATTTATTCTTCAGTAGCAGGTTGTTTAATCTTCATATATGTCATTCTTCCTGATTTCCTTTTGCAGTTCATCTCTAGTTTGAAAGCATTATGACCAAAGAACATGTTTGGTATGATTTCCACGCTCTTATATTTGTTGAGGTTATTCTTGTATCCCAGTATGTGGTCGATTCTTGAGAATATTTCACAAGTACTAGAGAAGAATGAATAAGTGGCTGTTTGGGGATGGAAGGCTCAGTAAATGCCAATTATGTCTGGTGTGTCTAATGTGTCATTTAAGGACATTATTTCCTTATTGATTTTTTGTTTGGATGAACTGTCCATATCTGACAGTGGGTATTTAGGTCTCCTACTGCAATGGTGTTTTGGTCTGTTACTCTCTTTAGTTCTGTTAGTACTTTAAATATTCCAGGGCTCCCTGATTGGGACCATAGATATTAATAAGTGTTATGTCTTCTTGGTGCATGATTCCCTTTATCATTGTGAAGTGTCCCTCAGTATCCTTCTTTATCTTTTTTATTTTGATGTCTATTTTGTTTGATATTAGTTCTGCAACTCCTGCTTTTCTCTGAATGCCATTGACTTGAAATATCATTTTCCACCCTTCACTTTGAGTTCATATTTGTCTTTGGAACTGAGATGTGTCTCTTCGAGGTGGCATATGGTTGGGTTTTGTTTTTTGATCCATTCTGCAACTCTATGCCTTTTTATTGGTGAGTTCAGTCCATTTATATTTAAGGTGATTATTGAAATATGAGGTCTCCTTATAGCTGTTTTACCGGTAGCTTTGTGTTTCCATTGTTTCCTTGTCCTTGTGTTTCTGTTTTCTTTATTTTGGTTGGCTTTTGTGGGTTGTCCCTCTGTTCCTTTTTGTTTTATGTTATATACTTTAATTCTGAATCTTTGGTGTGTGGTTACCATTATGAATATGTAAAAATAGTCACACACACACACACACACACACACACACACACACACTCATCCACTTCTCCAGTGTGTGTCTTATTTCTATTCCCCCTTGTAAATTTGGATCTTTGAATCCTCCTCTTTTTAGTCGTTGTTATCTCAGTTTGTCCCATGTATGCTGAATGCTCATCACTATCTTGCTATAGCAATTCTGTTCTTATTATTTAAGCTCATAATGCCCTGTTTTTAGTAAGGGTTGCACTTCTCTGCTTCTATTTGCCGAATAATCACTTTACCCCTAATTATATATATATATATATATATATATATATATATAAATAAAATTTTTTGGGGGGTCATTTTGTTTTAGGTGAGTTAACTCCTTTCAGTATTTCCTGTAGTGAAAGCCTTGTAGGGCAGAATTCCCTCAATTTTCATGTGTCTGGAAAGGTCTTAATTTCTCCTTCATATCTAAGAGATTGCTTAGCTGGATACATTATTCTAGGCTGGTAGTTCCCTTCACTTAATAGTTTAAATATTTGATTCCATTCCTTTCTGGCTTGTAAGGTTTGTGCTGAGAATTCTGAGGATAATGTAATAGGTTTTTCTTTGTGATTTACTGTTTTTTTTTTTTTTTTCATCCTGGCTGCTCTGATAATTCTGTCTTTGTCATTCATTTTTTATAATTTTAATACAATGTGTCTTGGTGAAAGCCATTTAGGGCTGAGATAATTGGGTGTTCTGTTGACTTCTTGAGTTCCAAGCTCTAGCTCATTCCATAGATTTGGGTAATTCTTATTTACTATTTGTCTGAAAATACTTTCTAATCCCTGCTCCTTTTCCTCGCCTTCTAAAATGCCCATTATTCTTATGTTTCCTCTCCTGATGTTATCAGCTAGTTCTTGTATTTCTCTTTTATTATTTTTCATTCTTCAGTTTCTCTCTTCTTTCTTCTAATTTATTTCTAGATTTCTGTCTTTGATATCACTGATCCTTTCCTCCATTTGGTCAACTTTATTTTCCAAGCTTGCTATTTCATTTTCAGCTCTTGCAATGTTTTCTCCATCTCCAGGAGTTTTATTTGGTTCTTTTAGAGGGTTTTGGTCTCCTTGCTCTGCTCATTTAGGTGTTTTTCATTTCCTGGAATTGTTAATATGACTCGTTTTGGAACTCACTGAGTTTTTTTCAGAAGTACCATCCTAAATTCTCTGTTATTTAAGTTGCATATTTCTATGTCTGTAAGCTAATTTTCTAGAGATTTTTCTCTTTCTTTCTAAGATGTCTTGTCACCTTGGTTGTTCATGGTGTTTAATGGACTATTTTTCTGCCTGGGCATTAATGGAAATGTATTCTGCTTTTTTCCAGAAAGAAGATTTATTATATAAAGGTCTCTCTTTAGCCTGCTACAATGAAAGTGCTTTTCTTTTGGTTTCTAGTAGGTAGCGTCTAAGCCTCTTGGATCCCTGCTTTATATAAAGCCTTAAAATGCCTTTTTATTTTCTGATAGATATTTAATCATGTTTGTTACCCTCAGTTTCAATACCTGTCAATGTTAGCAACAATTTCAGTAGTATTTTCTAAGATTCCCCTTTGGCCCAAATGTGATCTGTCTCAGAAGGTATAGAGGGAGGGGCCCTCTGGGTTGAGGTTTGGTGACTGTGGCTCAGCCATGGTTTTATAACCATGATTGGTAAAAATCAACTGTTGTTTCTCTGCTGTCCCAGTTTTTCTGTCATCCCATTTCTCTACCTTCTGCCCTGATAACTGGGCACCGCTGCCAATGGTGGGGAGCTCACAGCACTCCCAGGCAAGCCTGTTCAGGGAACTCTCCACTCCTTCACCCCTCCCCCTCCTCCTGGAAGAAGCTGCTGTGGTGGCTGTGAGAGACATCTTTATTTCTTCCAGTTCACTGCCTGACATCTGGAGTTCTGACCTGTGGTAACTGTTATGTGCAGATCCCATACTCAGATGTGCAGTTTGGATATTTTTTTTGTCGATTTTTAAATGATCAGCTTATTGTTGTTTCAAGGGGAGAGATCTGCCATGTTTCCAAAGATCTCCCAATTGTGCAAATTATTACAAGCTTATCATTTTGTGCTCTGGAGAACCCCAATGAGATTTTTGCTTCATAAACAGATGCAAACACAACAAAAAAATTTATGATGAAGAGAAACATATGATAAGGTGTCAGTTTCCATATATTAGTCCTGTTTTTATCAATACTATTTTTTTTTCAGTTTAGAGCGTCTAAATTCAAACTGTTAATTTATTCACTTATATGTTTCCAATATAACTTAAAACATACATAGGCACTCATGTGGTAAATTTGATCAGTTTAGACACATGCATTGGATTACCATATTAACAAAAATATTGCTTTCCTTTAGCTGGAGTTCATTTATAAGTACTTATTAATCCAAATTTCCAATTAAATGCCTCATTTCCACTTATGTGCCTGCTTTATATATGTCATTCCATACCTACATTAGAGATGACACCTAAGAATTTCAGGAAACTTGAGACTGAGTAGAAAGAACAAAATCAGGAGCTCATCTTGAAGGCTCCTATTTCTCCTGTATGATATTTGTGCGAGAGCACAGTTCATTTTTTTTAGGCATTTTAATTACAATGGCCAAGTTTCTCAGTCTAACATTTAATTCCCAGGTGCCTTTTTCCTATAAAAGATCTATTTTTAAAAAAACAAATAAAAAATATTTTAAGGATTAAAAGACAATTATAATAGTAATCTATCTTTATTGAAATGTATAACTTGAAATATAATCCATGTATGTGTTAGATCCCAAGTAATATTTTGAGTTTGGAAAATTATAGATATTTATGAACATTTCTAAAATAGCTTACTCCTGTTTGCAGTTTGAGATCAGAATTAGAAATAGTCTGGGGTGAAACTGTTAGACATCTTCAAGATATCCAATGAAAGTCATGGAGTCATTCAGATAATCTATAAAGTCACTTAAGCCTAAATGGTTGTTAAATTGTACTTGCTGTATAAGTTAATGGAAGTGATTCTGGGCCAGGGTTAGGAAGCCAGGGTTTTTAGGCCCAGATTTACCATTTTTATTCCTCAAAATTTAATGTTCCTATTCTCCCATTAGTGTATCTAACATGCAGGGTTAATGAATATTAATTGTCACTAAGTCCCTTCTAGGAAGGATACAAGAGATACCATATACAATATAACACTTTTGTAGAGAAGATCCAAAGAGGAGAAATTACATAACCCAAAGTTAAACAAGTTAAACAAGTAGCTTATGAATTCTGAGATTTTCCTTTACTCAAAATTTTGCTTGACAAGAGACAAAGATTCTCATACAGATATTTTTTTTCATTAAGCCTAGAAATATTATCTCACTAAAAAAGCATCATGTTCTTTTATACTGACGCAAAGATAGTTAGATAGCTACCTGCCTTTGTAAGTCATCCTTTACCTACTAGCGAAGAGGGAAAAAATAAGAATTTTCCTAATTAGGGAAGAGGTCACTGTACACTTTGAGTTAGTTGTTTCAAATCATGGCGCTAGCTATGTCAAATTTTAAAAAATTGCTGGAGGTATGGTCTATTTAAACAATACAATACACAAACTTAATTTATGGCACATATACAAGACTATGCACCTAAATACCAGAATATACAGTCTTCTCAAGAACATGTGAATATAATTAAAAGTGACAATATAACAAGTTCACATATTACAGCAGATATTTTAAAAAGGCAAATTTTACTACACAAATTTAAATTATTAATCAAGAACCAAAAAATAAGTGGAAATTTTTGTGAATTTCAAAATGAAAAATCATACATCTATATAATTGTGATTGAAAGAAGTTAAAAATACCTAGGACTGACCATAAAGACAATACTTCGTAAAGGTGTGGAATGAAGCAAGTATATAATTAAAAGACAATCTGTAGGATTGACTTTTATAGAAGAAAAAAAAAGGAAAAAAAATAAGATGAGCTAATAAACACAAATGAAGTAGAAAGAGCAAATAAACATTTAATAGTGAGAACCGACAAGATCACAAGTTGGTACTGTGAAAAGAGAAAGAAAATAGAGAAGCACTGTGATGTTAATCAGGAAGATAAGAAGAAGGCATTATGAATGAAAAAGAGAATATACAAATATCTAGCCAAAATTAAAGATGAACACTGCTAATAAATTTAGACAAGCGTTTCTCAACATTTGAGTTGAATAATTCTTTGGTGTGTGCATGTGTGTGTGTGTGTGTGTGTGTGTGTGTGTGTGTGTGTGTGTTTATGAAAGGGCAGCTGCTCTGTGCATTATAGAGTGCTTAGCAGCATCATTGGTTTCTACATATTAGTTGCCAGTAGCATCCTAACCTCACTCACAGTTGTGACAGCCCAAATTATCTACAGATATTGTCAAATGTCCCCTGGAGGACAAAATCATCTCTGGCTGGAAAACAAACTGACTTAGACAAAATGGGAAAATTCTTGGAAAAATATAAGTAATCAAACTTTGTCAAGAAGAAGTAGAATATGTGAGCACTACACTCCAATAACCATTAGAGAAAACTGAGTCAGTAGTTAGAAATATTTTCAGGAAGAAAATGTCAGAACTGGTTTTTTATTTTCAAGGAATATAGGAACCTTTCCAGATTACAGATAAAGAAGCAATATTTCTCTACTCTTACTATGAAGATATTATAGCCCTGAGAACAGTATGAGATAGAAAAACTGTAGGTGAATTGCTCTATAAACATTCATTTGAGTCTTAAATTATTAGTAAACTCAAATCATTTTGCTAACATAATGAATTATGACCAAGGTTTTCTAAAGAGTTTCAAAGGCTATGTGGCATTATATACTCTATATATCATTTTTTCCATGAACAGATTGAAGGAGAAATGCCATATGACCATCTCAATAGTTGCTAAAAAGAATTTTGACAAAATTCATGAATTGTAAGCAAAATATGAAGAGAAGGGATTTTTTTCTTAACTTGCAAAAGGTAGCTAGTAAAAACTTAAGAGTAAACTTCATTCATGATAATAAAATGTTAAAAATATTTTCTTTGAGAATGACAACCAGAAAATCATGCTCACTACTTTCATTCTTGTTTAACAATGTACTGGAGACTTTAGCCAGCAGAGTAAGGCAAGAAAAAGAAATACAGGTATGCATACAGAAAAGAATAAATAAATGTTATCATTTTTAGATCATCTAACTATCTACCTAAAAACTCCAGAATAATCTCTAAATAAATTTTTAGAAATAGTAAGATAGCTTAGTTCTCTGGTTATGAAATAAAATTATGTAACTTGATTGCATTTGTATACATCAGTAAAAATCAATTAGAAATGTGATATGCTAATAGTAAAAGCAGCAGAAAATATAAAATACAACTGAAAAATGCAACTAAAATTGTGTGAGACCTATATGAAGAAAATGATCTTACTGTATTAGGAGATATTAATAATGACATAATTAGAGATATACCATGTTACCATTAAGATATCAAATATCCTCACATTTTTCTACATATTTGAGGCAATTCCTGTTACAATCTCAATAGAATTCATTTTAAAATCTATATGATAGAGCAATGGCCTGAGAAGAGCCAAGATACATTTGCTATAGAAAAAAGTGGGGGAGTACTCTCAGTCAGTTTTCAAGAATTATTATGAAGTTACCACAATGAGAACAACATATATTGGCACCAGGATCAACTGATTGAAAATGTAGCAGAATAGAAGGCCTAGTAACACAACCATGGATATAAGAAAATTTGATCTATGTCTCAGGTATGTCGTATTGCTAATTCATATGGAAAAAATAAAATTGGTTTGATGCCTGACATGATACACAGAAATTAATTTCTGATATTTTAAGGATTTACATTTACAAAGCAAAAGTTTAAAGTTTTTAGAAATTAGAGAGAAAAATCTTTATAACATCAGGATAGTAAAGATTTTTAAAAATATGACAAATATTTGGTAACCATAAAAGAAAAGATTGCCATGTCTGATTGCAATAAAATTAATGATTTTGTTCATCAAGAGAAACCATAAGAGTAAAAATTGAACTATACACATTAGAAGGCATTTTCAACACACAAGCAGTAAAGGATAGCTATTCAGAATATATGAAGAACACACACAAGTTAATGAAAAAGACCAATAACCCTATAGAGAAAAGGTAAAAACATAGCAAGCATTTATTAAAAGGAAAGTATGAGTTGTCAGAAATATAGGAAAATATGTCTAGCCTTGTTAGTAATTTGGAAAATAAAAATGAAAACCTTAATGAGATACTTGTATACACTAACTGGATTACTTAAAATTAAGATTTGTGGTAAATCATGAGTTGTTAATAATACGTATCGACAGGAAGTCTTAGGTTCTATTAATGGAGTGCAAACTGGTACAGCACTTTGGAAAACAATTTGGCACTATCTTGTAAAGATGAGCATTCATATTCTGTGCATACTCTGTGCATTCCAGACCTAGGTTATGACCATAGAGAAAGTCTTGCACTAGTGTATCCCAGGAAACACGAAAAGAATAAACAGAGGAGTGTTTTTTATGTTAGCAAAAGTATGGAAACAACCTAGATAACCATAACCCGGAAAAAAGATAAATTGTTATATATTTACAAAATTTACAATATTTACAATATCTACGGAAATTAAAATTAATAATCTATAGCTTCATACAAAAACTTGCATGATTTTTAGAAACGTAATGAGAGAAAAAATGTATGTTGCAGAAATCCCCATACAGGGACATCTTTTCAATGAAGCTAAAAATGAAACAATACTAAATAACATTTTTTAGAGGTGCAAAGGTGCCCAATAAAACTATATTAAATTTAAAAACTAAGGGCATGATCAACACTGAAGTAAAAATAATGGATACTTTTTTGGCAGCAGGCAATGGGATGAGTGAGGCAGAGAAAGAACATGAGCATATGTAAGGTTTTTGAAATATTCTAGTTTATAAAATGGGGGGTGGGCTCATGAGAATTTATGGTATTATTATGTTCCATAGCTTATAAATATGTTAGAAGTTGTCTTGTATATATCATGCATTATTTAATAAGTCTTAAAGTAATATAAATTATGAGCTTGAAAATCCAGTATGGCTCTCTTTTTCAGAGTGAAGACATGGTGGCTGATTGAATGAATGCTGCTCAAGTCCTATAAAATCCAAGTTGCAAATAATCTGAGAATAAGATGAAAAGAAGAAATAAATAATTTCTAAAGAAAATCTGGAGATCTGATTTTGCTTTTCCCCATGTCAAAGCAATAAGAAATGGAGCCACTTTTAAAATGGAGGCAGAACTGCCATCCCAGAGGAACAGCCTTGCATTTCTTCTACTTCAAACCTTTGGAAACAGGGCAAAATAACATTTGCACTGGGCCTAAAACAACCTTACGTTTCAAAGAATTGTTTACAAAAATAACAAGAAAACAGATATTTTGACTACCAACCTGATGACTACTGAACTGAAAATTAAAAACATATTTTAGAATAAAAATTGCTGTTATGTTATCTAAACCAATAGAAATGCATTCCTTTTATTGATGTAATTGTTCCCCTTCCTTTTCTCATAAATACCCCCTGGCCTTTGTCTTCTAATTGGAACATTATTTGGGCTTCTGCCTGAATCAATGCTTCCTGAATTACTATTCTCATTGATCTCAAATAAATGCTGTTTGCTTCTTACTTTGAAAGGCCTTTTGTTTTTCAGTTAACACTGACCAGAAGGTCAGTTCCAATGGTTTGAGCTATTAGCAGCCCAGGTAACTATGTCACCCTAACAGGAACTTGAATATCTAAGTGATTTTTGTTACTTAAAGTTGGCTCTCTCGGTAGGTCTCAGGCTGATAAATTAGATCTTATCTGAAGATTAAACAAATTCTGTTTTATAGCATACTGATTGAAATAAAAATGAAATTAACAGAGGTGTATGATTGAGCAAGTTTCTGCGCCTTTCTATGAGAGGGAGAGAGGGAGAGAAGGAGAGAGGAAAATGGAGAGGGAAGAGAGGAGAGAGAGAAAGATAGAGAGAGAGAGAGAGAGAGAGAGAGAGAGAGAGAGAGAGAGAAATTAGGGAGAGAGAGGTTTTCTGGTCTTGAAACTGTGTAATAAATCAATCGATAGAATATTTATCTTTTGTTCCAAAATTTCCTCCCTCAGATTTCTCATTTGTAGATATATTTGTTGTTTTTATTAGATACAGGGATGCAAAAAATTTATCACACATGCCTGTTTGCCATTTTCTCTGACTTTGTTCTCTGGATAAAGAGAAGAGGCTTTTGGATTTTGACTTATCATTTGCTAGTTGTGTTCTTTGAGAAATGTTTGCTCCTCAGAAGTAGAAGAGTGAGAATAATACCTGAGTCATGGAGTTTTGTGAGGATTAAGTGAGTTACTCTGTGTAGAGTGCTTGTCTCAGTGCTCAGTATACCACAGGTGCTCAATAAATGCACATTCCTCACTTCAGAGATATGAAAAGCATGTTTGTGATTACATGTAACTTGCATCCTATTTTTACACTCTGAGCTAAAGATATCCAGGTTGTTAATGATTTGCTGCAGAAAACTCAGCCTTGTGGAGGCAAGCAGAACTAGAACCCAATTCACCTTCCTCTAATATCTGAAAAACACTTCCTGTGTCTCAGGACAGGTTACAAAGTGCTTGACTCTACCTGGCTTATGTTCATGTGATCTGTGCAATTAAAACAGGTCTGCACTCTTGTCATTTTACTACTACAGCATTTCAGCTAATTTCTCGGGAGTCATTAGCAGCTATTTGACTGATAGCTTTACTCTGATTGAGAGTTAAATTCAATTTTTTCCCTTTATGAAATACTCCCACTTTATCATTTGTCACTATATAATTAACTTCAGATGTCTTTCAAATTTTGACAATGGCTGTATTTCTCCACACTTGTTTATCTGCATCACTCAGGTTGAATTCCTTTAAGAGTGGATAAAGAATAATTTTCTTTTTTTTTTTTTTTAAAAAAAAAGGCCAAAAAATTGAGGTTTATTTATTCATTTGTGTCTTTTGAGTGAAATTATTCCTGAAAAACATTTAAAGATGGGAGTTGTCTTTTACTATTCTATTTTTCAAAGAATTTAGGAAACAGACATGTCAGTATTTCAGGATTCTAGAACTTATAGATGAAAATAGAGTTTCAAAGCAAGTTATATATTTCCCTTGGAAGAAATTTGAAACAATGATTTTCTAAATTAACTTATTCCCCTCTAATGTGCCCCTCCCCACCAAAAAACAACTTAGAATTAATAGAAATAGGCAATATGGATGGGTTGAACCCAAGGAGAAGACGCTTCTTGAACCTTGTAACATGCAGACCAGTATTATTATTTAATTGATAGTGAAGAGCAATGAACATGAATAATCATGCAGAAATCCCAAGCTCAAACTTCCAGGTAAGGCAGCAGTATTATTTTTTTTCAAAATTTTTAAAGACGTGAACACTTGGGATATATTTTTCAGTCTACATTTTGACCCTTCATATAAGACTTAGTAGAATCTGAAGATAACACAGATCATTGTTTCAGAGTTTCCCTGTACAAACATCATTGAACATAGCATCAAATAAAACGTAATTTGAAAATTTTTTTTCAAGGGATGCCAAAAAGGCTTTTTTTTTAAACAGAAATTCAAAGAACAGTAAGTAATCTGAGACATCATAGTTGCAATTCTATTGTAAAATGTAAGAAACTATCTTTGATGGTATTATTATTGTTATAATTTTCTAGTTGTGTTTGTCAGAATTTTAGCTTTTAGATGATATCTCTATCTGAATACAGCTTCAAAGTAATTTACCCTTGCAGATGGCAAATTTCCATTACTTTCATTTCCATCTAGCACAGAAAACCTGGTACAACTGTTTTGACAGAGCAACAATAACATGTAAATCTCTTTCAAATGTAAGTGGAGCTTGACTGTGATTGGGGGCAAGGTTAGTTAAAGGATGCAGTGCATCCCATGTCAGTTTCCAGTCCCTGCATCTTGATCTTGGTCTGAATAGGTGATGATAGACTTATACCTCCTTGGGCATGGTTTATGAACCGCTATATTTTCTCACCTAACCATCCTGCAGTTAGCATTTTTATTTATTTAAAAGCCAAGCAACCATACAGTCTACTTGTAAATAGTAATAACCTTTTTTTTTTTTTTTTTTTTTTTTTTTTTACTGAAATAAGATTCAAGAAACTAAAGTGTATGAACCAGAGGGTTTTGGAAAGTCCAGGTTACTGGTAGACAGAATATACAAAATTTTCATTCAGTTGGATATGGGAGCTCATCAACAGAATGGGCAAGATTTCTGTTTTCAGTTTTGGCTATTACTGAAGAATATTTTGTAATACTAAAAGTGTTAAATATTTCTCTAAAATTTAACAGTAAGCTTAATTCAAATTCATCTTGTCCTGTTTAATTTGCCAGCTGTCGGTAATTTAACCTATAATTTCTACTTAATGAATTATCAGGATTATTGCTATTTAGAAAACTGCTATCATTAAGTTCCCACCCATAGAAAGTAGTTTTTATACAATTATACTAAAGATATATATACATTTTTACTTACTGTTTATGCCTACAGCACCTGGTCTTCCTAGGTGATCTCTCATCCAAGTATTAACCAGGCCCAACCCTGCTTAACTTCTGAGATTGGACACTGGGCATGTTCAGGGTGGCATGGCCGTAGACCATAGACTGTGGCTCCACTGGGGTGTGAACCCAAGACCTTCTACGTGTCAAGCAAACATGCTAACTGTTGCACAATGAAACTGCATCCCCTTAAAGATATTTTTATTTGTCTACTTTTAGTAATATTTCCACTTGAAAATCACTGTTTATTAATGTTTTGTTACCTCTCATATACATTATTGGTTAATTTTTATTTTACAGGTTTTAACTCTCAAAGAAGTTTACTAATTTGGCAAAAAAGTTGACATCTCTTAACCTTTGCATAGTTCATGTAGAATTACATTTAAAAAACATAACTTTCTCACCCAAATGCACTTATTTTCTTTTTGTGTGCAGTAGTAGCCACTTTGGGGCCATGAACATGTTCAGCGACTTCCTATTCTACTCCCACTGTCGGTGTGGACCAGGCCAGTATATTCAGAAAGGCTAGAGAGAGAACATCTTGGACCACAGGCCATCATCATTGCTCTGACCCAAGTGATCTGTATACTCACTGTCCCAGAAACGTCTGTGTGCACAGACTCAAGTTGACCCATTTAAACATGTGCCAAAATTTTTACCTTGTGATATCATCTTTGGGGTACATAAGCTTCTCTCCAGGCCTCAGTCCAAAGTGACTTGGCTAGACTGTTGCTGTCTTACATTTGATTTACTATTTACCTCATTTACATATCACTTTCCTCTTATTATTTTAACATATAAAAAAATCGTGTTATAAAGCAACCAAAAATGTCCAGACAAGAGTAGTTTGCTCTCACTGAACCCTCTGCTTTATTTATGCCAGCTCACTTTTGTGACAGAAAAATTACAAACATTTTCCCATTTCCATCTTTTTATTTTCCCTTCTCTCAAGGTCTTGTTGACCTATATACATTTCCTTAATTTATTAATAATTTGTTTTATTTCTACTGTTCATATTAATATCTTTCCCTCTTTCTATTCAATAGTTCCCTCTTCTGAATTTCCTCTTGATTAGGAAGCCATGCATGTTTCTCTGTAGTTAGAGAATCATTTCCAAGTGACTCATGGTACCACATATTCTATTTTCAGGCAGGGTGGGCTGGGCCATGTAGGATAAGGATGGGGCAGGTTGCTGGAAGGGAGAAAAGAGCTCTAGTTGCTAAGTAACACAATACACTCAGAGCTCTCAGATGCCATTCCATGTGACATGTGACCAGAGTCTAGGAATGTAGTTAAGCATAATGACAATGATTTATTAGCATAAAAAACAAAACAAAACTAACACTTCTGGTAAGAAATAGCATGTTTTTTTCTCTCTTTCCATTTCTGAAACCCACAGTTATCATCAAAGAGAACAAGAACTACTTACATCTTCAGTGAAATCAGGAATTGGCTAAACCTCCAAAGTACAGCTTTTGAAGAATACAGCCAAATATGGAGAACCATGGGCCAAATGGAGAGAAAAAACTGAGAACCAATGCACCTAGTTCCATATTTTCACTAGATTGCAACTACCATTTGTTTGCATAAGGCAGACAGGCCACAGGAAAAGCTAGGACAATGCTTGGAGGTGGCAAAGCTCCACACTGCAGAAAAACAGAGGGGGTAGTTCTGAAGGAGGAATGGCTTATTTTTGTAACTTCCTGGAGACTAGCTTCCTTATACTGAGGAGTAGTTTGGAGATAAAATAGGATGGAAGAAGGAGGAAAAAACACTAAAGTTTGCTATATATACCGTCACTGGGAACCACATAGATTTTTCTGTGATATGCTTACCTCCAAGTGGGCAACATAACACTCTTGAAGAGACAGATACCTAGTCAGGGATGTAGCAGATATGGTGCATTTAGGCACAAAAAAACAATTTTCAAAATTTTCAGATCCTCTGTTTACCAACATCTTCCCTCCAATCAGGTCCCTTATTTCAGGCTGGAGTAAATAGCAGCGCCAGGTGGAACGGTCTAAGTCTAAAAAAAAGGAGTCTGATAAGCAAAAAGTAGATAACTAATTCACATGAGAAGAATTACTCCAAGAAACAAAAAAACACAAGTTCAGGAAAAAGACTTTCCGTACACTAGCAAAAAATTTTAAAGAAATGATAACTGTAAAAACAATTTGTTAAAGTTAAGACATGAGATAAAATGAGAAAAGTTCATGCAAAGAGTTGAAAAGTAAGCTGACAGATTTTAAAGAATAACTACAATTTAGCAATAAAACTACAATAGAAATAATTACAGTCCAAGAAAGAAAGAAAATTAGGACATTGCTGAAAGCAGAATCAGATATACAAAGGACAGACTTTAAATATTACATAAAATAATATGGAAAAGAATAAAAATATAAAAATGTTTAGAGAAAAGATGAAACACAGAAAATAAATCTCCATAGAGAGCATAGTGTTCCTGAAAGTGAGATGAGATAACGTGAATAGAAAACATTTTATGATACAATTAAAAACATTTGTAAATAAAGAACTAAATCTGTACACTGCAAGCTATTTCTAGAAAACCTGAGAATAAAATATATTCTTGTAACATCATTGAACTTCAATAACACAGCAATGAAAATTTCTGAGAACTAATTGTAGGAAAAAATCTCTACCAATGGGCTAAAACATGTGGAGCTGATAATTGCAGACTATAAAGTAATAATATATCTTATATAAAAATAATTATTAGGAGTATTAGAAATATTTTTTGTTTACAATAAGAAATCCAAGTGCCCGCACTTCCTCACTTTTGTAGTTGGGAGTAATTGCTGTATAAGGTTAATAAATCATTACAGTGAGATTTAAGTAAACTATCTAAACTTATTTTTTAATTGCTAAATAAAGAAAGAATTTATATAGTGCTGCTATTTAAAAAGAGAAAAAACATACAAGTAGGACTAAAACAATTATAAGTTTCTCAAATCATCACAATGAAAAACCCCACACAGAAATGCACAAGGCAAAACAAAACAAAAGAATACACTGAAGTTATTGCAAATATAGTAAAAAGGAAGTAATAAAATCAAGAAATTATATTATAACATATTTTTATAGAGTTAAAGCCAAACTATTATACTGTAAATGTAAATAAAACACCTATAAAAATAGACTCTCAGAATGGCTTTAAAAGTTATGAGCTACAGACTATCTATAAGAGATATGCTTAGAATAAAATGCCACAGAACGATTAAAAGGGTAAAACCATGTCAGACAAAGACAAATGAAATAAAGCAGGGGTCATGATGTTTAGAGAAGATAAAGTTCAAATAAAAACTAATAATTTCAAACAAGAATGCTTAAAATAATATAAGCAACCCTAAGCGTAGACCTAGAGTTTATTCCTTCCTACTAAATAACAAAGCATTTAAAAGTGCAAAATGGTAGAAAATATACAAAAGGCTTAACAGAAAATAAAGTAAGATATTTAATTTTCTTTTCTATTCCATAAAGCTCAACTAGTTAAAAAATAAATAAGGCTATGAATCCAAATAGTACAATTATTAAGGTTGACCACACACACATCCATTCAACTTTATACACTGAAATTGGAGAACTAATTTCCTTTTCAAATGCCATTTAATTTCAACAAAAGAAACACATATAGGCTCCAGAGAAATCTAAGTAAATTACAAAGAGATAAAAAAAAAAGTCAGGCAAAAAATTCTAAATGCTGCCATTGAAAATTAAGATGCAAGTTTTAACTAGTTCAAGGTCGATCACCTATGTTGTAACATTCCAGAAAAGGACTGAATTTCTGCAAAATCATGGAAACTGGCTTTAGTCCAGTGCCTAGGCAATCAGTCCTGGTCAATCATGAGCTTGGACACCTGTCCTCGATCATGCTAGGAGAGAGTATGGCATTTCCCTAGTTGTGAAAACTGGTGTACTGATTCTTGCAAACCAAAAGCTTGGACCCCAGCACACAATCATGCCAAGAACAAGGCTGGTGAGTCCCCTAGACATAAATGCTAAGCTGGCAGGACGATCTGGAGCCAAAGTTCTGTCACTTTGTGTTGTTAGTGTGCCTTGCCCCCAGGCCATATCAGGAGAAAGGCCAGCACTTCCCTAACCATGTAAGTTAAAAGTGCCAGATCCAAGGATTGAGATCATGTGCCCCAAATTAAAGTCTAGCCCTTCTAACTTCTGACGTGACACTCTGGGTTGCAGTGGACAAGGGAAGCCCTGCACACCTGCCTCTGTGGGTTTCTCCAATAAATTCTTCCCTTGTTGGGCAATTTGTGTGCTTTCTGGCCACTTGCCCTAATTAATACGATATTAATGACAAAAAGTTTAAAATTTTTTAATAGCTGAAAAATTTACCATGCTTTTTTCACTCCTGGTTAAAAGGAAAAGAAAAACTAATGATTACAGAATATTAAATAGTCAAACATTTTATATAAAAACCTGAGTATATAACCAAAACAGAGTTCGGAGGACTAGGTAAATTATATCATATATGCATAATATGTATAATAGAAACTACTTACATGGCCAAAAAAGTGATAATAAATTAGCTAATTCTCAATCTCAAGAATGATGAAACATAGATCTAAAAAAAGAGAAAATAATAATTGAAAATACTACATTAATAAACAAATGAAAATAATTGATGAATAAAGCCAAGAACTAGTTCTTTAAGAAAATAAGTTATAACATGATGAAACTACTAGCTAGTATTATCAAATTTAAAAGAAATTAAAAATATCTATTGAATTCCTATTACATGACAGGCACATTTCTAGATAGGTTCTGAGTATAAAATAGTGAATAAGACAGACAAGAAAAAAAATGCTGACATCATAGAGCCTGCATTCTCATGACAGAAATTAAACATGACAAGTAAGTAAAATGTATAGCATATTAGACAGTGATGTTCTAACATAAAAATTACAAAGGGAAGTGAGATTTGCAGTATGGTTATATTTGGGAGAATTGTAATTTTTGGTAGGGTGACTAGGCAAGTGACATTTGAGGAACGACTTGAGGTTGGCAAGGGAGTAAGATTAGAAATTATCTGGAAGAAGTGATACAGCTCAGTGGAAGAAGCAAGTGCCGAATCCTGAGGCAAGAGCAGATCTGGTCATTGGAAGGCCTCATGCAGAGAAATGACATGATCAGACTTGCTTTTACAGAAGATCAATTTAGTTGCTGACTAAGAATAGATTAAATGGGGGCAAAGATGAAAAGAGGAGAATCAGTTTATTGAAAAATATTACCATTGGGAAATAAATAGGCCTTATTTATACCAAACAAAAAGTCTGCCATTTACTCACTCCTTTTATGTGAAGTGGATTGGTGGGGCCACATCCCTGGGTGAGAAAGAAGCAATGATTCAGGCGATTCTCCTTAAAACATGGTAATTATGGACCTCTTGGCAAAAACCAAAGTAGTTTGTGCTAAGTACTACCTTTATCTTTGAAGCTGGGATATATCCTGTTTCTATCATGGCTTATGATAAACAAACCCAAAATTCATGGTAATGGGGTATGACCCTCCTTGGAATGTGCCACATATCCATGCTATTTTTCATGATCGAAATCATTGCACATGTGAAAGGGAAGTTACTGTGGTCCCCACTTAAAACCTCATTATATACTGTGGCCTAGAGTGGTTCTGTAGCAATAAGGGGGGACAAAGCATTCACAGTGGAGTTCTGGGTCTCCCCACCACTTTATCTCATGATTAATTGTAACCTTGCAGTTTTATTATTAGTAGTATAGCTTGGAATTGAATGATGCTTTGGATTTTGAGGTCCTACTTGATAATCTGATCCTTCGTGTTATCTAAACAATTAGCCAAAAGAGAATTGAAGATGGCTTGGTTCGGGGTAATGGCAGGAAAGTTGGTGAAATTGATAAGATTTTGGTTGTATTCAAAGGCACATTATTCAAAGGTACAGCCAACAGAATTTCAAAAGAAATTGAATGAGGAGTATAAAAGAAAGCAAATTTAAGAGTGTTTCAAAGGTTTTTGGCCTCATAAATGGCATAATATACTTGCTAGTCTCAAAGATGGGGAAGCTACAGGAGAGCAGATTTGGTAGGGAAATTAAGATTTTAGTATTGGGCATGTTAAGTCTGAGAAGTGCGTAAAATATCCATGTGGAGTTGAGCAAACAGTTGGCTATAGGGGCCTGGTGTTCAAGAAAGAGCATTGGGCCAATATAAAAATTAGGGAGCCTTGACTAGAATAATGTCCCATGAGCATGGAGAGAAAACAGAGAAGTTTCAAAGAATGAGCCTTCAGTCCCTAATTGTTCAGGGGTCAGAAAGACAGTGAGAGGCCAACAAAACACCAAGGAGTAGACAGTGCTATTGGAGAACAGGGGAATGAAGAAGGTGTCAAGAAAGAAGACGTTATCACTGTGTTGAATGTTCTGAGGTCAAAGAAGATGGGGTCTGAGAATTAACCATCTTAACCAGAGTTGTATAGCTAAGGTTTTGGGAGTGAAACCTTTACCAGAGCGGGTTTGAAGGAATATAGGAGGACATAAATCAGAGATAGCAAGTAGGGGTACTCTTTTGAGGAGTTTTACTATATAAGAAAGTACAGAATTGATGTATCATCAAGAGAATGAAATAGGATCAAGAGGATGTTTTTTTAGGTTGGGAGAAATAAATTCCATATTTGTAGAGTGATGGGAAGAACATAATGGAGATGGGAAAACTGTTCATGCAACAGAAAACAGAATTGCTAGAGCCATGACCATATACAGGCAAAGGAATGGAGAGATGGAGTCAGACTGGAGTGTGGGAATGCATCCTGTGCAACAAGAGAGAAGACAAAGTGTGAAGGAGGAGGGTGATGGAACATCATGTAAAAAATTTATCTCTGTGAGTTAACAGCAGAAGTTATTAACTGAGAGAGAGAGAGAGAGAGAGAGAGAGAGAGAGAGAGAGAGAGAGACTTCACTAACAAAGAAAAGAAATTATGAAATAAGATAGGAAAAAGGTAAACTAAAAAGAATGAGCATATTTGCCAGGCAGCCATAAGGACTCACAATGGTTTGTGGTCCTGAGTTGAAAGTGAAACTCACATCATGCTTGTGTTTTATCTCTAGTCCCATCCAACTGCAGGCTAGATGAATGGAGTTAGCAGATCATGACTTAGCATAGAGAATATGATGAAATACGAGAGCCACTGGGAGATGAAGTGTTATGCTGGGTAGTGATTTCATTATTTGACCATAGATGGACAATAAGGTGGGTAAAGAGACATTTAAAGACAGAAGAAGACTCTTGTACTCTGACATTGGAATCTTATGTCTTGTGTATGCTTCTGATCTAGACATACTTAGCCTAAGACTTACTGCACTTAGAACCGTTGTTTTTTTTTGTGTGTGTATTTTATATAACAACTAGCTGATATGGTCTCCATATTTCCTTAGGCTTCCTTTGTAATCTCTGCTAAAACATCAGAGATACATAAAGATCCATTCTGTTTAAGGATATTTCAAGGGAAAGACACCTTATAGCCTCTTATTGTGAGAATTTAGTTCTATGTTGGGAAACAGAAAAATCTACACATATTCTGCTATCTCATTCATAAGCAAGATATGTTGTTTTTTGTTCCTATGGTTTATAAATTTTTCGTTAGCTCCTATTAATGCTTTATTCATTCTTGTGTGGCATTATACACAGGACTACAAATTTAAGTTCTTTTAAAAAACAAATTACAACTTTATTTTTAATGATTATACTTTTTAGAAAAAGACCAGAAACCTCAGGATTGTCATTAGAACATTTATTATGACAGAGCTATGTGGACTCTATCACTATATGACAAATGGATGACAAAATTATATAATAAAATTTTCAAGTCAGAAAGTCTGCATGACTATATGCCTTTCAAACATTTTATTTTGCCAATAAGTCATATTTCAAGTGAAAGTTGGCATATCTATTTGTAAGAGTAAAATAACATGCTATTCATGGACATTATAGAAGCAAGTCAAAGCTATTTTTAATTTCTCTATATTTAAAACATTTTTATGAGAAGCCAGTAAACTTAATTTCACTACAATGTTTATATAAATGCTATTTTGAGTTAGCTAATGTTTGTTTTATTAAAGGGGGGATTTGGTGCCAAAATTGGACAATGTTCTAGATGAGTCGCAAATGCAGGACTCAGGATATCAGCTGCTAAGTCATTTCAAGTAAATGATTTTTATTGTATTGAAATACACTGGTTATTTTCAATTTATTAATGAATGCTGAGGAGTGAATTGACCACAGAGGCATGTAGACACATTTTATTAATTCACATAACTATCATTTATTGTGCACCCATTGTGTACAGGTGCTGTACTGCATATGGTAGATAAAAAGATAAGCCTTAGACTTCACCTTTGAATCGTGGAAACAGAAACACTCAGATCTTTAATTAGAAAACTACATAATAAATGCCATTAGATACATTTGAAAAATAATATTGAAAGAACTAAAATGCAAATGAAATACAGCTTGGAAAGGTGGTATGATATTAATAGAATATCAACCACAAAATTTTGCAATCTAATAATTATTATTTTTTGATTCAGCACAGCATTTAAAAACATATTTTAACAATATTTTGAAAGCAATTGTGCCTTGCAAATACAATTATATTGATAGTGATCGCTTTTGGAAGATGGTACACATCTGTGAAAAAAAATGTACTACAGTCTAGCAACATAATACTAAAATTTCAAAGTAGAAGAATAATAATTGTGGGTAGTTTATTCAGAAATTAGTCAGGATATCAGGCCCTGCATTAGAATGTTATTTAAAAGAAATAAGGAAAAAAGCTCTCAGATGATAATTTCTCTGCTGATATGAGACTTTAAACAATTTGAACAGTGCTGTAATTGTCCAAAGATTTTTTTCTTGGTGCAGGCCAATAAATAAAAAAGTACTGAAGAGATTTTAAAGCATGGCTTTGTGGTGGGTTTTATCTATTTCTGAAGGAAGGTACAAATATTTTCTATACCGAAATCTGATAAAAATAAAATATTCAAAAATGAAAATTATAGGCTATTTTTACTCATAATATGAAAATATTTGCAAACAAAATCTAGCAGTGTATTAAAAATTCATGATAAAGTATATTTCAGACATTCAAAGTTTTACCATTAAAACTCTTTTAGTAAAATCCATATATTAGCAAATTATTAAAATGTATAAAATTATTAAAATATTTTATCAAAACATCCTTGATAAAAATTTAGAATTATTTCTGATTAAGAGGGGAAAGCTCTAAAGTAAAATAGTAATGGAAAGAAATTTATTTCTAACCCCAACATGACTTAAACTTGACTTTAACTAATATATAAAGTTGAATAATATCATAGACTTCTCCATCATACTAATAGAAAAGATGCCTATTAATAGCACTATTATTCAATAATATCTAAGCAGTTTTACTAACTTGATGAGGCAAGAAATAAAAATAATGTATAAATATTGGAGAGACAAATTGCAATTATTTAAAATTAATGATTGATTGAACACTGAGGAAACAAAAGAAACTCATTTAAAAAATGTATTAGCCCTAATGAGAGTTTCAGTATGGCAGATGGATATAGATTTGTGTGTGTGTGTGTATGTGTGTGTGTGTGTGTTTTCTATATAGTATTATACAAATGTCAAATGAAAAAAAATCCAAACTTAAATAGACTTTAATTAGAAAAAAACTATTACATTAGGAAGAATGGTCCAATCTCATAAATCTGTGAGCATCTCAAAATCAGGAAAATAATATTTCTTTTATCTGGTAAAGAAGGAACAAGCAGAGAAAAGCAGAATCTTTAAAGAGGAAGCTGAATGAGCAAGAAAAATGACCAGTGGGTTAGGAAAAGGTCTCACTGCAGTCCTCAATTTCCAAGGTAAAGCTGGTATGTGGACATGTTCAACACCTTTTGTGCTTGCTCAGGCTTAAGGGTAAGAAGAGTTCAGGGTCCTATGATAAAAGAGAGAAACCTGACTAATATATGATAAATATAAGGCAAAAGGTAAGAAATAGGTCATTGTGAACACTTGGTCATACACTGAATACAAATTTTAAATATATTCTCAATGCAACAAAATGTAGATTAGTGTATGAATAATTTTAATAAAGGTACAAGGTCTAGATGATGAAAAGTAGAAAACTGGTAATTAAAGACACAAAAGAAAGGAAGAATAAGTACCATGTTTCTTGGCCAGCCCTACTACCATAAAAATATATATTCTTATCACATTGACATTTATAATGAATGCAATCAGAATTTCCCAGATTTTCACAGATGATATGCTGATATCAAACTTTATATTGAAAAATAAATGTGGGAGCACGTTTCAAAAAATAAAGTATAATAGTGAGGATTTTCCCTATCAGTTATTAAAATGTCTATAGTCAAAACAGCATATTACATAAAGCTGACATCATATCTAATGGCGAAAGACTAAAAGCTATCTTTCTAAGCTCAGAAATAAGAATATTCACCTGCATGGATAATCTGCTCTAATTAAGCATTGTTTGGAAAGTTCTAGTGAAGGCAGTTATGCAAGGAAAATAAGTAAAAGATCCATATTTGAAAGAAAGAAGTAAAACTATCTTTATCTGCAGATGATTTGTTCATGTATATAGAACATCCTAAGGAATTCACACACACATACACATATACACACACAGTGTTAATAATTGAGTTTAGCAAGGTTTCAGAATACATGATCACTACACGGAAATCAATTGTATTTCTATACCCAGCAAAAAGCAATCCAAAAATAAAGTCAAAAGAATTCCATTTACAATGGCATCAAAAGGAATAAAAATACTTAAGGATATCTTTAAGAAAAGGACTGCAAGTCATGAATAATTAAAATTGCAAAACATCATTGCTAGAGAGAAGTGACATTATGATCATAGTGGAATAAGAGTTTTCTACTATGATTTCTCCTCAAAACACTGATTTTCAAAATCATCCACTGACAAGAGAGACTTTGTAGAAGTCCAAAAGTCCAGTGGAGAAGTTTCAGCATACACTTGGAGCAAAAAATGTCCAAGGTTGGATGCATTAAAGAGAGAACAGTTTCCTTATATAAACATCACCTCTCTCCCAAGGCAGCACAGCTCAGTGCCAAGAGAGCCCTTATTGGACCATGATTTCTCTCATGGGGGAAAGTGAGAGAATATAAGTGAGCATTTGGCTTCCCAAACTGTGTGGGATGCTGCAAAAGAAAGTTACTTTATTCACACCCCATCCAGAATACCAAGGTGTGAACTGCATAGCTGAGGTGGGCAGTGAGCAGCCATGAGAGTACCAGCTGCAGTTAAGAATAAAATGTATCAAATAGACATGGATCCTACTAACAACCAGGAGGCCAATTTACAACTTGTTAGGGATGGATGTCTTCTTGTTTGTGGATTCCAATTGGCCCAAGGGCACCCCCAATGCTCTGTATGCCTCACCTACACACCCTGTCACACCATGTCTGGCCTCCTGAGGGTGATAAGAGTGAGCTTTTGCAGATGGCTAGTAAGTTTACACAAAAAATCTGCCCTGACTTTGCAGGGCTAAGAGAAAGGACACAAATCTGAGTTTTCTGCACCAGTCTAGGGAAAATAGAAAAAAAAACAGGAGGCTGTTGGTACTCAGCTGGCTTTGCAGGATAGAGAGAAGGCATACAATCTTAGAGTTCCTACACAAGAGGGAACAAGAACTGGGGAGCAGGCATATGCATAGAAAAAAATCTTAGAAGGCCTCAGAACCCCTAACAAAACTAAAGGAAGGAATTTCTATCCTGAAGCGAGTCGGTAAATGCAAATATGGCAATTTAAGATATTGAAAAATAAGAAAAATCAGGGAAACACATCACAACCAAAGAAACACAATGATTTTCTAGTAACCAACCCCCCAAAAATAAAAATCTATTTGTGTGATATAGAATTGAAAATAGTTGTTTTAAAGAAGCTTAGTGAACTAAAAGGAACTACAGAAAGACAATTCTAAAAATAATAAAAATAACACATGGAAAAAAAATATTTTTAACAGAAAGGTAGAAATCACTAAAAAGAATTAAACCAAAATTCTAGATGTTAAGAATATAATGAATGAAATAAAAGATGCATTAGAGGACATCAACATCATATTGAGAAACTAGAAGAAAGAACTTGTGAATTAGAAGACAGATCATTTGAAATTACCCTATCAAAAGAGAACAAAGTAAAAAGAATGAAAAAGAATTAAGAAATCCTATATGAACTATGAGATCCCATAAGAAAAACAATACACACATTATTGGAGTCCCAGAAGGAGAAGAAAAGAAGAAAGGGGCAGAAAGCTTGTTTAAAAAAATAATGGCTAAGAACTTTTCAAATCTAGGGAGAGATCTGAACATCTAAGTTCATGAAGCTCTTAGGTCTTCCCAAAGTTACAACATAGAATGATTTTCTCTAAGACCCATTATGGTAAACAGTACAAAATCAAAGACAAAGAGCAGATTTTAAAAGTAGCAAGAGAAAAAGAATGTCTTCACATACAAGAGAATCCTCATAAAGCTACTAGCACATTCCTAAGCAGAAACTTTGCAGGCCAGGGGAGAGTGGAATGATATATTCAAAGTTCTGAAAGATAAAACCCTGCCAACCAAGAAAACTTTAACTGGCAAAACCCTTCAGAAATGAAAGAGAGATAAAGACCATCTCAAACAATACATGAAGAAATTCATCACCACCAGACCTAACTTAAAGAAATGTGGAAAGGAGTTCTTTAAGCTGCAATAAAAAGATGTTAATTAGTATCATGAAAACATGTGAGAATATAAAACACACTGGTAAAAGTAGGCAATAGTCAATTTTAGACTACTTTAATGCTGTAATATGATAGAATATTAATCATCTCTAGTATAAACATTAAAGGATAAAAGATTAAAATATCTATAGCAATAATAATTTGTTAATAAATATATGATATTAAAAAGAGGTAAATTGAGACATCAAAAATTAAATGGGAGGGGAGTGAAACTGTAGAATTTTGCATGTGATTGACATTCAGTTGCTATAAATCTTAAAATAGACTGTTGTACCTACAAGGTATTTTATGTAAGCCTTATGGTAGCCACAAAGCAAAACCTACAGTCGATACACATAAAAGACAAATATATTAAGAAAATACTAACAGATCTAAGGGAGAAATAGACAACAATGCAATGAAAGTAAGGCACTTTAATACTCCACTTTCAAAAATGAATAGATCATTTAGACATAAAATTGATAAGGAACCATTGGAACTTTAGACCAGATAGATGGACCTAACGAATCTATACAGAACATTCCATTAAACAATAGCAGGATATACATACATGGAACACTTTTTGGAATAGATCATATGATAGATAGGTCACAAAACAAGTCTTAGCAAATTTAAGATGATTAAAATCATACCAAGTTACTTTTCTGACCAAAATGGAATAAAACTAGAAATAAGAAGAAACCTGTGAAAAGTAGGATATAAACAGAAATTTCTAGATATAATATGAATAAGTTCTAGGGATATAATGTATACCATGGTAACCATTGTTAACAATACTTTATAATACATTTGAAAATCACTAAAAGAGATCTTACATGTTCTCACCAGTCACACACACAAAAAGGTAATTATGTGAGGTAATGGAGGTGTTTACTAGCCTTATTTTGGTAATTATATCACAATATATGAATGTATCAATTATCACGCTATATACCTTAAACTTACACAATGACATATATCAATTATATCTCAATAAAACTGAAAGGGGATCATTGCTAGAAATTAAAGAAGATCTGAATAAATTGAAGTGCAGCTCATTTTCATGAGTTGGAAGACTTGATGTTGTTTAGATGGCAATACTCCTCAAATTCATCTACAGATTCAACTCAGTTCTTATAAAAATTCCAACTGGATGTTTTCACAGAAAATGATAACTGATTCTAAAATTTACATGGAAATACAAGGGACCCAGCACCGCCAAAATAATTTTTGGGGAAATAAAAGAGAGTTATAAGTCTCACATCTTCCAATTTAAAACAATACAAAGCTACTGTAGTCAATACTGTGTGGCACAGGCATGTGATTATATATATATATATATATATATATATATATATGCACACATATATATACATACATACATACATACACACACATACATACATATATTTATATATTGAGAATAAAATAGAGAATAGAATAGAAATAAAAATTAAGAGTCCAAAAATAAACCCATTATTTTGAAATAAACCCATTTCAACAAAGATTTCAAGACAATTAATTGAGAAAAAATCTTTTTATCAAGTGGTGTTTGGACAACTGGGTATATATGCAAAACTAAAGATGAATCTTTACCACACACTATATATAAAGTTAACTTAAAATGGATAGAATACCTAAATGTAAAATCTAAAACTATAAACTCAGAAAAAACAATGGTGTAAATCTTCATGATCTTGAATTAGGCAAGGGCTTCTTAGATTTGACATTTAAAAAACAAACTATCAAAGAAAACAGATAAAAGAGAGTTCATTAAAATGAAAAGAAATATTTTGTTACTAAGGATTATTATAAAAAAATAAAAATACAATCTAAAGAATGGCAGAAAATCGTTGCAAATTATATAAATGATAAGGGCCTAGTATCCAGAATACATAAAGAACCCTATAACTCAACAACAAAATGACAACTCAGTTTAAAAAATGTTCAAAGGGCTTTAATTAATATTTCTCTAAAGAAGATATACAAATAGCCAATAAGCACATAAAAATATGCTTAATATCATTAAGCATTAAAAAGTGCAAATCAAAACCAGAACGAAATTCTACTTTGTACACATTAAGATGCATATAAATAAAAAAGGAAGAATGATAATAAGTATTGATGAGGATGTGGAGAAATTAGAATTTTTGTATATTGTTAGTGAGAAAGTAAAATGTTGTAGCTGCATTGAGAAACAGTTTTGTAGGTTCTCAAAAAGTTAAATGTCTCTCACCATATGACCCAGAAATTCCACTGCTAGGTAAATAACCAAGAGAATTGCAGACACATGGTCACACAGAAATTTGTACATGAACATTCATAGAAACTTTTTACATAATAGTCAAAAAGTAAAAACAACCCAAATTTCTATCACTGGTGAATGAATAAACAAAATTCCATACCATTGAACATTATCCATAAAAAAGAATGAATTACTAACATATGCTACTGTCTCGTCCCGCGGGACCTAGTTATTCGCGTGGCCCGAGGGAGACTTCACCTGAAAGTGAAACGTGGGCGAGAGAAAGGAGTGGAGGCAAGACAGTATTCTGATCAAGCCTCAAAATTTTATTTTTCACAACCGCTTATATACAGAAAGAACAAAGGGGGGCAGGACTGCTGACGTAGGGAGGTACGTGGCACGATGTCATTTGTCGCACCAATGGCGTGATGCAAGTGGGGGTGGGTAGGGGTGGTGCCCTGAGTTGGCGCGTGCGGGCTTTTCGCGGTGCACCCCATTCATCAGGAAGTGGGGCGCCCGGTGGGCGCTGGCGTGCACTTCGCCTTGGCTCCCAACATGCTACAATGTGGATGGACCTTGAAAACATTTTGGTAAGTGAAAAAAGCCAGACAAAAAGGCTACATATTGTGTGATTTAATTTATATGAAATGTCTATAATAAATTCATAGAGTCAGAAAGTAGATTATTGGTTGCTAAGGGGATTGGGCAGGGAAGAGAAATGAGCAGTGACTACTTGTGGGTACAAAGTTTCTTTAGGGGTGATGAATACATTCTGGAATGAGATAGCGGTGATAGTTGTATAATTTGCGAATCCACTAAAAACCACTAAATTATACTTAAAAAAGTAAAATTTATGGAGCATGAATTACATGCCAATTTCAAAAGAGGAAAGATAATGTTGAAGAATTTTTTAAAATGTAGGGTACTAAGAGAACAATAAATAAATAGATCTTTCTAGAAAGAAATACAAATCTATATGGAAGCTTAATATTTGTTAAATATTACATTATAAATTAATGGAGAAAGAAAAATTTTCAATATGTTCAAAATGTTCAGAAAAAATGACTTTTTATATGGAAGACAATAAAGTTGAAATCCCCCTTTCAGCATATAAATAAAGCCCAGTTGGATCTCAATGTAGGTAAAACTGTGAAGTACTAGAATAAAGTTTAGAAAAATATTTGTATAGCTTGAGTAAAAAGTTGACTCTCTTAACTGAACAAGTTAAAAGATATAGAGGAAACAATCATTGATTTCATAATACAACATTTAAGTGTCCAGCAATAAGTGTTATATTCAATATCAAGAAAAATATCTATAGCTGACATACCAAAGTATTGCTATCTTTAATACAAAGTTGAAGAAAAATAAAGAGAAAAAGGATGTGAAAAACTATTCATAAAGTAGAACTTGTAAACAGCCAATGAATCTGGGTACTGGAAACATGCAGTGTTGTAGGCTAGAAAAATTATTTGTTTAAGGGTGTGTTTCTTCTGTTTTTCATCATGCATTGTTGTCTTTATGACTCTGCTGCTTATAGTCCTGTCTGTCTAGATATATCTTCCCAGTCACTTTCTCTTTGAGATGGTCTTACTTTCTACCCAGCTCTGTTTAGGAAATTTTTGCCTCATCCTAATTAGAAACTTTCATACTTCCTGAGTCCGGCCGAGAGAGTTTATTTATAATAATGTGTTACCTTCCTTGCTGGGGTTTAGAGAATTAGGGAATGTATTAGTATGCCCAGGTTGCTGTAACAGAATACTATATGTAGCCTGGAAGGCTTAAATATTAGCAATTTATTTTCTAACCAATCTGGAGGCTAGAAGTTCCAGACCAGGTCCTGTACAATGGGTTTCTGATGAGATCTATTCCTGGCTTGCAGATACCACCTTCTCTCTATGTCCTCACATGGCCTTTCCTACATGTGTGCAGGAGTGGAGAAAGCAAGCAAACACTCTGGTGTCTCTCGCTATAAGGACCCTAATCCTATTGAGTCAGAGCTCCACCCTTATAAACTCATTTAATGTTCATTAATTTTTTAGAGTTCCCATCTCTGAATATAGCTACACTGGGGGTTAAGGTTTTTAAATATGAATTTTTGGGGGATGTGATTGTTCAGTCCATAACAGGGTCTTCTGGGATAGTTCTGTTTTATATTTCCTGTGCCTTTGATGAAGCAATGAATCTAGGGTACCTGATTATAAATGGGAGAAATAAAAAGGGAAATCAGACAAAAATATCTCAAAAATACTATTCCAACATATTTGGAATAGCAAAAATGTAAAATCAATTTGAAAAATAGTAAATGCATTGTGACAAACTCATATTGCAGACCATTATGATGATGTTAAAAAGCATGAAGTAATGAGGTGAAGGGTTAAAGGAGTACAAATTGTAGTTGATAGATGGGCACAGAGACGGGAATGCAGTCAGCATTAAGGGAGGGAGCAACCGGAGAGATTGTTTTATAAACTTTATAGATGTCTAATCAATGTACTGTATACTTGAAACTAATTTAAATAAATAATAAATAAATAAATAAAGCATGAAGTAGATGAGATTTCCATTAAAAGTTATATCAAAATCTGTATATTGGTGCAGAGATATACAAGCAAAGAAAGGGTACAGAAAAGAGGTACTGGTGCCAGGAAGCGGTGTTGGTGGTGTGTGATGGAGACTAATAATGCGTCTTTTAAAACATCTAGGCCTTTTTAATTGTTACAATGCAAATCTGTTCAGCTTGTAATTTGAATGACTAAAAAATTTTTTTTAAAAGAATATTTATTAAAAAATATTGACCTCAAAAAAAAAAAAACTGAGTGCTATCTGAGACTGACACTGGATGGTCACCCTGTCACCCTCATGACTGGCAACAACTCAGGTGACTATCACCATCTGAGCTTGGGCCTCACCTTTTTAGTCCAGAAACTAGATCTCTCTTTTTTTTTTATCCACATAGGTACAAAACAGGAAGACTTGACTAGAACACTAACTTATGATACGCAATGGAGAGAAAATGTCCTCAATTATTGAGATACATATTTGTGTGAGCTCAGCCCCCCATATATTTCCCCTCATATGCTAAAGCATACTTTTAAAGCACCATCAAGGTGAATGACAACTTTTTCTCAAACACCTGGGCTGCTCAGCAAATACCAAAAGGAACTTAATCCTGCTAGAAATTAAAATGCTCACCTGTGGCAATATTTTGACATATCGGTGCAGCCATGTTGCAAAATGACAGCAACAGCCTTGCTTTTCAGAGGTGACATGGCCCTGAAATACAGTGTTGCCTTACTCTGCCTGGAATCAGGCTTCATTGCTCTCAACCATGCACCATGCACTCCCTCCACTGCTGGTGCCCCTGGTCTCTCTTTCTATGGTAGCTTCTTCAGCATCTGAGCTAACTTTTAAGAGCTGTTGGTATCTATCTCAAGGTCCCTATAATGATTCCGATCAGAAATCTTTCACCTTTGTAGTATCTAATATGGTAGCTACTAGCCATGTGTGCCTATTTAAATTAGAATGAAAAAATTAAAAGTTTATGTCTTCAGTTGCATGAGGCACAGCTGAAGTGCTCATTGCCCCCATGGGGCTAGTAGCTACTAGAGATGAAGTGAAGTGTGTACACTTCAGTTGGACATTGTAGAAAGCCTTCCCCTATTGCATAGTATTTCAGAAGAATCTTCCATTCGATGTCTTGTGCTATATGGGAACAGTTGTCATTCAGAACTTTATCTCTGGGGTCTTGCTCCGAATTTGCGTATGGAACATGTTTATGTCACCAAATGAATGAATGCATGAAATAATTAAATGAATGGTCACTGCTATTAATGATGATTTTTTTTTGGTCTCCCTGAATTAATGAGTTAATTCACAAATTACTTCTTATATCCACTATCAACCTCAAGAATAAAATAATCCATTAATTTACCAGCAAAATGAGTTTGAGAATAGGAGAGAATTGCAATTCAGGATAAGCAAACTATGGCGAACCATCGGCAAGTCTGAAGAGACAAAAGTAAGATTAGCTTTTATTAGATTTTAGAAGAAAATTAGGCATAGTTGTTTTGAAAATTAGATCATTGGAGAAGAACAAGAATTCGAGGTCAGTTGTAGTAGTTTTTCATTAGCTACAAGCAGTGGTTAGTATGTTGTTACTGGGGCAGGGAGGCATCTTTCTTGTTTTAAAAGCAGATGAAATTCCTGTGTAAAAAATGTTCTTCCCTTTGAAATGACTCTTATCCTTTTTCTTCCTGTTGGTTACCTAGGCTACAAGGAGTGGTACATGAGTGAAAGCTCCCCCTTCAGGGCCTCCCCAACTTCATCTTAAATGAGGTTTCCTTTGTTTCATTTCACTTCATGTCTTAGGTTTATGCTTCTTCAGAAACTTCTGCCTGGTCTGATCCTGGACACTGAGTTAGTTACTCGTGTCACAACATCATTCTGTTCTCTTATGGTGGCACTTTCCATATTTTAGTAACTCTTTGCCTTTTGGTCTCTCCCCTAAAGAGAAAGTTCCTTGAGGGGTAGACCCTTAACTTCTTTTCTCTGTTAAAATTTTATCTTTATCTCTTTATCTTCACAACCTTAGAAAGTGACTAGAAAATGAACTGAGCAATTGAAGAAATCTCTTTGCCCTTTAAGATTCACTTCTAGGCTACTTAGAATGGAGTTTGAAAGTGCTTAACTGCCTTTCAGATTTTTTCTTAGAACTGTACAAAAACCATACAGTTAAGAGAAACAGAAAATGTGTGCCTAAAACCTACTATAACCTCAGGCTGTTCTTTGGTTCTCTTTAGCATGTTAAGGCAGCAAAACTTAATCAAGACCAAATTGAAACAGGAAGTAGTTATGAGCTACATCCTCCCAAGCATCAGTGAAATCTTTGGCTACTTTCCTTTCTATTATGTGCTCTCCATTCCCCAATACCCCACACCACTCTGTTACTGTGTAAAGATCAAACATCTGAATTAAAACGCACCCCCCCCAAAGTCAGAAAGTAACAATATTATGTAGACTTCTAGAGGTTGTTCCCCAAATTGCTTTTTTTAAAAAGAAAAAAATGAACTTAGCAATGCAATTTAATTGAGAGTTACTCTAAACCAGTGGTTCTGATTTGATAGCACAAATAGAAATCACCTGTAGCATTTGTTGAACCTCAGTGGATGGGGATGAGGAGGGCGAGGGGGCTGGGCATGTAAGTTTCTATTGATCAACGCATATGTGGACTGCAAAATCTCTCCAAAACTAGGGTTGCTTTTCCTCTATCATCTTACATAGAAAAAGATATAATTTTCAGTTCATGTTTCTTACATGGTTCAGTAATATGTGTAAGAAAAATCCAGCTGTTTAAATCAGATCATACTAGCAAAAATTTGGGGTACTTCAAATTTTGGCCAGCTCAGTGACTCTTCACTGCATAAAATCTCTTGGTTTTTAACCGTCCTTGGAGGAGTTGCATACTGTGGTGGCATTGTTCTAATAGTTTGGATTTGTAATTTATAGGCGCTTAAAGAAAGCTTGTCTATATCTGTCACCGGGTTGTGCCTCCACATCGTTAGTTAAATTTTAAACTTCTGACCTTCTTGTATTTGCTCCAACATTGAGACCTTCCCAAGCGAGATTTTGACGAACTTTTCTTCATTGGCATACTAAAATTTACACCCAGGGGTAGAGATTTAATGTTAAAATGAGAGATGTGATGTATGGCTGGGAATGTTCCAAGCATGTTTGGGAACTGTGCATGCTTCCTTGTAAATCCGAGCACTCTCCACCCTATCTGGAGAATCTTCATCCAGTCTCCAAATGGCCTACCTCCCCCAACCTGTAAGACTTTCCTGATTCCTCAGCATGGGCTCATCCTTCTCCATTTCTCGGCCGAACAATAAAGTTTCTAATCTACTTTACTGAATACAGTCTGCTCCTGTTAGTGTGAGTGACACTGGCAAAATCACCACGATTTGGGGTCTCTGACCCGCAGAGTTGGTGATATTTCTACTTAGCATATGGCTTCATATACTGGCTGCAAAAGCATTTTCAGGATCAGCATTCCACTCTAAGGATTTAATGAATAAATAGCACTGTAGCCACTTTAGACCTGTTTATTCACTCTGGGGAGCTTTTTTGTTTTGTCTTTTTTTTTTTTTTTTTTTTTTACTCAAATCTCAGAGGAGTTTGGCTTTGGCTTTTGCATGAAAAGCTTATAGACTTCCTCCTGAATCAGTTCTATTTCCCCGAATATTTGAGGTTTGCATTGTTCACTCTCTCCTTTATATTCCCAATGAAAGAGAATGTCCTGAGGAGAATCTGTGCTTGGCTGTTATCTGCAGTAGCTGAGTCAGAAAATTACTGGGATCCTGGAACATCGAAGGACATTTGAGAGAATGAATCAAGGGAAAGACCTTGACTACAGATTGTCCAAGAGGCAGCTAGGTGTCATGTCCTAAAACCTGATTCGTGAAAAATTATTTTCATTTAAAGTGAGATCAATACCCAGGCATATGATGTCAAATTCCATTTATTACTTTCTCTGTAAAATAATCAGGATAACCTGATCTCCATTTCTACAAAGAATGAAAAGAATAAACCTTATCCGAGTGATTTAGCTTCACCCATTCTAAACACAAAATAAAACTGCAGCTTTAGAAACCATTTTGAGTTACTTGAAAACTTTCATTTCCTAGGTCTAAATGCAGTTTAAAAGCAAAGAACTGCTCAATGTATCCTTGAGCAAAAGAAAAATGTGAATATAAAATAACACTATATAGAAAGCCCTCCATTTCAAGGCAGTCTCTTTGATGTGGCCTAAATGTTCCAGCTTCAGGGGCCCCACTAATCTAATGCAAGAAAACATCATCAGTTCAATTAAAATGTAAATGTTTATAAAATCTATTCCTTTCCTGTGTAACAAACACTCAAATATTATATATTTTTTCTTCTTCTCTCCTCTTGATTTTTGGTATGAGTTGTTCTAGTTGAGAAGTTTTTAACTAACAAAGAAAACAACCAGGCTGCCAGCTATCATTTCCATATCATTTACCTTGGATGGTCACTTTTTGTAATGTGTTTTATAAGAGAATGACTAAGATTTCTGTCAGCTTTCACAGAGTAGCTTGTTATTTGTCAATCAGACCTGTGAACCTTATCACAAAATAAAACTACAAATGCTAAATAAAATATAAATTTAAAAAAGCACAGTCGTTTGAAAGTATTAGTGGGAAATCAAAGAAACCAGGCCTTGTGGGTCGAAGTCAAGGAAATACATGGAGATGATATTTTGTTCTACTTTTTCTTTTAAGACAATTACTGGCTCCTAAGCAGCATAGATCACAGTGGCTGAGCAGAAAGTGGCTCAATTTTGCCAGTATCAGAGGCCTTAGAAGAAAATAATGGGAGTTTAGAGTTATAAAGGCAGCCAGGACTTAAAGGACCGAGATCCTGAACAAAATTGAATCCCAGAGAAGTTGTTTTTCCCTTGAACCATTTTATACAACTCTTTGAGAGACTGCAAACAGAAAAGATGCTTGGCAACTTGGTTTATGAAGACTGTCTTAACCTGACACCAAAACTTAAGGACAGTATAAGAAAGTAAACAAAATATTAACTATACATAAAGCAGATAATTCATCAGGAGAAAGTTAGAATTATTCCAATCATTAAAATTTGATTTATCATTTGAATATCAATTAATATAATCTATTATATTTTTGGGACAAAAGAGAAATAAATAACAATTTCAGTTGATTCACAAAAAGCATTCGATAAAATTTAACATCTGCTCATAATGAATACTTTTAGAAACCTTTTATTAGAAAACAACTACCTTAATGTGATAAAGGGTTATTTATAAAAAATACATATAGAAAATATCGTCTTCAATGGTTTTGTATTAAAAACATTTCTTTCATATCATAACTAAGGTTTTGAGCCAATGCAATTAGGAAGAAAAAATTTAAAGTTATTAAGATTGGAAAGGAAGAAATAAAAGCATTATTTTTCTCATAAAGAATGATTATGTACATAGAAAATACATTTAAAGTCTACAGATAATTGATAGAATTAATAAGCAAATTTAGCATAGACTATAAGGTGAATACAGAAAAATAGAGTATTTCTATATACTAGCAGCATCTATAAAATAAAAAGTTTAAAATGTATACTGTTCATAATAATATCAAAATAAAAATAGTTGAACTAAATCTGGTGAGAGAATAAATTGATCTAACACTCTGGAGGACTGTTTGGTGCTATCTGCTAAAGCTCACATAACATACATACCCTCAGACCTAGAACTCTGCCCCTATGTAAATATCCCACTAATGCATGTGCAGAATGTACATCACATCATTGTTTGTAATAACCCATTGACCTCTACATGAAGACTTTTCTTGGCTATACCAGGATCAGAAAAGAATGCATTCTCATTCACATATAATTGACCTAAAATCTTACTAAGTTGGATAATTGGGCTTGGTGGGTAAATATAGGTAAAAAAAAATAGTAGTATTTCCTTTTTAACTGTCTTTAAAGATGAATGTTGTTTGCCCAGAAACATGACGAAGAATCAATCTGTATGGAATAGTAATCGACATTGAGGAACAAAACTAAATAAATGAGCATCTATTCTCTAGTTTTCAGTCACTTGGTATATTTTGTATTTTATACTCTTTTTAATCTTCAAGCATTTGAACTTCCAAGTTATCAGTTTAAGTAGTGTGCTTTTTTTATTCTTTCATTCTTTTTGTTGCTGCAAAGATCATGTTTAAACCTAGGAAGCCATAGTCCTTTGGAACTCTCTCCGTGTGATTGTAATATTGAATAGCTTTACATGAATGAAATAGAAATAAGATAAGCAGCAAATACTCTGTTAAACATAAAGAGATGCAGTGCCCTATAAAAAATAATCAGAAGACCTTAGAGGAAATTAAAACGCAAAATAAAACATTTTTCATTTATTGATAATTTCTCAGTTCTTTTGTGCTACAAGTATTTGCAAAAAATTTCCATAAGTAAGCATGATTTCCTAAAAGCGTGATTAGTGTCATATTCGTGTAATTTTTCTATTAGTATATTTTTATGTAAATATGGTGGCATGAGCTGGGAAGCAGATTATAAGGACATTATTATTGTTGTTACTTCTGCTGCTGCAGCTGTTATTATTATTCGTTTTTTAAAGACAAATTATGATTTTCCTGGTCTCAGAGAGAAAGTGATGGCTGTACTCTGCTTGAATTCTTTCCCAGACAAACAGAGAGAACGATGATTAAATAAGCACATCTAGGTCACATTATCTGAGTTACTTTATAATTCTCTCCTGCTGACGGGAGTCGTTTAGGCTGTATTCACATGTGCTGAGGAGAGATGAGATGAAATGAAGATTTGTTCCATTCCATCTGCCCTAGACTCTTGATGGAAACACAGCCCTTGGCTCACTTAGTGAGTTTCAGCTAATGAGACACATGTTTGTCTGATTGACTAAACATCAGAAAAATCTTCAGATATCTAGCTTATCTGAATATTATTATTCAAAATAATAATGTTATAATGGTTTATATGTTTTGAGCTCATAATGCATTCTTTTTATATAATGATCTCATTAGACTGTTACATTCTTGAGGAAAGAGATCATATCATGCACATTTTGGCTTCCCAATACCTAATATGGTTTCTTTTCTTCCTAAAAGTAAACACCATCCTGGATTTTTAACCCTAAGGTTTTGTCCAATTTTGAACTTTACATAATTGGAATCATATGATATGTACTCATCTGAGTCCACTTTTTCTCACTCAGTATTTAATTTTTGAGAATCACCCATGTTGTTTCATGTAACAAGAGTTTGTTCATTTTTATGACTGTTGAAGTCTCCTGTTGCATGAATACATAGCTATTGTGAATTGCGGTGCCATGAGCATTTCCACACCAGTCTCTTGGTGTACATGCAGACAGATTTTTATTGAGTGTGTGCCCAGGTGACAGGGATTGTTGGATCACAGGTTATGTTTCTGTTCAAATCTTGAAGATGGAGCTATGCATTTCCAAAGGTGGCAGACCAACTTATGCTCCCAGCAGCAGGGAATTAGAGTTCCCCTGGCTCCGTATCTTTGTGAACCCTTGGTAGATCAGACCTTTTAACTTGATCCTATAAGATCAATGATTATTACTATCACCCTTGCTTTACAAATGGAGGAACGGATACCTATAGAGAAAAATTAACTTGCTCAAAATTATACAGCTGGCGAGAGGCAGAGCCAGATGGAAATGAACAATCTAACTTCAGAGCCTGTTCTCTTATCGACTGTATCATGTTTCCTTTGAAAAAAGTTAGGGCCCCAAATTTAGTAAATGACAGGACAGAATTCATGTGCATGTGACCAGTGCAGTCATGGAGGACTCCAAGCTCAAAAGGAGGACTTGTGCTTGAGACACAATGCTGTGCAGTTATCATGAAGTTCTTAATAATTTTAATTTCAGATTTGTGTTTTGTAAGTGAAGACCGATGGAATAACGTAGCATGCTCTGGGGACTTGGAACCTCTGTGCTGCCCTGGGATGGGTTCTCTGCCACCTGCCCTTGGCCCTGCCCGGTGAGCACAGCTGCCCTCCACGCTAGGGGCACTGGACACATGAAGGATGGGTTCAGACCCTGTGCTCTAAGTCATGAGATGGGCTCTACACTTGTGAAGGTCTCTATGTACCTTGTTAGTTCCTCCTGTACAATCTACATGACATGAAAACCACCATGACAAGTGAAGAGACACCACTGAAGAAAAGTCTCTTTCCCCAACTTTTCTGCTACGTAAACAGGGGACATCACATTAGCATTTTGCCCCAGGACTAGTCCTGGGAGATGTTATTTGGTGTATTGTTTGTTGAGATCACACTTCCTTTTTTTAATCATTTATATCTTAAGCATCATTTAAATACATTTTTCTATCTAATCTTCAAAATACACACTGCTTTCATAGCTCCTACATACAATTTTTACTTTATTGTGGAAGTGTACAGTTTACTGAGCATATATATTGACTCATTTCTGCTACACATATTGACTTAATTTTGCATCCTGAGTCTGAGAGGGCTATGGAGGAAATAAAATCCCTTTTATGCAGAGAAATAAGTGAGTAACTCCTGGTTTCACAATGAATAAGAGGCTAAACTGGGGCTCGAACATAGGTGTTCCAATTACAAGAACAGTTTTCTTTCCATTAAATCACAACTCACTTTTTAGAAGGCATCATTTTGGATGTCAGAGGACATTTTTACATCTGATATTGGCTGTGGGATTTCCACATGGCTTTTTTAGGGTAGTTGCTTATTAAGTATAAGCTTGACTAACATGTTTTATTCACGTGGCACTTTGGTGCCAGTTTTACAATGTTTTCAGCCACAAGCTAAGAAACAAGTAGCTGAAAGTGGGTAATTAGGACTGTACTGGGAGTATTCAAAGTGGGTGGAATGTCCTTAAAATGTGAACATCTGGTTGTTATACTTAGTGAGCAATAAATGATGAAAGCATTGCTGACACAGGTTAGCAGAAATATGTTCCAAAGCTCCAGTTGATGTGATTTTTGTTTTTAAAAGGCCTGATGATAAAAACATAAAAGTAATCTCAAATGTGACGAATCCACATGACTTGCCTCCCCCTTGTCAATTCTTCCCTTTTAGTATTCTGCACCGTATATTGAAATGTTTGCTTAGTGAAATGGTGTATGCCATCATTGCTGGGTCTACAGTCTCCCCAGTGTATATCCAAAGATTCTTCCTTAGTATATATCACTTAGAAGTTGTTTCAAATACACACTGAGAACACAGAGTTGAGATTGCTTTTCTTTTCGTGGCGCTGCCTTTTTTCTAGTTTTTCATGCTTATGACCTCAATTTACTTATAAAGACAATTTCCAGTGGACTCAGTAAGTTTGATTTCATTTGCTTGTTCCCACCCCCCTTTCTTATTTTATTATAGTTAAGAGATGCTAAAAAGGCTCTCAGCAAACAGAGAATTGATGAATTAGGAATCAAGTCTGGTGTGAGGTCAAAGCAGCCCGGTTGTTAATAGAAGAGTACCTTGGGCTGTTACTGTAATGCCTTTCTGTGAATCAAGGATTTTTGCGGTCATAGGTGTACACTGAGATAAAAAACAGAGATTCACCTGTCTTCTTACCTCCCTGCAGCTGATGCATATTGTGTATACCTCTATTAAAGCTTTATGTTAAGGAATTTAGGAGAAAATCTTCTAGGCAAAATTAATACAATCTGTGTAAAAAGTTGTCAAATTGCTCGGATCCCTAACACTTGCTCCTGATGTTCGCAGAGGCCTTGTGACATACATCTGCCCAAGCTGGCCCAGGCCCCACGGAGGGGCCAGGTGCTCCCCCAACGGCTCTCCTCCTTCAGTCAGGTCTTCTGTAAGTGCTCTCCTGCCAGTCGGTCTAGAGATCCAAGCTCAGTTCTGCTGCCACTGTCACATCCTTAGGTCTGCACTTGTCTCTCTGATTGTATGAGAGGTTCTGTCCATGTCAAGGACCATTAGCATTAGTGTAAAATAAGGGCGGGGTGGGGGGAGGTTAGTTCCTATCCTTTGGAAGTAAACTGTCTTTGATTATAATAAGCAGTTTAATTTACTCAGATGTATAGCAATGCTGCCTTATTCCTCCAACTCTTGGGTCTCCGAGGCTAGCCCTCTCCATAAGCCACCTGTTCCCGCAGCAACTCTGATCACCCTGTGGGAAGCATGGAGACTTCTGCACCTCCTGCAGGAAAACCCAGGCCTGGACTTCTTCTTCTTCTTTTTTTTTTTTTTTAGCCCACATACTCGAACATCTCTTGCCAAAGCTGCTCTGCTCACTTGCCAAGAGAGAGACTTCTCTGAGGAACTGTCACCTTCCCAGGTGACACTTGGGACACAGGGGTTGAGTGTGTTCTCAGAGTCCTGATTACTGGGCTTTGTTTTTTGACTTGTCATAGAACTTATGGTCCTGAAGGGATGATCGGGACTTTGGGACTGGCGCCCCAACACCCCTTTTTATCCCTGGCTTCACTTCAGATGGTCTGGCTATCTTGTCTCCCTTTTTTCCTTTCTCATTTAGAGTAATAAAGGCAGAAGGAAATCAGGAAAAGGGAAAAGATTACCAAGGTGAGGTAAAGACTTTAGGACATGTTTCAAAATATATCTCTGTTACTTGTCCTATTTAAAAACAAATTATTCTCTGGTTTCTTGAACTAACAATGAAGTAGGTGACAGTGTTCTCCAGCTTTTATTAAAGTAACTGGTGAAACACCACAGTCTCTCTCACCTCCACCAGCTCCCTGTCCCTTCTACCCTATGTTCTCCCCTGTAGCAAAACCTCAATTATGGTTAACCACTTTTTGAGATGACAGACCCAATGAATCCTGACAAATATACCCTAGTTGCTAATTAGCAGATTACTCTGAGTTGAGAAAACATACAATTACATATGACATTTATTCTTTAATCTTCTAACAAAATTAAATATAAAAGTGGGGTTATTTTGGAGGACCTTTACAAAGAGAATTGTTTTTATCAGTTCTAATTAGGCTTATGCATGATTTATTTTCCTCTTCTTTGTTACCAGTAGCTTCTGAGGGTCCTGACTCAAGTAGCGTAGAGGAAATGTTCTGCAGCCACATGTCCTGCTTCTGAGTCTACAGACGTCCAAGCAGCAAAAATTTGATGGAGGATAAGTTAAAATTTTTTCTCAAGAAAAAAAAATGTTCCTCAGAGAAAGTGCAAATTAATCATGTAACTAAGGAGAGAATATACTGTTTAAATGTCCAAGAGAACAGGTTCTTTTATACTGTATCTCAGAATCTGCCACTCATATGCACATAATTGATGTGTCTATTTCACTCCTCACTGTAATAAAATAGTCCACTAATGCACTGTTTTAGGCAATATTGTGGACATATGCTATCTTGTTCAGTTTGGGCTGCTATAACAGAATACCACAGACTGGGTGGCTCATAAACAGCAGAAACTTTATTTCTGGAGGCCAATGTAAGAACGAGAAGTCCAAGTTCAAGGCAAAGGTAGATTCATAGATGGCAGTCTTCTTGTAAAATCCTTACATAGTGAAAGGGAGCCTGGAGCAATCTGGAGTTTCTTTGATAAGAACATTAATCCCATTCATGAGGGTTTCACCCCCACAACCTAATCACCTCCAAAAGGCCAATGTCCAAATACCATCATATTAGGGATCGAATTATAACATCTTAATCTTGGGGGGAAGCACTCAGTCTATATGCTATGGTGGGATGTGTCTGGACTTTAGAAATGCAGAATTCTCCATTCAAATGTTTGCTCACCATGTAGTAGATGTGTGACCTTTCATAAAACTCTTAATTTTCCTGTGCCTTAACTTCTTTCTTTTTATTTTTTATTGTGTTCACTTAATTAACATAAGATTTACCCTTTTAACAGAATTTTAAGTGCACAATACAGTTATTGTAATCTATGGGCACATGGTTGTAATGCAGATCTCTAGAATTTATTCATCTTGCATAACTGAAATTTTATGCACGTTGATTAACAACTCTTCATTTTCCCCTCTCCCCAGCCTCTGGCGATCTCCATTCTATTCTTTGCCTCTGTGGGTATGACTATTTTAGATATCTCATGTACGTGGAATCATGCAGTATTTGTCCTTCTATAAATGGCTTATTTCACTTACAATAATGTCCTCAAAGGTTCGTCTGCATTGTCGCACATTGCCAGATTTCCTTTTATTGAGGCTGAAAAATATCTTTATCTGTTTATCCATCAGTGGGTATCTAGGAAGTTTTCACATCTGGTATACAGTGAATAGAGTTGCAATGAATGTGAATCCCCAAGAAAAGCTACAACTACAGATTAAAGACAATTCATAACGTGCTTCAGAGAAAAAGCAAGCACACACAGATGAAAGCAAAGCAAAACGAACCAAACAATAGCACAAACCTCAAGAAACTATAACGATTTTAGCACTTAAAAGTAAAAAAGGCATTTATTTAATTCTGTATTTAATTTTTGATAGTTTTGTAACAAACATTATGTAAAATTTTACTTGGATTCCATGTGACAAGAAGGGAAGCTGAAAGAAAAATTAAGTTTCATAACTAAATATTTCTTTCCTGAAAACAAATGGAAATCTTAAGTTTTCAGTCCACACATTCTTAGCACACGTTCTAGAAGACCCAAGGCCATTGAGTATGGAAATAACTGTCTTCCTCAGTAAGCTACAGCTTTCATTTGGGTAAAATGACTTATCCTAACTTTCTGTCATCTGCTGAATCAGTTATGACTTGAATGTTTGCTGACAGTTAAAACACATTGGACAATAAATTGGAAAGTGTACTAGACTTTCATACAATGATGTCTATCCAGTGAGAAAAGGCCTTTCAGGTTTTGTCTGAAAGCAGACAAAAATTAACACATACCAGAATCATATCTAACAAACATATCTAGAAGTCCTAAAACCCTGATTTTTAGTCACCGGATGAAAACCATACCTGGTGCTTTTTTCTCCCTTTCCCTCAACCTCTCCTCCTCTTTCTTCTTTTGTATTTTCCCTAATCTTATGTGTGCCCTCCAATATCATCTTGATTTTCTTTCTTTTTTTTAAAGTTACTTGAATAAATAGAAACTCATTCTTCTTTCTGAAGCAGGCAAAGTGGGGAAAGTGGGAAGAAATGATCTTTCTTTTACTTATCCTTTTTTTCTCCCTCTCTCTTTGGTCCTCCTGGTCTCTCTAATTTGGATCTATAGTGATTTGGAGATGAAAGCAGAGAAAGAAAAAGGATACACAAAGAAGAAACTTCAGGTATCATTTTCTCAGAGAGCACTCTAAATGGCTGCCATGTTTCACTGAGTTGAAATGTCATTGTAACAGGCATTGTTGACACCTTACTCACATACCTATCACCCCTGAATATCCCTAAAGCTGCAGTGGATGATTATGGTATGTTGGCAGCTTTCTACTTCAAGCTCAAAGTATATTTTCTCTGACCAAGGGCTTCTTCCTCCTTTCCTTTCTCCTTCTGTCTTTCCCACTCTCCTTTCTTCATTTTATCTAGCAAATTCTGAAGCTCCCAACCTGGAGAGTGGGAAGAGTTGTCAGAGGATGCAGTAAAGCCCACTGGGATCCCGGCTGAAGAATATTCCATAAGGACTGGGTGGTCCCCAGGAGACTGAGACTCAGTTTTTCAGAGAGTTAATCATACATAGTTTATTCACATTTTTCTTTCTTTTACTCATTACCCACTTATTTTTTTGTGTTACCTGGGGCTACCTCCTAACTACCTGGCCCCAAGTCCTTTGATAAGGGTCTGCTCCAGGAGAACACATGTTGAGATGATCACTGTACCAATTATCACTGAAGACAAAGGGGTTTAGAAACATTTCATTATGAACAAAATCCATGCACATTGCATTCGTACATATATTTTAATGGGGTTTTCTAATAGTATGTCACGTTTATATAGTGCTTTGTGGTTACCTACAAGCTTTCAGAAATGTCATTTAATTTGGTCTTTAGAGGTTAGCAGTACATGCCATGATTATTTACATTTTACATATAAGCAAAGAGGTTCAGAGAAGATAAACGACTTGCATAAAATCACAGAGAAGATCTGGGGAGAAAATCTAAGTTTCTTTTTACTATGTGACCATATGTGTAAAACGTTATTCTATAGTTAGGGCATTTGTCTTTTATTGTTAAATTTGTGGAAAAAGAATTTTACTAATTTAGTTTAATTGGGCCTGTTGTCTTGATTTTTGTTGTTGTTTCTGGTTGTAAGCCTCCAAAATGGTAATACATTTGTTTCCTGCTTTTCCCAGTGGGAAATATAAGTGTATCATTTAATTTTATAAATTACAGTTATGGTGCATGCCTATTACATCCAGCGAGTAATTAATCCAAAGGTGAGTTGCATGATCCCTGGAAATAGTTCATTAATTGGAATACTGTTACATAGTTGTGTGATGACTCTTCTCTCTTGTTCTCAAAGCAGCCCTCCAGGAGAGATGGGATGGGGGTGGATGCGGTGGGAGTTGGAGAGAAAAGACGAGTTATGCTTAGCAAAAAAAGCAAACCTGGGGTGATTCATTTCAGATTGCCTATGAAAACTGTCATCTCACGAGAAAGCTTATTCTCATAAGACTTCCCAGCCCACTCTTCAGGATATTAAAGAAAAATTCCTTTAAGATAAACACTTCATCTTTGAATAAAGCATGGCACTTAATCTTACTGAAAAGACTAATTCATCAGGTTTGCAATTCTTACTGATGCAGCCTTATGTTAATACTACAATGAAATTTTCAATACTTTCCAAACGATTAGGAGATAAAATTCGATATGCAGGTGGAAGTGCATATTTCTTGCATTCTGGATGTTAGTGTGTTTATAATTCTAGGTTTTAACCCTAGCTTTATATGAGTGTAAAGCTCAACTAAATCTGTCAAGTTTTTATAATGCTGTCTGGTTTAAACGTAACTTTAGAAACCTTTGAAAATAAATGGAGTCACTGATGACAGCATTTCCAAAATGAAGAGGAGTTTTATCCCTAAACTTCTAGTGTATTTAACTTCCTGGTTTGATTTCAGTTGCAGTTTGAGTTTTTTAGTGAGAAGCTATGATATAAGCCACAGGGAATATAAAAGTAAATTTAAAGTTTGCTCCAAAAAGGAGCAAAACTCAAATAACTCAATCTCTTTATTATAGAGAACTTGTCTTATATCTGGATTCTTGTAAATTTTTGTTGAAATCTTTCTAGGATATATTTTCGTTTTCCTTTCACAGCTCTTGAGGGCTATCTGCACATTTTTTAACAAAAATATTTATTTATTTCTATTATTACTTTTTAGCTTTTTAAAAATTGAGCTGTAATTGAAATATATCAGCTTCAGATATACAACTGAATTATTTGATATTTGTATATATTACGAAATGATTACCATAATAAATCTAGTTATAATCTGTTACTGTACATAGTTACACAATTTTTTTCTTGTGATGAGAGCTTTTAAGATCAATTCTCTTAGCAACTTTTAAATATGCAATACAATATTGTTAACTATAGTTAACATGCTGTATATTACAGAAACTATTTATTTTATAACTAGGTTATACCTGTACTTTTTGTCTCTTACTTCATGTCTATTATTATAATCAAATGAGGAGCAACTCCTCTTTCTGTTTCTCAGCATTTGATTCCTACAAGATCTCATTTTATTTTCAAATTATCATGTTTGTGGAAAATAATAAAAAACATTGTTGTCAATTTCTAGCTCTGGCTGACTTTTGATATCAACCCACCTAAAAATGTGGTGAATTGCATAAGCATACAGATGATTCAAACACTTCCATTAATATATGTGGGTAGTTGAGTCAAACATTTACTTTCTATTTTACTAATCCAGATAATTACTTAATTTCTAAAATTAATTTTGCATGACTAGAATTAAACTTTGTGAAGAAAATGTAAACATTCCCTTTCGGCTCTTGTATATGCTATGGGTCACTGTTGTATTTTCTTCAGGATTCAAATATAGGTTGTGTTAATTCAGTTTCAAAGGAAGATAATTCTAAAATCTGGGCTGCTGGGTTTGGAGTTATTTTCATTTTTGTATATTCAGCATTTCATTCTGAACTTCTGTTGTAGAAAAATCAAACCAGTAAGAAACTGGACACCACTCTGAGAGTTGGAGAACTCAGGATTATTACACTGGTGGTCCCAGAAGAACTAGCACTCTGAAATCTGGGCCCCGGGCTCAGGGAAACCTTACTTTTATAGGGCTAACAAGCAAAGAGGATACATCTCTTATCTAGAATAAGCAAAGGTCTTCAGTTGATCTTGAGGTCACCCTGCCCTTCAATCTATGCAGCAAGCATGCATACAGAGAGCTATTTATAAGGTTAGCCATTTGAGCGGAAAATTCTTCTTCACTCAGAATGTGGTAATTTTAAGCCTAACTGACATACATTTTATTATTAATAGAGAGAAAAATACATAGCTACTTTTATATATTATTTAAATTATTTTTTTAAAATTAGTTGTTTTCATTGCTTGGTTGGGTTAGGAACATGAAGATGGTACTCGTTTCCTTTGGGACTCATATTTTCTTCCTTTGGAAAACAAGACTGGTTTGAAAGAGTTTTCATTTCTGGGAAATATAAAGGAGAAAGCAATGTTTTAATAGAAAAATTCCAACCTCCTCTTCTTTTAATCCAGAATCAGGAAACACTTCTAAAAATAGGATCTGATTTGACATGTATAGTTGTATAGGAGAGAAAGCACAGAACTGAGCTTGAGTTGGAGACTTAAAGTCAGAGTGGAAAATACATTTTTCTCAAGAAGAAGAAAGTGGAAGCTTTGCATTCATATAATTACTCAAAAATTAAAGAAGTATAAACTCCCATTTATAAAAAATAGTCATAGAGAAAAAAATTGTCTCTTTTTTCTCATTTTCTACCACTCAGAAAATGTAAGTAAATCTTGTAGGAATGAGCTACTTTTGATATTTACAAGGGTAGAATTATTTGAAATTTTAGGTTCAATAGGTCAGAGGAAGGTTAGAGTTAATCCCTGCAATTTATTTTTTCTCAATATATTTTACTAGCTGTGAGACTTCCATTAGCAATATTTTATTCACTTGCAATATTTCATAGGATCCAATTTCATTTTTAATGAGACCTCTTTGACTTAAGCTTTGGAAAAATCCCACTTTTGCACTTGTAACAGATTATTCTTATTGAAAAAAGAGAAAATTTTAATTTCCTCTTCTGACAGGTAGAAAGTTTTAGAACAAAAGAATTAACATCGATTTGCCAGCATAAATGAAAAAGTCTCCAAGGACATTTTGGGGGAAAATATATTTCAATCAACTTGACTGAACTGTTAAGTAAGGAGTAAGTTCATTTATCTTTTATAATATTCTGAATTTGATTTCTTAGAGGAATCACTGGGGACAAGAGGCCACCATTTTAATGATCTAGTTTTGGCATAATAACAATGATACAACCTTCTGAATAATTAAGAATATATCTCATTCCTCAAAGCTAAATTTTAGCAGAAAGCAAACTTTGCATTGACTGGTGTGTCTAAAGTGATTTTGATTGGCAGTACAGATTAAAATTTTGTGCCCGTGTTGCCAGGGAACAGCCATGTGATGCTTAGCAATAATTTAATTTTCTGAATCTGCATTTCTCTATCTATTATGAAATGGGGGCTGAGTTCTAATCTTCATGGTGCATCTCATTTTCAATATCCTTTACTCCACAAGGATTTTTTTCAAATGTGGAAAAGCCAATACTTAGACAATCCATGGGTATTGCTGTCAGATCCTTTAACATTTCTTAGATGAAGACTTTGAATTCTATATTTAACTCAGATGTGAGAAATATTAGCAATGACTTATCAGGGTGTTATTTTTTTCTCACTTACTGACTAATCCTTCAGGAAAAGAAAATAATGTATATTGATCTCGTTCATCCTGAACCTGGGAACCTAACAATGGTTTTAGAAAAAAGCTGCCACCACAGGAGCTATGTGGAGGCAGCAACAAGATCATAGAGATATTAGAGGCAAAGTCAAAAATAGAGAAAGTTCCTTAAGTGAGACACAGTCACAAGGAAAAGACTGATGATTTTTCTACATTAAAAATAAAAACTATTGTAGGACAAAAAGCATCAGAGCACACTTAAAATATGAAAGACAATTGGAAGATTTTTACAATGAATGTAATTCCATAAATTAATAGCATATGTGTGTAGGCATATATAACTTATATAGTTATAGAAAACTAAAAAAATAAAAGTAATTTGATGATATCAACTATACTACAAGGCTACAGTAATCAAAACAGTATGGTACTGGCACAAAAACAGATACATTGATCAACGGAACAGAATAGAGAGCCCAGAAATAAATCCACATCTATATGCTCTCTTAATGTATGACAAAGAATGTATAACAAAAAAATATACAATGAGGTAAAGACAGTCTCTTCAATAAAAGGTGCTGGGAAAATCGGACAGATACCTGCATTTAAAAAAAGCTGGACTATCTTACATTGTATACAAGATTAGACTCAAATTGGATAAAGCCTTAAATGTAATACCTAACTATAAAACTTCTAGAAGAAAACATAGGCAGTAAACTCTCTGATATTATGGGATTTTTTTTCCCTGAAATATCATTTTGGGCAAGGGAAACACAAGAAAAAATAAACAAATGGGATTAGATCAGACTTAAAAGTTTTTTTTTACCGCAAAGGAAACTATCTACAAAACAGAAAGACAACCAACTGTTGGGGAGAAGATATTTGCTAATGATCCATATGATAAGGGGTTAATATCTAAAATATATAAAGAACATATACAGCTCAATAACAAAAAAAGACAAACAATTCAATTAAAAAATGGGCAGAAGACCTGAACAGATACTTCTCCAAAAAGGAAGTATAGATGGCTAATAGAAATATGAAAAGATGCTCAAGGTCTCTAACCATCAGAGAAATGCAAATTAAAACCACAATGAGATATCACCTCACACCTGTCAGAATGGCTACCATCAATAAATCAAAAAACAACAAGTGTTGGCAAGGATGCAGAGAAAAAGGAACCCTCATACATTGTTGGTTGGATTGCAAATTGGTACAGCTATTATGGAAAAGTCTGGAGGTTTCTCAAAAAATTGAGACTGGATATACTTTCTAGATATTTAGCCAAAGAAAACCAAAACAATAATTAGTAAAGATCTATGAACCCCAATATTCATGGCAGCACAATTTACAATAGCCAAGATATGGAAACAATCTAAATGCCCATCCACAGACTCTTGGATAAAGAAGTTATGGTCCATATGTACATTGGAATATTACTCAGCCATTACAAAAATGAAATCCTACCATTTGCAATGACATGGATCAACCTAGAGGTTATTATGTTGCGTGAAATAAATCAGACAAAGATAAATGCCATATAATTTCATTTATATGCAAAATCTAAGGATCAAAAAGAACAAACTAATCAAAAACAGACTCACAAATATAGTGGACAGTTTGGTAATGGACAAGAGGGTAAGGGGGTTTGGGGGGCTGGGAGAATGGGGTGAAGGGTTAAAGAAGTACAAATTAGTAGTGGAGAGTTGGTCACAGGGATGGGGAACATGGCATAGAGAAAGCAGTTTGCATTGATATGATGGCTATGTGGATAGCCAGGGAAGGGAGGGAGCAATTGGGGGGACTGTTTTATAACCTATATAGATGTCTGACCAATGTACTGTATACTTGAAACTAATTTAAATAAATTTTAAAAAAGTAATTTGAAAATATATGAAAAAGAAATAGTCAACATTTATATTAAAAATGTTAAACTTTGGTAACAATTGGAATTCAAGTTTCAGAGAAAATATCCTTTACCGATTAGATTGACATATTTTAGGAAAAATGTTATGTAGAAAAACAAACTATTGGTGGGACTCAAAATTGGTGCATTATTTCTTGCAGTCGTTTAGGAAAATATATTTAAAATAATAAATTATTTATGTACATTATCAAGTTTTAAAAGGTATAGATTATAATATAAAGTGTGACAGATATTTGTAAAGAAAAAAGAAAAATAAAGAAAAATTAGATACATTTCTTTTGTACAGTTGAGTAGAAAAATGACTGAAAGACTGTAAGCCAAAATGACGTTACCAGTTATCACTGGGTTTTAATTAATTAATTTATTTAAATTTTCTTTCTTGTGTTTATATTTTAACAATAAATTTGTATTCTTTTTGAAATAGAGAGATTAATGTAAATATTATAACCTTAAAAGTTAAAAATAAGTTTGATATTTTTACCATTTATTATAGTAATTCCACTTCTAATAACTTTTGTAAGAAAATAATCGACATGGGAAAAGCGTTTTATGTAATGATGCTCATCACAATGTTATTTAAAACAGAGAAAATATGGAAGCTTACATGTCCGATGAGGAATGGTTAATAAATCTAAATCATGGTATCTCCATGCAATGGAATTATTATTCTTATTAATATAAGAAAATACTAATACATCATGGAATAAGTACAATATAATATGATCCCAATTATAAATGACAACAACAAAATTAACACATACATGAAGAAAGAAACTGACTGGGTAAGCACCTACAGAGTCTGCAGTCTCTCTCTCTCTCTCTCACAGACACTCACACACACCCTTGCCTGAACCCTCTAAATATATACACATTCAGACAGATCAAAGTGTTCATGGTGTTATGTATGCTTGATGAGGATTACGAATGGTTTCAATTTTTTTTATATGTGTTTGTATTTCCTAAATCCTCCACATTGAATACTTATCACTATTTTAAAACACCCTAGACCACATTTAAATATCTTTAATTCCAGACATAGGTTTAATGGTGTTAAGCAAAAAAAGCATACTGTAACATAAATTCATTGCTGTTAAATTATTGTATTTTATTCTCCCCACAACGTCTGCACTAAAAATATGCTTGTCCTGTGCTGGCTGTTCTGATCTTACCTTCTCTTTCTCTTTCCTTCTCTCTCTTAATTTTAGCACAAGCTACACTTATAAAAAAAATTAAGTTTTAGGTTCATTTTCATGAAGAATTAAGAAAATATTTTTCTGTGATTATCACCTTATAAAGACCATACCCAATGGAACTCAAAGTGAATGAGGAAAGCTGCAGTGGCTGACTAGGAGTTGTTGGGTTCTCCAAGCATTTCTCAGGGTCATGACAGAAAGGTGGAAACCTCATATGAAGATAGTGAATTTAAGACTTTATTTCTTAGTTCATATTCTACTTTTTAAAAATTGAAAAGTTTAACATCTTTTCAGAGATAGTTTTCTATAAATGTGCAAAATTTTCATGAGATATATTCTTTTTAATGACTCATTTGTTATATTATTACCTCTGGGTCACTTCTCTTTTATCCTTTGGTCTGACTGAAGTAATGACATTATCTTTGTAGACCCAGGGTTAGGCCAGAATTCAATAAAGATTATTTTGCCATGCCACCTAACTATGCAGTGTTATATTTTTTCAGCATGTTCTTGAAATACTGGTTATTTACAGAAATTAAAACTTCATATTTTAAGAATGAGTTTCATGTTTCAAAATAATATTTTATTAGATTATAACTTTATTACACTAGAATCAAAACATCATTGTTTTTAAATCATAATAAATAGAAGATGTTCAACAATTGCTATCTTTAAAGCAAGCAGCTACAAAAAATATCTTTTAACTACATAAGTCATATACAAAATGGAAAAATGAGAAAAAATTTATAGTTTCATCATCCATTCAGGAAAAATGAACACTCATTCATTCTTTTCCAAACCCAATTTATTTTTGCATTGGAATTTTGGTGATTTTTTTTAACAAAATTGTTTTAGAAATTCAAAATATTTGTTTGATTTGTAACATTTTATGTAAATTTTTGAATTTTTAGTAAATGAAATGGGAAAATAGGTTTATAAATTTTCTAAAATTATAGCTCCATTTAACCAAGCAAGAAAATTCATGAATAGGTTAAAGAAGTAAGGTTTTAGACTCATAATTCTGGGTATTTATGCATGCCCAAGCTTGTGATGCATTATGAGAAATAAACTCAAAAGGACACATACAGGCTTGATGTTACCTCTTCACTTTCCATCTGTGAATGTGATATGTCTTCAGAACCATGCTCTGGAGGATTAGCAAGAACCTAAGTAAAGGCCATATTTAAAGAAAAACAACTTTTCTTATAGTCCTGGATGGCTTAAGTAGAAATAGGAAGAAATGTTTGCCCTATGTTTAGTATTAAATGAAACACACAGCATACATAATTGAATATATGTTTAAAATTTTTTCCACAACAGAGAATGTCGCCCTCTGTTGTTGGACATATCAATATTTTTTTTTTATCTTTCATTTCATATAATTCCCAAAAAGTCTGTTATAAGTATGTTTTACTTTAAAATAAAAAAAAGGCCATATTTTTCTCTCCTCTTCCAAACTTTTTATTCAAGCTAGAGAAATTTTCTACTTTCCATAAGATAATTTTTGTGTTTTTTGAGTTGTCTTTTGAAAACCAGGTGTTTATTCTAATTGACAAAGAATTCTCTTCAGGTAGAGGGTTGTTATTGTATCAGTGTGTGCGTGTGCATGTGCGCGCGCGCGTGTGTGTGTGTGTGTGTGTGTGTGTGTGACTATAATCTCAGAAAGTATTTCTTCTATATTGGCCATTACTCCAGTTAACTGCTAGATAGATAGTAATCTAAGTATAATTTCTATTTTTTATAATTTTTTAAAATTATCCCTCTGAAGTTGTTTATTAATCCATTTTCCCTTTTTGAAAAAATCTGTGGCTTCAAAATTTCATTAAAATTATAATCCCAAGTACATAGAATTTATCCTGTAAACTCTCTATAGGCATTTAATTACGTCTTGCATTATTACCTCTAATTTTGTTAAAAAAAGACCCATTTAACATATGATATAGCAATACAATATAAAATTCTCTAAAATATTTAGTATAATAATTTAAACAGTTTTATGTAAAGCAATTTAATATAATTATGTAAATAAATAATTTATATAGGTTAGTAAGTGATCTGTGGGCCCTGCTAACCGATACACTCTCTTTTCGAGCACAACTCTGATACTGACAGCATCCTGTGTTCTTGAGGGGGCACCTAGTCTCTGGTACGTCAGTGCCTTGTGTTTACATGGATATGTTGGGCAAGTGCACATTCACTTCAATGTACTTTGGATTTCCTTAAAGTTGTATCTATCTCAGGAATTTTATTTTGTAAGCATTATATACACTTTTTGTATGGACTGACTGGATATTTCAGAGTATTTATGTCATCATCCCTCTTACTCGTAGGCAACCGAGACTAAAATGTCATCTTGATTCAAAGGCTGCAATCAAGGCCTGATCTCACCCTAGAAAATCGCCCTCCTTTACTTTCCAACCTCATCTTGACAGATATCAATGATAGAAGCCTCAGAGTAACAGAGGGATTTTGCAAACTCAGGAGCCATCCCAAATGTGCTAAGCATTTCATGACAACCAGTATAGGTGATTTAAAAACAATATTATTCTGGTTAGCAGTTTGTGCTGTTTACTGAGCATTTTAGAGTTGTGGAAATCTGGGAGGGGAGAAAACCTGCCATCTGTTGTTTAAGAATGGCTTTGCAAAAGGAACTTACTGATCTTTAAAGATAAAATCATGCCTTGTACCAACATAGCACTTTACATTTCCCAAAGTATTTTCATATAATCATTTTATTTTCAATTTTCTACCCACCTACTAGAATAAGAAGGACTAATATTATTTATAATAAGCTAAAAATACCAGAGGAAGAGAGGTCTTATCCTAAATAAGACCGGCGGAAGTTCCTGTTTTGCTCACATTATATCCCCAATACCTAGAACAGCTGCTGGTACGTGTTCAATTTCCCACAGATATCTGATGATGAATGAATGATAGGAAAAGTTAACTTGGACTAGCATCCCTCCAAATCCACTCACCAGGGATTCAGATTCTCGCTTGAGTTTCTTCTTTGTACCACTGAACTTATTTCTTAGCACGACAGAACAAACAAACAAACAAACAAACAAACAACAAAAAGTATTCAGAAAGAATATTGTTTCATGCAAACTTTCATTGAAAGAATGTTCGCTTTTATAAGTGTAAACTAGGCCATGTGGAGACATGTGGTTATTAATACTCCAAGTGCACACTTTATTAAAATCTATTTTATTAATAGATTCAGTGATGTCAAAGCAGGTTTATAAAAACCAAAAATAAAGTAAAGATTAGTGGCTAAGGGAAAGAAAAAATAGTTATGAGCCTTGATCTTCTTACCGATCCAACCCTGAAAATAAACCATGATCAAACAAAAAGTTTATAAACTATAAATTGACTGCTTATGAAGCTCACATTTACCCAATTGTTATCAACTTATCACTTTATGTGCACTCTAAAAAGTCATGAACAAATGAATATATGTGACTAATACAATCCAGTGCTGCTGTTTAAGACTGTAAAAATTTGACAACCAGAAAAATGATTTACTTCTTACTATTTGACTCAGAAGAAAAGGTGAATGATAGATTTGAAATACGTTAATGGAAAATTGTTTTTCGGGTAGAAGTAACTAACCCTGTAGACTCTGAATTGAACAGACTTTGTTATCAGTGTAATTCACTTGAAGCACCTGAGGGCTGCACAGTGCTCAGTGGTAAGCTAACAATTGATTGAGCTATCACACCAAAGAAACTAGTGGTATCTGGAGACATTGACTAACTCTTTTCAAAAAAACAGCACTAAAATATCCTGTAATTGCCTATTGCACGCAAGATAAAAGAATTGTCAAAAATATTGAGAAAAATAAGATAATAAATGCTGCAATAAAAATGAATAGATGTGGAACAGTTTTCTCTATTTCAGAGCCAACCGGTGTTATAAATTTTGCAAGTTCATTGTTCCTGAAATAGAGGGTGAGGGCTTCATGGAACTCGTTATTTTACTCTTTCCCACTGATGCTTTTACAGTAGCTCCTCCTTATGCATAGTTTTGCTTCCTATGCTTTCAGTTACCTGTGGTCAACCACTGTCCAAAACTATTAAATAGAAAATTTTAGAAATAAGAAATTTATAAGTTTTAAATTACATACTGTTCTGAGTAGCCTGATGAAAACTTGCATTGTCTCCATCCATCCCTGGACACGATTCTTCCTTTTGTCCAGTGTCTTCATGCTGTGTTTGTTCCCTGCCCATTAGTCATTTAGTTATCAGATTGTCAAGGTCTCCCAGTGCTTGTGTTCAAGTAACCCTTATTTTTACTTAATAATGGCACATTTGCATAACTTAACTACAGCATATTGTTGCAATTGCTCTATTTTATTATTAGCTATTGTCTTTTTATTATTAGTTATTGTCTTTTACTGTGCCCAATTTATAAATTAAACTTTATTGTAGGTATGTATAGGTAAAACATCATATATACAGAGTTTGGCATCATCCTTCCTCAGTCTCAGGAATCCACTGGGGGTTTTGAAATGTATTTCCATCAGATTAGGAGAGAGCACAGTAGATCTTTTCATCATTCTGAAAGATATGAAAAATAAAAACTTTTATGACTTTTATAATACATTTTTATAAAGCATAAAAAATCCATTTGCTGTCTGAAATAAGAGGAAATGGTGATAACAGTTTTTTTTTCCATGTTTTTGTGGTACTAAGAAGTAGTTTAATATAAAGTGTTTTACTTTCTCTCCTCATTTTATTAAGAAGAAACTTTTATAGCAGTATTAATAAAAGTTATCTTGTAAAGAAATACTTCTGCTATTCTTTCTAATTTAATCAGACATAAATTTACAACTAGGTTTGGAGCAACTGTAATTATTTTCAATAATTATAATGACAGAGAGAACCTACTTAGATTTTAGGTTATAATCTAGTGGGAGACACTACCTCCTATCTCCACAAATGTCTCTTAAAAATATTATTTTTAGAAATGGAAAGGACATATGATATGGTATTTAGGCCTAAATATTTTCTTCACTGGAGTACATGACTCCTTTAACAAAATAGTATGTACTTATTAATTGGTAAATTGTACATATGTGTGTATTCATAAATAACTGTGTGTGACTAAGACTTGAATATAACAGAACATTTTTAGTGCTGTTTGTTCATTCATCCTCTGATTAAGAATATTTGGTAACTTGATGCTAATATTCTTTCCATATCAATACAATCTTTTTAATTCTATTTAATATTGTATATTAATCACCAATTCTGCCTTTTAAATAACCCCCAAATTCAGTGGCTTGAAAACAATAATTTTGTTTTTTAAATCTCATACAATTTCTTAGAATCAGAAATTTCAAAGCATCTTAACTTGATGGTGCTGGGTCTTTCATGAAGTAAGATGTTGGTCAGAGTTGTGATTATCTGTCATCTAAATGCTGACATCTGGGGCAGGGGAATGTATTTCCCAAAAAAGCCCACCTAAGTGACTGAGGCTGACAGCCTACATTTTGCTGGCCTCAGTTTCTTGACACCAGGGTTTCCCCATAGGGCTTTTCTGACATGACACCTAACATTCCCCAGAATGGATGATCGAAGACTTTTTAAAAACACCAACACATCTTTTAAAGAATTTTTTTTCCAATAATTCAACAACTGCAATTCAGTAGTTCTTACTTCCTCTGAAAGTCAGTCTTATGATATCCTTTCTAACTTAAATTTCTGTCTTCTAGAGTTTCAAAGTAAAACTTGAAATTCACTATTGGGGATTAAATATAGGAAATTGAGTGCACCTGTCTACTATTTCTTCTACTCCAAACCTATTCAAATTAGAAACACTAAGTTCAAAAAAAGAATACATTTGTATGGTTTTAATGAATGTCTCATAAGTGAACCAGTAATTAGGAGAAAAATTTGGAAGCTAGAAGGAAGATAGTATAACATTCAAAGAGCTAAATAAAACATGACTCAAAAGATAGGACAGATACAACAGCAAGCCATTGCTAGTGAGCTCACACAAGGGACAGGCCTTTTGGAGCAAAGAATATGAACAACCCAGAGGAATAGAGGCTACCACCTGCCTATACTAATCAAACTTTTTTTCCAACACTATGAAAAGACAACCAAATAAGAGAAATAATAAATAATGGCAAGCTATTAGTATGAAATGCAAAAACAAATGTGAAGAAACTGAACTTATTTTCTGGAGGAAGAAGAGATAATTCACATAATTTTTTGAGGATTTTCTTTATTTTTCTACCTACTCAATTATGCATTTTATTCACTATTATTAGTTCTGTAGTGGGAAATATTCAGGATATCTTTTCCATTATCCTGCCAGAAATAAAAGTTTAAAAATTTTGTATGTAAATAAAATCTAACCCACCCTCAAATTCACTATGAATTAATGACATCTATTGAACAAGAGCTGGTGTTTGCATTAGGAATAAAATTTACGACCAGGGAAAGAGAAAAAATATTATAAAATATTTATATATATTTTCTTATATTTTTAAAAATATATATTATATATGTATATGTATATATAATATATATTTTAATAATACAACAGCAAATGGTATATTTAAGGATAGAGCCTACAGTTAAAATTGGAAGACAGTGTTGTAAACAGTCAAGTTCTGATGCCCAAGCTAAAACAGAAGTTGAACGGGGGGAAAAGTTGGCAATCAGATCTCTCACAGAACTCTTGTTAAATTTATAGGGTATCTGGTTGCCTGACTTTGTAAAGATGGCTGCAAGAGCTGAGCACTTTCTGCTTAGCTTATCTGGGTAATCATGCTTACCAGTGAGGAGCTAATAGGAATTCTTAATTTTCTTACCACTTATCATTAGATAAAAGAATCATGAGAAGTAATTCTCCAGTAAAATCAAGTTGGTTTTATCTTTAATTTCAGAAGTGAAAATGTGAGTTTCTGTTTAGAGAATGTCACATATGACAGTTTATGAACACAGGAAGGTCTTACCACCTCTTCTTTGACCTTTGACTGGTCCAGTTAGAAGGAAATGGTGAATTTGACCCCACAATTGACTTGTGAAAGAGTAATGTTCCATAGGAACAGTTTGTCCTGAATTTTGCTCTGAATATTTCTTTCTTATTCCTTATTCTGCATGCTTGCATTTTACTGTTTACTTTTCATTAAAAATGCACTATTTCTTGCCACATGGTAAACTAGATGAGTCTGGGAAAAGTACGGTTGTAAATCTATGAAATTATACAATTTCCATAAAGGTGTCTCATACTTCAAATTGAGCAACCTGAAAAACTACTATTATTAAGGTTCTGAAAAATATCTATTCTGCAAAAAATATCACAGAAAGTAATTCAGAGTGTATATAATTATAAAAAAGAACAGGAAGAAGGAAGGAAGGAAGGAAGGGAGGAAGGGAGGAAGGGAGGAAGGGAGGGAGGGAGTAAGGAGATTAGTAGATCTTTTTCAGTTGCATAAGATGCAATGAAAAAAGAATTTTAAGCTAAATAGCTAAAAATAAAAATGTTATAGCTCTATGGAAATTATTATTATTTTTTCTTTTTAGGTTTTTTTAAAATTTATTTTTGAAAGCAGAAGTTATTTAGATCATTAAGGATAGTTTCTAATAATTCATGAAGACAATGAGATTATTAGTTGGGAACATCTGACAACACTTAAAAGAAATGAGTGCTTGGAGTTGAAGCCATAAAAACTTTATGCATTTATTTTGTGTTTGCTTTTAAATCTATTATTATTTTCTTTCCTAATGTGACTCGGCATTATGAAGTAAAAGAAGTCTGAATGAAAAGGTTATTACATCTGCACTGTCAGCCTTTTTATAGAGATCAAACCACATCAGAACGTGGTGTTTAATTCTGTGTGCTATATCTTGAGAAACAACTTGACAAAACAAGGGATATCCAGACACCTTAAAATATATTATGAGGACTCTATAAATTATATCATGAAAAACAGGTGAAAGAACTGGGGTTGCTCAGTCTAAAAAAAGAGTAGATGCAAGAAAACTGTCTTTAGATAGTCTTTTTTTTTTTTGTACCTTTGTGGGTGTAGTTGCAGCATGTAAAGTACATTTGTGTAGAAAGATAGATTGGAATTAATGTGGGCAATTCCAGAGGGCAAAATTGGGAACCAAAGGAGAGTTATGAAGTAGATTTGAACTCAAGATAAAAAAGTTATTTGATAATTGAAATAACATCACAATGGCAATCCCTTGTGCAGCTGTGGGTCCCCATTATTTGAATCAAAGGCAATGGAATGCTGTAGTAAAAGTTTTCTCCATATAAAAAGAAATTTGGGAAAAATGAGTCCAGGGAATCTTTAAAACCCACAGGTTATTGAGGTCAGTTCAGTGTAACTAGAAAAGCTTTAGTGGCTGTAGAGAAAATACAGAGGACAACTTGAATTACCAAAGACAAGAATGGGCTTCTTATGAAAGTACACTAACAATATTGGGAATCTCATCTGCTAAGTTAAAAGTATAATTTGAAGTTAAAAATAAAAAAATAAATGACAGCCATGATATTGTTGGAACAACAGGCTGGGAAGTACTCCTAGCAAGCCTCTAGGTTATCTTCATTCTTGTAGCAGATTAATCTTCCTAACCCCTTCAGCTGAAATCCTATTGGTTTCACTTTTCTCTCTCTGTCTTCTGAACTCTTACCAACAAAGTTGAAATTTAATATCTTCCACGATCTGACATCGACTGTCTACTGAGACCCATTTTCAAATCTTCAGGTACCAGCCAGCTGCCCTGTATTTTCCAAATTTCACGCCTTGGCTTTAGATGTTCCCATATATAGGCATAGCTTTCCTTCCCATTTGCAAATGTCTAACTCTTACTACTCTTTGTGACATAGTTCAAATGCTAGAATCTCCGCAAAGCCTCCCCTGATCCTCTAGATTGAGATAATCTCCCTTTCTGAACTTCAAAGTTTTTTACATTTTTAAATGCCTTTTTAATTCTTTACACTCAAGTTATGTGAATACGAGTCTTATTTCACTCATGGTAGTTCATACCCTAAATTTCTACAAGCAAGGCCCATTTCTTATGATTCCCCATAAGATCTTGTGTATAATGGGTGCTTCATAAAAGTCTGTTTAATGAATGACTCAATGACTGAATGTTTTCCCGTACCCAATAACTACAAGAAATGTCAGTCAGTCCCAAGGACAATCTTCCCTGATGCACCATTTATGCAAGGTCAACACCAGGGAGCCTAGCAAGGAAACATCACCAGCCCTGAGAGAATTACAGAACTGTCCAAACGAAATTCTTGATACATCATGCACATTGCTTTCTATCTTTTGCTTTTCTTTTATCTTTATATTTCATTTGCAATTCCCAGGAAGCAGGGCATAGGCCACTGAAATTGAATATTAAATCTATAAGCAAATTTTTTCTTCAAGTTTCTTTATGGTTCACTGAATTAAAATGCTTTTTAGTTTTTAGTGCATTCTCACCACTACCATTATTCACAACAACCCTTCTTAATTATCCTTTTTCATTTTCTTCTAGCTCTGGTCTCTGCATACCCTGCCTCTCTGCCCCACAACTGATTTATTTAATTGGCACAGTTCCCATCAATACTTTTTCAATTTACTCTATTTTGGCAGCTTTTATTTCCCCCATCTTATCAAAGCTCCCTTTATTAAAAATCTGATTTTTTAAGCAAACATATTTGGATGTTCTTAATGATTCTTCTCCACATATCTTTGTCAGTAGATCCAGCCTTAAGTTCATACAACAAATACAATTTTATGAACAAAAGAGCCACGGAGTAAGATTTGGTGATGATATTAATCATGGCGTTTTCTTATAGGAAATTCATTACATCTTTTGTTTCTTATTATCTTAAATTTTCATGTGAATAAGATATACTGTGTCTGTGACAAGATGACAATGTAAGGTAAACAAAATATTTTTAATCAATTTATATTTATGAGTTGCAAATTAAATTTTATATGAAACAATATAAGTTTTGCTAAAGTCAATCCTTATCTTTATTCATTGTCTATTTTGAAAGTCATCTTCAGAGTAGAGTAAACTTAGTTCCAAATACTACAAACTGTTTCTAACATAGAATGAAAAACCTGAGGATGTCGCTCATATAGCATTTTAATTCAAAGTCAGATGGGTTTGAAGACACATCTGGCATATCTATGTGTCCAGATACGTATTTGCACATGGGGCCAAGAAGTGTCCCATGAAAAAACTCATGGTGAAGAAAGAAGTCAGGTTAAATGAGCCTAAGCCCATTAAAATGTTTTCGATAACTGGAGGAGAGAGAACTTCTGAGTTTGTTTGGTGTCTGTCAGCTACGTTTGTTCCTGAAACCCCAGAGAACTAGGTCCTATGGAGGAACAGTTTCAGTGAAATCTCTATACCAGAACCTTTTTTATTAAAGACACTGTGCCATGCAAGCATCCAAGCATCTTAGGCCCTGCACCTGGCAATCTCTGGGACCCGACGGAAGAGCTGTGGGATCCTAAGGAGCAGCATCAGCACCAGCGGAGCGGATACTTCATAAAGACATGCAAAACATCTGTGACTTCCAAGAGGGGTCCTTTGGCATTGGTTTGAGGTCATTTCGGCAGATGGTGTGAAAACCAGTGAAATTTGGTGTTTGCTCTTCATGGGACCCCACCTGGGTCCATTGACTGGTGAAAAAAAGGGATACTCAGGTTTCACATAATCTACCTGATACACTAAAGGGACAACAAAAAATAGTATACACACACCTCTCAGACTATGTATTACACTTTTGTGATTTTTCACAGCTCTGTTGCATGAATAAAAAGTCTTTCTTTTATAAGTATAAATAATTCAACACTAAAGCCTACTGTAGTTCTAACAGTGGTTTTATTCTGTATTTAATATCAGCACTAAATTCAGTAGCAGGTGGTGAAGTTTAAAGCTGTACTTTCTTATAAGCACTGTCCTAGGTAATTGCAAAGACTCATCACTGACAGTTAAATGGAATCGATATTCGCTAACTTGCCATTTGGAGTAGTGGAGGGCCTGAGACACAGGTGTACAAATTAGGGACTGGGGAGTGGCATGTCTGGTTGTTGCTGTTATTAATATTGAGCAAGAGTCATGTTCTCATTTTAGCTTGCAACAGTGGTCCTCTCTGGACCTTCTGTAAAAAGCCAGTTGGTGCCAGCAACTTAGAAAATGTACATACATTTCTGAGAATTGCATTTGGTTCTGAAGTTGGTTTTGCACCTGGCATAATAGTCAAGATCTGCTGTCATCTGTTATCAATGTTTGTGACCCAGACTGGATTGTGCCAACCAGGTATAGGTAAAAGATTACCAGGGAGAAAGAAAGATTGCCAATAATCTAGAGTAGTGCTTGTCAAGCTGTAATGTGTAGAGAAATCAGGCAGAGTGGTTGTTAGGTGGCTAGTGAGACAGAAGCAACAGGGGGAACAAAGGACTAGGGGTCCAGCCTAGAGGCTGCTCAAGGAACCCCCAGTGGTAGTAGAATTCTGGGTACACACATGTGCACTAGGCCAAGAGCTATATGGCAGCCAGGTGTCAATCAAAACAGCCTCATGTGCCAATAACCTAGGAATGCCTTGTTAACCATCCATCATGGCCAGATATAATGCAGACATTCCCACTTCTAGGTCCTCTTTTCTTCCCTTTTGTGGCCCTTTGTGTGGCCTTTTGCCCTGTTTGTTGTTGGTTATAGGACTCTGTTACAGCTCTTCACTGAAATCATGTGCTCCTTGGGGCATGCTTTGTCTTTTTAAAATACACTTTTAATAAATCTAAATCTCACTGACCTGTGATCCTTCATTGTGCCATGTTATCCCTATTCCTGCTATTGGGGCTCCACCGGGCTCTGACTGGCCCCAGCAGTAATGGGATATTGTTTAAATGCACATTCTGATGTAGTAAGTCTGGAGGCCAAGAATCTGCATTTTTAACAAGCTCTCAGTCAATGCTGATGTTAGTTTAATGCAATTGTCTAAGACAGAGTACTACCCTGTGCTCCAAATTAGGGGGTTTAGAAATTATTCTGTGGCAGTACAAAACTACAGAAAAGTTTTACACTAAAAAATTCCCTGAGCAATTTAATGTTTGGGGAAAATGAGGTAAGTAAAGACAAGTCTGCATCAAGTAAAGCATGGCAATTGATACGATAGAAATAAGAAATGTGTTCTCTTTTCTATACAGAGATTGTGGTCTTGTAAATGGCAAAAGACATTGTAAGGTAAATGTACCACCAATCTACGGGCTAAGATAACATCAGATAAACTTTTATGCTAAAACCTTTGGGATCACACAGTTTGCCTTCTACTTTAATTATCTCCAAAGGTGTCCCACATGTCACATATATTCAAGACCTGTTCATTTGTGGGTCTGCTTCTAATTTCCTTATTGATTTGAAGCTAATGCCTCATCCCTACCAGTGCCCTCTGTGGCCTTCTGTGCTCCTCACAAGGCTGGCTCCTGGTAGTTCCAGAACTAGAGGACAATGGTTTTCTTTCATAAGGAGGAACATCTGTTAATGTAACACACTGTCTTCTCCTCACTCTTTCTTCCATTGACTTACTCTAGGTAAGACATGTGGAAAGAGAGAGGTGTAATCTAGTTTTTTTCTTTTTCCTTACTCTAGAACAGTGATTCTCAAAGAGTGGACTGCAAACCAGCACATCAGCACAGCTTAGAACTTGCTATAAATGCAAGTGACTGGGCCCACATCAGACTTACAGAACCTGGAGGTGGGGTCTGAGGAATGAGGTCTGGCAACTGTGATTTAAACATCTGCAGCAGTGTTTCTCAAACTTTAGAGTGCATCAGAACCACTCACAGTTTCTGACTCCGGAGAAAGAACTGTCTTCAGGAGACATGCACTTTTCAGTATTCCTCAACGCAAACTTTTGCTTTCCTTAGACTTAATGTTATATGAGGGCAATGCTTATTTACTTTTCCTATAGCGAACATATGTTTATCAAAAAAAATGAATTTTAAGCCAAAATAATGCCACATATAAACACCCAGTCAGAGAATAACAAAACATAATGAGGAAAATTACATAGCTGTTAGAGAATATGGTCACTCTCTGAACTCACTGTGATTTATAACCAGGAAGAAATGGGTTGATTATTTTGAAAAATAATGAAGAACTTTGCACTTCTTTATTGAAAGGAATTTTATGGAATATTAGATTTACATGCATGGCTTTGAATAAACTCTGATTTTTGAATATATTCTGCTCTTCAATCAGTTGTGATCCATCATTTGTTGTAGAAGAAACTGTAACCCAAACAGTATCTACTGAGATGATGACAAGAGAGAAGCTCTGATAAGTATCTGTCTATCAGGGCCACAATCGTGCAAAAGGTTCATTGCTCATAGAATGTGAATCTTGGCACTTTCACAGCAAATACACCTTTGGAAATATTAAATTCATTTATTCGCTTTTTTTTTTTTACTAAAAAACTCCAGAGGCTTGATTTGAGTACACATTATGTGTAAAACTCTCAGGTGATAAACATGATTATTAATAAGAAATTTGATTATGTATGTGAAAGCAGTTTGTCATTCATTTTATTAGCAATAATGTGTTCATGAGCTTGACAAAAATGTGTTTACATGTACAATCTCATTCAGTTTTCTCAAGAATCATATGAGATAAGAGTCTGTCTGCTTTTTATGGAGGGAGACACTAAATGAGACTCAGGCACAGGGTTGTTCCTCTTTTGAACTCCCTTCTTCTTTACCTCCCTGAAATAATTTCTTCTCCCATACAGTTAACTAATTTACTTTTAAATACAAGTTACTTTTAGAAGATATTAGATATATGGCATTATTTCTGGGAGTTTTTTTTGTTTTGTTTTGTTTTTGTTTTTGTTTTGTTGTTGTTGTTGTTGTTGTTTTTAGGCAACTGTAATGGATCGAATGGTGGCTCCACCCAAAAGATTCACAGGTCCACCCAGAACTTGTGAATGTGGCCTTATTTGGAAAAATGAGTTTTGCAGATGTAACTAAATTAAGAATTTCAAGTTGAGATAATCCCAGACTATCCCTGTGGGTCCTAAATCCAATGACAAATGTCTTTACAAGAAGAAGACAGGCAGGAGAGGAGAAAACACAGAATGGAAGGCCACGTGGAAATGGAGGCAGAGACTGGGATGATTCTACCAAAAGCCAAAGAACACCTGAAACCACCAGAAGCTAAAAGAGGCAAGGAAGCAGTCTCTCCTGAGGCTTCAGGGGCAACATGGTCCTGTAATGCCTCTATATCAGACTTCAGAGTGTCGACAACATAAATTTCTGTTGTTTTAAGCCACAAAGTTTGTGGTAATTTGTTATGGCAGCTCTAGAAAAGTAATATAGCAATTATTTTCTTACTTTACTTTCCTTGCCAACACTAAACCATACTCTATTGTGACCAATGTGTACTTGTCACCTTTCATTAATCTTCTGATAGCAAGGACTTCTTTTTCCATTGAAAACTATCCTTGCCAGTGAAGCATCTTTGAAGAAGAGCTTGAAATAATGGAAAAATTTGAAGATTCTTAATGGACACACAATTATCCTGACAAGGTAAAAGAGAAGACAACAGAAATAGAAATGAGAGAGAGAGAGAGAGAGAGAGAGAGAGAGAGAGAGAGAGAGAGAATGAGAAACTTCTATTTCATTGCTTGAAGTTATATTTGTAAAAATTGATTTTATTCTACAGTTAACTTTTAAGGTAAGTATATATTTAAGTTAATCATATTTATTTCTTATAGAAGAAAAATGTATGAAATATTCAGAATTAGTTGAGTGCTTCAGCATGAGATTTTCTCCATGCTGTCATAATACTTCCAGGAGTTAAACTCTGTGGCATTACCTTGTTCCCAGCAATAGTTCCCTTTCCTGCAGTTATAATGAATTGATCTCATGCCTTCTTTCAAAGACTTTAATCATGCTGTGTTTTCTTTCAGGCAAGATTAGCTGAGAAATACAGCTCTGTGCAAAGTCTTACCCATTGATTTTCATAATTGTCTTTTATTTACCATAAAATGAAAGAGAAGGAAAATTGAACATTTTTTTTCTAAATACCTTATGCACAATGTACTACACTATATAATTACAAATTTATCATAAAAGTGGACACAGGTTGTTATTTAATTGCATTTTTTAGCAAGCCAAACTTGAAAGCATGTACTAGAGAGTTAGAACATAAAGGCAAGTTTACAACTTACCACAGCCCTTGCTTCATGCTGCCCATATATGAGGGTGACTAGACTTCTGAAATAATTTGTTGAGGACACAAAAAACTACCATGATCAGACTAAGCTCACTCTCTAGAGCTGAAGAAAACTGAACATAAATTATACAAGACAGGTTTAATTATTGCATATATTAAAAGTTTTTAAGAAACAGAGAAAAAAGAAAAAATGGACATCACACTCACATATTTGTAAATAAAATGGCATGTGGTCTAAGGGTCTGAGGGTGGATTCTTGACAACTCATTTAGGTAAAGTTTTACTTGGAATAAAATTGGAAACAGGACTCTCCATTTAGTGTTTTCAAAGAGTCCATGGAATTTCCTCAGGTCTTTAAATGAATGTTTACTTTTGAGGTGTTTCTGACCTAAGTAATCTCACCTGTCTTTCAGGACTTTTAGGAAATTCAGAAGTTTCTTGGATCTGGTTAAAAAAAAAATAGAAAAAAAAAGTTTTGTTTTTTCATCTCTGCCTGAAACTTCTTAATCAGAGACACTTGACTAGCCATAATTCTGAGCATCTTCTCTCATAAGGATTGCCAAAGCTGTGTTGTTACACCCAAGATGGTAATGAATCATGATTTCTTTCTGTCATCCAGAAAATTTTCTCAGTCAGTTCTCTGTTCAAGTGCCCTGTGATATACTTGATAAAATTGCTATACACCATAGAAGTCATGCTAGTTATTTCTGTGTGTAAGGCAGAGGCTCCTTTGCCAGAGGCTCCTTTGGCATTGTGGTGGGGTATAGGAAGCTACTTACTTACAAGTAAAAGGCAGAAATCAATTCTAGGGCTCAAGATATGAGATCTAAGTTAAATTTCTCTTTTATTTGAATACATTATCACTAACATTAAAACTAGGTGTGATATAGAAAAATCACGAGTAACAACTAAAATTTGTATTGCTTTGTATTTCAATGAAATTATCTGTTGGGTCTTAGTTTGAATTCAATTTAATTCAGTGTAATAAACATTAAAAAGTGATTATGTTTTTAGGCATAGTCTACTGGGACACAGAGACATTTTCAAAAACTAAATACCAAGCGGAGTGTGACAAGTGCTTTCACTGGAAAGAAACTGGACTATGGGGGCAGGTGGTAGACAGGATTAATCTAAACTGGATGGCTTCAGAAAGACTTTATGAAGGAGGTTATACTTGAGTTGAGCACAGAGGAGGACTTATAATTTTAGCAGGAGAAACTGAATAAGAGAGACACTCGATAGCTAAAAGATTACCACAAAATAGAGATTATGATGAAACCAGAGAAAGAAATAATATTCCCAGACATGGAGAAACACTTTTATTCCTTCATTACTTAGGGAAACATAAAACATATACAGCCCAGCTCCAAGGCTCCAAGGATGCCCAAGTACTGTCCTCAAAGTCCTACAGTCCTCGGAATTGAGCAGTTTTTGTAAATATGTTTTATGAGCTATGTCTCTGATCAAAAGATCCTGCAGGCATTTTACTTTTGAGACTATTATAGTAATTTCTCTATATTGATGGATTATCTGGTTCAACTCTCAAATGACTTAACAGGAGGCTGAGGTGGGTCAATAATATCAGAGTTTGCTATGAAAAAAGAATTTTTTCAAATTTAAGACATCGTTTCAGAAGATAGTTGAAATTGCTACTTCAATGTACTAATGAACACATGATTTTATCTTGAGCCTTAGCCATTGTGTTTGATGTGATGTAGATTTTTAAAAAAATATTTTAATTAATCTCAGGTATACAGTACATTGGTTAGACATCTATATATAGTTGCTAAAACGATCCCTCAACTTGCTTCCTCCCTCCCCTGACCCTTCTCATAGCTGATATAGTAATGCTAACTGCATTCCCTAGCTGTGTTTCCCATGCCTGATCATCCGTCAACTACTAATTTGTACTTTAACTTTTCACCCTGTTCTCCCAGGCCCCCAAACCCCTACCCCTCTGTCCATCATCAAAATTTCCACTATATTTATGAGTCTTTTTTGATTAGTTTGTACTTTTTATTCCTTAGATTCCCCATATAAGTGAAATCATATACTACTTATCTTTCTCTGTCTGATTTAAATACCTTCTAGGTCTATCAAAGCAATATCCTTTTCCATCCCCTTCTCTTTAGTCTGTGTGTCTTTTAATCTGAATTGAGTCTCTTGTAGGCAGCATATAGGGGTCTTGTTTTCTCATCCATTCATCTACTATATCTTCTAGGTGGAGCACTTCTTTTCCATTTGAGGTACTTATTGATAGAAATGTAGTTGTTACCATTCTTTATTCCTGCTCTTGATCCATGTTTTTTCTTCTTCAAAAAGTTCCTTTAACATTTTCTGTAATACTGGCTTGGTGGTGATTAATTCCTTTAGCTAATTTTTGTCTGGGAAGCTCTCTATCTGTCCTTCAACTCCAAATGATGGCCTTTCTGGATAAAGTATTCTTGGTTTTAAATCTTGGGTCTTCATCACATTGAATATTTTGTGCCAAACCCTTCTGTCCTGCATAGTTTCTTTTGAGAAATCAGCTTCCAGTCTTATAGGTGTTCCTTTGCAGGTAACTATCTGCTTTTCTTTTGCTGCTTTTAATGTTCTTTCTTTGCATTTAACCTTTGGCATTTTAATTTTGATGTGTCTTGGCGTTGTCTTCTTTGCATCCCTTTTTGAGATCATCTGAGCTTCCTGGGGTTTTATGTCCATTTCCATCATCAGATTAGGAAAGTTTTCCATCATTATTTCTTCAAACAGGTTTTGACATCTTGTTCCTTCAGGTACACTGGTCAGATGGATATTTTGACCCTTAATAATGTCTCATAAGACCCTTAAATTAATTTTATAGTCTTGGCATCTTTTTTTTTTTGCCATTCTAATTGAATGTCCTTGGCTTTTCCAACCTCTAGATAGGTCATTTGATTATTTCTTTATTCACTTTGTTTATTACTTTTTTTATTCCATTTAATAAACTTCTGATCTCAGATAATGTGTTCTTCATTTCAGACCAGTTTACTTTTATAATTTCCATTTCCATTTTTATGTTTTTTATCTCTTTGTTGAAGTTCTCACTGAATTTATCTACACTTCCTAAAAGTTCTTTGAGCATCTTTATAACCAGTGGTTTGAACTCTGCATCTGTTAGATGCCTTGACGACATTATTTCTGGATCTCTGTTCTGTTCTCTCATGTGGTTTCTGCTTCTTTGTCTTCCCATGTTGGCTGCCTTTCCATGTCTGTTTTTATGTACTAAGCAAAGCTCCTATGTCTCCCAGTCTTAGTGTGGATTTGTGAAGTAGGTGTCCAGTGGCACAGTCCTGAGAGGGGTTCAGCTGCAGGCCAAACTCAGCCCAAGCCTTCAGGGCCACCTGTTAAGATTCAGCAAGCAATCCACAGATACTGTGCCTATAGTTGCCTCAAAAAGCCACACCAGAAACTGAGGCCAGCTGCCTCCAGTGTGAGTCTAGATGCTGCTCAGCAAGGAGCACATGACTAGCTGAGGACTCACCTTGATGTGGCTTGGGTGGGGCCACAAGTTGGGAGAGGAAGGGTTTTGGGGAATCCTCTGGGCGGAGCAACCTCTGTTATCCAGTTTGATGATGTTAGGGATATGACAGTGCTGTGTCCACACACTGGGAGAGGGGCAGGGTTCAATAGGGAACAATGGATACCACCAGCACTTCTGTACATTGAGTCTCACCTTGGTCCTCACTCCGACAATGTCTCCCTGTAAGTCCCTGGTGCCCCCTGCATGCAGCCGAATCATCACTGGTGCTCAGAGTGAGCAGGTTTGTTACTGTGAAAATTTGCTCATGGATGTGGCCCCTTTAAGAGGTGTCTGCCGCTACTGCTGCTACCGCAGCCTCCATCTCACTCAGCCACTCAGGACAGGGCAGCCCCATGTCCTCACCCCATCCTACCTTCTGGCATTGCAGGGTGATTTCTCGGATTTTCTGGACTTCCCCCCAGTTGCGTAACTTGTTCCTCTAGATCTCAGGTGATTTTTCCTTGCTTCTTGCTCCTTGTTTTTGTCACAACTTTGATTTGGTAGCTAAAGCCTTTATAATCTATGCATGCCTGATGTAGATTTTTGATAAGTCAAAATTTTGAGTAAAAACCCTTATTATCACTTTAACTAGAAACCAGGTTGCTTACAAATTTTAATGGGAAAAAATTACTCAAGGCAATAAGTAAAGTTCAGAAATCAAATATATTACTTCAAATTAAAAAAATAAAAAAGGGTGATTTAACTGATGGTTATATATTTTCTTACAGGCTTATTTGCATTCTTGGTGTCTGAGAAGTTTTGAGTATCATAAGTCTTATTTTTATGGCTTGTGTCTTTGGCACATTAGATAAATACATTTTACTGTGGTATTCTTTTGACATATGATTGACTATTTCTTTCTATAGTCTCTATTTTTTTTCTTCTTTTGTCTTCTTATATCTGAACTATCTGTACTCTTTGAAAATACTCTTGGTTCTTTATAACTGTCATCTTATGAGTCATCAAGGTGCATGCATGAGACATTTTGAGAGTACCTGCTGTTGGCGGAGAAAGCAGAGCTAAGTAGAGGTTGTATTAAAAATCATCATGGAGAAAAGTGGGCCAGAACACCAGGGCATTGTCACCTACCCAAAAGTGTGCTCACACCTCCACCACAGCATACATTGCAAAGTTATTAACTCAGTAAGTAATCTTATAAATCTAGGTCCTTTATAACATTTTGTATTAATGAACACAGGGTGATATTTAAGTTTTATGAAATTACTATGGTACGATGCTATTAAATAAAAGTAAAAGCATCAATAAAGCATGAAAAAATGTTTTATTTTAATATATAAATAGTGATTGATTTTAAATCAAAATGTAACATGTATGCAAATAGGGTCAATTATTTAGTTGTCATATGTTATATGTCTTATAGGTTAAGTTTGATATGTTGATCCAGAGACAGAGAGTTTCTCAATTTACAGGTAGCTTAGATTAGAAAGTGTCACAGAGACACGGCTAACTGCGAGCCGATAGGTGACCCGTTTTCATCATGATGCAGTCTGGGTACTCCACAGATTCACACTTGAGTTAGCTAATGAATAAAGGAAATTTTTCTTTTAATTTCCAAAAACATGTTTATTAACCTTGCATGTCTGTTAATTTACTATTCAAATTTATGCAAACTGGTCTACATGTTGCAACAATACTCCACGTTGTAAGTGTGCATACCCATTTAGTACTTCTCTTTGCAGCCAAGCTGCTTAATCTGTGACCCAATGACTCTGAGTGGCTCCAAGGTGGTCTTCAGCAGCTCTATGCACTCCCCAGAATTGTGTGTGAAATTTTGTGGGTCACACATATGCGCACCCTTCTGCAGGAGTAACTTTCATGAAATGATCCATGTTTTTCCAAAATAAAGACTCCTTACCTAGCTGCACTTTTCATTTAAACACCTGAGAACACACAGTTCTCAAGAATTTGAACCCTGACCTCTGCAATATTCAGAGAACAGATTTCTATGAGAAAAATGAATGAGCACACTGGACTAAATCAAACAAATGTTAGTTTAAATGCCAGATTTATTTCAGGTGTCAGATGTAATTGTAGAAAAACTTGTATCTGAAGTCCCATTTGACTTAAGGCCTTGAAGTGAGGGACTCTCTAATTTCATCATCAAACACACAGTAACTTGAATAATGTCCCACAGATAATAGAAGTGGGTGGAGCAAAAGGAAAATAAGAACTTGGGGGAGTAGCATCATGGGTACCTTAGACAAATTAAGACCACCTGCCCTGCTTCCCAGTTACACTACACTCTGTGAGTGGTAGGTAGCCAGCCATTCTCCTTAAAGAGGAGGATGCTCTGTGTCTCTCTCAGCTTCTGTAAGTGCTTAGTTTGGGTGTGTGGGCTACATGAGATCATTCCTAGCTAACTATTCAGTGACTCTGAAAGGGAACCCACGTATCAAAAACCTGCGGAGTGCTAAGAAAATTCACAACTTTATATTAAAAATATGGCTTTAAAATTCAGAAAGACTCAATTTAGTGTATGTGTGGAAAGATGCTATGTTTTTTTCCGGAGTGAAGATATCACAAGTTTTTTTCTTTTTTTCTTTTTCTATTTTTTTTTTCTTTTTTGCTATAGAATTCTTACAACGTCCCCTGTGGTAGTACAGTTGTGTAAATGTGGAAACATGTGGAAACAGAAGAGAAGTGAACTTGAGTCTCTTGTACAAGGTCAGGATTTGAATCACAGCAGCTTGACCACAAAGCTGTGCCCAACAGGACACGGCCTCCAGTATGAATGGCTTTGGTTGTAGTTCTGTCATATAGCTTTTTGTGGGTTTCCATCTTTGTCTGTTAGCTGAGGATCCAGGCTCTAACCATCCCCCAGTCATATTCTCAGAATTGAAGGCCAATCATCCTCTGAAAATGAGCTCCTGAAAGAAAGTTTAATGGAAAAAAAATAAAATTTTGCCACTAACTTTACACATTTAGATAAAAATTTGAGACTGATATGTGGTTGTGTTTCTGGAAATTGAGGGAAACATCTAGGAGCTCCTCCACTTCTTGCTTTCTATGATCACTAGTGATCAGAAAATGATGAGAGGACTGTATTTCCTCCCCACCACCCTATTCTCCCTTGCTCTCTCCCGTCCCCCTGGATTGTTCTGGGCTCGCTTCTGAGGGTCTATTCCTTAAATTAACATTTTTATTTGAGTTTCTGCTATGTACATGGCACCATATTGTAGTCTCATGCCACCAAATATCCAATTGCCTTCCTCATGGGACCTTTGTATCCATGAGGAAACAAAGGAGAAACATTTTACTCACTGCTAAATGGTGAATTATTGTTCCACAGTTATGAACTGGATCTCTTGAAGTTCTTATTATTGGTTTTATTGGTAGGTAAAATAGGGTTAATGGTAGTTAAAGTAAGTGACTACTGTATGCCTGATGCAGGGCTAAGACCTTTATATGCTTTCTTTCATTCAGTCTACACAATGATGTCATAAGCTATCTACTGTTACTTTCCCCTTTTTATAGATAAGAGCACTGAATTAGCTTGCTAGGGTTGCTGTAACAAAGTACCACAAATGGAGGGGCTAAAACAGCAGAAATTCCTTTTCCCACATTCTGGAGACTAAAAGTCTTATGTCCCAGTGTTGGCAGGGTCAGTTCCTTCCGAGAGCTGAAAGGAAGGGGCTTGTCTCAGGCCTGTCTCCATGGATTCCACATGGCTGCCTTCTCCCTGGGTCTTCATATGCTCTTCTGCCTGTCTGTGTGCCTGTGTCCTAACCTTTGCTTCCTATAAGGCCATCAGTCATATTAGATTAGGGCACACTCAGATGATCTCATTTTAACTCCATCACCTGTGTAAATACTCTATCAACAAATCTGAGTACATTCTGAGGTATTGAAAGTTAGGGCTTCAATATCTGAACTTCTTGGGGAGGGAACACAAGTCAGTCCATAATAGGCTCTGAAGGCCAGAGAGGTTTAATAACCTTCCTAAAATCATACAACTAGGGTGGGGTAAAAAATCATATTGGCTACAATGACCGTGCATGATCCTAGTTCCTCAATCTTGTCATCTTGTCTAATTGGTAGAAAATCTGCAGGGAGAAGCACAAGAGAACATGAGAAGTGGACTTTATACTTTCATTGAATTTCATAGTTATGGAGTATTATTGCTAGGGTGGACAGAGTGAGGTTTGGGGCAAAGTGACCAATTTTGGAGCCTGCATATGACCACTAAATGCTGGTCTCAATCCACCAAGAACTGCCTGATACCCAGACAGCATTTTTAGCTTTAACAAAGCTTGAATAAGCTTTCTGATTCACTTATTCCTTAAACATTTATTGTATACCCACTCTGCTGTGTCAGATGGCAGGGGCACAAGTCTGTATGAGATGACACCCCTGCCTTCATGGCCTTGCATTCCAGTGAGGCAGACACGCAGATTACACACAATAATATGTCAGAGGGGCAGCATGTTGTAAGGAGAAAAAGCAAGATAATGGGATAGAAAATGATAAAAAGTGTAGAGATCTGGGGACAAGTGCTCCAGGCAGAAGGAAAGAGAGTAAAAAGGCCCAGATACTATTGTTTGTGTCTATGAGTTTGTTTTGTTGTTCCTTTGTTGCTTTTTGTCTTATATGTCATTTGAGTGAAATCATAAAATGGTTACCAGAGGGAGTGGGGGTGCAGGGAAGAGGAAGACAGTAAAGGGGGTCAAATATATGGTAACAAGGTTACTAGACTCTGGGTATATATAGGTGATATAATAAAGTTGTATACCTGAAACTTATATAATGTTATTAACCAATGTTACCCCAATACTTATAATTTTTTAAAAAGCCCCCAGGTGGGATTGAGCTTGCCTGTTCAGGGAATAGCAAAAAAGTGGGAGTGGCTAGAGCACAGGAAGCAAGAGATGGGTGAGGAAGCCAAAAAGATAGTTGATAGTAAAAATCCCCAAAGTCTGATAAGCCGAAGTAAGGAACTGGGATTTTGTTCTAAGTGTCATGTGGAGCCTTTGGAGGCATGTGTGTATGCGTGTATGTGTGTGTATGTGTGAGTGGTTGGAGGAATATGCTCTAATTTCATTTGGAGAAGATTCTGGGAGCATTGTGGACTGTATTGGGGCCAAGGTAAGGGAGAGCAGAAGTGGTGGGCTCAATTAGGGTTACACCCAGTTATTGAACTGATCAATCACAATGTGATACTGTCCTAGAATATATATGTGTAGGACAAGATTACACCCCAGAAGTCTCAAATCCTGTTTAGTTTTTGTTTGTTTTATTTTATTTTCATATTGATTATTGATTCCATTTTCTGTGATCTTGAATCAAATCCTTAAAATTCTTTACAGAGAGGCAAATGTGCATCATCAAGTAATAAACAAGCTGGAAGATTTTTCTCCTTTAGATTTGTGAGTCTTAAGTGTTTGATACAATATGAATTTCTGTGTGGGGGGAGAAAGTAGAGTCAGAATATTATTTGCCTCCAGCTGAAGGAGCCAATGTGGTCATTATTTTTGCTCCAAAAGGTCACATCAAGGTAGAGAGAAGCTCTTAATGCTGCAGTAATTGAGGCTCCAGCTAATATGCTTTCCCCACTAAAGCAGCCTAACTGTCTGGCCAGAAGCCTGCGGACTAGGCCTCAGCTGACTGGGTCCAGCACCAACTCGGTCACAACTAATCCCTTGGTATCCTGTCTGGCTACCAGGGTGGAAACTGCTTCTACTTTCCAGGCAGCCCCTGGAGCTGCCGTCCTTTGCAACCCAATTCTTTTAAAAGCTGAGGGCCAAGTCCCACAGAGCAGGAGCCAGGAAATACTGGCTACCTAAGCTTTTGAGAATCAAGGAGTCAAAGAACCTAACAATGTTGGCTTGTAGTGGCTGGCTTGGATCTGAGCCTCCTCAGAAAGATTCCTGTAAATGGCCTGAATATATATTTGGTTTCTGCCTGCAATAACATTCTAGGACATGGCCTCTGTTCAGAACTCTCCTACCCAGGCAGTAATTATGGGCAGTGGAAGTAATCGCTGTACATGCACCTCTGCAAATCTTGCTCTCATTGGTGGAGTATTTTAAAATCCCCAAAAGGAGAAGACATGCTTTTTTGGCATTAATATTAAACCGAATCTTTATGGAACTATCACAAAATATGACTTTGGACAAATGAGAATAGTGTGATAGAAAAGTCCAAAGTTTTTATGCATATAATTCTATATCCTGGCCCCTGAACATGAAACTGGTGCTGTTTACCTTCTTGACAGATGAAATCTGAATCAAAATGAAACAGAAAACTTTAGTTACTTTTGAAATAAATCCTCTTATTAGAGGATTTATTTATTATACATAAACCCTCAGGTTATCCAAAAAGGGGAAAATACCCTGCAGATTAATTATTATATTCAAATGTACTATTTCCTTTCCAAAATAAACACATAATCAATTTCAAACATTGCTTTGAGAAAGGAATATTCACAGTGGAAAAATTCAATTGTATCATCTACCAGCAAAATTAATTATTTTCTTCCTTTTATTTTTCATAACTTTCATAAGTTTGTTATTTATAAACCATATTTTGTTAAAAAGATTCTTCTGATTTTCAATTCGTCTTCTCTAATTTTAAAAAATAAATTAAAACAAATTGAAATAAATTGTAACCAGGGAAATTAATTGATATGCTTAAGCAATTTAGTAACTTTCTTGAAGGCCTAAGCAGTAGTGAAAAACAGTTCTTTTGGGGGCAGGAGGGATGCTGTTTAAATGAACTCAACTTTAAATGTGTTACATGAAAAAAAAGGAGAGAATATAGGTAAAATATATGAAATATTACCTATTATGATACAAGTGAACAGTTTAAATAGTTGGTATTGCAGAGATGTATTAGTTTGTTTGCAAAGTATACTGTGAGTTTCCTCTATCTTTATTGCACATTGGCTGATGTAAAAATGAATTTGTGTTCTCTGAGCACTCAACAGTACACAGTAGGTATATGATTTAGAAATGTGTTAAATATTAAGTTTAAAATATTTAAAAATTGTTTGCAGAGTGGTTTGTCTACTAACCGAAGATCACATTTTATTTTTTTTTGACCTCACATAACAATTTATTTAATAACTTAAAAAAATTCATTAATGTCACCACATATTTGACTCCCTTTCTCCATCCACTTTCCCCCTTCCCCCACCCTTTGCTAAGCACTTCTGTTGTCCATATCCATGCATCTCTGTTTGTTTGTCCTGTTCGGTTGTTGCTTTTAGGTTTATATCCCACATATAAGTGATATCATGTGGTTTTCAACTTTTTCTGTCACACACTTCAATTCTTTATAAATCTGAGGCTAATAAAACAGGAAGTTTTTGTGCAGGTGATTCAGTTTCCAGGACAATCCTCAGTGACATGTCATTCCCAATTCCATGTCATGCAACCGCTTTTGAATTTTTAATGTGTTTGCCAGACCGTTAGATTCAGTGTTGGGAAGGCAAACAGACATACATGTCTATGCCCAGTAGACACATTGCTAACCAGTCATAACAACCTTTCTTGAGTCCAAACACAGCTTCAGAAACATTCTCAACGTGACACTCCAGGCAGTTGCTGCCAGTTGTTTATAGGAGGTGTATACCTCTAGGTACCGCGATACTATCCCTGACATGAAGGAGGCATGCTCCCCAAATTCCTACTGAAATCCTAATGAACAAAGTGAGCTTGCTATGAGCCGCTGTTTGTGTGTGTGTGTGTGTGGAGGGGGGAGGGGGGTAGGGCAGGGGCAGGTTGTGGATAGGGATAAAGAGAGCAGTTTACGACTTAGTTGACAAGGCAGCAATAGCTAAAGTTTTGGACATAAAAGTAAGATTTTTTTGTTTGTTTTTTTTTTTTTTTGGTTTTTGTTTTTGTTTTTGTTTTTGTTTTTGTGAAACACCATAGGGCTCCACTCTTGTCGGACGTTTTAATCACATAATTAAATGTAGACAGAATAGGCTTGCTGAACAGTACCATTAAGGATGACAGCATCACTTCTTATTTAGCAAATGTCTGTTATGTAGGGACATGATAAATGCTTTTATACATATTATCTCTGTTCCATTCATTAACCCTGCAAAGTGGTCTCAGAGAAGATGAGAAATCAAGCAAGATCAAGCAGGTAGAAAGTAGAGGAGAGAGTATGCCAACCCAGTTTAATGTGACCCCCAAACCTGTGCTTTTCTATTTTATCATGTTGATTTTCACATTTGCAAATAACACAATGCTAGAAGGAGCAGATAATATCTCAGATGATAACCAAGACGCAAAACATGCAGCAATTAGAATTACGGTTCTGAGCTAAGCTTAAAGTGAACAAGAATCAATTTTAAAATCATATAGCACAGTGTTCCTCTATGGTCTGGGGAAGATGGGTGTGGCTTGACAATCTTGGAATTAAAAAGACTTGAAAATTTTATGTTAATAAGCTCAAAATATGCCAATTCTCTTGGGTCTCATTAGTAGACAGAAAACATCCAGCTATATGAAGAAACAGGTCCAAATGACATCAGTGTGGAAATTAGGAGAGGATGGACAGGATGGATTCATATCACCTCCTCCCAGGTATTGATAATGGAACTTACAGGGGCAGGCCTCTGACAGGGCAATCATTTGTAATATTTTTGCTCAAAATTTAGTTATTGGGAAAGGGAGAAATTAATTTTTTATTAATAAAAAGTTTATACTTCTTTATGTTTAAAATAAGTGATTTATTTCTTCAACTGAGTGTTACATTATAATTTTATTTGAAATTATCTTTTATTTCTGTTTTCCTGTCACTAGAAATAGACAGTATTACTCATCCAAACACAAGGAGATTGTGGTAGCTTGCATGGATATTGTTACAAAGCATTATTCAAAACACATCTATTTTTCTGTCTGATCTTTTATATCTGCAGAATAATTTGTATTTCTTTTCTCTTCAGTCCTCCTTTGTCATATTTTTTTTTTCTGAAGTAAACAGCTTCTTGGAGAGCTTATGCAAGGTGTTAGCTTTAAATAATCATTAACACGGTGAATTTCCATTTAATATTTGACTTCAGAATGCTGGCTCTACATTAGCCAGTTTTAGAGGACTACTGGTGGCTGGTCTCAGAGAGGCTAGGGTACTTATTCTTAGGTGATTTGGTCCTTTCTGGTCCCATATAAAACTATTCACTAGTATTTTATTTTTTATTTTATTTTATTTTTTTAGGTGAGGCAACCCTTGGTTGACCTCACAGATTGCAAGGACCTTGTCAGTTTACAATCCCTTATTTTTTATTGTTTACACCTACAGCACCTGGTCTTCCTAGGTGGTCTCCCATCCAAGTACTAACCAGGTCTGACCCTACTTAGCTTCTGAGATCAGATGGATTCCAGCTTATTCAGGGTGGCATGGCAGTAGAATCACTAGTATTTCTTTTTTCCTACTCAAGTAATAAAGTCTAAGACAAACTTGCATATTACAGTTGTATAAGGAACCATAACAGAAACTTGGTTAAGTGGGACCCTATGCATTTTATTCCCCTGATACTTTCATGTCCCTTATAGATTAGTTTTCTAGTCAGCTGTTAATTAGTCCATGCTTCATCTCCTCTAAATAAAGAGAAGTCTGACTGTATTTTGGAACATCGACTGTTGAAACCTTCATTTTTATGACTTTAAACCTAGAACTCCTTCCCTCCTCATTAATCAAAATTCAGAGTTAATTTGAAAGAGAAGTTGGGGGATGCTATGAAAATTCAAATGTAAGTGCTGCACATGTAGCTTATATTATACTCATGGCTATGTAAAATTGGCAACATCACCAAACACACCTCTTTTACTCAAAAAGAAATGAAGAGGAAAGTCTTAAATAGACAAAGCTTTTATTATATTCATAGGTATTTATTTTCTGATTTTTAGAAAATGCTTTAAGAGATGTCCTTGTTTTGAACATGTTTGACTTACAGTTTTCCATGTTCGTGAGAAGTAGTATGTGTGGCTTTTTTGAACTTTATGGGATTTTCAGATGAGGCTTTCAGAGTTTAACAGAACCATCAGACTCATCTTGATGAGCTACACAGGACAAATGGAAGAACAACAAAAAAGAATGCTCTGATGAGTAGCAACAAATATTTCAGTCACACAAATGTTTATAACAGCTTGTTTCTTATCATTTTTATTATTAAAAATTCTATCCCCTCTGAGTAGCTAATTTATATTCAGAGGTGTCACCAGGCCCTGTTCTCTTTTTTATGGAAACATTTCAGTAAAAAATAATTACATTTCACTATTTTTTAAAAAAGATCCAGCAAACCTTATTGTCCTGTGGGCTCATCGCACAGAGGGTTAGTCATTCAAGGTGAGGACCATATCTGCTGAGACAAGGTACACATTTCTCAGCTTTATCAAATTACGTTTGTGCTTGTGTTCAGAGAAGGCAATTTGCTAGAGTCAGGTTTTGTTAAAGTGGATTTTCTAACTTTTGTTAGCCTATCAAAAGCCAGGGTTAGATGACAAGGAGCACAGAATTTTCAATACCCATGGGGAAGACCTCCTAATCAAAGAATTTCTGATATGTGCACAGAAGATACCCTTTTACTACAGTCAGCTAGCTAGACTATGAAGTTAATGCTGTGGATAAGCTGAAAATGTGTTATAGAGGGAGGTAAAGTAGCAAACCCACAGCTTCTAGTCCAAGACATTCAGCAGGGTGAGACCAAGGTGGGAAAGGCAAGAAACAAGCACTGTGTCAGAATGTCTCTGGACAGAGGAAGTACATGGGACAGATTAAAAGGGACTCTGAAGATCTGAGGACATGGGCCTGTGTTCATTTTTTGGAGCTTTCAGAGGAGGCTGCCTGGCAAGCAGCCTCACACAGTTACCTGGGGGCTGGCTATGGTGGGGTCAGCATCATCTGCGAGAGAGACAGGAAAGTTTGTTCGGGCAGGCGGAGCCTTGCATTTGGTTTTCCCAATCACCCTTAGTTTCCAGGTGAAATGCTGGAGCTGGGTTACCATGAGTACACAAAAGGGGAAAGAGAGAGCAGGCCAGTAGCTATCTAAAAGTGAGGGTCTGTCACAATGGACAAAGCATGGGGACACCGGGCTGAGCTACAACAGAAACTAAGACATGGATACCCAAGGCATGGTCAGATGAAGATATAGCAGAGTGAGAAAGGTCTGCAATGCCAGCAACATTCCAAGTGGGATGCCTTCCCACCTGAGCTTCCCACCTGAGCATCTTATGCCAGCAGGTTTCCCAAGGTGGGTCCAGAGGCATCTCAGCATTTCAGTACAAGTAACCTGCCTCAGAGACCAACAAAGAACTATGCTGAGATCCTGCTTTTCTTCCTTGTCACGAGTCATATATGCTATGTGTCTCTCTATGCACCCAGACTAGTGTAGAGAGAAGCAGGGAGAACGGGGTAAGATCTCGAGCATTGATGTTTTATGTAAAGAGATATTATTTGTTTAATATATCAAGTCCTGGCTTAGGAAAAAGATTGAGATGGTCATGCAGGTATCTATATCTATCTATCTATCTATCTATCTATCTATCTATCTATCTATCTATCTATCTATCATCTATCTATCATCTATCATCTATCTATCTATCATCTATCATCTATGATCTATCTAATCTATCTATCTATCTATGAGAGAGAAAGAGAAAGAGAATAACATTAAACAAAGGTATGTCTGGGCTTATATTTAATTTTCTTTTTCTTTATATCTCAGGATAAGATGAGAAGAAAGTGGGGAGCAAGCAAACAGAGAGTGAGATATTTCAGCAGCAGGTACTCTTAACTATATACCCTATGAGGTTTTAATAGTTCATGGTTTATGAATAAGCCTAGATAGTTTATGAAGGTATATAGGATACCTCTAAAATTTTATAGTGTGCATTTTGGGGAAAGAGAGAGTCCATTATTTGTAACAAATTATCAAGGGTGTAAGACAAACACAGTCAAGAACCATTTTCCCAACACACCCATCTCTTCACCCCCAAGATAAGTCCAGCTATTTCTGACCCTAGAAGGTCCTATTATGTGACATCTCTGGATTGGAACCAAGAATAAAAGGCTTGAATCATGGAAAGATTGGGTCATACTAAGCTGGTCTATAGAGGTCCCCTGAGATCAAGATCTCTGAAATTTTTCCAAATTACCCAGAAGCATACAAAGTGAAGGTAGAATGCCTAATCTCACCCTGAGAACACTGGCCAATACCAAGTTCAAATTGAACATCTGGAGTTGAACTCATTATCCCAGGATAATCTCAATGACACATGGAACTGGATATCTGACTAGAAATTTTTCTTCTGACTAACTACTGGTCTTTCTGGGCTCTGTGAAGAGTTGCTAATTATGAGTGTAATGGAGACTTAGGGAAAGGTAATGAAGATACAGATATGAATGTTTTAACTCAAGACATGGGCTTTCTTGCTCTACTAATGAATGATACCAAAAGAGGCAGTCAAGAGCCATTTGTGTGTAGCAGGGTTGGGAGAGGTTTATACACTGTCTTGAGGCAGCTCAGTCTTCTACCATTTTTTTTTTGTTTTCCAGGCCCTATCATTCCAATGATAGAATAATAGCCATTGAATAATGTTTCTTTGGCTCCATTCCCCCTTGCTCTGTAGGAATTCTGGCAAAACTATTTTGAAGGATGTAATATTTATCCTCCAATGAACTGTGCCTTCTGGTATTCACACCCTGTGTACTTCCCATTCCATGCTGAATCTAAGTTGATCTTGTGGCTTATTTTAACCCATAGAATGTGGTAGAAATGACAAATTTGATCCTTAAGAGGTCCCAGCAACTTTTCCTTTTTCTTTTCAGGTACTCATGAAAGCATAAGAAGTCCAGCTATGGTGCTGGAGATCATGTGGAGAGACCACTGGGATAAGCTCTGTGGAGAGGAGAGGCCATGAGACTTACACAAAGATGAGAGTCTCGGCCATCCCGTCAGCCCAGCTAAGCTCAACTGTCACCAACCCTGCCTAAGCTCAAGACATGTGAGTAAAACCGTCCAAGAAAGTCCATCCACCTTCTTTCTGGTTGGGGGCTCTGAGAGTACTGTAGGTAATGTTTCCAGTGCCGTTCATTGCCTATGATGCTGCCTGACTCTCTCTGGCCCAATACCAGTGCAAGCTCCATGGCAGCCCTCAGCACTGATGTTGTAGACATCTGGTGGTCTCAAACATATTATAGAGATTACATAGAAACAGCTCCTTCAACTTTCACTGAGCCTTTGTCTTAAGACTCAGGCACCCATCCATGGATTGTAGGCCAGGAGTCAAATCTCAGCCAAGTCCTCAGAATCACCTCTATCTTTCGACATTTGCCTACTGTCTGTCACCTAAGCGTGTTCACTTTGACACTTTCTTAGTGTCGTCAGTTCTTCCCCCAGTTGGCTGGTTGATAATCAATATAAATAGATTCTGGCAATCTCACCTCACCAATCCTTCAGTTATGCCCAGACATGCTTGTGTCTAGAGTGAATACCGTTTAAATTCAGGCTGAGTCCTCTGTTGCACATAGGTTGAAATTTTAAGAAAGAATTATTTTAAAAGGAGAGTTAAAAAAATTCTGAGTCCAAATAAGGATAAAAGTTTTTAGAAGTTCCTAAATTCATGTAATGCCTCTGAAGTTTTTCTTCATTGGTGACTGGTTATTGAACAGCATGTTAAAAATGAGCTAGTATTCTCTCTGAGGTTCCTGCTGAGTGGCTATGAAATCATAGATGACAGACCTTTGGCCTCCTTTAAGGAAACTCAATGGTGTTTGGATGGCAAAGGCCAGTTGACCTCAGGACTTAAATTAATGGAGTCATAACATTAGAATGAATTTTTTAAAGCTTACAGTTAATTGGTCACACTGACCCTGTTCTTCAGACACATTTTTATAAGGGATTACTCCAGCTCATGGAAATAACTCTATTGCCTCTTCTTCAGTGAGCCTGACTCATACCAACTTCATTTGCACAGGAATCTCAGACCTTTAAGGAAAATTTCTCATCTTCCTTTTGTTGCCCCCAACTTACTGGCTACAGAACTTTTGTAGAAATGCCATTTGACTAAGACAAATAATAGAGTTAAGCAATTTAAATTTCATAATAAAACTGCTATTAAGTTGAGATATGAATTTATAGTAATTGTTCCTCTATTTTCTTTAATAGAAATTCTTTATTAATAAACTCATTATCTATATTTAGAATATATCTATTACAGAACTTCAACACTAACCACATGTCTAGTAGGTTTCCTCAATATTTTTAATCAAATAAATTAAATGGATAAAATAAGTGAAAGAGGGATGACATGCTTTTTATTTAACACTGGATATCTTTCAAGGCTTAATGCAAACAAGCTAAGCAGAACAGTTCATTTTTTGTAGCCACAGCATATCACACTCAATAAAAATTACACACCAAATTTTCTTCTCTTGTTGATTAACACTAACAGAAAGAATGTTTTTAAGACATCCAAAGGGGGAGAGTAATTTTTATTGCTTATTCACGATCACAAGAAATTAAGAAAATTATATTTCTCACATTTTAGATCTACCGCGTAGTTCTGGTGATTTTTTTTTCTCTATAGTGCTGGTCTTCAAGTATACTGGACAGTCTTTGGGAAACACATACCTCATGAGGACTAGAATTACACAGGCCATCATTGTGTGCTCTGGTCTCCAATATCACTTGTGACTGCATTTTTCATGTGAAATGATGCCAGAAGAAACCTGTGTTGCTCTCTGAGTGGAAGATTATCTCCGCTTTCCATGTTGGCTCTCTTGCAGGGCCTAGGCATTATTTTTTATGCACCTGGAATAAACTAATTGGGGTGGGGGGGTCTATTTTGTTGAGTCTTGGCCATATGTATTTGTGAGTATCATGTATCCCACATACATAATCTCATGAGTCAAAAAGAGAACAGCAAACCAAAATAATCTTAATCTATAAATTATAGTTCTTGCTGTTGACTGTTTTGTATCTTACTTTATTAGTTCTTGGAATATAGTTTTGGTTAGTTTGTTGAATCATTTTTTTTATCTTATTAATCAACATTGCTGTATTTATTTTCAAAATAGATAAAATAATTTGAAAATTTTTATTAAAAATTTAGTCATGACAAAAGACATATATTTTCTACTCAGGAACAATCATCCTTCAGTAATCAAAATAGCAAGTGGCTTCATCTTTCTGATTTAATAGAAAAATGCCAACTATTTCTGATGTAGGCTTCAGATTCTGTTCCTCATTCTACCAGTTTTATTTCTAGTACTTTTTACTAATCACTTAATTTTTTTCTCCTTCCTTCCTTCCTTCCTTCCTTCCTTCCTTCCTTCCTTCCTTCCTTCCTTCCTTCCTTCCCTTTGTCCTTATTTCATAACAGATTTGAAATATCTAAAAATGATTATGAAAAATACTCAACAAAGGCATTCCCCATTTCTTCTTTCCCATGATAAAGTTGCTTACAAAATACCCCAAATAAAATCTGCCATCCAAAATGAATCTCTTATGATGTAATATTAAATAAAACAGTTGAGATTTCTATTTAGGGTGAAGTTATATAGATGCTGCTAATGGAAGAATTATACTTGCTTCTAAGTGTGAATGTAAAATTCTGCTTTTTTTTTCTTCCAGAAGCACTGTATCACAAGTAAAACTCTCCAAAGATCTTTAGGATACTACAAATTAGACTTTGGGGAGGTCTTTCAATTCCTCAGGCATTGCCATATTTTCAGACTGAAACACACACACACACACACACACACACACACACACACACACACACACACGGTTTTCATTGTTTTGAAACTGCATCTGAATTATAGATAGCTCTTCCCAAAGTTTCCTTGAAAACTTTTCTTCTGACCAAACATGCTAGAGCACAGGATTCCTGAGCAAAGTCATCATGAAATCTATTTAGCTTCAGGCTTTTCCCAGGTAATTAGAGCACAGTTCCTGTGCTTCTGCTATCTGCAGCATCTGTAGCCTCTGGCCTTTAAATGCTTTGACTCTTCAGTGTTGTTATCAGCAACCAGTGTCATTAAATTTAGATCTTGGCTGCTAAAATCATAATTTGGTAATAAGTTCACTTAAGAGAAAACTAGTACCTCTTAGATATTAGCAGAGGTTACATAAAATTAGAGTCCATCTTCTGTGAAATAAGTTATGAGAAACCTTCCAGAGCAAGCTCAAACCTCCCACCTTGAAAAGGAAGATAGCCTCAGGGTGTGTGCATACTCACACACTCAGGCACACACATACACACAGACCTGGCTCTCTGAAATTCCATTAAATTGTGCATCTCTCCCTGTCCCAAAAATAACTGGTAGGAGTGGGAGAGTGGAGTCGAAAGTTATCGCACATACCGAAAATCACCATACATAGCCACATTTGTCAAGAGTTCTTCAAATTTTAGTTAAAGGGAACTAGAAGGAAAGTACAGCAGGCAAAGGAGAATATTTTTATAAAACAAATTGGATATTTTTTAGTTTCCTAAGACTGCTCTAGCAAAGTGCAAGTAACTGGATGGCTTAAGACAACAATAATTTAAATTTGTTGTCTCACAATTCTGAAGGCCAGGAGTCAGAAATCGAAACAGGATTTGTTCCTTCTGGGGACTCTGAAGGAGAATTTGCTCCATCTTGTCTCCTAGATTCTAGTGGTTTCTGGCAATTCCTGGCATTCCTTGGCTTATAAATGTATCCCTCCAATAGAGATTCCAGTGTTTAACTTTTGACTTCACATGGCATTCTCCTCTCCATATGTGTCTGTGTCCAAAAATTCTTTTTTTTATTTTAATAGGGACATCAGTCATATTTGATTTAGACCCCACATTACTGCAGTAAACCTCATCTGAACTTGATTACATCTATAAAGACCTTATTTCCAAGTAAGTTTGCCTTTATAGGTTCTGGGAAGTTGTGATTTGAGGGGAACACTTTTCGGCCCAATACAGAGACCATTTGTATTGGGAAACAAGCGAGAGTCATTTTTCCAGTCCCCATCTTCAGCAGGTTTTTTTGTTTCTCAGGGGTCTATGCTGGACCCTTTAAATGTTAAAGCACTCTATACCGCGGGTTTGTCACCTACCACGGCTGAGACATAATGGTCTTATTTTAGAAATACACAGTATAGATCATCTTAAATGACTGCTTTCTCTTCAGTTAATATTTAGTTGATATTTCAGTTAATATCGATTGGTTTGTCTTCTTTCAGAAAACAACTATTATGGGAACCTAGAAGCTTAAATTGTAGAAGAAATTCCAAATATTTATACCTATCAACAACTTTTTGCAATTAACTCTGGTAAGGTCCACACTTTTCTAGTACTTTAAATACCTGATAGAATAGTTATTTGATCTTTTCTTATAGACTAAAAGACATCACTGATCTATGCCTCAAACCCGAGCTTTGAACAAAGGCAGGAATTGGATGGGAAGATTACTTCTTCCTCTATTGAACCTATCACTATTTCTTTTGTTTCTTCCTTCTGATGAGTCACTATTTTGCTAATGGTGATACTATCCTCCTAATTTCCAATGAGGAAAACCTTTCGCATTGTACTATGTTGTATCCAAAAGTGAGCTCCTGCTGTCTGTCTTCAATAAAATAAATTTAATAGGTGGCCAGTTCTTGGTCAGCATTCCTAAAGGACTTTTCTTGGAACACTAATAGCCTATGAGGTGGTATTTGATGCCTCATGGTAAAAAAGTATCCTTGGTCAAATTAGTTTTGGAAATACTGGATTCTAAAAACATTCTAGAGATTCTTAATGCACACAGCAAATCAGAGACTGCAAAAATGTTAGCAGTAAAGAAATCTAGAAATCTAAGTTGTTCTACCCAATGTTTCCTTAAAAAACAAACAAACTTCCAAATCTTTTTTTCTAACAGGTAAACAATTTAAAAAATACTGTTATGTCTTTTGAATAAAGAAACAGATATTTATGTGACAGCAGTTGCTAGTACATGAGATCACCTGAAAAATTAGATGATTGATAGCTGCTCTTTAATTTTGTTGTTTGGTTCACTATTTTATCTGATTAGAGCTTCTCAAGGGACATCAGAGATGTCATGGCAGAAAGAAAAATATTTTCTTTGTGCAGGAACTGACTTCATTCCTTTCTTAAAAAGAAAATAGACCTTTTTAAGGCAGTTTTAGGTTCACAGAAAAATGAAATGGAAGGTACAGAGATATCGCATATACTCTCTCACCCCATAAAACTCAGTCTCCTCCACTATCAAAATCTGCATGAGAGTGGCACATTTGTTATAATTCAAATGTCATTATCACCCAAAGTCCATTGTTTACACTAGGGTCCACTCTTGGTGATATATTTTTATGATATTTGACAAATGACATGTTCTCTCATTATAATATCGTAGAGTATTTCATATTTCACTGCCACCTCCCCAAATTCTCATGTGCTCAGCCAGCTCATCCTCCTTTATCTCCAATCCTCTGATGTTTTATCTAAAAAGTCATTCGCACACCCAAGATCACCTAGAATTTCTCCTCTGTTATCTTCTAGGAGTTTTATATTTTTGCATTTTGCAGTTAGGTCTATGATGCATTTTGAGTTTATTTTTGTGAAGGGTAAAATCTATGTTTGAATTCTTTTTTCTTTATTGCATGAGCATGTCTAGTTGTTCCAGCTCTATCGTTGCAGTCATTTGTTGAAAACACTTTACTCTGTTGAATTGCCTTTGCTCCTTTGTCAAAACAATGATAGTTTTATTTTTTTTCCTTCCCAGTCTATATACCTTCTCTTTCTTTTTCTCTGTCTTATTGTAGTAGCTAGGACTACTAGTATGATTTTGAAAAGAAGTGGTGAGGAGACATCTTTGCTTCATTTCTGATCTTAGCGAAAAGTTTCTAGATACTTTTTCTGCACCTATTGATATAATCATGTGATTTTTCTTCTTAGACTATTGATGTGATAGATTATATGTGAGGTGATTATATTTATTTTGGATCTGTTTCTGAGCTTTCTATTCTACTTCCATAATTTACTCTTTTTTTTTTTTTTTTTTTTTTTTTTGCTAATACCATGTTGTCTTGATTATTATACGTTTATAGTAAGTCTTAAAGTTAGGTAATGCCAGTCCTCTGACCCTCTTTTCCTCTTTCAATGTTGTGTAGACTATTTTGGACCTTTCCAGAAAAATGTTAGAATCAGTTTGTTGATATCTACAAAATAACTTGATGGGATTTTCATTGGGTTTGCATTTAATCTATAGATAAATTTGAGAAAAACTGACATCTGACAATGTTGATTTTTTTCCTATCCAGGAAAATAAAATATCTCTCCATTTATTTAGCTTTTCTTTGATTTCATACATCAGAGGTTTGCAGCTTTCTCACAGATATTTCATATAGATTTTGTATGCTATCTTTTAAGATCTCACATAGATCTTAAAAACATTGTATTTTGTTTTTAGTATCAAATTTAATTTGTTCATTGCTAGTATGTAAAACAGTGACTGAATTCTGATTATTAACCTTGTATCCTCCAACTTGTTAAAGTTGCTTAGTAATTTCAGGAGTTTTTATAATCAATTCTCTTCCATTTTCTACTTAGACTATCATGTCATCCACAAACAATGATAGTTTTATTTCTTCCTTCCCAATCTATATATCTTTCCTTCCTTTCTTTTTCTTATTGCAATAGCTAGGACTACTGGTATGATGTTGAAAAGGAGTAGTGAGCAGACATCTTTGCCCTGTTTCTGATCTTAGCAGGAAAATTTCTAGATGCTTTTTCTGTACCAATTGATATAATTACATAATTTTTTTAGCCTATTGATGTGATATATTATATTAATTGATTTTCAACTATTAAACTATCTCTGTATACCTGGTATAAATCCCAATGGGTTGTTCATGCTGTATGATTTCTTTTATATATTGTTGAGCTCGATTTGCTAATATTTTATATCAGTGTTCATGAGAGATATTGGTCTGTAGTTTTCTTGTAAAGTCTTTGTTTGGCTTTGGTATTAGGTAATGCTTCATAGAATAAGTTATAAAGTACTCTTTCTGTTTCTATCTTCTGAAGTAGAGTTTGAAGAATTATTATAATTTATTTCTTAGATGGTGACAAATGTCACCAGTATACCCACCTGGGTCTGTTTTCTGTTTTGGAAAGTTATTAATTATTGATTCAATATTTAAATTAAATATAGGTAGGTCTATTAAATTTTTCTATATCTTCTTGTGTAAGTTTTCACAGATTATGTCTTTCAACAAATTTGTCTATTTTATCTAGTTTATCAAATTTGTAGGTATAGGGTTGTTTATAATATTTCTTTATTACCTCTATAATATTCATTAGATGAGTAGTCATGTCCTCTCTTTCATTTCTGATATTATTAATTTGTGATTTATTATTTTTTTTCTTAACATGGATAAAGGGTTATTAATTTATTGATCTTTTCAAAGGAACAGTTTTTGTTTTAATTGATTTTCTGTATTGATTTTCTGTTCTCAATTTCACTGATGTTTATTCTAATTGTTGTTTTTTTCTTTTATTTATTTTGCTTTTAATTTGCCCTTCTTTTTCTAGTTTCTTAAGGTGGAAGCTTAGATTATGAATTTAGATCTTTGTTCTTTTCTAATAAATGTATTCGATGGTACAAACTTTCCTCTAACCAAACATGTGATTTCACTGCATCCCAAACATTTTAAGTTGTATTTTCATTTAATATTAACATTTTATATTTTCTTTTGAGATTTCTTCTTTGATCGATATGTTATATAGAAATACGACATTTAACCTGCACATATTTTGGAATTTTTTACCAATCTTTCTGTTATTGATTTCTAATTGATATTCACTGTGGTCTGGGGCAGACATGGTATAATTTCTATTCTTTTAAATTTGTTAAGATGTGTTTATGGCCTAGAATGTGGGGTCTCTTGGTGATGGTTTCATGTAAGTGTCAGAAGAAGGTGTGTTCTTTTGATATTGGATGAAATATTCAATAGATGTTACTTATATTCAGTTTATTGATTCTGCTATTGAGTTCAACTATGTCCTTACTGATTTTCTGTCTGCTGAATCTGTCCATTTCTGGTAATAGAGTGTTGAAGCTCCTAAGAATAATAGTGGATTCACCAATTTCTCCTTATAGTTTTATCAGTTTTGGTCTTGAATATTTTGTTGTTCTGTTATTAGACACATACAAATTAAGAATTGTTATTTTTCTTGGAGAATTGACTCTTTGTCATTACACAGTGAACACGTCATTTGACTCTGTCCCCCTGGTGTTTTATCTCTCAAGCTTGTTCACACATAGCAATCAGTAATTTATCAATTACAATTCAGATTTTTCTACCTCAGCTTTTGTTCCCATAGAGGTTTCTGCTTGTGGGTTTCTGTTCTTATAACTTGTGAGTCTCTGTATTCACTTGTCTGTTTCTTCAATTTTGAGGGTGGCATTTTGCCTTTTGACCTCATTTCTCTGAGAAAGCTAAGAAGTGTGGTTGATTATTCAGTTTGTGTGGTTTTTTACTTGTGAGAATGGAGGTATCACTTCCAAGCTCTTAAAATGCTGGGTGGGAAACCAATCTCTATCAACTTCATTCTTTTTTGATCATTTCCTTACTTTGCAAAATGTTAGTATCAGACATCATGAAATATATGAATTAAAATAAAAATCTTAGGGTTTTTACATTGAATGAGGCTTTACAATTTTCGAATGTCCTTTTTTATGTATTTCATCTCATGATAACTGGACCTTTTAGGCTCAAGGCAAACCTTTTATTCTCAATTTAGGTATTAAAGCACAGGGCTCAGAGAGCTTGAGTGATGGCTCTGTATAGAAAATAAATATCTCAAGCCTAAATTTTCTGACTTCAAATCCAGATCTCTTCCTAAAACTTCAAATAGCATCATGTGCTAAATACCAAATCTTAGCATGAAGATCTCTCTTAAAAAATTCAGCATAGAGGAAAATCACTTACCAAAGTGGTAAAGAGGATGATTTGTGAGTAAGAAAGATCTGTGCTCAAATCACAGATGTATTGCTCATTAGTTTTGTGACTTGAGAATATTTTTCAAGTTTTCTGGGTCTCAGTTTACTAGTTGCAAATGAGGCTAAGTTGACCTATTTTGCTGATACTTTGTAGGGATTCAATGAAATTATATGTTCAAAGAGCTTGGCAAAATGCGTGGAACACAGTAAAGACTTAAAAGATTAGGGTTCCTGTCTATTATTCACTAAGGTATAGGGAACTCCCCTCAGGTGGGGCAGATTGGAATCCAAGGGGAGAGAGCAGGGTTAGTGCATGGCTCCAGCCAGCTGCAATGGGCGAAATCAGTTCATCTAGAATTTTAGATGCAATTCAGTCAAAACATACTAGCTTACATGTCTACTTCATTCATTCATTTAAGAAAAATGCATTGAGCCATGCACTGTAATAGGTGCTTAAGATTATATCAGTGAACACAGCAAAGGTCCCTTTTATAAGAGATTTTATGTTAGCAGAGAAAGATAGACAATAAGGAATTGGCTAAATAAAGGAAGAAATTATCTCATATGTTAGAAGGGAGTACGTGCTATGAATAATAGAAAAGTGGAGCAGTGAAATGGGACTAAGAGTATAGCGGGAGGGACAGCTTATATTTTAACAAGGTGGTCAGGGTTGGCCTGATTTGAAAGATGACGTTTAACATATCCCTGGAGGAGGT